>CM046658.1:63304437-64589426 GCA_025594165.1 Tamias sibiricus | reverse complement strand
TAGAACAGAGACACTGCACCAAATAGAAGAAAAAATAGGCCCAAATCTTCACCATGTTGGCCTAGGATCTGACTTCCTTAACAAGACCCCTAAAGTGCAAGAAGTAAAATCAAGAATCAATAAATGAGATGAATTCAAATTAAAAAGCTTCTTCTCAGCAAAGGAAACAATCAATACCATAAGGAGAGCGCCTACAGATTGGGAGAAAATCTTTACCACATGTACCCCTGATAAAGCATTAATCTCTAATATATATATAGAACTCAAAAAACTTAACACCAAAAAAAAAAAAAAAAAATAACCCAATCAATAAATGGGCTAAGAAACTAAACAGACACTTCACAGAAGAAGAAATACAATTGATCAACAAATATATGAAAAATGTTCAACATCTCTAGCAATTAGAGAAATGCAAATCAAAACTACACTAAGATTTCATCTCACTCTTTGTCAGAATGGCAATCATCAAGAATACAGGAAACAATAAATGTTGGCAAGAATGTGGGGGAAAAGTTTCAATCATACATTGCTTGTGGGAATGCAAATTAGTGCAACCACTATGGAAAGCAGTATGGAGATTCCTCAATTACTTTTTATATTATTTTTTGCACCCAGACTATTGCCATGATAACAAGTGACATAAGATCATGATTCTTAGTTGAATGAATAAATGAATGAATGAAGTCAAGTAGCAAACAGTATTTTCAGTCACTTATACTTTTCTAAATTATAATATTATCATAAAATTTATATGACACTCTGCTCTGTAGTTAACATTACCTTGTAAATATATTTTGAAAATATACATGATGATACCTGCATGACAAAAGAAAATGAAAAGAAAAGAAGTAAAAACTCATTTTCTCCAATCAGCAATATTACAATGGTAAGAGTGTGAGCATGCCCACCAAAATTCACTATCATAAAGTTGTGGAAATCAGGTAAGATGTTTATTCTCTCTTATTTTCCATTTTGGTGTTAGTAAAATAGAAATAAATGTAATAAATCTACTTCAAAGGCCAGTATAAAAATTAAATGAAACTCATTAAGTCATATAACTAGCACAGTGCCTAGCACATACTATCGACATAATAAAGGGTGGTGATTATTTGATTTTTTTATCCTGTTTTTAAAGAGATTTCAAAATTATTCTAGCAAAGCAATTCATGACCTTGGAAATCTATTGGACATTTTCAAAAATAATATCATGAGACAACAATAAGCTAGTCAAGTTAGTCAACATAATAAATATTCACAGTCTTTCATGTAATAAAGACAATGGGAATTGTCAATAAGAACATAAGCAAAGCTTCAAATATAATTGTTCCAAAACATTTATAGTTTAATATTTCTCCTTTCTGTACTTGTTTATAAATGAAAATAGAAAAGAGCTAGAAGTAAATAATACTTTGTTTTCTTGGAATTAGAAAATGGCCCATAAAGCCTAGAGAAGATCTGCAAACATAATGCAAGTAGGATCAAATAAACCAAGGAGAATTCCTATGGTAGCTAAGAACACTCAATGAAATACCACCTACATGATTTGGGAGAATATTATAATCAGAGATGGAAACTTCTCATTTTTAAAATGTTAAAATACCAGAGTTTATAGAATAATAAATGTTGCATTAATAAATAATTAACAGTATGCAACATATTTACAAATAATATTAAATTTAATATGCCTCCCCAATAATATGACAGAATCACTAGAGAAAATAAAATAAATTACATTATAGAAGAGTTGGACAAGAATATTAGGACTTGTTAAATGCTGAAAAATCTGAAAAAAATTACAAAATTATTCAAGGCTTAGGGTTCATTCTTTTACTTCATGGGCAATATGGAGAATTAAGAACAAAAATACAGAACAATCTGATCATGAGAATTCACAAGTGTTGGTGAGGATGTGTGAAAAAGGGAACAGTTGCACACAGTTTGTGGGAACGTAAATTAGTACAACCATTAGGGAAAACAGTGTAAAGGTTCCTGAAAATTTTAAAGGAGGAATACCATGTGATCCAGCAATCCAAATACTGGCTTTATATCCAAATTAAATGAAATTAGTTGTTAGTGGACATTTGCACTCCCATATTTATTGCAGTAGTATTCACAATAGTTAAGAAATGGAAATAATCTATGTGTTCACCAACTGATGACTAGATGAATAAAATGTAGTAGATATACACAATAAAATACTATTCAGCCATAAAAAGAATGAATCTTGTCATCTGTGATAACACGGATGGGACTAGAAATCATTATGTTAACTGAAACAAGCCACACGATCTCACTGCTGTGTGGAATTTAAAAAAATGATCTCAGAAGTTGGAGAATGAGTGTTGCCAGAGGCTAGGAGAATACTGGGGAGGGAAGTTTGGGGAAAGATTTGTCAAAGCATGCTGTTATGGTTTAGATATGAGGTGTCCCCCAAAAGTTTATGTGTGAGACAATGCAAGAGTTTTCAGGGGTGAAATGATTAGATTATGATATGTGCAACCTAATCTTGGATTAGTCCTGATCTGGATTAACTGGGCAATAACTGTAGATAAAGAGGGTGTGGCTAGAGGTAGTAGGTCACTGGGGGTCTGTCTTTGGGGTTTATATTTTGTTCCCTGTTAGTGGTGCTCTCTCTCTGTTTCCTGGTCATTATGTCCTCAGCTGCTTTCCTCCACCATACCTTTCCCCCATGATGTTCAGTCTCACCTTCGGTCCAAAGCTGTGGTATCAGCCAGCTGTGGACTAAACCTCTGAAACTGAGTCAAGGTAAATTTTTCCTCCTCCACATTATTCTAGTAATGCTTTTTGATCACAGCAGCAAAAAGGTAACTAAAACAGGTACAAAGTTACTGTTAGAAAGGACCAAGAAATTCTCTTGTGCTATTGCACAGTAAGATGACTACAGATAATAATGTACTATACCTTGCAAAATGTTAGAAAAATAGTATTGTAAAAGTTTCCATCATAAATAAGAGGATAGCTATGTTTACCCTAATTTAAACGTTATACAGGATACATATGTAACAAAACATCACATGACCCCATTGTTATTTACAAGTTTTTTATTTGTATGTATCAGTTAAAAATGCATTTAATTTAAATTTCAAAAATAACCAAAAATTATTTAAATAATTCTTTAGACCAAGATATATAATAATGAAATTATGGATTATTTTTAAAAGCATAAAAATGAGAATGTTTAACATTAAACTTACAAAATAAAAATAAAATTTTATAAACATCAAAACAGTTTATGACACCTTTATAAATAATGAAAATGTATATATTTAGGAAAATAATCCAGCAAAATGACAAAAACTCATAACTATATAAAACTGAATTAAAGGAACAAAAAAAGGGTGGATATATGAAACTGAAGAAAGGAGTAAAGAGTATTGCAAAGGTAAAAGTAAAATGACTATTGACCCTTTAAAGAGCATATAATAGATGTTCATTTTAGAGTTTGTAACATATTTCTATGAATAAATAAAATGTACTCTAATAAGACCAAGCGCAGAAAAGGTAACTAGAATTTAACTTTTGCTTCTTACATCTTAAGTAGCAGTAAGAATACTGCTTCACAAAAGATAATAATAAATCCAACAAGCATATTATACTTGTAGGTTATGATCAAAGATATTGTATTGATATGATATGATTAAAAATAGAGGAAAAAATGCCCCAAATTCTCAATTAATACAAAAAAAGAAGAAATAAAATATTACTATTTATACTAAAAGTAATATACTCTAAGTAAAATACATGTTACATAATCTAAGTAAACTACTAAGATTGTCAGACTAGCTAACAGCACCAAAAACAAGAAAAACCTGCTGCTTACAGGAGACACAGTATAAATACAGACATAAAAGGTTAAGTTCAAATGAATAAGGAAAAATACATCATAACTCACAGACAAAAAGGCTGGTCTGGCAAAGTAGGAAGACAAAATATTTTGAAAAAGCAGTATTTAATATTGAAAGAAGGGTTAATTCATCTGATTACAGAATGCATTTAAATACAGTTGCTTAAAATATAATACAGAAATTGATAAGAATAGCCACGTGCCATGATGCATGATTTGGGAGGCTGAAGCAGAAGGATCAAGAGTTCAAAGCCAGCCTCAGCAACTTAATAAGGCCCTAAGCAACATAGTGAGAACTTGTCTTAAAATAAATAGTAAAAAGGGCTGGGGATGTGGCTCAGTATCCCTGGGTTCAATCCCTGGTACAAAAAAAAAAAAAAAAAAAAAAAAAAGAAAAGAAAAAGAAAGAAAGAAATTGATAAAGACAAATCTCCAATCATCACTACAGATTTCAACCCATATTTTTTTCTAAATGATAAAAAAAACTAGGTTAAACAAACAAATTATAATTGAATAATGTAATATTATATTATTTAATTTATATAATATGATATAATATTAATATTAAATATAATATTAATTTTTGAATTTTTGAATTACAAACTGATTGACATATGTAGAATAGTGACAAAAACTACAAAACAATTAATTTACATATTTAAAGAATATTTACCAAGATCTTTCCTATTATGAGTAATGAAATCATGTCTCAAAAACTTTTTATTGGTTCATTATAGTTATACATAATAGTGTAATTCATTGTGACATATTCACACACGCACATAACTTGATCAATTTCATTCCTATGTATCTCTCCTTTCCTTCACCTCTTCACTCTCTTTGAGCTCCTTCATTTACTGTTCTCTTTTCTGTTTTCATGAGCTCCTTTTCTGTTTTCCCTTTTTTTCTGTCTAGCTTCCAGATATGAATCAAAATATATAACCCTTGACTCTCTGAGCCTAGCTTATTTTACTCAACATGCTGTTCTACTGTTCCATCCATTTTCCTGCAAAAGTCATAATTTCATTCTTCTTTATCACTGAATAAAACTCCATAGTGTATGTGTACCACATTTTTTTAATCCATTCACCTGTGGACAGACACCTAAGCTGGTTCCACAACTTAGCTATTGCAAATTGCCCTTCTATAACATAGGTATGCATGTATTGCTGTAGTATGCTAACTTCAGATCTTTTGTGTATATACCAACAAGGGGTATACCTGGGTTCTACTCCTATTCTTTTGAGGAAACTCCATATGTATTTCCATAGTGGTTGTATCAATTTCCAGTCCCACCAAAAGTGCATAAACATTCCTTTCTCTCCCATCTCCACCAACATTTTTAACATTTATATTCTTGATGATAGCTCTTCCAAATGGAACAAGATGAAGTCTCAGTTTTGATTAGCATTTCCTTGATTCCTAAAAATGTTGAATTTTTTAAATATATTTATGATCATTTGAATTTCTTTTGAAAACTGTTTAAGCTATTTGTTTATTTATTGATTAGAATGTTATTATTTTTAGATATTAATTTTTGTTTTTTTTTTGCATATTAATCCTCTGTCAGATGAGTAGCAAGCAGCAAGGTTTTCCTCTCAATTTGTAGGATTTTTCTTCATGCTTATGTTTCTTTTGCTATGCAGAAGTTTTTTAATTTGATGCCATCCCATTGAATTAACTCATTATTTCCTGAGCCTTAAAATCCCAAGAAAGAAGTTGCTGCCTTTGCCTCTATGTAGTACTATTGTCCCTATGTTGTCTTCTAGTAGTTGCAAATTTTATGATCTACTTCCTAGCCCTTTGACCCATTTTATTTGACTTTCATGCAGTGTGAGAGATATGGATCTAGTGTCATTCTTCTACATATGGATATCACCATTTTTCAGTATCATTTGATAAACAGACTAACTGTGACCTGACATTTTACTCCTGAGGTTTTTAGAAATCTATTCTTGTTTTACATATCTGGCATTTTAATTATATTGTGTACTGGAGAGGTGCTTTTTTGGTGTTGTCTACTTTGGATTCTAAATGACTCCAGCCTTTGGATGACCATCTCATTCCCAAGGTGTGGAAATATTTCTGTTACTATTTTACCCAATAGGCTATCGATGTCATTAGTTTATATCTCTGCTACTTCTTTGATGCCAATGACTTTTAAGTTTTGTTTCTTAATGTTGCTACAGAGTTCTTGTATATTCTGATAATTTTGTTGTTCTTATTGTTGTTTGTTTGTTTTCATGTTATTTTGCTGTCTTAGTGTTCAAGTTCTTTTTTTTTTTTTTTTTTTTTTTTTTTTTTTTGGTACCAGGGATTGAACTCAGGGGCACTCGTTCACTGGGTCACATCCCCAGCCCTTTTTTTTTGTATTTTATTAGAGACAGGGTCTCACTGAGTTGCTAAGTGCCTCGCTATTGCTGAGGCTGGCTTTGAACTCGCGATCCTCCTGCCTCAGCCTCCCAAAGTGCTGGGATTACAGGCGTGCGCCACTGCGCCCGGCTAGTGTTCAAGTTCTTATACCTTGTGTTCAGGGCCTGAAATTCTGTGTTCTTTGTCTAATCAGTTATTGAGACTTTCAACTGAGCTTTTTATTTGATTAATGACTTTTTCACATCCAGGACTTCTATTGGCTATCTTTATTTTTCAGAATTTCTGCCTTTTCAATGATATACTTTGTCAAATACTGCGTTTTCTCTCTTAATACACTGCTGAGACCTTTTAGGGCTGAGGATAGCAGTTAATGGTTAGAATCCTTGCCTTGCATGCATGAGACTCTGGATTTGATCCCCAGCACCACAAACAAACAAAATCTTCTTTTAGTTCACTGATTATTTGAACAGTAAAGTTTTTTAATTCTTTATCTGGTATTCCCTCCACATCAGTAGGAACAGATATTGGAGTATTACAAAGTTTTGGTGAAGTCTTATTATCTTGTTTTCTTATGTCACCTGTATTTCTATGTTAATTTTTTGCATCTGCTGGGGTGATTATATCTGCTGTTACAAAGGGACATTTTAGTGCCTTCTGCTGGGTGCATACATGTGTCAACATTTCCAATCGACATTATCATGGTGCCATGTTCAGTTTCTACCACCATTTTGAGAGAAGAAAATAATCACAAGTACCAGGGGCCACTTAAGAACAAAGCCATATGCTAATAAGTTTTAAAAGTCTTATTGAAAATATTCTCTACAACTCTACTCCAAGGGGAAAATAAGAATAATGCTCTAGAATAGATTGAAAAATTAGTTATTAAAGAAAGTAGAATTGTTATTGAAGGGAAAAGATAAAAAATGGAAAAAATTTAAGAAGAAAAATGGTGGGGGAATAGAAACTGGAGCAGATAATGCAAGAAGAAAAAGAGAAACAAAAAAAGAAAAAGTGTAAACATGAAAGAAAAAGAAAACATAATTCCAATTTATGTTTTTAAACCATTATGTAAGTACATAAAATCAGATTAATTAATGCAATATCAAATAATGAGGGGAAACCTATCAAATCAGTACAGCTGTTGATAGCTGTGAAATCAAAAACTGACATTGGAGAGATTTAAACTATTCATTGACAAGCTCTTTTTTTTAAATTACATCTGATTTGGGGACACTTAGTAAATGTCCATACCTCCTTTACTTTACCTCTAAGTTTCTGGGGGAGTGGAGGTAGCAACATCACCAACCCACCTCTGACAGAAATGTAAGCAGCTCCTTCTATTCTTTTGTGTGTCTGATACATGTTTATGGCCTAGCATCTAGTTCTTTCCCTGTTTGGAAATGCCATCTTGTGTGCCCACTTACAGAAATTCTTCCTGTGCTTGGAGCTGTCATAATAGGTGTGAGTTTGTGTGTATAGATTTGGGGTACATAGGCAGTGGCAGCCTATGGCAGAGGCAAAGCAGGTCAGTGATTTTTGCATCTTCCTCTGCAAGATGTGGGAGTCTGCCCTCAGCGAGGCACATGTTGGTGGGTCTGCGGTCCTGTACATTCAGTGGAAGCAGGTGTCTGTTGAGCATGCATCTGGTAATAAACATGAATATATTCAGACACTCATTAATCTATCTCCTTTAAAAAATTAAAAAGCATCTGGAAATAAAATATGAGTTGCTGACTGTGATAAATATATTAATGTATAATAAATGTATAAGGAATAAGGAATTTATAAAGTTTATAGAGTGTTCCTTAAAAGTAATAAAATATCTAAATCCTGGCAAGATTACAATCTAGATAAAACTCTTTCTCTTTTTGGTAACCTTTTCTCCTTCCTTTTTGAATAAGACCATCACCTGAAAAGGAACACTAGTAAAATTCTGAGAGGCAACTAAACAGATTAATTGTAACCTCAGGGAGAGAAAGGTAAGGATACATATGCTGCCTTCATTTAATCCCAGTCGGATCTGAGGGTTCTTGAAGCAGAGAGTGCTGGGGTTTCTAGCTCCCCCGAACCCGGGTTTCACCTTCTCTGGCTGGCAGAGAAGGCTGGGGGAACAAGCCCCAGCATTGAGGCGGAATAGGGAAGAGGCAGAAGTCGACTGGTGGCCACACTCAGCCCTCACAATGGAAGACAATCAGGCATACACCAGGGAGTCCCGTGTAGGCACTCAGTTTATTGAGGAATTTGGATGGCCTTTATAGAAGACATGGGCCAATCAGCAGAGAGATCATAGGGGCACACAGGGAGCATGAGCAAATCACATTGGCAGAGCCATTAGCCTATCCTAGTGGCAATCTGACCTCTCGGCATAAGTCAGGGGAGCGCCCCTTGGCTACGCCAAGTTCCCGTATCAGGAAGTGGGAGAGAGCCAGAGAGTTTCTATCTACTGGTGTGTTGTAAACGTCTCCAAAAAGAAAGGAGGTTTATGTAGCTTTGAGCATGGACCAAACTTTGGTACCTATTCACAAATTAGGGAACAGCTAACTGCACTCCTTCCTTTGGGGGCACATAATTTAGCTAGAGGAACCTAAGACATCTGGTTGTCAGCTCCTATTCACTCCCTAGGTTGTCATTCTTGTGCAACATCACAGACATAGATCTTCCTGACCATGGATGAAAGATTTCAGGAGACACCAGAAAGTTGTCAGTCATCTTGGGGGTGGGCATCCCTGGCATGCTCACTTATGATTTTGAAAAGATCTGTCTGCTGACCTGTGAACACCTGGAGAAAGACTACTGGTGGTGCTACTCTCATTAGGCCTGATTTATCACCAGTCCACAGGTATAAAATCTATGTGATTAAAACCAATCACTAATGGGCTGGCTGAGACTACACAAAACCCTTAGCAAGCAAAACGAAATTACAACTGAAGAAAGACACTAAGGAACCAAAGAAAAGAACAAGATGAACACCTACAAAAGTATATAAAACTAATGAATGTAGATGAAGTTTTCAAATAAAATGCAGAAAGAGGTGTCAAATTTTAAAGTAAAAAATACACTAGTAACTATCTTATAATATTATTTTTAAATTGCTTTGTGATTTAAAATCTAATCAACAAAGAAGAAAAGAACATGACTAATATCAAGAATTGAAGATCATGAATGTCAAGTGCAATGCCAGAGCATGTGGCCAAATTAAAAAAAAATGAAAATAATAAAGGGAAAGATGAAAAACAGGGAGAATAGCTTCAAAAAATGTAGCATCCAAATGTTGATATTCCTGAATAAGCAAAGGAAACAATATCAGAACAATTACACAAATAATTAAAACTAACTTCTCTGTATAATAAAAAGACTGGATTCTTTGGCTGGAAAGGGCTCACTGAAATTCATGCAAGATTCATTTTTAAATATAGACACAAATATATTGTTTTGAAATTTCTGAACAATAAGTATGAGTAAAGAGCTTCCCAAACTTCCCACCCCCAAAAAAGAATCAGCTTCCTATCATCGAAAAATGATAAATTTTTTATATCTGTACAGAGATATTGGGTAATATTTGATCACAGGAATTAACCTATTAATAGGCCACAGTCTGCTGAGAAGAAAGGGTTTGACTCTCAAGAATCCTGCATCAAGACACAGTAGCTTTCCCCCCAGGAGCTCTGTGCAATTTTTAGACTGTCAGAACATACTTGATATATTCTTTCCCTGAGTAAAAATTAAATTAAAACACTGGTATGGTTTAGATATTAGGTATCCCCTTAAAGCTCATGTCTGAGACAATGCAAGAAGGTTTAAAGGTGAAATGATTGACATTTAAAATTATGACAGCCTTAACGTAATTAGTGCATTAATCCCCGATATGAAATACTGAGTGGTAACTGAAGTAGGGTAGGGTGTGGCTGGAGGAGGTGGGTCACTAAGGTGTGACTTTGGGGTTTATATTTTGTCCTGGGGAGGAGAACACCCCCCCCCCCGCATCTATCTCTCATATATCTGGGTGTAATATCCTGAGCTGCTTCCCTCTACCACTCTCCACCCTGATGTTCAGCCTCACCTCAAGCCCCCAGGAATGGAGTCAGCTTTCTATGGATTGAGACCTCTGAAACAGTGAGCCCCCAAATGAACTTTTTCTCCTCTAAAATTGTTCCTATCAGGTCTTTTAGCACAGCAGAGAAACAGCTGACAAAAACAAATGCTGAACTCAAAAATGGGGAAGGTAACAATAAGCACAAACATCTATTCTTGTGTACATACTTAGCTGAGACTTTGTGGGTGGCGGTGTGAAAGAATAGGACAACCATATTAAAACATTTTTTTTGACTGTCATGGAACTGTCCATTTACCTTTGGATGGGCTCATCAACTTGGTGGTAATAAAGGGCAAAAATAAAATTCAAAGTAGGATACAGAAGGTGAAAGACAAATCCCAAACTGTACCACTCTCAGTCCTGAATTTTCTTTTATATTATGGTCTGCCAGAGTTTATTAATGACCACTGACATGAATCTTCCTATGTTAGATAAACAACAGTCCTGCAATAATGAAGAAATAATCAAGCTCCCAGCCTTCTTTAAAAAGCACCTTATTTATAACCTAAAAGCACTGCCTGAGCTTCATCATTTCTTCTTCTTCTTCTTTTTTTAACAAACCCAAAAGAATTTCTAATTGAATTAGTGGGGATGATCACACAGGACACTTTCTGTAAACCCCACAACTGGACATTAAGTCAAGGTGGCTACTGATGGATTCTAACTTTGCAGTCTGAACCAATTGTTCTATTCACCTTCAGCAGGTCAGAGCACTGAGTAGGCCAACCTTCTGAGTGTCATAATTTCAACAAAGCTTTCTCATATCCTAGAGAAATGATCTTAATGCAGAGGTAGTTAGACTACCAATCCCCACACCTACAGTCTGTGTGGGCTTTTCCCATGCAACTTTTCTTAAAAAGCCATCACTGATGGGAGGAAGAACCTGCAACCAAGGACTCTGGAACCTGAGCTTGAACTTCCTGTTTCATCTGACTGAACTCTATATTCTCAACCCACCACTTTATGGGTAAAACTAAACCAAATTTGGTATCCTTCCCAATAACTGTTTACCTGAATTCCCCTATTTCAAACGTATGTATTCTTCTTAAGAAAAATACCATTTCCCTCTGGTCTGATTCTTACTTCCTTAGAAAAATGTAATTATTTATAAACAAAAGAGATGTATGGAGAACAATACTGGTCTGAAAAAAACAAGTTTTAAAGTATTCTAAAAAACCCAAAATTTATAAGAGGGAATGGTAAGCCAAGACACTATGTGTTTGCATCATTTCCTATATACAAAAATAATATATTTCAGACTTTCTTGCAATTAAGTAAAGTCACTAATGCAGAACAATAAAATATGAGTGGAAGTAAAACATAAAAACACAATTTGGGGAACTTCAGCTCTCTTTCTCTTCTTTAGTGACTGAGGGATCCATGTACTGAGGTGGTAGGACACCCTAGGTAACGGAGTCCCATCGCAGCAAAAGTTCCCATGGATGTCTTCTACGTGAAAAATAAACTTTAAAAGGCTAAAGAATTGAGATTCCAGCATTTTCCCCTCACAGTATAGCCTAAATTATCCTGAATAATATAGGAGATAAAGAAAGGAAAAGTGGAGAAGTTAATGTTTTCTAAAGCTTTTATCTTGGATTGTGGTCAGAGATAATGTCATTTGCTTTCATTACTATAACAAAGAAAAACAATGTATTAAGTTATGATTATTCAGAATGGAAAGATGAATACTACCATATTGAAAAGCATTGCATGTAATTAGCAAGGCAAAAAAAGGAAATAATGCACTTACATTAAAGCCAGCAAAATAATAAAAAGGAAAAGAAAACAATAGCAAAGTAAAATAAATAGACAACATAAAATAAAATGCTAGTAATAAAAACAATTATATCATTTATTACACTAATTGTGAGCTGGCTGAATTTCCTGATTAGAGATGGATAATTGTTAGAATGGGTAAAATCAAAATCCACACATATGTTGTTTACAAAAAAATAAAATAAAAATAAAGTGATAAAAACACTTTGAAATAAGAGATGGGCAAAAGATTCTTAAGCAACTATAAACAGCAGAAAATGGTCCAGGAAATATATTCATAAAAGTGGAATCTATGAAAAAAGCATTCAACAAGGAAAAATGGCACAATAAACAACAATTCAAAAAAATTTACATTTTCAGGGAAATGTAATAGGCTTAAACTATCACATATTGAAAAGATAGCAAATATCTGTATAAAACATCTTTCTAAATTGAATTTCTGAAAAACAGTTATAATTGGGAGAGTTAAAACATATCTTTCTGAATGTTGACAAATCATATTTAACAAAATATAATAGCTATAGTGGACTTAAATATTCCAAACATTATTAACAGACTTAAACATTCTCTCAAATTGAATAATTACTTATATCCATAAAATAATTTATTATATCCATGGAAAAACTATTTTAAAAATCACATCAAAATTAACAATTTTGTTTTAAATACAGAATTCATGTGCTATATACTGTGATGGTAATATGTAAAATTAAGTTGAATTTCTACAGTGTAACATAAATAGTTTAACTTCCAGCCAATATTCTCCCACATATTACTCATAGACATGTAAAAAACAAAATTCGAAATTAAATTAAAAGTTATAAGAAAAGTTACCCTTTGAAACAAAAACTATGACATTTAGGCATATCTTATAACTCTTAAACATTTTTTCTTCAAATAAAAAACCATATTAATAATAATAGTTAATACTGCACATATTTATTTTATCAGGAATTGCTCTAAGAACTAAGAATTATTATTAAACCTTATTGCAAACCTAAGAGATAAACACTATTATTATTCTCATTATACTAATGAGAAATAGAGCCACAAAAGTGTTGAAAAAATCCATACACAATTTTAGAGTAATTAAAGGGCAAAACCAGCATTCCAGTATAGGTGGTTGAGACTCATAGATTATATTCACTAATATTAAGTTACAGTGATATTAATTTTGAGAATTCGGATAGAAGAGTTACAGGGAACTAAAAGTAGAACAAGAGAAACTAGGAGATTACAAATAATGAATTTAAAATTGAAATTCATAAATCAGAAAAAAAATATAATTGACAAGATCATTAGAACAAAGCTGGAAATTTTGGCAAGAGTAAAAAAAATAGATAAGCAATTATAAATCCAATACACAATCAATGCTTACAACAGCATATCTTTTGATTGACTAATTCTATTTATGCTCATGGATGCTAACTGAAAACTGTACAATTATGGTAGAAGTATACATCTCTCAAGACCCTTCATAATTAAAATTTTTGAAAAATATCTAAATAAATGACCATTGTTTGGCCTGTCTGTGATTCCATAGCCATGCATCGAACAGTTGACATAGAACAATGATAATGTAGATCCACAGTTATTGTCATAGAAAAGCATTAATAATTTTTGATGTTTTTAGGGTAACAAACATCATGTAAAATATCATTATTTAATAATGTCTATGTACTGAAGGAAAAGTATCTGAAAGTATTAGGATACAAATTTTTGGTTTTTGTACTGGGGACCACACCCAGATCTCTGGATAAAAATTTTAGTGATTTATTTTTAGCTCTCTTCTTAATTAAATTATTTTAGGATTTGAATTACTTTAGAATTAAAATTACTTTATAGTAAGAATAAAAACTTTTTCACATTAAGAAAAGAAAAACAATGAATTCTGGATATATTAAGAAATGGGTCACAAATGTTTAAAGTTATATACTATCACTAATCTTAGAAAATGTAATTTTAAAAAGAGGCTAACTTTGGATTCAAAATCATTGGAGAGACATTAGGCATAACTTTTTTCTTCACAGTAAGTATAGTTCATTATCTGCTTATAACAAATGCAAAGGAAGGCGAAGACTGGGTTCTATTAGAATAACAATTAGGAGCTTCCTAATAATTGGCTTGGTCTAGAGGCAGAGTTTAGGAAGCAATCTAACTTTTGATGCACTAAGAACTTTCTCCAATTTTTCCATATTTATCTTCTTATTTCTGTGAGATAAGTTTTAGCGTATTTTTTCTATTTCATATTAACATATAGGAGGCATACTTTGTAAAAATAGAATTCAAGTTAAACCATATTCTAAGCCAATTTTTGCTTTTAAAAAGACATATTAAAATACAATGAGATTGTCAAGATTATCAGATGAGTTTAAATTTATAGAAACAGTTGGCTGATAGACAAGACTGCCTAGAATTTACTTATCTCCTTCATATGAGAAGTGGATTTTTTAAGTCATTGTGAGGGTTAGGAGGCATAGATTCTGATTTCCTAATACAAAGATAGCCCTGATTCTGTTTTAAAAAGTATTCTTAAAACATTTCATATCTCCCAATTAATCTTTAATTTAAACTATTTTGACCTATTCATCATAAATGTGACAATAAAAAAAGACAACCCTAGAAGAATATAGTAATACTTATGAAGTAAAAATCTGATGATTATTGGGATGCTAATCTTCCTAATCTCACTATTTTGAAGACCTACAATATGCCAACCCTTTTTCTAAGTGTTGAGATGACAAAAAGAAATACAATACAATAACTTTCACTCAAATATTCTAATGGAAACCCAAGGAGAACAATAATGGGAAGTTCAGTATTAAAAGCAGAAGCTATAATAATTTTTGTACAAATGTATTTCTAATATAAAACTTCAGTAAAAAGAATGCATTAAGTAAACACATTTAAAGACCTTCTGTGGCTTATGTCATATTGTTTAAGGACTTAGTATGATTTAAGTAAATACAGACAAAGTATACAATGAATCTGGTATCAAAAGAAAACCAACTAGCTCTCTGGCTTCCAACAGATTTGGTGTCAAGTTTTTTTAGTTGTGATTTACCCCTTCTGGGTGTGTGTGCCACATCAGTGATCATGAAATAATTAGATAAAATAACTTATTTTATTTTATAAATCAAGAAAAGAAAATAGTATATGTTTTAATACATTTTAAATAATAAATAAATGCTTAAAAAATAAAGAATGAAAATTCTACCTTCTTAGTTTTATGTCTTCTATCAACTTTATATCATGTAAAGATTTGTGACCTATATAGAGAATAAGTATATTGTAGTGTTCACTGTGATTGGGAGAATACATGTTTCTGGAGTTCTTGGCAATTTGTGAATACATCAGGATAGAGGGCAAAGAGGAATTAAGCTGACCTTAAAATAGAGGAATTATTCTTGATTATTCCAGTGGCCAATTTATCACAGAGCCACTTAAAGTGCAAGGAGAGAGGCAGAAGGGAATAAGAAAAGAAATGTGAGGACTGAAAGAAAAGAAGGAAAAAATGGAGGCCTACCTAGTAGAAATAAGAGAAGGAGGGATGGGTGTCTATGGATCTGAAATCTTTTATGCTCAAATCCCCCACGTTTCACCACCTATTTATTAGGAATTCATTTCCAATTCAAGAACAGCACCTAAGGTATGGTGAGTGTGATTATATATTTAGGAAGGTGTCCCCTCCATAGATCCATTTGGATGAATAATGGCCACAGCAACCTAGAGTCAAAAGGGATATGGAGGAATATAGGAGATTTTAAATGTAGAAGGAAATGAAAAGAAAATGTTAATTTTAAAGTCATTACACAAAATAAGAGTGTCTCACTTTCACTTGAATTAGGCTTTTGGCTAAGGTTTGAATTTTCTTTTTAATCAGTTTTGTCCTTATAATATTTATAACAATGTAACTAAGCCATGTAAGGAAAAATATTTGTGTGAGAGATGGCTTTCTATTTTCCATAGTTTGCAATATTTAAAATTGTATTCAGTATTTTCACTTTTTATCATTTTCTTCTTTTCTTAAGTCCATGTTTTGGACCTCTGTTCACTCTGCTCTTTGTACCATTCAAATCACATGCTTAGGTATTTATATTTGCAGCCTTTAACAATCCATCTCATGAATTCCAGAGACAAGTTAGATGAAAAAAAAATAAAATAAAATAAGGCTGCTGAATTTGTTGGCAAACATTTTACAAAATTTGAATGTTCTCTGAGAAGAAAGTTTACTGAACTTTAAGCCAATTGATATTTACAAATGTCCAACATCATCTCAATAGCTTTGTGAATTTATTTGAAAAGCATTTTAAGGTCACTATTTAAAAAAAAAAAAAAAAAAAGCTATCTCAATCATAAAAGTACTTTTTGAGCTTACATAATAAGTAAAGTTTGTTAAGAAGGAAAACTACAAATTATCCCTCCTGCTATCACATTAAAATAACAAAAACAAAAAATACAAAAGAATACACAGTGAAATATACTAAAATAATTTATATGATGCCATGGGTATATATGTATGTAAATAATATTACATTCCAACAAATAAAAGATGAAGTAAGGAATGGTGATTTTTAAAATGATGATCATATGAACATTTCTAAGGATATCTCTATTTTATTTATATGACAACCTTATTTGGTTATTTCATATATTGACCAAAAATAACTGAATTGTTCTATGAAATAGTTCAGAATCTGATTATAATAATTGAATGGCATTGAATTAAAAACTCTCAAGTGAGTTTTTGCTGCTTCACTTTAACTGACTCATCTGTATAACCATATATTGTTTCCACCCATGATATTATTGCATAGTAGGAGTAGGCTTAGGTTCTGTGTTTTAATAAGATCTTTATAGCTGTTCAGTGAATACCAAGTAGCTGATGAACAAACATTAGCTAAAGCAGCTTATGAATCAAATTAGGCTACAGTTTTGAATTTCTTTCTTCTTAAACTGTATCAACTTCCAGTGTTAGTCATTTATTTCAATAGTAGTTCAGCCTAAACATTTTAAATTAAATTTCCTTTGAATATTTGATAATCTTTCATTTCATGATATTTTCTTCATTAAATTTCCTTTCATAAAACCAAAGCCCTCTAAATATTCAGTGTTTTGCTGTTCCAGATAGATAAATGTTTTAGTCTTCCTCTTTTCACAATATCATCTATCCCTAGAATTAAACAATTCAGAGATACACTTTAGACAGGTCGCTAGTGACTCTTCTATCATTTTGTGTATTCAGTAGACATATGGTTAAGTTGTAATTAAAACATTTGCTCTATTATTTAGATGAGAGATAAAGCATACTCAAATCTTGCTTCCAAACATTACTTTCTGTGACCAATACTTATCTTTGTCTGGATTTTGTCCAGAGTATAGAACTCCTGAAAGTTAAGCTGGATTGTTTGTTTGCTATATAGAACCAAAATAATCAGTCTCTACACTATTTCTACATCTGATCACAGATGGCAGACAGGCACAATCCAGATTAAACCCACAAGTGACAGTGGAAAGAAATGAGAGGTAGCAAACAAACACAAACATGGCTTTCCCAAGACCTAGAACACAACAGTATGCATTTGACCACCAAAAGCTTTCTTTGGTGTGGAATTAAAAGGAAGATGAGGAAGAAATAGAATACTAGTCTGGTCTTCATCAAGAGCAAAGTAAAGCACAAGAGAGAGGGAAGAACAATAAGGGATTATGCTCAAGGTCAACACCATGTCTTGTAAGCAACCTGGGCTTAGAGATCTTCCAAAAAGCACTAACCAGGAAAAGTAGCCCACTCATGCTGAGCCACTTACAATTGCAGAATATGATTAATAAAAAGCAACACAGCATCCTCTCTACATAAACAGCACATGTGGGGAAATAGTGTACAATATTCTTTTATTTTAGATCCCATTATGTTATTTATTTGATTTCCCCTACCCATATTAAATATAGCCTTATTCACTTTTAAAACTCAGTTTGAGGGCTGGGTTTGTGGCTCAGTGGTAGAGCGCTCACCTAGCAAGTGTGAGGTGCTAGGTTCGATCCTCACCACCACATAAAAATAAATCAATAAAATAAAGGTATTGTGTCCAACTACAACTAAAAAAAAAAACCAAAAAAAAAAAAAAAAAATCCCAGGTTGAAATAAAGAAACCCCTATGTTTACTTACAAATTGGCTTCATGTGAAATAGAGACAGATATTAATTTTTATCAATAAATATCTCCAATTCTTAAACATGCAATTATAATATTTAATAATTTGCTTTTATTCTGTAGTGAGAATGTGTGTGTATTTAAAGTTAAATATAAATCTATGTCAGTATGTTCTCATTTACAAAATTTGGCCTAGAAGCAAAAGCAATAGTGTATTTCATTTTACTTAAATCAAGTCAGCAATATCAGAAAAATTCTAGACAATAAAGTTTGAATGACATTTTAGCAATAGATACCATTATACAAATACTATTTAAAATATACATATATTAAATAATTCAGATATAACTTATACTATCATGAAAAGTAAAAAAATACATTCTTATTCTATTGCTTTATCAATAACCAAATCTATAATTTACCAAAACAAACTTGCCAAATACCACACACACACACACACACACACACACACAGATAACAATTGCGCTAACAAAACTCTAAATTCTTATGCACCTTTGAACATTAATTTATTGATTATTTCAATTATAAGAACTTTTGAGAAGAATTTTAAGGTTTATAAAAACACGGTTCTCTGAAAATTCTCTGAAATTTCTTAAAATTCATTTTAATGATGCATATAAGTACTTTCTCCATCCCTTGATCCTATTTCATTCATTGGCAGAGTCATCGACCATTTGGTTAAAATCTACTCATTACCTATCTACTCTGGGAGCAAGTAGAAGTCAACTGAAGGCAACAACATAGGGAGCTTACACTCTATTAAGGAAAACAGCTATCAAATAATAAATGCTATGAAGGGCAACACAGGGGTCCACACAGGAATGAGGCTGGTCTGAGGATGAATATGGATTAACACATTATGAGATGAAAGAACATTTCAAGGTAAGGAAAGCACTTGTTCAAAAGTTTCAAATATCACAGAATATCAGTTGAAGCAACTTTTTTTAGAGGTAATGTTGGAATAGAGATCATACAGAGAAGAATTAGAGAAATATATTCATTCTTCAGAAAAACATAGTTTTTATTTTTTTTTAGATGTTGATGGACCTTTTATTTTATTCATTTATTTCTATGTGGTGCTGAGAATCAAACCCAATGCCTCACAAGTGCTCCACCACTGAGCTACAACTCCAGCCTCTTCAGACAAATAGAGGGCCTATTTGTTCCAGGCGATATGGATACAATAGTGAGCAAAAGAGTCCAGGAACCCGCAGAACTTAAATTTCATGGGAAAGAGTTAAAAGGCAATAAAAACTAAGTGAGTGAAATATTAGGCAGTAAGAGCTGTTGAGAAGTGTTAAATGTGGTGAAGTAGATAAAGAATGTCAGAGGAGGGAAGAGGGTTGCTGTTAAATTGGGAAATATTTTCATAGAGTGGTTAATAGTGCTGACTTGAGTCCAAATACCTAGAGGTGATAAAGGAAGTGTTACTTATATTACAAAACATGAAGCATTTGTGGAAGAATCTGAAGTAGAGCATGCACATAGATACATAAGAATTTTTTTTAATTTTCCATCATCATCCTCTCATAAGCATGTTCATTATTGTCATTATAGGAAGGTAATGGAAGATGTCATTGCAAAGATATGGAAAAGATATGGAAAGAAAATAAAGAAGAAGCAAATGAAGAGCAAAGTCAGCGAGAAGAACATGACAGGCAGAGGTAGTAGAGGTACAAAGACCTGAATGCAGGAGCCAGTGAGGTGAAGTCGCAAAACCATCAAGAGTAGCACCTGACTGGGATGAATAAAGAGATATTTGAAGGAGGTCATGGAAATTTCAACAGATCCTTAAGAGTCTTTGCAAAAGATTTGTATACATTAGGTGAGAAATAATATATTAGAGAGCTTTAAGCAGAAGAGTGAGATAATGTGATTTTGTGAAGATATGTTTGAATTTTATAGAGAACTGTGGAGGCAGAGTCAGGAATAGAAGCATGGAAAACAATTAGAATATCTATAGATGAGGAAAAACAAAAGTGTAGTAAAGAAAGACCTTGGCCTGTCAACTGAAAGAACAGAATTGCTACTCACTAAAATTGCTAATTATGTATCAGGAACAAATTTGATTGTGGTGGTACCTTGTGGGAAGGGGCAAGGAATTCAGTTTATATATGGTATTTCAATTGCACATTCAAATGGAGGTGTGGAGAATGGTTGAACAAGAATCTAAAATTAGAAAAAAAAAATATAAGATGTATGTTGGTTGTATTCATTCCAGACTCCTCCTTGTCATTTATGCATAGATAGATAGATAGATAGATAGATAGATAGATAGATAGATAGAGCATGTATGCACACACAGACATGCACCACTTACCAATAATGATGCTTACACACTCTGAGACAGGACACGTATGAGGAAAGAAGAGATGTGAGAACAGAGTCTTGATGCAGTCTGTGATTATAAAAGTAAAAGAGAAGAGAAAGGAGTCATGGAGTTACCAGGGGTTGCTCTTTACTTGGAAGGAAAAGATTACCCTGTGGCAAGATTATACTTCAGAATATCACTGTTTTCCCTATACATTCTTTCTTCTCAACTCTCTCATTTATACTTTGAAGGTCAATTTTTTTCCACAATTCACATCAATATCTTAAAAAAAATTAAATGGTGTTAAAATTCAAGACAATAGTTCTCTTTATTAGATGAATAACAATGTTTAATTTTCACTACTAAGACCAGGTAAGATGATTTCTGGTAAGTATAAAGGAGAAAGATAGTCTTCTCTCACAGGGAAAAACATTTTAAAAGCCAAAGACATAATCAGAAGTTATTGAAGACTTCCCTATTTAAATACTCTTGAAAAAACTACTAAAATCTCTAAGACCTACAAAAAACTTGATAGTATAATAGATATTCTATATGAGGATAAGGAAAGAGGGAGGCATGAAGAGACATTTTGTACATGTGTAGTGCACTTACCAGTTGGATCTGAACAGAACTAGTGCTCTCTGAGGGAGAAGCACTGGTAGTTCTCTTATGAGAGGATTCTGAAAGAAATTGCCTTAATTCCCAAAAGGCTTATTAAGTTATTTAAGGCAAGGATATCTCTGTTCTGGTGGTTGTTGTATAATCAATCATTGTGTTTTAGGGGCTTAGATAAAAATTATGTTAATATCTCTCATGGTTCTGTGGGTTGACTGATCTCAGTTGGGAAATTCTTGCTTGGGCTCTTCCATGGAAGCTGTAGCCAGATGTCAGCTGGAGATGGTTATTTGAAGGCTCAACTGGCCTTGAGAATTAAGATGGTTCATCACATGGCTATGGGCTCAAGATTAAACTGATGTTATCAAGCACAGTGCCTACACTTCCACTTTCTGTAATGTTTGGACTTCTTGCAGCATGGCAGCTGTCTCCCAAAAGGAACATCTCAAGAAGAAAAGTCCAAAGAGTTCCAAAGGGTTCAGATAGAAGTTATAAGAATATTGTCTTTGCCTGTAATCCCAGCACTTTGGGAGGCTGAGGCAGGAGGATCGCGAGTTCAAAGCCAGCCTCAGCAATGGCGAGGCACTTAGCAACTCAGTGAGACCCTGTCTCTAATAAAATACAAAAAAAGGGCTGGGGATGTGGCCCAGTGGTCCAGTGCCCCTGAGTTCAATCCCCGGTACCAAAAAAAAAAAAAAAAAAAAAAAAAAGAATATTGTCTTTGACATAAAATCATACATTATCATTTTCAAAACCTTTTAATCGTCAAAAGCAAATCACAAGGTACACTCCATTCAAATATATATGTTACTACACATGAATACAGACAAGGGCATAAATACTAGGAGGTGTGGCTCATTGAAAGGATATTTCTGGAGACTGATTACTACACTATCACTCTAGGATATTTTTTAAAAATGGGATATAGCTAAAATTACAAACTGAATTTATTTTAAGTGTATTCTTTTGGTTCATAACTATTGATTGCTTCTCTAACATAAAAGGAATAGCAGGCATTCTAGTTGATCTCCATCCAAATGTACCTTTATCTGCCTTTACAACTCTCTACATAAAATGCAAGAGATAGCCTTACAAAAACCATTCATACAGAATTCAAATTCCTTATAAATTATTTTTATCAGAAAAACAATAGATAATTTAAAGTGTTAATTTTAAAATGAATTGTGAATTTTCCTCCAAAAAAAACGCTATAATAATTTGTACTAGTATTAACAATGCTTGGAGTTTTCCATTTCCTCATAGCAACTATTAAAAACACTTCTGGTGTGGAAAATAGATTTTTTTTGGTCCATTTGTGAATTATTTTTTGTACTTGCCATTGTATCCCGAGTAAAATTGAACATATTTTTATCCACATATTTTATCAGAAAAATCTTTTGTGATTTTTCTGTTCAGGGTCTTTACTATATTTTCCATTAAAATTTGTATTTGTAGAAAGGAATTTTTGTACCACATTAAATATTCTTAATAAGTGATCAGAGCACTGGTGAAATAAAATAAATGTACCAAATACTATGGTCTGGATGACATCTGTGATTGACTTTATGAATCAGTACATAGAATGTTAAGAAACAGAAGCAGAGAATTACTATTACCTGTTCATTTATGGATAATTCTTTACTTCATCATCTATGATATATTTATTTTATGTTGTAATAATTATCATCGAATTTTTGTTCCACAAAAGCAAATATATATGTAAGTGTGCATAATGTGTGTATAATGTGTGTGTGTGTATATATATGTGTATATATATGTGTGTGTGTGTGTGTGTGTGTGTGTATGTATATATATGTGTGTGTGTGTGTGTGTTGTGTGTGTATGTATATATATATGGAATAGGGAGTTATATCAGGTCCTTTATACCACATATTTCTGCTAAACTTTGGATAGGAAAGATTACATACCACCTGTATATTTGAGGAACTAAAAGAATGTTCAGAAGTATGCACTGATAAAATGGGGAAAGAAAAGAAGTTTTTTTCCTAAGCAATACTGATAAATAATAAATGCATAACCACAATCTCTATCTTTACCAAACAATAAAGTAAAACTTTCAGTTTTCTAACAGTTGATGTTCTGTGTTCCTTGCCAAGCAGCAAGGATTAAATAATCACTAAATTAAGGGAGAGTGATTACATAAAGTTTCTTTGAATTTATTTTATGTCCTGCTTGTAACCAACCAATAGTTATTGCTAGTAAGAAACATTAAAATTATCATTATCAAAACTAACATAATAATCTAACCAAATATCATTTTATCCAGTTAAATACATTTCTGCATTTCATTAATTCAAACTACAGTCAAAAGCACAAGGTTAGAATATAGTTACTATCTTCCCCAAAATATCATTGATGCTATTTGTTTAAAATCATGAAGATAAATGGATCTTGTTTTTATTACATAGTTTTATTTGTTTTAATTCTAATGAAATATTCTCAGTTTTTTCTAATATTCTACATGTTGAAATCCACTTTCATGCTACTGCATAAAACACAAGAATTAACTTTTGCTATCAAAACTGCACAATTCATTTGTAAGCAATTTGCTGGACATTGTCTAAAGAGAAAATCCAATTATAAAATTATGTATGATGTCATAGCTTATACTTTTGAGGAACAAGAGTGGTAAAGAGCTCAAAGTGAGCAACATATTTGATAAACCAGCCTAATTCTATCTTAAGACCGGGAGCCATCCTGTCAAAAAGTTATGAAAAGCCCACTTCAGTTTTCTATGAAATGCTGGGATTCCTATTTGGCCTGAGCTCATTTTGATGTTTTAAAATTGTTTGGCATTCATGCCCAGGCCATGAGCTCACTCAGGCCTGGCTTTCCTTGACCAGATAACAACTCTCTCTCTCTCTCTCTAAAACTAAATGGTGCCTCATAAACTTTTGATGTGGGGTTTGACTATTACTCCCTTCCTTGGAATGCAATGTCATGTAGATTATTAGTTTACTACTTGCTCTTGAATTGCATATGTCTGACCTTGTTAGCTGTAAGTTCCCAAGATTTTTTGTAACTCTTTGAACTATAAAAACCTTGTCTTCCCTGAGAGCAGGACTGACCTAGAGCCCAGTGTTTGGGAGGGGCAGCCACTGGCCAGCTCTCTTTGTGTGTACAAAATATAAGCTTGCTTTAATTTAAAATTGGAGTTGGTGGTCTTTTCTTTGCGTCTTGGATCAACAATATTATTGAAAAAGCCACACTGGTCAGACCAGAATGGTCTCACTAATTCCTGCCTACTCAGGCTCTTGGGTTTGCACTACTTCTGGAGTTTGGCTGATGAAGACACAGAAATAATTCCTTGTTCTCCCCAGATGTCATGCTCAAAGGTATAAGATTTATATAGCCTCTCTGATGATGGTCCACAAATTTGTTATGTCAATTACTCAGACCCGTGAACATCTTGAAAACACACTCTAATTTATCTACCATCTTTGCCTGTCTTGTTTTTCTTTTTCTTTTCTTTTTTTAATTCTTCATTTCCGCAACTATAATTGGAGAAAAGTTCTTTACACATTGGCTGTCATCAAACTAAGTTTTCTAGGTACTTCAGACTAGGACAGGTTCTCACTTACTAAATCTTATAAATAAACAAACCCAGGGGAAGGATCCACACAGCTGAAGGGATTGAATAGGCACCTAAAGCCAAAGTTAGGCAATATAAGAACTAACACTCATGAAAGTGAGTAAAAGATTCACAAAAAAGAATTACTGTCTTTGGAATAACAAAAAAAAAAAAAAAAAAAATTTTTTTTTCCTTTTTTGTTAGTGGGGATTGAACTCAGGTTCTGAGTTACTTCCCCAGACCTTTCTATTTTCACTTTGATACTGGATCTGGCTAAGTTGCCCAGGCTGGTCTCAAACTCATTATGTTCCTGCCTCAGACTCCCTAATTGCTGTAATTACAGATGTGCAACCATGGCTGACAACAAAAATCTTTAAAACCTTTGGAATCACATCAAAATGACTACATGCAAAACTGTATTTTTGCATTCTTTAATACTGCTCCATTTTAGCTTTGTTCCTACTCATTCTATCATTAGAACAGTTTTTATAGTTCTAACAGATTTCTAGCTGAATTTATAATAGTTTAATGCTTGCTATATGAAAGTGTGGTCTGTGAACAGCATCACATATACACCTGGGATCTTGTTAAAAATGTAGAATCTTAGCCCTGCTTTAGACCTGCTGAATTCACTCTGCATTTTATCAAGATTCCTGAGATATTCCGTACACAGCAAAGTTTGAAAAACTACAACTTGTCTAATGGTTGAAAACTGCAAAAAGACAAACTTGATTTGTAGTACAGTACCATGATAAGTGAGGTCTGGCTATTGTCTCCAAGGACGAAATTGCTTGGTTGAGTAAATAAAACTTTTGGCAGTTTTCTTTTATTTTTCACTGACTCACAAGAGAACCCAACTATTTTTTGGATAAAGGGACAGATAACAAAGAAATTAAAAAATACTCAGTATCTACACTAGGTTAGGTACTTTACTTAGGGATTCACTAAAGTTATCACATTTCATATTATCAAGAAACCACTTGAGTAGTAGTAAGATGGACTTCATTTCACTGATGAGTAAGTTGAGATTTTAAATAACTTGTCAGGAATCATATGCCCCATAACTCTTGGGCAAATATTTCTTTCTCCAACAAAACACTTTCTACTATTAAGTAGTTTTTGTTTTGTTTTGTTTTGTTTTGTTTTGTTTTGTTGTTGTTTGGTGGTGCTGGGCACTGAACCCAGAGCCTTGTACGTATGAGGCAAGCAGTCTACCAACTGAGCTATATCCCCAGCCCAACTATTCAATAGTTTGTGAGAAAATTTAGTATAATTAAATGCATGTAGAACATTTTAAATTACAAAAGTGCTCAGAAGAGTATCATCACTGTGGACTGGTAAATGTACAAAAAATTACTCATGGAGGGTTGGAGTAGAAAGTAGTGGAAGATATAGATGACGGGAAAGGTGATTAAGTATTTTTATTTATTTATATCAGCTTTATGTATAGCACTGTGCTAAGAATTTTCCATTTATTATCTGTTTCTTATGCTAGCCCCATTAATTACAAAACATTTTCAACTTAAAGATGAAAACTAGAGACTGAAAAGTGGAAAAAAAAAGGTGAAGTTTACAAGGTAAATAGCATACAGATTTGTGGAGTCAGAGTATAGAGCCATGATATTCCCACCAAACCACTCCGGGTGAAAACAAATATTGGTATAAGATCTGAGGTAGGGGGAGGGGCTAAATTTAGCTTTATTTTAGACTGTAATAATTTCCAAAAATAATCAGAACCCATATGTATTAATCTTATTGATGTTATACCAAAGTATTTGCTTTAAACAGTCAATATTCCAATAAATATCAGTGGCCTAATTATTCATACCTCCATTGAATTATAACTGATATATCTAAGTATTTTCTTCAAATAATCTTCTGGTTTATTCTGGGATAGAATAAAGAAATAAAAATACTTACAGATCAAAAATACAGCCTTCCAAAATCGTATGTAACTTATCCCCAAAGTGTAACACTATAACATCACAAGCTTAATAATAAAGAAAATACATAAGTACCTAAAGCCTCCTAAGGGGTAGATCAACATTACTGTAATGTTGCATTTTTTTCCATTATATCAAAGGGTATCACAATGGTCTCAGTGGAGAATCATTTTCTAGCTGTTTAATAATACCAAGCAACTAGTAATCCAATGAAAAACAAATCAGCAGGGCTATTTGATGTCACGTATAACTCCAAGAGAGACTAATTCAATGAGTATACAACCTACATTTCTAAGTAATAAGAATGTTTCATTGTATTATTCAGTACCTTGCAGAGACATTAAATGTTTACTGAAAAAGAATTTAATTGGAATTAAAGCCAAAAGCCTGTTGATAGATGTGAATTTGTAGATACTGCATAAATTTCTACATGATTGATATTTGCACTCTCCTCTCTCCTTCATTTTTCTAGCAACACAAATGAAATTACTGATATTTGC
The DNA here is from genome assembly GCA_025594165.1 of Tamias sibiricus. Classification (NCBI taxonomy): domain Eukaryota; kingdom Metazoa; phylum Chordata; class Mammalia; order Rodentia; family Sciuridae; genus Tamias; species Tamias sibiricus. The sequence continues at coordinate 64,562,186 of CM046658.1, read as the reverse complement.
TACCTGTAAGAAGTAATGCCTAAAAATGATGTAAAGGAGTATTGATGGTGATAAATATACTCTTTTCATTAAACTTTAATATGTAGTTTTTATATTGATAGACATATAATGTTCTTATTTCATTGGCACAGAATATACTTCATACATTCTCTAGCCCAACTTTCTGTTCACACATTGATTTTTTTCATTAATTAATTTACATATTTTTATGCAGTCATTTCCTTAAAATACCTCATGCTTATTTTCTTTGATGAAAATAGATAAAAATAGCACTTGCATCATTGTGTTGTTGCAAATATTCAATGAGATAATCAAAGTTAAGCAGCTAATATATTGTCTGATAACTAGTACATATCACTGTTACTATTACTAAATTAAATATATGTCTGATAACTAGCACACACCACTCTTACTATTACTCTTACTATATTAAATATATATATATATATATATATATACATATACATATATATATATATATACACTAAGAATATAGTTTAAGCAAGACTCCATAATGAAAGCAACAATGAATAAAACAAGTAACTGGCTCTCATATTATATACATCCTGATAGGGAATTTAAGAAACATATTCATATAATATACACCAGCAATGTGATGATAGCTTCCAAAAAAAGCTCTACAGGAAGGCAGAGACAATAGTATTCCCTTCTACAGTATACACTGACAGGTACTTTAAATTTTCTTTTTGCAATTTTTTTTTCCACTGACTCACAAAGCAGCCCATTCTATTTTTGGATATGCTTAATTATTAGAAATTATATTTTATCATTCCATGTGAAAACTGACTTCAGTTCTTTTCAAAATATTTTCCATTATATTTCTAATCTCTATCAGGTATATTTCAAGCAAATGCAAATCAAATGGGAAAAAACGTGAAAGAATATCTTCAGTATTTTTTAATACAGAAACTAGTAATTTATAAGTGAATTATTCCACGTACAGTGTTGTTGTTTTATTTCTGCTGACTTCTAACTAAAATCATTTTAAAAAGGGATAAATAAAGGGATGACCTGGCCACTTGCTCTCAATATATTTTCAAATAGCAAAGCATTTCCTTGGGGAAAAAATTAGCCTGCTATGTCCTTTACATTTTTTATATCAATGGACGTCTGGATTTCAGTTCAGCCACAGCAGAGAGCTAAAGGAACATAACTTGACAAAGCTGGGTCCAACTAATGAGAGGTAAGGGAGCTTAGAGTTTTGCCATGAACTCTGGTTTTCATTATAGCACTTTAGGAAGCAAGACATATCAAGGAGAGGGATAAAATGGCATAAGAAAGGGTGAACATGATTAGATTTCACTTTTGAAAAGATATATTAGAAAGTATGCTGTCAAAATGTGACAGTAACCTTCTTTTTTTTCAGTTATAGGCAATATTGTTTCTCCAAACATGACTTTTTTGAAAGTATTTTTTTCACTTTGTGTTTTTCAATTTGAGCAAAATAATTGAGCTTGTTTTTGACATTATTTGTTAATAGAAATAATAGATATAAATGCAATATTGCCTAAGAATGCTCATTCTTTCTCATATTCTGCCATTGTGATGTCACATTTTGCCTGTCTACATTTGGTGTTGCTTATTACTGCAGGCAGCAAGAAATGTGCCCATGTCAAACTGCCTCTAGCTAGCAAATACATTTCTGGGAGACATAATGTTTTAAACAGGAAACACAGGCACATATCTATAAGGCAATCTGTCGACAACTAATAAAGTATTCATAATTTTACCTCTAGCACTGTAAGTTGAAAGGGAAGACCTTACTAGTAGAATTCTTGTGCATGTATTAAAAGTAACACAACAGTTTTACTATTATAACAGCAAGTTTAAAATTCTTGTACTAAATGCAAATGAATTGTCAAAATTATTAAATATGAATTTTTATTTCCTTTTTCTGTCAAACTACATTTTAATACCTACATGATATAGTTAATATGTATTTTTTATAATCTCAGGAACTTTTACTTCCTAATCCCCTTAATCATAAGGTATGCCTTTGAAATTCCAACCTAAAAAAGAAAATGAGAAAACAGAAAAAGGATGACTATCAAATAAATGTTTCATAATGATATACCATTTAATATCAATAATAACTATATTTAGATTGTGTTAGATATAGAACTCAGTTAAAACTATTAATAAATGAATTTTAAATGACATTTGATATAGTGCTCTTTTATGAAAAATATTTCAAAGTATGAATGAGACTTGTTTACTAAAATGTTTGTATATATACATACACATGTATTTATAAATTTGATTCTTCTACATATATCTACACAAAAGTTTAAAGAACCCTTAATATCCATAATTTGAATTTCATATTTTCTGAATAAATGATAGTTTTAAGCCTTATGTTACAGATTTCTACTTCTGGCCAAGATGGAATAATAATCGCAGAATGACTCTATCTCCTGAAACAAATCCATACTAGATAAAATATATGCAACAATTATATTTCAAGCTACTGGAAATTAGGAAATACAGGATAATGATATTAGAGAGAGGGTAAAGAAATGTTGTGATCTCTAGGCTAGTCCATAACCGCAGTAAGGAAGACTTTACTTGGAGAGTTAAGTTCAGCTCAATCATGGCCAATACATGACCTTAGATTGAGCGTGGCACTGGACTTCCCTAACAAATCTTCAAAGCAAAGATTGAAAAACTATTCTCAAGTTATACAACTGAGTCGCCAAATCAAGCTCAAAAACAATTATAAGAATCTAAAAATATCCAGTACCCAAAAGGAAAAATGGACAATTACAAAGAGTGCAAGGATTTTGGGGAAAAAAATACCCAAAACAAACACAGTTGCGAGAGTTAGTAAATATTATAAAATTATAATTGTATACTACATGCTTAAAAATGTTAAGAAAAAACAAAAATATTTTTAAATATTCATAGTAAACAGGATATTAAAATTATCAATATCAGAACAGAAATAAAGTAGATTAATTGAAACTGATATGGACAAACAACAAAACTCAACATTCTGTCTTTGAGATCATTAAATTAATAAACCCATTTGAAAAACTGATTATTAGAAAATATCACTGTAGCTTACACAGATATTAAAATTAAAATAAGAAATATGAAAAAATACAAGATAATATACATTTGAAAATTTAAATAAAATGACAAATTCATCCTTAAAACTGCAAGTTCATTTGAACAGAAATAGCCTAATTCTATAGCTATTTTTAAAATTAAATTTGTTTGTAAAAACCTTCCAGCTGAGAAAATGTCAAACCAAGATGGGTTTTACAGTGAATTCTACCAAAAATTTAAGAAAGAAATAATATCAATTCAACACAAATGCTTAAGAATATTTGAGGGAGAGAGAATAATTTCTAACTATTTTTAGTAAGTTGACATTACCTCTGATACTAAAAGCGATACAGATACACCAAAACCACATCAAACAAGAACAAAATGATTTAAAAAGTCTTCAACTTGATAAGAATATCCCCCCAAGAAAGAATTGCACCTAATATTTTACATTTTAAAAATTTTAGTGTAGTGAGAACAATGAACATGAGATCTATCTTCCTCTTAACAAATCTTTTAAGTTTATGAACATTACTATTCCTTATAGGTTCCATGATGTGCAACAGGTCTCCAGAGCTTCATCCTGCTGATCTGAAACTTTATCACTACTCATTAGCACTCCTACTTACCCTAGCCCCTTCCACTTCCCTGGTAACTACCAGCCCATACTTTGATTCCACGAATTTACTATTTTATATGCCTCAAATAAATAAAGTCAGTAAGTATTTTTTTCTGAGACTGGCTTATTTCACTTGGTCTATGAACTTTTCTTATCCACAACCCAGTTGTGTGAGGGTAGTGGGGTAGATTGTAGACAGGCTAAAGACAGTGTCCAGAGACATCATGGGAGACAGATGGTTTAATGGAAAAAGTTTACAAAAGATGAGACTTTTACAAGAAGTGTTCTGAGGCAACAGGCTAATGGACACATCTCTGTCCATCACAGTGCTTTGCCAACCAATGCCTCTTTCTCACAGTGGTGGCTGTCTGAATAAGTGACATGTATCCTTTCCTCAGTTCTGCACCTGTATCCATTCAAAAAGAAATTTTAGGCTGGGCGTGGTGGCACATGCCTGTAATCCTAGCACTTGGGAAGCTGGGGCAGGAGGATCACGAGTTCAAAGCCAGCCTCAGCGATGGTGAGGCACTTAGCAACTCAGTGAGACCCTGTCTCTACATAAAATACAAAAGAGGGCTGGGGATGTGGCTCAGAGGTCGAGTGCCCAGGTTCAATCCTCGGTACCACAAAAAAAAAAAAAAAAAAAAAAAAAGAAAGAAAGAAAAAAAAGAAAAGAAAAGAAATTTTAGGTTAGGTTGCAGAAGCCATGGATGGAATCATCATCATTAACTGGCTTAGTTTTCTTGCATGACCAGCATCCCAAAGACCAACTGTCCTGGTGTACATGAAAGAAAATAGCTTTCTAGAGATAACAGTAACTTGCCTTAGTTTCCAGTGCATATGAGAGAGTCAAGGTCCTTTAAAATAATATATACCTGGGGACTAGGGTTACGGCTCATATAAAAATGTGAGGCTCTGGGTTTGATCCTCAGCACCACATAAAAATATAAATAAGTCAAATAAAATTATTGTGCAAATATACAACTAAAACATTAAAATGAATAATAATAATATGTATCTGAACTTTCCAGTCCAACCTAGCTCTCATTGTTTCATTAACTTAGCTAGGTTTGGGGAACAGAAAAGAAATACTCAGGGACATGGTGTGTTTCCATTTCCTTATGCTTTAGGGTAAAAACAAAGCAAAGTCACATCTAAGTTGTCATATTTTGCAGAATTACATTCTTTATACAGGTCAAATAGTATTTCCTTGTATGCGTTTATCTAATTTTCTTTATCAATTCATCTGTGGTATATTTATGCTTTTTTTCTATATTTTCACTACTGTCAATAATGCTGCAATCCACATCAGAATGCCAATGTATATTTGAGCTCCTAATTTCAATTCTTTGGATCAATATCGAGAAATGGTATTGCTGGATCGTAGAGTAGTTCTGTTTTCAATTTTCTGAGGAACCTCCATAATATTTTACATACTAACAGGACAATCTTGCATAGTTACTATGAGTGTGCAAATTTCTCCACCTATTCATCACTTGTTATCTTTTTTTGTTTTTTTGGTACCAGGGATCGAACTCAGGGGCACTCGACTACTGAGCCACATCCCCAGCCCCATTTTTTGTATTTTATTTAGAGACAGGGTCTCACTGAGTTGCTTAGTGCCTCACTTTTGATGAGGCTTGCTTTGAACTCGTGATCCTCCTGCCTCAGCCTCCCTAGCAGCTGGGATTAGAAGCCTACGCCAGTGTACCCTGGCTATCTTTTAGTTTTTAATAGTAGCCATCCTAAAGGATGTGAGATGATAATACATTGTGGGTTTTATTTGCATTTTTCTGATTAATAACATTAAAAATGTTTGCATATATCTGTTGGCCATTTAATTCTTCTTAGTAGAAATGGTTACTGAAGTTCTTAACCCATTTTAAAAATCAGGTTATATGCTATTTACATTTCAGGTATGGGAATTATATTTTTATATTTTTATATATTTTGAACATTAACCATTTGTCAGATATATGTTTGCAAATATTTTCTGCCATTCCATAGGTTGTCTGATTGTTTCCTCTCTTTGCAGAAGTTTTTAGGTTGATGTAGCCCCACTTGTTCAGTTTCATCTGTTGCCTGTGCTTTTTGTGTCTTGTCAATGAAATTATAACCAGGATTAGTGCTGTAAAGCTTTTGCCTTAGGTTTTCTTCTAGGGGTTTTATAGTTTCAGTTATTATATAATTCTTACATTTAAATCTTTGATCTGTTTTTAGTTGATTTTCACATAAGAGATTACATATTTTGTCCTGGCTCTTTGCGGCCGTTCTCTCTCTCTCTCTCTCTCTCTCTCTCCTTCCAGGCTTCAACAGAGACAAGAAGTTTTCCTTGACCATGTCCTTCTACCATGATGTTCTCCCTCACCTCAGGCCCAGAGCACTGGAATTAGCCAATTGTAGACTGAAACCATGAGACAAAATAAACTTTTCCTCCTCTAAGTTTTTCTGGTCAGGTATTTTGGCCACAGTGATGAAAAGCTGACTGACACATACAGTCTTCTGTACTGGTTTATGATTTACCTATATCAATATGCTATATATTTTCTTGTGCCACTATGTGGCTTTTGGGGGCTCTTTCTGAAGGGCAAGAACCACACCGGGACCGCCTTGTAGAAAAGGGGGAGGGTTATTAAGGGAAGGGTAGAAAGGGGGGAAAGGGAAAGGGGAACGGGGAAGGGGAGAGCTGGTGAGAAGATGACGGCGAAAAGAAAAGAGAGAGAGTTGTGGACAAGCCGGGGCTTAAGTACAGAGGGGTGGGAGCATGACTTGTATGGTCCGGATTGGCTCAGAAAGGGAGAGCCTGCCCAGGGTTGAATTCCCGCGAGAGGTGAGTATTCCCAGGATCAGGAAGGGTGGGGACTCAGAGCTCGCCAAAGGTGAATTCTCGGGAGAGTTGGGCACTTCCAGGAAGGCGCCTGGGGGTATGGCCTGCCAGCCTGAATCTTATCCAACACTTTCATTTAAACTTGAAGTACAACCTTTAAGACTTTTATAATGTAGATCTAATAGAGATGTCACAACTTTGAGGGAAAAGTAGTTCTCCTTAATTTTTGAAGAAGAGATTTCCAGGTATAGTATTCTTGGTGGGTAGGTTTGATTTTGTTTTTCCCAGCACTTTTTTTTTTTTTTTTTTTTTTTTTGAGAAAAAGGAAAAAGGAGGTTTATTGTTTTTCTAGCAACAGAGATATAATGGAGACTACTGTCCCAGAGGCTGTGATTCTGCCCATCAACAAGAAGAGGGGGCTTTTAAAGAAGTGTTCCAAAGGCTACATTCCATTTGTTCTCTGTTGGAGTTGTAATTCACTTTTTAATTTGGGAGATAGTCATTTCTGAGATCTTTTGTTATCATCCTAAAAGTCTAGATTACTTCTTCCTATTGTGGGTGTGTACTCAAGGACAGATAAATCTACCTAAAATGGGGAAGAAAGGTAATCCTGTTTCCTGGGATGGGGAGCTTAGGGAGGAGCAGAGAGAGAAAGGAAGAGAAAGAAACATGTCCATTTTGAAAATAAGTTGCAGAGGCAGAGCAGCAAGGGCTATATTTAAAGCATAAAGTAGACCACTGTTATATTTCCCCACTGTTAATTTCTACATTCCATTTCTATGAAAAAATGGGGGATGGCATCTCCAAGCTGCTTCCTACTAAAAGAGGGCAAAGTTGTAACTTATTTACAACAGGTTACTTTATCCACTTATAAAACATCAAGTGACATGAATAAATACCAACCAAATTAGTGCTCTTCTAAGCTTTACATTTAACTAAGTTTAACTTTTAAAGTTCAACTTAGAATCCATAGTGTATGGTAACAATAATCACAGGTCTGCATGGGTTAGCAAATATCAAAAGATAGCCTTAATCTCTAATACATTTAGGAAACAGTGTTGATGATCATAAATTGACATAGTCAAAGCAAATAGATATAAGACAGGTCTTCAAATGATAGTGTGGCCCATCTATGTCAGATACAGTGTATAAAAGAGAGCACTTATTGGTTACCTTGCCAGTAAACTTACATTAACTTTCATTTTATAAACTTTTACATAACATTTAGACAAGTTTATACAGATATGGTTCTCATATGTATACATATACATAGTCACATGTACTTAGGATGTCAACTATACAACAGTTGTTTATCTAACCAGTTGCAAAATAATCATTTAAGACTTTAAAGCAGGTACAAACCCCAACTCCTTTAAGACTTTGTTACCCCAAGAAAATAAAACCTAACAAATGCAAAAAAAAAAAAAAAAAAAAAGTTATCTTGATAAACAAGAGCAGATCAATGTTTCAGACTTTCCTTCATATCAGCACATTAAAGTTTAAGTAACTTTGTGCTAATTATAGACAACTTAAAGACAAACAAAAACTTTTTGAGATTTACCTTCCACAAACCTTCTGTGACTTACTTACATTCACAACTTGTTTACATTCTTAGCTTTGCCCTCTCTCATCTCAGATGTTAGTCCAAGAATATTACTTTATGAAGCTAAATACTTTCTCATCCAAAAACATTTCTTTTACCTTCTAATTTTCCATACTAAAATATTTCCATATCTATAACTTGATTTTATTTTTTTAGTTTCAGACTCTTTCTTAAATTTATATTCTGAAACAATCCTTAGGAGTGTTATTTGTGCATGTAATGGACAAAACAATTTCATCTTAGGAGAGGGATCAGATAATCCAGCATATGCTGTGTCTTAATCTTTTCTCTTCTAGGTAGCATTCAAAGAGTTGGAATTGAGAACATTTTTGAGCCTGACCTGTCTGCCTTATTATTATCATGATGCCATCAACTTTACATAAGATCCCCACTGTCAATTTTACCCAGAGGCTCCTTTTGGGCCTTTTTCTTATACTAGGCAGATTGACATGCAATGGAAGAGGCCCTTTCCATCATTTTCCTTAGGCCTACTTGAAGATCCTTTTGAGGAGGCAGCCTACAAAATAAGGATTTGTATTTTTTGTCTTTTTATTTACTGGGTGCAGTTATTTATACTTCCAGTCTCCCCAGGAATTTAGTTTTATAAGATAGCAAAAACTGTTTTAGCAAGAACTGCTTTGCCCCAGTAATGAATATCCCTTGATCAAATAGGGTGTCCTGTTATGTCTTTAAAGGAGAGACTATTCCTGTCCCTGATGCATAAACTAAACATTCTGAAACCTATTGACACATCTTTTGTGGCCAGTAGCCCCACCCTCTATGGGCAAAAGGGGCTGAAAGGCAGGGTAAAGGCCAGGTTTGCTTTGGCCTTTATTCTATAGCCCAGGCAGGTTTTTTTGTTTGTTTGTTTGTTTTTGTTTTTGTTTCCAGTATAGGGCCAATGTCCTTGACCATGGTGGGATGATCTGGGGCTGCCTGGGGCCAAGCTGAGGAACAATGTAAGAGCTTCTTCAGCTGCTGAGATAGTCCCTCAGTCCCTCCCTTTACTCATAGGAATAGCTCCTCCAGTTCAACCTGAGGCAAACTCTCCTAACTCTCCTACAGTTGGATCTCAAGTTCACCATCACCTTGCATACTCAGTATGGAACCTGGATACCTTACACAGCCAAGCCTGCTCAAGAAAGGCAAAGTGGGGCCTGCTCTTAAGGTCCCATCTGGGTCGCCAAATTTGTTGCTGAAAGCTCGGTCCTTAATCTGATAACGAGGACACTGTTTTTGAGAAAAAGGAAAAAGAAGGTTTATTGTTTTGCTAGCAAAGGAGAAATACAAAGGACTTCTGTCCCAAAGGCTGTGATTCTGTTTTGCAGCACTTTGGAAGGGTCATTTGACTGCCTTCCAGCCTGCAAAGTTATACTGAAAATTGTGCTGATAGTGTACAAGGAGATTCGCTTGTATAAAACAAGTTGCTTTGACTTGCTACTCTACTCGTGAATTTCTTTTTGTCTGACTTTTGACAATTGGATAATCAGGTGTCTCACTATGGGTTACTTTTGTTTCATAATATATGGTATTTTTTTGTGCTTCTTGCATATGTATGTCCACTCCCTTCAACAAATTTTGATTGTTTATTATTTTGTTAATAAGCTTTTTGGTCTCTTCTTTTTCTATTTTCCCCTGAGAGCCTCATAATTCATATACTGGTTTTATAGTGTTCTGTATTTTCTATTAGTTTTATTTATACTTTAATTTTTTTCTTATAATTCTTCTGAATAAGTTATCTTCTATGACCAAAAATGTGGAAAACCAAAAACTAAACTTTTATGGTTTTCATACACTAGAAACTACAAAGTGTTGCTTGCAAAAATTAAATATGATGCTGTACTTTGAAATTATGTCTTCTTCAAAATTCATGTTGAAATCTAGAGGTGATATTAACAGATAGGACTTTTGGGAAGTGATTAAGTCTATTCAAGTTCTGCCTTCAAGAACAGATTTGTGCCTATAAAAGGACTTATGGGAACTAGCTTAGACCTTTTGCCCTTCACCTGCTGCTATGTAAGGACACAGCATCTATCCTGTCTGGAGAATATAGCAAGAAGGCACCATCTTGGAAACAGAGAATGGGGGCCCTCAGCAAATTGTGCTTCTGCCAGTGCCTTGATTGTGGACTTCCCATTCTTTAAAAATTACCCAGTTTGTGGAATTTTATTATAGCTGTACAAATGGATTAAGAAAGATGATATTGTGAATAGAAAAATAAACCTGGATCACAGGTCATAAGACTTAATGGTGTTAAGATATCAAATGTCTTCATTTTTCTACAAATTTAATGCAACATCAATTTAAAATCTTGTAGATTTTTTTTTTTTTTTTGCAGAAAGTGAAAACATAACTTGAAAATCATAAGAAAATTCCAACTATACTTTTGGAAAAGCAAAATATAAACAATTTTTATTTCACAGCTTTTCATAAAAATAGAATAATCAAAACCATGTGGTATGGAATTAAGGTATATAATTACACCATCAGAAGAGACTGGACCATTAAGAAATGGACCTAAACACATACATGGTTGATTTTTGAGAAAGGTGCACAGCAATTGAAAGGAGACATAATAGTCTTTCAACAATTGGAAATTCATATGAAAAATAACAAAAACTTGTTATACATACCATAAAATGCAAAAATACATAAAACTGATTACATAAAATTGATCATAAATGGTAATAGAATTCAAAATCTTTTACAGGTATTGAGTGAATATAGGAGAAAAGTTGTTAGGTTGAATGAGACTCATTTTTTTAAAATATTATAACAAATCACAATTTTTTTAAATTTATTTTTTATTCTAAGTTGTTAGAAATTACAGCAGAATATATTACATTTCATATTATACTCGTACCACATTTTTACATATCTCTGGTTGTATACAAAGTATATTCACACCATTTGTGACTTCATACATGCACTTAGGGTAATGATATCCATCTCATTCTACCATCTTTTTTTTTCTTTTCTTCAACCTTTTGCACCCTCCCATCACCTCCCTCCCCATTGGCCATTCTAGTGTTCCTCTAATCCTCCTATGCTCCCCATCCCAACCCCATTGTGAATCAGCCTCCTTATATCAGAGAAAATATTTGGCATTTGGCTTTTTGGGATTGGCTGACTTCACTTAGCATTATGTTCTCTAACTTCATCCATTTACCTGCGAATGTCATGACTTTATTTTCTCTTATTGCTGAGTAATACTACATTGTGTATATATACCACATTTTCTTTATCCATTCATCTACTGAAGGGTATGTAGGTTGGTTCCACAGTTTAGCTATTGTGAATTGAGCTGCTATAAACATCGATGTGGCTGTGTCCCTGTAGTATGCTGTTTTTAAGTCCTTTGGGTATAAACTGAAGATTGGGATAGCTGGGTCATAAGGTGGTTCCATTCCCAGTTTTCCAAGGAATCTCCATACTGCTTTCCAGATTGACTGCACCATTTTTCAGTCCCACCAACAATGTATGAGCATGCCTTTTTCTCCACATCCTCTCCAACATTTATTGTTGTTTGTGTTCTTAATAGCTGCCATTCTGACTGGTGTGAGATAAAATCTTAGAGTGGTTTTGATTTGCATTTATCTAATTGCCAGAGATATTGAACATTTTTTCAATTATTTGTTGATTGATTGTATATCTTCTTCTGAGAAGTGTGTGTTCAGTTCCTTGACCCATTTATTGATTGGGTTATTTGTTTTTTTTGGTGTTAAGATTTTTGAGTTCTTTATATATTCTAGGGATTAGTGCTCTATCTGACATGCATGTGGTAAAATTTTTTTTCCCAATTAGTAGGCTCTCTATTCACCTCACTGATTGTTTCTTTTGCTGAGAAGAAGCTTTGTAGTTTGAATCTATCCCATTGATTGATTATTGATATTAATTCTTGTGCTACAGAATTCTTATTAAGGAACTTGGGGCCTAATCCAACATGTTGGAGATTAGAGTTTACTTTTTCTTCTATTAGGTGTAGTGTCTCTGGTCTAATTCCTAGATCCTTGATTCACTTTGAGTTGAATTGTGTGCATAGTGAGAGATAGAGGTGTAATTTCATTTTGTTGCATATGGCTTTCCAGTTTTCCCAGCACCATTTGTTGAAGAGGCTATCTTTTCTCCAATGTACATTTTTGGTGCCTTTGTCTAATATAAGATAACTGAAATTATATGTGTTAGTCTCTGTGTCCTCTATTCTGTGCTATTGGTCTACCAGCCTATTTTGGTGCCAATACCATGCTGTTTTTGTTACTATTGCTCTGTAGTATAATTTAAGGTCTGGTATAGCGATGCCACCTGCTTCACTCCTCTTGCTAAGGATTGCTTTAGCTATTCTGGCTCTCTTATTTTTCCAGATGAATTTCATGACTGCTTTTTCTCTTTCTATGAGGAATGTCATTGGGATTTTGATGGGCATTGCATTAAATTTGTATAGTGCTTTTGGTAGTATGGTCCTTTTGACAATATTAGTTCTGCCTATCCAAGAACAGGGTAGATCTTTCCAACTTCTAAGGTCTTCTATAATTTCTTTCTTTAGTGTTTTGTAGTTTTCATTATAGAGGTCTTTCACATCTTTGGTTAAGTTGATTCCCAAGTATTTTTTTTTATGCAATTGTAAATGGGGTACTTTTTCTCATTTCCCTTTCAGAGGATTTTTCATTGATACATAGAAATGCCTTAGATATATGGGTGTTGATTTTGTATCCTGCTACTTTGCTGAATTCATTTATGAGTTTTAGAAGTTTTCTGGTGGATTTTTTGGGGTCTTCTAGGTATAAAATCATATCGTCAGCAAATAATAATAATTTGAGTTCAACTTTACCTATCTGTATCGCTTTAATTTCTTTCGTCTGTTCGTCTGTCTTATTGCTCTGGCAAGCATTTCAATACTATGTTGAATAGAAGTGGTGAAAGAGGGCATCCCTGTCTTGTTCCAGTTTTTAGATGGGATGCTTTCAATTTTTCTCCATTTAGAATAATGTTGGCCTGGGGATTAGCATACATAGCTTTTACAATGTTGATACATGTTCCTGATATCCCTAGTTTTTCTGGTGTTTTGAACATGAAGCAGTGTTGTATTTTGTCAAATGCTTTTTCTGCATCTATTGAGATAATCATATGTTTCTTATCTTTGAGTCTATTGATGTGATGAATTACATTTATTGATTTCCATATGTTGAACCATCCTTGCATCCCTGGAATGAACCCCACTTGATTGTGGTGTATTATATTTTTGATATGTTTTTGTATCTGTTTGCCAGAATTTTATTGAGACTCTTTGCAGCTATGTTCATTAAATATATGGGTCTGAAGTTTTCTTTTTTTGATATGTCTTTGCCTGGTTTGGGGATCAGGGTGTTATTGGTCTCATAGAATGAGTTTGGAAGTGCTCCCTCTTTTTCTATTTCCTGAAATAAATTGAAGAGTACTGGTATCAGTTCTTCTTTAAAGGTCTTGTAGAACTTGGCTGTGTATCTATCAGGTCCTGGGCTTTTCTTGGTTGGTAGGCTTCTGATGGCATCTTCTATTTCATGGCTTGAAATTGTTCTGTTCAAATTATGTATATCATCCTGCTTTATTTTGGGCAGATCATGCAACTCTAGAAATTTGTTGATGCCTTCGATGTTTTGTATTTTGTTGGAGTACAAGTTTTCAAAATAATTTTGAATTATTTCCTGTGTTTCCATAGTGTTTGTTGTGATATTTCCTTTTTCATTGCATATATTAATAATTTGAGTTTTCTCTCTGCTTCTCTTTGTTAGCCTGGCTAAGGGTCTGTCAATTTTATTTATTTTTTCAAAGAACCAACTTTTTGTCTTGTCAATTTTTTCAATTGTTTCTTTTGTTTCAATTTCATTAATTTTAGCTCTGATTTTAATTATTTCCTGCCTTCTACCACTTTGGGTGTTGGATTATTCTTCTTTTTCTAGAGCTTTGAGATGTAATTTTAAGTCATTTATTTGTTGACTTTTTCTTCTTTTGAGGAATGAACTCAATGCAATGAACTTTCCTCTTAGAACTGCCTTCATAGTGTCCCAGAGATTTTGATATGTTGTGTCTGTGTTCTCATTCACCTCTAAGAATTTTTTAATCTCCTCTTTGATGTCATCTGCAACCCATTGTTCATTCAGTAGCATATTATTTAGTTTCCAGGTGTTGGAAGTAGCTTTTATTTCTTATTTTATCATTGATCTATAATTTCATTCCATTATGGTATGATAGAATGCAGGGTAGTATCCCTACTTTTTTATATTTGCTAAGAGTTGTTTTGTGGCATAGTATATGGTCTATTTTAGAGAAGGATCCATGTGCTGCTGAGAAGAAAGTATATTTGCTTGTTGAAGGATGAAATATTCTATATAAGTCAGTTAAGTCTAAGTTGTTTATTGTATTTTTGAGTTCTATGGTTTCTTTGTTTAGCTTTTGTTTGGAAGGTCTATCCAGTGGTGAAAGGGGTGTGTTAAAGTTACCCAGAATTATTGTGTTGTGGTCAATTTGACTTTTAAACTTGAGGAGAGTTTGTTTGATGAACATTGATGCTCCATTGTTTGGGGCATATATATTTATAATTGTTAAGTCTTATTGGTGTATGATTCCCTTAAGCAGTATGAAATGAGACTCAAATTTTTAAAATAATATAACAAATCACCATTTTTAAAGAAAAAATTAACATTGACTTTATTAAATTTAAGACTTCTACTCTTCAAAAGGTAATTTTGTGAGAAAAAAATCATATAGTGGGAGAAATTATTTCTAAACAAATACTGAAAAGTGATCTTAGCATATATAAAAAACACTCAAACTCAATAATCAGGAAACAACCTGATTATTAAAAATAAATGAAATATATGAATATAAACTTCAACAATAAAAATCATCAGGTACACAACCACAGGAAAAGTTGTGCAAAATCTCATTATTTATTTATTAAGTGAAAAATGTCACAACAGTGAGTCAGCACTACAAATATCAAAATTGCTAAAATAATAAAAAAAAAAAAATGCCTGAACATACCACATGTTGAAAAGGAAATAGAAACTCTTACATTGATGTTGAAAATATAAGATACTACAATTAACTCCTTCAAAGCTTAGCATTTTCATAAACAAATATATGTAAAAATCATGTAACTAGCATATGATTCAACCTTTCCTTTCTAGTTTTTTATCTAAGATAAATAAGAACTTTTGTTCTTATAAAAAGACAGATACATGACTGTTTACAGCAGCTTACTTATAATAGAAAAATAAAAAGGTAATTACCTAAATGCCAACAAGTAAAAGACAAGCAAGTTACAATGTAACAGTGCTTAGCACAATAAGAAGTAATAAAGGTAATAAACCATTGACACATGCTACCTCATGGATGAGTCTCAGTATAAGTAGGTCAGGTACAGGAAGCCAGACAGAAAGGATAATTTTATTTGTATGAAATCCTAGAAAATTCTAAGTATAGTATCAGAAAGCAGGTCAGTGTTTTCTTGGGGCTGGGAGAGAGAGAGATGGCACAAGGGCAAAAAGAAATTTGGGAGTGACATATCCACTTTTTTTTTATTTCATGCTTATATGCCTATATAAAAAAAATCATCAGAATGTATACTGATCTCTAAATGCATGTCACTTATCTATAAATAAAGTTGCCAAAATATATTGTTACAAATCATTTTCACTAAATCCATTACCACATATTTAAGCATTATTTCTAAATGACTATTATGAACAATTATAACCTATTCTAGATTCAAAAGTACTCTCTACATACATATTTATATAACACAAAGAAGCTTCTCATTTTGAAGTTTATATATTCTTGATAAAAAGCTGTAGGACTTTGGAACTGCATATTTTAAGGAAACTTGGAAATAGTTGAAGTGGGCCGAGTGAACTCAATTATTCTGCTGGGATGTCCCTTCTGTAGATGATAGCCTAAATTACAAATCACTTCTAGTTTAAGAAACAATAGAGAGATGACTGTTAAGTGTGTGTGTTTGCATGTACTTACACTTAATGAAATTAATGACAAAAAGTATTTGCTTATGTGTGGGAGTGATATTATGGTCTGACAACCATATGTTTTCATTATAGATGAATTGAAGGAGTTCTACTTACACTCTTAAGAATATGACATGAATTTTGCACTTGAGAACTTTGTCTAAGCTCCACTGATAAAATGGCATTGAAGGGTTGAGTTCCTGATAATAGACACAGAGATGAACCTTTGTAGCAATTAAGAAACTATCAGTAGAGAAGAAAGCCAAAGTAAGGTGTTAATTAGCAAAATACCATTTTTAGCAACTAAAACTTAGTCCCACCAGGAGAATTTGCATAACATATTCCAAGTGGGGTGGGGGCAGGGGATAAAGAAGTAGGTATACCTATTTAACAACTCTCATTCATCATTGGCAAGAGTGCTCCTGGTGTTTTATGTCTCCCATCCTACTTATGAGGAGCTTAGCACACTCCTCTGTCAGAGAAAGCTTTCAGACAGAGCAGAATCCATTTAAGGAAAGTGGCTAGGGGATGTACCAACAGCGTCTGATTCCAAAAACTAAATTCACATTACATATTCAAGAGCTTATCTTTTTTTTTTTTTTAAGGGGATTCTGAAATAAGAATAGAAGAAATATTTACCAGTAACAATGTTTCTATACTTGTGCATTAGGGTTGCTAACAATGAGGTAAAACAAGCAGTCTCCACATAAAGCACAAGGACTTTGGGATTTATTGAAACTATTAAAATAAAATAAAATGAAAATCCACCTGAGATGTAGATGAAATGAGTAGAGGCAATTAGAGTTATCCAATTAGACTCACATGAGTTCTCTGGTGAAGTTACTTGCATTGGCAGGAATAATGCTATAAAACTGTGTGCAATGGTAAAAGTAGCACATGTAGGAACTTCATTAATTTAGATTTTACAGATTATAATGGAATACAGATGAAGTGCTTACCTCATGTAAAATAGATTCAATATAAAGCTCTATGGAAAAATGGGAACCCAAGAAAGTGTTTCATCAGGGGAACTTGAGCAGTCCACTTTGCCATGCAGGAAGAAGCAACAGTTCTGGTGTGCCAGTATCAGCCTGAGAAACCTAGTCATCTAGTCTTTCCTTGCTCTGATGTATTCCTCTAGGGACTCCAACACAGAAAGTCACTCCTCCTCCCTTGTTATGGTTTGAATGTGTCCCCCAAAGGTTATGTGTTGGAAACTTAATCCCCAAATTCATATATTGATTGTATATAGAGGTGGGACCTTGAGGAAGTAATTAGGATTATATGAAGTCATGAGGAGAAAAATCCCAATGATAGGATTAGTGGCTATATAAGAAGAGGAAGAGAGAACCAATAGAGTCTGCATATTCCCTCTATCCTGCATTTTGCCATGTTATAAGACAGCAAGAAGGCCCTCCCCAGATCTTAGATCTTAGATCCAGAACTTGGACTCTTGATCTTAGATCTAGAACTGTTAGAAATAAATCTCTGTACCTTACAAATTACATAGCCTTAAGTACTATGTTATAGCAACAGATAATATTCTAAGACACTCCTTTTTACTTTTTGTCCTCTATGACCACTGTTTTTCATCTATTGCTTCTTGCCATGATTCTCCCTCTCTCTGTTTCATAGTCAAGCTCCCCAAGGGATATGATCTAATCGAATCACCAGGTCATTCTCCCATTGAGACAACATCATTAGACAATGGTCTTATTCCGGAACTTCTTAAGAGTGGCTGTCTTTGCAAGAGAGCAAATTCCCAGCACAACATGTTGGATCACAGTAGCTGTCTTGGTTGACACAAAGCCTGCCCACTCGTGGAAAGGACCCTGTTCAGGTCACTTTATTTATAAGAGGAATTGAGTGTGCCAAGAATATAGTGGTTCCTAAAGTGTATTTTAATGTCCTCAGGAAAATGAGATCAAATCATTGTAAATGTTATGTAAAAAAAAAAAAAAATGAGATCAAAGAGTTAGGTTTTCCTATAAACCTCTCTGAAAGAGTAAACATGGTTCCTGGAATGGGGTAATGAATTTATGTGTGAAAATATTAGATGATACTAATATTGATTATACTAAGCTAAAATGGAAGGATCTGAGCAATTGTAACACCTGACTGGGTAACTTTGATAATGGTATGATGAAATAAATGAGAATAAGACCTATGAACCCAAAATAGTACCAAGCAAGAGAATTATCATTGAGTATTCCTGAGAACCCATGCATATGTTTTCACAATGGCAAACAGTGCCTTTTAGTTTTCCTGACATGTTTGCTTTTTCTTTCATCAGCAAATGCTAACAGACAAAATTTAAATCCCCTTTATTTATTCAATATCCAGGACATGGCTTTCATTTATTAAAAATTAAAATAATGAAGCAACATTACTAAAAAAAAAATACCTCCTCATGCAAATTAATGATACTGGTTTTTAAGTAAGCATTTTGTACAGTACTTAAAGATCTTCTTGTGGTTTATACATAACAAACAAAAGTTTTGTTAATGTTATCAGTAGTTTACCTGAATTGATTTAATTGACAATGACCATGATTTAACCCACCACAATCAATACCTTTTAAACACTTTGAGTTGACATAGCACCTATGACTAAGATGCATAATAAAGCTTCAAATAGACACTATATTAAAACTTTCTGTTTTTTTTTTTTTTTTAAGATGTGACTTCAGTTGCAAGGTGACTCTAATTTAAAGGAAACTTTAATTATTAATATTTCTGGGAAATGTATAAACTCCTTTCCATTTTATCCTCAATAACAACAACTCCTATAGGCAATGTATTTTCAAATATTCTTATTACTTTATCTCTTAAAATTTTTTTTAAAAAAAATCCAACAGTGCCAAAGCCAGTAATGAAGTCAGCTGGTGAATCATAATGCTGTACATCTTATTGACACAGAACATACACGTCTTAATAACTGACTTCAGATGGGTGCAAAAGAGTGAAGTGATTTCACAGAAAATAGTTCTTACAATCATGTCTGAAAGATGAAGAGAAATACAAATATTTCAAATGAAAAAAATATTCCTGAGCATTCTCTTTTCCTGGCTTTGTGCCACAGCTGTGGGTAACACAAGGAAATTAATCCACAGTTCCTAATTACTACAAACTTTTGATAGCAGTTCAAGATAATAAAAAAATTTGGTATATTGCCTCATAATTAATATAAACCATATAGATAAAGCTTCATGAAGGGAACTATACACAATGATTTCATGTTAAGGAATGTTAAATTTAAAACCACACTGAATATGTTTTAAGTTTAGGGGAAGTTGAGGTATAGAATATATGTGAAGGCTTTGGTTTTTATTATACATTGAACTGGGGATAATTTTATACTTCTCTCAGACTAAAAATTAAAATATTTACATTTCAAAATATTACTGTGCTCTAATTAATAATAATTAAGCAAATCAATGAATAAGAATTAAGATCCTCACAACAGAACATGAGCTGTGACCACCAGATCTAGTTGCAATGATTAAAAACAGAAATAAAATAAAAATCAACAAATGCAATGGTATCAAACTACAAAGCTTCTTCACAGCAAAGGAAACAATCAAGAACATGAAGAGAGAGCCTACAGAATGGGAGAAAATCTTTGCAACCTGCACCTCAGATAGAGCATTAATCTCCAGGATATATAAAAGAAAAAAAAAACTTAACACCCCCAAAACAAATAGCCCAATCAACAAATGGGCAAAGGAACTAAACAGATACTTCTCAAAATAATAAATACAAACAGTCAACAAATATATTTTTTAAAAAGTTCAGCATTTCTAACAATTATAGAAATGAAATCAAAAGTACACTGATATTTCATCTCACTAGAGCCAGAATGGCAATTATTAAGAATACAAGTAAAAATAAATGTTGACAAGGATTTGGGGAAAGGGGAAAGGATATAGGTAAATATATGAATAGACCACAAAAGACTACAAATTGGGGCAACCACTCTGGAAAAAGAGTATGGAGATTCCTCAAAAAACTAGGAATGAAACCACAATTTGACCCAGTTATCCCACTCCTCAGTATTATCCAAAGGAGTTAAAACCAGCATTCTATAGTGATGCAGCCATATCAATGTTTAGAGCAGCTCAATTTACAGTAGCTAAGCTATCAAGCCAATCTAGGTGCCCTCCAACAGATGAATGGATAAAGAAAATGTGGTATATATACATAATGGAGTATTACTCAGCCATAAAGAAGAATGACTTTATGACATTTGCCTGTAAATGGATGGATCTGGAAACTATCTGCTAAATGAATTAAGCTAATCCCCAAAAAAACAAAGTTCAAATGTTTTCTCTGATATGCAGAAGCTAGCCCACAATAAGCAGGGGAGGAGAATGCTAGAAGTTCAATGGATTAGACAAAAGGGAATGAAGGAAGGGAGGAAGCATAAGAAAAGAAAAGACAGTGGAATGAATCTAACATAACTTTCCAAGGTAAATATATGAATAGACCACAATGAATCTCACCCTTGCGTTTGTCCACACGACTAGGGTTCTAATTAGAACAAGATATATTTCATGCTTCTATAATTATATCAAAAAGATTCTATTGTCATGTATAACTAAAAAGAACAAACACAATTAACCAAAAAAAAAAAAAAAAAAGGAAGAAAAATAAAAGAAAACAAAAAGCAAGTAGTGTGACACAAATGGACAGCAAGAGACCTCTGATATAACTGTATTCTTGGCAGGAAGTGCAGATGTAGTTGGGCCTCATATATGCATTTTGATAATGCTCCAAGACAGTACATTCATTCTATAATAGTCACGTGTACAAACTAGGGGAAAATTGGAATCTACAGCCATCAAGTCATGGTTTGAATGTGCCCATCCCTTTCCAGCCGTACCTTTGTGGCCTTTGTATAAATATAATGTAAAAATGATTGTAATAAACTATTAAATATTCCTACATCTTCTCATTTCCACCCCAGCCCCAACAAATTATCATAGTAGAAATTATTCCAAAAAATTTGCAAGATCTTTATTGCAACTAATAATGAGGTGAAATTCCAAGGACATAGTTATAAGTTATTATTTATCTTAAATCATGATCAAAGATAGTCACTTATATAATTTGAAAGCATGACTACTGTATGTATTTACATATTTCTTGCTAGGGAATTGATAGGGATTGGTAGGGAAACATTCATATAAACTTATCTAATGTGACATGTAAGTCACTCTGAACATTTCAAAAAATATAAATTTTTGTGGACATCAGTGAAATTATTTTATAAATACTTTCTGGATGACAGTGAGAGCAAAAGCAAAGGGGCATCTGTGTTTTCCTGTATTTTCCAGTTGTGGCATTTGTAGACTCAACTAAGAATATAGTTTAGGAACCCAAACACCTGGATTTAAACTCCAGCTCTACTTCTTTCTTGTGGAATGAACTTAAGCAACTTATTCAATAATTCACAACTTTATTTCTCATACTTAAATTAGAATATGAGTATGATCCTATAAATGTTAGATATCGCAATATTTAACATTATTACTAAAATTTTATTTTACAAGCAGTTATTTTCAAATAAAAAATAATAACTTATTGTGGCCATTTTACTTGAGCTAATTTTCCCATCCATGTTGCTCTTCGTGCAGCTCAAAACAAGGAAGAAACCCCCATAGAGGAAAACTCATTAAATGCACAATATTATTAATAAAATAGTGCACAAAGAAAGGAGTATTTAATAGCATTCTGTAGCCTTCTTACAGTCCACCTTAGAGAATCACTTTTTAATTTTCCCTTGGTCACCATGGAAATCACAAAATCCTTAAGATACTCTGCCTGGGGATTTAGTCCCAGGGACATTGCCCTGGTAATGGTGATGTATCGTGTTCTGTAGGTGTTAGATCAGTGTCTCTTCTTTGATGACCAGGAAGCCAGAAAACACATAGCAATTAAAAAGATGTACAGTCTAATATATTCCAATTAGAGATGATTACCCACATCCACCAATGGGTATTCACAAATTACCTACTAACCCTTTCAAAAGCAGGACTGACTTTGTACTGTTGCCATTGATTTTGAAAGCTGTACAAAAGAAAATGAGGATTATATTAGGCACAGAAGTGATTTTTTTTAAAATTTTTGCTTTGTTTTTCTTTTCCTTTTCTGGATAATACATTGGTCATTTTCCTCTTCAAATTATAATATCCTTTAAAATAATAATCTGAAACAGTATCATTTTGTTTGGGGAAAAATAATTACTTCACAAAAGGTAGAATCAATGGAGGAAAGAGTTACCAGTAATTTAATTCTGACCATTAGGATAGGATTAGCAATAAGGAAAAAAATAAATGAATAAAATGAAGTATATAATTTCAGGGAAAATGATCTTGCAATATTTGTCTTTAAAAAATAGAAAATTTATAGAAAATGGTTTATGAAGGATTATTACTGATTTAATCATACTTTTTCAACTAAGGAGTTAGAATGGAGCAGAAAGAGAAAACAGCAATAAGAAGCAGGTATGAATCTGTACTATACCTACTAACATGTTGTGTTGATATTTTAACTTAATGTGTCCAACTCAAAACCTTTGTTCTCTTTAATACCAACCATTCTTATCTCTCAAACTTCATAGTCACCACCATCTTACTCAAGCTAGAAACCTTAATAATATTATGGAGTTTTTTTTTTCCCCCCTTTTCCACACTCCTGACATTCACTCCAGAAAATCCTGTCATTTCTACCTCAAAAAATATATATTATGTCTGTTCCCATCTCCCTACTTCCATACCTATCATCCTAACAGAAATGGAGAGCAACCCCTGGCTTTTTTCCTCCTTGCTGCGTAGATTAAAGTGGGGAATGCTGTACTCCTCAGTAACATGAAGAGGACTCCAGAGATTCACTCATACAAATCAGAAGTGCTTCTGAGAAAACAAGCCTTCACCTTGTTACCATTAGTGCATTCAGAGTACAGACATTGAGAACATTTCTGGGAAAGCCAGCATGTATCCTCTGGAGTTTGCAGAACCAGTGATCAAAGAACATAATACCTGCTTCGCATCTGGAGAAGTCAGAATGCAAAATATTCTACCTTGCAAGCTATAATAACACCATTTGGCAGGAGAAGAATAGTTTGTTTCTCATGATAATTAACATGCATCTGTACCTGGATAATTTGAAAATACCTCATCTTTCCTCTCAATCCTTCTACTCTCCTCTATCCCTAGACTAGTACCTAGAGAAGCCAGAAGCAATTTACTCAGAGAAGGAGAAAGGCCAAGGTCGTCATAGAGTGCATGAAACAGACCATGTTCCTTGTTTTCTAGTGCTGCATAACAAATTCCCACAAATTCAAAAGTGACATCTATTTATTAGCTTATAGTACCATGAGTCAAAAATCTGACATGGAATAGCTTCGTTCTCTAGTTAGGATATCGTAAGCCTGAAATCAGGGATTTGAACATAATGAATTATCAGCAGAAGGCTCTGGAAATGAAACAAAACAAAACAAAAAACATTCTGTGCTCAACTAATTCTTGCTGTTGGCAGAATTCATTCCCTTGTGGATATAGGATGAAGGCTTCTGTTTCCTGGCTGGTTGTTCAGATGCATTTCTATGCCTTTCTCTGTCTTCACACCAACACATTAAGTCCCCCTCATGTCACAACACTCTGACTTTCTCTTCTATGACCAGCCAAAAATATCCATTTTTAAGAGCTCAAGTGATTGGGTCAGGCTAATCATAAATTATTCTGAGGGGAAACTTTAATCAAATCTGCAAATGCCCTTCACAGCAGCACCTATGTTGATATTTTAATGAATAACTAGGGGCTGAGAATCTGGAGGGGTCATCTTAGAATTCTGCCACCACATTTCACTTTTTAACCACAATATCTCAAATAGCCTCAAACAGCTTAAACTATGCTGGGGATGAGGACGAAAGAGGCATCAACTAGGTGTGAAAATAAAGTTTTTTTTTTTTTTTTTTTAATTTTAAGTTTTAAATGTCTGAATATAAAGCTACAATTTAACTCCAGAGAACCAAGCTATTATCAGCCTGCAAAAAAAGAGCTCCACAGAGGGGGCTGTGTTGTTTACACATCAAGGGCCTCCTCTGACCGCTCCAACAAGGTGGCCCAGTACAGCCCGGTTCTCAAAAGGGCCAACCTCTTTCACTTCTCATGGATTTCTGCAAGTGGTTGTTTCTGAATAGAATATTACTTCTATTTGAACTCCTCAGTAGTCACATAGCCCACAAATTCTCACACATTTCTCTAAGATATTTTCTGGCCCACACTGCCTAGTTAGGTACTATTGTATTGCAGCCTATTGCTTTATTATCTTCATTCCTTTCATAATATTTATGGAAGTTTGTAATCATTTATTTATTTGCTGGTTTACTTATTTTTGTCTCTCACAGCTAGATCTCAATTTTATAAGTACAGGGAACATGTAGAGTTGTGACCTTTCTCACGTTCAATATCTTGAATAGAACCTAATTCATAGCAGGTACCAATAACTGTTTTGAATAATTAGCAATATATAGTATTAGAAAATATAAGTATCAATCAAATCATTGAGGAGGGAATGAGGTGTATACGGAGATGATAAAGTCACAAGAAGTTGAACACTGAGCCTAATGTGATTAACAGACTTATTTTGTTTAGAGAAAGTATTTTTTTTTTATAGACCAGAATGTGATAGGGACTGAATTTCAATGACCTTTCTACTTTGCTAATACACCCATTGCTCTAGTATTTTTTATACTGTCTGGTCACACATTTATGTGTCCTACCTCACAAACATAAATTTTAAAATATGTATTACTACTTGTACAGTGAGAAGAACAGGAAGCCAGTTAAAAATTCAGAAGAATGGCTATATTTTAAGGCCAGGCAAAATAAAGTAAGGATTGTTGTTTTGTTTCCATTTGTTTTGAAAATACTCATGCCGGGGCCTCAACACTGACCTGAATTCTAATACAATTCCAATTCCTGCTCTCTAGAAACTGGAGATCTAAACTTGGCATTTTAACATTTTATGTCCCTTAAAACGTAATGCCTTATTCTGTAATAATTGAACAGGACTCTTCTTTTTCCCTTCAGTATGACTAAATTTATTTTTTGATACAGGGATTAAAACTTTTACAAATCTTTTATGGTTCCTTATACATAGTTGATACTCAACAAGTCCTATGTAAAATGTATAAATGAGTGTTCATACTCATGAAGCCATAACTATAAAAAATGTAAGGCTCAGACAGCATTTTTGTAAGGATTATCCAACTCAGATTTAGAAATATAAGACCTTAATTCTGTGCTCCTTTTGGGAGTATATTGCTTCCTTAATTACAGCTCAAACATACTTATAGTTTGCTGAGATTTATGAAGACACATCTTTATGCCATGCAAAGATTTCTCCCATTATTATTTTTGTATGCATACCAGATGAATTTTGCCATAAAGATGTTGTCCTGGAAAGTTTCCCATTGTAACTATGGGACACTTTCTTCCCTAACACATCTATAAATTGAAGGAAAAAATGGAAGGAAAAAATCACGTTTTCTATTTTATACTCCCCCCTCCCCCATCCTACTTCCAGTTAGACAGGTGAAATGAAACTTGTAAAGTCTGGAATGGTCCTTGCCTAGATGACCAGCTTATAGGAAAAATAAAATCTCAGAAGGTAAAGCAAATTGCAAAGTACTGGACTCACAGCTCTTCTTTCATGATCTCCTGCAGTTTGAATGTAGTTATCTGCCACATAAAGGACATACTCAGAATTTATTATGCCTGCTTAATGACAGTGATCCTGAGGAAAATTGTGCTGGGATTCTCAGCCTCAGTTTCTCCAATATTGAAAGTCATATATAGTCTTCATTTTGGCCTAATCTCCATCAGTCACCCTTATCACTGAATCTCTAGGAGATTTCCTCTTTTTGGAGAGGAAAGGCAGATGTGGGAAGGGATGGGACGTGAAGGTCTTCATGCCTCTCACAAAGCTCTACTGTGTACTTTGTTTCCTACTTAAACTTTCCCTCTCTATCATGATCATTCAGAGCTATGTCTACTTTGCTCTTAACAAATGGCCATCCTTCAGCTCGCAAAAGTGGACTTCCATCTATCTTGAATCCTTTTATTTTTTTCAAGAGCAAATGCAGTACAGAAATTCAATAATTTTCGTGTCATTATTAAAGTGTACAGGAAAACGTATTCATTTTTAGAGAAATATTTACAGTATATCCCATCTTGCCTCTTTCTAGATAATTATTAATTTAAACATATTATATAATATTGCATTAATTCCCTTCAAGTAGAACAATGAACATGTGCCTTGTCTGTCTTCCTTCATGAATACATAACTCTAAAAATTAAATGATAAATGAATATGTTTATACATTTATATGCATGAATGAATTCATATAAATTCATCTTTAGCAAAACTTCTTACTGTTGTCATTTTGGGTACAGGTAACATAAATAGTGGTGTATAAGCTAATTACTTACCTAATGTACAGTAAATGTTTTATCTCAGAGCTCCAAAGTGAATATAGTTAGTCTAGTAAAAATTATCTCATAAATCTGAACAGTCAAAAAATCACCATGTAAAATTTTATCCATGTACATGTGCCTTTCATTTGCTGAGTTCACTCCTGTGTGATAGAAGACAGCTCAAGGACATGACCAAGATTAACTATAAATTTCCCTTCAAGGATCATCTTTATCTTTGCACCAAGGAGGAAAGTCATAATCCTTTTCAGGTAAGTACACAATGCCAGTCCAGATCCATGGTGAAATGGTTTGCTCAAACCATTTTGGTTCTGGTAGCTAATAAAATATCTACTTGTTATACAAAAAATAATGAAAACACAAACCCAAATTTCAGAATAATACCAGAAAAAGAACATTGCATTGTATTTTGTTTTCCAAAACTTCATCTATTTTGATATTTACATTTGCTGGTTTAGGGTGGAACAGTTCTTGCTAAATAAGGAACTGACAGCTTAATTATGTGTGATTGATGTGCTTTCTTTCAAGAAGTCATTGTTGGAATATAAACACCTACCTTTATTGTTATTTGTTTTTATTGTACTCAAAATAAAATAAATATAGAATGGAGAAATTTAAGTTTTGTTGAATTTGGTAATGCTTTTTGGAAAAACCTTAACACAGGCAATATTCTATTTGGCAAGTATTAAATTATTCTGTTCTGCATTGTAAAGTTATTCCCCATATGGTATATTGTTCATCTAAAATTGCTATGCAGATGTAAATATGACAAGTACTGTTCTAATGAGAAATCCTTTACAACATATTCATTGCCATGTCTCTATTTAATACTCAGTGTAAACAGCAGGGAGAAAGTGTCCATTTCTCCATTTTAGCTAAATTGCACAAAATTGTCTGTAAAGACATGCAGTGTTTTAAAGAACTGTACTTTTAAGTATCTGTACAGTGTTAAATGTTCTTCATAAAACACCACCATTTCCAGATTATTATGACTTTCCCATCAGTAGCAGAGCCTAATGGGAATAACATTGCCTTTGGAATCAAACTGACCTGGTTTGCATCTTCACTTCTTTGTTACTCACTAGCCGAGCAAATCGGCCAATACTGTTTAACTATGAGTTTCAAATTCTTCCTCTGTAAAATGTTATGACAAAAATTATTACAAAACTTGCAGAGCTAACCAGGATGCTTACTTAAAGTTATAGTGAGTATAAATTGTGTAAAAGCATGTGTTCACATTGTATACACTATCAATAAAATTGTTGTAATTGTTAGGATGATGAAGGTTTACACTGAAAACTTCTTGATTGTTTCCCTAAGTAGTAACAACCCTTTTCCAGATATGACTTTTAGTGTGTTTCTCTTAGTCTGTGGCTTTTATTTTCAAGGATTCTTCCCAGCTCTGGGCAGAATCACCTTGGAGTGACTAGCCCTTATGCCACACTTGTTATAGCCAACACTGCCATGTCACATCCTAAGTTCACAGCCCATCAAAACAAGCAAGCTCTGGTGATGTAGGACAGAAGAGGCTGGATACCCGAGGAATTTTCAAGAAGCAGGTTTATTGGCTTCAGGGTCCAGAGGGGCTATTGCCTAACAATTTGTCTAGA
Organism: Tamias sibiricus; assembly: GCA_025594165.1. NCBI lineage: Eukaryota > Metazoa > Chordata > Mammalia > Rodentia > Sciuridae > Tamias > Tamias sibiricus. The sequence goes on along the minus strand of CM046658.1, from coordinate 64,533,963 downwards.
AATTTTTTGAACTTTATACCCAGTAGGAGGAGGGTTTAGGGGTTTGAAGATTTACCTGACAAGTGCTTTTTGCGCCCCCCCCCCCACTTTTTTAGACTAGACAGAGGTTTTGTAAGGATGTTTTCCCCCTGCAAACCTGGCATTTACAAAAAAGAGGAACCTACACACCACAATGCCCTCTGTAGAAGTTTTTGAGTTTTTGCTGATATCTTATGTAAAAAACTTTCCGACAAGAAGAACTTATATGTTACAAATGTGGTGGGAGTTTCTGCTTAATTATGGTAAGGGTCTTCTGGGGAGGGGTCTCTGATCTGCTTCACTGGGATAGGACCAATGCCCATACCGCTATGGGCTGCCTACTAAGGAGGTAGAATCATGGCCTAAGACTTCCAGTCAGCTATGATGCTTGGCAGAAGATAAGTTTGAAAGACTGGTGCCACCTGTTTCTACCTGGTACTAGGGCTGTACCAAAGGCTGTGACCATGGGTACTGAGCCAGGGAAAGGGGCCATTGGGATATGTCCAGTGTTAGATTTTACCAGCCTAGCACTAATGAGTACTGAAGGTAAAATCCTGTACTTACTACCCTGTCCTAATCCCCTGTGAATGGAGTCTTGCTCCAAGTTAAGCGACACAAAGTTGGGATAATATTGGTGAGGGCAGTGTCTTGGCCACTGACACTTATTCTAAGCTGGGTCCCACCCAAATATCATAGCTATAAGCAACTGCACAGCTGAGCGTGGTTGTGCACACCTGTAATCCCAGTGGCTCAGGAGGCTGAGGCAGGAAGATCAAGAGTTCAAAGCCAGCCTCAGCAATTCAGTAAGACTCTCTCTCTAAACGAAATACAAAATAAGGCAGGGGATGTGGCTCAGTGGTCCAGTGCCCCTGAGTTCAATCCCCAGTACCAAAACAAACAAACAAACAAAGAAGGACCTGCACAGCCTCAGGGGAGAACCTCAGTCCATGATGCAGCTGATGGAGATATTCAGGTTGAAACATGAATGTCCCACTAGTGCACAGGTCTCTGTGTAATGTGAAGGAAGGCCCAGAAACTGGTATAAGGACCTTTATTTTCTGTCTGGTGCTGAGTTTCATCACAGCAGGCTCAGCACCAAGCTCCAAATCAAAGTCCTATGTTGACGTCACTGCCCATCAGTGAGCAGAGTCTTATTTCTTCTCCCTCTGCTGCCTCAGACTGGAGGGGAAGGGTGGTAGAGGCAGTCACTTAGTTGTCTGACTTATGCAGTTCTGGTATATCAGGCCATAGGTGCTGGACTGGGGTCAGGGATTATGAGGTTCTGCTTGGCACATGGAGGCCTGGTTCTGGGTTTCAAGTCTAAACCTGACTTCTTCCTCCTCCTTCCTGCAAATGGGTGGTGTCTTTCTCCATACTGCTTGGAGTTGGGTAGAAATAATGCAGAGAACTCTTTCCTGATTTCTTTAATAATTCATATATTAAAACTAGTTTTTATGGTCTCTCACCTGGCTTCTGTAGCTCTTTTGAAAATAGTTTGGTGCCTGAATAGCTGTTCAAATTGGTATATGTGTCGGGAGATGATTGCTGGGAAATCTTAGCAGCCATCTTGCTCTGCCTTTCATCTTTGACTGTTGAACTAGCTTTACATATCTGAGACAAATCCTATCTGACTTTGGTCTATTGTTTTACCTGATTTGCTTATATTTTGTTGAGAGTTTTTGTTTCCATGTTCATGAAAAATATAGGTCTGTAGTTTTCTTGTAACTTCTTCAAATGGCTTTGGTACTAGGATTGGTGTTGAGGTTCAATACTGATCTCATATAATGAATAAGAAAGTATTATCTCTACTGTCTTCCAAAAGGAAGTAAAGCAAATTGAAACATTTTTTACTTAAATGTTTGGTAGGACTCACCAGTAAACTCATCTGGGCCTGATACTCCCTTTTTTGGAATGTATTAATTATTAAGCCAATTTCCTGAATCAGACATTGTCAAATTTTTTCTTGTGAGAGTTTGGCACAACGTGCTTTAGATAATTGGTCTAGTCAAATTTGTAGTCAAAAGTTGTTGGTAATATTCCTTTACTATCCTTTTACTATGTATAGTACCTGTGGTGATGCTTCCTTTTTCATTTCTGATATTAATAATTTGTGTCCAATTTCCTGTAGTTGGTGTGGTTTTACAATTTTAGTGACCTTTTCAAAGAACTAGCATTTGGCTTTGTTCATTTTTCTATTAATTTCCTGTTTTCAATTTTGCATATTTCTGCTGTAGTTTTGTCTATTGAATTTAATTTACTCTTCATTTATTAGTTTCATATGGTGGAAATTCAGATCTAATTCAGATCTCTCTTATTATATAAGCTTTCGATACTATCAACTTCACCTACATACTACTTTCCACACAAATTCCCACAAATTTTGCTAAGTTGCCTTCTCATTTTCATTAATTCCAAATGACATAGTAACATTGGTATCTTTTCTTCTTTGATCCATGTGTTATTTAAAAGTGTGCTGTTGACTCCCCATCTATTTTGAAATTTTCCAGATATCTTTCTGTTACTAATTTCTAGTTTACATTCTTTCATGATTACACTCCAGTCTCTACTTGCATGCCAACTTTATGAGAAGCCAGATATGATGTTTTTTGTTCCTCTACCCTGGATCTCTGGTTTGTTATCTGACATAAATTTTGGGGAAATTCTTTGTAAACGTTTCAATTATTTCTTCTGTCCCTTTCTTTTCCTTCTGGTACTTTTGTACTTACTGCATAGTAACTATAAATGTCCTCTTTGTTGTTGTTGTTGTTTTTAGTCTTTGTCTTTGTTCTTCTTGCTTTTCCTATTTGGAATTTTCTAATGAAATATCTTTAAAAGAGATTCTTTTTGAGATACTTTCCTAAGTGACATCCAGTCTAATCATAAGCCTGTTCGAAGGCATGTTTCACTTTTGCTGGAATATTTTTACATACAGCATTCTTTCTTAGAATTGAAGCCTCTACTTACGTAGCTCATTTGTTATTATGTGTGATCTGGTCTATTTTATCCAATATAGGCATTAGTTTATTAATCATAATGGCTTAAAATTCCCATTTTGACAATTCCAAAATCTCTGATATTTGCTTTTTCTTTTCAAATTATGATATTAATCTTTCAGCATGTCAGTGTTATGATTTGGATGTGAGGTGTCCCCCAAAAGCTCACGTGTGAGACAATGCAAGAAGGTTCTGAGGAGAAATGATTGGGTTGTAAGAGTCTTAACCCAATCAGTGATTTAATCCTCTACTAGGGATTAACTGAGTGGTAACTGAAGTGGTAGGGTGTGGTGGCACTGGGGCGTGGCTTTGGCTATATATTTGTATCTGTTGAGTGGAGTCTCTCTCTGCTTTCTGATCACTGTGATGTAAGCTGCTTCTCTCTCCCACTGTCTTCTGCCATGATCTTCAGCCTAACCTCCAACCCTGAAGAATGGAACCAGCCTTCTTTGGATTAAGACTTCTGAAGCCGTGTGCCCTCAAATAAACTCTTCCTCCTCTATAATTGTACGGGTTGTGTCCTTCATTCACAGCAGTAAAAAAGCTGACTAAAATAGCCAGGCACAGTGGCACATGTCGGCAATCTCAGCAACCTGGGAGACTGAGGCAGGAGGCCAGCATAAGAAACTTTGAGAGGTCCTAAGAAACTTAGTAGGACCCTGTCTCAAAATAAAAACTAAACAGTGCTGGAGATGTACTCATTGGTAAAGCACCCCTGGTTCTATCCACAAGGACCAAAATAAAACAAAATTAATGGTGATGGTGATATCCACTCAAATTTTGACATAAAAGCCCATCTAGAAAGCCCACAAACTAAATATTGGAAATGAAATATAAGTTTATAACCTTTTCTTGTTAAAAGTAAATGACCCCTAAAGCTGCTATCCCTCTCCTTAAAAGTTTAAGATAGTTTTGGGTATAGGAAATTTTGGAGTATCATTGTGCTAGAAGAGTAATAGACCTGTCACCAGGGAGAGTTTTGGGGTTGATTGTATCATGCTGAGCTATATTTGGGAGAAAAATAAAAGAAAAAAAAAAGGAAGAAAAAGAAAGAAAGAAAGAAAGAAAGAAAGACTCTAATTTTTTTATAATATTGTCATTGTAATCAAAGTAACACTGGCCCAGATATTTGGGTTAAAAAGCAGACTAAAGAAAGAAGATAATCACGTATAAAAGGCAAACAGATATCTTTTCTAAAAGGTGTTTTTGTTTGTTTGTTTGTTTAGTACTGTGGTCAGAGAAATGCAAAGTTTACCCTACTAGAGGGGTTCTGAAACCCTGGACTGTCTCAGACTGCAGGCTGAGAAGGTTTGACTTGTCCTACTGGAGCAATTTTGTCTGGGTAATAGACCAACAGCTGGGCCAGCCACAGTGCTGAGAGGAATGCTGTCTTTCTACCTGGAACCTTGTGGGTGAGAGATATCAATCCAGACAGTGGAAGGAAGAGCTGGATATCTCATCCTTGTCACATAAACTGTACAGTTTTATTATTTGGACCACGTCATAGGTATAAGGGTACAAAGCATGAACTTACACCACCAGCCACTCCAACTGAGGGTCTTGAATTTGGGAATCACTTGTGAGACTCTCCATGAACATGGGCTGCCCTGACCAAATCAGAAGGGTTTGCAGGCTGAGGTTGAAGGGGGCTGTAGAATCCACAGGAAGAAAAAGAATAAGGATTGATGGAAGTGCTGGGTGAGATGGGAACATTCTTGTTGCCTGGAAGGGTCTGGTTTAGTGGCTTTCATGATTGCCATCACTTACTGTTCCTTCCTCAGTTTGAACCTCCTGTTCCTGAACCAAGCCTTTCCTATTTTCTACCAGAGGTTGAGTTTTAAAGCTAGCTCCTTCTGGATGCTGTTATCTGGGAAACTGATCTGGCTAAATAGAGCTCCCAACCAACACTTCATGCTGTTTGTGGGTTAATGAGGTACATTCTTGATGCTTTTTTCATACTACTGAATTGGCTTGATCCTGTGGTAGCAAGTGCATGCTGGAATCACCGTGTTGATTAAAATGTGTGACTGAGAAGACAGAAGAGGAATTTTGTTCATCAGAGGTACTATCATAAATCCCCCTGGAATGCCATTTTCAGTCCTGCTTGATGTATCTCTCTCAGGAAATGCATTTTCTTTAGTATGTCATTTTCTCTTGATAACTATGCAATGATGGACTTGGCACTAGTTCATAGGGAGATTTTTGTTCAGGAGTTGCAGCTTCAGTAAGTTGTGATTCTCTGTGTATTCCTGTCTGTCTCTCCAATATTGGTGGTAATGTTTTGTTCTCAGACTTTTCTTCTCTTATGAATTTAAGAAGCATGTTAATTTTTTTACTTTGGTCAACTTTTTTACATGTTGTTAGATGTGGAAACTTCCACATCTCATTATTGATGGAACTGGAAATCCCTATCTTTTAAATTCACATTTTCTTCTTCTTATATTTCTCATTTCACCTCCACTTTCTCTCTTTATTCTCCTATATTCATTGATATAATTTGCTTCCATTAATTTATTTTTCTTGTCCCACTGTTTCTTCTTCATTAGTTTGGAAATTACAGTTTTTATTATATAGTAGTTATGCTTGAAGTTTAATCACATATATTACCTTAATAATATCTGAAATAGAATAATATCTTCCTCCATATTCTGAATAATTGAAAGCCATTGAAATAATTTATCTGTTATTACACTCTTCCAGACATGCAATCATTTCTTATATAATAATACTATGAATAAGATATATATTTTTACATAGCTCTTCAAATTTACATATATGCTTCCATTTTTTACTGACTGTAAATATTGTCCATCTAATTTTCTTATATGGGGCCATACCCTGTATTGGTTATTTATCTAATTTTTCAATTGTTTTAAAAACTTTGATTTTATTCTGTATTTCTTGGAGTAAACATAAACAAACTATCATTCCTGTTGCTTTAGTGTATTCTGCTTCTCTGTCTCTCTTGCATTACAGAAAATTTCTTCATAAAAATATTTAAGGTGTATATTTATCCTTATTTTATCTTTTATATTTTTGTTCTACTAATATTTTTTAAGAATTTATTTTAAATAAATGATATTTATCTTTCTAGAAGTTCATTTTGGCTTGTTTTTCCTATAAGTCAGTTATTTCTGATAATCAAATACTGTTATTTTATGAGTCCATTTTTTCCTATCCTTTGTTTTCTTTTTTATTTCTCACTTTCATGAGCTCTGACATACAAAAAGCTTTACATATTTAATCTATAAAACATGATGATTTTGGAGATACCTGTACATTATGACAAGCGTGTTGTGCTGCATACCTCATGCCTATAATTCTAATTACTCAGGAAACTGAATCAGGAGGATCATAAGTTCAAGGCCTGCCTTGTAAACTTAGTGTGACCCCCATCATTCATTCATATATATATATATATATATATATATATATATATATATATATATATATGCAGGAGCCCTGTTTGGGGATTGGCTTGAATTGCAGTTGACTATGAGCCGTGGAGATTTGGCCATTGTCGCCACCCGTAGTCTCACGGGATTTTGTTGCGGGATCTGGAGTGACTTGGCCGAAATTGCTGATCGGGTCAGCGCCATTTTAGTGGTGTGTTTGGCGTGAGTTAGTTGTTAGAACCAGAGAGAAAAGTTATCAGAATAAAAAGCTGTTTGTCTCCAGTTTGCTTCTGAAGTTCTTCCCGCGGCTCCGGTGCTCCGAGCGCTTCAGGCGGCAACAGGTGGCGGCCCGTACGGGGAACTTCGGAGCGGACAGGTAAGAACTGAAAGGTCTCTAAAGATGGGTTCGAATATAACTGAATCCCAAGTGATAGAGGCTATGCAAAGACTCCTTGATATACCTGACTCTGTTCTCAGTGAGGAGTATATAGACAAAAATGAAAGTGATCAAAAAAGTGTAGATTCCACTGGGCCAACTGAGACCAGTAAAGAGAGTATTAGAAGAGACCCAAAAATGACAAAAATCCAAGCTATTAAAGCTATTCGGGAGTTATTGGCGAAAGCTGAAGGATACTTGCTCTCACTGGAACCTGGGCCTCAGGATATTGCTGTCAGTGAAATTAGCAGTGGTGAGGAATCTAGTAAAAGTGATCCTGAGAAAATGAGGAAAAAGAAATTAAAAAAGACCGAGAAAAAGGTCCGTCAGGCAGAGGAGTCACTTGTGGAAGTGACTACTCCCCCATGGGTGGAATCCATTACAGAAAATATGAAGGGTATTACTAGGCATTTGCATACCCTAGAAACAGAAATAAAAAGTCTTTCTGATCGCTTATGCGCTCTCGAGGACAACTCACAGATACATTGGGAACCGCCAGCATTTGAAAAGAAAAATGGACAGAGTGTCCATCAGTCAGTAGATTTCAAAACAATAAAAAATCTCAAAGAGGCAGTAATGACTTATGGGCCCCAAGCTCCTTTCACGTTGAGTATGCTGGAGTCCCTTAACACCTTTAGCTTAACCCCCTCAGACTGGAAAAGTCTATGTAAAGCAACATTAAGCGGGGGGCAATTCTTGGTTTGGCGATCGCAATTCCAAGAACTTTGTATAGAAACGGCTAAAAGAAACGCGGCTGCAGGGTTTGAAAACTATAATATAGACATGCTCACAGGAGAAGGGCAATTCGCAGACTTACAGGCTCAAACAGATTATGACTCAGATATATATGCTCAGATAAATGCAGCTGCCTTAGAGGCATGGAAAACTGTACAAGGACCTGGGGATCTACAAGGTAGCTTGTCAAAAGTGATTCAAGGACCTAATGAGCCGTATGCCGACTTTGCTGATCGACTTTTGAGAACTGCAGGTAGTGTGTTTGCAGATGTTGACCAAGCTATGCCTTTAGTTGTTCAATTAGCTTATGAAAATGCAAATAAATGGTGCCAAGCAGCCATCAGGCCATGGAGAACTAAAAAGGATCTTTCCGTATATATACAACTATGTAAAGATATAAATGGCGCCTTTGTCACAGGAAATGTGATTGCAGCCTCAATGAGAGGTGCTTCCTCTCGAAATTTCACAAAGGCTAAACGTAGACATTATAATCAATCAGGATATTCCAGGCAAAATTATCATAATCAATCAGGCTATTCTAGGCAAAATCCCAAAAGAGAAATAAGATCAAGCTCATACCATGCCCCAGGCCGCTGCCCCAGGTGTAAAAAGGGAAATCATTGGGCCAATAAATGCTATTCAAAATTTGACATCCATGGAAATCCTTTGTTCAGGAATTCAAAAAACGGGGCACGGGGCCCAGTACCCCGGGGCCCACAAATGTACGGGGCATTGCAGAAGGAGTATCCTCAAGCATCCACTCAGATGCTTCCCCGACACAATCCCTACTACCCATCCACTCCCTCGCCAGAGGAACAAGAGGAAATGCAGGATTAGACCTCTGTTCCACCGCCCGAATAGTGTTAACACCTGAAATGGGGGTTCAACTGATTCCCACAGGAGTCAGGGGACCTCTTCCCTCAGGGACTGTAGGACTTATTATCGGGCGTAGTCCTAAAAGCTTATTAGGTTTGCAAGTGACCCCAGGTGTAATAAACTCAGACTACAAAGGGGAAATAAAAATAATGCTTAGCTCACCCCAAAGTGTAAGTTCTGTTAATCAAGGAGATAGAATTGCTCAGTTGCTTCTCCTTCCCAATTTACATAATTCATTTAAAATGGGTATGCCTCAAGAAGGGAACAATAGAGGATTTTGTTCCACTGACTCAAGTCCCATGGCTTGCTGGGTTCGAGACTGTTCAAGGAGGCCTATGTGTAAAATAAAAATCCAAGGAATAGAAATGGAGGGATTAATAGATACTGGAGCTGACTCTTCCATTATTAATTTACGCCAATGGCCCAAGCACTGGCCTCTGCAAAAAGCTTCAACCAGTTTAAGAGGCTTGGGATATAATAACCTCCCAGATAAAAGTGCAGTAATTTTAAAATGGGAGGATGATGAAGGCCATAAAGGAACATTTCAGCCTTATGTTTTACCTAATCTACCGGTTACTTTATGGGGAAGAGATATTTTGCAACAAATGGGAGTACACCTTGCAACCAAGCCTGCAGATGTTAAATGTGAAAACCTACAGGGTAATCTTAACCATAAAAGAACTCATTATCAAAAAGTACAGAGTAATCTTAACCCTAAAAGTAATCATTGTCATAAAGGAAAAAGATATTTTTTTTCGGGGCCACTGAGAAAATAATTTTGAAAATACCATGGCTTTCTGATAAGCCAGTGTGGGTCCCTCAGTGGCCCCTATCTAAAGAGAAATTACAAGCGGCCCACCAATTAGTTCAGGAACAATTAGAAGCAGGTCATATAGAACCTTCCACCTCTCCCTGGAATTCCCCCATATTTGTGATCAAGAAAAAGTCAGGAAAATGGCGATTGTTACATGATCTTAGACAAATCAATAAAACCATGCAAGTTATGGGGCCTACTCAACCTGGACTTCCTAGTCCCGTAGCTATTCCAAAAAATTTCCATCTTATTACTCTTGATATAAAGGATTGCTTCTTTTCTATTCCCCTACATCCTCTGGATGCCCCCAGGTTTGCTTTTTCCGTTCCTTCTATGAACAATAATGGCCCTGATCAGAGATATCAATGGAAGGTTTTACCACAGGGAATGGCTAATAGCCCCACCATATGCCAAATATATGTGGACAAGGCTATCCAACCCATTAAAAATAAATATCCAAACCTCATGTGTCTACATTACATGGATGATATTTTATTGGCCCACCCTAATCAAAAAATCTTATTTAATATATTCAGTGATGTGGTAGAAAATTTAAAAAAATATGGATTATATATAGCAGAAGAAAAAGTTCAAACCAGATCTCCCATATTATATTTAGGATTTAAAATCATGGATACTTTTGTTAGACCCCAAAAAATTTTAATAAATAAAGAACATTTGACCACCCTCAATGATTTCCAAAAACTACTGGGAGACATTAATTGGCTTCGCCCTACACTAAATCTCACTACTGGCCAACTAAAACCTTTATTTGACATCCTTCGTGGAGATCCTGATCCATCTTCACCACGAACATTGACTCCTGATGCTAGGAAAGCTTTAAAGTTAGTAGAAAAAGCCATCGAAGGAGCTCATTGTGATAGATTTGATTTAACTCAACCGCTGATGTTGATTATTATTTCTTCACAATATACACCCACAGGAGTATTTTGGCAACAAGGGCCTTTATTATGGATACATTTGCCCGTCTCTCCTAAAAGTATAATTGAATCTTATACCTCCATGGTGGCTAAACTTATTCTTCAAGGACTTAAGACTTCTACTAAAATATTTGGCATTCACCCTGCTACTATTATTACTCCCTATTCATCATCACAGATTGAATACTTATGCTTCAATGATAATGATTGGGCTATAGCTAAATGCTCTACTTCTGCAAATTTTGATAATCATCTTCCTAAGTCCCCTATATTATCTTTTTGTATTAATCATCCTATTATATTTCCACAGGTAATAAAAAATCAACCTATTCCTAAGGCATTTAATGTATTTACAGATGGGTCTCAAATGGTACTGCTACAGTAGTCACTAAAAAAGAAAATATGACTTACATAACTGCACACAAATCAGCTCAACTAGTGGAATTGGAAGCTGTGGTAAGAGCTCTGGAAAATTTTAGGGACCAGCCCGTAAACATTTTTTCAGATAGCCACTATATTGTACAAGCCGTCCCAAAATTAGAGTTAGCAGGACCAATAGCACCTCATACTCCAGCCTTTAAATTGTTTTATCAAATACAAAAACTTTTGTGGGCAAGAAAAGAACCCCTATTCGTAGGCCATATTAGAGCACATACTAATTTGCCTGGTCCCCTCCATGAAGGTAATCAAAAGGCTGATGGACTTACAAAAACAGTATTTATACTTTCAGCGCTACAACAAGCTACTTTATTTCACTCCCAGTTTCATGTCAACAGCACCACCTTGCAACGTAGGTTTAAAATCACAAAGGAGCAAGCCAGAACAATTGTAAAAGATTGTAAATCTTGTATGACACATTTGCCCAATCCTCATTTCGGCGTTAACCCTAGAGGATTGATGCCCAATCATTTGTGGCAGATGGATGTTACTCATGAGCCAAGTTTTGGAAAATTGCGATTTATTCATGTGACCATAGATACATGTTCAGGCATGATTTTTGCTTCCTTACATTCTGGAGAAAAAGTTAAAGATGTTACATCTCATTGCTTGCAAGCTTTTGCTGCATTGGGCATCTCCAAAATGCTTAAAACAGATAATGGCCCCGCATATACGTCCTCATCTTTCAAAGAGTTTTGCGCAAAATTCAATATATCCCATAAAACAGGCATCCCATACAATCCTCAGGGTCAGGGCATTATTGAAAGAGCAAACCGAACACTGAAAATTATGTTATTAAAACAAAAAGAAGGAAATTGGAAAAGTCCTAAGGACAGATTGGCAGTTGCCCTGTTTACCTTAAATTTTTTAACTTTAGACTCTAATGGTTATTCTGCTGGAGACAGACATTGGAATCCACACCAACAACATAAACCTTTGGTTTACTGGAAGGATGTTCTTTCAGGTACATGGAAGGGTCCAGATCCAGTATTAATTTGGGGAAGAGGATCTGTTTGTGTTTTTCCAAAAGACGAATCCTCTCCAATATGGATACCATCTAGATTAATAAAACAGGTACCACATCAAAATGATCAAGATGAAGTTATTGAAGAATCAAGATTAATAAAAAAGGTACAAAATCAAGAGGACCAAGATGAAGGTATAGAATGATTCCCTCAAAAGAGTCCTTCAAAATATTTCACAACTTAAGTGTCATTTCTCCCGGCCGGGACGAGGAGATCTCTCTTTAGTGTGCACACAATTGTATTTTTTTTTTCTTTTTATACATGTCTTTATGTCTGTACATTTGTCTATATTTCATGTTAATGTGACGTCACAAATATATGTTTGTATGTTTGTTTGTCCAGTGTGAGACGTCACATAGAACAAAGCGCTTATGAAAAAGAAAATATATATATATATATATGGATCCAAATAACTTTAATTCATTTTAGGTTTAGAGTATTCAATTTAGGTAAATAATTTTATAAATGAAGGTACTTTCAATTTTGATTTATAGGTGTCCCTGGGACTTCTCTTTAGCAAACAATATGACTAGTGCTATATAACCTGATATTTTGGTGTTTTGACTTAAGATTGTTTATTTGTTATTAACTTCATTTGTTTAATAGCTCATTAATTTCAATTATCTCAACAGGTAAAAGATTGCTCTGTATACAGAGACTCAAGGGTTCCAGCTAACAAATTATTTCTCTAAAGTGCCTTTACCTTTTCTTTAATCTATCTTTAATGCAGTAATTACCCTCAGTCTTTCTTTGTTTTGTTCTAAATATGATATTTTTCCAACTTATGTTTGTAGAAGCTCAACCAGCGATGTGTGTGAACAAAAATCAACTTTAATTTTCTAATCTAATTATTCTATTTTGTAGTTTGACAACTCGCCTCTTGACTCAGTGCTGCAATAGCACTGCCTTTCCTTTAATAATTGATGCTTGAGTTTCTAGGTAGCGGGCCCTGAAGATTTGCCGGTGGCATTGTCTAAACATAAAAAAGACGTCTGCTGCTACAGCTGCAGGGATCGCGGCCGCCGCAAGCATCCCTGCTGCTCAAACATCAAACAACCTCACCAACAGTGTGGCCTCTGCTCTACATGCATGGGGCCTCCTACATCAACATGTTACAACAAATGGACATTTTGATCTTTCATTGTTTGGGACTTTACGGGACAATGCCTTGCGGGTATTTGTCTAGAGAATTCAGTGTGTTACTTGTTGGAACTTAGGGCAGCTGATTTGTTTAAACAATTTGATATGCTATGCAATTTGGCTCATCACCAAAAGGCTTGTCGCCTTAAAGCCGCAACATCTCCTCACAATTGGACGGCTGTTAGTCATCATATATAGTCGATCCTAAAGGGGTCCATTGGATGGCTGGTTAGCCAATGACGGGTAAGATCCCCAGAGGGGGACAACCTAAGACAGGCACAGTCGCACGGGACAGTCTCATGTGGCCGACATATCAACCTAAGACAGGAGTCAAGGGCACAGCCTTGATTATCCGATGACGGGTAAGAATGTTGGTTGCACATAGACGTCCTAGAGCATTACCTCTTTTAAAACAAAAAGGGGGAAATGCAGGAGCCCTGTTTGGGGATTGGCTTGAATTGCAGTTGACTATGAGCCGTGGAGATTTGGCCATTGTCGCCACCCGTAGTCTCACGGGATTTTGTTGCGGGATCTGGAGTGACTTGGCCGAAATTGCTGATCGGGTCAGCGCCATTTTAGTGGTGTGTTTGGCGTGAGTTAGTTGTTAGAACCAGAGAGAAAAGTTATCAGAATAAAAAGCTGTTTGTCTCCAGTTTGCTTCTGAAGTTCTTCCCGCGGCTCCGGTGCTCCGAGCGCTTCAGGCGGCAACATATATATATATATATGTGTGTGTGTGTGTATATATATAAACACATGTACACATATACCATGAAACCATTACCATAATCTATGCCATAAATGTATCATGTATCTGTCACCTCCAAAAGTTTTCTTCCACTCTCTTTCTCTCTTTTTTTTTTAATTTGGTAATGAGAACACTTAACATAAGATCTACCCTTTTATAAGACCTGTCATAATACAATACAGTACTTTTAACTTTAGCCACTGTCTTTTTTATTCTTAGATATTATGTTGCCAATTATAAAAAGGGTGGAATTAGACATTCTGTGGACTTTCTGTGGACATCAGCAAATGGTGATTTTCTCTTTCTGTACTTAGTGATAGTTGATTGCAATGTTGTAAAATTCCTATTATGTTGTCATAATTCTCAACATCTTCCAGAACTAAACTGGAGAAGATTTCCTCTAGAAATATTTTCCCCTTCTTATTCTTAATTCCAATCCCCTCAAAATTTTTACCTTAAATAGGGGTAATAGCCCTGATTTTAAAGACTTCTACTTATTGGTGATCCAAGATTTACTACACTTACACCCAAAGTAATAATACTGTTTTGTATTTCCATTCTTGGTAATCCTATGCCTCCTATTTCCATACAGATGTTTGCCCGTAGATATGAATTTGGCATTTATAATGTTCCCTATTTGTTATGTATGAGAGGAATAGTGATTAAAATTTTCCTTATTTTTTCGCAAGCTGTAGATCATGTTAAAGTATCCTTGTTATGGAAGATTTCCCAGAGTAGTTAGTTCACCATAATGCTAAAAACAAAATCAAGAATTTTGGAATCATTGTTTGTAAGATTTTATCAAATATATGAGTACCAGTGAGAAACCTCCAAAGAATCAGAACCAATAGGTTGGGCAGATGTAGATGGTTGGATAGATAAGAGATTAAATATGGAATTGGCTCACATGATTATGGAAGTTGAGAAGTTCCATGATATGTTGACTACAGATGGTGAATGAGAAAAGCCAGTGGTGTAATTCAGGTGTCTGAAGGCCTGAGTGCCAGGGAAGCCAATGGTATAACTCCTATTCTGAGGCTAAAGGCTTCAGAACCTGACGGGCCAGTGAGCACTGAAATTACCTGTACATGTTTCTACATCAGAACATCCAATACCAGGAGCTTTGCTGCTCAGTGTGGAAGATTGGTGTCCACAAGAAAAGAGACAGCAAATCCTCCCTTCCTCTGCATTTTTCTTGTGTGAAATATCTCCGTGGATTTGCTGATGCCCACCCATATTGGTAAACCTGGATCATCTTTACAAACTCTACTGATTCAAATGCTAATCTCTTCTGGGACAACCCTCAAAAACAAACCAGAATTAATGTTTTATCAATTACCTGGGTGTTCCTTGGCCCAATCATGTTGACAAACAAAAGTGAACACCACAACATATTATTTTCCTGATTGTAAAAGTTGTTTATCCTGAATTTTTGTATCAATTTATTATTGCTTTAATGGAAAGTTATTTGTGTAAATACATGGAGGCAATACTGTAGTTATTCCTAATTCATGCTGCTACCTTTGTCCTCATCAATAAAAAAATCAGAGTTAATTTTCATCCTTTGTCTGTAATATGCCCTTCTCTCTTTACTTTCTTCTTCAACTCCATATAAAACAAGTAATTTTAGGTAATTATTAATTATCTTCTAGATGTAAAAATCAATTTTAAAATGATTTTGCTTTATGTAAGTAAAACTGTCAAGTGTGTTGTTGTTTTATTTTTTCAAAAATCTCTAGCGTTATACATAAAAACAAATTTATTTCCTATTATCCACATTCTAAGTTAATTTCATTAAGCATCTTCAGGATAAATGAACTGTGTTGTAAGATAACTTTTTGTTTATTCAAACTATATGCATTCCTATGAACAAATGATAGATGTTCTTATTACAGATTCTAGTCCTATTCATTGCATTAGTAAAATAATTACTTTAATTTTGAGGTGGCAGGTGGGTGAAGAGTTGTACTTAGAAATGAATATATTTAGGAGGAAGGAGGCATAAAGGGAAAGCAGAAATACTGGGAAATAATACTGACCAAATTACATGGTTATATTGTGTGCATGTATGGATATATAATAAACCCACCATTAAGTATGACTATATTGCACCAATAAAAATGTGGGAAAAAACAAAGGAATATATATCATTCTTTCTAAAATATATATAATCCCTTTCTTGTTTAGTTTATTAGTTTTCACCAATTATTAGTTAGTACCATCTATTATGGTTCAGATATGAAGTGCCCATCAGAAGTTCACATGTGAGACAATGCAAGAATGTTCAGAGGCGAAATGTTTAGATTATGAGAGTTGTAACCTATTCAGTGAATTAACCCAGAGATGTGGATTAACTGAGTATTAACCATAGGCAGGTAGGTTGTGACTAGAGGAGATAGGTCACTGGGGCATGTCCTTGGGCTTTATATTTTGTCATAGTTGGCGGAGCTCTCTGTCTGTTCCTGGATGCTGTGTCCTGAGCTGCCTTCCTTTGCTATGCCTTTCCACCATGATGTTCTACCTCATCTTGAGCCCAGAGCAATCGTATTGGCCAGACTTTGGTCACATCATACGTAACTTCATATTATCATTATAATTATTTAATTATCACACACATATGCATTCCTTATTTTTGTTAGTAATGTGCTAAACACTTCAGATTCTCATAAAACTCTGTATGCAGTCTTAGAGTTGGAAAAATTGATGCAAAAAATATTGTCGTGATTTGCTGTATTTTTACAAAGCATTATTTGTTATGTTTTAGTATAAAAATTTAGTTTTTAATAATAGTATTATATTTAAGACTCATCAAATCATTACACAGGAAAATAAATCTTAGTGATTCAAAAAATCCAGCTTTTCCAGGAATTTATTTTTCCATCAAAACACTTTTTAAAGGTATTTTCTCTCTGACAATAATATTTGCATCCATATACATGCACTCTAATGGAAATGGATGAATCAGAAATCAACAGATTGCATCAAACCAAGGTCAGCAAATCTTGTAAATGATTATCATAAATGCCTGTCAGCAAGCCTATATAAAAATGTATAGATGCCATTGCTTGGTTCTTAATAGATAGGCATTAACTCCAGTCTCCCTTTCAATACAGCCAGCACCTCTGACTTCACATTGATAGAGCAAACATGTGCTGACCACAGCAAAGGCAAAGGCAGGATAGAACCATCATGGAATATCACAGGGTGCAAGTATTATTAAAGCATTATCATTTGCTGATCCCCCATCTGCCAGGAAAGCCACATTTAAATTTCACCATATGTAATTTCCTCTTTTTTATTTTTTATAACAATCAGTTCCACTTGATTTGTCACCCTTGAAATTGATGTTTTGGAATTAGAACAAAACCCAGTTAATCCAAAGTGTGGAAGAAGTCAGTATGTCACAGTGAAAAGAGAATGCACTTTTGAAATAGTTATTCTAGTTTCAAGTCCCAAATCATCCATTACTATCTGCATGATCTTGGGCAAGTTATTTTATCACTCTGAGTTACATTTTCTTCATCTAAATAATGGTAAATGGATCAGTTTGAGAAATAAATTAAATGAGATAGCACTTGTCATGTAGCTTGAGTGGTGCCTGATACATAGCAAGTGCATAGAGCATATTAATTTCTTTCTCTTGCACTCACACTCGAAAACATTTAGGCTTAACTCAGGAGTTTATGCTAATTCAAAATCAAGTTAATAAGGCTGGGGAATGGTGACAGAGGTCCCCAAATGTTAATGTCCCCTAATCTACTGTTCCCACAGGCCCCAGAGGTCTTTTAGTGTTAATAACACCAATGACGAAGAACCTTTTTATTCATTCTAGAATCAATTTTCATTATGTATATGTCTAGAACATTCCCTATAACAATAATAAATGCTGGTTATCGATCACTAACTAGGTAGTAATCAACTAAGCATTATATGATTTATTACATTTAATATTCAGAGCAACACCCTGAGTTAACTACTGCTATCTTTATTTTAATACTGTGAAAACTGAGACTTAGAAAGTTTAAATAAGCTTATCATCCAAGGTTACCATCCAGAAAGTCAGAGTCATGATTCAAAACCAACTTTGTCTTATCTCCAAAGTCAATATTATATTCAACCTCTTTTATATTTAGCCCATTAAAGTAATGGTAGCCTTTCAGCATTTCACAGGAACCCAGGAAGAAACAGATTAAAAAAAAAAGAGAGAGAGAGAGTGATTCTACAAACCAGTGCTTTAAAAATAAGCAGTTTATGTACCTACTCTTTTTCTCTGAACTTATGCTTCATAATGATATTTTATGATATACTTTTCAATTACAAATTTGTACCAAATTAAATTTAATTTGAATTGTACCAAATTTAACTGCATTTTGATAATTTAATTTATCTTTCTTAAAAAAAAAAAAACTGTGTGGCTTTGTTGCTGATTGATTCTTGTTTGCATCTGCACTATGTTTCCTTGTATTTGAAAATATATGCTTTAACTAGTTATCTGTTCATTATCTTCCTTCTCCACCACCATTCAAGTCCAATAATTGCATGAACTTTATTTTATTCACTATTGTACATGCCAGCACCTAGGACACTGGCTGGAACCATTAGCAACTAAATGAGTTTTGTTACTAAAATATATTAAAAAATATAAATCTTTTAAATATATGGTTAGAAATCTTGCAGTCATTCTATGAATAAATGAGGTACAAATGAGTAAACATTTAATTTATGTATAAATGTAGACCAAATTACAACCAATATACTGCCAAACTACCATGAATTTCCATTAATAACTCCTATAGTTCTCTTTGTGGGAATTAGCAAACAGTGAATACATAATTGTTCTCCATCTGTTTTCTTTTCTTCTTTCTTGTTATATTTTATTCATTGAAATTTCTCTTTTTTATTTGTCAATCCAAATGCTCATAATTTTCACGTTATTTCCAATATTCCATTTTATAATTGGCTAACATGTTTGACACACATGATATCCTGACTTTTTTTTCTTTCTTGTTGCACAAACCCTGTTACTCAAAATGTGAAAGAAGTGACTCTCCCATGATATAAGCAAATATCTCTATCTATCTATTTATCTATCTATTATTTTAATAATGAATTTATCTGAAGCTTTTTCCAACAATATTTCCAATGCTAGATAATGAAAGGAGAAAGAGTAAGTCTTTGGAGCCAGATTGCACATACTACTTTGTAATTATTTATTCTTCCCATGCCTCATTTTTATCTTCACTAAAACGAGCATTAGAGTTCCCACTTCACGCAGTTGTCCTAAGGATAAAATCAGTTAATGGAAATATAATATTTATTATCAAAATAGCCGTGTTGTGAAACTTTAGTGTCTTCAAGACAATTCTCCAAAGACTTTTCATGTCTATACATCATACAAGCAGAAGCACTGAAAATTTTCTTCCAAATTATGTTGTATGGATATTTTTGGAATGAAAGTCTTGGAAGTCAGACATAATAGTATCTCTCTCCTGAGAAAAAGGCAGATTTATTTACAATTCATAAAATAATGACAATATATCCTATTACAATCCTTATAAAGGTGTGGTGGTGCTTGTCTGTAATCCCAGCACTTGGGAGGCTGAGGCAGGAGGATCACGAGTTCAAAGTGAGCCTCACAATGGTGAGGCACTTAGCAACTCAGTGAGACCCTGTCTCTAATAAAATACAAAAAAAAAAAAAAAAAAAAAAAAAAAAAGGGCTGGGGATGTGGCCCAGTGGCCCAGTGCCCCTGAGTTTAATCCCAGGTACTAAAAAAAAAAAGGCGGGGAAGCAATCCTTATAAAGTTTTAGCAAGTTTGCTAGAAGCCCATTATAAAGCTTGTGTTCTTTTTAGTTTGGGGTTCTTCAGCTGTAATGTAAACACACTATTTGTTCACACAGAACCTGGCCCTCTTCTTCTTATATTGAGAATTGTGGCTTAGAGAATAAGGATAAGAAAACATTGGTATTCTGGCTGCTACTAATGCTGTGAGTACTAAATTTCTTTTGTCTCTGAACCACAGACCTCATGTTTTCTCCTAGCATTCATGAAAATATACAGTGTATACTCTCTAGTAAGGTAGAATGTCAGACTCTTCATAGATCTTGATAGGCAGCAATATTAATATAATGTTGTATTGCTTATTTTTGGTTTGTATTAACTTTCTAACTGTGGGCAAGATAAATGTTTCTGAAGTAATGACGACCTGGATAGCCCCCCTGCCCATTAACATTTATCTTTTGTGTTTTACATCCCCTCAACTACTACATACTATCAAATAAAACCCTGATTGGAGAACCTGTAATTACAAAACTGCTCCTGGGAACAAACCACTACATGCTAGTTTCTGTTATTTCATCATTTCCTATAAGCCACATGCAAATTAACACATTTGCAATCAATTTTCTAATTGAGTAGGTCAAAGCACTTTCAATTTATCAAGCATGTTCAGACTTCTGGGAGATAGACTTCTTTCGTTCCTGATTTTTTACTTACTCCACTCTAATCTCTGTTGCCTTTACTTCTTGCTGTTCAGTCTCTCCTGTTTATCCCACATAGTTCTTAAGCCTAACTACTTTAACTTCAGGTGTTTTAAATATTCAGAGAAGTAAAATACAGCCATAGGGCTGCAGGTTTCTCTTCACTACCTGAGTGATGGTGCATGAAAAAAGTCAGAGATATTTACATTCCAAGAGATCTTATAAAGAAACATTATCTCCATTTTTTTAAACTCCAAGTGAAAGAGAAATATTCAAAATATCATGCAAGCTGGTTTAAATTTATATCATTAAGTCATTTTCTTATCAATATTTTATGTTTCACATCAACATTTAAAGGACTATCTCCTATAGTGTGTCCAGTGCAATAAATCATGATAAGGATTACTGTATCCTATGGATTCAGCAGCAGTTATTAAGCTGTTTAATAAACATAACTCAGCATGTTTAAGGTTTGTGAAATACAACTAAAACCAGTGTTGTGAAATCACTACTTGATTTTTGAGTTATTGAGATTATGTTAACACTAGCAATTAATATAAAATAATAATAATCATTATTAGAATTTTAATTTTGTTCTGTTTGGATTTAAAAAACAAATTAAGGAGCTGAATCACATAATTTGTAAAAACAAAGCTGCCCCCAAATTACTTAGAGTTAATCTAAAATAAGACTTTACAAATCAGTGTATTTGCCCACCAACACCACTTCTCCACACAACAAACACACCATAAATGCCATCACAAATACATGATAGTAACAAAAGACACATGAAAGATGGCTCAGGAACAAAACACTTTTTTATTTAAATAAGCCATTTTAATATTCTTAACAACCTTGTGAATTTGACAGAGGAGAAAGTTGAGTCTCCCTGGGCTGCTATAACTTGACCAGGGATTCTGAGGCAGAAACAGGATTCAATACTGTGTCGGTCTGACTTTGGAAGGCATAATATATAAATGGATAAAATTTGGAAATATTATTGATATATTTCATGCAATGTTTCCTAAGGAGAATTCCAATCTTTATTTTTTATTTCTAAGCTAACAAATAAAAGAAAAAGTGAAGTCATGCTCCATTTTGAGAATGAAAAAGGCAGAGAAGTTTCATTTCAAAGATTGTAGATAGCTTGCACTGAAAATAAGTTTGTTTTTATATCTGTCAGTATTTCTGGTCATCTTCATATATCATTTCATATTTGGATCAATTTATTCAGATAGGCTGAACTGTTGTCATTATTCCTCATATACTAGCTGTGTGGCCTGAGACTAGTTACTTTAAAACCCTCTAATTTCTGTTGCTCCATATTTAAAAAATGGGACTAAGAATTGCTCTCTCTTCACTGAGTTGTGCTGAGAATAAACTGAGATGATGCATGTGAATTGTTGGTACCATGTTTCTTACATAGTAAGTTCTCAAATAAGTGTTACCTATTGGTAATTTTCTGTGTATTAAAACTATTATTATTTTATTACTTCATCATGATTATTACCAGTGCAAGAGAAATAGTGTTTTAGACTATTTTGAGCTTTCCATGGCAGGCATCCATTGTGCTTTAATTAGGGTCCCTGGTAAAATTCTCCATCTAATGTAATCCTTTCTGAGGGGCTAATTTAGGATTCAGATGTCTATATTGAAGTCTCTCTTGTATTTCTTGAATCCTGCTTTATGCTTATGATTTGAAGATCTGGGTACAATTTCTTGAATCTTTATCTATAAATTGCCAATTCCATATTATCATCAGATTTGTAAGAGTGGTCTATGAAGTTTACTAGTGTATGGGATAGAAAAATCTCGAAATATTCTTTTTATTTTGTTTACTCTCTTAACTCATTGAATCTTTCCCATTCTACTGATAATATATGCTAATTATAGAAAAATTACAAAATTACATGTAGAAGTGAAAGTTAAAATAAACAAGTGTTCTCACACTATTCAGAGATAAAGATTATAAACATTGGATTTCAATTTCTTTTAGGGTTATTATTTCTGTTGTATACAATTCTGTTTTCTGATAAGTGGAAACATCTATATGGCTTTCTATTTAAAATTTATTTAGCACTTATATGCTGGGTCAATATGCTTAAATGTAAGTAACCCACAATGAGTATTTGATCTATTCTTTAACAGTTTTATTGTGGAAATGTTAGAAAAGTGTACAAAACACATATGTTTGTTTGAACAAAAATCATAAATTCAACACTCATTAAACCTTTATTAACCTGATGAGGAAGTAGAATGTACTAAACAGCTTCAAAACTCCACTGAATTCACACCTCTCATCAATTCCTTCTTACTAGTGTCTTCCCAGAGATAAAACCATGTTGTCTTTTTTGCTAGCCACTTCCTCACTTTTTTCTTTTCTCCTCCTCCCCCTCCTCCTTCTCCTCCTCCTCCCCCTCCTCCTCCTCCTCCTCCTCCTCCTCCTCCTCCTTCTTGTTTGTTTCTTTGCCCATGTATAATAAGGTCAGTGAAAAGAACTATGAATGATCTCAGATGTCATCTTACTTGTAATCTGACATGTTAGCACCCCATAATTACATGGGTACTAGCAAATACACAAGACTTCTATACAGTAGGCAAAAGACAGTTTATTAATCACAGGAATAGAAGATTCAGATAATTAGCACTTCTACAAGTTCCCTGTGTCTCTTTTCCCACAGTGGTACTTGGAAAAGGTCAGAGAAACCACACACAATGAGATGCATTACACTAGAAGGACCCTGAGTTTACAGGACCATAATGGGCTGCAAGTATGCTCGAGTTTTGTCCCAGAAGTCATTATTATTTAATACAGCCTATGGGGCAGTAACTAACTGGCCTATCGTTGGGGGTAAAGGGTGCAGCACAGACAGTATCTCTAACTTCATGTCTGTTTGCTATAACTTAAAAAGATAGTGTAAAGCAAAGAAAGTTAGTGCCTCTGTTCAAAAGTCATGAAGAATCACATGGAAGACCTATAGACAATAATCAAATTATCAATATCATTTGTTGCAAAGTCAGTCCTTTCCTTAATTATCTAAGATTATATATTTCTGGAGCATGTTATGCATCCACATATATCTGCACATCTTTCTCCATTGCTTTTCTTCTGTTGTTTTGTCTACTCCAGAGCATTAACATTTTAATTTCTTACAACTTTTAAATTCTACGTCAAAGATTACATTATGTTAACCATTATAGTTTAATTATCTATATATGTTCTGACAGATACACAGTTCTTGGTATTCTTTTAGAATTTGTTGGCTACTATTAATGTGGAATTTGCATAATTTTCCCAAACAATATTTTGAATATTAATTAAAAGAATAATTCACAAGTAAATCATATTGTGATGCTACAGTAAATTGTACCTTTTAATTTTTCTTCATGTCCATTTGACAGGAATAAAATTTACTTTATAAACATACAAATATATATACATATGCAATATGTATTTTTTGTTTTCAGTTAATGATTGATTTTCATTTTATCCTTAGTACTTTTTAGATTGTATTAATCACTTAAAATTAGTGTTATCCAGTTATAGTAATTTTAATTTTGTTCTTTTTCTTGTCTTAATTCTCTAGCTAGGAGCCTGAGTAATATTAAATGGAAACTATAATAGACAATATTCTTACTTTATTCTTGACTTCAGTGGAAATGATGTTAACCTTTGATAATTATGCGTGAAGTTCCATATAGGTTTTCCATAACAGTTAACAAGTTATTAAACTCTATTCTATTTGCTAGCAATAAAAATCTTTTTTAAAATTGTGAATTAACTTTAATTTTTATACTCTGCCTTTGCTACCTCTATAGAAATGATTATAAATGAGTGTTTGATTTTACATCATCAGTATGGTGAGTTACTTGAATGATTGTCTACTGTTTAAAGAATCTTCAATTCCTGACAAAGAAAACATGTGGTCATGCAGTAAGATGTTTATATATTCAGGGTTACAATTTCCAACATTTTCATTAGTATTTTTCACTCTACTTATGAATTTGATTGGTCTGTATTCTTTTAAAAAATCCTTTTGGCTTTTGTATCAAAATGATAGTAGGCTAGTAATGAAGTAAATAGTATTCTTTTTTTTCAATTGTCTTGAAAAATACTTTCTCAAAATTTGAAATATCTCTTGCTTTAAGTATTGGTGGAATTACCAAAGAAAAATCTCACTCTAAAATTTTGTTTTTCTAGAAAGATTATTTCATTGTAATTTATTTTTATCAGGTTAACTCAAGTTTTCTGTTTCCTTTTGTGTCAGGTTAGTAATATTTTACTTATTTGCTTAGTTGTCTGTGGGTAATGTTGGTGGTTAAAAAGACAATTTCTGAGTCCACATTTCTTCATTTAAATCCCAGTTATGACATTCATTAGTTGTATGATATTGGTCAACATATTTAACTGTTTTATGATTAATACATAAAATGTGCTCTCTCCTACATTGCCAGTAGGAATGTACATTTTATAAACACTTCAGAAAACTCAAATATGTATAGATAGATGTTATCATGAAAAACAAGTAGATGAACATTCAAAGAAGCTTTATTTATAAAAGATAAATATTGGATACATTCCTAATGCCCCTATTAGGAAAGTGGGAAAACAAACGAACAAAGAAAACATCCCTGCATTATGTTCCTGAATAGAACACTACAAAACAATGGAAAATGACACTAATGCACATAGAATGCCTGCATCTCAATCACAGTGAGGAAGTGAAGTTAGGTACAAAAAATAGAAAACATTATTTTCTATTACTTCAAA
The DNA here is from genome assembly GCA_025594165.1 of Tamias sibiricus. Classification (NCBI taxonomy): domain Eukaryota; kingdom Metazoa; phylum Chordata; class Mammalia; order Rodentia; family Sciuridae; genus Tamias; species Tamias sibiricus. The sequence goes on along the minus strand of CM046658.1, from coordinate 64,509,156 downwards.
ACAAGCCAAATTATAATAGATGTCAGAACATGGGTTATCCTCCAAAGTAGATACTGACAAGAAAATGGCATAAGGAAACACTCTGGATTGATGGGAATTTTGATCTGGGTTATGGTTATGTGGGTACTGACATAAGTAAAAATTTACTTAGCTACACACATTAATATTGTAGGATTGCCATGTGTAAAATGCACTCCTAAAATTAGAGAATTGATGGAGGCAAGTGATTAAATAAAGTCTGTATAGATGATATTTCAAAAATAAAATAATGAGATTACAACACCCCTAATTAATTTTCCATTCTTCCCTGTCCAACATATAGCCTCTAGTCAATTTAAATTCAAATTAGTTAAAATTTAGAAAAATAAAAACTTAGATCCTCATTTGTTCTAGCCATATTTTAAGTGCTCAATGCCACTTGTTATGTAGATGGCATTTTGATAAGACAAATTTTAGAATATGTATGTCAGTGTAGAAAGTCTGTATGGACAATGTTTATACTCATTCCTTGCAATCCTTGATATTCTGGAGAGAATAAAATAAACATCTGAATATATAGTGAAATACATACTGATATAAAATAATGAATTTTTTGTATGTCTTTCATTTTATTTATGTTTTTATTTTCATATTTTATTTGTTCTAATAGATCTTATTTGTTAGTTATACATGACAGTATAACATAGACACATCATACAAAAATAGAGTAGAACTTCTTATTCTTCTGATTGTACATGATGTAGAATTATACCAGTTGTGTAATCATATATGCACATAGAGTCATGATGCAGGATTCATTCTATTACCCATCCTACCCATATACCCCCTCCTCTCTCTTCACCCCCTCTGTCTAATCCAAAGTATCTCCATTCTTCCCTAGCCCTGCCACTTATTGTGAATAAGCATCCACATATCAGAGAAAACATTCCACCTTCAGTTCTTTGAGATTAGCTTATTTTGCTTAGCATGATATTCTCTAGCTCCATCCATTTACCAGCAAATGTTATCATTTCATTCTTCCTTATGGCTGAGTAATATTCCATTGTGTATATATACCACATTTTCTTTATCCATTCATCTGTTGAAGGGTACCTAGGTTGGTTCCATAGTTAAGCTAGACTTACAGATCAAAGATTGACTTGTAAGAATGACTGCCAATGTAGTTCCAGTTTTCTATCTGATGCTCACCTGATGCCACTTTAATCTATAAATGCATCTCTGTGCTTAGTTTTCTGAGAATTCTTAAAAATTACAATTCCCCAAAAATACTTGAATAATGGTCTTTCTGTAAATATAAAGTATCAAAGCTTTAATTTGTAAGACTATAATCAGAATATATCACTGCTAATTCATACCATTCTGATCTGTTTATTTCCATCCTTCTCTCCCAGAAATACTCCCAGAAAATAGTATACAGAAATTGGGATGGGCAGAGTGAGGCATGGGTTCTTGAGATTGGGACAGTATTTTTTTCACCCTCACTAAAGGGGACACTTACATATTTTAACATTCTAATTAGATTTCACAAAATTAGCCAAGAATGTTTTGGATATATAAAGGTAACTTTGTAGTCTGGCTAAATATCAAGAAGCATAACAAAGCACAATCTACTAAAATCATTTAACACTAGCACAATATTAAAAATATAAAAACAGAATTTCCCATATAAAAATGAGAGCCAGAAACATAAGAATGTACAGATCAGAGAATGAAGAAAAACAAAAATCTATTCCTATATTATATATCAAACAAATTCTTCATGGATTCTAATATCCAAAGCCTATATATATATATATATATATATATATATATACACATACATATATATATATGATATTCTGTAATATAAATTATTATGAAAACATTATTTCATGAACCAAAGAGATAGCAGAAGACATTATTCTTATGTTCAGTATTCATGCATTGGAAAAAGAATGATTGTCAAAATGAAAGGTCTGTCAAAATTATTCTATAGATTCAACAAAATCCCAAACTATTTAAAAAAATTCCACCTATTTTCTAGATATTGGCAAATCAATTCTTAAATTTATATGGATATATATATATATATATATATATATATATATATATATATATATAAGCTAACACAATATTGAAGTAAAAGAAGAAAATTAGAGGGCTCTCAATATCCAACTTCATTACTTTCTCTGAAGTTCAAGCTAATAAGACACTGTTATTGGTAAGACAAGGACACACAGATTAGTAAAACAGGACAGAGATCCCAGAAATTGACCTAGACAAATATAGTTAACTGATCTTTATCAAAGTGGTAAAAGAAATAAAATAGCAAAATAATCTTTTCCACTAATGGTGTTGGACCAATCGGACATCCAAAAAAAGAAAGAAACAGGAAGAGTGAGAGACAGCAAGGAAGGTAGGAAGAAAAAAAATCTTATATGTGTCTCAAAAGAAAATGGATCATAGACCTAAATATAAAGTGGAAACCTGTGGAGGGACAGGTGCAAAAGGACAGTCAGTATAGGTAATGAATTATTGGGTCAGGAAGATGGGGGCTCATTCAAGAGGAAACAAAATCCTAATACCTCCAGAGCACTTCTCTTCCAACCTGTTGCCAAGGTTACCTGACTGCAGGATATTGTTACTCCCTGCTAGAAGTTGTTAGTAAGTAGCACCTGGGTGACTCCCTTCCTGCCTGTACCCCTGGGTGGTTTGGTTCCTGCCCTTGGATCACTCTTCCTTTTGGGTCACATAGGCAGGATGAGAGGAGGTGGGGACATGAGAAGAAAGGAAATCTAAAATCTATAAGATGGGACATGAGAACAAAGGAACCAACTTGGACCTCTTCCTCTGCCGAGGAGCTTCTTTCCTTCTCTCTTTGTTCTATCCTTTAAATAAAACTTTCAGTCTTGCCTCAGCATTTCTCAGGTGTTCAATCTTAAACACAGGGAGAAAGGGGCTGGAACCTGATTCTCAACATCAATATCAAAATTATGAAAGCTCTATAAGACAGCAGGAGAAAATCTAGGTGACGTTGGGGTTGGTGCTGATTTGTTAGGTACAACAAAAAAGACATTCCTGAGGGGGGAAAATTAAATTTATACTTCTTTAAATTAAAAACTTCTGTTTGCAAAGTGAATGAAATATTGTAAAGACAAGGAAAAAAGGAGTCATAGACTGAGAGAAAACATTTGCAAACACACATACATTGTAAAGGAGTTGAAATTAAGTAACCAAAAAGTCACTTAACACTCAAAAAATAAGGGACCTACTCAATTTAAAATGCAGAAAATGTTCTGGGCTGGACACCCCACCAAAGAAGATAAACAAATGACAAATGAGCATATGAAAATGTGCTGACTACTGTTTTCCTTAAGGAATTAGAAATTAACATAACAATGAAGTTTCAATTACACCTATTAGAATGGCTAAAATCCAAAGAATTAGTTAGGAAGTGCTGGCTAGAATGCAGACAACCAGGAATTCTTGTTCACTCTTAATGGGAATGCAAAAACCTACACCAACTTTGGAAGAAAGCTTGTCAGTTTCTAACAAAGCTAAACACAGTCTTAAAATACAAAATAGCAATTAAACTCCTAGGTATTTACCCCAAATGAAGTGAAACCTTATGTCCACACCAAAACCCAAACACAAATGTTTATAACAGCTTTATTCAAAATAACTTGGAAGTAAAAAAGATGTTCTTCAATAAGTGAGCAAACTGTGGTGCGTTAATATAGTGTAATATCACTCAACTATTACAATAAATGTTATCAAGTCACAATAAGACATTTGTAAAACTTAAAACACACTGTTACATGAAAGAAGCAGTCTGAAAAGGCTAATACTGTATGATTCCAATTATAAAACATTGTCAAAAAAGCAAAACTGTAGAAACATTAAACAAATTACTGGTTGCAAGGGGCTTGTAAGAGACTGAATATGTTAAAAAAAGAAAAAAAAAAAAGCAAGGAAAATTTTAGTTTAGTGTAAAACACTCCAGTATGACACTTTAATGATAGATGAATGACATTGTACATTGCTCAATAATAGAACATTGCAGCACAAAAATTGAACCTTAAGGGGCTAGGGTTGTGGCTCAGCAGTAGAGCTCTCATCTCTCACTTGTGAGGCACTGGGTTTGGTCCTTAGCACCACATAAATGAAGCTATTGTGTCCATGAAGGTATTGTTTCCATCTACAACTAAAAAATAAATAAATTTAAAAAAATAATATACTTTAAGAGAAGTGAACCTTAAAGTGTGCAATTTTAAGTCTCATTTAAGGGGACTATGAATCCTAGCAATGACAGCAAATGTTTATGGAAGAATTAACTATTCCAAGTGTGAAGAACAAATAAACAAACAAAAACCACCTCACTAAAGTGGTAGAAGAAAAAAAGTGCTGACATTTAGAATGAGAATTTACTATTAAGCAAGGTGAGAGGCTAGGGTGATTCATGTGTTAATAAATTAGAGTTGGAGATATTAGTATGAATTCATGTTTACCTTACTATAAATTCACATGGTTACATATAGAAATATTTATGGATACCAATACATATTTGCAAAAGTAAGGGAGCTCTCAAAAAACACAACAGAAAAAACCTTGACGGATGAAGGTGATGCAGGACAGAAGAGGCTGGACGCTCATGGAATTTTCAGGAAGCAGGTTTATTGGCTGCAGGATCTAGAGTGACTATCACCTAAAATTCTCTGGACCTAGAGTCTGGAAATTCTTAGAACTTATGCCCAAGGGGTGGGTGCTTGAAGATTTGCATTTTTGTAGGATTCTATGTAAAAATATTTTTTTTTTCTTGAGTTCACACAAAGTGCTTTTTGTCCCATTTTTTTTTTTCTTTTTTTAGATAAGCCAGAGGTTTTACAACAAAAGCAGTAGTGACATCATCAAGTCTGTGGCCACACTTGCTTTTTGCAAGACAGAGTAACTCAGTCCTCACAAGAAATATAAAGTCCTAACTTTATATTGGGTTTTTGTAGAAATTTTTTGCTAATATTCTATGAACTGGTGCATTATATGATAGAAATGGCACTCTAGTCTGAGGTCTTTTTCTGCTGGGGGCCAGCCCCAGTCAGGGGGTACAACGCGAGTGCTCAGTGAAGTACGAAGGCAGAGAAGCAGCAATGGGAAAATAACACACCGACACACGAGTCAGGCTGGGGAATCTTCTCTCTTTACTTTCACTTTTTTGTAGGTTTTAAGCATAATTTTTGGCAGTACAGAATGTTTACACTTTCTTTGGTGATTTTATTACAGACATGACTTAATGTTTAGATTACATTTTAGACATATTAAATTTCTTATTATATATATATATTTCAAGGTTTTGAGGTCACTTGCACCTTTTCAAGGCCCTGTACATGACTGAAACTGTTTTTTCTGCATACTATTTAGGCTGTCTGATAAAAGTCAACCTTTTCTGTCTGGGATTCCAAAGCACTATTGTTTTTCTTTTATAGCAGTTGTTTGTAAAACCTAGAAGCAGGGCAAGGCTGAATATTAGCTCATGGAAGACTTTTTGCTCTAAGGGATTTATATCTACTTTAAAACTAAGAGAAATTTATTTTTAATCACAAAAAGACTCTTAAAACTTATTAACTAGAAATTAAGTACTTATAGAAAAAGGTTTGTGTTACTCTTTTTAAGAAAAGATAAATGTACAGAGTTAGTCTGGATCTAAATAATTGAAATAGCAATACCTCGTGGCCATATATGTGAATAAAGAACTAAACAGCAAGTAGAAGTCAAAGTTAACTCTTTCAACACCATGATATCTTTCATGAAAAAGGAGAGGGCTTTATAGAAAATGCCACAACATTTTTCCCCAAAGACCCATAACCCTAGTCTAACCATTAAAAGGATGTCAGATAATTATCCAAAATATTGGATGACCAATATTTCTCAAAACCAGCCAGCTCAGGAAAAACAGGGAAAATATTAAAAACTGTCATAGCTAAGAGGAGACTAAAGAGAAGTTGTAGCTAATGATAATAGGATCTTGGAACAGGAAGAGAACACTAGATAAAATCTAAGAAAATCTTAATAACGTGTGAGCTTTAGTGAACAGCAACATGTCAATAATGGTTCATTAATTGTAACAAATGTACCATGCTATGTAAAGTGTTAATATGAAAGAGATTGTATGATATTATGATATTATTCTCCAGTGTTCTATAAATTAGTATCTTCCATAAAAATAAAGTCCATTACAATGACAAAGACTAATTGTTTTCACATGCAATGTGCTCTGAGAATTTAAGAAAACAGTGAACTAAAAAAAGAAACTAAATACATAAATATACATAGACACACTGACACACAAATCTTGTGGTTTGGATAAAGTTTGAGTGTGTCTTCCAAGAACTAAAAGTCAAAATGTGGTTTCCAGTGTGGTGATATTGAGAGGTGGTGGAGTCTTGGAGGCAGGGCCTGGGGGAAAGACTAATAATGAATTCAGGTTGTAAGGAGGATCACCTTGGGAAGGGATTAATGTAGTTCTTAGAAGATGTCACTTAGTTCCTGGACAATGGGTTGTTATACAAAGGGCAAGTTTATCCCTTAATCTCTCTGGCTTCCTACTGTAAGATGTGATCTCTTCTGCACATAGCCATTTGAGCCAAGGAGACCTTGATAGTACCACAGCACTCTGCTCTTGGAACCTCCAAAAATTATGAGCTAAACAAACCTCTTTTCTTTATAAAAGCATATAGCTTCAGGTATTTTGTTTTAATATCACAAAAGGGACTAGTACAATATATACACACATTCCAGAAGATGAATTACTAATAAATTTTATGCATATATATGTACATATATATGCAGAATGAATAATCAAAGAATCATAGGAGATTATTATGAACATTTGTAGTACAACAAAATGGTTAAATTAGAAGAAATGAATAAATTATTAGAAACATATACACCTGAATCATGAAGAAATAGATGATCTGAACAAAGTAAAAATGATTAAGGAAACTGCAGCAGTGTAATCAAGCACCTCCTAAAAAAGAAAAGTGCACGTTCACATGGCTTCATGGTAACATCTTACCAGTCATTTGAAGAATTAATACCCATTTTTCTCAAACTCTTCAAAAAATCTGAAGATGTGAGAATTCTTTCAAAGTTATTTTACCAGGCCAGCATTACCCTCATAGCAAAACCAGAGAACAACACTATAAGAAAAAAGAATCACAGGAGAATATCTCTGATGAAAAGTATTGCAAAAGTCCTTAACAGAATATTATCAAAATTCAACACAATATTAAAAAGATCATATACCATATCCACATGGAATTTATCCCTGGGATGAGAAGATGATTCAGCAAATGAAAATCAGTAATTGTAATATACCACATTAACAGAATGAAAAATAAAAATCATATTTTCATCTCAATAGATATGGAGAAACATTTGAATAACTTCAAAATCCTTTCATGATAAAAACCCTCCACAAACTGGGTATAGAATGAATGTACCATAACATGATAAAAGCCATAAATGACAAACCCACAGCTAACATCAAACTCAATGGTTAAAAAGCTGAAAGCGTTTTCTCTAAGATTAGAACCAAGACAAAGATGCTACTTTTACCACTTCTGCTCAACCCAGTCCTGGAAGTCCTAGCTAGAGAAATTAGGCAGCAGAAAGAAAAATGAGGCATCCGTTTTGATCTGGAGAGGCCCGACTGCCCACCTGCCCGCCCCACTACACAGTGCCCAGGAAGAGATCCGGAGAGAGAGGCCTTCTTTGGGGGCCACAACCCAGAGAGGCACCTCGCACCTGTGTGGAGAGACACTCCACACTGGGTTTCCTTACTCACCAAAGTGTGGCTGCACAGACCAATATCAGGATAATTATAGGCTTGAGGCTGCCACTGCCACAAAACTGAGATAGCACTGCTTCTATCAAGGGACAAAAATAAGGACCTGGTAAGGCATCACCAAGGTCCTGTGGGCCTGGCTGTACCAGAGGTTTCTCTACTAGAGGTGATACCAGTTATCCTGATGTTGAGCTAATAGGGAGTCTTGCATGGGGATGCCTAACTCTTGTTTCTCCTACTAACAGCCAAATTCTTACGATTACCCTCTCACTAGTCAAATAATTTAATACCTCTATTTTCTCACATCCTATCTCATAAACATCTCAGCCAACCCCTAAGTCTCCCCTTCTATCATTAGAAACTGTAAACCATTATGGAAACCTATTGATTATATGGTAGAAGATAACTGATCTCATGACAAAACTAAAAATATAAAAATAGAAGCTAACTGATATATGGTTACACATTGGGTACATTGAATGCTGTAATATAGATCTCTCCTTTAAAAATGAGGTGTTGGTAATCTGTAGGGACACTATAAGACAATAGGGCAGAAGCCATAATAACTCAGTTCTACACTGCAAGAGAGGAAAACACATAGACATCATAAAAAACACGGGACTAAAATGCCCAAAACAAACCAAGATACTACAACAATAGAATCCATAGATAGATCAGTAGGTGAAATGTCAGAGAAGAAGTCTTGAATATACATAACTAAAATGATTTGATATTTAAAAAATGACCTAAGTGAGTAGATACAGGTAAAAATCAATCTCTCCAACAAAGAGATAAGAGATCAAATACAGGCAACCATCAATCACACCAACAAAGAGATAAGAGAGCAAATACATGTAGCAAGAGATTACTTCAAGAAAGAGATAGAGATTCTGAAAAAAATAAACAAACAGAAATCCTTGAACTGAAAGAAACAATAAGCCATTTAAAAAACTCAATAGATAGCATCACCAACAGATTAGATCATTTGGAAGACAGAACCTCAGACAATGAGGACAAAATATACAATTTTGAAAATAAAGTTGACCTCATAGTGAAGACGGTAAGAAACCATAAACAGAATATTCAAGAATTAGGGGATACCATCAAAAGACCAAATTTAAGATTTATTGGAATAGATGAAGGTTCAGAGATTCAAGCCAAAGGAATGCACAATCTCTTCAATGAAATAATACGAGAAAACTACACAAGCAGGAAAAATGAATTGGAAAATAAAATACAAGAGGCCTATACGACACCAAATGTACAAAATTACAACACATATACACCAAGGCACGTTATAATGAAAATGCATAACATACAGAATAAGGATAGAATTTTAAAGGCCGCAAGAGAGAAAAATTGAATTACCTAAAAGGGAAGACCAATTCGGATCTCAGCAGATTTTTCATCCTAGACTCTCAAAGCCAAGAGATCCTGGAACAACATATACCAAGCTCTAAAATATAATGGATGCCAACCAATAATCTTATATCCAACAAAATTAAGCTTTAGATTCAATGATGAAATAAAAACCTTCCATGATAAACAAAAGCTAAAAGAATTCACAAGAAAGCCTGCACTACAGAACATTATTGGCAAAATATTACATGAGGAGGAAATGAAAAACAACAATGAAAATCTGCAAAAAGAAGAACAACAATAAAGGAAAAACCAACCAAAGGAGAAACCAAGTCAAGCTAAATACCAAAAATAAACAAAAATAACTGGTAATACAAATCAAGTCTCAATAATAACCCTGAATGTTAATGGCCTAAACTCATCAATCAAAAGACATAGCTGGTAGATTGGATTTAAAAAAAAGGACCCAACAATATGCTGCCTTCAAGAGGCTCATCTCATAGGAAAAGACACGCACAGACTAAAGGTGAAAGGATGGGATAAAATATACCATTCACACAGTCTATGTAAGCAAGCAGGGGTTTCCATCCTCATATCAAGTAAAGTAGACTTCAAGCCAAAGTTAATCAAAAGAGATAAAGATGGACATTTCATACTGCTTAAGGGAACCATACATCAACAAGACATAACAGAAATATATATGCCCCAAATAATGGAGCATCTATACATTCATCAATCAAACTCTTTTCAAGTTCAAGAGTCAAATAGACCACAACACAGTAATTCTGGGTGACTTTAACACACCTCTTTTACCACTGGGTAGATCTTCCAAGCAAAAGCTAAACAAAGAAACTATAGAACTAAATAATATAATCAATAACTTAGACTTAACTGACATATATAGAACATATTACCCATCAATGAGTGAATATACTTTATTATCAGAAGCACTTGGATCTTTCTCTAAAATAGACCATGTATTATGCCACAAAGCAACTCTGAGCAAATATAAAAAAAGTAGAGGTACTACCCTGCATTCTGTCAAATCATAATGGAATGAAATTAGAAATCAATTATAAAATAAGAAATAAAAGCTACTCCAAAACCAGGAGACCAAATAATATGCTACTGAATGAATAATGGGTTGCAGAAGACATGAAGGAGAAGATTAAAAAGTTCTTAGAGGTAAATGAGAACACTGATACAACATTCCAAATCTCTAGGACACTATGAAGGCAGTACTAAGATAAAGTTCATTGCATGGAGTTCATTCCTTCAAAGAAGAAAAAGTCAACAAATAAATTAACTAACATTACATCTCAAAGCTCTAGAAAAGGAAGAAAAAATCAACCCCAAAAAGCAGTAGAAAACAGGAAATAATTAAAATCAGAGCTGAAATCAATGAAATTGAAAAAAAAATTTGAAAAAAATTGACAGAACAAAAAGTTGGTTCTTTGAAAAAAATAAATAAAATTGATAAAACTTTAACCATGCTAATGAAGAAAAGGAATGAGAAAACTCAAATTACTAATATCCATGATGAAAAAAGAAATATCATGAAAACATTACAGAAATATAGAAGATAATTGGAAATTATTTTGAAAATTTATATTCCAATCAAATAGAAAATATTGAAGTCATCGAAAAATTTCTAAAAACATATGATATGCCCAAAATAAATCAGGATGATATATACAATTTAAACAGATCAATTTTAAGCAAAGAAATAGAGGATGTCATCAAAAACCTACCAACCAAGAAAAGCCTAGGACCAGACTGATACAGAGCTGAGTTCTACAAGATCTTTAGAGAAGAACTAACACCAATACTTGTCAAACTATTTCATGAAATAGAAAAAGAGGGAACACTTCCAAATACATTTTATGAGGCCAATATCACTTGATCCCAAAACCAGGGCAAGACACATCAAAAAAAGAAAAGTTCAGACCACTATCTCTAATGAATATAGATGCAAAAATTCTCTATAAAATTCTGGCAAATTGAATAGAAAAACATATCAAAAAGATAGTGCAACATGATCAAGTAGGGTTCATCTTAGGGTTACAAGTTTGGTTCAACATATGGAAATCAATAAATGTAATTGATCACATCAATAGACTCAAAGATAAAAAACATATGATCATCTCAATAGACACAGAAAAAGCATTTGACAAAATATAGCACCGCTTCATGTTCAAAACGTTAGAAAAAGTAGGGATAACAGGAATATACCTCAACATTGTAAAGACCATCTATGCTAAGCCCCAGGCCAACATCATTCTAAATGGAGAAAAATTGAAGGCATTCCCTCTAAAAACTGGAACAAGATAGGGCTGACCTCTTTCACTACTTCTATTTAACATAGTTCTTGAAACCTTTGCCAGAGCAATTAGACAGATGAAAGAAATTAAAAAGATAAGGATAGGAAAAGAAGAACTGAAATTATCACTATTTGCAGATGATATGATTCTATACCTAGAAGACCAAAAAATTCCACCAGAAATCTTCTAGAACTAATAAATGAATTCAGCAAAGTAGCTGGATATAAAATCAACACCAATAAATCAAACGCATTTCTGGACCTCAGTGACAGATCCTCAGAAAGAGAAACTAGGAAATCCACCCCATTTAAAATAGCCTCAAAAATAAATAAATAAATAAACAAATAAATAAAATACTTGGAAATCAACTTAATGAAAGAAGTGAAAGACCTTTACAATGAAAACTACAGCACACTAAAGAAAGAAATTAAAGATCTTAGAAGATGGAAAGATCTACCTTGTTCTTGGATAGGTAGAATTAATATTGTCAAAATGACCATACTACCAAAAGCACTATACAGATTCAATTCAATCCCAATAAAAATCCCAATAACATTCCTCATAGAAATAGAAAAAGAAATCATGAAATTCATCTGGAAAAATAAGAGACCCAGAATAGCCAACGCAATCGTTAGCAAGAAGAGTGCAGCTGGTAGCATTACTGTTCTAGAATTTAAATTGTATCACAAAGCAATAATAACAAAACAGCATGATATTGGAACCAAAATAGACCAGTAGACCATGGTACAGAATAGAGGACACAGAGACTAACCCACATATCTATAGTTATCTTATATTAGACAAAGGAGCCAAAAACATACACTGGATAAAAGATAGCCTCTTCACCAAATGGTGCTGGGAAAACTGGAAATCCACATGTAACAAAATGAAATTAAACCTCTCTCACTATGCACAAAACTCAACTCAAAGTGGATCAAGGACCTAGGAATTAAACCAGAGACCTTGCATCTAATAGAAGAAAAAGTAGGCCCAAATCCCCATTATGTTGGATTAGGCCCCAACTTCCTTAATAAGACCCCATAGTGCAAGAATTAAAAGCAAGAATCAATAAATGGGATGGATTCAAACTAAAAAGTTTCTTCTCAGCAAAAGAAACAATCAATGAAGTGGACAGAGAACCTACAGAATGGGAGCAAATCTTTACCACAAGCACATCAGATAGAGCACTAATCTCAAGGATATATAAAGCACTCAAAAAAACTTAACACACACACACACACACACACACACACACAACACAAAAAAAAAAAAAACCCACCCACAAATAACCTAATCAAGAAATGGGCCAAGGACCTGAACAGACACTTCTCAGAAGATGATATACAATCAATCAACTAATATATGAAAAGATGTTCAACATCTCTAGCAATTAGAGAAATGCAAATCAAAACTACTCTAAGATTTCATCTTACTCCAGTCAGAATGGCAGCTATCAAAAAAACAAACAACAATAAATGTTGGCAAGGATGTGGGGAAAAGGCACACTCATACATTGTTGGTGGGACTGCAAATTTGGTGCAGCCAATCTGGAAAGCAGTATGGAGATTCCTTGGAAAACTTGGAATGGAACCACGATGTGTCCCAGGTATTCCTCCGTCTATACCCAAAGGACTTAAAAAACATCATACTATAGGGACACAGCCACATCAATGTTTATAGCAGCACAATTCACAATAGCTAAACTGTGGAACCAAACTAGATGCCCTTCAGTAGATGAATGGATAAAGAAAATGTGGTATATATACACAATAGAATATTATTCAGTAATAAAAGAGAATAAAATCATGGCATTTGCAGGTAAATGGATGGAGTTGGAGAAAATAATGCTAAGTGAAATTAGCCAATCCCAAAATGAGGATACTGATTTATAATGGCGAGGGAGAGGGGAAGAGAGGAATGAAGGAACTTTAAATATATCAAAGGGGAAGAAGGGGAAGGGAGAGGGCAAGGGGATAAGCATAAGGGTGGAATTAGTTAGATATAATTATCCTAAGTACATGTATGAAGAAAAAATGGTGTAAAAATACTTTGTGTAGAACCAGTGACTTGAAAAATTGTGCTCTCTATATAAAATATGAAATGAATTGCATTCTGTAAGCATGTATAACAAATTAGAATAAATAAATAATTTAATTAAAATATATATTATATCTCATCAGACATAATCTTATATATTTAAAATCCTATAAATTGTTGCAAATAACAATGAATTGAGTAAAGATACAAGATATAAAAATCCACACACACAATTTACATTTCTATAAGCCATTAAAGGCTATCTGGAAAAGAAACAATAAACAAGTAGGACTACATCAAACTAAAAGCTTCTGTACAGCAAGCTATCTCATTTATAATTCCATCCAAGAGAATAAAATACTTAGGAATAAATTTAACTATGGAGGTGAAAATTTGTACACTGCAAACTATAAAATATTGATGATAGCAATGGATATAGACAAAATAAAGAAAAGCTATTCCATGTTGTTGGATTAAAAGAATTGATATTGTTAAAATGTGTGTACTATCTAAAACTATCTATAGATTCAGTTTAATTCTTATAAAATTTCAATAATATTTTTATAGAAATATAAAAGATGATGCTAAAATTCATGCAGAACTATATATAATATCCATATAAGTTTTGAGAAAGACAAAGCTATAAACATATTTCCTGATCAAAAATAGAACACAAAAATACAGTAATACAAACATGATGATACTGTTATAATAACAGACACACAGACCAAAGGAACAGAATCTAAAGCACATAAGTGTGTCTATGTATATATATATATATATGGTTAACTTATCTTTGACACAGTTTCCAAGAATATTCAATGGAGAAAAAAATAGTCTCTTCAATAAATGATGTCAGCAAAACTGAATATCATGTGCAAATGAATAGAGTCAGCAAAACTGAATATCGTGCAAATGAATAGAGTTAAGTTACAACATACAAAACAATTAACTAGAAATAGATTAAAGATTAATAGATTAAATTTAATTCCTGAATCCATAAAATTCCTAGAAGAAAACACAGGAGGAAATTCCCTTGACATTGGTCACATTGATGAGATTCTTGGAACTGACACACAAAGCACAGGAAGCAAAAGCTACAAAAAACAAGTGGGATTTTATCAAACTAAAAGTTTCTGCTCAGAAAACGTAACCATCAACAAATTAAAAGGCAAACTATGCAATGAAAGTGAAAGAAACATTTCTAAACCAACACTTGATAAGGTGTTACTATATGAAATATATATAGAGAATTCATACAAATCAACAGTAAATTTAGATAAACAAAGGACCCAAATATATATTTTTATAAAGACATACAAATGGACAAAATATATACAAAATGTGCTCAATATTTCCAATCATCAGGGAAATGCAAATAAAAATCACAATGAGATATCATCTCACTCATGTTAGAATGATTATTAATAAGAGGATAAGAGATAACAAGTGACAGCAATGGTTTGTAGACAGCAAAATGCTTGGTCATGGTTTGGAAAATAAATTGATATAGCCATAAGGGTATGACAGTTTTGCAAAAAAATCAAAATAGAACCAACATATGATCCAGCAATCCCACGGCTAGAAGTATATCTATGGGAAATACAGTCAGTATCGTGAAAGAGTTTTCTGCTCCTCCACGTTCATTGCAGGATTATGCAATAGCTAACACAGGGGAAGAGCCTAAACAATCAAATAGATTAAAAAAAAATGTGCTTCATTACACAATGGAGTCCTACTCAGTCTTTATGAAGAATAAAATCTTGTTATTTGTGACAACATGGTTGAATCTGGAGGACATTATGCTAAGTGAAAACAATTCAAATTAAAAAACAAAAAGACAAATATTCTACAACTACTTGCACATCTGGAATTTTAAAAAGTTAAATTCATAGAAGCCCAAAGTGAAATGGTGGCTGGCAGGGGCTGGGGTGTGGAGCAAATAGGGAGACATTGGAAAAATAATGTAAACGTTCACTTATAAGATAAATAAGTTCTTGAGATCTCATATACAGCACGGTGACTATAGTTTATACTATATACAGTAAAACTTGTTAAGACAATAGATCTTACATGTTCTTACCCTTAGAAATTTTAAACACAGCAAATATATGGGGTAATGGATAAATAATTGACATGATTGTGGTGATTTAATATATGTAATATGTGAATCATCATATACATTTTAAATACATGTCATTTTGTTATACTTAAATAACATGCTCTACATTTTAAATATATGTAATTTTTTTTGTTATACTTCAATAAAGCTGATAAAATTAGTAATCAAACAAACATTAACTTAAATACAAATAGGATATAGTAAATGGATTATCAAATTGGAAAAGAATAAATTAGAAAATTCTCTAATGGGAAAGTGAATTGAAATAATTCTTGGAGAACAATTTACAATATTTCAAAAATCCTTCAAGCTTGTAACATTGGACCCATATATTCCAATTCTAATAATGTATTTCAATTTCAATATTCATATTGATTATATATTATGTGAAGTTTTAGCACTATATTTGCAGTTTTAAGTGTCAAAAAGTTAGCACTTTGAATAGTTTATTTAAATATATATTTTAGTTGTCAATGGAACATTTCTTATTTATTTATATGTGGTGCTGAGAATCAAACCCAGGGCTTCACACATGCCAGGCAAATGCTCTACCTCTGAGCTACAACCCCAGTGTCTTGAATACTTTTATCATAAGGAAATGATGAATGTTTGAGGAGACAGATGTTTATAATGATTTAAATATCGTTCAATGAATACTTAAACATCATATGGTTCTCCATGAACATGTATCATTTCTATGTTTTTATATATCAATTTTAAAAAATGAAATTTTAAAAACAACAAAAGAATAGAAGAACCTTATTATTCCAGTAATAGAAGATGGGTAAAATAAATTATACCTATATGATTACATACAGCAATATAACAATGTGTTATTTTGGAATTAAGATTTGGAAGTATACTAGTGGCTTGAAAAGTTGACCAAATTAAAATTAAAAACATATTACAAATTTATTTGCAGTATAATCCTGGTTTTTATAAATTCAAATAAATCTATACAGTATCCAGCCTCTAAGATGGTCCTCAAAGTGATCTTGACTTACAGTATTCACATAATTGTGTAGTGCCCTTTTGTACTGAATCACAGATATACTGTAGAACAATCTGTCTATGACAAAATTATGGCATATGACTTCCAAGGATAGATCATAAATATCCCACCTTTTGGAGTTTGGATTGTTTGTTGAGGGAGAAGTAATCATAATGGCATTTCAAACACTCAACTACCCAAGTGGAGAGTCCTTTCAGAAAAGGAACTGATACCTCCCAACAAAAGCCAGTAACCCCTTGTCAATCCATGTGATTGAACTATCTTGGCAATGACTTGGCAATCTACTCTGAGCAAACCTTGAGATAACTACAATCCCAGCCAATCTCTGACTGGTTCCTCAGTAGAGATTTTAGACAATTCAATCCATTCTCAGATCTGTGACACATAGACCCCATTAATAAATGGCTGTTTTTGATTTACAAAGCATTAGATCACACATGCACATAGATAAAATACAAGAAATGTATACAATAAAATGTCATCTCATGAATGTAAATTTACAATCATAAATCACAGTATATATATTTCAAAATTTTCTATGATGAAGTTTTTATGAACTATTTTTTAAAGAGTTTAAAATGGAAACTAATGAAGCAGTAAAATTGCTCTTTTTGTTAATATATATCTAAATTTCTAAGATTCAAGGTTTTCAAAGGGTAATAAATTATCATTGGTTTTTCAAAAGTCTTATGTCATGAGAAAAATTTGGGGGTTTTGTTGCTTATTTTATTTATTTATTTTATATTTTATTTATTTTTTTAAATTCAAAGTTGTATTTATAACAGTACCATGATTACAATTCATAATACACATATAGAGCATGTTTTTACAAATTCAGTTTAAAACATCTTACAGTTTTAGAGATATTTCCCAGAGGTTAGAATCCAATTATTTATTGTTTTAGGCTTTAAAATTTAGACTTTCATCTTTTTCAGAATATTCATAAAACATTTCTTTGAAATGGTATCTTGATATAATTACTTTCATTTTTATTTTTAAAAATTTGAAGCATCTAGGGTTGGGGCTGTATCTCATTGGCAGAGTGCTTGCCTCACACATGTGAGGCACTGGGTTCAAGCCTCAGCACCACATAAAAATAAATTAATAAACAAAGATATTGTGTGTCCATCTACAACTAAAAAATACTTTTTAAAAATTTGAAGCATCTAAATATTAAAGAAATTCTTATTCATTGTAGAACATTTGGAAAACAAAAAAGAGCGCAAGTTAAAATGAAGAAAAATAATTAATCCCATCACTAAGCGATGAGTTGATGATTTTTTATATATGAAGGATGTATTTATATGTACATAGATCATTGTGTAGAAGAAGGAGAAGAAAAAGGAAGACATAGACAGATGATATATAAAAATATTTATAATTTCCCTTTATTTTTAGGAAAGGTAGAACTGTATATCCAAAGTTTCCCTAGATTTCTGAACAAGGTCATACTGTACATATATGTATTTTGAGATGGAACTTTGTTCCACAAAGGAAAGAAAAAAATTGAGAGGCAGAAGAACAGAATCACAAGTGAGAGAACGGAACTAAAAATGGTGGAGGAGGAAGAGCTAAAAGACATGATCCAGGGCCCAATACTCTTTGCTTTTCTTATAAATCCTATACTAGTTGTTTTCTATGGCTTGAACCCGGTCTTAGATCAACATAGATGTTACGGAGACAGAATAGTGGAGAGGAAGAAAATGCAGGATTGTAAGCCAAATTTCCTCATATCTGATTCCAGTTTTACACTTGAGGTCTCTGGGATCTTAATCATCTATTGAGCTGCTGTGTACACCACTTGTCTCTTCTGTGGCATGGGACTAATGATAGTGCCTAACTAATAGGGTTGTTTATGATGATTACATTATTTAAATATTAGAAATGGGAAGTGTGGCTATAATTAATTAGTGTATTATAATTTTTCATATAATTATTTTATTGGGTTTTTATTTGTTTTTAAAATGTGTGTAGTAGTTTATGAAGTACAAAGTAAAATATGCCTTGAATTTTTTCATTCTTTTCTCTTTTGACATTTACACAGTCCTTTGCATCCTAGAATCAGATAAAGACTATATACCCCATTTGACCCTTGATGATTTTTATCTTTCTTTTAGGGAATGGCACAAGATGGTGGTTTTTACTATTTTCTAAATAGTTGACTCCTTTTATCATTACAATTTTTTGGCTAATTTTTCTTGTGAACTTTATCATATACATATACTAGGTATTAAGCATTTTTAAAAATATTTTTAGTTGTAGATGAACACAATAACTTTATTTTATTTATTTATTTTTATGTGGTGCTGTGGATTGAACCCAGTGCCTCACGCATGCTAGGCAATTGCTCTACAACTGAGCCAATAACCCAGCCCAGTATTATGCATTTTTATTTTCTGTAGGCACTATGAGTTATTTGGATTTTCCCTCCATATCACTGGTCAGTTTGCTATAGTGTCAATACTGCCAGCATGCCTTCGTGATTTTAATATCTTGAATTGGAACATTGATTGCAAAATTGCATTTTTTCTCTGATTAGTTTTTATTTTTGCTATATATTCTTTTTGGTTTTGAATGATCCATTTCTTTGTTTTTGCAGCATTCACATGAATGGAGTCTCCATGTAAGCTTTTGTTTTGTTTATATCGTTTTCTTCCTCATGCACTTATCCAAAGAGAAAGACCTCTTGACTGATATTTGTTGACTGTTTCCTTGGCTATAACTATAAATTAATTTTAACGGAATCATTGGATAGTAATGCCACATCATATACCGGTAGTTTATAAATATGGAAGTCAATTTATAGTTTAAATGGGAATATTTATAGATATATACTATTTCCTACACAGAAAATTAAAATATAGTTTATTTTTTAAAATAATCATTTGGTTCAACAAGATGAATCCTGTCCTTTCTTTTCCACTACTCCTTCTATTTCTAGTCTTTCTTATTGTGATTAAATTTCTATTCCTAAAGCACAAAAGTGGTCATGTTGTTCTCTGACCTAAAATATACATTATGACTTAATTCCATTCAGAAGACATATTCCACAATTCTCCCTATAGTCTTTTTACTGCATTAACATGTACTACTTCTTATTGTACCACTCATTTTATGGTCAAACATACTCTTCATAATGATATCCTTCATCCTAGATATTCTTTAAAGCAGAGCTAAAATGTTATATCCAAACAAAATACTAATTGCAAATTCCTCTCTGTTAAAACACTTCATTTCTGCCACTATTGTGGTAAACTTCTATAAAGAGACATGAAGTTGTGAGATTATTAGACATTGAGATCAGCCTTGGTCAAAACTGGAACAGCTACAAAAGGTATGCTGAACTCGAAATGAAATAGGAACTTGCTCCATCCAGTCATGTCCATGGGCAGGAATTATGTCTAGATCTTCTAGTGTGTCTGGGGTTCTTCCTCTGTAAGTCAACATACATATTTTTTTTTTTTTTTTTTGTACCAGGGATTGCTTTTTTTTTTTTTTTTTTTGTACCAGGGATTGAACTCAGGGGCACTTGCCCAACTGAGTCACATCTCCAGCCCTATTTCATATTTTATTTAGAGACAGGTTCTCATTGAGTTGCTTCAAGGCTTGCTGGCTTGCTTTTGCTGAGGCTGGCTTTGAACATGCTATCCTCTTGCCTCTGCCTTCCAAGACACTGGGAACATATGTCCATCTTAACGTTAGAAAATCATGAGCCAAGCAATAAACAGTTACAACAGTTTATGTGTTATTTTTTTAAGAGGTAAGTGTGAGGCCAGGCATGGTGGCAAATGCTTGTAATTCCAGCAATGCAGGAGGCTGAGGCAGGAGGATCACAGGTGCTAAGCAACTCAATGAGACCCTGTCTCTAAGAAAAATACAAAATAGGTCTGAGGATGTGGCTCAGTGGTCAAGAGTCCTGAGTTCAATCCCCAGCACCAAAAAAAAAAAAAAAAAAGAAAGAGTGTGTGTGTGTGTGTGTGTCACCAGGAGGGGAAGAGAGAGAGATGAAAACAGGGCCTTTATCTTTTTTTTTTTGTTTGTTTGTTTTGGTTTTTGGTACTGGGGATTGAACTCAGGGGCACTCAACCACTGGGCCACATCCCCAGCCCTTTTTTCTATTTTATTAGAAACAGGGTCTAACTGAGTTGCTAAGTGCCTCACCATTGCTGAGGCTGGCTTTGAACTCTCAATCCTCCTGCCTCAGCCTCCCAAGTGATGGTATAACAGGCATGTGCCACTGCGCCTGGCTTGGGCCTTTATCTTATATCTCTCTATTTTTAAAGATTTATAGAGTGCTTAGGCATGTATATTACATGTTCAATATTTAAGTGAAGTTATTCTTTAATTCTTTCAACAAATATTTCTTGATCCTCTGCCATATGCAGGTATTATGCTGGATTCTGGCAATAAAACAGGAAGCAAGACAGATCTTAAGGAACATAGACTACTGTGGACAGAAATTTGAGCACCTAAATTAACATGTTGAATCAGTAATCTTCAATGTGACTCTATTTGGACGTAGGGGTGTTAAAGAGGTAAGGTTAATGAGATCATAAAGTTAAGGTCCTAGTCCAATATGACTGGATACTTACAATTAGTGGAAGCAATACCAGGAATGCCTACAGAGAGGAAAATCATAAGAGCAGACAATGCCAAGGTGGCCAACTGCAATCCTAGGAAAGAGGCTCAGGGAAACTAACCCAGCAAAGACCTTGATCTTAAATTTCCTGTCTCTAGGCTGGAAAAATGTTTCTATCTTTAGTCACCCATCTGTAGTATTTTGATACCATAGTAGTATTTGTAGTATTTTTGTTGCCTTGGAAAACTAATACATAGCCCATAATGGAGATTTTAGTGGGAAAGAATCAGGATCCTGCAGTCTGCTGAACGTGTTAAGGATTTGGGTTATTATTCTTCACAATATAATATACAGCCATAAAAAATTTAAGGGAATAACAATAATTTTTTGTTTTAAAAAACTACTGTGAAATATTAGTTTGTAGGGGAGCAAGAAAGAATTTTGGAGATCAACAGTTGTTTAGTCATTAAGATAAAGAATTGTTAATTACTTTTTGCCATTAAATGGCAAAAAACAGACAAGCCTTTATTTCTTAAAGTATTTCTTAAAATATGTTAGGGCTTAATATAGCCTCCATAAAAATGATTTTAAACAATATTCACATGTAAAATAATAATTTAGAAATATAGTATGCATATTCATTAAGAAAAATCAAATAATAAATTTAGTAACTAAAAGACAAGAAAAGGAATAAGACCCTAACACAATGTTCTGTTGACTAAATTGCTTTATATAATACCATTACAATGTTAATTAATGAATATATTTAAATAAATGTAATTTATCTGCTTATCATATCATTTTTTTAAAATAAATATGTAGCTTATATGTCAAACTTATATGAAATAAGTTAACAAAATAAACTTACAGAGTTTGGCATATAGTAAATTCTCAGTGAAGGTGGTGGCTTTTATGTCTTTTTAGATTTCTTATCAGTTTGCATTGAATCTTCTTGATTCTGAATATTATTTATTCCTTTTAATTGCTTCTAAGACTTTACAGTGATAATGGTATCCCAGGTTGCCAGATAATTTAGAGAAATCACTAATCATCTACAACAAAACTGTTTTTGAAATAAATTCATTAGTGAGGTATATTCATAATAAATATACATAGAAATCATTTGAGAAATTCTTATAACTAATATTAATCCATCACCACTTCCATGCTGTAGCACCTCTATTCTGCAGTGAAGATTGTATGGAACATTAGAAAATCAGTAATAATTAAAACAGGAGCTTTAGGTCTTTAAAAGCTATGTGACCCCACATTGAAAATAACAGAACTATCATATATGAATAATCCAAATAGATGAGTCATTTGGGAATTCCAAAATTGTTTTCTGAATGGTGATATAGCAAGAGAAAAAGCATTTGGAAAAAAATGAGCTAATCACAATATAAGAAATTATGCTATTGTCTGGCCGCAACCCTTCTCTCCTTTCTCAGAGGAGACAGGACTAAATACCCTTAAGAGTTCCTGATAGCATCTGGATTTGAGTAATGGAAAATTAGATCACCCATAAACGATCACAGATAAAGTCCTCCTCATAAATCCAATTAAAACTGACAGATCAGGGTAAGTGTACCTTCTAGATTATTATTACAGAAATACAGCATAATTTTATTTGTTTTAAAGAATGATCATTTACATGTCTCATGTCGAAGTTGTGGGGTCTGGGCAAATATACTTTGGACTGTAGACTTGTCTCAATTATAAAACCATTAAAACAGCTCTCAAATGTTCTTTAAATCCAATTCTAGTCCTTAAAGAGCTTTCATTATAAATAATGTGTGTTTGTGTGAGTGCACCCATGTACACACATGCAGGCATTTGCATGCACAAGCCAGGAAAGAATATGTATCAGGATAAACATATTTTCTTTTCCACCTAAATTATATGTCTAGGTAAATTCTAATTATTTCAAGCCTGAAACTTCAGCTTTGACACTTTGTCATTGTTCATAATTTATCCAAGTGTACAAATCCCCATCTCATGTCCCTGATAACTTTTTCCTTTACTCTCCAAGAAAAAAAATATAATTGAGTTTAAGTGTCACTTTATATTGACTAAAATGTTGTTTTTTAGTAATAAAAAGAGAACATTTGCCACCATAGTTCATATCCAATCATATCCAGAATAAATGAAAGATAGAAAGTAAGTATTGAGTGTACAAGAATAAATCTCTTTTGGCAAGGACTATGGTAACCTATGATCTTAGAGCAGTAAGCTAGTCATTCAGTTATTAAAATATCTAGTCCCTCCAATTATTCTACAAGAAGCCTTAGAGATTACATATTATTCTTTTCTTTTGCATTGCAAGAGCTGAAATGGAATTCAAGGAAACAGATTTACCTTTGGTCCTTCACAACTTAGTGGCTAAAACCAGACATGAATTGAGGTCTCCTGTCCTCAATTTCAGTTTTCACTCTGGTTGAAAAGATAATTTAACCTAGAGGTACCAATTTAAAATTTAGGTACATCCATAAGAAAATTTCCTTTTCTTCATTTATAACCCTGGGGTCTTTTCACTAAATGTATCCATCACTGTAATTGATTTATATTGCCACAAAGTTTTTCTGATGAACACACATCAACAATAAATAATAAAAAATATAGATTGATAGAACAATAGCCATTTCGATGGTATCACATAAACACAGCCTGCATGTTTGAAATATTTACTGGATCTGAGAAGTTCTACAATTAAATTCATCATAATGTTTTAGGTTTTTTTTTTTGCTAAATTGGCTTCCCTTATAGACATCACTGACATTATGTTCTACAGTGATAATGAACAAATTTGTTAAAGTAACATTCTGTGATAAAAGAGGTGAAATCCAGGAAAAAAATAATTCCTATGATTATTTGTGATCTTATTTACTGTTTTATGTACCTACCGCTCATTTTTATGTTTTCTTTGAAGAGATGTCTATTCAAGCCCCTTGTCTATTTTTAATTGTATTTTTCTGCTATTGCATTATAAGAGTTCTTCATAAATTTGGTTTATTAGAAATGAAGATTGTACACATTTTCCCATTATGGATGTTACCTTAAATTTTGTTGATTATTTTTTTGCTGTGAAAAGCTTTTCTAGAGATACTTTGGTTCAATTTGTTTACTTTTGCTTTTATAATTTGAACTTATGATATCTTAAAAAGTCACTATCAAAGCCAATGTCAAGGAGATTTTCAGCTGTGTTCTATTCTAAAAGTTTTATGGTTTCAGATCTTATATTTATGTGTTTTATCCCTTATAATTAATTTTTGTAAATACCATAAGTGTTCAATTTTAACTCTTTTGCAAGTGGAAAACCAGTTTTCCCTGCATTATGTATTGAAGAGCCTATCCTTTTCTGATTGTATCCTCTTTCCTTTGGTACCCTGTTGAAATTAGCTGACCACATATGTTTGGATTTATTTCTTAGAGCTGTATTTTCTTCCATGGTTTTATGTTTCCATTTTTAAACCTGTAAAGTACTGTTTTGATAGCTATAGCCTTGGAGTATAATTTAAAATCTGGAAATGTGATGCCCTCAACTTTGTATTTTTTTCTTTGTCTCAATATTGCTTATGCTGTTTAGGGATTTTGTTGTCCTACACAATTTTAGGATGTTTGTTTTCTATATATATGAAGAATGCCATTGGAATTTTGATAAATGTTGCATCACATCTGCATATTGTTTTGGGTAGTATGAAAAAGGGGGGATTATCAAACATACAAAAAGAATAAATTATGGCTGCAAAGGGGCAGGATGAGGAGGAAATGGGGAGACAGAAGTCAAAGGATACATAAGTCCTCATATTGACAGAAAGTCTTTTTGAAAAATAATTGATAATTATATTCAGTGCATAGAATTTGACAGAATTTAAAAGAACTGGGTTTAATTACCTATCATTTTAAGTAAGAATGCTTCAGTATTCTAATATGTTTTGTTTGGCACTCATTATAGTTTTAATGTAGTTTCAAACAGTAAAAAATTTTAAATGTCTGTATTTATAATAAACTCAAACAATATGCGAAAAAAAAAGTGAAGTTTTCTTCTTAAGTGCTTGCTTCAATATTATTTAAGGGAAAGAAAGCTTTGAAAATAGTCAAATATTACATATCTGATTCTAAGTGTCAAAAGAATTTATAATTCAATGCTGACCTAAAATTCTGTTGATTACAAAGTACTGAAGTAATAAATATAGTAAAGAAATAGCCAATGGTTGATATTATTAAAAACTCTCTTACTTTAAGCTAAGATGAGGAAGAGCTGCCCGTTAGCATGAGTAAACTGGAGGTATACCAGTGTGATGGGTAATATTATGTGTCAGCTTGACTGGGCCCTGGTACTCAAATGTTTTGTCAAACACCTGTCTGGATATTGCTGTGAAGGTTGTTATTTTTAGATGCTATTAACTTTTATATCTATAGACTTTAAGAAAAGCAGATTATCCTCCATATTTAGAAGGGAGGATCATTCAATCATTTGAAGACATTAACGAAAAAATAGATTGAGTTCCCATGAGGAAGACTGAATTCTGCCACCAGACTTCCCTCACATTCCCACTATAATACAACACAACCCTGGGTCTCCAGCCTACCATCCTACTCTGCAGATTTGGATTTGCTACCTTCCACAACTACATAATTTCTTAAAATATCTCTGTGTGTATATATGTGTGTGTGTGTGTGTGTGTGTGTGTGTGCGCACGCGCGCGCGTGCCTCCCATCCTGCATTATATAAGGATATTTTAGTCAGTAATAGAACACATATATGACGATGATCCCAGAAAATTGTAATGGAGCTAACAAATTCCTATGGCCTAGTGATGTCATAGCTATTATAACATTGTACTGCAATGCATTGCTTATGTTTGTGGTGATACTGGTATTAAGCACTCACTATGCTGCCAGTTGCAAACATTTAGCACATACAATTATGTATAGTACATAACACCTGATAATGATAATGAACAATGCATGTTACTGGTTTGTGTATTTTTATATTATATTTTTTATTAATTTAGAGTGTACTCTACCTATAAAAAATGTTTACTGTAAACTAGTATGACATGTTATGCCAGCAGCAGCCTCATATAATATATCCCATGTTTAGAGTGTCTCTTGGTTCCACCTTTTTCTCTTGTGCTTGATTTATTTTTGCATTGTGTTGTGATTTGGATGTGAGGGGTCCACCAAGAGCTCACATGTGAGACAATACAAGAAGATTCAGAGAAGAAATGATTGGGTTGTGAGAGCCTTAACCCAATCAGTGAATTAATCCCCTGATAGGGATTAACTGAGTGGTAACTGAGGTAGGGTGTGGCTGGAGGAGGTGGGACATTGGGGGCGTGGCTTTGGGGTATATATTTTGTGTCTGGGAGTGGAGACTCTCTCTGTTTACTGATCATCATGTGAGTAATGCTCTTCTGCCATGATATTCTGCCTCACCTAAAGCCCCAAGGAATGGAGCCAGCCTTCTATTGACTAAGACTTTTGAAACCCTAAGCTCTTAAATAAGCTTTTTTTCCTGTACAATTATTCTGGTGAGGTCATTTAGTCACAGCATTGAAAAGGCCGACTGAAACACATTGTTTTGTTCATCATGGCCTCTAGGTATACAAAATCTACTGCTAATGTTGCCAGTAAAAGGCATCATTAAGTGATTGACCTGGAAGCAGAATTAAAAATGATTAAGGACAATGAAGGTAGAAAATCAGTGATTGTTATTGCTTGCCAGACAGACATATCCCATTTGACCTTAACTGCCATCTTAAGAAAAAAAAAAGAACAAAGTAATAGAAATTGTTAAAGGATCTACTTCATTGAAGGCAATGAGACTAACAAAAATTTGAGAAGAGCCTATACCAAATAATGAGAAACTTCTAATGACCTAGATTGAAGACCAGGCATTCAGGCATCACCCTCGCAGCAACATAACAATCACAGACAAATCAAAAGTTTATTTTTGATGTTTAAATACAGATTGGCGTCCTTGAAACTATAACCAGAGCAATTAGACAGAAGAAAGAGATTAAAGGGATAGGAATAGGAAAAGAAGAACTTAACCTATCCCTATTTGCCAATAACATGATTCTATATTTAGAAGACCCCAAAAAATTCCACCAGGAAACTTCTAGAACTCATAAATAAATTCAGCAAAGTAGAATGATATAAAATTAACACCCATAAATCAAATGCATTCCTATACATCAGTGATGAATCTACTGAAAGAGATACTAGAAAAACTATCCCATTCACAATAGCCTTAAAAAAATATTCAGGAGTCAATATAACAAAAGAGGTGAAAGACTTCTATGATGAAAACTACAGAACATGAAAGAAAGAAATTGAAGAATTTAGAAGATGGAATGATCTCCCATGCTCTTGAGTAGGCAGGATTGACATTATCAAAATGGCCATACTACCAAAAGTACTATACAGATTTAATTAAATTCCTATTAAAATCCCAATGACATTCTTCATATAAATAGAAAAAGCAGTCATGAAATTTGTTTGGAAAAATAAGAGACCCAGAATAGCCAAAGCAATCCTTAGTGAAAAAATGAAACAGGAGGCATCATAGTACCAGACCTTAAATTATACTACAGAGGTATAGTAACAAAAACAGCATGATATTGGCACCAAAACAGACATGAAGACCAATGGTAGAGAATGGATAACACAGAGACAAACCCACATTAATACAGTTATTTCATACTACACAAAGGTGCCAAAACCCTATCTTAGAGAAAAGATAGCCCCTTCAACAAATGGTGCTGGGAAAACTGGAAATCCATTTGTAGTAAAATGAAATTAAACCCCTATCTCTCATCCTGCACAAAACTCAACTCAAAGTGGAGCAAGGACTTGGGCATTAGAAGAGATTCTGAATCTATTAGAAGAAAAAGAAGGCTCAAACCTACAACACATTGACTTAGGAACTGACTTCCTTGACAAGACTCCTAAAGCACAAGAAGTAAAATAAAGAATCAATGAATGGGATGGAATCAAATTGAAAAGCTCCTTCAGTAATGTGAAGAAAGAGCTTACAGAATGGGAAAAAATCTTCGTCACCTGTACTTCAGATAGAGTGTTAGTCTCCAGGATATATAAAGAATTCAAAAAACTTAACACCAAAAAAACCCAAATAACCCAATGAATAAATGGGCTAAGGAACTGAACGGACACTTCACAGAAGAAGAAATAGTATCAGTTAACAAATATATGAAAAAATGTTCAACATCTCTAGCAATCGGAGATCACTTAAAATCAGCATACTACAGTGATGCAACCACATCAATGCTTTTAACAGCTCAATTTACAATAACTAAAGAATGGACCCAAACTAGGTGCCACTCAACAGATGAATGGATAAAGAAAATGTGGTTTAAAAACACACTGGAATATTAGCCATAAAGAAGAATGAAATGATAGCATTTGCAGATAAATGGATGGAAGTAGAGAACATCATGCTAAATGAAATAAGCCAATCCCCCAAAACCAAAGGTCCAGTGTTTTCTCTGTCACGCATACGCTAATTCATAATAAAGGCAGGGTTAGGGAAAAACAGAAGTACTTTGAATTAGACAAAGGGAAATGAAGAGAAGGCAAGGGGAATTGGAATAGGAAAAATAGTAGAATGAAGCGGACATTACTATCCTATGTGCATATATGATTACATGACTAATATAATTCTATATCATGTACAACCAGAAGAATGAGATGTTCTACTCCATCTGTACAATATGTCAAAATATATTCTACTATCTTGTGTAACTACTTAGAACAAGTAAAAAAATTATAAAAATATGAAATATAGGATTGGGCCTTACTGCCACATTGAATTCACTGATAGCTCTGGGTAGTTTAAATGATTCAAAAAATTTTTATTCATTACTTAATATGAAAGGAGTGATGAGTGTAAGTGATAATGAGGGACCTGTAGATAAGCTGATTGTTGAAGATAGTTACTTGCCACAATAAATCTTCAAATGGATGAAACTTTCCATTTTGGATAAGGATCCCTGAAAGTATTTTTATCCACAAAAAGGTCAAATCATTACCAGGTTTCAAGGATTTGAAAACCAGGATAACAGTCTTGCTTGGGGACAATGTTTCAGGCTACAGATTGAAAACCTTGTGATCTGGCACAGTGGGAGTGCAGGGTCCACGAGGATCTTCCTTACTGCTTGGGTACTACAGGAGTAATACAAAGTCCTGAATGACTCAGCTTTTCTTCCAAGATGTCTTCCTGAATTGGTGTGCCAGCAAAATGGACAAGCAGTATTTGGAGAATAACACACTTTTCAAAATTTTGTTTGTTATTAATAAAGCTCCCAACATCCTCCTCTAAATGGTTATCAACCTTCCAACATCAAACTGGTATATCTTCCTCAAAACACCACTTCTGGGATCCAACCCAAGATCAAGGTTTATAGATGCTTTTAAGGTCTATTACTTGAGAAGGACCTTGGCCCAGACTATTGCTACAACTAAGGAAGACAATGATGCAATTGTGGAAGTATTGTGACATCTGTGACAGCATCAATAAAGACACAGGTGAGGTTTGTCCACGACTTCAAAGTATTTGCAAAAGATGAGGAAGTTGCAAAAATCAACCTGGCTATTGCTGAGATGGAAAACACCTTTAACTTGGTTATGGATGAGGATGGACATTTAGGCTTTCCTAGAGGTGATACCTGAGGAATTGTCTAATGAGGAGGTGATGGAAGTGGAACAGGAATATAGAGCGGAAGAAAAGACAAAAAGAAAGGAATTGTTGTAGAAGAAAAAGAACTTGTAAGATTCACAGTGAAAGATTTAGCGGAAGCTTTTGCAGAACTTAACAAGTTCCTTTAAAGGTGAAAACATGAAAACCCAAATCGACATGCATTCATTCACAGAAAGAATGTGTATCATCTGCTTACAAGCCAACATGATGAAAAGCAACAAGCAGCAGCAGCAGCAAATCACCATGGACTTATTTATGAAAAGACACACTGAAGGAGCCCTAATTAGGAAGGGCTGTTGCAGCTAGCTGGAAGCCATAAGTTCCACCTGAATGTAGGCACCCGCAAACCTGAAGGTATATAACCGGGTGAAAGCAGTCCGAGTTAGGAGAACGGAGAATTCAGTCAGCCGGGCAGTCACTCGGTCGGTCAGAAGAATCAGAGCGGCCAGAACGTAGGCAGAGCGGTTACAGAAGAGAAACCAGATAGAAGACAGAAGAGAAACCAGATAGAAGAAGTAATGACTGGTCAGAGTTAGGCCGAGGCTCCTGAGGAAGACAGAAGACGGAAGAAAGAAGAAGGAAGAAAGAAGAGAGAAGAAAGAAGCTCTAATCTTTCTCTAAGCTAAGCTCTATCTTTCTTTAAGCTAAGTTCTAAGCTAAGAAGACAAGAAGAAAAGCTCGCTTTAATCTTTCTCTCTAAGAAAAATCTTTCTTTCCCTCTCTAAGCTCTCTCTAAGAAAGTAGAAGTAAAAGTAGTAAAAGCATAACTCTGCCTCCGAGAATTTTCCTCCCGTGGCGGCGCCGTGGCTGGCCGTGACAGGCAGCTTACAACACACCTCTTCCAGAACAGCCTCAGGCAGGTCCATTGGGGGTATTTCAGAAGAAGGCATTGTGATCACAGGAAATAACAGCTCCATATGTGTTGTTGCTCCTGAAGACCTTCCAATAGGACATGATGTGGGGGTGGAAGCCAGTAATATTAAAGATCCTGACCACATGTAGGCCTAGGATAATGCCTGTGTTCATGTTTTATTTTAAAAAAAAAATTCTAAAAGTAAAAAATAAATAATTTTTAAAAAGATAACAACTTACATGAAAGGCTATAGAGAAAAATATTTTTGTATAGTGTACAAAGCATTTGTGTTTTAAGAAGATGTTATTACAGAAGAGTCCAAAAGTTAAAGTACAAATTAAAGTTTATAAAGTAAAATCTTACAGTAAGTTATGGTTAGCTTGTTGTGAAATTGTTTTTATAAATTTGGAGAAGTATATGTAAAGCTCACAGTAGTGTACAGTATTTCACACTTATTTGCCACTCACTCACTAATGCAGAGTAGCTTCTAGTTTAGCAAGCTCCACCCATCACATGTGTCCTACAGTATTTTGTACTGCAAATTTTTACAGTACCTTTTCTATGTTTAGATATGTTTAGATACACAAACACCATTTTGTTATAATTTCCTAAAGTATTCAGTAGAGTAATATTTTGTGTAGGTTTTTAAGTCTAGGAACAATAGGCTATATCACCTAGGTTTGTAACAGGCTTAACACTTAGGTTTATGTATATATACTCAGTGATGTTTGGACAGCAAATCACCTATGAATGCATTTCCCAAAGTGTATCTCTATCATTAAGGGATGCATGACTATACCTGTGTGTGTGTGTGTGTGTGTGTGTGTGCGCGCATGTGTGTGCATGTGTGTGTATAGTACCTTGAGGGAAATTTTCTGCACTGATATCCAAAAATATTTATATAATTTGTCTACAACATACAATATAAAACATAACATCTGCTCACAACATAATGGATACATATGCAATTGCATAGTCATACCACAAAATGCTACATAGATAGAAAAATGAAGAAACAACAGTTGCTCAATGGCACAGAGGAATTGTAACATTTAATGTTCAGCATAAGAGGCCAAATAATACAATGTGTGTGTGTGGAATGTGTGTGTACACATATATACATATATATTTAACAGTATATTTCTACTGTTAAATTACATAGTATATCATGTGGAGTGCTTTTGTATGAATACATGTAAAAACAAATTATTATTTCAGATGTATGCAAAACAAATGGGCAAAAATGCAAAAGAAATTGAGGAAATGCTGACTGTGAAATAATTGTTGTAATCACATTCAAAGAAAGAAACAGAGGTTGTAATTAAGAAAAGGGTTACAGGAAACTTTGGGGATACTGATGATTCTTGTTTGTTAAACTAGATGAAATTAAATTGATACTAATACTTCACTAAATTGTACCTTTATATTCTATGTACTTTTTCAAAACAAAAATTCTAAAATGTCATGAACATGGGTTGGTAAATTTGGAAAGCAATTTGAAATCGTTCTTTAAATTTATTACCCTTTAAACCTAGATGGTTTTCTCAAGTCCTAAGACAATTCAATTGTTTACTTTCCTATGAATATTATAGCTTACAGTAAGAGCATCAAGACCCCAAGTTTCTAAAAGTGGTCATGGAATGAAAAAGATATAGCTACTTTCTTTATGCTTAGGACCATATCTTAAAGCCAAGTTTTATGAAAAGATGGAAGCCTGTTTTATGAAAAGCATATTGGTAGTGAACATTCTTCTAAGTTAAAAATTACCAATTCCTATCAATATTTCATTATAAGTTTACACAATGAGGTATTTCCTCTTCTAAAAACACACATAAACATATAAATTACAGAAAAGAAATGACAAAGGGAAAAATTAATAAGTCACAGTAGAATTTGAAAATATTCAAAATAAACCTATCTGCAAGAAGAATCAGAACTATCCAAGAAACAAAATGAAAGAACATAATAAAGTGCTTGCTTGGAAAAAGTAATGTTTTATAATCTTTACAGTACAAAAGAAAATATTAAATTTGGTGTTTATTTTTAATAGATGGTCTTGAGTTTCCTAAAGTGTTTTGGGAAGTGAGAAAAATCTTTTAAAATGATTATTGTTTCTATCTGGACCTATATAAATATATAATTAAATGTCTTAAAGCCAGACTCATTATTTTATAAGCAAAAAGAATAAAACTTTCAGTACTTTAGAATGATTTTTATCCACATCTACTCTAACACTTCTACTGTAACACTGTTTAAGTACTTTAGTCATATTTTCAGGGTCATTCTATAGGAATGGCTGAAGAGCTTCATAAGTAGAGTAGGTATCCCCACACACCCTAAACAATGCACAAACACATACTTCTTCTTTGTTTACCCTTATGGCTGATTGTTAACAGAAAAGATGATAAATAACTGGAAAGTGAATGAAATAAGTTATGATTATTAAACAGCATGATTCAATAGTGAAATGGCTTTGTTTTTCCTCTCCTTTATCCAATAGCCATCTCCAAGAGTGCATACCTGCAACTGCTACAATATAAAGAATACCAATATTTAAATGAATTCTGGATGGAAAAAAGCTCACTATTTACTTTTACTTGAAAAACCACAAAATGACAAGTTATTTTAAAAATGAGATCAATTCAATTCTGGCTTAACTCTAACCCTGCTTTACAACAGCATTTAAAACCAAACCATACATAACTAAAGAATGCATTCTAACAATACAGAAGACATTGTAATTGTATATTGTAACTGTGGTGCTTGAGAAGGTCTCCTATAGTACTTGAAAAAAAAAAAACACAGAAATATATTTTTATGGTCAGTCATTAAATTTATTGCATCTGTGCTAATCTTGGCTATTTGATTATACAGAAGGGTAAATGCAGAGACTGAACTGAAGAGGAGAAGTGACTTTAGTAGCTACAGAATTCAAAATAAGTTGTTGTTGTTGTTGTTGTTGTTTTTGGTTCACAAATCTGCCTCATGATTTTATTCAACAAGGAGAAGATGGCATATATTTTTAGAAATTTAACCTATACCAGAATGGTTTTTAACTTGGGGTGATCCAATTCAATGCCCCCACCCCACATTACATTTATCTAGTCAGCAGAAATTTCAGTTACCATAACTACTGCCATCTACTGGTATTGCTTGCTTCTAGTGAGTAGAGGAAGGGAATGATGTTAAACATTTTCCAGTGCTTCAGGCAATCCCCACAACAAGTACCTGGGCCAAAATGTCACATAAGAGTCTAGGTTGAGAAATCCCTCAACAAAATTTCCAAGTTTTGTACATCTCACACTGATTTGAAAACCATCACTAATGGTCAGTTTTAGTTGCCAAGGTGCTCGAATCCTAAGCCAATTTAACTCAAATAGAGAATTAATTATAGGCCAAATTAGGGAGCTTTATTATTCATATGTCCTGTTTTTCAGTGTACCCTAACTGACTTCCTTCAGAAATTACAAAATGCTCTCATTAGCTCTTCCCATTAAATCTTGGGTCCTGTCTTGCCTGAAATTTCTCATGCCTGGACAGTAAGAATATGAAATATGAATATTGCTTTACTCATTATCAAAAAAATGTAAATTTATATTCTATCTTTTCATAATAACAATCTCATTTATACCACTAAATAAAAACAGTCTTATTAACTAATGCAGCTATACAATATTACCCTTCCCAACACTCCTAAATGTTCCAAAAACAGTCAGAGGGCATGAAAGAAAAGAGTGTAAATCAATCTATATAACAGAATAACAAGCTATCACAATCAGTCTCCACCTTTCTCCTTCCAAACCAATTCCATACAGATTATTATATTTCTTTAAATATTAGAAGTTGAAGTTTAAACACAAAGGAAAGCATGTAATTATTTTAAAAAAAAAGTAATAGCAATGTCATTTCTAAAAATTTTTAACAAGGATGGATTCCATTACACCCAAGCCAATCTTAACCATCTAAAGGTTTTTTTTTTTTTTTTTTTTTTTTTTTTAAACAATCCTATTACCTATTCTTGATACTAGGAGGTTTCTTTCATTTTGTTGTTGTTATTTGTTTTTGTTCTGGTTTTTCTTCAAAAGGAGCCAAGACTTCCAGGATTTATGTTTCTGCTTGGAAGAACTCTGGGACCTCAAAAGTAAATACTGGAAACCCTGTAAAATCCTCTCAGATATACACCCTTAGAAAGGTCAAGGGGAAAGAATGTCATAAAAGGCTTTTAAAATCATTTTCCTCTCTAGTCAGAGGACAGCAGAAGTATACAGGGCAAGAGGGGCTGCCCCATCCAACATTCTTGCACTCACTTCAAATAGCGCTGACCTACCTGTATATAAATCCTTCCAATACTCAATGCATCTGTAAACTAGGTTTAGCTATTGCTTCCTTTGGTTGTGTTCTGTGAGAATTAAGTGCTTTTTGATCAACGAATAGAAGCTGAGATACAAACTAGAAATAAGGAAAAGAAACTCTTTGCCTTTAAATAGAAGTGGCTCCAGTTTCCGTTTACAAGCTTGAAGGGTTGTTGTACATATTAAAACTGCTGCAAAGCTTCATCCATGGTCTAGAAATCCCTCCTCCTTCCTTCCCAGTCCCCACCCCGTCGACACTGAAGATGTCAGATCCCAGGGAAACAACAGTTAGGAAAGGATGCGTTTCATAGCTTGTATTAGAAAAGGCTGGCAACCCCATCTCTGCATAGAATAGCGCTAAAGTGAGTCACAATGCCGGAAGCCATGCCTTCTGCTTCTTTTTACCAGGATCCAATTCATCTCTAGCGAAAATATTAAATAATATTGCATAGTTTTGCCCATGTATATGACATGTCAATTCTTCTAATCCCTCGTTTGCCCTAGATAATTTTAAGCTTTAACTATCAGTGTACCATGCTAGAAGGAAAAAAATCAGTTAACAAGATGACAGTGTTATCTAGGTATTTGGCATCAATATTAGCAAGAGTCTGTCATTTGACAATTATTTCCCTAGCACACCAGACGGTAAAGAAAATGTTTTCATTCATTCGAAAATGACTAACATTTTATTGACGTTTCAAAATGCGGCTGCATACTATTATTGCACTTTCAATTTCTGAACCGGTTTTGAGAATTAAGCCTGAATACTAACAACATCAGCAACTCCTGCTGCAAACCTCTCGGTTAATTGCTGAGCTTGGAATGTTAGTTTAGTAGGGAAGTGTTGTTGGTTAGAGGCTCTTAGATCAGTCAGTCTGGGTGGTCTCAGGTGATGGGAACCCTTCCCTTCCCTTTTCCCACACATCCTTATGCACGGCGATAAAAATCACTCTGAGTACCACTACTACCAAGCAAAACGACTCCCTGCCTGCCTCATAAAGAGCTCGAGCTGGGGAGGAAGCCGGATGCTGACCCCTGCAGAGATTATTGCTTCGGTTCCCTTTGCCAAAGGATCCTGCTAGCGTTATGAAAAACGAGTTAGGATGTGCAAGGCAGCTATATTGTCTAAGGGAAGAAGGACGGGGTGAGGCGAAGAATATCTTTTTCAAACAAAACTAAAGGCGGAGGGTTGGAGGACGAAAAGAATTGAGGAGGGGCTAATTTATTTTTAACTACTTGTTTCTCTCCACTTTCCTCCTCTGCTTCCAGAACTCTTCAGTGAACAAGATTGATTGGCAAAACTGCTATGGACTCCAGCATCAGTTCTTTCATTGATTTGTAAATGGCCCGGAATAGCTAAAGGATCTTGAATCTGAATATGAGTTCAAGAAGGAAAGAAAAGAAGGGGAGGGGGGTAGGGGTCGGTTCCCTGTCTCATACCCCATTCTGCCCTGGGCCAGGAAGGCGGCTTACAACATCCTAGGGAGCAGGGAAGGGGCTGCGGCTTGAAGAGCGGAGGTTGCAGCTCTGTGCCCCCTGAGAAGAAAGCTTGTTACAACCCGGTTTTGAGGTTGTTAAAAAATAAAACTCTGTGACTCCTTAAACCCGATAACTCTGCCCTGCCTAGATTCGGATGCGCTGATCATTCCGCCTGATAGACTCAAACGGGTTAAACTGTTAAACTGCCTCTTACATAACAGGACTGACTGGCTCTACACAATTAAAACACTTGATTGCAGTCTCTTTCCGACACTGCATCCCAGCACGGCCCACCCTGTCCCTCCCAGCGCGCCTGCGTGCCGCGCGCTCACAAGCTCTGCGCTCGCTCCCCGCGCGTACTACTCTCCGTCTCTCTCTCTCTCACACACACACACACACACACACACACACTTTGCTCTTTCCCTCTACACACACACATATGTACACACACACGCGCGCGCACACACACACACACGTGTCAAGACGCATAGAGAAGGCAGGCGTCCTCCAATCCATATTGGTTGACCGGACAGACTTGCCAGCTGCTCTACCGCAAGGCCTCGCACCCCTTCGTGTTCCCCCCACCAAAAAAAAAAAAAAAAAAACAAAAACAAAAAACGGCGCCCTGCTACACTGCCCCTACAAATTCCAGAAAAGGAGTAAAAAGATAACTAGTTAGCAGCTTATTAACTGTAGCGCGACCACCCAGGCAAGATTAAGAGCAAAACAATAACAAAAACCAACTCACAGTCTTCGGCGTCATGATGGCGCCCACCATAACTTAGAAGACTTAAAACTTACGGTGCCTCGGGAGATAAAACGCACCTAAGAGGGGAAGGAAAGCGCCCCTCGGCTCTCTTCACCCCAGCCCCGGTACACTTTTCTAGCAAAGCATCCCAGAGCGCTTACGACAGTGAGGGAAACCTTCAGTCTATGTGCATCTCTTTCCTCCTCAGTTTGCACAATTGTGATATACCTCCTCGTAATTTTTTTTTTTTTTTTCGTTTTCATTCTTTTCTTTTTCTTTTCAATCTTTTTCCCCCCTTTCATTTCCCCCCTCCCTGCTCCATCCTCAATCCCCGGGCGGGGTTGCTAAGGAAACGGCCGCTTGGCAACGCGCGCGAGCCCGGGGGCCCGGCGGCCGCTGCTGCGCCCCGCGCTGCTTCTGCCTCTGCTGCCGCTGCTACTGCTGCTGCGATTGCAGCCGCCGCCGCTCGCCCTGCCGCCGCCGCCGCCGCCGCCGCCGCCGCCGCGCCTCCTCCCTCACTCGCCGGCGCGCTCGCCTCCTCGCTAGATGGTGTGCGAGCCGCCCGAGAATTAGACACACTCCGGACGCGGCCAAAAGCAACCGAGAGGAGGTGTAGTGTGGCGCCAGGGGGTGGGAGGGGAGGGAGGGAGGGAAAGTGAAGAGGAGGAGGAGGAGGAGAGGCAGAAAAAAGAAACAACACCCGACAACTAGGAGGGGGGGAAAGAAAGAAAGAAAAGAAACCCACCCACCCACTCAAAAAAAAAAAAAAAAAAAATCTGTGGCGCGCCGCCTGGTTCCTGGGAAGACTCGCCAGCACCAGGGGGTGGGGGAGTGCGAGCTGAAAGCTGCTGGAGAGTGAGCAGCCCTAGCAGGGATGGACATGATGCTGTTGGTGCAGGGTGCTTGTTGCTCGAACCAGTGGCTGGCGGCGGTGCTCCTCAGCCTGTGCTGCCTGCTACCCTCCTGCCTCCCGGCTGGACAGAGTGTGGACTTCCCCTGGGCGGCGGTGGACAACATGATGGTCAGAAAAGGGGACACGGCGGTGCTTAGGTAGGAAGAACGGCGTGCTTTTTGTACTTGTCTCAGTCTGTCTTTCTCTTTCCACCTTCTTTACCTTCTTTTAAACTGAGCAGTAATACTGGTGGTGCTCACTAATCAAAAGACCACATCTCAAGAAGTCCAGGTGCTGATTCTTCCCAGAATCCAAACCTCTTTTTGCCGGGGCAGGTAGCAAGCTGGACTTATGATGCTAAAGCACTTTGCTGGGAAGCCAAGTAGCCCAGGGATGAGTGAAGTGTCAGGTTTGGAAGGAGGAGCAGGTGCCACTTTGAAACTCAATTCACAATTCTCTGTTTTACTGTCATGGGGTACTCTCGGAGAGTCTGACAAGTTTATCAGGTTTGTTTCTATTTTACTCTAGCGTAAGCGACTTTTTCAAACTGCTGGCTCTCTGCTCCGTTTATTTTTCCCTCTCACTTCCACACTTAGGCTCAATTTTCTTCCTCTTTAGCTTGTTTTCTTTCCTTCTTCCGGTCTCTCCCTTCTCTTTTTTCCTTCCTCTCTTACCATTTTCTCCATCTCCGTCTTACTCTTTCCTCTCCATTGCCTTCTTTCATCCGTTTTCTATTTTTCCCTTTATTTTTTCCTCTTGTTAATCTCCACCACTCTTATTTCTTATCCACTTGTTTAACCCTGTCCTCCTCCTTTCTTCACCCTTTCCTTGCCCTTAATTTTTCATTTTTATTAGTGTCCCCACTCTGTGCCTTGTCTTCTCTCTTTGACTCCCATTTCCCACATCCTTCTCCCTGTGCTCTTCCCCATCCGTGTCACACCCACATGCATGTTCCCGCTTTCCCCCTAAGTACCATTTTCTCACCCTCATAAATCTTAGTTTTATAAACACACTCCTTCACATGCTCTTTCACATCCTAGCACACACGGGCACTTCTGTACTCTACCGACCACTCTCACGTTCAGATTCTCACTGTTTAAAAGGCATACACTCCTCTGCTCTACACACTGTCACTCATACATGTGTACACACTGTCTCGCTCCCCCCTCCTGCCTCCTCACCCTCCCAACCTGCCACCTCTTCTTCCAACCTTTCTCCCTCCTTCTGATCTTCAGTTTTACTTCTCCCCCACTCCGGTCCTCTCTTTTCTCTGAGCTTAAACGTTGAAATGGTTTGTCATTAATGAACATCCTAGCCTGGTTTTATCCCTAAGCAACATTGCAGAGTGAGCTTCGGGAAACACTTCCTTTCCTGTGAAAATACAAATTGATGATCAGTAGCGCTTGAATCTAAACAAGGCTAAATGGTCTATTCCTTCAT
The DNA here is from genome assembly GCA_025594165.1 of Tamias sibiricus. NCBI lineage: Eukaryota > Metazoa > Chordata > Mammalia > Rodentia > Sciuridae > Tamias > Tamias sibiricus. Next base: position 64,469,421 of record CM046658.1, on the reverse strand, counting down.
TTCCCATTGCCTTCCCTCTCCCGTGACACCTCCACCTGACATATACCTCAAATCTTCCTGAAAGATATTCTTTCTCTCCACTGGGTGGTAGTTGGCTTATAAGTGTGGATTACACAAATTCAGCATACATGGCATGTGAGAGGTGAAAGAAATTGGGATATATTTCTGTTTGAATCATGCAACATTTTTAAATTTAATGATGTGGGTGTGGTATATGGCTTTTACATCTTGAAAAATGCTTATGAGTCCCAATTTGCATTGAGTACTATTATGATTTCTAATATGCACTAATTTATGTTTTAATAATATATATTATCTTTATTATGAATACAGTTGAGTATACAAAAGTAACACATTTTCAAATTACACCATAGTAAAATAACTTCATTTTTGGTCATAACATCGTCACATAGAGAATATAATTTAAACACATAATTACTCCTTATATTGTTTCTCTTAGAAGTTTGAATTCAAGTGATAAAGACAAAATACTACCTTCAGGGACTGAAAAACACATATCATGGGAGCTGCAATATATATGTTTGTAGTGGCATATTGCTTATGTGTAGAAAGCGGTACCATTTTCAACCTAAGGGATTTGGTAGATGGCTTATCTTCTCACCATATATCTTGGCATTTTTTTCCCTAATGAACAATCCATCAGATACTATGGTTAATTAAAATAGCTGGAGCCACATTCTGCTTCCAGGAGAACTCATTGCTTCCAACAGTGAAGCTTTCCTGATATGTGGGGACAATATCTTTCCAGTGTTGTTGGTTTGGTGCAGTCCTTGTTTACTTTCTGAGCAGTGTACCTCATCCATTTAAATGTTCTATCCTGAGTTTTGTAATATCTTTAGGAAAATTTTGACTTTTAAAACTTCTTAAAGCAAATAGAATCTCTGTCTCTTCTCAATGATGTTTCTAATCAATTGTATTTTACTTTTTTTAATGAACAATCATTTTTTTGTCATATGAAACAGAAATCTTATCTGCATTACCTTTTACCCAAAGCAATTTGCTCATATTAATTTTATAATTCTCTAGGAAGTATCCAATTGTTGAATATTTTTACATTGCCCAAAGGTTTAAAAATAATTAAACATATTTATTTACAAGAAATTCTATCTCCATTAAAACAATATTAAGTAATATCAGTTATTTTTCTTGACTTCTGCATTGGTATTGTCTTTGTTCAAGACCAAAACAGGTATGGCTTAAGGACTCAGAGTGTGGGCAACTTAGGTGCCATATTTTTCATCAGGAATAAATTTACAGAGTTATGTTTTGTGTTTTAGTGGTGTTCTTACCATTATATTTGGCATTAATCTGTAACTCATTAGAAAACAATACAAAAATCTACTCTCCAAATATGCACCCCCTTTCTATCAAAGTGGATGAATCCACTGTTTAAGAGAATACTTAACTGAATTACAAGATGTCATTTATCAAACAATATATTACGCAATATATTGTTTTTATTGTAGTATGTTCCTCAAAGTGTCTAATAAAAAACAAATGGTGGCATAACAGTTATCAAATAACTTTAAGTGGTAAAGGCCTGAAAGTGCAAGCATTCCAGTCAGTGACTCTGTTGCTTGTGGTTACATTAATGAAACAGAAGTTTAAAGGTCAAATGATATATTTCCATCTTCTAAGTGCAAGAATATCTGTTTTTAAGAAGAGAATCACGATAAACAAAACAAAACTTTCCTTAAGTGGAACTATAACTCAAAGGAAATTCATTCTGTAATCTATTAACTTTATCCGTAAATAATATGATCTGTTAAATTTGAATAGAGGATTTATAGAGAAATTCCATTTAACAATTTCAACATCTTTATCATTTTAACTTTGTCCTTTAAGGTTACTCAATAATGTTTTTCACTGGTAAATCTCTGAAGGACTCACTTGAACTATTTGTACCTTCTTGATCAAATATTTCCTGGTGAATATATTCAAAGTAATAATATATACTTCCCTTGCCTAAACTTTGGATTTAAGTAAATTCATGAGTGTCTAAAGTACATTGTAATTTTATATAAACAAAGCATTTCCATTAACTTATTAAGTATAGACTTTGAGCACTATCTGACGTAATAAATATAGTATTTTATTTATAATAAAACTTGTTAAGCTGTATGTGGAAACATTAAGGTTTTTTTTTTTTTTTTTTCCAATTTTAATGTTGCATTTACACTGCATAGAAGATCTAAGTTACTTTGTCAAGGGATGGCATCACAGAGAACAGGAGATGGTAGAACCACATTGGTCCTACTTTAGGAACCAGAGTGTATAGAACTGGGGAGTGGGGCAAACATTACTTTGGAAAAGTACATAAATTTCAGATGACTTTCTTTCTTTCTTTTCTTTTTTTTCTTTTCTTCCTTTCTTTCTTTTTTTTTTTTTTCTTTACATAGAATGTTGCCATTGCTGTACTGTTAATCAAATGCTTTATTCTTAACTTATTAACATATACTGTTGTGTAAACAAGTTGAAAATGTTTAACATTCTTTGGAAACAACACTGTGAACATCCTCATTTATATCATTCTTGTGCCTGCACATTTTTTAACTACGTGTCATTTTTAAGCTAAATTTTTCAATCTGTTTCTCATTCAAACCCTTCTGTATGAATTTTGTGCATTTTTAGCCATCTTCCTGATATGAATTCAAAATATCCTATTATCTTCTTGTCATGCTTTAATCAAAGGAAGGAAGAGAGATTCTTTACTTAAATGTGATATCTTCTTTTACTTTAGCAAAATTGAACACAACTCTGTCATTTTAATGTACTGAATTTGAATGAAAATTATATGATATCCTACTATGATATTGTAATAAGGAGCAGCATTTTGCTTACAGCCTAGAGCACAGTTCTAGGAAACGTTTTCATTGGAACCCACAAAACTTTTTCAAGTAGATTTCTAAATAGATGTGGCAGTTATATTCCTTCTCAGCATGCTTATCCAATACATTTTGCCTTTTGACTAAACTGTATTTAATTAGTATTGGCTTGAAACGCATGCTATTTGCTATAGTAAATTCAATGATTTATGTACAAAAATGCAAACTTACTTATTGCAGTAAAAACACATTATGCTGTACTTTGGGAATATTATTAGAAAGTATTTCATTGTTAAGTTGTTCCTACACATGGATACTTTGCATATGCCAAATAAACTTTTTAATGAAGCATTTTCAGTTTAGATCATCAAGGCATTCCTTAAACATCTATGTGTTTATTAAATAGTGTCATTGAACAAATGTGTTTAAAACTTGGAGATTTTTTCCCCTTCTTTAAAAAGGAAGGGAAAATAGATCATCATAATCAATTTGGAAAAATATTTTGGAATATGGAATAAAATGTTACAAAGTTTCCTATAGTAGTTTTTCAGAACTATTCTGTAGTATGATGTCTTGCATGGTATATTAATATACAGTCTTTATTAATTAAGTAACAACATAGTATTTTTAATCTTTCTAGATAAATTTATATTTGTCATTGGAGCTTTAGACCCTTTTTAATTAATTTATTTATTTCTGATACCAGAGATTGAACCCAGGGGTGCTTAACAACTAAACCATATCCCAACCCCTCTTTTAGTTTTTATTCACAGACAGGGTCCACTAAGTTGTTTAGAACCTCACTAAGTTGATGAGGCTGGCTTTGAACTTGCAATCTTCCTGCCTCAGCCTCCCAAGCCTCTGGGATTACAGGCATGCATCACTGTGCCTAGTTCCATTTTTTTTTTTTTTTTTTTAAGTTCACAGTCATTGAAAAGTCCATTTTGTTGTATAAATCTTTGTACCAAAGCATGTTAATATACTACTTATTTTGCATAGATTGCATTTGTAATTGAACTGCTTCATGAAATAAGTTAATTTGTAACACTTGACTTGTAAAGAATTTAGGAAATTGGCCACATCATGGTATGTGTGAGCAGGTTGTTCTAAGTTTCTGGGATTAGGAGATGGAGCTAGTACCTCAGGCTGTGTTTCCCAGACTTCCATGTCTGCTGTATTCAGGCTGTGACAGGCCAATGGAAGGTAGTTTGGGGAGAAGGGAGAGCATGACAAATTGAAAATCTAGGGTAGTTGCCCCCCTCCTCTCTTTCATTGTTTTAGGCAGTGTCCAGCACCATATCCAGCTCTCACTAGAAGCTTTTTGTGCTAGCTTCCAACTGATAGCTAGCTCTTGGACTTGTGTTTATTACTACCTTATCCCTTTATTCCTTCAACTTAGGAGTAGTTGTGGCTTCCTGCTATTACTATACACTGTGTCATCTCACCAATCTGTTTGGTTCTCAAAAATTCTATCCACTTTGTAATAAATCCCCTGCATTAAGTTGCCTTTGTTTTAAATATACTGAATGGTTTAAATGTTTTTTGCAGGGCAGTGATTGATACATAGTGAAAAATAATAGTTTCAGTGATTTTAATTATGTTTGATTGAATGACTACTTCCCCATGGTACTATAAATATTGCTTGCTAAGAAGAGATGCATAAAAGTTGAACAATAATATCAAGTCTTATAACAAAGAAGAAAGATGGATACATTATGTTTTTCTGTCATACCCAGATTATGGTGGGAATAATAAAACAAATATATAAATATTGTACATAAAATTGAGCAAATTCAGTGGAAAATATATAATTTTTTGAATGGAAAATAAAGTTAGTGGATATATATTGAAAAAAAATTTAATAGGGCTTTATTATTGCTTTTGACTAATGCAAAAGGATAACTAGGACTATGCTTGTTGGTATGAGATCAGAATGCTAAGACAATTCCTATAGTACTGTCATGAGGATCAAAAGGAATTAAAGGTTTTTCTTTTTTTTAGCTTAATACCTGAGAAGCTAATCAAAGTTTCTAGTTTCTTATAAGGTTTATGACCTTAGCAATGCTCTTGATTCAATTATTTGACTGTTGTAGGATCTAGTCTCTCAAACTATTGGAAGTCTCTAGTTAGAAATCAGATCTATCTTACATCATATCTTCCTCCAGAATGTCAGAAATTAAGACATTGTAGACATTACATGACATGACTTACATGAAGAGAGATGAGAAGTTTCAAAAGTGAGTATTTTTTTTTAATTCTCCCCCTTAATGAAGGACTAGAGGGTGTAGTGACCAGTGAGTGACCTTCCATCCACTTCTACTAAACACTTTCTGAAAGACTTTCAAGTTGCTATCTGGTTTCAATATAAGCAATTACTATCAAATCCTACTTTTGGTACAGTTCTCCATAATTTTTTAGGAAAACGTTAATTTAAAATCATCATTACCTGCAAATGATGATTAAATGGATGAAGTTGGAGAATATAATGCTAAGTGAAATTAGTCAATCTCAAAAATCCAAGTACCGAATGTTTTCTCTGATATAAGGAGGCTGGTTCACAGTGTTGTTGGAAGGGGGTACATAGGATCAGAGGAACACTAGAATGGTCAACGGAAAGGGAGGGGAGGGAGGGAGTAAGGGGGGGGTTGGGAAAAAATTGGTGATTGAATGAGATGGATATCATTATCCTAAATGCATGATTGAAGATCTGAATGGTACTTATATACTTTGTATACAAGCAGTTGTATGTAAAAAGATACTATACTTGTGCATGATGAATAAGTAAATAAATAATAAAAAAATTAAAAAAAAAATAAAATCATCATTAATTAATGACTTTCAGAGATACCCTAGAAAAGATTTCTGAATTAGGAAGAAAATTAAATCCTTGATCTCTGCCATTCCATCTCTCAAAACTTTGGTGATCCATTAAAGTTCATCATTGACACTTTCACTTTGGTATTTACATTTGGTATGTAGAAATTAAAAATTATTGCTCTTTTTTTTCCTACAAGCATCATCTTACCTGTCTATATAGACATCATCTTACATGTCCGTGTAGACATCATCATAAATGTTTCAAATTAATTAGTAAAAACAAGGACTTCCTATACTACCAGATAGTAAAAATTAGGACATTTCTGCATAGGCATAATCATTGTCAAGTTATATTTCCATAACTCTACCATAACTACTTCAGGATAAATAGTGCTTTAGTTTATAAGATTGTGAAGAAATTGATAGTTTTGAATGTTTTGCCAAAATATACTTCTTGTTCTTTGCTATATTTTGATTAGAAAAAAACACTTGGTTTTTTTAGTATCATGACTCTTTTTTACCTTAGGCCTTAGCATAATGTCTTGAACACAGGAAAACAGTGCCTAAAAAAATTTTTAATTAATGAATCAATGGAAATATAAAGAAAGGAATAAAACAATCTTTTCCTTGTTGTTTCACATTTTAATAATTATAATACCATTAATATTTTATTAGATATTCATATTTATAGATAAGTTTTTAAATTAAATCTATATACCAAAAGTCTCTTAGGTAATTCCTGCAAAAGACTTAGAAGGTTAAGACATAGACAATAAAAATATGCAGTGCCTTTAGATTGCAAGAAACAACATGTTAGAGGGTTCTGAATAAAATATGCTGAGTGCTAACAGTATTTTAAAATTAAGATGTACTATGTAAAATAAAAAGCATTGCATATAATAAAAGGCAAATATTGTTTGGTTAACCTTTTATTTTGTTTGTATTTATATGTGCCTGTGTGTATGTGCTGTTAAGATTTGAGATGTTTCTTATTGGGACTTCCAACAGAACTTTAAAACATAGTTGTCCAGTTGCAGATTTTGAGATGTTGATATAATTTTAAAATCCAAGATTTTAAATTACATAGGAAGGCTTTTACTCTTTGCAATTATAACCACCAGGTAATAGAAACAGTTCAAAATAGTGAAATGTCTGTTGTGAAATGTCTGTTTCTGCCTCAACTCATGGAACCTCCTCTTCCTTTCTCTTAAAGCTTCAATTAAATGAAATCAGTGAAGATAACTAAGGTAGAAAGAATTGGCTGTTGCTACAGATGAATAACTCTGAATTATGAAAAGTAGCTGCACACCCCTATCCATATCCAGAGCAGAATTTTATGTCATTCCAACCTCAACCATTCTCCAGAGATAGGTCAACAGTATTTTATAAACCACAGGGTATTGATACTAGCTGATAGAATTTTAATGTGGCCATGAGGTTTTGATCTATAATTTTGAGGAGGTTATCTATTAGCATAGTGGTTTCTGAGCCATATCAAGTTCTGAATCCTGACAGAGGACCTTTGATGCTCTTAAGCATTCAGCTGGCATGGAAACTGGTCACTTAATCACATTCTCTGAGAAAAGGGGAATAGAGAAAAGAGGAATTTGGCACTGTTTCCCACATTAAGTGTTTGTCTTCTGACTAGAAGCCAATATATTGTAGTTTCCAAATAGCTAGTAATTTGCTCGATGTACAGAAGACATGTACAACCGTTTTTAGTCCAGAGCTAAACTGTTCTTTACTGAATTTCACTAAGTCATTTGGACACAGGTCCAGTGCCTATGCTCATGCTGCATGATTGGATTTTTGTTCTGTTTTGTATTGTTTTTTGGCTATATTTTTTTTTTTTTTTAGGTGAAGCTACTGCCATAAAGCATTTAATGGTTCTGGATGACTTAAAGGGTCATGGAAAATGTATGTTCTCTTGTTTTCAAAAAACCCTTTCCCCTCATGGAACTTAATTAAATTTATATATAATAAATGGATTTAAGAGATACAGTAAATGTAAAAGCTATAATAAGACATTGTATATTCCCTCCAATAATATCACATCCTATGGTATAGGGAGGGATATTAAAAGAATAAATCAAAGGGATCATAAAATTTTCCTAATCTTCTAGATAGAATATTTCTTTCAGGAGAACATATTTAGATATATTTGATTTGTATGTGACTTTTTTCAAATTAATATTTTGGGTAATTGATCAGTTGAATAGAAAAAGGCAATTCTGCTGCTTACTATAGTGTTCGGCACATCAATGCTACTGAAACTCTGAATGCAGAAAGAAGAAATGGAAGAAGAGAGGGAGAAAAGGAGGAAGAAAGGGAGGAGATGTTATACTGTTTGAGTAACTTATAATAAAAATATTTAAAAGTTTAGATATTAAGACTCATATAAAATTAAGCCCACATATTTTGCTATATTCAATTATAAGGAGAACATTCATTTATTTAATATAATTTATTAAATAATTGGCATTATCCTAAACCTGTGTCCTTCCTATGATGAAATGAGGTACATTGTATAAATTGCAACTGTGAAATCATGTTTTTTGCTCAGGGATATATCTTCATTCCAATTTACAGGTTCATTTATGATAATTTTATATATTGGCCTACAGTGAGGTCAGGGGATATGTTTTGCAATATGTTCACAAAAGAAAACTTTATATAAATCTTAAAATAATGGGGTGCTTCTTTATCATTGATCAATATTTTTGCTTATGCATGATTAATAGATATAAGAGTTAAGAAATATGAAGAGTTGCTTTTTTATGCACAGTTTTTCAATTGTTATTGCTTAGTTTTATTGAAATTGGTCATACTTTGAGGTGTCCAGAATAGCAGTGACCTGATTTTGCACTCCTGCTTCTTTATCTAACTGGATTTCTGACCTTGAACAGATGCCTTACCTCAGTAGGAGAACTGTGAGCATTATAGGAGATATTGCCTAGGAAAGGCTACCAGTATATAATGCATAGTAAATACTAAATTTATATCAGACAATAATTTTGGGCTGCTCCTCTTCTAGTTTCAATCTGAATTTTATTGACACATCTTACCTATTAATGTGGGTATATCTTGCCCTATTTAACTCACTGTAACAATTATTTGTGGCCCTCTGTAAAATATTCACCAAATATATACTTTACATTTTAAAGATTATATTTGATACACATAATTGCTTTTGTTGTTTTTAGCCCAATAAAAAATTAAATGACTCAAAATAGAAATAGAAATACACCTAGGAAATGTTAGTTATTAGAGTGCAAAACCAAGGCATGAAAATGCAATGATATCATAAACTTCATACTCAGCAGACTAATGGTGATTTGATTCCCTTGTCAGTATTAAGAGATGACAGTAAATTGGTGGTCACATGAAACATAAATGGCACAAAGGAGAAACAAAAATGACTCAGAAAAGAACAAATAAGAGAGATTAGAAAGTACAATGCAATTCAGTGAAGGAGTCAGAGGGTAAAGATTCACATTTGGGAAAGTTTCAAAGAAGATTTGATAACTAGTGGTAACATTGGAATAGTAGATAAGAAGGAATATTTAAATTTTTAAAAAGTAACTAACTCTGGACTCTGTGTAGGGCACCAAATAATTATCCTGGATTAGTGTAAGAGCCTTTAATGAGGAAGTAGCTAAGATGGCGGCTGGCTGAGAGCGTTTTAGAAAAATATTTTGTTAGCTGGAACTTTTGAGCCTCTGCATACACAGCAACCTTTTATGAATATACCTGTTGAAACAATTTAACTTTGTAAATTAATAAACAAAGTTAGTTACAAATAAATAATCCCATGTCAAATATCAAAATATCAGGCTGAACAGTATTAGTCATATTCCTTGCTGAAGAGAGTCCTAGAGATACTTATAAATTAAGTTTGAAGGTACCTTCATTTTTTTATTTTACCTTCAGATTAGGAACATCTTTATGTTTCTTTAGATCATCTGTAGGTTAAGCTGAAAGTAGTGCATTTGAGAGGGAGTATTTACAGGCAAGATCTTTCTCTCTTGCCATTTTAGCCAAAAACAATATGCTGAGTACAAGTTCAGAAATTATGTATGAATGCTTGCTCTAATTCTGCATATTTGAAGAATACATAGCAGAATGTTTTATATACATAATGGTGGAGCCATCAACATCATGATTCAAATCCATCTAATACATCTTGAATATCTATATGACACAATTTAGCAATAATATGTAATGAAGTCTTAAGTTTTATAACTACTTAAGCTTGGAAAGGTAATATGACTTGCTCCAGGTAGAAGTGACTATATCAGAATTCCAATCCAGGTCTTTCTGTACCAAGTTCAGTGCCTTATCAATTATCTTGTACTTTTTATTAAGAACAGATTGGCATAACTGATAAATTTGTTACTTATTTAGTTATCAAACATTTATTGAGCGCTAACTTCATTTTACCTACTTTTGTGGCTAAAGTGATATAAATCAAGAATATATTTTATATATTGAGGAAAAATATGAAATTGGTTTAAATGAGACAAAGTAGTTAGCACAATGCATTAGATGGTTATCAGCATATACTAGGTAGGAAAGAGTGAATTCTTAAAATTATATATTTCCCCAAAGAAAAAACTCTCGTCCAAAAAAAAAAATTAATCTCTAATCATAACATAGAGAAAAAATAAACAGCTAGTGAACATAACATATAGTTAGTGTTATATATTAGCTACTTCAATATTTCTTTGAAACAACCTCTACTTTTTCTACTTTACCAATGGAGGAAAAATCATAGAAGCTGAGTACCTTTCTGAACTTCATTAGGAGGAGTAAAGGCATGCCAGGACTAGGTCCTTGGCCTACGTATCTCCAAAGTCTGTGTTCATTTTTAAAAGTGACTAAATTTTTTGATGTTTTGTATATTGTAATCCTTAACAGAAGGGACAAGCATTGGTTGCTCACTATAATATTCTAAATCCCCAGTTTAATCATTTGAATGCTAATTCTAATATAACTCTGAACAGTTGAACCACCTTGATTTACTCCTTTGAAGAGAGTAAGGCAGCCTAGAGTGTCGAGTACCATTATTTCCCATAATAGACAGGAAGATTAAATTAAAAAAAAAAAAAAAAAAAAAAAACAACACAGGAACCTATGAAAGATGCTTTTACTCCAGTTTCATTAAGCCTGTCAGTCTTTTTTAATTGCTGGAAATGAATAAAATCAAGCATATTAGGCATGTTGCCTTTTTCTGCTAGCTGGTAGGAGTGCAATATAGTTTATAAATTAAAATATAATATATAACCTAATTAGGCAAAATATGGTCTAATTAGAATACATATGGATGGGTATATATGAATGTATGCATATGTGTGTATATGTATGTCTATATACACATACATGTATGTATATAATATTTATATACATATATGTATATACATGAGTTAAGTAAAAACTTGCTTTTATTTGATAGTATGCAATATATTAGTATTTTAAATTTATTTTCATATATTCACCTGCTCCAGACTTTGCATGCATACCCAAGTAAAGTGTAAATTTCATTATGGTTGTTGCTGCTTTAGGTACCCAAAGTGCTCCCCAATAAATGTACAGTTTTTGTCTTATATGATTCAAGAGTATTTTTAAGTCTTTCTAGTCTAATTCTAGCTCTGCCTTTGAATTCCGACACCCATCATTTTATGTTTTTTCTATGAATTATACAGTCCATTGTTATTTGACTGCAAAATAATATAACAAACATGATTTTATATAAGGAGATTGATGTATATTATTTCAAACCCTTTACTCAACATTGTGTATTACTATGTTTAGAAAATGTTTATTAAATTTTAGGATCCTTGAACTGATTTTGTTTATTTTTTTTTAAGTTATTTTTCCAACTCGTGGTAGTTTTTGCATAGAAAACATGTTCTTTCATATTTGAACTCATTTTCAGCATATATATTTATTGAGTCCCTATAATACACAGTTAAAGGAATCATTATCAGTCATTTTATACTATGTACTATGTTTTCTCCCTAATAACTTGTTGACAATTTTTTTTTTTTTTTTTTGGTACTGTTTCTCCACTAACCACTGGGTCAACTTGTTGAGTTTAGCTATGGCTTTGAACTCGCGATCCTCCTGCCTCAGCCTTTTATTTAGCTATTTTATTTAATTTAATTTAATTTGTTATACATGCTTTTAGAGTACAATTCCTTTCATATTACATATAAAGAGCACAGTTTTCCAAATCATTGGTTTTACACAAAATATTTTCATACCATTTGAGTTTTTATACATGCACTTAGTATATTGATGTCAAACTCCTTCTGCCATTGTTTCTATCCCCTTGCCCCTTTCCCTCCCCTCCCCCCTTTTCTATTTAACATTCCTTCATTCCTCTCATCCCCCCTCCCTTGCCACTATAATTCAGTATCATCCTAGCAAAGGAATTAATTGACCTTTGGTTTTCTGGGATTGGCTGACTTCACTTAGCATTATTTTCTCCAACTCCATCCATTTACCTGCAAATGCCATGATTTTATTCTCTTTTAGTGCTGAGTAATGTTCCATTGTGTATATATACCAAAGTTTCCCTATCCATTCATCTATTGATGGGCATCGGAGTTGTTTCCACAATATAGCTATTGTGAATTGTGCTGCTATGAACATTGATGTGGCTGTGTCCCTGTAGTATGCTTTTTTAAAGTCCTTGGGGTATAGACTGAGGAGTTGGACAGCTGGGTCAAATGGTGGTTCCATTCCAAGTTTTCCTAGGAATCTCCATACTACTTTCCAAATTGGCTGCACCAATTTGCAGCCCCACCAGCAATGTAAGAGTGTGCCCTTTTCCCCACATCCTCGCCAGCATTTATTGTTGTTTGTGTTTTTGATAGCTGCCATTCTGACTGGCATGAGATGAAATCTTAGAGTAGTTTTGATTTGCATTTCTCTAATTGCTAGAGATGTTGAACATTTTTTCATATATTTGTTGATTGTATATTTTCTGCTGAGAAGTGTCTGTTCAGTTCCTTAGCCCATTTAATGATTGTTTTTTTTTTTTTTTTTGTGTGTGTGTGTGTGTAAAGGTTTTTGAGAGATTTATATATCCTTTGAAGTTAATCTTCTGTCTGATGTGCATGTGGTAAAAATTTGCTCCCATTCTGTAGGTTCTCTGTTCATCTCACTGATTGTTTCTTTTGCTGAGAAGAGGCTTTTTAGTTTGAATCCATACCATTTATTAATGTTTGGTTTTAGTTCTTGTGCTATAGGGGTCTTATTGAGGAAGCTGGGGCCTAATCCAACATGTTGGAGATTTGGGCCTACTTTTTCCTCTATTAGGTGCAAGGTCTCTGGTTTAATTCCTAGGTCCTTGATCCATTTTGAGTTGAGTTTTATGCATGGAGAGAGATAGAGGTTTAATTTCATTTTATTATACAAGGACTTCCAGTTTTCCCAACACCATTTGTTGAAGAGGCTGTCTTTTCTCCAATGTATGTTTTTGGCACCTTTGTCTAATATAAGATAACTGTAGATATGTGGGTTAGTCTATGTGTCTTTTATTCTGTACCATTAGTCTACTCATCTATTTTGGTGTCAATACCATGCTGTTTTAGTTATTATTGCTTTGTAATAAAATTTAAGGTCTGGAATAGTAATGCCACCAGCTTCATTCTTCTTGCTAAGAATTGCTTTGGCTATTCTGGGTCTCTTATTTTTCCAGATGAATTTAATGATTTCCTTTACTATTTCTATGAGGAATGACATTGGGATTGCATTGAAATTATATAGTGCTTTTGGTAGAATAGTCAGTTTGACAATATTAGTTCTACCTATCCATGAACAAGATAGATCTTTCCATCTTCTAAGATCTTCTTTAATTTCTTTCTTTAGTGTGTTGTAGTTTTCATTGTACAGGTCTTTCACTTCTTTTGTTAGGTTGATTCCCAAGTATTTTATTTTTGACATTATAGCAAATGGGGTAGATTTCCTAGCTTCTCTTTCTGAGGATTTGTTGCTGATGTACAGAAATACCTTAGATTTATGGGTATTGATTTCATATCCAGCCACTTTGCTGAATTCGTTTATTAGATATAGAAGATTTCTGGTGGAGTTTTTTGGATCCTCTATGAATAGAATCATATTGTCTCCAGATAGTGATAATGTGAGTTCTTCTTTTCCTATCTGTATCCCTTTTATTTCTTTCGTCTGTCTAATTGTATTGGCTAGGGTTTCAAGAACTATGTTAAATAATAGTGGCGAAAGAGGACATCCCTGTGTTGTTCCAGTTTTTAGAGGGAATGCTTTAAGCTTTTCTCCATTTAGGATGATGTTGGCCTAGGGCTTAGCATAGATGGCCTTTACAATGTTGAGGTATGTTCCTGTTATCCCTATTTTTTTCTAGTGATTTGAACATGAAGGGGTGTTGTATCTTGTCAAATGCTTTCTCTGCCTCATTTGAGATGATCATATGGTTTTTATCTTTGAGCCTATTGATGTGGTGAATAACATTTATTGATTTACTTATGTTAAACCAACCATGCATTCCTGGAATGAACCCCACTTGATCGTGATGTACTATTTTCTTTTAATGTGTTTTTGTATTCGATTTGCCAGAATTTTATTGAGGATTTTTGCATCTATATTCATTAGTGATATTGGTCTGAAGTTTTCTTTCTTTGATTTGTGTCTGCCTGGTTTTGGAATCAGTGTGATATTGGCCTCATAGAATGAGTCTGGAAGGGCTCCCTTTTTTTCTATTTCAAGGAATAGTTTGAGAAGTATTGGTGTTACTTCTTCTTTAAAGGTCTTGTAGAACTTGGTTGCATATCCATCTGGACCTGGGCTTTTCTTGGTTGGTAGGTTTTTGATGGCATCATCTATTTCTTTGCTTGAAATTGATCTATTTAAGTTGTGTATGTCATCCTGATTTAGTTTGGGCATATTGTATATTTCTAGAAATTTGTTGATGTCTTCATTATTTTCTATCTTGTTGGAGTATAGATTTTCAAAATAATTTCTAATTATCTTCGGTATTTCTGTAGTATCCGTCATGATATTTCCTTTTTCATCGCATATATTGGTAATTTGAGTTTTTTCTCTCCTTTTCTTAGTTAGCATAGTTAATAGTTTATCAATTTTATTTGTTTTTTCAAAGAACCAACTTTTGGTTCTGTCAGTTTTTTTCAATTGTGTTTTTTTGTTTCAATTTCATTGATTTCGGCTCCGATTTTAATTATTTCCTGTCTTCCACTGCTTTGGGGGTTAATTTGTTCTTCTTTTTCTAGGGCTTTGAGGTGTAATGTTAATTCATTTATTTGTTGACCTTTTCTTCTTTGAAGGAATGAACTGAATGCAGTGAATTTTCCTCTTAGTACTGCCTTCATACTGTCCCAGAAATTTCAATGTGTTGTATTGGTATTCTCATTTACCTCTAAGAATTTTTAAATCTCCTTTTTGATGTCTTCTGCAACCCATTGTTAGCATATTATTTAGTCTCCAGGTGTTGGAGTAGGTTTTGTTTCTTTTTTTATCATTGATTTCTAATTTCATTTCATTGTAATCTGATAGTATGCAGGGTAGTATATCTGCTTTTTTATATTTGCTTAGAGTTGCTTTATGGCATAATATATGATCTATTTTAGAGAATGATCCATGTGCTGCTGAGAAGAAAGTGTACTGACTCGTTGATGGATAATATACTCTATATCAGTTAAATCTAAGCTATTGATTGTATTATTGAGTTTTACAGTTTCTTTGTTTAGCTTTTGCTTGGAAGATCTATCCAGTGGTGAAAGCAGTGTGTTAAAGTCACCTAGAATTATCGTGTTGTGGTCTATTTGGTTTTTGAACTAGAGAAGGGTTTGTTTGATAAACGTGGATGCTCTGTTATTTGGGGCATATATATTTATCACAGTTATTTCTTGTTGATGTATGATTCCCTTAAGTAGTATGAAATACCCTTCCTTATCTCTTTTGATTACCTTTGTCTTGAAGTCTACTTTGTTTGATATGAGGATGGAAACCCCTGCTTGCTTACGTAGTCCGTGTGAGTGGTATATTTTATCCCATCCTTTCACCTTCAGTCTGTGGGCATCTTTTCCTATGAGATGTGTCTCTTGAAGGCAGCATATTGTTGGGTCTTTTTTTTTTTTTTTTTTAATCCAATCTATCAGCCTATGTCTTTTAATTGGTTAGGCTGTTAATGTTCAGGGTTACTATTGAGATATGATTTGTATTACCAGTCATTTTAAATTTTATTTAATTCTATTTTATTTTTGGTATTTAGCTTGACTTAATTTCTCCTATGGTTAGTTTTCCTTTATTGTTGTTCTTCCCTTTGAAGGTTTTCATTGTTGTTTTTCAATTCCTCCTCTTGGAATATTTTGCCAAGGATATTCCTTAGTGCCAACTTTCTTGTAAATTCTTTTAGCTTTTGTTTATCATGGAAGGTTTTTATTTCATCATCAAATCTAAAGATTAATTTTGCTGGATATAAGATTCTTGGTTGGCGTCCCTTATCTTTTAGAGCCTGGTATATGTTGTGCCAGGCTCTCCTTGCTTTGAGGGTCTGGGTTGAAAAATCTGCTGTGATGCAAATTGGTTTTCCTCTATAGGTTATCTGATTTTTCTCTCTAATGGCCTTTAAAATTCTATCCTTATTTTGTATGGTAGTCATTTTCATTATAATGTGCCTTGGTGTAGATCTGTTGTAATTTTGTACATTTGGTGTCCTATATGCTTCTTGTATTTGGTTTTCAAATTCTTTCTTCTTGTTTGGGAAATTTTCTGATATTATTTCATTAAAGAGATTTTGCATTCCTTTGGATTGATTCTCTGCACTTTCCTCAATTCCAATAAATCTTACATTCAGTCTTTTGATGGTATCCCTTATTTCTTGGATATTTTATTCATGGTTTCTTATCGTCTTCACTGTATGGCCAACTTTATTTTCAATATTATATATTTTGTCCTTATTGTCTGAGGTCCTATCTTCCAATTGATCCAATCTATTGTTGATACTATCTATTGAGTTTTTTAAATGGCCTATTGTTTCTTTCATTTCAAGTATTTCTGTTTGTTTTTTTTCTCAGACTCTCTATCTCTTTCTTGAAGTAATCTTTTGCTACCTGTATTTGTTCTCTTATCTCTTCGTTGGTGTGATCTATGGTTGCCTGTATTTGATCTCTTATCTCTTTGTTGGAGAGATCAATTTTTGCCTGTATCTGCTCACTTATGTCATTTTTTAAATCTCGAATCATTTTAATTATGTATATTCAGAACTCCTTTTCCGACATTTCACCTACTGTGCTTTCTATGGATTTTATTGCTGTAGTATCTTGGTTTGTTTGGGGCATTTTCCTCCCTTGTTTTTTCATGATATCTGTGTGTTTTCTCCTCTTACAGTATAAGTCTGAGGTATTACTGTTTCTGTCCTATTGTCTTATATCTTCCCTACAGGTTACCCGATGCCTCAATTTTAATGGAAAGATCAGTATTACGGCATTCAAAGTACCCAACGTATTGCCTTATATCAGTTAGTTTCTATTTTTATATTTACAATTTTGACACTTTAACCAAAAATGATGAGATCAATTATCTTCTACCATTTAGTCAGTATTTTTGTGTGGTGGTTCACAGTAGCTAATGGTAGAAGTGGGACTTATGGGTTGGCTAAAATGTTTGTGAGGTAGGATGTGAGAAGATAGAGGTATTAGATTATTTGACTAGTGAGAGGGTAATCATGGGAATTAGGGTGTTAGTAAGAGAAATAAAAGATGGGTATCCCCATGTAATATTTCCTGTTCCTGGGCCCGGGGCCAGTTCCCTGACCTGTAGGCAGAGGTGGAGAATACCTGTGGCTCCTGAGTGGGTGAGCCAAGCTGGGAAAGCATGCTGGAGGGCCTAACTGGAACTCTTGTAGGCCCAGGCTTGTTCCCCTACTGTCCCCAGCCTGGATGACATCTCTGAGGTGGGCGGGCCTAGCTGGGAAGGCATGCCATAGGGCGTACCTGGAACTCTTGCAGGTCGGGGCTTGTTCCCCTGCCTTCCAGGGATGGCGTCTCCAAGGTGGGCAGGACAGGCTGGGAAAGCACACCTGGATGGCCTAGCTGGAACTCTTGCAGGCCATGGCTTCGGGTTTAGCTATTTTTAAAGGAAATTTTGATATGGTGAAGATTAGAAGTCATTTAAACATGCAATGACCATCCCTTCATATTGTTTCTAATTTGGGGACTTGTTTATATCTTCATCTAAGATGCTTTGTCTTCATACTGTCCTCTTGTTAATATTTTTATGCATAGATTTTCCTTCACCTTTATTTTCAATTTTGATATATTCTGAAGGTCCATAATGAGTTTTCTTCCATGCAATTTCTTCTAATTGACATCTTGTTGCCATTGCAATTTGCTTCTTCCAAAATACTACACTTTTCCCAATGCACTTGCTTTGTTTTTTCTTGCTTGGAATGTTAATATGCAAAGTGAGACTTCATAATTACCACAGAATGCTCTATTCCATGGACAAAGCAAACACTATTTGTAATTCTTCTGTAAATGATTCTTCATTGAAATAGCACTTCTGGCCAGGTGTGGTTGTGCACACCTGTAATCCCAGCACTTTGGAGGCTGAGGCAGGAGGATTGTGAGTTCAAAGCCAGCCTCAGCAATGGCGAGGCACTTAGCAACTCAGTGAGACCCTCTAATAAAATACAAAAAAGGGCTGGGGATGTGGCCCAGTGGTCGAATGCCCATGAGTTCAATCCCTGGCACCAAAAAAAAAAAAAATAAAAATAAAAATAAAAATAAATAAAAATAAAAAAGAAAGAAAATAAATAGCACTTCTGTGCTTTCGTCCCTTCATTTTCTGAACGATTTCAATCCTCTGCTCATAATGGAATGGGTGACATTTTTTCAAAATTTGTAAATTGATGAATTTAGTTTCTGACTTCTCCTGGGACATTCTAAAATTTCTCCTCATATTTGACACAGATAATCAGTTGGTTTCTGACAGATAATATCTTCACTTTTCTATGTCATCTAGCTTTAAGTAATAAACAATGTGTATTATATTTATATGGGGAAATCACGAAGGTGTAAATTTTTGTTACTATTGTGAGGCAGAAGGATCACGAGTCCAAAGCCAGCCTCAGCAACTTAGGGAGACCCTAAGCAACTCAGTTAGACCCTAATGAAAATAGAAAAAAGGCTGGGGATATTGGTCCTGAATTCAATCCCCAGTACAAAAAAAAAAAAAGTAATGCTAGCTAAAAATAAAAGTTTTTTGAATGCGGGGCGTGGTGGCACACGCCTGTAATCCCAGCACTTTGGGAGGCTGAGGCAGGAGGATTGCGAGTTCAAAGCCAGCCTCAGCAATGGCGAGGCACTTAGCAACTCAGTGAGACCCTGTCTCTAAATAAAATACAAAAAAGGTCTGGGGATGTGGCCCAGTGGTCGAGTGCCCCTGAGTTCAATCCCCAGTACCACCAAAAAGAAAAAAAAAAAAAAAAAAGTTTTTTGATATTTTATTAACTAAAATTACTTGAACCCTAGTGTGCGTATTATTTTTCCTATGTATATTATAAAATAGGCTTCACACATAGGAAGAGGAATTGTTTCTATTTGAAACTATCAAATTTTAGAATTAGAAAATTCTGTTGAATTAACATTTGTGATGATTTTTATAGTCTAAGAAAATTAATTTAAATTTATAAAATTATAAAGACAGCTCATTAGAGGTTGTACAAATATTTTGTAAGTTTCTAAGGTGTACTTAATACTACAT
Source organism: Tamias sibiricus (assembly GCA_025594165.1). Lineage (NCBI taxonomy): Eukaryota > Metazoa > Chordata > Mammalia > Rodentia > Sciuridae > Tamias > Tamias sibiricus. Next base: position 64,449,994 of record CM046658.1, on the reverse strand, counting down.
GTTTTAGGGATTGAAGAAATAGAGTTCGTAGTTTGGTTTTAAAGAGAAGACATTTTGATTTCTAGGTTCTTCAGTATATATTAGTAGATAGTGGAACATTTAATAGATAGTTTATTGATTGATTACATCATATATCCTTGAAAGCTTGAACTACACTTAACCACTGACTTATTATTCCATAATAAATTGTCATATACTGTAGGATCAAATTAATTCTTAGTTGTTCAACTAAATTTTGCATTTGCATTTCAAGTATTTTCCTTAGAGAAAAATGCAAAGAGGAAGTTTGATGTATTCAAAGATTAAATGGAAATACCGAAACTGATTGACTTTTAGTACCATAAAACTAATTAAGATTAAAGGATAACAGATCTATCTTCTTAATGAAAGAGTCAATTTATTATTTATTTTAAATGATTTTAATTTGACATCAGCAAATAGGTTGTTGGTCAAACAGGCAAACAGCTATCATCAGTCATTCATAATTAGAACATAAAAGATTGAGTGTTTAGAGTAAGTATACCCTAGGAAAAAAATTTGACATATAAAGTATACACAAATGAATGAGAAAAAAGTTGTAATTCAAAAACATTTTCATGCAAATTGACTTACCAATAGAGAATCAAATCTGGGTTTTGGATGTAACTAAAAATGGAGGATATCTTTATATCATATAAACACCCATTGGGGAAAACATTTTTAAGTCAGAGTACTGTAGATTCTTTCACCTCCTAGATGCTATCACTTTTGGCAGTTCACTTAACCTCTCAAAATCAGCTAGTGATAAAAAGAAGGATGGGTCCATACTTCTTAGGGTTGCTCCGTAGATCAAAAGAAGAAAGTTATAGAAAGTCCTTAGCAGAATGTACAATACTTAGTGAATGATTGGTAGTTTTTTGTTATGGTTTTTGTATTAATTCTATGTTACATCTAGTTATTTTTAAATTTTATTTTAAATTAGAAAAGGGAACAAATGTATAAAGAAATAATGCATGATAAAATTAGAATAATTACTATTGAGAAATAAAGAATAAGAACAATAAAAGAGACAAGCAATAGCAAAAAGTAAACTTTGCCTGCATAGCAGTTTTTCCTAAGAACTATATTCAAGAGTAATTTTATGTGTGTCTTATTATTGTCAAAGAATACTTATCAGCCTTGTGCATCTTCCTGCTTTTAAGATAGTCCATCAAATAGATATGATACTTAGCCTTTAGAAGCATATAATGAGGTGTATTTTCTCCATGTATAAACTCCCTTTCCACAATAGGCTTGATACACCAGGAAACTTCACTGCATCACAGTGATACAATAAAATAGTAAAATAATAAAATTCCTCCTTTCATCACACATAAGACAGAATTTCTTGTTTTGAGATTTAAATACTACAAACCACTGCTGTAAATCAGGGGATGATTTTATGAGCCAAAAATTGTTTTCAAATACAAAAGGAGTCAGTGCAGGAAAACAGGAATTTGATGAACAAAATAATAAAGACAGTTCAATGTATTAAAGGAGAAGAGCAGAAAAAAAAATCAATAGTGTGGAGGGGGGTGGGGGTTTGGCCCTGCTCACTGTTGCCTAGACTCATCCCCACTTCATCTTTCTCTTATGACCATCTCTTCAGGAGGCTGGCGTTTCTCTCCTATCCTCAGCACCTGGCACATTTTCTGAATTAAGGTCTACTGAACTGTACTGACTTGAATTCTAATCAATGGCTCTTTGTTTTTAATATACTTTCCTAAAGATAATCTTGTAGACTTGGTAAAAGCTGCCAAACCCTATGCTGTAAACTTTGGCTTTATAAGACCTCATCATAAAAGGCATTTATTTGGTCTTGTCATGGTTCAGATCATGTGATACAAAAGGAAAACAAAACAACATAAAATGTATGAATAAAACAAGCTGGGTATCAGCAGAAAAACATTTCATATGGAGGTACACCTTTTGAAGAGCCTTGATAATTTATTCTTCATCAGGATCTTCAGACTAGCTCAATGAAATATGTGGGGAGAATTGTAAAATAATAGAGATAAAATAACCAAGATCATGTAACTATTTAGTAAGGGATCTAAAAAAAGGTTTCCTGCTCCTCATACTTTACTTTTTTACATGAAACCAAAAAAGTGATAGGTAAATTTTAGTGCCTACATATACATGTTAGTACATTTAGAGTTTAATGTGGTTGATTATTTTTCGGTTATAGGATATTTTCTCATGATTTATAAATGAGCAAGAAAGAGGTACTTCAGTAGAGATGGTCATTAAGTTGCTTTCTCCTGTTCTATTTATCCCTGCTTTTAAAAAAGTGATGGAAATAGAAATAGATCCCCAAATGTATGGAGGAAGGATGTATGGACAGGAAACATATATAAAATTGAGTTACATATATCAATATGTAGTTACATATATATTTATCAGCAATTTAAATAAAATATATTGAATTATCATTTATTAAGCACTTTGTATTTGTCACAGGGTAAATCAACTTACACATATATATTGTTTTCATCCTCACCCAAACTGGTAAGAAATGCTATTATATAATATTATTAACTGATTGATTAAAGAAAATTCACAGTTCTTAACTGAAATGTGAATCAGTGTTTGACTTACTCTAGAACCTATTCTGTTAACCACTCCATTGTATTGATTCTAAATTTTTGTTATTTTAGATTTAAATTTTTATGGTTAAGCTATGTCATTTCTCTAATCAAGTAAAAAGTGTGATAACAGTAAAGAACAATAAATTTGTATTTACACACAGATTATATGTTGTAGTTTTTACATAAATTTTAGCTCATTAATTTTCTTCTATGAACTGCAATAATGAAATAGATGTGAGGAAATAAATTATGTTTATATATGAAGTAATGTACTTACATGGTTAGAGTAATTATAATTCATAATTCCATTTTAATTTCAAATGTGTATTTTCTACCTCCTCATCAATTTAAACTAGATAAACAAACAAACAAAAAGCATATTCTTTTTTTTTTTTTTTTTTTTTTCTGTTGAGAGAGGGGTACAGGAAAAGGATCTGGCCAGCTGGTGCAGAGTTACAATTTACTGTAAATGGCAGTGAAAACAGACTTGTTTGGAATCTCCAGCTGGATGAGCATTGTGTCAACACTTTTGTGATATTTCTTGATGATATCATGGTAGTCTGAAGAGCACTTAGCAGATACTAATTATCATCTGGTGAATACTCTTCATTCAAAAGGTGAAAATCTATTCAGTATGTGCAATGCATGCTTAATTGTTAACCTAAACTTCAGGCTACTAAGATAATAGTGTAGGTATATGCAAAACATAGTCTGCATTATTGCATAAAATATTTATTTCTCATCTTAGCATTTGAATTTCGGTTTCTATTATTTTTATTGTATGAGTTAAATAATTTATCTGTTCATTAAAATTTATGTTATTGTACAATTACTATATAAAATGCAACATATAAACTTCTAGATTTGTCTTCAACATAATTTGAAGTTTTTATTTAATTTGTAGAAAGGATAATAAATGTTTGCTACATGTCCATGGAAGGTATAATGGTTTACAATTAAGATATATTTTTTGACAAATTATAATAGGCATTCTTATGTGATAGTAGGATTCTGAGCATATCTTAAATATCACACATGGGACAAAGTATATTAATACCCTATAAAGGTTAAAATTATATCCTGAATTGTTATTGTACATCTGAACATCTACTTATTTATTCATTCATTTATTCAATATTTATCCAAAACCTAATATATGCTAGCTAAGTTAACTATCATTTCATGTTGCTGGAAATAAAATAATTGTTGTTCATGTATTTTATCCAAATAACCACTCATGCTATTTATTATTTTATTTAAATTATCTGTTAGTGAAATAAACTCCACAGTCAATGCAATTTTTAAAATAATAAATGTTAGATTAGCACATGAGAGTAACATTTAACTCACTTGTACTTTCTAGTCAAAAGTAGCCAGCTCACAAGTTTATTTTCAACATATTTCAATTTTTTTTAAGGAAATTGACTATGAGAAACCATAAGTAGAATCAGCAGATCGATGTAATAAAATATTGTTGAAACACTGAGATAATAGAAAACCTAATATGGATAATGGAGGAAAAACAAAACAAAAATATTAAAAGCAGATAAACATAGGTACATTTTTACTACATCTATAGAGTTGGATGTATAAACTGCCCTAGTGAGTATCTGAAGAAATAGGAATGTCTGTAAATTTGGGGGGGGAATTTAGGCAGAAATATTATGAAAGAAAAACATCTTGGTGGGTGGGGGTACCAAGGATTGAACCCATGGGCGCCAAACCACTGAACAACATCCCCAGCATTTTTATTTTTTATTTTGAGACCAGGTCTTGCTAATTTGCTTAGGGTCTTGCTAAGTTGCTGAGGTTGGCTTTGAAATTGAAATCCTGCCTCAGCCTCCAGAATGATTGGATTACAGGTGTGTACCATCATGCCCAGCTTAAAAAGAACCAAATATATATATATATATACACACACACACAGTTTTAAAGAAACAAAGGATCTAATTCTTCTTGCAACTATGTAAAATTTGTCAATGTTTCTCTGGCTGTTGAAAATGTTGAACTGTGTGTGAATTTTATATTTTTCATAATGTGTACAGGAAGTGGGAGCTAAGGTATTAGTTTGGAAAACTCAAAAGTGTTCAGAACTTTAATGTGATTACTAGAATGGCAGCAGTATTCCTATTTCATTCATTTTATTTAGGCTGCAAGTGTTCTCTGAATGTCTCCTAAAACATATTTCTACTAGGCATTAAGCAAAAAATATAGAGCACATTGTCCATTACAGGAGAGTTGGTTGTAGCAGTAATAAATGCACCCATGAAAGAGGGTACTATATATCAAATAGATTATGAAAATATTACATAATACTTAAATCCAGAGAACAAGGAAAATGCATGATATAGAAAAATGCAAATATTGTATGATCTGAGGAGGAACTTGGGTTATGTATGACATTTGGCTTAGGAAAGTATATATGTCAACTTAGTTGCTATTAGAAAATGTCATCCAGCTCTGCTTTGGAAACTTTTGGCCTTGGGAAAATCATTTGAAACTACTTCAGTTTTCATTTTTTAATTCATAAAATGATGGAATATAAAAACGGTTTCTGTCATTCAAGATCTTGTTGAATTAATCTTTCATATCAGCTTCATTCAGTGTTCTTACTGATGATTTTTCTTCCAACACACATCCAAGATCCAGTTCAAATTTCCTGAAATCTCCATTTTAATATCGTAGTGTGAGCATTGCTATTCTCTGCCAATATTTTGAAATCTGAATAATACTTGTGTTGATTCCATTTAAAGGGATTCACCATTGGATTATTTTTTCCTGTACTTTATTTCTTATATCCTTTCAATTAGCATTGCATTTGACATCTCTCACATATTTCTCATTTCCTTTTCTAATGGTAACACAATGTTCCAGTATGTATCTCTTCCACAAAAACACATATTTATTCCTAGGGTATTTTCCATGTCTTTGTTTTTGTTTTCCCATAGCTGAAAGGAAAAGACCCATACTTGGATATGCTCCAAGATACCGCAGAAAGATTAATATATTGAAGCAAAGATGAGTGTTGATTTATTATTTTAATCCCTCTTCTGCCTCATTGTCACTCCATAAAAGTATTCTGATTCTGTTACTTGATCTGAAATTCATTGTCTGATTTCCCTGCCTGAACTTCTGGGCATCTAGCCTAATGAGATGGAAATATTTCCTAGAGAGTCCCCAAAGCATCTTAACATGAACTTTTCAATTCTTCAAGTATTTCCAAAAGAGATAAAATGAAAATGGAACTATTAGAGATTCTTTGTTGACAATGAGGAAGGGATGATGGATGTGACAGTGGAACATTATTGCTAAAAATCTTAAACAAAAATCACTGCCCACCAAATTCAGTATAAATTCTGAAGCCACATTATCAGATAATTTGAACAATTTTCACATCTTCTGGTCCATAAGATTCAATGCACCCAACTCAATGTAACTTTACAATTATTTATGCTTGTCAAACTATTGCTTGAGGCAGAAGGTCCTTTAAGTTCAAAAAAAAAAAAAAAATCAGAAAACATATATCCCACTTAGATAGGGAACACCAGTTCATTGTTCCTTAGCAATGTCATTGCTTTCTAAACAGAAAATTTCACTTTGCCCTGAATATGACCATTTATAATCATCAGCCTGAACTAGATGTTGTGAAGTTATATTCTGTACTATTAAATCTATAAATCAATGTCCTACGTATATAAATCACATACTACTTTCAGGAATTAATATATTTATATCCCCAATGGTTATACATCTTGGCAAATTTAGAATACCCAAATGCCTGGATTTGATCCTCAGCACCACATAAATAAAATGAAGGTATTGTGTCCACCTACAACTAAAAAAAATTTTAAAAAGAAACATTAAATAAAACCTATCCACTCTCTCCTACCTCGCCATCCTCTTACATTCTGTTTCATATATGCACATACAGACTCTCCTCACCTTCTCTGCAAATTCTTCTAAAGGTAAGTCAATGTATAAACTATAGAGTAATTGTAATGTCACAGAATATAGTTATCGAGGAAAATAAATCAACCAAAATGTCACACACATATATTAGAGATTTGAGTATATCAAACAAAATTTGGGGTTATAGGACATGGTATAGTTATCTTTTAAATCATTTTTAAGCTCTGGAAGCAAACTGACATAAGAATACATGGTATGAAATGTTATTTTTCAAATAAACTCATTGACTTCCCTAACCAAACCTTTAAGTGATTAGCTTGCACATTTTATGTAAAAATTCACAAATTGATGCTCTTGGAAGTTTCAAATGAGATATAGAAAGAAAATATGCTTCTAAGTGAATTATTTATAAACAGAACACAATGATATCTACACAATAAAAAGAAATATGCTGGAAGTTCTCTAAATAAAAATATTTCTCTAATCAGTCATCTTTTAGAAAAAGTAATTTATTAAATTTGGCTGGAATGCTTCCTGTAGAAAAATTGCTTTGAATAAATATCATAAAAATGTTTCTTCATAAAATATAATGAAATCAAACAAAATAGTGTATATTCATTGGTCCTTTACTATGTCTTGCTTTTAACATATTTTTGTGAAATAAATATTTTGTTATTATCTTCTAATTGATATATTGACCTAATATTTATAAATAACACGATTGATTTATTGGAATAATAATATCTACATAATACATGAAGTATATTTTGTTTAAAATAATACCTTGCCTCAAAAAATCAATGATACAGTATGACCTAACAAGGTGTAATATGGTCCTAGCCTACTTTGTTTTCTACCTATTCACAGGAGAATTTCTAGTCAATAGGAGTTGATTTTAATGTCCCATTACTCTTCCCACACATTTTCTATTTTGCCAAAGGATCTTCACATAGGCATAGGAAATCCTCTGGTGAATTTGACTGGGGTTCCTACAACAAAAAAATGCATGAGTTCATAAATCTTTCATTCTCTTCAATTTATCTGGAGAGTTATGGATAGCAAGCTGGGTAGCAGTACTTGGAGCAGATCATCTTGAAAACTAATGCCATTTCCATAATGGGGAGGTTGCTATTTCCCAGTGGGGGTGAGTGTTTAGACTGTACAGATACAGCCCTCTTTGCAGATTGCTGCTAGCAGGGAAACTCACATTCTTGGTTTCCATATTTGAATATATTTTCAGTGGCTAAGATTTTAATTAATTATATCAAAAAGAGCACATGTAGTCACTACTAAGGTTCTGATAAAAATGGATAAAAGAAGAAAATTTTACAGTTCAATGTATGCTTCTTGTATGAAAGCCCTTCAGTGTATGAAGGTACTACAGGACTCTGGAATTATAAAACTATTTTATGCTATGCATATAGTGTCTTTAGGCACAATGGTAAACAAGAGACTATTTTTCTTTGGCTTGTTTTGCACATTTCTTTTATATTTTATTATTGATTACTTGAAGAAAAGGATGTGTATTTTACTGTCCTTAATAATCTTCCAAATAGTCATTTTTTGGGAGCAAGTTATCATTTCTCTTTTGTCTGAATGTCACAATATGCATGTAAGTGTTAAGGCTTAAAAATAGTTTTCTTACTAGATATGGAAAAAAATAATTCATTATAAATGTAAGGGTAGGGAATTAATCAGAGTTCTCCAAAAAACAGAAGCAGTAGGAGATATACATACATGGCAGGAAGAGAGAAAGAGATTATTTAGAAATTGTTTTACGAGATTGTGGGGGCTAGAAAGTGTGGAATTCCTAGGGCAAGGAATCAGACTGGAAACTCGGGCAGTTTCTATGCTGTAGTTTTGAGGAAGATTTCTTGTTTAGGAAACCCAATATTTACTCTTTAGTTCTTCCTTTGATTGAAAGTAGTCAATGAGGCTATTACTCTGTTTTCTTTCTTTCTTTCTTTTTTTTTTTTTTTTGGTCACTGTGACCCAAATATTTGACATAACAAAAGGAGGAAAGAGCCAGTTAAACTTAGGGTTTCAGTCCATGATCAAATGGCTCCATTCCTTTGACCACAAGGCCAGGCAGAACATCATGGTGGAAGGAAATGGTGGAAGAAAGTTGTTCAGGTCATGGCAATGGGGAGTGTACAGGATGGGGGGAGGGAAGAAGATTCCTTGGGCAAAATACAGTGCCCTAGGGCACACTCCAAAGGATCTATTCACTCCAGTGAGGTCCCAACTCCTACTAAAATTTCCACCTCCCTGTGATGTCATCAATGTTTTAATCCATCAGTATATTAGTTCACTGATGAAGTTAGAGCCCTTCTTATCCAAATACTTCCCTAGACCCCAAATTCTGAACATCACTACCTGGGAGAACAAGTCTTCAACATATGAATCTTTGAGGGACACTTCATATCCAAATCCTGTAAGAGTGCCCCACCCACATTAAGCAAGGTAATCTGCTTCACTCAAAATCTCCTAATTTAAGTATTTCTCACATCTGAGAAATACCTTCAAACCAAACTCTAGACTGCCATTTGAACCAAAAATTCAATTCCATAGCCTAACTAAATTAAAACATGAAATTAGCCATGACTTGTTAATAAAAGGCCAGTTTTTGTCATTACTGATCTCCCAAATATTGAAAAAAAGATTTAGGGTATTTATAACAGAAAGGAATTCTGTGCAAAATAATTGTTTCTTTATATTTTATGAGAAAGATATCAGAATAAATCTCTTTTTTTCCAGGCAACATGGGCATTGTTACCCACCCCTTTTTTTTTCTTTTCTCCTTTGCTTGGAACCATGTGTCTTCTCTCCTTCTAATTCAACTTACTGAAACTCTACCCAATTTTAACTTCAATATAAATGTTAAGTTTTATTTAATATTTCATACTCACATTTATTTCTCTTTCTCTGAAACTGTATAATACCTATCATCTCCACCAGATTTTGGTCCTTACTTCTTCATTAGTTGTACTTATCTATCTTGCAATTTTTTCTGTTAGCATATAAACTCCTTTGGGGTAATGAGCTTGACCACATATTATTTTTATGTACCCCCCCCACATAGTGCCTCACTCATATTAAGCTCATAATTAACTACCAGAAAATTTGTGTGGAATAATGTGATATATATATATATATATATTAAAAAAAATATATATATACATATTTATAAATATATGGATACACACACACGTGCGCACGCACACTTATCCATTAAGGATAGTGGGACTGATCATAAGAAAACTATGCTTCTCTCAGCCCATTTGGGCTGTTGGAACAAAATATCATAAACTGGATAAGTTTCAAAGAACAGAAGTTTATTTTTTGTAATTATGGAGGCTGGAAATTCCAAGATCAAGGTGCCACTGGGACCAGGCATGGGTGCACACATCTGTAATCTCAGCAGCTCAGGGGGGTGAGGCATGAGGATCAAGAGTTCAAAAAATAAAAAATTAAAATAAATAAATAAAAACATTTAAAAAAAAAAAAAGGAGTTCAAAGCTAGCCTCAGCAACTTAGCAAGGCCCTAGGCAACTCAGTGAGAACCTATCTCTAAATAAAATATTAAAAGGGGTCTGCGGATGTGGTTCAGTGGTTAAATACCCCTGAGTTTAATCCCTGGTACCCAAAAAAAAAAAAAAAAAAAAAAAAAAAATAGTGCCAGTGGGCTCAATGTCAGTTGAGGATATGCTTTCTGAGTCATAGATGACATCTGACTGTTTTCATATGGTACAGAGTGAGAGTCTGTCTTGAGCCTGTTTTATATAGGAACAAATCCCATTCAAGAGGACTGTATGCCTGGACCTAATCACTTAACAGTGGCTTTACTTTCTGTTACCCTTACATTAGTGATTAAGTTTCAATATGTGAATTTCGGTGTACACAAATATTCAGACCTTAGCAATCCATTATATTGGTTTTGAAGATATAAAATTAAATTATGGGGTAAAAATTTATTCCCAATTAGTTGGTTCTCTGTTCACCTCACTGATTGTTTCTTTTGCTGAGATGAAGCTTTTTAATTTGAATCTATCCAATTTGTTGATTCTTGATATTAAATCTTGTGCTACAGGAGTCTTATTAAGGAACTTGGGGCCTAATCCGACATGTTGGAGATTAGAGCTTACTTTTTCTTCTATTAGGCATATTGTCTCTGGTCTAATTCCTAGATCCTTGATCCACTTTGAGTTGAGTTTTGTGCATGGTGAGAGATAAAGGTTTAATTTCATTATGCTACATATGGATTTCCAGTTTTCCCAGCACCATTTGTTGAAGAGGCTCTTTTCTCCAATGTACATTTTTGGTGCCTTTGTCTAATATAAGATAATTGAAATTATATGCATTAGTCTCTGTGTCCTCAATTCTGTATCATTGGTCTACCAGTCTATTTTGATGCCAATACCATGCAGTTTTTGTTACTATTGCTCTGTAGTATAATTTAAGGTCTGGTATAGTGATGCCACCTGCTTCACTTTTTTTGCAAAGGATTACTTTAGCTATTCTGGGTCTCTTATTTTTCCAGATGAATTTCTTGACTGCTTTTTCTATTGGTATGAGGAATGTCATTGGGATTTTGATTGGAATTGCATTAAATTTTTATGGTGCTTTTGGCAATATGGTCATTTTGACAATAATAATTCTGCCTATCCAAGAACAAGGTAGGTTTTTTCATTTTTTAGGTATTCTATAATTTCTTTCTTTAGTGTTCTATAGTTTTCATTATAGAGGTCTTTCACCTCTTTTGTTAAATAGATTCCCAGTTATTTTATTTTTTTGATACTATTGTAAACGGGGCAGTTTTCATCATTTCCCTTTCATAGGATTTGTCACTGATGTACATATATGCCTTTGACTTATGGGTATTGATTTTGTAACCTGCTATTTTTCCAAATTCATTTACTAGTTGTAAAAGTTTTCTGGTAGAGCTTTTTGGATCTTCTAGGTACATCATCATATCATCAGCAAATAGTGCTAATTTGAGTACTTCTTTTCCTATCTGGATCCCTTTAATTACTTTCATCTAATAATTGCTCTGGCCAGGGTTTCAAGTACTGTGTTAAATAACAGTGATGACAAGGGGCATTCCTGTCTTGTTCCTGTTTTTAGAGGGAATGCTTTCAACTTTTCTCCGTTTAAGATGATGTTATCCTGGGACTTCACATAAATAGCTTTTATAATGTTGAGATATGTCCCTATTATCCTTAGTTTTTTCTAGTGTTTTGAACATAAAGGGGTGTTGTAGTTTGTCGAATGCTTTTTCTGTATCTGTTGAGATGATCATATGTTTTTTTTTTCCTTAAGTCTATTGATGTGATGTATTATGTTTGTTGATTTTCATATGTTGAACCAACCTTGCATCTCTGGTATAAACCCTACTTGATCATAGTGCACTATCTTTTTGATATGTTTTTGTATTAGATTTGCAGAATTTTGTTGAGAATTTTTGCATCTATATTCATTAGTGATATTGGCCTGAAGTTTTCTTTTTTGGCTATGTCTTTGCCTGGCTTTGGAATTAGTGTAATGTACATCAGATAGAGCACTAATCTCTAGAATATATAAAGAATTCAAAAATCTTAATACCAAAAAAACCAAATAACCCAATCAATAAATGGGCCAAGGAATTGAAAAGACACTTCTCACAAGAAGATACACAATCAATCAACAAATACTTGAAAAAATGTTTAACATCTCTGGCAATTAGAGAAATGCAAATCAAAACTACTCTAAGATTTCATTTCACTCCAGTCAGAATGGGAGCTATTAAGAACACAAACAATAATAAATGTTGGAGAGGATGTGGGGAAAAAGGCACACTCATACATTGCTAGTGGGACTGCAAAATGGTGCAGCCATTATGGAAAGCAGTATGGAGATTCCTTGGAAAACTGGGAATGGATCCACCTTATGACCCAGCCATCCCACTCCTGGGTCTATTCCCATAGGACTTAAAAGCAGCACACTACAGGGATACAGCCACATCAATATTTATAGCAGCACAATTCACAATAGCTAGGTTTTGGAACCAACCTAGATGCCATGCCCCTCAGTAGATGAGTGGATGAAGAAAATGTGGTATATATACACAATAGAATATTACTCAGCAATTAAAGAGAATAAAATCATGGCATTCACAGGTAAATGGATGAAATTGGAGAATATAATGCTAAGAGAAGTTAGCCAATGCCCAAATCCAAATGCCCGAATGAATGTTTTCTCTGATATAAGTAGGCTGATTCACAGTGGGGTTGGGTCCGGGGAACATAGGAGGATTAGAGGAACACTAGAGAGGTCAATGGGGAGGGAGGGGGTATGAAGGGAAAAAAAAAAAAAAAAAAGAAGATGGTGGAATGAGATGGATTCAGTATCCTAAATGCATGATTGAAGACATGAATGGTATGAATATACTTTGTATACTAACAGTGTTATGTAAAGAGGTGCTCTATATATGTACTACGAATTGTTATGCATGCTATTGTTGTATGTACAACAACTTCAAATAATAAAATTGAAAAAAAATTATGGGATAGCAATCAGGATTACTTTCTAGAGATTATGGAAAAATATCAAATAAATTAATATATGTTTTAGCCTTTTCACTCTTGCAGGATTATTAGATAATACAAGACAAAATTTTTTGTGGTGTTTTCCCATATTTTCTTTGGTAAGGTGCAGTTGTTTCTAAATGAAACCAAAACTACCATCATTTTTACAGGACAGTTACTCCTTAACTAGTGCTTCCTTTATAAATAACAAATTGTTGAAGACATAGTGAAATGGACTTGCAGGATAAAAACTTAGTGTTTCTGTAAGTGCTACAAAGAAAATTTTGAATAATTTATGATAGTTTTATGTTAATTATGTTACCAGATTTAAAAATGTGGGATAACAAGCCTATTGAGCCTCGACAGATTAAATACTTCTGTGGGTTGTTATGGGCTGAATTGTGTTCCTTGAAAAATTGATGTTAAAATTCCAACCCTCTGTGTCTCAAAATGTGACTGTATTTGGAGATAAAAATATTTCTTGTTTTTGAAATATTTTGAATTATATCCTGGTTATCATAATCAGTCATCCACAACTTTAGGAAAATAAAACCATCACACTCAGCAAAATTAATAGTGACTTTGTGATATCTTCTAATAGCCACTGAATACAGAAACCAATCTTAAAATCACCAAAAGTTTGACAACCAGATAACAAATACCTACTGATGTGGTGAAACAAACAACATTCATTCTAAATATTAAGTAATCTTGCCAAAAACATTGAGCCTACATCTTTTTAAGTCTGTATAACTAACTACCCATTTAAAGAAAATGTAGTTAGTAGAAACAAAAATTTTTAAGCAAAGACACGATGATACAGAATAAGTTCAATATATGCTGTACAATAAGGCAGTTATTCAATATAACCATTACTGTAATCAATAACAATTATTATATTCTTTAAAATTACTAAGAGATTTTAGGTCTTCCCACAACAAAATTTAAGTGTCTGATGTAATGCATATGTAAATTAATTCAATTTAGCCATCCCAAGATGTATACATATTTAAGAACATAATGTTTTGTTGTGGAAGACTGTAACTTCTATATAAAATCAGTAGAAGTCAACTAAATTCAATGTGTGAGTTTATATAGGTATTGGTTTGGACAAACCAAGATCATACATGCATTTTCAGACAATTGAGTCAAAGAAAATGAAGAGTATGATTTAATAAAGTCTAGAATTTATTTCACAGTAAGGGTTTTGCTTATCTAATTCATCTTTTCTCTCACCTGGGGTAGAGAATGTGGGTAATGGGATTTGGTGTGGGAACGCTCAATTTGGAAGTCTTTTTTAGTTGCTATTTTTATCTTCTTTATTTTCAATTTATTAATTTGTATGGTGATAGACATAATAGCAACTATCTCATTCCATCCCATGAAGATTAAATGAATTAATGCAGCTCAAGTACTTATAAGAGTGCCCAGCTAATAAAAGCATTCATTGTGTTTATTTTCTGTCTCATATTTTAATGCATATAATTCCTACTATGACACAATGCTTCAAGTGTTTTTAAAGTAGATGGTATAAAAATCTAAGATAAAAACTGAAACGAGGTAGTTCAAATAGTAATATTTAATGAACTTCTTACCAAATTGCAAATACTTTTAATACTTTTAATGTTACTTTGCTAAAATTACAATAAAAGTAATTCCCCATTTCCTCTGTTACTACTGAATTATTTTAGAATGAAGAATTCTCACCCTGCTATTGTGCTGTGTACTAAACCAAATCAACAATTTATGTGGAATGTACTGAACTTCCTTTTAGTTTCATTTGTCTCACAGCACATAACTATTGGTCATTAGCTATGTGATAAGGCTTATTTGGGTTTCAAATAAATAATATAAAATAAATGACATTGGTAATTAATAAGTCACTCTAAGTCATTTGGAATATTATCCCAATAAAATAAAGGCAACAGCAAATGGATGTTAAAATTTCTATAGTGGAAATAATCAAGATTTTTCTCAAGCCAGTCAAAGCTTCATAGAGAAGAAAATTTTTGAGGTGGTTTTAAAATAAAAGATCTTTTAGACAGAATAAAGGACAAGGATCCTAAAGTATGAATGCAGGACATGAAGTCAGAAAAAGTAACAGGATTTGGGGGAAATTAGAGCTACTACATAATTATTAAGGCACATGTGTAGAAAGGGCATGCCAGGAGGTATGGTTCAAGGAAGAGATAAGGACACAATAATAATGATGTTTGAGTTTCATTTGCACAAAGCAAATTGCAATAGTTAGAGTTTTATTTTGTTGGCTATGAATTTTTTCATGCAACAGGATGATCTAGTCAGGATTATATTTTAGAAAAGTAATGGTTGGAAAAGAGACAGCAAAACACTGGAAGTAGGCTTATTAGTTTAAGACATATATTACAAGTAGGTAATGGATAAATCAGTCTAATTTTATTAAATGGAACCAAACACTTTCTACAATAAGAAAATTGTAATTCATCTCATCATAACGATGGAACTCACAGATTTCAAGG
Source organism: Tamias sibiricus (assembly GCA_025594165.1). Taxonomy (NCBI): domain Eukaryota; kingdom Metazoa; phylum Chordata; class Mammalia; order Rodentia; family Sciuridae; genus Tamias; species Tamias sibiricus. The sequence continues at coordinate 64,434,418 of CM046658.1, read as the reverse complement.
TAGGAAGAATATTTTGAAAAATGCTAGCAGTGATATTAGTAGGGTGACAAATAATTATTATTTTGCTATATTGGATTAAAACTTGTATTTAGTTTCTGTAGCCTATTAATTTATATGTATTCCATAGGTAGTTTTTAATAACATATAGTTTTATGTCATTTTTTTAAAATGTAGGTAAAGTATGTTGGGTTGCAAAACTTAGTTTTCCAAACTTATATATTTGAAGTATAGAGTTTATAGTTTGTTTTAGATGAATGGAAATTTTAGTTGGCAATTTTGTTAAAATGAGCAAGGAATATTGTATTTCATCTTTGCATATGGAAGAAACTTTGTGTCAAACTGAACTATTTCATTTTAGTATATTTCTTACATTTTTAAAATTAATATTTGAATCTTATAAATGATTAGCATAAAACTTTTTATTTTCTTATAGCCAAGAGTATTATTCTTCTTTATTAGTTTGACATGATATGATTTAAAAATTCATGCCTATTTGACTATTTCCAAAACTTGTCTGTATTATTTAAATGATAATTGGTACCACATGCATTCATGAATAATAATAATAATAATACATATAATTATTATTATTATTATTATTATTATTATTATTATTTTGGTACCAGGGGTTGAACTCAGGGGCTTTCAACCACCGAGCCACAGCCCCAGACCTATTTTGTATTTTATTTAGAGACAGGGTCTCACCGAGTTGCTTAGCACCTCGCTTTTGCTGAGGCTAGATTTGAACTCACAATCCTCATGTCTCAGCTTCCTGAGCCACTGGGATTACAGACATGCGCCCCACCCCACCAGCCCAGGAATTATTAATGGGCCCATGACCATGCATTAACTTGGGAGTTCACTGGAACTTGGAAGAATGTCTTTTTTTCTGATGGTGTTGTGCCATTACAATAGATGTAGTTGTATAATCCTTTTGCTTCTAAACATTTCTTTAATAAATTTTAGGTGACTTACTGAAGAAAGCTTTTTAAAATTTATTAAAATCTCTTCTCAACCAATTTGAAAACCATTGAGCTTGGTGATCCACTATGGAAATTCTGACAACATATAGCTAATTCTCTTTGTATATCCCATATATGTGAAGTTATTATTATTTCATTGTGATGCCAAAATCAACACTTAAGGCACCTGTATGGATGTGCAAAGGAGGAAAACTTTGGTGCTCTAGTTTCTATTTGAGATCAAACCTGGTGATTCTGTCTTCTTATTTCAGCTCTTATACTTTACCTACAGTCTATTTATTGACATATTTTTCACATTTTTGTTATTTTTATTGGTGATTTCACTGTTTAAAGTGGTCCCAAGTCAGAGTGTTGCTCAGCTCAAGAAGAGTATTATTTGTCTTATGGAGAAAATACATATATAAGGTGAACTTCGTTTGGGTATGACTTATGAATCAATAGTGTATATTAAATAAAGAGTGTTTAAGTAAAAGCTCATATAAAATCAGGCAGTGTGTTAACTTGTTGATGAAAATGTTGTGACCAGAGACTCACAGGAACCTAACAAGAAATATAGGAAGTTAACTTTGTGTTTCCTCTGAAGGAGCCTATAATCAAGGAGATAGCTAAAGATTGCGGTGCTTAAAAGATGTTCTAGTTTCCACCTGATGTTGATACATTATTCAAAGCTTTGTATGCCCGTGAACACTGCGTGACGCACCTGTAAGTCGAGCTTAAGCACGTGTCCTTGTTAAAGCTATATGGGTAGGTTCGTTAGTGAAGAAGAAGGTGGTGGTTGGAGTTAGAGCAAATTGCTGGAGCTGGAGAGAGGAGAAGAATAAAAGACCTTTTTTCATTTTCATCCTGCCTCCGAATTTTCCAAGCGACTTCCGCTTCAGGCAGCGACATAGTAGCGATGGTTCATTGATGCAGGGTAGGCAGTGAATTCAAAGACATACTTAAATAATAGAATTGACTACTTTTACATACTCAGTTTGTAGCCTTGGCAATGTGAGCTAGGAGATGCAATAACATGATTTGCTTTCATGCATGTGTGTATATAGCTAAGTTGAATAATGTTTATAAATTCATATTTTTGGTTAGAAAAATCCTGAAATACACATCATGTTACATAAAAAAGGTAGAAAAACAAAGTCTCATAGAACTAACACTTCTTAATATTTTGGGTAGTTAATTTAGAGTAGATTATTTCAGAGGCAGAAAGTTCCAAAGGTTTAAATCTAACAACTGTTAACCAAAATGCTAAGGCATTTGTACTAGCTGACACGCAGTAATCCTGTCTTTCATCCTGCACAATATATATTTTGAATGTGCACAAATAAGAAAATTGTATGTATGTGGAAAGAAGTTCTCTACTACGTATTGTTATCAAAACAAAAACGACTTCAGAATGCTGAGCAAAATAAATAATAAATGAAACATAGAATTAACTTGGGATCAGGGACTGGTGTACTAGAAAATCAGATTAAGATGCTATCCTTAGATAAATCTGAAAGGATAAATCTAGCTTCTCTATAAATCACCTATTAACCTAAAACAAAAAGAATGTGATTTCTAATTCAAATTAAAATGAAAAACCTTGTTCAAACATATTCCAATAGTCCAATACTATTTATACAAACTTCATACCATATAGAAATTAATATACTTACTTTAGAAATAATTGAAAGTAGCATTAAAAATGGCACTATAAATATTTTTAGTCTCTTAATGCATATAATTAGTTAATGAGTTAATAATTGTGGTGAACATAATCCATCAAATTTATGCACATCACAGACGTCTTTTTCTAGATTGTTATGATTGTAGTCAATTTGTAGGTTTTTGTGTTTATGTCATCTCTTGAAAAAATAACTTTGTTCACTTAGGAAATACATCTAGCATTAAAACTGTCTCCACAGGAGCACAAAAATTTTGACTATAATAGGCTCTGTCTTAAAGTCTGGTGGTAAAACTATTTCTAAGACTCCAGATAATTTATGATTTAAATCTTAAAATCATCCTATGAGATAGATACTATTTTTGCTTTTCACTTTTACAGAAAAGGAAATTCAAGTTTATTCATCCTGTTAAGAAACTTACCTTCTGAAGAAATAAAGTAGCACTTTTAAGTTTAGCATTTACAAAGATGCCATTAGTCATTTTAATTGAGATAAGAAGGGTACCTTTATGGTGTAGTAATAATGATTTGAATCATTTATTGTGATTTGATTAATAAAACTTCATTGATTAAATATAATTTATTAATAAAATCTTGATTTATAAATTTGATCATTAAATATTACTCTAAATATTATCAGAGCCAGAATTAGATATTTATAACATGTTATTAAAATATTTTAAATATAAATAATGAAAATATCATTTAGTTTTTATTCATTTTATTCTATTCTTTATTTATAACTCAATAAATGTATTTATTATAAAGGCATGATTAATACCATTGCAATCAACATTACTTTTACTAATTGTGTTACACTATGGTTTGAAAACATGGTGTAAATATAAAGAAGTCTTTTGTTTTTAAAGAAATATGTGATCTTACCTTGTAAAAATATACTGTTATACCCAGAAAATAGTCATATGTAGTATAGAAATAACAGTTCTTTAGGTTTACCTCCAGGAAGGGTTAATTTTCAATTTCTTTGTAGCTATAACGTGAGGCAGTAGTGTAGGGCTGGCTAACAATGGAACTAAGCTTAATTTTTAGCCTTATCATATACGAATGTAAGATTTTTGGACAACATGATTAATCTATCTGTGCTTTGATATAGTCTTGATATAATGGAAATAATAAAATATCATATAGCTTTGCAGTGGGGATTGAATTAAAGAATACATTTAAAGTGGTAAGACAGTATCTGATACATAAGTACCTGATAAATGCTAGCAATTAATGTTAATGTCAGCATAATTTATGTACAATATCATAAGAAAATTATTAAATCATGGTAACAGAGATTAGTAAACATATCAGTAAAGACTTGTTGAATGAATGAAGGAAATCTCTTAACTACCATGTGAGCCTAAACTCAGTCAAGAGAAATTTACTGAGTAAGCATGTGTTTCTGAGGCCAGGAGGTAGCTCAAAGGACAGGGCAGATCTGGCCTCTGCCATTTCAATATTAGTATTTAAAGTCTAATAGTAAAAATAAAATGAAATATCTAGGTATTTCCATATATATGTACACACACACACACACACAAATTTGTTGTATAATGACTACTAATGAATGTCTTAGTTTAATTTTCCATCACAGATTTTTTTTTTTATTTTTTTCTGTTATTGGAATTAAATCCAGGGGTGCTTTATCACTGAACCACATCCCCAGCCATTTTAATTTTTTATTTTGAAACAGGGTCTAGCTAAATTGCTGAGGCTGGCCTCGAACTTGCAATCATCCTGCCTCAGCCTCCCTAGTAGCCGGGATTACAGGCATATGCCACCAGACTAGGCAACAGATCAAATTTTTTAGTACCTCAACTAGTTTTACTGCAAAAAGAAGTATATAAAAATTGCTTTGTTCTAAAGGAATGATATTCAAGAGGATGATTATTTAATTTATAATTCACTTTTATTGTTCTATGAGTGATATGTCAAGGATAATAATTTAGATAACATCAAGTATATACTATGATATGAATTCACAATTACTTTGTCAGATCTTCTATATTAATAGTTTATGCTGTAAAATGTATAATTATCTTTGCTCTACTCATCTTTTGGATGGAAATTATTATCATCATTATTCAAACTAAGTCATAACCTCAAGAGTTCACTGCAAACAAAAACATTTCCTTCTGTGCATGATAGAAAATGTGTTTTGGATGCTTAGTATATGCCAAACACCATTCTAAGGGCTTTCCAGGTGTAATGACTTTTAAAGCTTCACAATGTGTCTCTCAAGTTGATATTATTTAATATATTACTAGATATGGAAATAGAGACCAAATGAAGCTAAGTCCACATTTACAAACTGGTGACAGAACTGGAGCTCAAATCAAATCTGACTCCAAAATTTTCATAAGTACCGCCCTTATGCTGTACTATCTGTATTATGAAGTTGTTTAATTTTGGATTGCCTGGAAATAGAGGAATATTTTAATGCATTAAAGTTGGATTTATCCACCTTTTGAAATATTTTTACTATTTGATTTAGAGGCCTAAAAAAGAAAGAGGAAAATTAAAGTTGATATGTGTTTCTAACTGTAGAATATAGTAAACAACCATTCACACAGATTGTGTAATAATTTTCTTTAAATAAATTCATGTCATAGATTTAAGGTTTATTATACTGACTAGTCATCTGTTCATTCAATAGCTTTATATAAGTATTAGTATAAAATCTGAAGTCATTTTAGATCTGTGCTGTCAAATCATTTTATTTTGAAAGTGATCTATAATTTGGGTAGTTTGCATGTAAGATAAGGTAAAAATTCAGGTGAAAAACTAGGTACTTAAAGTGTCTCAGATCTATAGCATCACTGTACCTTTGTGACCATGTAGAGATTGCCTACAGATTAACTAACCAAGGCCGGGTTTTACAATCTTTCTCAACAAAGCACAGAGGCCACCTATAGCCATTGGTCAAAGTTAGTGTGTAAGAAAAAAAGTACACGGCAGCTCTGGAGGCTGAGGCAGGAGGACAGAGAGTTCAAAGCCAGCCTCAGCAAAAGCAAGGTGCTAATCAACTCAGTGAGACCCTGTCTCTAAATAAAATACAAGAGAAGACATGTTGGGGGAGTGGAAAGATGGAGAAGACATGTTGGGGGAGTGGAAAGATGGCGGACAGCACAAAGGTGCTCTCGAGAGACTGTCACTAAAAGAGGCTTAGCGGAAAGTTTGAACGCATTCCTAGCAATACTCCTGCAACTGGGAGGAAGCTGAGACATCCGCGCACATATAGATGGTGAAACACAACAAATTCCAGACCGCCGACGCACTGAGTCCAGTGCGAATGGCCCACAAACCGAACCAGCATTAGCGGCGCAGCTGCCATGGTAACATTACAGTACAGGAAGTACAGATGACGGCCTCGAACAGCGCAGAATAAAGGGAAAGCTAGTCGCGAGCAGCAGCCTCATGGACTTCTTCCACATAAATTGCCAAACAGGACCTACACGCCTCGGGGTGACACACAGGTCTGGGGTACTGCTGTTGAGACCAGGGAAAGCACCGCCATTTTGGAGGAAAGTCGCGGCTGACCTGGACAAAGAAACAAGGAAAAAAAAAAAACAGCTGCAGGCATTCAAGGATCGGTCCAGGGCCCAGAGAACAGCACACACCTGGGTGAGACGCATGCAGGCAGCCAGCAGGGAAGGGCCTGTCTGAGGCCAGCCCAGCAACCCCGAGAGCTATAACTGGGGGTGGGTGAGGGGAATGCATGCCTTTTGGATGAACCCTTTCCTGGTGCCATTCATGTACTGACACCCCCCCCCCCCCCGTCCCCCAGCCATTCTTCCTCTGTGCCAATCTGCCGCTGGCGAAAGGTGCAGAATAATTGGTGCTCTGTGATTGTCTGGGCGTGATCCAGGACAACTGGCTTAAACTGGAAGGGAAAAAAAAAAAAATGGGCTTCCCAGGGTCCTGTTTATTTGAGACTTGTTCCTGGGTTCGACTCTGTTTTTTTGTTTGTTTTTTTTTTGTTTTTGTTCTGTTTGATAGTGTGCTTATTTGTTTGTGTTCCTCTTTCTTTTCTTCCCTTCTCACTTTAGTCTTTTCTGCCTTCATCTTCTCTATTTACACGATGTCATTGTGTACTCATCAGAGGTGAAAACAAGTTATATGCAGAAATTGGGACTTCTAGATCTGGGGCAATTGAAATATACAGCAAAGTGGTGTTATATATAGTTTACTCTCTGTTTTCTTGTCTCACTTTCTCCTCTCTCTTACACTAATTCTTACTTCTTTGTTATCCTTTATTGTTCCTTTTTATTTTTTCTTTTCCATCTTTCTTTATTTTTCTTCTCTCAAAGGCTAAATAAGTTTGGTTTATATATAAATCGGTCTTCCCTCTAAATCGCTCACTCCATTCTCTTTCCTCTCCTGTCTTCTGATATTAAACCACTTCCATAGAATTCTATTTTCATACATCCTAAGAAAGAACATCTCAGTAACTTCACTTCCTTCTTCCTAAATATATTATCTCTGTGTCCAATTCTGAAACTGTAAACCCCAAAGCAAGCATACAGAGTAAATTGGAAACAATACCTGAGTTAACTAAATCTGTACACTGTGATCAAACTGCGATATGCTTTAAAGAAAGTGTTAGATCTTAAAGTGTAAGGTATTTATAAGGGGATCTGACAGCATTGTACCACAGGAGAAACATAAGGCTATAAGGTGAAATCGAAATAGGCAAGGTCCCACAGTACTAGAAGAATAGACACAAAAGCATTATGAAGAAGCAAGGGAAGAAAGTGGCTGAAACCAATCAATATACCCACTCAGTAGATTCCATGGCAAGCACAGTTGGTCAAATGCCAGAGACGGAATTTAGAAATTACATATTCCAAATGTTTATGGATCTTAAGAATGAACTAAAAACTGAGATGAGAGAGCAAATACAGGCGGTAAAAGAGCATTTTGACAAAGAACTCCAAAAACAAATACAGGAAGCAAAAGATGATACTTCAATAGTGAGCTAGAGATTCTAAAGAGAAACCAAACAGAAATTCTGGAAATGAAAGAAGAAATAAACCAAACTAAAGCTCAATTGAAAGCATCAACAACAGATTAGATCACCTGGAAGAAAGGACCTCAGATAATGAAGACAAAATATATATCCTGGAGAAAAACCTAGATGACATGGCAAAAGTAGTAAGAAAACAAGAACAGAGCATTCAGGAATTATGGGAGAGCATAAAAAGACCAAACAAAAGAGCGATTGGTGTTGAAGAAGGTACAGAGTTTCAAACCAAAGGAATGAGTAATTTATTTAATGGAATAGCAGAAAATTTCCCAAACATGAGGAATGTATGGCAAAACCAAGTTCAAGAGGCTTACTGAACACCAAATGTACAAAACCACAACAGATCCACACCAAGGCACAATATAATGAAATTGCCTAATATACTAGGCAAGGAGAGAATATTAAAAGCCACAAGGGAAAGGAAGCAGATTACATATAGGGGGAAACTGATCAGACTATGCTCAGATTTTTCAACCCAGACCTTAAAAGCTGGAAGATCCTGAAATAGCATATTTCAAGCTCTGAAAGAAAAGGGATGTCAACCAAGAATCTTATATCCAGCATAATTGAGCTTTAGATTCAAAGATGAAATAAAAACCTTCCACGACAAACAAAAGTTAAAAGATTTCACAACTCGAAAGCCAGCACTTCTGAACATCTTGGGCAAAATTTTCCATAAAGAAGAAAAGAAAAATAACAATGAAAATCAACAAAGGGAGATACTAAACTAATAGAATTATCAACCAGAAGAGAATCTAATTCAAGCTAAATACCATAATAAAATTAAAAATGGATGGGAATAAGAATCACATCTCAATAATAACCCTGAATGTTAATGGCCTAAACTCACCATTCAAAAGACACAGATTGTCAGACTGGATTAAAAGAAACAACCCAACAATTTACTGTCTCCAAGAAACACACGTCATAGAAAAAGACATCAAGCAATTGAAGGTGAAAGGCTGGGAAAAGTCTTATCACTCATATGGGCTGCGGAAGCAAGCAGGGGTTTCCATTCTCATATCAAATAAGGTAGACTTCAAGCCAAAGCTAATCAAAAGGGAAAAAGATGGATATTTCTTAGTATTTAAGGGAACCATTCATCGACAAGATATAACAATTATAAATCTATATGCCCCAAATAATGGAGCACCTACATTCATCAAACAAACTCTTCTCAAGTTCAAGAGTAAAATAGACCACAATACAGTTATTCTAGGGGACTTCAACACACCTTGTCTCACCAATAGATAGATCATCCAAACAAAAGCTAAATAAAGAAACTTTAGGCCTCATTAAAACAATTAATAACTTAGACCTAACTGACATATATAGAATATTTCATCCCTCAGTAAGCGAATACACTTTCTTCTCAGCAGCACATGGCTCCTTCACCAAAATTGACCATATATTATGTCACAAGGCAACACTCAGAAAATATAAAAAAATAGAAATGTTACCTTGCATTCTATCAGACCATAGTGGGATGAAATTGGAAATCAATGATAAAACAAGAAATAAAAAAAACTACTCCAACAGATGGAAGCTAAACAACATGCTACTGAATGAACAAGGGGTTGAAGAAGACATCAAGGAGGAGATTAAAAAATTCCTGGAGGTAAATGAGAAAACAGATACATTGTATAGAAATTTCTGGGACACTATGAAGGCACTAGTAAGAGGAAAATTCATTGCACTTAATTTATTCCTCAAAAGGAAAAAAAACCAACAAATAAATGACTTAACATCACACCTCAAAGCACTAGAAAAAGAAGAACAGACCAACACCAAGAGCAGTAGAAGACAGGAAATAATTAAAATCAGAGCTGAAATTAATGAAATTGAGACTAAAGAAACAATTCAAAGAATTGACAAAACCAAAAGTTGGTTCTTTGAAAAAATAAATAAAATTAACAGACCCCTAGTGATGCTAACGAAAAGAAGAGAAAAAACTCAAATTACTAACATTTGTGATGAAAAATGAAATATCACAACAAACACCTCAGATGTACAGGAGATAATTAGAAATTACTTCGAAAACTTGTACTCTAATAAAATAGAAAATATTGAAAGCATTGACAGATTTCTAGAGTCCTATGATTTGCCTAAACTGGAACTGGAGGCTATACACAATTTAAATAAATCAAATTCAAGTGAAGAAATAGAAGATGCTATCAAAAAAATACCAACCAGATAAAGTCCAGATCCTGATGGGTTTACAGCCGAGTTCTACAAGACCTTCAAAGAAGAACTAATACCAATGCTCTTCAAATTATTTCAAGAAATAGAAAAAGAGGGAGCTCTTCCAGACTCTTTCTATTAGGCCAATATCACATTAATTCCAAAGCCAGGCAAAGACATAGCCGAAAAAGAAAACTTCAGGCCCATATCTTTAATGAACATAGATGCAAAAATCCTCAACAAAATTCTGGCAAATCGGATTCAAAAACATATCAAAAAGATAGTGCACTACAATCAAGTGGGGTTTATCCCAGGGATGCAAGGTTGGTTCAGCATTCAAAAATCAATAAACATAATACATCTCATCAATAGACTTAAAAAAAAACATATGGTCATCTCAATAGACACAGAAAAAGCATTTGACAAAATACAACACCCCTTTATGTTCAAAGCTCTAGAAAAATTAGGAATAACAGGAACATGTCTCAACATTATAAAAGCTATCTATGCAAAACCTCAAGCTAACATTATCTTAAATGGAGAAAAAATGAAAGCATTTCCTCTAAAAACTGGAACAAGATAGGGATGCCCCCTGTCACCACTGCTATTTAACATAGTACTTGAAACTCTGGCCAGAGCAATTAGACAGACAAAAGAAATTAAAGGGATCCAGATAGGAAAAGAAGAGCTCAAATTAGAACTATTTGCTGATGACATGATAATATACCTAGAACCCAGAAAACTTTTACAACTAGTAAATGAATTCGGCAAAGTAGCAGGATACAAAATCAATACCCATAAATCAAAGGCATTTTTGTACATCAGTGACAAAGCCTCTGAAAGGGAAATGATGAAAACTACTCCATTTACAATAGCATAAAAAAAAATACCTGGGAATCAACTTAACAAAAGAGGAGAAGGACCTCTACAATGAAAACTATAGAACACTAAACAAAGAAATCATGGAAGACCTCAAAAGATGGAAAGACCTACCTTGTTCTTGGATAGGTAGAACTAATATTGTCAAAATGTCCATACTACCAAAAGCATTATACAGATTTAATGCAATTCCAATTAAAATCCCAATGACATTTCTCAAAGAAATAGAAAAAGCAGTCATGAAATTCATCTGGAAAAATAAGGGACCCAGAATAGCTAAAGCAATCCTGAGCAAGAAAAGTGAAGCAGGTGGCATCACCATACCAGACTTTAAATTATACTATAGAGCAATAGTAACAAAAACTGCATGGTATTGGCACCAAAAAAGACTTGTAGACCAATGGTACAGAATTGAAGACACAGAGACTAATACATATAATTTCAGGTATCTTATATTAGACAAAGGTGCCAAAAATGTACAGTGGAGAAAGGATAGCCTCTTCAACAAATGGTGCTGGGAAAACTGGAAATCTATATGCAACAAAATGAAATTAAACCCGTATTTGTCACCATGCACAAAATTCAATTCAAAGTGGATCAAGGACTTACGAATTAGACCAGAGACAGTACACATAATAGAAGAAAAAGTAAGCTACAATTTCCAACATGTCGGATTAGGCTCCACATTCCTTAATAAGAATCTGGTAGCGCAAGAATTAATACCAAGAATTAATGAATGGGATAGATTTAAACTAAAAAGCTTCTTCTCAGCAAAAGAAAAAATCAGTGAGGTGAATAGAGAGCCAACTAATTGGGAACAAATATTTAATACATGCCCATCGGATAGAGCACTAATTTCTAGAATATATAAAGAACTCAAAAAACTTGACACCAAAAGAACAAATAACCCAATCAATTGCAGGAGCCCTGTTTGCGGAGATAGCTAAGATTGTGGTTGACTATTGGGCCATAGACATTTTTGGGCATTTCCGCTTTCCGTAGTCTCACGGGATCTCGCGGGACTTGGTCGAGGCTCTCGAGATATTTGAACGGTGACTCAGCAGATCGAGCGAGCGCCATTGCTGCTCGGGCACATGGGAAGAGACCAGAGGGAGAAAAGACAGGGTTATCGCTATTGTGTAGATATATTGTAGTTTCTTGTAAGATTAAAGAATATTTTCGTCTCCATCCTGTCTCCGGACTCCTTCCCGCGGCGCTGCCGTTCCAGGCTGCAATCCTTTTCCGGCGCCAACAATCAATAAATGGGCTAAGGAATTGAAAAGACACTTCTCAGAAGAAGATACACGATTAATCAATAAATACATGAAAAAATGCTCAACATCGCTGGCAATTAGAGAAATGCAAATAAAAACTACTCCAAGATTTCATTTCACTCCAGTCAGAATGGCAGCTATCAAGAACACAAACAACAATAAATGTTGGAGAGGATGTGGGGAAAAAGGCACACTCATACATTGCTGGTGGGACTGCAAAATGGTACAACCATTATGGAAAGCGCTATGGAGATTTCTTGGGAAAATGGGAATGGAACCACCCTATGACCCAGCCATCCCACTCCTGGGTCTATTCCCAAAGGACTTAAAAATAGCATATTACAGTGACAAAGCCAATTCAATGTTTATAGCAACACAATTCACAATAGCTCGATTGTGGAACCAACCTAGATGTCCCTTGGTTGATGAGTGGATAAAGAAAATGTGGTATATATACACAATGGAATTTTACTTAGCAATAAAAGAGAATAAAATAATGCCATTCGCTGGTAAATGGATGAAGTTGTAGAATATAATGCTAAGTGAAATCAGTCAATCTAAAAAATCCAAATACCGAGTGTTTTGTCTGATATAAGGAGGCTGGTTCACCGTCTTGTTGGGTCGGGGTACATAGGAGGATTAGAGGAACAGTATAATGGTCAAAGGGAAGGGAGAGGAATGGAGGGAGCAAGGGGGAAAGGGTGGGGGAGAAAAAGTGGTTGAATAAGATGGATATCATTATTCTAAATACATGATTGAAGACTTGAATGCTACGAATATACTTTGTATATAAACTGTTTTGTGTAAAAGGAGGCTCTATATGTATAGTATGAACTGTATTACATACTACTACTATAAATAAAAATTAAAAAAAAATAAAATACAAAATAGGTTTGGGTATGTGGCTCAGTGGTCAAGTACCTCTAAATTCAATTCCCAATACCCCGTCCCCAAAAAACATATGTATGGCCTTATTTCATACACTTTATAGAACCTGATTCATTGGTTATAGTTCTCATATTTTTAGAATTCCAAAGGAAAACAAATCCTTTTTAAAGTACTTACATTGACTTTATTATTAAAATCTTAGTTAGCCTCCTTAAAATTATGGTGGATAGGGAATATCAGATATCCAGAACTTTGGATTCCAGTCCTATCTGATTATTTGCTATTTTAATTTAAGTAATTCCTTAATCTCTGGAATTCCATATTTTCACCTGTCAAAATACATGAGGGAAGTCTTCATTTCTAAAATTATACTCATCTTGGTTCTTTAAGTATAATAATAAAAGCATGACCTTACTTCCAAATCAAAATACTATATTTAGAATTTCTCACATTAAAAAAATAAATTGTTTTATAATTGTTACTATTTCATTCACATTTCACTTCTCTTTTAAGTCTCTTTAAAGATTTCTCTTATATCATTTTTTAAAAATGTTACTGAGTATAAAGTCAGTTCTTATCCATTCATACTATCCCTTCTAGCCACCAAATGATGGAAGACTGTGGGTGCAATTTTTAGGTAAATTTTACCTGAAAATTTAATTTTTTCTCTCAATATATTTTTATCATTTTGTTTGAAGAACTCATCAGTTTTCATCAAGTAAAAATTATATAGTTTCATTACAAATTTCCTTTTCTGATTTTAATTTCAGAATACTACTTAACTACCCCCCCCCAAAGAGGTAATGTTTGTGAAGAACACAGTAACATAAAATGAAAAGGACAAATAATTTTAAGTAGACAAAGTACTTAAAAGATTATTTATGTCATTTTTTTCTAGATTTAGGCCAACAAAATAATGAAAAATGTAAATAATCATAGCACAGTAGTTAATTGTTTCGAAGAAGAATTTTAGGAAAGAATTTCAACTGAACATAATTTTATGATTAATTATTGAAGATTATGTCTATTTCCCTGAGTGCAGGGTGACCTGCATTCATTTGCAGTTTTATATGCTTAGGGATAAAGCATCTTTGACTGTGGGAAAAGAAAGATTAGTAAAACATTCTCTTCATAGCAAAACTGTTTTTTTCCTCCCAAACAGTGACAGGCTGACATTGACATATTTTTGTTTATTATTTGCTTGCTTTCTTAGTTGAGAAGTAGACTAATTTTTTTTTAGTTGTTGATGGACTTTTATTTTAATTTATTTATATGTGGTGCTATGTATTGAACCCAGTGCCTCACCCATGCTAGGCAAGCACTCTATTACTGAGTTACAACCCCAGTCTGAGTAATTATTTTTGAATGGGCCCTTTTTCATACTTGAAAGTTCATGTGAAGTAAGATCTCTTTCAACAGTTTGGAAGCATTTTTAATGTTGGATGTGAGACCCATGAACTCATGAACAGTGCTCAGGAAGGAGAATTCAAAGCACATGTTTTTGAAAAAGTACCTTACTGAAACATCTTTTTTACTATAACACAGTGTGAAGTACCATGAAAGGTTCTTTTGTACCACAGGTCCTGTCCTTTCCAAGTTTTGAGCTTTAAATTTCTTATTTCTTCATTCTGCATTTTGTGTACATTTGGGGGAGCCAAATAACTTACTGGACTTAGCCTGAGGATCTTTAGGAAGAGTAGGAGGAGGGTATACTGAAGCTCAGAAGGGATTTTTTTAGATTAAATGCAACAGGATTGCATCATAAAGGAGAAGAAGGCTGTGGGACCTCAGGCAGTTGTCAGGAATTGCCTTGCTGGATCTCCAGCACCAGATGCAAGGAGACATGAGTGTCTGGGGAGGATTGTACTGACACCCCTGAGATAAGCCTGCATTCCCTTAAGGAGGTTTCAGTTGATTAGAGAAATGGACTTTCGTGATAGTCCTGGAATACACATGTCCCTGTAGAAACTAGGTTTTGTTTTATTTATTTGTTTTAATTTCATCAGCCTAACATAACACAGGTAAGAAGTAAATATATCATGGTTCAATTTGATGTGGAAATGTAACATGGTTTATAGAGTACACTGTAAAGTCAGGAAGAATTTTATATTTTGCATGTATTTCAGTTATCATCTGTACTTGAGTATATTGTGGTTATTTTTTTGCAACCCTATCACTTCTAGAATCTCAGGTTCTGAAGAGTTGACACCATATGTTATTCACTTCAGTGTGGTTAACATTTGTCACACTGCCAAGGATTGTTGTTGTCTGATGAAGGAGGAAGAAGAAGATGTTAAAAATCCCTAGCATTCCTGCTGAATGGATTTTATTAGTAAAGGTGGAGATTTGATGATGTCTGTCAGAACAATTGAGGAAATTAATCACTGATAGATAATCGACCTTTAAATCACAAAAAGCTAATTTGTATGTAGCAAGACAAGAAATAAAACATAGTCCTTAAGACAGGAAAAAGAGAAGGAAGTATGAAGAATAAGGAAAATGAATACCTACCAAGCCTGGATACTGTATGGAAACTTTATTAAATTATTTCATTTAATGCTCACAACAACTGTGTATGAAGCCAATAATACCTTCATTGTACATAGGTACTAATTAAAATGTCACTTGTCTAAGTGACTTGTAAATATCAGTACCAATATGGCAGCATAGGTCCCTCCTTACCAAATTTTCCTGTACCACCCAGTATCCCTAACAAAACATCTAATAGGAGAAATTCACAGACATTTCATTATAAACTTTTTAATTTTTTTTTTTTTTTTTGGTAGTAGGGATTGAACTCAGGTGCACTCCACCACTGGGCCACATCCCCAGCCCTTTTATTGTATTTTTTTTATTTAGAGACAGGGTCTCACTGAGTTGCTAAGTGCCTTGCCATTGCTGAGGCTGGCTTTGAACTCTGGATCCTCCTGCCTCAGCCTCCCAAGTGCTGGGATTATAGGCGTGTGCCACCACGCCCTCATTATAAACTTTTAATAACTGGAACACCTACAAATTGAATTTACATAGTCTGATTCATATGGTCTGAATTTTTTGCCCCTTACTCCACAAAGTTCCTAGGTTGAAATCCTAATCCTGAATTTGATAGTTTTAAGAGGTAGGTCTTTTGGGAGGTAATTAGATCATAAGGGTGGAACTCTCAAGAATGGAGTGATTGATCTTATAAAAGAAGTCCCTGAGAGCTGCCTTGACTCCTTCACCAGAGGGAGGATGTGGTGAGAAGGTGTCAACCAGAAAGTGGGCCCTTACCATACTGAATCTGCTGCTGAAGGCTTGATATTGGACTTCCCAAGCTCCAGAACTGTGAGAAATGTGTTTCTATAAGCCCCCCACCAGCTTATGGACAGTTGATTTTGTCTTTAATGTATGGTTTTCTGGTTTTAGACTCACCATTAGGTGTATGCAAATCTTTAAACAAATTTTCAAATTCATTTGGCAGTAATATAGTATTTAGAGAAAACATGTATTACATAGTAAATTATAAAATTACATTTGCTTTATAATTCTGGAATTTAACTTGAGTTTCATAAGTAGGTTTACTTACAAAAAATGGATGTATTTGTGGCAATTTTCTTTGAATATATTATCACATATGTCTCTTAAATCTTAACAGTTTCTTCACTACTGTGGAATAGGCCTCCGATGAACCTTTGTGCTGATAGAGAATATTCTATATTTTAATTTTCATAATTTGTGAAACTGTTAGAAGTGAAAAAGATGACACATGAAAAAGATGCCGGGCGCGGTGGCACATGCCTATGAAGAAAGAAAAAAATACAGATAATAAAGATAGGTATTATGGTTTGGATCTGAAATGTCCCCCAAAAGCTCATATGTTGAAGGCTTGCTTCTAATGCAGCAACATGCAGAGGTACAGCTTTTGAGAAGTAATTAGATCATGTGGGTTCTGACCTCATCAGTGTATTAATCCACTGATGGCTGCATGAACTGCTGCGAGGTGATGGAAACTATAAGCAGTGGGGCATGGATGGAGGAAGTATATCACTGAGGGCATGCCCTTGGAGACTATATCTTCTCCTAAGCCCCTTCTTCTGCCCTCACCCTTCCTGGCTACCATGAGCTGTGCACCTTTCCTCTGTTATGCTCTTCTGCCTTGACATTCTACCTTACCTCAAGCCGAAAGCAATGGAGTCAGCTGACCATGGACTGGAACCTCTGAAACCATGAGCCAGAATAAATCTTTCCTCCTCTCAGTTGTTTTTCTCAGGTATTTGTAACAGTGACAAAAAGCTTAGTAACAAATTAGGCATTCATCACTTTTTAATTAAAGTCAAGAATATATGTGTTTTTTTTGTGAAAATATTTTCTAAGTATCCTGAACAAACAGAAAATGAATGTGTAATATAACATTTTAACTCTAGGTTCAAAACTACTATACAGTGTCATTTGAATTTTAATAGCTCTTTATTCACAAAAGAAATATCTCAATTATTTTATATATTTCAATTAAAATTATACTCTGAAATATTAGAAAAATGAATCTTATCTCCTCATGAAAGGTCTAAGCAACTGAAAGTGACTTATTCAGCTATTCAAGTATCTTAGTGGAAAGAATATTCAAAATAAATTTATTAATGTTTTTCATTCCTTTTATTTGTCTTTTACAACATAAAGAGCACCCTTTAAAAGGGAAAGAGTCTATGACCAACAATTAAGAGTGAATGTTAAGAATCATTGTTTATACATATAACTTAACACACAAAGGAAGGTCAACTATTAATTATTTCCCAAGATGGACTAGGTATTAGCATGATTCAAAGTTGCATTTAGTTCAACATTTTCATGTTTAATTTTCTAATCTCCATGATTTTACTTTGGAAGATTAACCTTCATAAATATATTGATTATTTTTTTTTACTTACATTCTCTTAAATTCTTATATTTTGCTGAATACACTAATTTTCTAGTAATTCTTCCATTTCCTAATTCTTCCAGATGTTATATGTGAACACATAACTTTAACCATGTTGCCTCTTAAACAATGCAGAGTGGCTCTCTATTATTATGAACAAACTACCAGACTCTTCAGGCTCACTTACTTCTCCCAGTATCCCTCTATTGTCAGTTCGATTACAGTAATCTGCTTTACTATTATAAACACCATATTTTCTGCTTCCATGTCTTACTCACTTTTATCCTTCTTATTGAAAATATGAGAATGATTTTGCACAAACTTTGTATTTCATAGTGTACAAAATGCTGTTGCAAATATGATATTTCATATCCTCTTACTTCCCTCAGATTCATCCTATATCTGCTTACCAGAAACCTCTCCAAAATGCAAATTTCTTTCTGCTGTCATCCACATTTAAAAACTATTCATAGATTTCCATTTCCTAATAAGATACCAATTTTCTTAGTGTAGGTGTCCTCCACCTTCATTCTCTAAGCTGCCTCTCCAGGTTATTCTTCACCTACCAACCTTTACGTTCATTCCATGTTTCAGCTATGGTATGCAGTGTTATGCTCCAACATGTACACCGTATGTCCTGAGTTCTACATCTTAGCTGACAACTTACTATAATGTACCTTTCTCCCCACATCCTTGTTCTTTGTATTCAGTGCCCTCTTCTAGGCCAAGAAGTGTGATCTCCTTTCTAAAAGTTTCCCTGATGAGGGCAACTATAATGGACTGCCACTCTGTCCTCAAGGCCATCTCAGCTTTTAAATATTGCTTTTAACAGGAATCACACCTTGACATATATTCATGTAGGGGTTATTTTCTCTGTAAATTTTCAGTTCTTTGGAGACAGAAGCAATGCTACATTTCTCTGTATTTCAGTATTTCTATATTTTTCCATATTTAATAAAAACACAAAATTTGTTAAAATTTAGTGAAAAAAACATGAGTTATCATAACTATCAGAATTGTGAAATGAAAACCATAGCTTTATAGCTGCATGACTGTTTTTAAGACTTTAATGTGTAGTTCTTTTAATTCAACTGTCTCATGTCCTTTTGTTGTTTTCTCTCGAGGCATTAAAAGCATCTCAGGGGAGATTTGATAATTAACTTCAGTCCTGTGTGGTAACAGTGAAATTCATGAGATGTGAGAGTGAGTGAAGACCATGTTCTTTTAGTCATCTGTGTTCCCCTGCTTTTCCTCTGCCCAAGCCTACAAAATGGATTGTGTTATACTGTTTTTCATCGAACAATATTTGATATAGATGAAAAAATAGTAACCCACGATACAATTGAAATTCTATTATATTACCTTATGGGAAAATATATTACTTACACATCATTCAAAGCACACAGTTTCATAGATATTGTTTGTCAAGGCCAGAATGAAACACAGTTATGGCCATGCTGATGGTCAGTAACAAAGCTCATTCAACTATCAAAACAAATCTTTTTCTATCTGATCTTCACTCTAAGAAAGCCAAATGGACTTACCTGACTGGATTGACATGTAGCATTCATGTGCTTTGTGTGCCTGCCTGTGCATTAGACTTACCTTTGAGTGCCTGTCATAAAAAGATTGCGAGATCATTCTAAGAGATCCTGACTCAGTGGCTGTATGCCCTGTTTGCTATTTAAAAAATGCCCCATAGAAACCAGACTTGTATGTAGTAGATTTTCTCAGCATCTATATGACTGAGATTGTTTATTGGTGAATTATCAAATATTTTATCAAATTTATGCTAAAACAACACCCTTCTTTCTATATTCTACCTACTTTCTATATTCTATTTAATTCTTTTTTTATAATTTATTTTTTATTTATAATAATTACAATTATTTCTTCTGTTTGTTATTCTTCCAAAATGATATTGGCAAATTAACTAAGCACCATGTATATTCATAAGACCATGTGAGGAATGTAACATGGTGCCCTGATCTTAAATTATTTACTGTATAGTTAGAATATCCCACAAGTTAACAAAATTCTAAAAATACTACAGTCTCATACATTCTGGAAAACATAAATATAAAGTCATTCAGGAGGAAAGTTGAAGGAATTCTATCAAAGTGGACAAGATATCACCTGACAGCAATTATAACCAATAATAATAACCACCACTGACAGACCACTTACTATGTTTTTAAGCACTTTTTATATATGAACTCATTTATCTTCAGAATAATACTGAGATAGGTATTACCATTTTCTCATCTTATGTGTGAGGAAGCTGATACAAAATGAGGTCTTATACTTGCCCCAGATAATTCCTGAATAGTGGAGCAAGGACTCAGATCCAGGCAATCTTAATTCAAAACTTGTGCTCAGTCAAAATAACTCATGTTGAAGGAAATATTTAGCAGGATATAAAGAGGGGTAAAAATTATCTGATAAAAGAAAAAAAAAGAAGTGTGGAAAGGCAAGTGTTGTGAAAAGAAGCTATGAAAGAGTGAGTTGGAAGGAGTGGATGTGCAATGTATATAAACACAGATGATCTCAGTTTTTTCAATCTGCCCACTTTGTTGGGTCACTCCTCTAGCCAACAACTTTCAGGCATTCATTAGTCAAGGACTAATTATGTGATGCTAGGCAGGACATGAATCACTATGTAGACACTCCTTGAAACCTTGGGAATCCTTCCATGACCCTTACAGACAACATAGAAAACACTTAAAAATATTGATGTTTGTTAGGAAAGGGCACATGTTAAAATAGCTTAATAATGTATATTTGTAAACAACTCAATGTTAACCTAAAAGGGCTTGTTAAATAAATCATAGATAATAGGACACAGTTCCCAAATCAGTATTATTTCATATAATTTATTATTTACAAGGCTAAAACAAGAATGTGCTTATTAAATTTTGGATGACAGGAAGCTGGATACAGTTGATAGAATTTTGGAAATAATAGCATAAGAATTCAAATTAACTTTGATAAATCAGATAAATATTCAGTTTTATGCTAGATGAATATGACATGTTCAGAGTGAATGTTATAAGAGAAATAAGGTTGAAAACGACTGGCTAAGACTACTATTTTATATGGAAATCTGAGATTCAAAACTAGGTAAAGAACATTAGTGCTTCATTTATATTCATTAAGCAGAAATTTAAATTTATGTTTGTAATGAAGAACATAATAATTTGATTTACATGTTTGATGACTTAGGAAATGCATTTGAAATCTACTAGGTTTATCTTCTATCTATAAATCCATTTCTAGCAACAAAACTGTAAAAAATAACTTTGAGGGTCCCATTTGTAACCATGAGCACTGCTTTTTTTTTTTTTTTTTTTAGTTAGTTGTTGGGTACAAATAATTATTTTGCAATTGATAATCATATTGTTACACCAAAGAGAATTTTTGTGGGAGTTGGTTAACTCCATTCTTGAAAAGATTTTTAAACTTTGAGTGAACTTTGGACTGCTTACTTCAGTAGAATTACATTGGTAAATGATTCATGTGATATTTCCCGCAGTAAAATCTGCAAAGTATCCTACCCAATTTGGTTGCTTAAACAGTTAAATCTTCTGCAATCAGAGAACTCCCACTGAACTAGTGATTATCTGTATGATATATTCTAATGTACTGAGCAACTGTGTAAAGATCATGTGGATTGATTGTTCATTTTACTAACTTCTTAAAGGGATTGAGTGGAAAAATTACACAGTACACTATTCATTGTACAAAATCTGCTTTTTGATAAAAGCAGAATGTCCTAGAAGAATAAAGAATTTAGAAATGTAATTTTCATTACTTGTTGGAACAGATTTTCTTATTTGTGATGAAATCTTTGAAACGAGAAGATGAACCTAATTCTCTAAATAAATCTTAATTTTACAGGCGTTTTAGAAATACATTAGCAACTTAGATCATTATGTTTCTTTATAAATCAATAAATTAATCTAAAAAATAAAAGGATATATTGATTAACATAAACATAATACCCAAGGACTTAACAATTAGTCAAGTGTATTTTAAGATTTAATTTTACCTTGCTTAGACGCAAACATGACTTTTGCAATAAAGATTTGAAGGTCTTAATAAATATTATTTTTTTGGAAATACAAATTATTTATTTTGGTAAATTTTGAAATTTATTATAAGATTCTTACCAATTAAACAAAATTTAAATATAGGTCTGCTATCAATACTTAAAATGTTATTTACAACCAAAATATTATTTCATGTAAGTATATATTTAGGCATATATGTGTAATTGTATATTTGTAAAACAAAAATCTATCAACTCTAATATTACAGATTCCTGCATCAACTTGCTTAAGCATTAAGCCCTATGGAATGTTACTCTGTTTTAAGACTGTAGGAGTTTTGACAAGTGGAGTTGGGAAAGAAATTTGGTAATGACTTTCAGTAGTATAAAACTAAGGATTTAGTAACCTATACATACTAACACATTAACAACTTAGAAGACTATTCTCAAGAAAGTGAATTTTTGTCATAATTCCCTTACCCTCTTTTTCATTGCCCTAATTCTAACTTCCCCTTTAAAGAAGCTAAATTGTAAGCAACAACACTTTGTTAAAAATGCCTCAGATTAAACTATTTGATTTTCATTTTCTTCAAAGAAATACAGCTGAATGAAGACATGGGAGCTTTATAATTCAAAAGTCTCTGATCACCCTTTGGTCTATAGATGTATCCAGACTTCCTTTTGATGCTTTATAGAGCCAAAGATCACTTAGTATATCTTACATCATAATATAAAGAGATTGTTTTGAGGAATTGGCTCATAACATTAGGGAGGCCCAGAAGTCCTACAATCTACTTTCTGCTAGCTGGAGAACCCAGAAAATGGTGATGTAGTTCTAGCTTAAGCCCAGAGGCTGGAGGAGTGGGAGCCTGGGTGTGAATACCAGTCCATGGGCAGGAAAAGACTGATGTGCTATTTCAAGCAGGTAAGCAGGAATCAAAATGGAAAAATTCCTCCCGCTTCTACCTTTTCTTCTATTCAAGCCCTCAACAGAATAGAGGACAGGATGATGCCCACTCATACTGGGGAGGAGAGTCCACCATTTCAAATGCTAATCTCATTGATATTAGTTAAAATTATCACTCAGGTACTGCTATCATACTGACTAGAGTGATAAAGACAGTGAAGCACAGAGGAGTTAGAGGAGTTAATAACTTGCCCGAGTACACATAATAGTAAAGCCAGTGTTGTAGATCAGGGCAGTCTGATTTTGATGTTTGGAAACTTATTTCCTTGTGCTCTTTAACCCTAGGTAAAATTGCAGGACATCCTGTTTTATGAATTACCAATATTGTCCTCTCTCTCTCTCTCTCTCTCTCTCTCTCTCTCTCTCTCTGTGGTAACCTCAGCTTTTTTGTAAACCTGCACTTATTCATACAACATCAAACCCGTGTCTCACAAGGAAAAAAACCCTGCTTTGATGAAAGATTTGTATATATGGTAGAGGAAGAGTCTAAACTTAGCTTTGCAAAGCCAGACACTTCAAATATAAATGAAACATTTTCATTCTCAGAATATTTTTTTAGCTCCTTCACTCCAAGCTAAGATGTAGTGCCTGTTTGTCCTCAGTTTTTAGCATTGCAATATCATCATGTTTTCTTTCAGTCCTTCACTTCTTGGAGTCAAAATGATTCTTCTTGTCCCATGCAAAGCAGTTTTTCTGCAAACTTTTCCTTTATGACCTTTGCTCTTATATTTGGGTCATTTTTTTTTTTTTTTTAATCTTAGTTTCAGTAAAACTTTAATGTATTTTCGCAAACACTTCCCACCCGTAAAGGACTCTGGAAATAGCATTCAGGATGATGTAATTTTGAATTCTTTCTTCTATCCTTTACTTGATGTTCAGTGTTTTGGAGACATGGTTTTATAAGAATACTTCTGATTCTTATGACTTTCCCACTAGATAGGCTTTTAGTATTCCTGTTTTAAATATGAAGAAATTTAAATTTTGAGAACATTAACTAAGTTTTCTGAAATTACACAACTATGAAGTAGAAGAATGCACATACTATCTCTGATTTTATTAAAACCCAGTTTTAGTTTTAATTTCCACTGGTATCTTCTCATTTAGGTCATGGATAGTCCTAAATGCATTATTTAAACAAAGTATTTTAGGAGTTAAACACTTTGTGTGTATATAGGTTCCATTTTATTAAGGCTATATATATTTATTGTTTGCTATTCTGTGAAATTGGAAGGGATGGCCATTTTGCCTACCCTAATACTGTAATAATTGTACCCTCTTATTTCTTAGAGCCATTTTTTAAAAGTTACAGAATAGAAATATGACAGAAAGGAGAATGCTTTGTTTTATGTTGGCTTCTATTTAGCTCAGAGACATATAAGTAAAAAACTGTATGTGTTTAATGTGTACACACACACACACACACACACACACACGAGATAACTCTGTTTTTAAATCACTTTTTTTCCCGAATTCCAAAAAAACATAATGGGTGGGAATACCACCATTTTATCAAGAAATAAATAACATTTGAAGAACATATTGTGAATATTCTGATAAATATTAATTTCTAAGAGTCACATATAGGTGATAAATATAGTTGGTTGTCACCAAAGGCTAAATATGGCTTCTAATATAACTTGAGAGTTTCTGAAAATATGAATTTATGTATGAAGTGAAATGTAAGCTTTCCCTTGACAATTAGAAATTGAAGGTTATAACATTTGCCATTGAAAAGATAATTATTCTCTAGATATCCAATAATGTCTGTGCCCTGTTACATGGGTGATTCAGAAAGCAGGTGCATGCCCTTTGTGAAGGATTGGCTTTGAAAGTAAAGAGGGCATGTGTGTCATTTATAAAATGTGACTTTTTGGATCTTGGGTTTCTGATTGATCTTATTCTTTTATAGCCATTCGATTTTGATGTTCTTTTATTTGAAAAGATCTATAGTAGTAATGTAGCATGTTGTAATATGTCTACAACTTTCTGTTTTAATGAAAAGGTCCTTTTGGAATAATTATGAAAGAATTCTGTTGTATATATATTAGTGATACATAAAATAAATATATATTTTCACAAAAATGTAGATTCTAATTATGCCAGTGGGCATGTTTAAGATTTGTTATTCTTTTATTTCCACTCAAACAATATTTATGACTATTTACTTTATAATATATTTAATCCTTAAATAATTTTTCTTGAAATTCAGCTTCTTAGATCTTTTATTTTATTTTATTATTTTTCGATGGTACTAGGGATTAAACACAAGGCTTCACCCATGCTAGCCAAGTGCTGTACCACTGAGCTACATCCCCAGTAGACCCATTTTAGATCTTTTAGTCTATAGTATAAGACCCTACTAAGTTAGTTACTCAAAATATGTATCTGCATTTAATACAAGTCTAAACTGCTTTAAATACATATTCCCTTTCAAAATCAGCAAACATCAATGGAATTTCATTAAAACCAAAGGTAATATGGCTCAATTTTATTCCAGTTCTTGTGAAAAATAGCACTAATGGTCAAAGTAGTTGAGTTTGATTTCTCTGTCCTTTCATTACTAATACACGAGGCTATATTAGAAATGATCAGATTTAAAACATAAATTAAAATTACTAATCAAAATAGACTATTCATTAAATTTAATTTGTCTCAATTAAAAATATTACTAGATGTCCATTAAAGAGGCTGAATATGTGCCTAATATGTATGTTTACATTTGTAATAGTCTAAATTTTTTAAGTACATGTCATTCTTATTCTTTAGTTCCTGATTACTTTGGGCTCAAAGAAATAATCTGTGTAGCACAATGTTTTGATGCTAGGAGAATTCTGATGAATTTCTTTTGTAAAGTCATTATTTTGTAACATAATTGATTTAAAATACCTTGAAAAGTAAACTTTTATTTTTCAGAAATATGAATTTTACAAGATAATTTTCATATGTATAATCAGTGCAGAACTGATTATATTTGAATAAAATAATAGTTTATTTGGATATAATAATCATAAACAAACTTGACTATAAAAAATACACAATGATGTTACCTTACTTAATCCAGCTCTGATGGGAAATAAGTGACAGTATGATGTAATAATTTGTAGTCACCTGAATCAGAAACCTGGGTTTGAATGTAATTTTATCACTTTTTACTCACTATGAAGGGAACCATTAGTAAGTGACTTCTCTGATTCTTAGTTCATTTATCTGTAAACATTAATAATTAGGTTGTTGTGATAAATATACACAGTACCTGGGAATTACTAACAGCATTACTGACTCAATAATTCTAAAATACTTATTTGGGGTATATTTTAATAGAGAATATCTTATTAAAGTCTCATTTTTTAACCATTTTAATGAATACTAATATATTACCAAGCTGTTTTCTTAACAAATAGAACACATTAAGATATTTAAATTTTTTGACATAGAATCATTAGTAAGTATATTGTTGATTCTAATCTTGTATAGTCATAAGCAAAATAAATATTAAATCATTAAATAATGTCCTTATTATTTCAATTATAAGCAGTGCTTTTTTTTGGACTTTATGATATATATTTGGGTCTTAAGGCCTCAGGTACCACTACTATATGTTTGAAAGCGTAGGTATTTCCTTATTTCTATATACAACTGTTAAATTTTTGTGGTCTAATGGAAATGCAAAACAACAATAAGACTTATATTTGTAATCATGCCTCATCTTGATGTTGAGATGTTTTGAGTCAATTCCTTATTCAAGACTTGTTGGGAGTCCAAAATAAATTTAAATAAATTGATTTTTAAGTCATCAAATAATTATAGCCTACAATGTAAACCATTGTATTAGTTAAATAAATAATCATAATTATTCATCTCTTTTCATAATTCAGTTAGTTTAACTAATTTAGTACATTAGAAAACCTAGAAACATTGTCTCTAGTCCAGATCAAAATAATCAAGTATATTTTGAATATTTTAGTGAGTATCTTTATTGCTGTTTGTCTGTGTCTGTCTCTGTCTCTCTCAGTTTTATTTGTGATTAATACAATAAACTAAGTTAAAAAAAAATTAAAGCTACCTTTAATCCAGACTTTGCAATTCACTATGTAATCTTAGGCAAGTTACAAATTATTTATATAATCTTGGACATCACCTCTGATATTCAAGCAGATAATGAATATTAAGTAAAAATAATATTGAGACAAACTCATAGAGGAGTTTTGAGAATTACATTAAATAATACATGTTAAGAGCAAATAACTCAATGTTTTTGCCTATCTATATCCCTGTGTAGAACACTCTTCCCAGGATATTCATCTTCCCAGAGATATTCATCAGAGAGAAACTTTAACTAACCCATTTAAAATAGCATTCTTCACTTTCCCACCTCCTCTCATTACATCTCAAATAACATGGCCATACATTAGGAAAAAATTCAATGAATTTGACATCTTTCCTAATCAGTTTTCTCACAGGGTCATTCTTACTAACATAATTCTCAAGAGAAATGTTATTAAACAGGAAACTCTTTTTCACAACTTAGTCAGAAATTGTTGATTCCCATACATCAATGAAAGCCTAAGTTCTTGGGGGGATATTTTGGTACACTTAAGCTTACAATAGTTTTCTAATCTTCATCAAAATTATTTTTAATTAAAGTGGTTGTCATGTAGCTGTGATGTTGTCACTTATCAGCATAATGAATTTAAACTGAAGGCCAATCTTACTGTGAGGATGAACTGATTAACTGGAGGGACTGCATTGGTAATAATTAGTAAGAAAAGTGCAGTGGTGCAAATCAATATCTTGGTGCTGAGACTCTCCTTGGGGAATCTAAACCATAACAAAGCTGTCAAGCTGCCAGGAGATGGGGAAGTTGCTGATTTGTTGCTAATTTATTCTCTGATACCTTCGATTTATCTACAGAATACATCAAAATTGAAAGAAAGATATTTGACTTAATAAACCATACTGAAACCTTAACTGGTAAACTAAGCACACCTTTTTTTTTTTTTTTTTTTTTTTTTTGAGAGAAGAGGAAGAAAAAGCTTCAAGGAATATAAGAAATTATAGTAATGTTTTATTTTTTGGTCAATTTTTATCAAAGTAGGTATGCATCAATTTCTATTTATTTAAAATGTTTATGTAAGTAAACTTATTTCAAATTGTTTTCATTTTAAGGGAATATTGCATTATAAAGTACTCAGGATCTTTACTTGACCAATGAAATATTAGTCATTCTTTTGGTCACTAAAGCAGCATGTTTCAGGAATGAATTACAAGGACAGGAGCTAGCTCACTCATTATAAGTTTTAGATTATCAAGTTTAATAACTTGTTAACAAAGAGCTATTTCTAATACTTTCTTAGAAAAATCTTTTCTGCATCACATGGAAAGTAAGCCACACTTTGTACAAAGCCTTTTTTTTTTTTTTTTTTTTGGTAGTTCACTATTTTAAAATACTGCAGTCCTGATCTATTTTTCTATAGCTACATAATGAACTACTCCAAACTTTGTGGCACAATGCAAAAGCACTTGTGAAAACTCATGAATTCAGAAAGATAAAGCAAGTGTCATGCCTTTGCATGATACACAGGTAATGCAAATGGTAAGGGCAAGAATTATCTGCCTACTGTCCAATAGGGGAGTCATTATTAAAATTTAAATTTATATTAATTAAAATTAAACATAAATAAAAATTGAGTTCCTCAGTCACACTATCTATATTTTAAACGATTTGTAGAAAAACATAGTAGCTACTTATTTAGACAATACTCATATATAGAAAGTACCTTTCAGACAGTATTAATCTAGAGATATTTTAATTCATATATTGAACACCTGGGCTGGAATGATTCAGAGGTGAGGAACAGATAGAATTGTTGAGTATGAACATTTGGGGTTTGTAGAGGATGAAAACTGAGCTTTGAGTGGGAGATTCTCAAAAGCATGCATTCCTAGAAAACAATGTGGAAGTTGCCTGTCCTCCTTCTATTCCTTAGCTTTAGAAGTCATGTAGGGTTTTGTAACCTTACTTTATCAAATAAATAAGCCTAGCCATTCATAACAACCCACTCAGATAAATAATGAGTGAATATATACTCCAGATCTAGAAATTTGCTGAACTTCCTTACAATGATTAGTTTGAATTCTTTGTTAGGCAGTTCATATGTCTCTATTTCTTTAGCTGCAGTTGCTGTTGCTTCATTTTGTTCCTTTGGTGATTCTATCTTTCTTTGTTCTCAATTGTTGTGGCTGTGCCATGGTATCTGAGCATTTGAAGAAGTATTATTTCCTTCTTTATATACTGGTTATGTTTGGGAAAGCCCTTCACCAACCATCCCATCCAGAGTTTTTTGGGCAGGCTATCTATAATAGATTGTAAGGAGTAAGGACTACTAGTGGTTGGAGTCCTTTGTTAGTCTAGCCTTGTGCTTGGTCTTTAGAAATGGGTCAGTGTCTGAATCCATTATAGTGGATCTGCTGATTGGGTCTACAAGGGCTAGTCTGCACTGGGCAGACCTACAGCCTGTATCAGTAAGTCCAACAAGAAGGCTGTGTATTCATCAGAAGACTGATAACTGTACCCTGGTATTGGGGACAGTCCAGAACCTGGAGTCACCTGATCCAGGCTTGCTAGGTAGAGACTGAATCTGTGGTGCAGATCTGGAGCCTGAATCTATAGGGGCTGGTTTCATTTTGCGGCAGGCCTGAAGCCCAGGGTTACTTGGGCCTGACTGGCCCTACTTCTAAGTGAGGGGAATGTCAAAGATTCTGAAGCTATAAGTTAATATCACAAGATAAATGTGCCTTAGAAAACTGGATACTTATATGGGAAATGCTCAGTAGTCAATAAAGAAGGCTTAGTTTAAACAATACTTAACAGAAATTTTTACAATTTTTATGGTTAATATCAGAGGTAGAATTGTGTGCTTTTTATAATTGCATTTTATCACAGAGTATTTTATTAAATTAACACTAATTTATATCTAGTAACATTAAAGATCCACAAAAGGAAAATTTGAGCAATGATGGATTGAGTATACTTCAATTTCAAAAATCATGATTTAATTTTTGCCCTTTTTTCCAGAAAAAAAAATCATGTAAGTTTTACTATGAATTAATATTAAATTATGTATAACAGATTTAGCTAAATATAATCATTAACACTATTGGATTGAATAGGGTTCCACCCAAATGCATGTACACTGAAAATTTATATATAACCTAATTTGTAAGTAGAGATTTTGAAAATATAATCCAGTCATGATGAGACTATACTGGATTGGAGTGGCCAATAAGTAATACCAATGATTGGAATTCTTATAAGAACTATCTTTTTAAATAGCCTAATTGCTAGGGGTTGTGCTACACACCTATAATCTCAGCTACTGAAGAGGTGAGACAGGAGGATCCCAAGTTTGAGGGCCTCAACAATTCAGTGAGACCCTGGCTCAAAATAAAAAATGAAGGGTTGGGGAAGTAGCTCAGTGACAAAGTGTCCCTAGGTGCAATCCCCAGTATATATATGTGTGTGTGTGTGTGTGTGTGTGTATGTATATATATTCCTATCTAATGAAATTGTCCACAACTAATATAATGCTTAACTACCAAGTATTTATAATTTTGGATGCAATATATCATCTTGGCATTTGCCCTATTTCTGAATGTCCTTACCTTTCATTAAATTAACTCTATTCCTTCAATAAGACACTCTGGTTTAATATGTTGGTTTGTTTTATAGCAACATTTAATATTAAAGACACTTTAGTAAGCTCTAGGAAGACTATAACTATTTATGTGAAAATATTTAATTTGAAATATGAAAATGTTTTCAATATGCCTTGAGTATGAACAATTTATTTGTATACTGAAATAATCTTAATTTGATTTTCTATCTAAATATTTTTCCTGTTGTTGTAAGTATATGGCTATATTAATGTATTTGCCATAAACTCAAATAACTTGATTCTACAATGCTGAAAATATTATAATTAATAATGATTTTCAGAAACTTGAAAAAGGTATGGCTGCCTGAAAAGGTTATTATTAATAATGATTTTCAGAAACTTGAAAAATGTATGACTTTAAGACTTTAAACTTGGGATCCCATTGTTGACTCTGGAGATCAATCATTGTTATGCCAGACAGCTGAAACATTTCGGATATAGAAACTTTGCATGAAAGTGTTGAGTGAACCTACATTAGTAAATCAATTTCATATACAAATATTTAAATAAAATATAAGAAAAAAAATGACCAGAACTGTATGAATACAGATTGGTTATTATTGATATTGTATTTTAATCACTTTGAATTATATATGTATATATACAATTATATAAGAATATTTCTATAATACTTAACTTTTATTATGTGCTAAACACTCTTTTCAATCATATATATTTTTTGTACTAGGGAATGAACCCAGGGATGCTTTAGACATGATCTCAATAACTTGCTTAGGGCATTATTAAGTTACTGAAACTGGCCTTGATCTTGCTATCCTCCTTCCTCAGCCTCCAGAGTAACTGGAATCACAGGCATGTGCCACTGTGTACAGCTGTGCTAGACCCTCTTCTAAATACCTCACATATGTTATATTTCATTTAACACTCACAACAACCATGTTATTATTCAGAAGTATTTTTTAGTACTTTTAAAATTTGTGAATATAGTAAGGGATGAAAGTATTATAAAATTTCAGAAATGTTAAAATTGTATTTACACTTATTTTCATTTAATGTTTTAAAAAAATAGTAATTTACATGTGGTAAAATCAGTTGTAATATTTGATAATTAGACATATGTGTGCAAGTTACTTTATGTTTTATTTGGAAATAATATCTTAAAAACTAAACATTCATCATATAATATGAAAATATATTTTTAAAAAAATTTTACTAAATAAAATGTTGTAGTCCCTCCTTATCTTCAGTTTTACTTTCTACAGTTTTAGTTACTTGTGGGTCGAATGCAATCTGAAAATATTAAATGGAAAGTTCCAAAAATAAATAATTCATAACTTTTAAGAAACTTTCATTACAGTATATTGTTATACATCTTCTATTATTATCTATTGTTGTTAATCTCTTACTACCCCTTATTTATTAAAGTTTACATCAGTATGTGGGATTAGGGAAAAAACAAGAATATGAAAGTTGTCATATCTCTGTGGTTTCAGGCATACTTGGGATGTCTAGGAATTTATCCCACTTCGGTAAGTGTGAAATATTACCATATGTCATTATTTGATAATTTTTTGAAACTTATAGATGATATTAGTATTTGAAATAATTCAGTTTCAGTATTTCCATACTCTGGAACATAATATAGCTGATACTTTCTGGTAGGAAAGTGATTTAACAATTGGTCCTAACTAGATATGTACTTATAACTGTAAGTACTTTTGTGAATTATGTTCATTAGCATCTTTATGATATCTAATATGAATTTTATTAGGGATTTTTAAACTGCATAATTTATCACCTTGTCAAATCCACATTTATTTTTGTCAGAAAGAACAAAAACTATATATATGCATATTGTTTATTTATCTATCTATATATATCTTCTAAGCATATGGAAGTACTGAATCATTTTTTAACATGTTTTACAAAAATCAACAGGAATATATATATTTTACAAAATATATATATTTTACAAAAATATATCTGGATACATAAATGCTGAGTTAGTCCTTATTCGTTCTTGTGAATTACACCTTATTTCCAAATATGCCTACCCTTCTTCTGCTCCCATGTGAAATTAGCAGAAGACAATGTGAATAGTTGCCTTAAATTCATAGCTTTAGAAGTTTATCTCTTAATGTGCTCTTTAATAGTGTGATCAGAAAGATACAATATGTATTTCTTTTGATGAGAATAATCTGTATTCTCATGTCTTTGGCTATGCATCTTCACCTCAAATGACTTTCCTCTGTTCCCCCCCTTTTTTTTTTAATATTTATTTATTTGCTTTAGATGTACACAATGCCTTTATTTTTACGTGGTGCTGAGGATGAACGCGGGCCCTGCACTCTGTTAGGTGAGCGCTCTACAACTGAGCCACAACCCCAGCCCCTTTCCTCTGTTCCTTTTAACCACCTCTATTAACTCTTTGATTGCCTACCACAAATGGCTTATCTTATATAATGTTCTCTAATGTTATATCATAATAGTTAACCTCTCCCATACACTTGACACATTGCATGGTCTTCTATTCAAAGACTATTTATGTTGCACTTTTAATGACAACTTCATTAGTTTTATCATTCACGTTAAAATGTTGATAGCTTTAGGAAGTGGGGATATTTTATATTTACTTACCTAACCTATGGTAAGTTGTTTATACTATTGAATTTTAGAATTACTAATTAATGTATTCTAAGTTTATATTTATTACCTTCCACTCATGTGGATGCTCTTTTGACTATCATTTCCTTAATACAGAAAACTGTATAAATAATTTATTGCCCCAAATATAAGTGATAATTAAGGGAAAATGTAAGTAATTGATTATAAGAACTTCCTTGGAAATTGGGCATTTGTGATTTTAGTGGTAGTCTTCATTTCTATTGTTGGGTTTTTGATAAATTTGGTTTCCAGCTGCCCACCACCAAGCTTGGCTTCCTGAAATGACTTCCAGCCAAATGTGTTAATTTGGTCCTGTTCGTTTCAGAATTGCACCTAACCAATGTGCCATCTGCCACCCTGGACATAAGAAAGACTAAGAAAAAACTGTTACAAAGTATAATATGATAAAAGGAAAATATGGGTTTTGTAGTATTGGGCAAAAAGTTCATTAATGAGTTTACTGGTTATGACTCAATGATAATTGAAAGAGAAAAGATTTACATAAACTGTCTTATTTCTTCAGAAAATTCTATCCCTTATTCTTTTAATATACTTAAATCCTAAAACTGAAAAATCAAAATAGTGTGAACATATATCATCATTTGGTGACTGGCAGGAATCACAGCACATGTGTCATGAGTTTCTCCCTTTAGGAATAAGGATTTCATTCAACAATTATGTGTTTTTGTATTCCACAATTGTGTGTTTGATTTTTTAAATAAATTCTATTTTTTTTTTTTTTTACTGGTCCATTTACTTTTCATTGCAAATGAACCTTAGAAAATAAATCTTACCAAAGACAGTGGTAAGGAACTATGAGGTATTATTTTAAGACACTCTCAAACGTTGTTGTTCATCTTTTCCTAGAGTGACTATTTTATCGATTGATCTTTGTCAATAGGGCAGCAGTTCTCAAGAGTTTTTAGTCTAATCACCTTTATACTCTCAAAAAATATTTGGAAGATCAAAGAGATTCTGTTTATATAGGTTATATCTTTCAATATTCATCTTTCTAGAAAGTAGAGAAATTATAAATATTTTTATCAGTTCATTTATAAATAAAACAACAAGGCCATTCCATGTTAATATATAATGAAAATAATATAAGCACGTATATGTTTTGTAAACAAGATGAGTGGCATTGTATTAGATTTTCTGCATATATTTGTTTTCTGCCATAATAGAAGACAGTCTGATTTTATTCTGATTCTGCATTCACTTAGTGACACAATGATATTTATTTGAGCATAGAAAGAAAATCTTGCCTGCCCTTTTACAGATTTGAAAGAGGGTAAGTATATTATAGCTTGTTCAGAAAATTGTGAGTATTCTAATTTTAAGTTTCTTTAAATAGAATTGATATATAAAGAAACAGCTTTAATACATACAATTTCCTGAATTTGAACATAAGCATACGCCTGTGATAGCATTACTACAATCAAGTTATCAGATATATCTATAATTTTTATAATACATTAAAACCTTGCATGTATTTTTAAATAAATTTTTTGTAGTTGTACATGAACACCATAACTTTATTTTGTTTATTTTTATATGATGCTAAGTTTTGAACCCAGTGCCTCACTCATGCTAGATAAGAACTCTCTCACTGAGCTACATACCCAGCCTGCATGTATTGATTTTTAAATGGTTAATTGCATTGTTGACCCTCGTAATATATCAATAAACTTTTTGTGTACTATTACATACTTTTCTATTGTACTATTCATTGCTTTATCTTCCTCTTTGAATGCATCTTTTACCGTAATAGGATTCTGTAACATCACATATTGGTAAATTAAAAAATATTTGCTTTTAGGGTTATGCAACCCTTTAACAATTATGTTACACAATATCAGAAAAAGAATCAGATTTGTTCATATCACTGCCAGTATCATCTAAAAAATACTGTGCAAGCTAGAAAGCCCTCAAATTAACAGTGGCAGAGTCAAAATGTCAGAAATTTGAATTTTTGCTGAATTATAACTTTGAGATAGAAATTTTTCATGGGTGATAGTGCTTCATTTGATACCATATATCTTCTACATACCGTTGTTTAATTTAGATTTCATTCACCATTTATTCCTTTAAGGAAAATATTATTGAAGGCAAAGCCACTAATTTAGCTTGCACTTCAACAACCGAGAAAACCATGATACAAATCACCAAAGCATGTATTTTTTGTATTTGTTCCATTTCTCCCCATGAAATACTAAAAAAACACGTGTGCTCAGGGGTTCCGTATTTTTTTTCAATTCACGATGCCACATAGTTCTACTAAGTTATTTCTTGCTAAAGGCTGGCATTTTACCCACCATTGTTTTTACAAAATTATTGCAAATGTAAACATAATTAAAAATAGTGTTTCAGTATTACTATAAAAATGGATTTTTATGGAGGAATTGAAACTCATGGACACTCAGGTTTCTGGGGACTTCTTATAAGTTAAATTTCCCTGTAATGTACATTTGGGATTGTCTTCAAAGCTTATTATATTCCTCCATTGCCTACATTTTATTTTACAAAAACAATAACTGGATCTGCAAGATCAAAAGCAATTCATTATTAAATGTCATTCAATTAGTATTAAAAATGTTGCAAAGTAATCATTGTCATCATTATAACTAACAGTGTGTGGGTATTTAGCATGTGACTGACACATAGATATGAATGATCTATGATTGCTTTGATTCCTTATAATTATCTATAAAGTTAGATTCACCACTATCCTTGGTTTTACAGATAAGAAAACTGAGGTGGGAGATTATGAAATTTGCCTTTGTCTGGAGTTTATGCTCTCAGTCTTTACTTATGAAAGTAATATTAAAAGGAAATGCAGGGGCTGGGGTTGTGGCTCAGCGGTAGAGTGCTGGCCTAGCACATGTGCAGCCCTGGGTTCGATCCTCAGCACCACATAAAAATAAATAAATAAAATAAAGGTATCTTGTCCAACTATAACTAAAAATAAATATTAAAAAAAGGAAATGCAGAATGAATTCTTTTAAAATCATGTTATGTGCATATGTAAATCTATGACAAGGAACTTCACTTTATGTATGGGTAGAAAAAAACAATCACATGTAAATTAATAGATAAGCAAAAGGAAGTCTAGTAGAGGAAGGAGAATGGGAGATGGGAGGGAAGATGAGAGGGAAAAGCAGGGGGATGATGAACTGAAATCTAATTCCATGCATGTATGAGTTTGTGAGGATGAACCCAACTGTTATCTATAACAATAGAGCTCTAAAAATAGCTATTATTAATAAACTATCAACCACTTTCATGAAAAAGAAGGAAATATTTACCCACATAATTGAAATGTTTATGTGTATGTACATAATTATAATAAAATACCTGATAAAAGATTAAAAAATATAAAAATTCAGCAAATTTTTCAAAAATATGGTTGTTGTGGTTATGGGAATCTTCAATGAATGAGCAGGATACATGCCAAAACTATTAGAATTATTTGTTATTTAATTGCTTATGAGGGATTATTAAAGAGATTTATCCATGAAATAGTATAGAAAGAAGGAGAAAAAGATATCAGTTGAAAGGCTGCTGTGGGTGTTTGAGAGATAGCAATGGTATTAAAAATAGAATACAGTGGATGAAGGAGATGTGCAAAGAGCTGAAGACATGGTAAATCTATGGGAGATTATGAGTCAAAGATATTTTTGGGTTTTGAGTTTGTGTTCATAGAAACATTGTATTTCTATCATCCATGAGATGATGGATAACTTTTCTAATTCCCAATTCTTGCCACTTCTCTTGAGGAAAGTTAGATAAATGGGTTAAGGAGAATTACAGAATTAAATAAGATTTTTATATCAATGTTGAAGAATATTTCTATACACTGTTCTGAAAATAAATGAGTATCCAATTTCTTCCAAATAAGTGCATCTAATTTTAATTTGGTTTTATATCTCCAGAAGACAAATGCAAAGGTAAACATTTGCAAAAAAAAAAAAAAAAAAAAAAAAAAAACCCTTTAGAAATAACCATATTAATTAATAATCATTGCTGTGGCAGGAGAAGAAACAGGAAACTTATAGTGTTTGTTTCCTTTTTGCTACGTTTTTTTAACCCATGAATCATCCATTCCTTTTAAAATTCTCACAAGATTCAAAGTAAGATGGAAGTTGCTTAATTTTGGATCTGTAATCGTACTTGTCAAATTATTTTCTAGTACCGCTGGATATAAAATAATACTTTTTAGAATATATAAACAATTGACATGGTAATTCTCCAATTTCTCACACTTTTCTCTATTCTTTATGTCTTAAATAAATGACTTAGATTTTTATTGTAATTGGAAAGTCAAAGACATCCCCATGAAGGCCCATGTAATGTGTTGATCCTCTACTGTGTGCCCTCTCTGTTCTTCTATTTTCTCATGTTGACATTTGTGTACTGTATCCCATGGTTTTTATTTATTTCATATTTACTTCCTGAAATCACTCAGTTTCTTTATCTACCTTACTGTGAATATCTTTCAAGTCCCTGTATTTTGGCTTTTGAGGCTTGTTTTTGTCCCCATTGTCATCACAGTTTTCTGTCCTCTCCAACTTATACCTTTCCTCTGTTGTGCAACAAATTATTTTAGAATAGTACTTGATATTCATTGTTTTTGTTTCTTTATCTGTTGGTCCTAAACATCTTCTAATAACATCTGTCTTTAATTCTTCATGGACCTATCATTCAGTAGGAATAACTTATGCCTCTGATTTTTACACTTTTGAAAGCTAATCCTTCTTTTTCAAATATGTCTCATTTCTCTTTATAATTCATTTCATGAATTCTCCTATTTTTCATCCCACTCCAGTCTTCTTCCGTATTTATTTTGTTTTGTTTCATTCTTCTCCTTCTCATATAATTTGTGTATGTCCCAAATCCCTGTCTTTAAGCTTCTAATGGCTTTTCAGAAATTTTAGCCACATTAGTGTTTACCTTTATATTAATGTTTAGCAAATCTTCATCCCTAGATATAATCTTTTTGGGAAACAAATGCTCAGTTCCACATTGATATACTGTCCTGAAATGCAAATGTCCAACTCTGACATGATATCCTTGCTCAATCACAAATTATTTTCTTTAAAATAGTGTGCGTTCACATTCTGCCTCAGAGACATAATATACGAGCCATTTTAAAAATGGATATGTCATAAATAGCATCTTGTGTATAAGGAAACATAATATTTGAGACTTTAGTCTTGCTGGCACTGTGGTCAGCTAAAGATATCCACAGATGATTAAAACAAGCTTAACATTTGTTATTAGGAAGAACTCTTGTTTTCTATATATTTGTATTCAGTTGGTTACTAATAAATTAGAGATTATGTTAAAATTAATATAACACATTTCTTAGAAATGAATGTATAAATACTAGTACAACTACAAACTTGGCATAACTCCTAGTAGCATATATGCAGTCTTAACACTACTGTGGCATTTAAACATTTCTTTCTAATACCAAATTCATAGACAAGATTCATTCAAAAATATATACACTTACACACTCTTTTGCATGTTTATGTTGGCTTTATAACTTCTGGTTAATATGAGATGAAACTATTTTTTGTGTTATCTTGTATTAACTGATGAAAAAAATTAATCACATAGTTATTGAAACTCTTATTTTTTATTTTCTATGGTTAGCATTTTTTAAATAATAACAATAAAGTGCAAATGATTGTAAATATAATGCACATTTTATGCTTTTGTATTTTCCTATTAATTTTCAACTTAATTTCTCACTTTATAACTTACCCATTTTCCCACTTAGTTTGACATTTACCCTTTAAGTACTTTGTAACTAAGTTTGGCCTCATCTTTGGCTCCCCTGGTTCTCTGTTATTTGAACTCAGACTTAGTTACACTGAGAGCTTCCCTGGTCCTCCAGCTTGCAGATGGCATCCTGGGACTTACCTGCCTCCATAATCATGTGAGCCAATTCTTATAACAAATCTCCTTTTCCATATCTTTATCTATATTTATCCCACTGGTTCTGTTTCTCTGGAGAACCCTAACACAGTCCTCATGGGTGAAAATGAAAATGAGACTTGAGGTCATCAAAGGTAATATGACTTACCTCCACTTTAGTAATTGTCTTACTTATAAGGATTCAGGTTTTCAGGTCTTTAACACATTATTCTTCTCTGCATACTAAAAACAAAACAAAACAAAACAAAACAAAACAGGAATATAAACTTTTCAAGTGAGGGCAAAGTAAAACATCAAGATTAGTTTCTTGGAAATATACTATAGAAGATCAAGATTGTAAATGTAGGAAGACAGCAAGTCATAGAAATAACAGTGTCAAATTAGGAGGCACTTTAACATGCTGTCCAAAATTCGTATCAATCACTGAACATTTGCTTGCAAAGAACATTAGGACACTGATGTTTCTTGAGTATTTGGTTTTGCTATTTGTCCAGATATTTTCATAAATGTTGAACTTATTTGTGTTTTCTTCTCATAGTGTGCCACATTTTCAGAAATAGATTTGTGCCAAGACTCATATATAATCATCTGTTAATAATGTGTACTTGATGCTTTTAAAAATAGCATTTCCCATACACACTCACAAAATTGCCTGACCTTCCTGCCCCACAGAATTAATCATGCCATCTGTGCTTGCATTGTGTTTAATTATACTTCAGTATAACGTTTTTCATATCATATTAGAGTTAGTTTTATATCTCTTTGTCTTCTCCACAAAACCATGTGTCCCTGAGAATGGAAATATCTCATTCATCTCTGTATCCCCAGTAACTGGCTTCATGTTTGACATATAGTAGATATTCAATAAGACCGTATCTGTATTCTTTTGAAAACCAATCAAGTCAATGAATGGGAGTATTTTTTAATTAACAAAATCACCTGTTACTCATCACTCCTGAATGTGAAGCTTAAATTTCTAAAAAGTAGCAAAGGATTGTAAAAGGAAACAATCTTAGAATGCTAACGAGATTCAGGTTCCAATAACATCTACTAGGGGTGTAACTGGACTTGAACTTGCATATTTAGCATCTGTTTTATCTGGTGTTATGTTTGAGGAAATTCCCCAGTAGATGAAAGCCAACTCTTTTCTCCCCTGTTTCCTAGAGTCTTGCTTTGAAATTCAACCCAGACTGATTTGCCCATGCTTTAACATTCACAGAGTTAGTAGCTCTAGAGCAAAGAGATCTGATGTCAGTGTGTGGGTTGGGTGAGAAGGTAGAAATGATAAAAAGTCGAAGGAACCTGGTCACTGCAAAAAGCACTTTCAAATTCCATATTAGCATTCTTACCAGTTTTTTTTTTTTTTCTCTAGAAAAAAATAGTTTTTGTTTCTTCCAAATTATGATCCTATGATAGGAAAATACTTGCAACAATTTTTTTCATACATCCAAGTACCAAGCTTTGTCATCAACACAGTTGTTTATTGTTTTGTATTATATTCTATAAAGGCATATAATTTTATTTTTCAGCATTGTTATATGCCCTTTCAGATCTATCAACCTGCTTTAGATTTTCTATGACAAGTAGTAGAAAGGAAGCTGGAAATAAATTTTTTATTACAAGTCAGAATTGAGGTCTACAACCTGTTAACATCTTTAATTCTATAACATTTATTCTCATTTGTAAATTAAACATAAGTGCCCTGATTGTTCTGTTTGATAGTTCTGAATCAGAAGAGAGAATCAGTGTCTATACGTATGTTTAAGTCTTAGGTCATTAACACTACCTTGGTTATTTGTGTACCTCTATTTTTGTTGTTGTTTTCCTGTATTCCCAGCTATAACAATACTGCAGAGAAGTCAGCATGTAATTAGTTTGTATGTATGAAAAACAGATTGCATTGTTTCACATGCTGTGAACTTTGAGTGATCCACAATGCTGTGAAAATATCAAGCATCAACAGTGTTTCCCCTTAAAACTCAACATTCTTGCCTTTTTACACATCACTGCTTTGGGAACTGAAAAACACAGAGGACCTACTGATATGATGACTATTGACTAAAATGGCTGGATTGGTTAGCATTTATTGGCTTATGGCTTACCTCTAAAGATGCTTTTATTCTTAAAATCAATTGTGATCTTATTTTGAGCATTCATGTTGCAGAGGAAAAAAAGGGAAATGGTGAGGAAAAATGAAATGAATTTTATTCTCATTAAATAGGGATTTCAGTAAATCTAAAGATCTTTGCATGGAACCAATTGAATGATGTTTATGATTATGGTCCAGAAACACATTATGTGGTCAATTAGTTAATTCAAATGATCATAGAGTTTTCACTGTGTAACTTTGTTTTATGCAGTTTTAGCCTTTAAGAAGGTTATCGGTTATTAATCTGAGATTTCACTAAGAAATATTTGGTGGAATTGAGTCAGAGTTCAAAGGTTGGTGGATCTAGTGATTATGACTATTTAATATTCCTTTCCCATGCATTTTCTTTTTTATTTATTTTTATTTTTAAATTTTATTTTTATAATTTTTAATATGTACAATTCATAGTGCATGTATTTAGCATCTTTTTACATACAACTGTTTGTATACAAAGTATGTTCATACAATTCAGGTTTTCAATCATGCATTTAGGAAAATGATATCCGTCTCATTCAACCACCTTTTCTTTATTTTTTCTTTTCTTTTCTCCCCCTCCCTCCCCCCCTTGTTCCCTCCCTTACCCTCCCTTCCCTTTGACCATTCTAGTGTTCCTCTAATCCTCCTATGTACCCCCATCCAACAATACTATGAACTAGCCTCCTTATATCAGAGAAAACATTTGGTACTTGGATTTTTGAGACTGACTAACTTCACTTATTATGTCTTCCAACTTCATCCATTTACCTGCAAATGCCATTAATTTATTTTCTTTTATTGCTGAGTAAAATTCCATTGTGCGTATGTACCACATTTTCTTAATCCACTCATTGACTGAGGAACATCTAGGTTGGTTCCACAACCTAGCTATTGTGAATTGCACAGCTACAAACATTGAGGTAGCTGTGTCACTGTAATGTGCTATTTTTAAGTCCTTTGGGAATAGACCCAGGAGTGGGATGGCTGGGTCATAGGGTGGTTCCATTCCCAGTTTTCCAAGAAATCTCCATACTGCTTTCCATAGTGGTTGCACCATTTTGCAGTCCCACCAGCAATGTATGAGTGTGCCTTTTTCCCCACATCCTCTCCAACATTTATTGTTGCTTGTGTTCTTAATAGCTGTCATTCTGACTGGAGTGAAGTGAAATATTAGAGTAGTTTTGATTTACATTTCTCTAATTGCCAGCGATGTTGAACATTTTTTCATGTATTTGTTGATTAATCGTGTATCTTCTTCTGAGAGGTGTCTTCTCAATTCCTTAGCCCATTTATTGATTGGGTTATTTGTTTTTTTGGTGTAAAGTTTTTTGAGTTTTTATATACTCTAGAAATCAGTGCTCTATCTGATGTGCATGTATTAAATATTTGTTCCCAATTAGTTGGCTCTCTATTCACCTCACTGATTGTTTCTTTTGCTGAGAAGAAGCTTTTTAGTTTAAATCTATCCCATTCATTAATTCTTGGTAGTAATTCTTGCGCTACAGGATTCTTATTAAGGAACTTGGGGCCTAATCCGATATGTTGGAAATTGGAGCTTACTTTTTCTTCTATTAGGTGTATTGTCTCTGGTCTAATTCCTAGGTCCTTGATCCACTTTGAATTGAGTTTTGTGCATGGTGAGAGATAAGGGTTTAATTTCAATTTGTTGCATATGGATTTCCAGTTTTCCCAGCACTGTTTGTTGAAGAGGCTATTCTTTCTCCACTGTACATTTTTGGTGCCTTTGTCCAATATAAGATAGCTGAAATTATATGTATTAGTCTCTGTGTCCTCAATTCTGTACCATTGGTCCACCAGTCTGTTTTGGTGCCAATACCATGCTGTTTTTGTTACTATTGCTCTATAGTATAAAGTCTGGTATGGTGATGCCCCTTGCTTCACTTTTTTGCTCAGGATTGCTTTGGCTATTCTGGGTCTCTTATTTTTCCAGATGAATTTCATGACTGCTATTTCTATTTCTTTGAAGAATGACATTGGGATTTTGATTGGAATTGCATTAAATCTGTATAATGCTTTTGGTAGTATGGACATTTTGACAATATTATTTCTACCTATCCAAGAGCAAGGTATGTCTTTCCACCTTCTAAGTTCATCTATAATTTCTTTCTTTAGTGTTCTATAATTTTCGTTATAGAGGTCTTTCACAAACTCTTTCGTTAGGTTGATTCCCAGGTATTTTATTTTTTTTTTTTGATGCTATCGTAAATGGGGTAGTTTTCATCATTTCCCTTTCAGAGTCTTTGTTGCTGATGTACAATAATGCCTTTGACTTATGTGTATTGATTTTGTATCCTGCAACTTTGCCAAATTCATTTACTAGTCATAAAAGTTTTCTAGTAGAAGCCGGGCGTGGTGGTGCACGCCTGTAATCTCAGCACTTGGGAGGCTGAGGCAGGAGGATCTCGAGTTCAAAGCCAGCCTCAGCTGTGGCGAGGCACTTAGCAACTCAGTGAGACCCTGTCTCTAATAAAATACAAAAAAGGGCTGGGAATGTGGCCTAGTGGTCGAATGCCCCTGAGTTCAATTCCTGGTTCAAAAAAAAAAAAAAGTTTTCTGGTAGAGTTTTCTGGGTCTTCTAGGTACATTATCATGTCATCAGCATATAGTGCTAATTTGAGCTCTTCTTTTCCTATCTTGATCCCTTTAATTTCTTTCATCTGTCTAATTGCTCTGGCCAGAGTTTCTAGTACTATGTTAAATAGCAGTGGTGAAAGGAGGCATCCCTGTCTTGTTCCAGTTTTTAGAGGGAATGCTTTCAATTTTTCTCCATTTAAGATAATGTTAGCTCGGGGCCTTGCATAAATAGCTTTCATAATGTTGAGATATGTTCCTGATATTCCTAGTTTTTCCAGTGTTTTGAACATAAAGGGGTGTTGTATTTTGTCAAATGCTTTTTCTGCTTCTATTGAGATGATCATATGATTTTTGTCTTTAAGTCTATTGATGTGATGTATTATGTTTATTGATTTCCGAATGTTGAACCAGCCTTGCATCCCTGGAATAAACCCCACTTGATCATGGTGCACTATCTTTTTCATATGTTTTTGTATGCAATTTGCCAGGATTTTGTTGAGGATTTTTGCATCTATGTTCATTAAAGATATGGGCCTGAAGTATTCTTTTTTGGATGTGTCTTTGCCTGGCTTTGGAATTAATGTGATATTGGCCTCATAGAAAGAGTCTGGAAGAGCTCCCTCTTTTTCTATTTCTTGAAATAGTTTGAAGAGCATTGGTATTAGTTCTTCTTTGAAAGTCTTATAGAACTCGGCTGTGAACCCATCATGTCCTGGACTTTTCCTTGTTGGTAGCTTTTTGATGACGTCTTCTATTTCTTTGCTTGTAATCGGTCTGTTTAAGTTGTGTATAGCCTCCATTTCCAGTTTAGGCAAATCATACGACTCTAGAAATCTGTCAATATTTTCAATATTTTATGTTTTATTAGAATAC
This sequence comes from Tamias sibiricus, assembly GCA_025594165.1. Lineage (NCBI taxonomy): Eukaryota > Metazoa > Chordata > Mammalia > Rodentia > Sciuridae > Tamias > Tamias sibiricus. Next base: position 64,389,739 of record CM046658.1, on the reverse strand, counting down.
AAGTTTTCAAAGTAATTTCTAATTATCTTCTGTATATCTGAGGTGTTTGTTGTGATATTCCCTTTTTCATCACAAAATTAGTAATTTGAGTTTTTTCTCTTCTTCTTTTTGTTAGCATTGCTAAGGGTCTATCAATTTTGTTTATTTTTTCAAAGAACCAACTTTTAGTTTTGTCAATTCTTTGAATGGTTTCCTTAGTCTCATTTCATTAATTTCTGCTCTGATTTTAATTATTTCCTGTCATCTACTGCTTTTGGTGTTGGTCTGTTCTTCTTTTTCTGGTGCTTTGAGGTGTGATGTTAAGTCATTTATTTGTTGGTTTTTTTCCTCTTAAGGAATGAGCTCAGTGTAATGAATTTTCCTCTTACTACTGCCTTCATAGTGTCCCAGAGATTTCTATACATTGTATCTGTGTTCTCATTTACCTCTAGGAATTTTTTAATCTCCTCTTTGATGTCTTCTTCAACCCCTTTTCATTGAGTAGCATGTTGTTTAGCTTCCAGTTGTGGGAGTAGTTTTTCTTAATCCTTGTTTTGTCATTGATTTCCAATTTCATACCTTTATGGTCTGATAGAATGCAGGGTAGTATCTCTATTTTTTTATATTAGCTGAGAGTTTCCTTATGACCTAATATATGGTCTATTTTGGAGAAGGTGCTATGTGCTGCTGAGAAAAAAGTGTATTCGTTTACTGAAGGATGAAATATTCTATATATGTTTGTTAGGTCTAAATTGTTAATTGTTTTAAGGAGGCTTAAAGTTTCTTTGTTTGGCTTTTGTTTGGATGATCTATCCATTGGTGAGAGAGGTGTGTTGAATTCCCCTAGAATAACTGTGTTGTGGTCTATTTTACTCTTGAACTTGAGAAGAGTTTGTTTGATGAATGTAGGTGCTCCATTATTTGGGGCATATAGATTTATGATTGTTATATCCTGTTGATGAATGGTTCCCTTGAGTAGTAAGAAATATCCATCTTTGTCCCTCTTGATTAGTTTTGGTTTGAAGTCTACCTTATTTGATATGAGAATGGAAACCCCTGCTTGTTTCCGCAGGCCATGTGAGTGATAAGACTTTTCCCAGCCTTTCACTTTCAGTCTGTTGATGTCTTTTTCTATGAGGCGTGTTTCTTGGAGACAGAAAATTGTTGGGTTGTTTCTTTTAATCCATTCTGATAATCTGTCTTTTGATTGGCGAATTTACGCCATTAACATTCAGGGTTATTATTGAGATGTGATTTTTATTCCCATCCATTTTTATTTGAATTATGGTCTTTAGCTTGATTTGGTTTCTCTTCTGGTTGGTATTTCCCTTAGTTTAATATCTCCCTTTGTTGATTTCCGTTGTTATCTTTCTCTTCTTCTTCATGAAAAAAATGTTGCCCAGGATGTTCAGAAGCGCTGGCTTTCGATTTGTGAAATCTTTTAACTTTTGCTTGTCGTGGAAGGTTTTTATTTCATCTTCGAATCTAAAGCTCAGATTTGCTGGATATAAGATTCTTGATTGACATCCCTTTTCTTTCAGAGCTTGAAATATGCTATTCCAGGATCTTCTTGCTTTTAAGGTCTGGGTTGAAAAATCTGAACATAGTCTGATTGGTTTCCCCCTATATGTAATCTGCTTCCTTTCTCTTGTGGCTTTTAGTATTCTCTCCTTGCTCAGTATATTAGGCATTTTCATTATAATGTGTCTTGGTGTGGATCTGTTGAGATTTTGTTTGTTTGGTGTTCGGTATATGCCTCTTGAACTTGGTTTTCCCATTCATTCCTCAAGTTTGGAAAATTTTCTGTAATTACTTTGTTAAATAAATTACTCATTCCTTTGGCTTGAAACTCTGCCCCTTCCTCTACACCAATCACTCTTAAGTTTGGTCTTTTTATGCTGTCCCATAATTCTTGGATGTTATGTTCTTGATTTCTAACGAGTTTTGCTGTATAGTCTAAATTCTTCTCTAGGACATATATTTTGTCTTCATTGTCTGAGGTTCTTTCTTCCAAGTTGTCTACTCTGTTGGAGATGCTTTCAATTGAACTTTTATTTTGATTTATTGGAACTTTTATTTTGATTTATTGGTTCTTTCATTTCTGGAATTTCTGTTAGGTTTCTCTTTAGCGCCTCTATTTTCCTATTGAAGTAATCTTTTACTTCCTGTATTTGTTTTTTGATTTCTTTGTCAAAATGAGCTTTTGCCTTCTGTACTTGCTCCCTCATCTCATTTTTGAGTTCATTCTTCAGTTCCATAAACATTTGGAATATGTAATTTCTAAATTCCATCTCTGGCATTTGATCAACTGTGTTTGCCATGGAATCTACTGATGCGGTATCTTGATTTGTTTGTGTCACTTTCTTCCCTTGTTTTTTCATGTTGCTTGTGTGTCTTTTCTACCTGCACTGTGGGACCTTGACTATTTCGATTTTACCTTAAAGCTTTATGTTGTTCCTGTAGTACAATGCTATCAGATCCCCTTATAATTCCTTTACACTTTAAAACCTAACACTTTCTATTCAGAAAATCCAAGTTTGATCACAATGTACAGATTTGGTTAACCCAGATATTATGTCCAATTTACTCTGTAAGCTTCTGGTGGGGTTTTATAGCTTCAAGTATTGGATACAGAGGTGTTATGTTTAGGAAGAAGGAAGTTTCTTGAATTGTTCTTTCTTGGAAAGTATGAAAAGAGAGTTCTATTGAAGTGGTTTAGTGGAAGTGGTTTAGTATAAGTAGATGAGAGAAGAAAGAGAATGGAGTAGACAATTAGGTGGAAAGACCAATTTATATATAAAGTAAGATGGAAAAGAAAAAAAAATGATAAAAGAGTAGGAATTGGTGTAAGAGAGAGGAGAGAGAGAATCAAGAAAATAGAGAGTGAACTATATATAACACCGCTTTGCTATCCAGTTCAATTGCGCCGGTTCTAGAAATCCCAAGTTCTGCGTATAGCTTGTTTTTGCCTCTGTTTAGTATGCACTGGCAGGGTGTAAATATGAAAGATGAAGGAGGAAGAAAAGATGCAAAAGTGAGAAGGAAGAAAAGAAGGAAAGAAAAAAGGAGCAGAAGCAAACAAACACACTGACAACAATGCAAAAAAAAAAAAAAAAAAGCAAAACAAAACAAAGCCAAAAAAAGAAAAAGAAAAACAAACAAACAAACAAACAACCAAACAAACAAAAACCCAAAAACCAATAAAAAAAGCAAACCAACAACAACAAAAAAGAAAGTCGAACCCCAAGTATCAAACAAAACGGGCCCTAGGAAGCCCCTCTCTTTTTTCCTTTCCAGTTTAAGCCAATTGTATCGGATCACATCTAGACAGTCTGCGATCCTGTTAGTGGAGTCAAGGCTGCACCTTAGGCCAGTGGCAGAATGGCTCAGTGGAAGAGTGGCTCAGGGGGGTTGTGTGTCAGCAGATGAATGGCACCGGGAAGGGGACTTTCCAAAAGGCACCCTTTCCCCACACCCACCCACAGTTGTAGCTTCTTGTGGCCGCTATGCTGGCTTCAGACACTCCTTCCCCTTCTGGTTACCTGAGCCTCACCCAGGTGTGCGTTGTTTTCAGAGCGTTGGCGGCTCCCTGGATGTCTGTAGCTGTTCTTCCTTTATGTCTTTTCCCCTTTGTCTGGGTCAGCCACTGTACTTCTCAAAGATGGCAGTGCTCTCCTCCCACTCAACAGCAGCTCTGCAGACCCTTGTGTCAGTCCAGAGCGTGCGGGATCGGCTTGGCAAGCTGTGCAAAAGAGCTCTACGTGGACACCGCCCACGCCTCTAGGCTTCTTTCTATTCCTCCTCGCTGATCCATTTCAAAGCTGCTGCTTGGATGTCTCCTTGCGGAGATGGTATTGAGCAGCTGCGCCTGCAGCGCAGACAGCGCTGTTTCAGACTGTGGACAGCTCCGACTCTGCCCCTGCTCGTGGTGGTCCAGAGAACTTTGTATTTCACTGTCCAGAGGTGCACGAATGTCTCGGCTCCCTTTCAGTTGTAATAGAATTGCTAGTAACACGCTCAAACTTCCCACTCTGCGTCTTTTAGCAACTGTGTCCAGAGAGCACCTCCCTCCTGTTGGCCATCTTCCTATTTCTCAATATCAAGAAGTCCTCCCATACATTTTCTAACTAGATGTTTAGTCAAGATGAATTTAATCAATTTTTATGCATAAAAGAAGACAAACATTTTGTAAAAGCATATTTCCTGAATTTTACAGATTCTGTTACTACCTTTATTCCTTCAACATTTTAACATCTTTGAAATCATGATACAGCTTAAACACCATGTGACCTTATGTTTGTGATTAGTCAAACAGGAGAAACAATATCAATGTCCTACCTGTTACAAACTTTGTTCAAAGCTATCATATTTTCTTTCTTCATTTCAGCTATGCACATTGTTGAGTGTATATGGATAGATTATTTGCCATATAAATCATCCACAAATGATGCATTAATAGGTCAAATTAAAGTGAAGTTTTGAACATTATGTTCTCAGAAAGCTCTGAAAAAAGAACAAAAGACATCTGATACATTTGATACTAATTAATCAAATATTCTCCATATTGGAGAAATATATTCTCTTTTAAAACTATAAACAAATACCTTATAATCCTAACAAAGAAACTATTAAATGAAGATGTATTGTTTTGTTACCAAAATATATATGATTTCCTGTCATTTTCAAAGGATATAAAATGAAGGCATTAGAAATTGTTTGATCCATTAGACTAAAAACAATAGATTTCAAAGTAAGTAAAACTGATAATACCCATTAATATGTCACATACAAATATTGTTAAGTCACTTTATAGTATGTGGGGTGAATTTTTATCAGTTTTGGCACATAATTTTTATCACTACTAGTATATCTTACATAGGATGTAAGGCAACATAAAATTACTGAAATATATAATCTAAGAAATACATGTAAGTGCTAGAATAAAACACACTTTCTGAACTCATTTCTCATTGAAAAGTTAGATTGAAAGTTCAGTATAACTCAAAGGTGCACTCACTCATTCTTATATTGATGTCAAAATACTCAACTGCATTTAATATTTATAATGATTTTTAAATATGCACTTTATATTTAAGGATAAGGTAGCAATGTCATTCATCACTTCTGGTGTATTTGCTGACCAGCAATTTCCCCAAATGTATCAAATCATTTTCCCCACTGGTGTGATCTATTATTTTTTTCTCCAGGTGTCTTTCTAACAATCAAAGACAGCATAAAAGAAAACAATGATAAACTAGGAAAATTAATTTCAAGTTTTCAAGTTCAGCATTCATTTCTATATCACAGTAGATGTGGCTACAATTTTTTAAGAAATATTATACAGAGCCAAGTATGGTGGCACAGGCCTGTAATCCCAGGAGCTCAAGAGGCTGAGGCAGGAGGATTGCAGATTCAAAGCCAGTCTCAGCAACTTAGTGAGGCCCTAAGAAACTTAGTAAGACCCTGTCTCAAAATAAAACAAACAAAGGGCTAGAAATGTGCTCAGTGGCTAAGCACACCAGAGTTCAATCCCTAGTACAGGACCCCCCCCCACACACACAAAATACAATAGAGTACCCATTAAAAAAAGGTAGAAATCAGTGTTTGTCACACATTAAGTTGCAGAGGTAGGTGGTCCTGGGCTGCTATGGAATTCCTGAGTATCACAACATTAGGCTCCTTTCACCAAGTTGCTAGTACTTATATTTTCCCTTATATATGTCACTTATATATGTCACTTATATATGTCACTCCTTGGCCAAAGACCTTTCCAGCTCCAATATTACATCTCATTCCAGCAAATAGGATGGACAGCAAACAAGAAAGCCACACACTCTTCCCTTAAAATTCATGCCAAATTATTTTTTGTTTTTCTTCTTCTCTAGTCCTTTGACTAGAATTAGTCATCTATATGTTCCTATTTCTGAAGGAGACTAGGAAATGTGGTCTTTATTTTGGACATTATCTGAAAATTGGAGGCACATTTTCAGTTCAAAGAGAGAATTTGGGTAAATACTACCAGCCTACCCTCATACTCTCTCAAATTATACTTCTTTCTGCTACCTGGATAGAAATGAAACATTATATTCTTCAGAGAGAGAAACCTTTCTATCTTATTTTCCAAAATATTTGAAATAAGTATAATTTTCATATACTATCAGGATTTTATTATTCCTTACATGTCTTTAAGTTCATATGATTTAATAAAAGCTTATTATGAATTTTGTGCTTGGTTAAATCCCATCTTATTGAATAGTTCCAGGACTGTAATTCAAATTGAATATAATAAGAATGGTTCTCTTGGAGTTGTGCACTATAATGGCCCTGTTGCTTAAAACAAAAATATGCAAAACAAAATGCTAAATTTTAACTGATTTCCTTAAAATCTCTTTTAAATATGAATGATGTAAACTGACTCAGTCAATGGCTAATGAAAAGTCTTATTTTGCTTTTAAATCATTGAATCTTACCAACCATAGAAGTGTCTTGCTCCATTGTTGAGAAATATATTTTAGCTTCTCTTCTCGGGTCTGGAGGTTGGTAATTCATATTCTTTTCCTACTTGGAATATTAGGTAGGTGACAGTTTATTTGAGGGATGAAAATGGAATTTAAACATTTGGAAGTATATATTGCCAAGTGTTGGACTGTAGGCTGCCCCTGTGCTAGCGATTGAAGTGGCAGGTTTTTGATTCTATGTAGTTAAACAGTGTATCAATAATTAAAACAATTATTTTCACAAAGTTTAATATATAAAATATTCTATCTTTAAGTCTAAAAGCCAAATGGTGAAAGTAGGGCTTCTGTTGATTGAGGTAATATTTTCTATCATTCTACTTTTCAGCAATAAAATTGAGTAAATAAAGGTACAGTAAGCAGTTATTTGATATCTTTTATAAATAATGAAGAATATGATTCTCCAATAATTGGTTCCTATTTTTATCACTATAATAATTTAACTCGAGTACTTATTTCCTTGGCTATTTTATCACTTTGAGGGAAGGAATTATAAACATTGACTTTTAGTAGAATATAAAAGGTATATACAGCGTAGCTCTTGGTGCTAACTGAATTTTCCTGTGATGGAGATATATCATTAAAATTTTGCATAATTTTAAACACATAGTATAAGCAATGTCTTAAAATATTCTCCTGAAAAATAAATTTTATGTCAGCTAAATTCTCTAATTAATTGTTCCAAATTATGTTAGGTTGTCCCAAATCTACTTGCCACTTTTATATGGCATATAGGGAAATTGGAAAATGGTTATTAAAATTTTAATTTCATTCTCAATTATTAAAATGACTGCTTGTGGGACACTGTTTTATTATCTCAACTTGCCAGAAACCCTTTCATTATAGTTACATGTATGTCATTTTCTCTCTTACACTGATTATTTTTTAAGTAAAAAATTTGCATTTCTCTCTCATTTTCACAAAGGCACACATTTTATTCAGCATTTTAGCATGTGTTAAATTAAAATTAAACTCCTCACTTAATATAGCTTTATTAAGAATTTCCTGTGGTACTCCTCACTTCTCCCCCAAAGTCTTCTTGAATTCTAAAAGCAAACTTTTTAAAAGATCATGTATTGTTCACAATTGTGAACAAAATTTTAAAAGATTGTTTAGTCATTGGAAGGGAGGAGAAGGAAGGGGTTGTAGGAACTTGACAGACGGCACAAATGTACTGAGAGTTAATGCATGAAATACCATTAGGTTGCTTCTTCTAAGCAACTGCTCTTAGTTTTCCTCAAACTTAAATCACCACCATCACAACAAGAAGAATAGTTTAATCTTTAGCATGCAACATGTACCACCACCTTTTAACTTAATGCACAAATAAGATATGCAGTATTTTTCAGAATATCAAGGAAAGACATTCATGCCTATATCAATCATTCCTAATTCTATTGGTATTTCTGGAAATTGTATTCATTTTTAATTTTGACTGAAATCTACATTTATTCACATATAAGTAGGCTTTCATAAAAATGAGCTCATGTTTTGTATACTGTTTCCTGTTGGCATTTCTCATTCAACACATTTCATATAACTCTACTATCAATAAATATAATTTGTAGTATCAAGAGACAAATACCTGTTTTACTGTTTATAATTTTGTATTTATTGTTTAATGTTTTTGTTGGTGCATTATAATATACATGATAGTGGGATTCATTGTGATAACAGTCTTATCTGCACATACCATAAATTGGCTTGTTTTATTCCCAGGTACTTCCTCTTTCTTTTAGCCTCCTTCCCCAGCACCTTGGTTATTCCATTTTCTATTTTCATGAGGTCCTTTTCTTTCCTTTTTTCTGCCTTCCACATGTGAGAAGAAACGTACTACCCTTGAATTTGAGTCTGGCTTATCTCACTTAGCATGATATTGTCTAGTTTCATTTATTTTCTAGCAAATGAAGTAATTTTGTTCTTTATGACTGAGTAAATGTCCATTCTGTATATATACCACATTTTGTCCATTTATCTGTTGATACACACCCAGGTTGGTTCCTTGTATATTGTGAACTGTGCTGCTATAAATATTGCTACCTCAGTATTATAATCAGAGTAATAAATTATTATAGATGACAAGTAAAAAAAAATAAGTTCTCTGACTCTACCTCAGAGGTTTTGCAGAAACATACAAATATGTTTTTTCATGTATCTTTGAAAATACATTGTCTTTATCTCCAAGAGTTAAATGTTGGTTTTCCTTTGTCAAATTGCTAATTTTAAATTAAAGTAATATATTACATGAATAAGGAAAAAACCTGAATTACTGCATTTCAGAGGAATAATTTTAACTAAAATTAACATGAGTTTCAAATGAATTTAGTTGCTTTACAACTAAAAACATAGAAGAAATTTTGTCCTACCTCTTCCTAGTAAAATACTTATCAAAACTGTATAGTGCAAATTTGGAATGAGTAGATAAAGTCACAGTGATAAAATTTGAAATTATTGGGAAAATATTAAATATATAACAATAAGGAGTAAATCTTTACCCTCAAGTGACATCTGGCATGTCTAAAGTACTTTGATGGTGGTTGTTTAACATTATCATACTGATGACCCTTATTCAATTAGACCTTGAATATTAAGAAGGGTGGATATTGAATGTAGAGTTAGGTCATTGCTCCTAAAAAAAATCCCTGTGCCTCAATGTGTTGTGTGCAAACATGAATAACCAGGTAGAGGGTCCAGCAAAGGACACACTCTTCTTCCTGACATGGAACCCATCTTCCATGGTCTTACCAGAATGGGGAGGAGCTGAGGACAGTAGAAACATCAGATAAAATATGAAGGTCCAACCATTTTGAAAGCCCTTTTGTCATTCAGGTGGCCTGTGGTCATGCAACTAGAATCTTCAGAAGAAGGAGAAAGAATAGAAATATAGAAACCCCTGTGTGGAGGGCAAAGTGAGTTCCCCAAAACTTCAACCAGATCTTCATCTTTATCTGATACTTTCCCTGTACCAGCACCTTCCTTAAGCTGAAGAAAACAGTTCATACTGTGAGGTATGGGACATTCAAAGTCATTTCCCCAGTTTTCTGTTCCCCCTGGAATGTAAAATATGTATGCTTGCTTGTAGTCTAATCTTGAGTTAAATAATTGATTTTACATGATTTTCAGAGAATCAGCTAAGGAATCTTGACAACTTCCCTAAATTGCTTGTTGTGGACTTTGACTGTAAAAGGGATTTCTTCCTGGTAACAGTGTCCTTTGAGACTCAAAGTTTGATGGCAAATAAAATAATTTATTTAGAACAGAATGCTGCACTAAAATTTAAAAATTACTCATTTGCTTAATCTTTCTGATTACCACATCATAAAAAGATAGCAAAAAATTGCCACCTTTTACCGTTTCATCCTTATGTATGTGTCTCTTTGAGATACACACACACACACACACACACACACACACACACACTTCCACCCCCATCCAACCCTATCACTGAAGGAGGGAAGGAGATAGCATGATTAGACAGCACTGCAACATTTGTCTCTGTCTACTAGAAAAGTAGTCACATTTATGCACATACAGGGGAGTGCTAAGCAAGACACACATTTGGTCAAATATTGATGCCATTTATTATATTCAAATAATTCTTTCTATAAATTCAAGTCATGAATTTATTTTTCTTCTGAGTTTTATGGATTTGCCAGTTCTATGCTTTGTAACATTTTTTAAAATATAAAATGTTTGTCTTATTTTCTTTATTTTATATAGATGATACACATTGACTGAAAGTAATGAGGTGATACAATAGACCAATATCATTAATAAATTTTATATCACTCACTATGTTCTCTAGGCTATATCTGTATATTTTGATTATAAAACTTTTGATACATAGGGCTTATAAAACTTTTCTGATACATAGGGCTGTTTCAAGGAATTACAATGGTGTACAGGAGGTAGATTTTCAGGATTATAAAATGACCTGGGATGCATTTGAATATAATTGAAAATAAATTATTTATAAATATACATATGAATTTTCTATAGTAAAAGAATACCATGTGATCTAAGAATAAAAGAATATATTATTTGAAAAAATTATAGGCCTGATAACTGAATTAAAAAGAACTAAATGGCATATTTTTCTTAAAATTTATTTTTACCTTCTAACAGTTCTTTGCATATAATTTTTTACTTTTAGTAATCCCTGCACCATAGATGTGTAAGGAAATGATGGTATTGACATTAGGACCTGTTGACACTTACATTAATCTTGTTTGATTATCAACTTTAGAATGTACAGCTACACATTTGACAGTGCAATGTATTACGTAAATTTACCATTTTGAATAACAAAGATACTAGCATTAAAGAGATATGTTATGTGACCAATTTACTGACCCTTTATGGTACATTATGTTTATACTGATAGGATTTTTTAAAATGTACCATAATATTACTTGATTGTTCTGTTGAAATTCTTGCAAAAAGGAGAAGAAAAACTTGTTTGTTTTTCAATTACTTATCAGTGTTATTTTAGTAACATAGACAAAAACAGTTTCAATCATCTGCAAAATCAGCCAACAATCAACTTTTCTATAGTCTTACATAGGTACTTGCTCCTTTTATAGAAGATGCAGAAAGTTTAATTGCATAATTGACACTCCAAGTTAGTGAGTTTCTGTCCTTTACTGGCTCTATGACTTTAGAAAAAGTGTTTCTCTTTCACTTTGCTGTTCAAAAGGCATATTGAAGAAATGAATGTTCTCTTCCTATGAAAATGTATTAATTATTATTTAGAACATTAAAAACATTTTTCTGAAATGTGGACTGACTAGGAACAATAAACAATGAAGACATAATTGGACCATCAATAATCTAATTCATTCTAGATGTTTCACAGGAAAAACAAATGCAAACTCTCAAACTGAGAGGAAACCATTCTACCATCCAGTGATAGAGTCCCCAGGTATTTATAAAAATGTGTACATGATAAAGCCTGTAATTTGTAAACTGTAACCTGGCAGGACAAAATAACATCCTGGAAAACCCCAGCATTCTAATGTGGCAATATACAATTTGATTTAATACAGGTAATACATAGAATATTTGAAGCTTAATTAGTATTTTAGTTTCCTAAGTGAAATATTATTCTTCTTACTGAATCATTGCTAAGAATGTATCTCATAAAGACATATGCTTATGCCCTCCTAGACTGTAATTTACATTTTTAATATTTGTAATTTGCAATTAGCACTATCATTACCTTTTATTTGGGGAGGTACATTAAATCAGTACTCTAAAAATTTTAAGAAAAATCCATATTTTATAATGTTCTTCCTAGAGTATATTATACTGAAATGTATTTTACTATCTGCCAAAACTGCTCTCTTTTACAGCAGAAGATAAATTGTTCTTTATCTCTGAGCAGTGCCTTTTTGCCATAGCCAGTGGGATTCAATACCACTGATTCTTTTTACAATCTTGGTTTAGAAAATTAAAGAAACTCAAGTAGCACTGCTGCAATCCATTCATGGCTAATACATCTTGTCGCGCATGACTGAGGACAAGTGCCCTCCAGATTAAATTTTGCTGCTCAGCACCCTGCATTTTCATAAAATATAGTCCTTACGTAGCTCCATGAATATCCCAAGCATGTGGTTTAATTTAAACCAACATGCTTGAGTCACCAACTTAAATAAAATGTTTATAATGTTCCAAACTATTTTATAAATGTACCTTAAAATAAAACAAGCAAACACTATAATTTCAAATGAAATAAAATGATATCTATACTCATTGACAAGTAGAGACTTCTTCAGGGAGAGCTTTCCAGAATTAACTTGGAACCAGGTATTTGTTTGTGACTATTAACCTGTGACAGAAAAAGCCTCTACTACCCACTTGGCCCAAGTCACCAGGTGCTAGATGGACTATTCTGCTTCCCAGCCCCAGGACCAAAGCTACTGAGACATTTTCATTATGAACAGCCTCACCAAAATTTACCCTTTTTTGGATGCTCTCTTTGGGTTCCATGCTACACCATTTATAATCACAGATTAAAGGCAGCCCTTGATATGCATTTTGAAAAAGAAATCTTCATAATAACAATTTGTATGTGAGTTTAAAGGTAATCAAGACAAAAAGGTAAAACAAAACGGACCAAAACAATCCCACTGGGAAGTTATTTATTGTGGTATATACACATACATGTCTTTTGAATGATTTTTGGGAGTTATTTATATTTATTTTTTATTTTTTGTATTATGTTTTGGTGCCAGGGATTGAACCCAGGAATGCTTAACCACTGAGCCACTTCCCTAGCCCTTTTTATATTTGTTTTCTTACTTGAGACAGGGCCTCACTAAGTTGCTGAGGCTGGCCTTGAACTTTTGATCCTCCTGGCCCTGCCTCCCAAGCCACTGTTTTTAGGAGTTACTTATTGTCATTATTAACATACATGTCTTGTGGGTTGGTTTTCCTGTAAGAGGCATCATCTGAAATCTAAGAGAGCACTTTATACTTATATGTGATTACTAAAACAAACCAGTTGAAATGATCATCTACTGCTACAAGTTTCTCCTGTGTGTGTGTGTGTGCGCGCGCGCGTGCGTGCAAATGTGTGTGTGTGTTCTAGTCTCAATGTAATCCATCAGATGATTCCTCATAATGATAAAAATTTACTTTAGGAACTATTAATAGAACTTTTGGCCACATAGAAATATAGATGATATAAAAATGAACCTAAAGGTTAAGGAGAAAGTATCCATCCATATTCTGATGACAAGTATATACAGTTATTAATGTCCTGTAAGCCAGTTGGAAGAGTATTGTGATCTCTAATTATTAGAAGAATATGAGTAGAACATCAGGCATACAGGATCCTGTGTGTCAGTTGGGAATTTGAAGGAATCACACCATATAGTCTGTAGGGAGACCTACTGAATCATCATGTAAAACTTTAAGTAAACCTTAAACTAAGATGACAGAAATGTTATAAATTTAATTATGGCACCATATATACAATGTTGAGAGTATCAAAGGTCATCAAAAATATCAAAAAAGTAGTGGAATCCACATAACACAAAACAAATGGTAAACAAAATAATTTAATGTGTTAAAGTGCTTTAATGATCATATATCATATAGTTATATAAATATTTTAAATTAATTTTCACATAAATATCAAAACCCTTGAAAAAAATTTTTTCTAATAAGAATGACAGGTAATTTCTTAAGAGCAGTCTCATTACTTTAGCTATTCACATCATGCATAATTATTAGTAATTCAAGTACATTAGCAGGTGTATTTTTGCCTCTGTAAAACATTTAACAAAAATGTTAATTCTATAGATATAGCAATTTGATTGATATGTTAGATTAATATAATAGAAAACAAAATTAAATTGAAATTAATGCTTAGGAACACCATTTCTTTGTTGGTAAGAAGTAAAAATGTATGCTTTATGGATTAACAATACAATTTTTTTTCAATTTAAGCGGAATACCAAAATTAAATATACCCTCCCCACTTAGATATCTGAAGGCACATTTTTATTTTAGTTACTCAGTTATAGGTAATCCATTAGTAATTATCAGCAGGAACATTTCATGTAGTGAGAAGTTATTGTGTCACTTAAATGCTCACAAAAAAAAACTGTATATAGTTATAGTAACTCTAGAAGTAAAATACATAAACTCACATACAAATCTGGACATATACATGTGTGCAGGCACACACACACACACATACAACCAGAGTATTAGAGGGGTTAAATTAACTTTATCAATGAAATATATGTATTATGTGATAGATTTGCCATATGAATGCATATATTCTGACTTTCCTTCTCATCAATTTGTATTAATGTAGCTGTATTTAACAAAAGGAATTTATGTGTATGTTATTTTGGATAGTGTGCAAATATTTTATACATTAGGAAAGCATTTTAACATGTTTTATTAAATTGAGGGTTTCTAATGCACTGACTTCTTGATGCTGTTGATTAAAGAAACAAATGATGATTGGGAAAAGAGAAAAAGAAGAAGTGAAAATTTGTGCACTGTACATTTTATTTCCTGACTACAAAGACCAAGATAAATTCTTTATATCAGATAACTTTGAATATTTTACATTCCTCTTAAAGTCAATGTGTTCTTCAGCTAATACCTTGAAGAATACTCTTGTATGGTGACAACATAATGCCAGTTGTTCTTATCATGTGTCTCTTTGATAGTATGTTTATTTAATTTGTGGGAAGAAACTATATAAAATATGGACGTATCACACAAGCAATGTTACTCTGCCTTCTCATGTGGGTATTAATTTATGATTTCACTAATCCATTTAACAAATATCACTTCTCAAGGACCTGCTTTGATGACCATTATTTTAGTGACTCAGTATATAGAGATAAATAAAATGCATTGAAGCACATGCATTTTATTTCCTCATAAAGTGTTAGAAATAAGAGAATTGCTGCACAAGTGACCTTTTAAGAGAATATTTCAAAAATATTCAAAAATATAACTACATATTTAAAGGAAAAATTAAACAATATATTTTTATGATATGATAAAAATACAGTTTATCATTTGAATACTGTGGCTATTTTCCTAAAGGGAAAAAAAAATGAGATAGCAACGAGCAAACTTTTGACAAATCATTGTGAATGGGAAAATGTGTTCTATTTATGAAATATATTTTTGTGTTAGATTATAAGGAAAAGAATCACTATCCAATAAAAATATATTTATGGATTTAAGACAGACATGAAATGAAAAGTACATGTTAGAACTATTTCTGTCTTGTTTTGTTTTTGACTGCTATGAAGAGCTGAGTAAAAGCCATTCAGAGTTGAAGTACTTATCATGACTTGATAGTCTGACTGTTTTTTAAAGAAAATCTAATTGTTGCTCAATTCTGATTAGAACAATAGGAAACTTCTTCTTTAAGGTATCATATACAAATAGTGTACACTTAGAAAACATTTCCTAAGATGATTAATAATAATATAAAGGACTCTTGTTTAAGCACATGGCTAAGAATACTATCTTGGATATTCTGTAGAAATCAATTGTACGGACTTTAAATAGAAGAGTTAAGAAAACTCATTTTTTAAAAAGTACAAGCACTAAAAGCAAGAATATGATTCATTTTAATTCAGTTAATGAACTATTGCCAGGATTTAAACAATGGTATTCCACCAGTGTGATTAACCTGCAGGCTACGGAGAATATGAATATTATAGAGAAAAGTCATTTGTAGACAAAAGCAAAGAAAAATTTATGCTACAGATATTGAGAACAATTTCAACCTTCTTGATCTCTACATGTTCATAATTTATGGATAAAACTGCACCTCTAGAAAGGTTCATCTTTGAAACTTAATTCTAGTATTTTGAAACACCAATGTAGCAAGAGAATGGCACAGAATGGCTCTTGCGAGTCCCTCCACATTCATTTCATGAGAGTAAGGAGATCAGCATTCAGCATCAATTTAACGTTCCTTTAGCTTCAGGAACCAAAACCATTTTAATGCTCAGAATGATTTGAATGTGTGATGGCATTGAACTCTTCCTTATGCATTGATTAAATTAACCTCACTGAAACAGTCTGAAGGAAGACCACATGAAGCATGGAAATGCAGGATAGTCATCCAAACCTTGTGCTGGAGCCAGACATGCTCGAATTTATAAAGTGGCTCCATCATCACTCAATATCTTTATGTGTTAGTTACTCAGTCCTCAAAATAGGATTTAAAAATTGTGTCTGCCCTGACAGAATGGTGGAGATTAACTAAAAATGAAAAGCTCTTAGCACTGTACTTGGCTTGTGGTTCATTAAAATGTTAGCTGCTATTATTATTCCTTTATTATATACTAGTTTTGAATTGTTTGTTATATATAATTAAATATCTACATATCTGTAAAGTTTAGGGTTCTCACCCTCTTTCTATTGGTCTCCCTCTCCTTTTTCCTGAGCATTCAATAAGAAGAAATCCAAGGAACCTCAAAGTCTTACAGCTTGAACCTAGGAATATATAGTAAACCTTAGAGTCATTTGAATTTTAAGTGTTCAGATATTTTGAGTAGCAGTCAAAATGGTCCTGAATCATGTCTTTGCTTTAATTGATCAAATAAATTAAGTTGAACACAAATATTTTAAAAATAAACATTAAATACTGAACATATGTCAAGTACCATTCTAGGATCTGTTTTCTATTATTTGCATCTATCTATCTATCTATCTATCTATCTATCTATCTATCTATCTATCTATTTAAGAACTAGTATGAATATTCCTTTGGTGAAGAAAAACAATAGCCCTGAAATTGAACCAAAAAGAAAGTGTGTTTCCAGTGCACTTAGTTTGGTCATCGACAGTGATGGTATCCTAAGTCCAGAGTGATTGGCTTCAGAAAGAGGTTTTCTTTGAAGCATTAAAAAAAAAAAGCAAGTACTTGACTGCTAAAGAAAGGTGAGTATTCTCAGTAGCTTCCATCTACTGGGGAGTACAGATCTTATAGAGCATACCAAATACTATGCTATTAAAGAATTGACAAGAATCTTTGTACAGAACTTTTCACAGTTTTCAGCATTCTTATGAATGTTTTTCTCATTGCATTTTCAAAGAAAATTATGAAGATTTAAAATATCCACTTTAAAATAAGGTAGCAGTTTCTTAATACAGAATATAACACAATTCCAAGAGTTATGCTTGGAAAACTAGGAAGGCTCAGATTGAGACTTAGGATTTTAATAGCATTTGCATTTGAGTTTATTGAGCTTATATAATTGGGGTGGAAAAATCTGTGTAGTATCTTAAGCCCTGTTATAGTTACAAAACCACCTCACCCTGTCTCAGTTCTTTGCCTAGTAAGTAGATAAACTGAAATTTCAGCATTTGTACTATATCACCTGGCCCAGTCCTTTTTTCCTCATTGTTGCCCCTTTTCAGTGGTTTAGGTTATGTATTACCTTAGGCAAGAATTAATGATATATACAAGAAGAATCAGTATTAAGCTATCAACTCTCTAATAAAAACCACTTAGATTGAATAGGGAAGAGAACAGAAAAAAATGGAAACATCATGGAAATTCAAATAATTATTTGTTCTCTTGAGAAACATACATTTTCATGAAAAGAGTAAAAGTTGGAGTTAAATTTATTATAATGAACTTTTTGAAAATCATGTAGAAAATTGTCAAAATGGCATGTTAAATTTCACTTGGGCTAGTATAAATCAACAGGTGGAGAATGATCTAAATGCTATTATGTAATATTTTCCAAGTTTTAGGTGGACAGGAATTACCTTGATTAGGGAGATGTTTTTTGCTAAATAGAGATAAATCTACTACTTTCTTTTCTATAATAAATTTCTGGATTGACAAATTACAGAATGAGTAATAACTAACTGCTTCTGTTGATCTAAAGGGTTTCAGCTAGCATTTGGTATATATTTTAAACTAAAGCCTTATAGTATATGATCTTTTATATTTTACATTAAGTCAGATCTAATCAATTAAAACATTTGGGAGTCCAGAATAGAGCATGTATTTACTTCACCTATGTAGGGGAATACAGTATATGTGTCACATCTAATCTGACCAGTGATGCAAAGGTTTTATTTATTATCCCAGTTGCATTGCATGAAGGGTCCAACATAAATGTGGGTCTTTGTACTTCTCAATTTATCATAGAGCTGAGCAACATTTTAAGAATCACCCATATAGTAATCTGAGAGTAATTCTCACCAGATTCTCATCTCAGGTTCTGACCTAATAAAACATTAGACATATTTTTTTTTTCATCTAGTTTCTCCCAGTTGGTGACCTCAAGTAGGAAACATAATTTTAATGGCAGAAAACCCTATTTAATGCATGGAATCATTTCAATGAATTCCATTTTCACTTGTGCAGTTCTTTTTGTACTTATCACTCAGCCTTTCTACCACTCTCCTGGGGAAAGGCAGCCCTTATTGTTTCTCTCATTTTCAGACCCTGAACAAGTAATTGCTAAGTTTATGAAGTCAGTCACAACAGGTATATTCATATTTGATTGATTGTTCTGGAGAGTGCTGCCACTGGATTATACCATATTATGTTGAATTCTTTTGCAATCTTCTCTTTATTCATAGTGCTTTATGTTAAAGGGAAATATATCTCTAAGACTACTTAATTTAATTGCTTTTATTCTAAGCACTGTGCAAATCATGGTCCTTTCCTTTAATAATTGCATAGGTATAAAGATTGATTTAATTGGCGACAAATTGACAATAATATTAGTAATAAGTTTGGGAAGAAGGGATGTGAGAAAAGTAAAAAGAAGAGGTGCATGTGCCGAAAGCCTGCTGTGTGCTAGGCACCATGCCAATTGCTTTGTTCTCATTGACTCTAATCTTCACACCATTAAAATGTGGTATTTGCCATCCTCACTTTAAAAATGAGATATTCGATGTTCAGTGAGCTTAAGTAACTTGCTAATCATAATTAAACTAGTATAATAGCTAGCATTTGTTGAGAATACCCTATGTGCTCTAATTGAGCTAAGCAACTTTTCCTTTTATTTCATTTAATATTCAAAAGAAGTCTGTGAGGTAGGCATTGATTTTATCCACCTGTAGAGATAAAGAAACTATCATATGAAATATTTAGAGAATTGACAGCATTGACAAACTAGTAAGTAATTTAGCATAAATTCAGACCTGGAACTTGAACTTAGTAACTAGCACGAGGACCAGATGGTTCTTAATGATCAACTACATATTCCAAGATATTTGCCATAGTTTCCATGATAAAACTATAGTATCACAGATATAAAGGATATCAGTGAATTTTATACCACTAATGTGTGATTTGAGCTATGCCTAAAACACAAGAAAAAAATGGAATACTTAGCCAGGAAAGCTAAAGCTACTGATTTAGGTCTGTTACCTAGTTTCTCATCTGTTCAATTCTGTCCTTGCCTTCTGTTATTTTCAGTGCATCACAGGAGGCTTACTAACTCTGTTCAGTGACTCAGGATGCAGCCATTTATTGTTCTTAATCTCAAGTGTGATTTCTTTTTCAGATCTATTAATTTATATGGTTTATTCTTTATTGCATTCCTTATTTCCTGTGCTTCCTTTTCAGTCCTCTTGCACATTGTCTTTTTGATTCTGGCTGCCTTCTTTCTAGTGTTCTTTTCTGGTACTTACTTTGCCAACTGCCTTTCTTTTTGTCACCTCCTTCAAGTATCTTCTTGCCCACTGGTCAGAGCAGGCTTTATTTTTTCATTGTTTTACTGTTGCTGCTACTGCCTCACAGAGCACTGGGGAAGAATCCCTGTACTCAATTGTTTTTGTTTCTTTTATTCTTGCTCATAATGTATGAACCTCTGACCTTCTCTTAAAGCCCCGTCCATCATCATTCTTAAATTTCCCCCTCCCACAAAGTATTGGTGCTTTTCACAATCCCAGATTGAATGAGAGCTCTACAAAGGGAAGGTATATTTGCCTGTCAAGATAACTAAGAAAAAGTTTAAACAGCACAAATAAAATTTGTCCTTGGAAACATCTTAAACATGACTGTCCAGTTACAGCTCCGTAAAAAGTTAAAAGCTATTAGATATTCCTTTCACATGTCATTTACATCCATGTGGCTTCGTCTATATTTTTGCTGATCCTTCTATTTTGGATGTCCTCTTCCAACCTCCTTCTCCATCTCTATCTTCCACTTAAGAAAATATCACCCAGACGTGAAAGCCAATATCAAATGTCAGATCATTTGTGAAACCTTTTATGAGATTCTCTTCCTGCATAAGAAATAACATCTCTTCAAATTCTTGTGCATGTTGTATACCCCTGGAATCATAAATATTAACAAACTGCTCCAGACCTTACAGAGCCAGATATTAACCTCAACTATTGTGAGGTAGATTTGGGCATAGATTCTTCTTTGATAAGCTGCTTCATTAGTAATGTAGTGTTCACTAAAGGATTCAAAATAGAAATAGAAATTGCAATGTTATCTTGTGATTAAAAATGAGAATGAAGCATCCAGAACTTTGTACTGTGTTATTGTACTCAAAGGGCTTATAGATCCTTACTAAAGTTTGAAATAATGAAGACAATGGTAATAATAATAATAATAATAATAATAATAATAATAAAAATACCTGAACATTTCAAAAATTCAAATTTGATGCATTTTTGTAGTATTCTGTGTTCTGTTTCATCAGATGACTGAATAAATCCTATTAAGAATGTCAATATAGAATTCATCTGTCATGATAATAAAAAATGTAACCAAAATATCTAACAAACAGGTAATTTTTAGAACTAGGAATTCTAACCACAGAAGAAAAGGAAGTGTTACAATGTTGCTAATCACGAAGAACTGCAAGAGCCCTCAAGTCCATGAGTCATGGGTGTCCTGATTTAGTCTACTTGTTCATGCGAGCTGTCAAGGAGAATCAGTAGAGGGCAAGGGAAGTGCTGTGACAAGGTGCCACTGAGAAGAGAGCTAATTGGGATTCTGCAAACCAGTGGGTGTACGAGGTTCAGAGAAGAAATGGACCCATTAATGGATTATACTAGCTTTAGGGAATGACCATAAATATCACAAAATACAATTGCCTATTGGTCAAAAACTCAACATCTGTATTTTTTAAATAAAATTAACTGTAAAGAACAAAATAATTAGAAAAACAGTGGTTATTATTTTAACTATACAGGATTAACTATTTCTTGAGTACTAAACTCTCCTAAAAAATGAACCAAAACAAATAAAAAATACCATGGGTTTGATTATATTAATTCTTTGTATTTGGGCCTTTTAAAGACTTCTGACAGCTAGGTTAATACCACCTTTTCTAAATTTTAAGATACTGAGATTCTAGAAAGTTGTGATTTAAAGCCCATAGTTAGGACCTGGAAAGCAGCAAGCTGTCCTAAATCTCAGTGAGTCATTCTTGCAGTCCTCAAAGAGACTTTATTGTTTCTCCCTGCACTGTCTGTGTTGCAGGTGTTCCCCAGTGATTTTTTAAAATAACCTTAAAGTGTATTGACAATTTTATAAGTCTTGTAAAAAAAAAAAAAAAAAAAAAAAAAGATGTGGTCTACAATTACATTTAAATCATGTTGTTTTGTTTTTCTTGAAGATAAGAATGTTAATGCATTGAGAAGGAAAAGAAATATGTAGCTCATATGAATAATTTTTGAATGCATTCTTATTTTGATATACTGTCCACATAAACATTAAAGTTATATGTAGAAATTTATATAAAAATAATTCAAAAAATGGATTGGTGTGTGTACAATGATATTTAATATAGTATTAGTTATAATAATAAAACATGTAAAAATAAAATGAATGTCCAATAATAAGAAAATGGCTAACCCCTGGTTTATACTAAACCACTGTGATGTGCTTCTCCTGTTGCTTCCTAATCTCAGAGGGAGGCACCGCATTCTAGTCAATTTAGCTAGAACTAGGCATTGTGCCCCTCTCTGCTTCTTTACTCATCATGTTGCATTGCTTGTGTCTGAATTTGAATCCTGACTTTGTCAATTCCTATGTACATGGCATGAGTAAGTTCCATGCCTTCTCCTTGCCTCAGTTTCTTTATTTGGGAAATTGAAAAAAAAAAAAAAAAAAAAAACAGCAGTATATATACTTTAGGCTGGCCAAGATTATATAACTACAACACTTAGATCAACAGTAGGTGCTCATGAACATTAGCTTTTAACTATTGTGAAGACCATGATACAATCACTTCTATAGTTACTCCAGTTATATGAAAAATGTTTATTGAACGCATCTTGAAAATAAACCCTCACTGTTCCCAAGCTATTGTTATTTTTCCACTGAAATCCAGCTTTTTTTTTTTTTTCCTTACAGACACTAACACCATCTAGGTCTGACCAATTCACTTCCTATTTCAAATCTGTCAGTACCAGATTATAAATGGTACCTGTAATCCCAGGTACATGGGAAGCTGAGGCAGGAGGATTGCAGTTTAAGGCCAGCCTGGGAAATTTGCAAGACTATGCCTCAAAATAAAAAATGAAAAGGGCTGGGAATGTAAAGTTCCCCTGGGTTCAATCCACAGTACCAAAACAAACAAATAAATAATCAATCCAAAACCCTGTTAGTGGTGTCCCTGGCCACCATGACTTGTCCTTGCTTACAACTGCAAGCACATTCTTAACACTCTACCTTCCATTTCATGTTTATCTCTCTGAAACTGTTTATTCTTTCCCTTGTAAAATGCCAGCCTTTGTTGTTGTTTTTAAGAGAATACTAATATCTGTTTCTCTGTGTCTAGGAATACTCATCTGCTGACCTTGGCCAATTAAATTTTACTCATTCATTAATTTTTAATTCAGCAGTTTTAGCATTCTTCTGGAGCAAGACTTAGGTGCTTCTTCTCAGGGCCCTCTTGATACTGTGTGTCTATTTCTATCATTTCATCTACTACCTTGTATTTTAATTGTCTGTTTTGGTGTTGTTCTTCTCCATGAGAGTTGGGAGTATACAGAGGCCAAATTCTTAGGAAAATGTATTCATTGAGCCTGGCACAGTGTTTGGAGCATACTGTTGTTCTATAAATGCTTAGAACAAATGCTCAGATATAAATCTTAAATTGATACAATTGTTGTGATCTTTATAAAGTTACTTGTAAGCAATTGCATAGTTACAAAAAAAATTTGTATTATTTTATGAGGTAAAACAAGTTACAAATTTTATAGAAGTCTACATGCCATCATTAGAACTGTATAAAAACTAATGCTAGATGGGGAGAAGACAATTAAGGAGAATTTCATTGTTGATTTTCCAATCAATTTCCAGAAAAAAGTTACTTAATATGTAATTTAGTACAAGTATAATTTATGTAATTTTCTTAGAAAATCTTTTTTAAAAGATTTAGTTCTGTTTTATTTTTAACTATCTTCAGAGACAAAGTAGCCTACAGTATTCATAAGTTTTCATTTCCTTGATATAAATAATGGTTACATAAATACATTCAAACTAATAACATACAAGTTGCATCCATAGTGCAGGACTGGCTTATGATGTGAAGTATATGAAATGTTTTAGTTAAAAAAGCATGAAAGTCTTGGTATAAAAACAGTCATAATTTCAAATTTAAATGTTTGATTTTATAATACTTTCCAGAACTACAATCAGTAATTTTCTCATAGATGCAGAATATCACTACTTATATTCAGATATTTTAAAGATTTCTCCTGTTTAAATGTGTATTCAAAATGTGTGCTTCACTTAGATTTTCCAACATATTATGTTTTCCAGCATGTTTACCTCAACACTTTTGGGTAATTATTTCCTAGACAGTCTTGACGCCATCACATTAATAGCAATTAGACATTTATAAAGAGAAAAAGGAAGCATTTTACCATTTAAGTAACTTTTGAAAAATATATCTGAAAGTGCAATCGAGCTACTAAACATCACTATCACAAGAAGAAGGGTGGACAAAACATTAAATGGAAGGAGGAGACCTCTGGTAACTTCTAACTATGACTTTCCTTCTGGGTAGGTTAAATTTGGGTAATGATTAGCCATCATTAATCACTAATCATCCATTAGTGATTTCAAATCTAAACTTACCATACACAGTTTTTAGTGGTTGAATATATTATAAATATTGCATATAAAATGACTAAATATTAAAGAATTTAAACAACTTGTCATAACTGAGTGAAATCTTTCCTAAGTCTTCTTCGTCTTCTTCATTTTTTTTTTTCATTATTCCACACTACCTCTCTTAGATCATGGTAATGCAATAAAACAAAGATAGAAGAAGAAGAAAGAAAAAGACTTCTGTTTTCTATTTTTAAAAACTTAAAAAAAAAAAAAAACTTCTTCCCTGGACTTTTGATTCATCAACATTAGGATGCAAACTTTTCATTTGAAAAGAGTAACATGGTTTCAAAAAGCATATGTAGGATCAAAAGATCTTTGTTCTAATTTAAATCCAGACACTTGACTTACTAGATGGCTTGAGGAATATCAGTGAACCTCTCAAGTCTCAGTTAATTCACCTATAAAATAGGATTAAAATATGCCCAGTGTAGCAAAACTCTAGAAATAGTGAAAAGAGCATTGACTGCCAGACCTTAGGAGAGAAGAATGAAGAGACAAAACAGAAAAATTTCAGGACATTGAAAGTATTCTGTATGATGTTATAATGGAGGAAACCTCTCGTTATACCTTTATCCCACTCCACAAATTGTATACTCACAAGCATGAACCTTCATGTACAACCAGGTGCTGAGGGGTTAATGTAGTGGGGCATTTTGAAGTGGAGAAGTCTGCGCACATGTGAGTGAGGAATATCTGGGAAATCTCTGTGTTCTTTACTCAAATATTTTGTGAACCTTATACTCCTCTAAAAATAAAGTCTGTGTATAAAATACAGGATTAGAAAATGTACAACCTTATACCAGTAAATCTTAAATAAAATTGACAGTTTTCTTAGAAAAAAGATTGTCTAGGGTACTCATGTCAAATGATTGTTGTGCAACAATATGAGAGAATTAGAATGTACTTTAATATAATTATAGGCATTGTAGAGAGTTACAACTTTATTAACATTGTCACTATCTAATTATTTTCATCTGTCTTTTGTTATTTAATAGAATGGGAATAACAATCAAAATGATGTCATGAGAAATGTATTGAAGATTTGAGCTGCAGATGAAACTGTTGGAAATTAAGTAGCCCAAAAAATGATGGGGAAAATGTTTAGTCCATTACTCTAGACATTTTCCTTTAGAAAAATACGGTGTTATATAAAAAGATGCTCTATATGTTTATTATGAATTATAATGCATACTACTATTATAAATACAACACTTTGAATAAAAAATTGTAAAAAAACAGCATTTAAAATTTTATTAAGAAACCCTTCTATGATAGTTCCTTATAAGCTGGAATATTACATTAAATTATACTACATAAAAATGAATTTAAGACCTGGGACATATGAATATATTAGTTTACACAGCAAAAGAAGTTCAAGTGTCAGATGGAGTTGAGATTGCCCACCAATTGACTTTGAGATGAAGAAGTTATTCTGGGTTATGCTGGCAGGCCTAAGGTAATCCTAACAATCCTTAGAAGGGGAAGAGGGAGTTAGAGGAGAAAGAGCCAGAGATAAGCAGAGAGACAGCTACAACTACCTGGAAGGACTCAGTTCAACATTTCTGATTTTGAGGACAGAAGAAGGATCCATGAAGCAAGACAATGTGGGAAGCTTCTAGAAGCCAGAAAAGGCAAGAAAATTAAGTCCACCTTAGAACCTCCAGGAGAAATGTAGCTGTTTGATCTTCGTCTATTGATACCCACTTCAGATTTCTGACTTTGATAACTTGTAAATTTGTATTGCCTTAAGCCACTAAATTTGTGGTAAATTGTTATTGTGGCAGTAGGACACTGACACGATATGCTTAGCATAACAGGTAAAGAACATAACAGCTTTTGTCATCTGTTTATAATGATGGCAAACAGGTTTTCTATCTCAATGTGAAGAGTGAAAGCACCTTTGGGCAAATTGCAATTGATGCTGGTGCTTTTATTTATGAAAAGGCAAACATATCCTCATTACAATTAGAATTATATTCATAAATTATAGCTGAGTAGGAAATTTTTCAAAGAGTCTTTTAGAAGTTGCTTGTTGGTGAGTGGGTGATGTAATGTTTTCTTAAAAATTAGTACATTAGTGCGTGATAGAAGCACATGGAATTATAATGATAAAACATTGAAATATTTGGTACAGAAAAGATCTAGTATAGGCATTTTCTTATAACTGCCTATGGTACATTTAATATAGGCAAACTACTATTTAGGATGATTTTACTAAAAAAAAAAATCACAGTGTTTCAATCAAAAAACAAAGGACTAAATCATTAACATTCCATAATTTACATCCTGATGACCTCTGTACCACCCACTGATGATGATTATTTCATAATCCAAAATTGCTTTGTTTTAATTCACCAGTTTTTGCCTTATGTTTCCTGTTGAGACAACTTTACAATTTATAGCCTGAAATGATATTTTTTAAAAGAGTCATTTGACATTACAAAAGTTTAATTATAAAAATATTGTATTCACAAGAAAATCAGCTTTTCAATGACTTGTTTAAAAAAAGTGTAGTTGTTGAAAGAACAGTTTGTATTACAAAGTGCATTTCTCATAATTTTGGTATTTCATATAAATCTTCAAAGAAATATTAATGTTCTTAAGCTGGGGATTTGGGTCAGTGTTAAAGCTTACCTGGTATGTGTGAGGCACTTGGTTTGATCCCAATGTTTTTTAACATAGTCCTGGAAAATATATTGATTTTTCTCTGTCAATCAAGAGGACTGAAATTGAATCTAAATAAAAGTTTGGTAACATTCAATTATGAAGCACTATGAAGAGCACAGAACCAGCTAAAGCAGGGGAAAGATTTCTGAACGTGGAGGATTTACAATTTATCAGAATGTATACTTAGCATCTTGTAGTAGAGATGTTAAAAGAGGTGCAAACAAAAGAATCTTGTATGTAGATAAAATCATTTATATTATTGAGTATAAATAAATGTAAATCTGAATTCCTTGATTAAACATCTAAAACTGGTATTACCAGTCCCACATTTTTATTATTTTTCCATATGGTGGTCTCAAGAGCTGTGTCTTTCCCCCTTCTACTGAACATTTGTGTTTAAGTCTTTCATTTGTCTTTCTGCTCACCTCTAATTTGTCAGTGAACCTTTAACTGACATTTATTAAAGTTCACTAAATTTGGAAGCAATTCTCAAAGATTAGGAAGTGTCAGACATAATTTTATGCTAAAAACAATGGGTCAGAAAGGAAAGCCTCATCAGTATATATCCATTTAATGGAGAGTTTGGCATAAATTCTGGATCACATAAAAGCCCTTACAGGGGAGGAAAAAAAGCACTATTTGCATATGGATAACCATTAGAGAATTTCTACTTCATTAACCTGTTGAATCCTGTAAAAGGTCAGAGACAGAAATAATATTAAAAACCATAAAGAAGAATTCAGTGGAGACAATATATTTAATTCCTAAATTATAAGATTACACACTAAGTACAGACCTAAGGCAAAATATCTAAGAATGGATAATTAACATCAGAATTAATTGGCATAGAGAAATATATCCATTATTCAATTAATATATAATATGATGAACTGTTTATTAAAGGTACTTGAAGCCTTTTAAAAATCTGGATTAGGAACATTTAATCCAATGTGCTGAAAGTTGTACCTTGCTGATTTTGAGGAAAATAAAATTTCCTAAGGTATATGAAGATTTGAATATGATTTTTAAAGGTCTGATTAACATCTATTGCTTTCCTAATATAGTCATGAGAAAAATTTTACTTAACGCTTAATATCCTTTCTTGATAATGAATTATTGAATATGTATGAGTATCTGACTCCTTGCAACTTCCTACTAATTATTCTGATTTTTTTTATTGTGTAGAATGAATTTAGTACATTTTTTATATGACAGATATTTTTTAAATTTAAAAACACTATGTCCTTCTCTCTCTTTCTCATATCATTTCAGATTCACCCTAACTAGTTCATATACTATGCATTTGATAAAATTTCCCAAATGTTTATGAAATTTGCAGTTACTTTTCCTTCCACACTCTCTACCTGGTTTGTCAATGTTCTGTAGATAACCAATGTTTTGTAGGTCCAAAAAGCAACAAAACAAAACAAATGAACAAAAATTACACAAACATACCTGTGTTTCCCATTCAAAATTGTTTTCATGTGTATACTTTTATTTGTGTGTATGTGTTCAGAGACAAAAGCAATAAAGAAAAAAAAAAAAAAGAAAAAAAGACCAACTTTCCCTTTATCTCACCAGTTTCTCTCCAAAATTTAATGTAAAAACTTACTAAGTAATGGGTTAATTTGTCTATTTCTGGCACAGAAGTTACTATATTTTTTTAAACTTCATTTGTAAATTTGGAATAGTTCATACATTAAAGATGAATTTACATAGACTGGTAAATATAGAGCTGCACATTAGTTTGAAAGAAATTAAATGATCCAAAATGAGAGTTACATATGATCGCTAAAATTTCATAAAAAAGGATATTAAATGCACTTTATTTGATTTCCTCTACCTTAACTTCCTTCCATACTGGAAAAAAAAACAAAAAACAAAAAACAAAAAAACAAAAACAGAAAGCTGTGAATGTAAATATTTGAGACACTGATGATCTAGAAAACTATCAGCATTAGATACTCCTGCAGTGTAATATTCTAAAAGGAAATAGAATAAATATTTGAAAGTCATAAATTTCATTTGATTTTTAGTTTAAAGTATTCATATGAATAAAATGACAGACAATTGGATGCTGAAAGAAAAGATGGCTCTCATTTGAAATCTGGGCACAAAGTAAAAACTGGAAATTTGGGATAATATTGGAGTTGATTTCAGCAGTTTGTCAGACAGGGCTTGAGATGAGTGGATCTTAAAAAGAACAGATGGATTCAGTAAGTTGGATGATAAACAGGTAGCAATACCCGTCCTTAGACTGCTCAAGGATATTTCTACCTATATAATGGAGAAAAACTAATATTAAGGAAATTAACTAATTTTCAAATTCCAAATGCAAGATTCTTTCTTTTAACTTATATTAGGTCTTTTAAAGTAGTCGTTTAGGGTCTCAAAGTAGCAGTTCACCACAAGGTAAGCTATAAATTTAAGAAAAGATAGGCGGAAGACTCAAGGAACTTGGTTTCAGTAGCCTGAAAACTAACCAATGGAGGCCTGTTTTTCCATCCACCTTCTGATTTATGCTTTTACCTGTACTTTAAATAAATGTTTATCTGGCCTGGTAGTTGTAGCACATGCCTGTAATTCCAGCAGTTTGGGAGGCAGATGCAGGAGAATCATAGGTTCAAAGCCAGCCTCAAGCAACTTAGCAAGGCCCTAAGAAATTTAGTGAGACCCTGTCTCTAAATAAAATAGAAATGAGGGCTGGGCATGTGGCTTAGTGGTTGAACATCCCTGGGTTCAATTCTTGTCAAAAATAAATAAATAATATTTGTCTGAAGATTTATTTAACTTTGGATTACTTTCTACTTTTTGTATTCAAGAAATGTCTACTTCATTGGTATATCTGAGCATCAAGCATATCTTTAACTTACAACATAATATTGGCTTTCTGTAGGGTCATTTTTTTTTTTTTTTTTAGTTTAGATTTAGCTCCTAGTAGAAAATATGATTTATGATGCTATAATTGAATAACATGTTATATTTCTACTTTCTTTCTTATGTTGTGAGAAATATATCTATATCCATATCTATCCATCAAGAAACCTAATTACCATATTACCATCTGTCTTAATGGTGTTTGAGTGAAGGATGAAATTCATTTTTAAATGGTTGAACTGGCTTTTGTCTAGTAGCACCTTTAGATAACTAAACTGTATAAAGTATTCTAAATTTATAATGAGTTTAGGCTTAATAACAATTAATACAATTTTGTGTCTGCATTTGTTAACATGTTCTTCAAACTTCTAGCTTCACTATTTTTAGTAATCCTTTCTAATCATATTTGTGTGTTTATGATGTAGGGCATGGCAGAAAGAAAGCACATAAAGAAATATAATGTAACCTCAAAAATGTTTTTAAGTATGTAATTATTAAACAATAGGCTATGCTCTTACTTCACATCATAAATTAGCACTATAGGCTCTGGACAGGGAAGTTTGGATCTGAGCCTTGTCACTCACCTTACACAAGTTACCTCTGCTGAGTTTCCTTAAATATAAATCAGGAACAATAGTAGTGTCTCATACAAAGATTAAAGACAATTTTTCAATTCTTCAACATGTGTGCTTATCCTCATATTCTTATTGTAAAAGAACTTTAATCCGGAAACCGAAGTAACATGGTTAAATTCAGGACAGCACCATTACAGAATACTGATGAATTCTGCAGCCTTTTTGGTGCACTACTTTTCTGAATCATCCCCCAATAAACTACCTTTTATTACATGTTATAATGTGTCTTTATTTCATAATAAGTGAAAGATAATGTAAATCTATGTTTATTAAATACCAATTGTTCATAAACTTTCTGGGAAATTATGTATATTATCAGAAAAATGTGGCTCTTTCAAGCTGTAAGAAATTTTTACAAATAATTTTCTAATTAAATGTGACAGAAGCTGTTGATTTATTTAGGTGTACATTATTGCGATTGCTTTTTAATCCTACCTTTAAGAGAGCAGGATTTTAACAATTTTGAACTGCTCAGTTTTTAGGGCTCAGAATGTTGCTTATTATACTACACACACACACACATATATATAAATATTTGTTATTGAATGAAGGATCACTTAACTCCTACTACTCACTTTAGTCTACATAATGCAGCTTAATGATGTAATGGTTTTTTAGTCCCAAATTATTATTGTTCAAGACTCTGTTGTTCTAAATTCTTCAACCTGTCTCCTGATGGGCTAGGTTCATCTGTTTCTAAGAACACATTTCATATGTTTTTCTACTCCCATTTTTATCACCACATTGCTCTTTGGTGCCTATGTCATAGGACATCATTGCTTTGCTGAGCGTGGGAATTTTTATTAATGACTGTCACTCTAGTCTTGAGGCATGAAGCAATGTCTTTCCTTTCTTTCTCAGACTATTCCATAAGCATACAACATATAGTTTAGTTGAACAAAATTAAATTATTTGGAACTTGTGGTGTTTACCTTTTCCATAATTTCTTTTTTTCAAATTTATTTTTTATTCAAAGTAGTTGTATTTATAATAGTAGTATGCATTATAATTCATAGTAAACATATAGAGCATCTTTTTACAAAACACTGTAACTTAACACTAGTTGAATTAATACTTTAAGGAGAAAGCAAGGAAAATGCAAAACACAGGCATATGTTTCATACCATCTTTGGTATGGACATTTTGACTGGATGTTCTTTTAATAGGTCAGTACCCTATACATTGTAAGATGTTTAGCTGCATCCTGGCTACCACCTGCTAGATGACTTAACAACCTTGCAAGTCATGACAATCAAAATTGTCTCCAGACATTGCCAAATGTCTCCCTGGGGGCAATGCAAGCCCAGATGAGATTTATTCATTGAGGGGATATGGAACATTTGAGTACTTACACTGGAAGTACTTTAATCCAACACACATATAGGAAGCTATATGCAAGCTTCCCCAGAAAAGGAAGAGTGGTGTTTTCTCACTGTAGTCTAAGTAAAGACCACCACCTGGTGTCTTTGCTGCCCCAGGAATGGGTTGACTCTAAGTGATAAAGGAGATCCTTGAGCTTTCCAAATCTAGCCTCTTTTCAAAATCTACCAGAGTATCTTGAAGAAGCTCTCAATTCTCCAAGTCCTTCTGGCAGTAATTCTCCCTCCAAAGTCTGGAGAATCTGAAACAATGCTCAGAATAGTAATGCACAACTCAGTAAATATGTAACAAAGTATCACCAACTTGGCATTACTAAACAGCAATTGTCTGGTTCTTTCACAGAATTCAATCTACCATGAAATTTTGAGAGATTCTTACTATGTAGCAACTTAAATAATAGTTACAACCTAGTGGTTTGGTTTTGGTTTTCCCTAAGAAGCAAAGGGATGACAATAAAAGTAAAAATTCAAGTCAGCCCCTTAAAGGCAAATCCTGTTCACACATTTTTATGTGACATTTTTCTATATTCACATAATCTTAAACTCTAGCCTCAGAGGAATGCTGTCTTAAGTATTGTGGCAATTTTTGACGATCTGCTAAAGCTTCATTTATAGAAAAGACTTTTTAACAACCTTTCCAGAAAAAAAATACAAATAAAAAATTTTCAGTAACAACGGCATGATAGGACCTATGTATATATTATTGGGAATTATTTTAAAGTTCTAAATTTGGATTTGGTACTTAGATTACTTGACTTGGCTGCCTCTCTGATCTTACCATTATTTAAATGGACTTTTTATTAAAAATATTTTATATAAATATAAATAATAAAATCCTTCATAATAATAATGTTATAATTGCAATTCAGATTTGTAAAGGGAAGGATAACTAATGAAACTATTGAAATATCTTTAGACTTTTTAAGGTTTAATTTGCCATCCCACCTGGACACTTTAGGGAATTTAAAAGTATTTTGATATAATATTACAGGGAGAAAAGTCATCAGCAAACGGTCTGTTCTTTTTAGTGCTAATATTGTTCACCTATCAACACCTGCTTCTTCGGAGAGGGTAGCAGCTGTTTGAGTTGGAAAAAGGAATGAAACCTTGATAGTTCCACACTCAGTACTACTACATAATGAGCTGAGCCAGCTTTTGAAAACCCTCCTTACCTTCTGGAGGAAAGTGAGACATTGCTTGCAGAAACTTTGTTCATTTGTTAAAAATCAACAGTTACAAAAAATAAAATAAGTTTTCAAAAATAAAAAATGAATAAATAAATCACATAAAATCTAACTATAATTATTAAACTATTTTTATGTCAGAAACACAGGGAGTTTTAATGTACCTTAATTCTTAATTTTAGGTCAGTCTAATACACACACACACACACACACACACACATACATATATGTGTGTATATATGTATATATATGTGTGTATATATATGTATATATCATTCTAAGAACAATGCTTTTGTCATCATGAATATTTATGTGTGTGTGTGTGTGTGTGTGTGTGTGTGTGTGTTTAATCATGGGCTAAATTAATTCAGATACAGAAAATGTAAACCACAAATTGTTTTTCCATCCACAAGATTTATTTGCTTATGTGTGTCTTTCTTATATTTCATTTAACTATTGACCCAAATTGTGCTGCCCCCCCAAAATACTTAAAAGGTCTCAGGAAAAACCACATCAGGAAATAAATTATATTCAAATAAAATGTGTGACATCAGACCCAAAGGAAATTGTAACACAATTCCTGGGCAAAGCTTTGTTTTCTTCTGTAATATTTAAATTCATGGATACCAAAGAGTTTAATTTGCAGAGAATGGGCATGTGACCCTGCTTGCAGTATTTACTGTTTGAAATTGCCCTGCAGTTGTCTTTCTTGCTGAAGTCTTGTAGCACTTTTTACTTGGAGATATTCTTGAGGCCCATGGGGAGATTTTGTATTGTGCAGAATTCAGTGACACATTTTATTTACCAATGTGAACCCAATATTGCAGCCATGCTCTGTGGTGGCCACTTTACCTTTAGTGATAGTCGAGGTGTTGCATAAATTAGCTAAGACCTCTATGGTCTGGCCTGTCATTTTCTTAGCAGTTACAGTTTCCTCTCACTTATTAAGGAGAGAGGGTACAGAAAAACAAGGAGACAATTGCAGACTCTTCCTACTCTTAAATACCCTGTCTGCCTGAAATAAAAGTTTACAGCTGAGGATATAAACCTAAGCAGATTTCTAAAGTAAGTACCAAAATTGGCATGACAATAGACATCAACAAGCACACAAGAAAATGATTATGTCTAACCTTTAGTAGACAGTTAGGATCTATTACACTAATTTCACATTATCTAGGCAAAGTACTCACCACCTGCAGCCACAACAGATGTATTCTTCAGTCTCACAAGGACCTTACACCTGTGTTTCATTTTATTTCAGGTTCAGTTTAACATGTTGAATTAGATTATTTGGGGTTTCATCTTTATCAACTGAATTTTTAGACAATTTATTCCACAGACTATTTATGATTTAAAATTCAGCAATATCTTCATTTCAATTACAGTCATCCTATTTTTAAACTCAACCAATGCAACAACCTGAGACACTGATCAACTAATGTATATTGTAGATCTTGTGTTTTTACTAATTTCATATTATAGTATAGTTATTGCACAAAAGGTGTATATTGTAGATCTTGTGTTTTTACTAATTTTCATATTATAGTATAGTTATTGCACAAAAGGTCTTCCAATCTGAAATGTGCTGATCTAGGGGAAAGGTTTCATATTTTTGTGGTGAGATGGCTTTATTTCAGTTCTATCTGATTTAAAATTTTGTCCCAAAATTTAGAAGCAGATTCATCAGACAGGGGCAGAGAAGAGGAAAAGGGAAACAGAAGATGGCAGGGAAAACTGAATGGGGTACACATAAACTGGAGGGGCTGGTTGGGCCACTGGGTCACATCAAAAACGTAGGACTCTTCCCTGGCACAAACTCCTTCCACTGCATCGCAGCTAGTGGGCCTGCTGCCCAGGTCTGCCCACAGGGCAGCTGGGCAAGAGCTGCACCAGCCCTTGACAGCTGCACAAAAGGGCACTTTCTGCCGAGTATCCTATTTCCTGTAGTACATCAGCTAAGAGATTTTATGTCCTGCCAACATTATAGAATATTATATTCATAAAATACATCCCTCCACGATGTCTTTTGACCCAGAAAAACTCTTTTAAACACTGTAGGTGCCCATCTTTCCTAGATGACAGCATCCCCATGCTCTGAGGTGGTGAAGAATGCCGGTCTTTGTGATGTTTCTCAACTGTGTTACTAGAGGAACGTTCCAAAATCACTGATCCCTTCCATGGCTAACTTCAGAATGTTTTTCCTCAGAGACTCGCCTTCCAATGTCCACTTGGTTAATGTTTTTCCTATGTAGGGAGCGCTTGGCTTTTTTTTCTCCCAGTACTTCCATGGGCAAATGGTGAAAATGAGAGAGATTTGTTAAAGCAAATAATCTTTGATGTTTGCTCTGACAGTGACTACTTTCTGTAACCAGGGTCTCATGCTTGTAGCTTTGTTCTTGTGTGGGTGTGTGCAGTGATAACTTTATCTATCAGGTTGGCTTGTGGAGGAACTGGAAGACTTTGAAGAGAAACACATAGCATGTACCTCAATTTTAATGACTTACAGCCCTCATGTGATGAGGTGGATCTGCCTTGGAATCATTGCATGCAGTCATTGCTGTCCAGGCCCCACTGTCCCCGCTGTCTGGATAGCTTTACTATGGTAGCCCAACTGACATGCTTA
This sequence comes from Tamias sibiricus, assembly GCA_025594165.1. Classification (NCBI taxonomy): domain Eukaryota; kingdom Metazoa; phylum Chordata; class Mammalia; order Rodentia; family Sciuridae; genus Tamias; species Tamias sibiricus. Next base: position 64,354,281 of record CM046658.1, on the reverse strand, counting down.
CATTGGATGGAATGATTAAGTTTCCATAGCTCAAATTGGAAAAATACTCTCTACATTCTAAGAACAATGCTTTTGTTATCATGAATCAAATATAAGTGCAGAGACTAGCCTTCCAATGTCCACTTGGTTAAACTTCTAGTCTTACATACATACCTGTCTATAAGAATATGTGAAAGTAACAATACATAGAATCTTGAACCCACTGTCATAAAAGTTAGTTATCAAAATGTGGAAATTAGGGATTGAATTAACATTTACATTAAATATACTTTATCGTAAGGTTTATTAGTGATATATGAATTAAAATTTTTTTTCCATTTTGGAAGTCAGTGGGAGACATTTCTTTTGATCGCCAAAACATTATCAAAGCAAACAGGCAAGCTGTTTTATATGATATATAACAAACAATTGAAAGATAGAATGTTTTACATCAACTGAGATATATATATATATATATGTATATACATGTATATATATATGTATAGAATTCTTTCTTATACATTTTCAAAAAATCTGACAATAGTACAAAACAAAAAGAATTGTTCTCATAATAAAAAATAAAACATTTTTCATGATGTTTATTAATTTGTGTGAAATTTGACCCTCTTTCATAGTTTTCTAGTCTGTTAATATTGATGTCTGGTTCATATAGAGTAAAAAATGTGAAATGAAAGCAGGACCATCACAGAAAAACTGTACTTCCTTGGATATATATATATGCATATATTTATATATATATATATGAAGTATATATTATGTATGTAATATATATTTCATATATTTATGCTAGTTATATATGCTAGTAATATATATAATTTATGTATTAGTTATATATACTTTATATATACATACATATATATGTATACATATATATATACATATATATATATATGTAGCAGCAGTGATAGAAGAAGAGGAGGAGGAGGAGAAATGTACCTTTTGCATTTGTTGAAGAAATAGTTAATTCTATCAAGAAAAGTCAATATTTCATTGTGTAAAAAGTTGCTTAATAACAAAATCCATGTGAAACATAAAACCATTTAGCAGAAATGAGGTGATGATTCTTTTCACTTCTTGCAAAAAAAAAAAGTTGTTTATTATCTTGTTCAAAGCAAATGTTGAGAAAATCATTTGAAACCCCGTGAAATAGAGCTAAGTGGCCTTATTGGCTCCCAAGCTCCAATATAGTGCCAAGAGCAGAATTGTGACTTTTATATTAATTGGATATTTAAAACAGGATCTGAATTACTCTTCAAAATATGACATATAAAACATAAAAAGATGATTCAAGCAGGTAGAGTAAAACTATGTTAAATCTGCCATATATTCTAAAATCCTTCACTCCTATACTATTATGTATATCTATAATATATTGTCTTTCTGCCAGAATGTTTCTGTTAATTTTTATAAGAAGTTATAGGTATTTTCCATTTGCTGTTTCAGATACTTTTCTTCTATGTGAAATTCTTTTATAAACCTGTGTGCTTTAACCTAGTAGTATTCTCTAAAGAATGTTTCTTTCTACTTCAATTTTATTAGTTTGACTTGGCTGCATTTTGTTACCTTGGTTTGATTTGAGGAGTATGTGAAAAAAATTAGCACTAATAAAATACATATCACTTAGACTTATAAGATCCATAAGGTAAGGACAGTGTCTGTATCAACAGCAATCATCAGTGCAAACTTGAACCAAAGCAGGTAAAGTTAAATATCCCCTACTCAAATTACTTGAGGCTAGAAGTATTCAGATTTTAAAGTATTTTACCTTTTGAAAACGTTGCATAAACTGGGTGTGCATACCTAACCAGAAAGGCAAAAACCCTAAATGTTCCAAAATCTGTATTTTTTTGAGCATAATACATTTCAGATTTTCTGAACAGAGATGTTCAGCCTATAATTGGAATATTGTTTCTCAAACTTCCTGTTTCATCATTAGAAAACCTTAGGGTGGGGAGGAGCTTATGAGAGCTTTTTTTAGTTAATTGTCCAAGGAATGTTGAAATGACTAGGAACGTGTAGAAGATTTGAAATGTGAAATGGAAAGGTATCAAAAGCACACTTCAGCTACTTCCCAGTGATGCTGCAGGCTACCCTATTTCTTAGATAAATCAAATCTGACACTTCATTTAGATCTGCTTCTTCACATTTCCTCCATTTTCCCTGTCAATTTAATATTTGATGTTTGATGTTTCCTGTGAGCAATGGCCCACTATTGAATATGTGCTATGTGTTCGGCACCAATGTTGCATCACCTTTATTATCCCATTCAGTGTGTGTGAAATACTTGTCATTATCCTTATTTTGCAGATGAGAAAACTGAGGCTTAGATTAGGTAAGAAAATCTTGCAAGGTTGAGTCTCTTAGTTGCCTATTCAACTAAAAGCCTACTTTGGGTCTAAAAATATTAGAATAGATTATGCCTTTCTTAGAAAATGTATTAAAATATTTTGTATAATAGCCCCATTAAGATATATATTTTATTTTCAATTAATAACCTGAGCAAGTGAAAATACCCAAATCACTTATGAACTACAATGTAGTTAATATATCATTTTTGAGGAACTTGTCTCATGATGAAATGACTATCTATAAAGAGATACTAATCCTTGCCAAAAATGTTAATTATTTCAAATGGAAATCTGATTATTTTTAGGATAATTGACTAAGCCACTAGGTTATGTGATTTGGGTACTGATGACATTTCTTCCCTTAAATTGTGATTTGGAAATATTAGGAAGGATGGGCTTCTTTGACTGAAGTTGATTGTTAATTTCTCAGTGTCCTTTAACTGCTAACATTTGAAATGAGCATTTTTATTACTAAAGAGGGATGCTCTTGGAACCACTACAGGGATAAGAGTCACAGTGGTTTTAGCAATGATGAAAAGGTTAGAACAATTAGAAAGTACTCATGACATAATTGAGATGTATGAATTTCTAGTATATTATCGAACTCTTTTAGATGGCTTTAGAAAAAATACAGTTAGATTTTAAACAGGAAAAATAATTTTAGAACAGCTCATTTAACTATTATTATTTTCTATTATGAATTTTTCCCTAGGAGATCAGGAATTTGCAGAATTATTCTATAATATTTATCATTGTGTGTACTATGTTTTATATTTATCATTGTATTTAAAGACTAAATTTACTCATAGCCATTCCTCTAATAGCCTCATTTTTAATCTATCCTATTCAAATATGGTTTGCTGACATTCATCCTGAAGGATAATTTATTAATGTATTAATGTACCCAGTGACCTGTGGACATCTAATAACTGCTAAAGCAGCAGGGCTCAGATTTGCCCATGAGTCATATATAAAAAAATATTAACCTAAAAAGTTTCATATGATTTTAGGATTTGACTCAAAGATGTTATTATAAAGTACACTTTGTGTGTGATAATAGTGAGAGACATTAAATTTTTTATGAAACACACAATCTCTAACATTTCATTGATGTTGAACCAGCTCAAAATGTTTCAGATTTGGTGAGTCTCTAGTTGAGTTGGGCCTTCCTGATATTTCCCATTAGAAGTATATTTGTTATGTTTTTGCTGCAGAAATAAATGTACATAGCCAATTGTGCCCTGAAGGAAATGGAGAGCTTTCTAAGATATAATGATGACAGAAATGGATTCTGGAAAAGGTACTGGGAAGACTGGCTCAGCACCAATAGCCAGTCATGAACTAGAGGCCAGAGACTATAAACCAGAAAAGAAAATTTGGAAGGTTGTGATTTGAACAACTGGTAAATTTTCTGATATAAATTCCTGACTTTTCAGAGATTTCACTTTGTCTTGAAAAAGTTCACTCCTTGGGTCTCACACTTCTCCCTCTGTAGTACATTAATAACATGGAGATACTCATATGCTCACCTCTTGCCAAAATTAAAAACAGCCAAAAATTTTTTTCATGGTCCATAGAAAACTTTTATTAAATATACCGAATTAGTTAAAATTATAAAGAGATTAGTGGTTTTTTTTCCATTTTGGCCTCCAAGAAGGAAATGCTTTTTTATGTGATGTCCAAAAACTGTCAGAAGAAACACAGCCAAATTTACCCACTAACCTTCTCAGCACAAATGTCTCCCAGATACTGCATTACCTCAGCGTATACTTCTGGGTAGAGATGTTCACACTTACTATCAATACTTATTAACTCACATTCATTTTTCACATTTTTACTCTATGACATTTATTTATACTACCATCCAGAAACTTTATTTTACCAGATTCCAATTGTCTTTCTTCTACATAAATCAATGGGCAATTTTCAGTTGTAAGTTTATTTGACTTCTAAGAAGCTCCTTTATCTTTGGGACTCCTTTATGTGTGTTTCATGCTATTGTGCTTTAGTAGGTTTCATTCCACTATTCTCCCTTATTCTTCTTAGACTAATTCAATATATTTTCTCACCCATCTTTAAAAAGATATTATCCATCCATACTCTATTTTTAGGTCCAGTTCTCAACACTAAATGATTCCATGAATAATGTATGAATAACCTCATCTATATGTTGCTTCAATCATTGTTTATATGTTTTGTATAAGCACATATATATATACGCATTTATTATCTATCATCTATCCACTGTCATGTGTCATCTTCCATCTCTTGTCACAATTCTGACCTTGAGTTCTGTTTACCTTTTTAAGTCCTTATTCAGAATCCCAAAATCAATCTGTATGCATCCAAATTTATAATAATAATAATGCTTCCTCAAACTCTGATTTTTAACTTGGGTCTTTTTCTCAAACAATACTACTATTATGATTCAATTTCCAAATTTTTCATTATCTTCAAATAATGATCACAAATATCTTCTTTAAATTTATTTCAGTTCATTTTTGCAGTCATTACTCATGGTATAAGCAAAAATTCCTATCACAGCTCTTTATGCTTCACACTTAAGAGGAAGATTTCAACCATGTTTTCTCTCTTATTATATATTCTTTTTTAAAGGAGCAATAAATGACTCTCCTTTCGAAGTCAATGTGTGTCAGTTACAAATTCCAAGTATCGTTGTATCTTGAAAAGCTTGTGCTTCATGACAGGTGTCAGGATTGGTGTTGATTCAAATTAATATTAAAGAACAATAAATGCATGGAAGAAGAAATGCAAAATCTCTCTGTCTGAGACACTCAGCTTTGGATCTTTAATGCCCATAAAAATGAATTGCAACTAGACAAATTACAGGAGGATTTAGGGCAGTGATATGTGAAGAGAATAACTAACACACACACACACACACAAAAAAAAAAAAAAAAAAAAAAAAAACAGTCTCTTTGAATATAACTCTGATGTATAAGTTTTAAACATGTCTTATAGTATTGTGTAAGGATATTAATACTTGGTGGATTTAGAAAAACAATTTTGTAAATTGAGTCTATTGTTTTTTCCCCTTTTCCTTAAGAAGCTTGTATGCTAAAATATACCAGATCTCGAGGTCTAAATTTACATTTAGTGTGAAATCCTTTAGAAAATATCCTATCGATAACAAATCTCTTTTTTATGAACTCATACATTTAAATGTGAACTTCTGCAATAAAATCTTATTTTCTAAATATGACTAATGTCTTATGCATGCAACACAAACACATATATGCTTATCTGTGCACACATAGAATATTGTGCTGTTTTCACAGAGTAAGAAAGATTGTAAAAGTCATCCACAATCAAAATGCATTCATTGGGAGTATAGGTCAGTGAAGAGAGTATAAAAAGTCCCTGTGAATTGGAAAGCAATTGTACATCATGACATAGTAGAAAATTCAACTTTTCTCAAAATTGCACAGCATATTCTACTTCAAGATGTAGTCTCTGGATTGTGTGATTGCATATAAATGACATTTGCTATGTGCATTTCTGCCACCTACCAATGCTTAATTGTTGAAAGAGCAAATTAAAACACTTTTAAAGAGCTAGTAGTGCTATTGATATGGTAAAACAACTTCCTTCTGCCAGGAATTAAAGTTCAGTTTTGTGAAGACCTCAACCTACCCTAACCTTGGCCGATAGAAAACAGAAATAATGGGAATCACATAGCATGTGAAGACAACAGAAACTCTGATAATTTTTCTGAATGATATCCTTCAACTTTCAAAAAAAGGTATTTTAATTCCAAAATAATAATACATATCATGGGAGATGGAGTTCTTTATTTTTTTGCTGAATTTTTAAAAAATGTATATTTTTATTTTCTGCTCAAATATGAAAAAGTTGATGGAGTTAGTAAAAAGATGTCCTAATGGGAATGTAAATCAGCAAGGGAAAATGTATTTTTTTCAAAAAATGGAGTAATGTTTTAGCAGTCTGCTTTAAGATGATTCTGAGTAAGTAAAACAGGGTTACATGAATAGTGAGGGTGAAGAAAAAGAAAACAAAATGGAATCTCAGAAACACGCAAAGACAAAATAGAATTTTTCTAGGATAATCAACTATGTTGTGAAACGTGACTTGGACCACCAGATGCCCACTTATCTAGGAAAGCAAAAAGATGGAATTCCTTTACCCTTGTCCATCCAAACTTAACATCTAAACACCTAGTTCCTCAAGTAGAAAAAAAACAACAGGTTCATGACAGCATGATGCACTGGTCAGCCTGAAATTTGCACATGACTGCTTCAGCACCATGAACAAACTCTTGTTTCATACTACCTTGCAAACTCTATTTTCTGCTATCTTATGTAGCATTCACAGGCAACAAAATACTGTTCAATAATTTGATTCACTTGACCTGAACTCTCCATGATTAATGTACTTGGAATGAAAACAGATCTACATAGGTATACTTAAGATGTCAGAAGGACACACACAAGATAAATTTTTCATAGTTGACTATGAGGATATCTTTCTTTTCCCCCAAGCATGTCCTTCTACTTACTATCCAGAATACTTGAGATATATTAGTATTATTCAGGATATTTAATGAGCAGCATGACTGCATGACTGACAAATTTTTATCATGAGTTCATTTTGTAGATATATAGGCAATATTTACAGATCATGAAGGAATAATGCAAGCCCTGGGAGCTGAGTTGCATATCATATTTGAAGGAAAGATCATAATAAATTCTTCTCTTGAAATTTTCTAGGTACAGAGATATAAAGAAATCAGAGAAAAATTATATATGTATTACACATATACATACATAGATATTGACTCCAAGTCATATGGAAGAACAGCCCAGGTAGCAGTAGATAATTTAAAGACTGGTTCCTTCTTCTAAATTGTAAAGTGAAATAGGTACCTTTTGAACTCTATGCTTTTTCTTGTCTCTTAAATTTGGACACTTATCCCCACAGGGATGAAAAACTGACTTTGGAAAAAGTTTTAAAATCTAGGCAGTTTAGGTATATATAATGCGCTATTAAGGTAGTAATACCAAATGTGGTGAAATTCTAAAACATGTCTGTTTTGTTTTCTTTCATATGTGAAATATGTAGCTACCTAATTATGAAAGCGTTTACTCCATGCATATCTAAACTCTAGGTTTTGAATTGCTAATTCACATCCCTCATATCCCATAGTAATTACAATTTATGTGCATATATTTATAGTGAATTTGCTGGTCTGTTTTTCATATTTTCTTATAGTTTGTGATTATTTCCTCTTTATCTCAATAGGAAATACCATAAATGCGAATGGTATTTGAAAATGTCAGATAATATTAAATATTGTGTTTTTCACTGACCATTAGATATCCACATGTATTTCACAGTTTAGTATATGTGTGACTATTAAATAAATACATATTCAAAAATGAATGAATGATTGACTGAGATATAATTTGGAGTTCCCTAAAGACCTATATGCTTTGTATAATTTAGGATGAACAAGATCTTGTATTTATTTCTGGACAATTCTACTCTGAATTGATATGCACTTGTTCTTCAGAATCCTATTCAGTTAAGTAGTAATTTTCCTTCTTCATTTTAAAAGCCTATTCCAAAACACCTGAAAGATAAAGTACTTCTCCATCAATAATAGAATTGATGCAAAAGGGGAAAGGACAATGAGAAAGTACTAGGTCATTCTGACAAGTTCCTCCCCAGTTGAAAAGCCCGAGTTAATGAATATATACATTTAAAATCATTTCCTTGGTTGTCAAGACATTTTCTTGAAGTGAAGATAACAGTGACCTCAATTTACAATGTGAAGAGACACTAAAACTGTCCATATTCAATAAAATTTGTACATAGAACAGGATTTCTCATTACTTTTCATAATTATTTAAAATATATTCACTATTGGAGTGGAAAATGGCAACTTTAGAAAGCATTTTCTTGTGACTCAGAAAAAGTAGATATTTAATAATCACCAGATACACAGTCTGCAAAACAGTTAATCAGAAAAATAATAACTTAATGTAACCTTTATAAATTATATAAATTTAAAATCTAAAATTATTTTCATAGTATTAAAAATTCTCACTGAGTGTTCCTTTACTTATATGTAGCATAAATATATGTTTTGGCCAAATATAAACCCTCCATAATACTAATTTAATCCTCACTGCATTTTTATAAAACAGGCATTATTGTAATCCCCATTGTAAAATGTGCACTATCTTAATCCCTAAAAGAGAAATGGAGGCACATAGAGGCTAATAAGTTGACACACGTTATACAACAATGTGTTACAGCTGGAATATGAATCCATATGATGTGACTCTGGAATCTGTGATTTTTAACAAATTGGAATACTGCTTCTCTGAAAAGGCTTTGTAAATATGTATTCATGATCATAGGTGAATAATGAAGCCCATCATTTTTCTTCCTAGATTGTGTTCCTTCTTGCTATTCTTTAATAGATAATGAGGAATGTGTGTTTCCAAATAATGAGTGGTATTTGGATGTTCAGCACTAATTTTCTTTGGATTGTATCTGCTCATGTAATTTTACTATTTTACTCACCAAGCACCTCCCATGTGTTAGTCTTTGTGCTTTGAATTGAGCAGAAAAAAGGATGCCTGAGTTGGAATAACTTAAGAGATAGGGCACATACAAATAATTTATTTTAGTTATTATTGAAGGCTAAATAAAACAAAATGTAATATGTGTATTCTCATTCCATATGATGCAGAAACAGGCAAATTAGTAAAGTTTGCCTCATGTAATTACCTTCTTATTGACTTCTCTATCATTCATTGAACAAATGTCTATGGAACACCTATTCTTCTTTACAGTTCTGAGTGTGGAAAAAAAAAATCATGAAAAGATGAACATAACTTTTGTCTCCACTGAGTCTAATCCACCCAACCACCTTCATCATCTAGCACCTGTACTTTCTCTGCTCACCAGTGCTCTCCTAACTTCCCTTAGCCACTATCCCTGCTTGTTTTCAACAATGACACAGTTCACACACGCACACATACACACACACTGCAACATCAATTCAGGTGTTATAAACTGTCTTAACATGGCAAAATTTACAGGAAATATACAACCAGAATAATGTAGTCAATCAGAATGTGGTAGTTAGGAAATTCTAATAGATCCTTTCCTTCTTTCTTAGTATCATGCATTTTATTTATATCTTTATTTGTTTTTATTAGTTTACATTAGTTATACAGAATGGTAGGTTCATTGTGGCATATTCATACATACATGAAAATATAATTTGATGAATTTCACTATCCAATACTTCTTCCACCCTTTTTCCTCCCTCTCACTAGTTCACTTCCTCTACCCTAATGATCTATCTTGATTTTCATGGTGTCCCTTTTCTTTCTGAATTTTCCCCTCTAGCTTTCATGTATGAGAGAAAACATATAATACCTTTTTCTCTGAGGATGACTTATTACGCTCAACATTATGATTTCCAGCTCCATCCATTTTCTTGCAAATGATACCAAATGGCTCTTTTTTATGACTGAGTAAAATTCTGTTTGTGTACATATACCACATTTTATTTTCCAGTTGTTTGTTGACAGTCTTTTAGTCTGATTCCATAGTTTGGCTATTATAAATTGCACTGTGATAAACATGTACATGTATTCTGACTTTGATTCTTTTGGATAAATACCAAAGAGTGGTATAGTTGGATCACATGGCATTTCTATTTAGAGCTTTGTGAGGAAATGCCAAACTGATTTCAATGGGGGCTGTACTATTTTACATTCTCATCAGTAGTGCATTAGTGTAGTGCATACTCATTAGCATGTATTGTTAATTTTATTCTTGATAATTGCCATTCTTACAGGGGTGAGATGGAACCTCAGGGGTAGTTTTGATTTGCAGTTCCCTGATGGGGAAAGATGATAAAATTTTTTCATATATATTTTGGTCACTCATCCTCCTTTTTTGAAAAGTACCTTTTTATTTCCTTTGCCCATTTATTGACTGGATTGTTTGTTTTGTTGCTGTTGAGTTTTTGAGTTATTTATGTATTCTGGAGATTTTCTGCCATTATGTTAATTGTCTCATCACTTTGTTAATTGTTTCTTTTACTGAGAAGAAGCTTTTCTAATTTGATGTCACCCATTTATTGATTCTTGGTTTCATTTCTTGAGCTATAGGGGTTCCTATCCAGAAAATCTTTGCCTGTAATGACAAGTTGAAGCGTTTCCCCTATGTTTTCTTCTGATAGTTGCAAAGGTTCTAATCTTATTCATAGGTCTTTGATTCGTTTTGATTTGACTTTTGTACAGAGTGAGTAATAGGGATCTGGTTTCATGCTTCTCCATGTGAATATCAAGTTTTCCCAGTATCTTTTGCTAAAGAGACTGACTGTCTTTCCTCCAATGTGCGTTTTTGGCATCTTTGCCAAGATTTAAACAACTGTAGCTATGTGGGTTTGTTCTGTGCCTTGTAAACCATTGGTATACATGTCTATTTTTATGATGGTACCATGTCATTTTTGTTACCGTGATTCTGTAGTATAATTTGAAGTTGGAAATTGTGATGTTTTCAGGTTCTTGACTATTCTGGTCTATTGTTCTTCCATATGAATTTTATTACTGTTTCTTCTAGTTCCATGAAGATTGTAATTGGCATTTTCATGTGGACTATATTGAATCTATGTATTGCTTTTCATAATATGATCTTTTTAACAACATTAATTCTGCCTATCCATGAATATGGAAAGTGTTTCTTTCTTTAACATTTTCATTGTAGAGGTCTCATATCTTCTTGGTTGGGTTTGTCCCTAGGCCTTTTATTTCCTCTGAAGCTATCATGAATAGAATTATTTTCCTGAGTTTTTTCTCAGTGGATTCATTATTGGTGTATAGAGAAGCTATTGACTTTTTTATGTTGATTTTTTATCCTGCTACTTTGCTGAATTTGCTTATCAACTCTAGAAGTCTTTTGGTCTTCTAAGTACAGAACCATATCATGAAAACAGAGATAATTTAATTTCTTTCTTTCCTATTTACATCCCTTTTATTTCCTTCTCTTGCTTAATTACTCTCTAAAATTCCAAGTTCTATATTAAATAGGGGTGTTGACAACAAATGTAATATACTTTTATTTAAATATCACAGGATTTGGACCAAAAAGACAACTCTAAATTCTAATATAGTATTTGAGTCACTGGTGCTACCAGGATTCAATGTAAAGCAGCCTGGAAGTTAATATGTTGTCTCAGATTGGTTCTTTTACTGAAAAGAGACAAAATACATGCAACTCAGGCAGCCATCTGTATTCATGTGTTCCATATCCATAGATTCAATCAAAAGTGGGTAAAATCTAATTTTTAAAAGTTTCATCAATACTTAACATAGAGAAACTATTTTTTTCTTGTTTTTGTGCCTTAAATAACACAGTATAGCAGGAACTTATTTGACATTGACACTTTATGAGGTATTATAAGTAATCTATAGATTATTAAAAGTACATAGGAGGATATGCATAATTTATATACATAAACTATTCTATTGTTTTTTGGATACCTTAAGCATTTGCAGATTTTAGTATCTGTGGGATCCTTGAAATAATCCACCACAGATACTAAGGGACAACTATTTGTTTAAGCTATAAAGTTATATACATATTTATGTATGTATGTATGTTATGTATGTACATGCACGTATATGTATGAACCTCTTTCTTACTCAAGTGTTGTAGTTTAGATATGAGGTGTCCCCCAAAACCTCATGTGTATAACAAGAATTTTCAGAGGTAAAATGGTCAGATCACAAGAGAACCAATCTAATCCTTGGATAGATCTGTCATTTGGTTTAATAAGTGCTATGGATGCTATAAGTGCATGGAGTGTGTCTGGAGGAGGTAGGTGATGGGAGGCATGACTTTGAGGTTTTTATGTTGTCTCTGATTAGGAGACCTCTATCTGCTTTCTGATTGCCATGTCCTGATCTAATTTTCTCCTTCACACTTTTCCACTGTGATGTTTTGCTTTACCTTAGGCACAGATAGTGGAGTTGGCCATCTATGTACTGAGACCTCTGAAACTATAAACACCAAATAAACTTTTCCTCTGCTAAAATTATTCTGGACAGGTCTTTTGATCACAGCAACAAAAAATCTGACTGAAACAGTCAGCTTTTATTACTCTAACAAAATACATGAGATAATCATCAGGTAGAGAGGAAAGGATTATTTTGCCTCACAGTTTTGGAGGTTTTAGTTCATGACTGATTGGCCCATTGCTTTTTGACCTATGGCAAGACAGAACATCATGGTAGGAGTACATGGCAGAGTAAATCTGTTCACTGTATAGTAAAGAGTGGAAGAAAGAAAGAGGAAGTACATGGGGTCTCAATAACCTTTTCAAGGGTATGCCCCTTGTGTCCAGAACACCTCCTACTAAGCTCTAACTCTAAATATGCCATTACTTCCCAATGGCATTATGGACTGGAAACCAAGTCTTTTACACATGGGCCTTCTGGGGATTCTTATTCAAAACTTAGCTCTCTATAGTAATCTATCTAGCAATCAGATTATTGTGTCTCATAAAATGTCTTATTGCCTAACTAAAGTAATGGTCATGAGAAAAATTCTGTCATGTTTTTGGTGAAACTAGGGCCAAATATTTTGGTAATGTGGATTTCATTATGTTACCTACTATTCAGTAAGTGAAAATTGAGTTACTTGTGTTGAAGATCAATCTCATATTTTGTATGTCCATGTATCTTTATTTCGATGTGTCTCTGGTAATCATTCAGAATTGCTTTTTGCTTAGTAAGAAATAAAAAAAAAAATCACACACTGACAGAGTAGAACTTTCCTAATGAAGCATTAAATTATAAAATCTAAGTACCAATTGTCTCCTTGGGTGAGAGGGCATGGAGTTGAAGTCTGGCAAAATAGAATGAATGATGAACTATAGGTCCCCTCCAGTTCCTGCAGTCTGTTTCTCTGATGCAGAGATGTTTTGCTAAAGGGATACTCCATTGGTTTATTTATAATGATTGCCTGGGTATAGTGTTCATGCAGTTTCTTCATTCCTTTTCTTTATTAGCTGTTGACTATTTTATTATCATGCTTTTCCTTTTTGCTATAAATTGTTAATTATTACCTTGATGTTACTGGGTAACACTTCTATTACTGTCATTGTGTGACTAGCAGTTACAGAGATTTACTTTTGCTAAGCTGCTACCATACTAGACAGTCATAAACCACAGATACAATGCATTAGAAAAAAGCCTTTCTGCTTTTGTGGTCTTCAGCCCAAGGGGATATGTATGTTTTCAGGTGCATAAAGAGACTGTTTATCATGGCCCTGTATATTTTGTCATATAGGTGTAGTTGCCATCATTTAAACAAATGATTCCACCAATGACATCTTAGAGAAATATGTTCCTTTAATGAAGCTGTCACATTTTGACCAATATTATTGTCACTGATTTGCTAATAAGAGATACCAATAAACTGAATGGTACTTTCAATTGGTTTCAGAGTGTTGTGACTTCATTGAATAACTTATTCAAAATTTAGTAACTGACTTCCAAATATAGTTTAGGATAATATATACCAAATGGTTACATAGTTCACTGTGTTTATTGAATGTATGATTTTGATATATTTTATTTTAATTCCATGGTATAATTTCATATCATGTCAAGACTAGAAAATCTGGATAAAATATAGCTTTTTATTTTCATAATCCCTTGAAAATAGCATGTGCATAAATTTTCTTTCTTTTACAAAATACTCTTACATCTGCACAGGATGGGTCCATGTGTTTCCAGTTGCATATTTGATATTTGTACATGATATTTTAGTTACATTGAACTTCTCATGGCCTTCTGAATCTTTTGTTCTGCACAAGTGAGTTTTTCTTACTAGAATCCCTGTCTTTTCTATTCTAATATTCCCTTCCTTTTAAAAAATGTTTTACTAATGTATCATAGTTTTATATATATATATAAAGATTTACTTTTACTTTTGCTTATATATGTATATATATATATGTATATGTATATACTTATATATACATATATATACATATATATATATATATATATATATATATATATATATGGCAATGGAGTTCATGTTGACGTATCAGTGCATGCATGGAATATAATTTGAACCCTATCAGTTCCCATTTCTCCCATTTTTCATTCCCTCCTCTCTCCCTCTATTCCCCTTCTGGCCTTTTTTTCTATTTATTTATTTTTAAAATGGATTTCACTGTGGTCTATTCATATATGTACATAGGACAGTTGTCAATGTCATTCCATCTTCCTCCCTTTCCCATCCCTCCTCCCTCTGCCTCAAACCCTGTTCTCTAGTCTACTGATTTTTCTCTTATTTTCATGATTTCCTCTTTCCCTCGTTTCCCTTTTATTTCACTCTAGCTTCTGCATATGAGAGAAAATGCTTTGAGTTTGACATTCTGAGTCTGTTTTTTTTTTTTTTTTTTTTCACTCAGTGTGATGTTCTCCAGTTCTATCTAATACCAGCAAATGCCATAAAATCATTCTTCTTTACAGCTGAATAAAACACCATTGTGTATATATACCATGTTTGCTTTATCCATTCATCCATTGACAGGCACTACACTGGTTTTATAACTGTGCTACTATAAATATTGATATGCTGATTTTGGTTCTTTTGGATAAATACCGAGGAGTGGGATAGCTGGATCCTATGGTGGTATCATTCTCAGTTTTTTGAGAAATCTTTGTACTGTTTTCCAAAGTGGTTGTACTAATTAGCAATCCCACAGAAATGTATATGAGTGCACCATTTTTCTCCACATTCTCACCAGTATTTATTATCATTTGTATTCTTGATGACTTCCATTTGAACTAGAATGCCATGTAATTTCAATGTAGTTTTGATTTGCATTTCCCTGATTGTTAAAGATATTGAACATTTTTTTGGTATATTTATTGGCTATTTGTATTTCTTTTTTTGAGAAGTGTCTGTTTAGTTGTTTTGCCTATTTATTGATTGTGTTTTGGGGTCCTTTATATATTTCTGGATATTAATCCCCTATTGGAGAAGCAGCTGGAAATTATCTTCACCCATTCTGTAGACTTTCCCTTTACTTTCTTATTTTCTTTGCTGTTCAGAAGCTTTTTAATTTAATGCAGTTGTACTTATTAGTTTTTGGTTTTATATTTTGTACTTTAATGGTCTTGTTAAGGAAATTGGTACTTGCACCAATAGGTTGGAGTGTTGAACCTATTTTTTTTTTTTTCTTTTCTTGCTGGTGCAGAATTTATGTTCTAATTTCTAGGTCTTTGGCCCACTTTAAATTGACTTGCAGAGCAAAAGATAGGGATCTATTTTCATTCTTCTATATGTAAATATAAATTTTCCTTGGCACCATTGTTAAAAATGCTATCTTTTTTCTAATGTATGTGTTTGGTACCTTTGTTGAGTATTACATGACTGTGTCTCTGTCGGTTTGTCTTTGTGTCTTCTATGGTATTCTATTGGTCTTCATGTCTGTTTTGATGCCAATACTATGCTATTTTTGTTGTTACAACTCTATAGTATAATTTTTTGACATCAGGTATTGTGATTCCTCCTGCATCACTCTTTTTGCTCAGTATTGGCTTGGCTATTCTTGTTCTTTTATTCTTCCATATCAATTTTAGGACTGTTTTTCTACTTTTGTGAAGAATGTCATACTATTTTGATGGGAATTATATTAAATCAATGTATTCCTTGCAGTAATTTTGCCATTTTGACATTAATTCTGCCTGTTCAAAAACATGGGAGGTCTCACCATCTTTTAAGATCTTTGATTTCTTCCTTTTGTGTTCTATAGTTGTCATTGGAGAGATATTTTACCTCTTTGGTTAGATTTAGTCCCAAGAAATTTGTTTTTGATTTTTGAGGTTATTATAAATGGAATAGTTTGGGAAGAAGTTTCTTACAAGATGTTGGTACATTGATATTGAATTTCCCTGCCTCTAAATTTGGGAGACAATATATTTCTGTTTAGTGTAAATTACCTAGTGTCAGGTATTCTGTTATAGCACAAAACAAACCAAGATAAACTTCTTTCTTTCTTCCTTCATTCCTTCCTTTCTTTCTTAATACACAGTCATCTTTTAAGACATCTGGAACTCAGACACCAACCAAGCAAATAAATTAAGGCTGGGAAATTGAAAGGGTGGTATATGGGTTCAAAAATAATATTCTACCTCTACAACCAGTTCTCTATATGGATTAGTTGGGTAACTGTATTCAGAACTAGACAGTCTTTCTCAAAATGATGATAAGCATGTTATTCTCCTAGACTAGGAAGCAAAATGTAGTGGCAATTTCCTTCATTGGATGGACTGCAAGTACCCATTTAAGTGGAGGATCTGCTGATTCTACCAATCCAACTTAGCTATTGTCAGGAGAGGCACAGAAATCAAAAGAAATAATACAATTAAGATTACTTTCAATATAGTAAAGATTGTGTCTAAGGAAATAAAATATTCATATTTTGTAAGTTCTGACATGACCTTTTAAAAATCTTTCATAATATTTAAGCTCTAGAAGTAATATTTCTATGATTATAGAAGAAAAATGAAGAAAACTATTTAATATACCAATACACTACCCACTAAACAGATTTAGCAAGTGTTGAAATTTTGTAATATTTATTTCATATCCTTTTCCATTAAAGGGATAAAACAATAAGACACAGACTATTGAAAAGAATAAAATATTACAAATTAAGCTAGAAACACTTCATCTAATTTCCTTTCCACCTCCCCTATAGTCATTTCATAAGCAACCTGAAGTTTCTAAGCTTCTGTATGGTATATAATAAGAACTGTTTAATTTAATTTTAACTGTTTAATATAATTTTAAAAATATGCCCAAAAGTATATCATACCCTAGATATATTTTGGTCATTTACTTTTTTTTTTACTCATATTATGTTTCTGACAATTGATTTATGTTCAGAGTGATGATTTAGTTATCTATTTTTCCATGTTATTTGCTATATTGTATATCAATAGATTTATAATACATGATATAGTATCATTTTAATATTTTCCAGGCTCTTTATGTTTTTTAAAAATTTTGTTCTTTTTGTTATTTTGTCTTCAATTTAATGAATTGATTGTTGTCTTTATTCATATTCTCAAAATATCAAGTTTAAATTCTAGTTCTAGTCTTGTGTAGATTTTCTTATTTTTTTAAAGGTGTTCTCAACTTAACATACAAAATAGGCTAGTGGTTCTGTCCTCCACCCAAACATTCAAAGAACATAAAAATACTTGAACACTTATTAGACCCAATGGAAAGCCCTGTTGTTTTTGTTGTTTGTTTTATTTTATATTTTTTAATTCCACATTGTTTTAACCCACTATTAGAAAATATTGCTACTGGTAGTTTTATAGACAGTGAATGTGGAAATTTCATTGCTTATCATTATTTTTCTGCCTTACTCCTTCCTTCAGTTTTTTCCTTTCTTCTTTTTTCCATTCTTTGTGGTGTATTCAGCAAGAACATATGAAGCATGCTTTCTTTATTTTGTTCGGAAATGTCATTATTCACCCTGACTATTGAATATTGTTTAGATTTCTGTAGTTACAGATTTTTTCCTTAAGCACCTTGCAAATGAACTTCTAGTATCTTTAATGTTATTAATTAAAATCACCTTTAATCTAACATCATTATTCTGATATTTCCATCTTTCTTTGTCCCTAGTGTTTTGCTAGTTTTACACTAGAGATGTTCTGTACATGGGAGTTTGTTTTATCCATCTTTTTTTTTTTTTTTTTTTTTTTTTTTTTTTTTTTTTTGTCACTGACAAAAAGACCAGACAAGAAAAATTTTAGAGGAGAAAAAGTTTATTTTGGGCTCCTGGTTTCAGTGGTCTCAGTCCATAGATGGTTGACTTGACTTCCTAGCTCTGGGCACAGGTCGAAACAGAACCTTATGGCTCAAGGGTGTAGAGGAGGAAATCAGCTCAGGACCTGAAAATCAGCAAGCAGAGAAACACTACTTTGCTCAGCTGTGAAAAAGCATATACTTCAAAGGCATGCTCCCAGTGACCCACTTCCTCCAGCTACATCCTACCTGCCTGTAGTTACCACCCAGTTAATCCATTCTAGTGGATTAATGCACTGATTAGGTTAAGGCTCTTATTACCCAATCAGTTCACCTCTGAAATTTCTTGGATTGTCTCACACATGAGCTTTTGGGAGCCACATTATACCTAAACCATAATAGAGATTTTTCATTTTTATTCTAGATTTTGACTGATTATGTTTTTTTTCATTCTAAACATTTAGTTAACAATTCTGGAAGATTGCATACATTTCCTCTTACCATCCCTGTTCATCTCTTCCCCTTGTCCCTCATTGCTACACCAATCTTTCTCCAAACACTGATACACCTTCTATTTATAAATTTGTTTGCATTTTCTAAAATTTTACATAAATAGTATCTTATATACTTTAATAGATATAGGATGTTCAAGTTGTCTGTGTTTTGATTATTGGTACCTTTCAAGGAATTTGTTCTCTTAATCAAATTGTTGAATTTGTTGACAAAATTATTCATATATATCCTTATTATATTTTTAATATCTGTAGAGTCTGTAGGATTTTGTGACATTCATTCCTGATAATAAATTATTTACTTTCTCTTCCACTAAAGAATGTGATTAAATTTTCAATTTCATTGGATTTTTCACACATAACCAGCTTTTGTCTATTGTTTTTCTATTTTTTTATTTCACTCATTTCTGCTCTTATATATATTATTTCCATGCTTCTGCTTGGTTTGGACTTAATTTTGTCCCATTTTTCTTGTTGCTTGAAGCAAAAGATGAATTTATTGGCTTGAGATCTTTATTTGTTCCAACTAGTTATACATGATAGCAGAATGCATTTCAACTCATTGTACACAAATGAAGCACAACTTCTCATTTGTCTGGCTGTATTCCATGCAGTCACACCGTTCGTACAATCATACATGTACATAGGATACTAATGTCTGTCTCATTCCACCATCCTTCCCACCCCGACACACCTCCTCCTCTTCCTCACTCCCCTCTGACCATTCCAAGATTCCTCCACCCCTCTACCCACTCCAGCCATTATGGATCAGCATCTGCATATCAGAGAAAACATTTGGCCTTTGGTTTTTTTTGGAATTGGCTTATTTTGCTTAGCATGATGTTCTCCAACTCCATCCATTTACCTGCAAATACTATCATTTCATTCTTCTTTAAGGCTGAGTAATAATCCATTGTGATGTATACCACATTTTCTTTATCCATTCATCTGTTGAAGGACATCTAGGTAGGTTTCATTGTTTAGCTATTGTCAGCTGAGCTGCTATAAACATTAATGTGCCTGCATCACTGTAGTATGCTGGTTTTAAGTCCTTTGGGTATAAACCAGGACTTAACTTCTACAAAATCTCTAAATACTGCTTTACTAACAATTGACAAATTTCTAATTTATCTTTCTTTTTTAATCAAGTTATTTATATATGTGTCATCTAGTTCCTAATACTTAGGTAATTTCCAGATAATTTTCTTCCATTGAATGGTAACTTAATTTTACTCTATAAAGATAGCATACTTTTGATGACTTGAAGCTTTTGAAAGGTTTGAGACTTTGATGACCCAGAATATGTCCAATCTTGATAAATGATTGGTGTTTCACTTGAAAAAAAATTCACTAATCTGCTGTTTGGCATAATATTCTATACATGTAAACTTATATCAAATTATTTCATAGTGTTTTTCAAGTATCTCATATCATTGCTGACATTTTGTCTAATTTTATCATTATTGAGAGACAGGTATTCAAACTCCAACTATAATTGTGTTTAGTTACCCTTGCAGTTTGAATAAATTTTTATTCATGTATTTTGTATTTCTGTTACCTGGTTGAATATAATTTAGGCTCGAATTGTTATGGCCTCTTAATTGACCTACTTACAAATATGAAATTGTAAGCTGCCTGTCATGGCCAACCACAACGCCGCGGGAGGAAAACTCTCGGAGGCAGAGTAAAGATATTACTACTTTTACTTCTACTTTCTTAGAGAGAGCTTAGAGAGAGAAAGAAAGATTTTTCTTCTTCTTAGAAAGAGCTTAGAGAGAAAGATTAGAGATAGCTTTTTCTTCTTCTTCTTCTTAGAGCTTAGAGAGAAAGATAGAGCTTTTCTTCTTAGAGCTTAGAGAGAAAGATAGAGAGCTTGAAAGAGAGAGATTTCTTCTTTAGAGAGAGAGAGAGCTTAGCTTTTAGAGCTTCTTTCTTCTTTCTTCTTTCTTCCTCGGGAGCCTCTGCCTGACTCTGACCAGCCATTACTTCTTCTATCTGGTTTCTCTTCTGTAACCGCTCTGCCTACGTTCTGGCCGCTCTGATTCTTTTCTTCTTCTCCGACCCGAACTCTTCTTCCGACCCAGCGACTGCATGACTGACTGAATGAATTCATTCTTCTCCTGACTCCGACCGCTTTCACCCAGTTATATACCTTTAGCTTTGCGGGTGCCTCACGTGCATTTACAGGTGCGTCACATACATACTTATTATCAGGTGGAACTTATGGCTTCCAGCTGACCGCAATAGCCATCTCCCTAATTGGGGCTCCTTCATGAAATAATCTTCTTTATATTATATTCTTTCTTCTGAAGTAAATCTTTTGTGTGCTTAATACGATCTACTGAACTTCCTTTCAACTTGTGCTGCCTCTCAGGTGTTTGTCCATCCTTTGACTTTTAACTATTTCTCTTTTCACATGTTAAATTGTCTTTCTTCTTGAGAGCACAGAATTGGACCTTGCTTTGTAATCCAGTTTGACAATATTTGCCTTTCAATTAGTGTGTTTTGAACACTTACGTTTAGTGTGATTTTTGATGTAATTACAACTAGGTCTATCATCCTCATGTGTTTTTTATTTGTCCTATGTGTTCCTTATTTCTATTTTATTATTATTAGTATTTGTTTTACTTTCTTTTGGATTAATGGAGTGCTTTTTTTATTGTTCCACTTTACTTCTATTGCTAGCTTATTTTTATAGTTCTATTTTGCTGCTTTACTGATTGCTTTCATTATTTATAATATACAACTTTCAGGAGTATTTTTGTGTTTTTTAAGTAAATGATCTTTTGTTTTCACCTCACATTTAGTAGTCATAGACTACTAAATGCAAAACCATGCAAAACCATCCAAATTTAATAAGAACAATTTTTTTGAAAAACATAATTTGATCAAGCATGTTAAAAATATTATAACGTAACTTAAAGTGACTTCACACCTATTAACGTGTACAAGAACTTAATGATAGCATATTCTATTTCTTTCCCACATTCTTCACACAAAATTTGTTTTACATGTGCATATGTTATAAATGCCACACTACACATTTTTTATTTTTGCTTAAGCAACTAGTTATGTTTAAAGACAATTTAGTAATAAGAAAAATCTCATACATTCCCTCTCCATGTTACTTTTTCTAGTTCTATCTAGCCCCTGTGTAGCTCTAAAGTTTCATATAATATATGTTTTACACCTGAATTACTTTTTTAGTGCATCTTGCAGTGTGGCTCTGATGGTGGTAAATTCTTTCACACCGTTCATGAAATCACGCAACATTATTTCTGTATCTGTAAAACTCTTTGCCAGCATTTCTTAAATAAATTTTCAATAGTTACAGCATTTTAGATTGACTTTTTTTTCAGAATTTTGAAGTTTTCACTTCACAGTCTTCTATCTTCCATTGTTTTGGCAGGAAAGCTGCTATCGTTTAGAACACATTTATGCCTCTGCATGCAATATATTGCTTTTGTCTAGCTTTTTAAAAGGTTTTTCTTTATCACTGATTGTGAGCAATTTGTGTTGTGCCTATGTGAATTTTCTTGTGCTTGGGTTTATGGATTTCTGCCTTCTTTTGGTTTATAGTAGTATTTTTATTGTTTCATTGGACTTCATTTCCTCTCTCGGTTCTATGGGTTTGAAGTTTTCTCAAATTTGGAAATTTTTCATCCATCATTTCTTCAAATTGTTTTTTCATCCTTTGGCTTCTGTTCTGGAGATTCCACTTACAGTTACATAAGGCATTTGAAGTTGTTTCCAAGTTTACTCGAGATATTTATTCTCATATGCTTCATTTGGAAAGTTCCATTGCTTTTTTTTTTTTTTTTTTTTTCCTGAAAAGTCTTACTACTGTCAATGCTGCCTTTTGCATTTCTTACCTTAGATAATGTAGCATATTTTTATATATTCTGTTTCTATTTAAATTAGCAAACATATGAAATGCAGTTATAATAATTAATATTCTTACATACAAATTCTAACATTTTTATTTCTGGGTCATTTTTGATTGATATCATTTTGTCTTCATGCTTCTTATTTCCTTGACTTTTCTAAGAGTGGATTCTAAGCAGTGTGAATTTTATGTTGATTTTTGTTGGCTATTTTAAATCCTGTGAATATTTTTGATCCTTGCTATTAGAAGTACTCTAGTTGCTTGGAATGTGTTTTATTCTTTAGAATCTGGCTTTTAAAGTCTGTTAGACACACCAGAATGATTCGCACTCTTCAACACATTATTATTCCCTCCCACAATGGTGCAGTTCTTCTTGGTATCATGCCCAATGCCATGAGAGTTATGAGATTCTTCTTCACTTATTGGAGTGACAAGTTGTCATATGTTAATACAGTGCATGAACAGAATTTAGCATGTTAATTAAAGAAATAACATTTTGAAGAGATTACCATAATACCTTCACCTTCAAATTCTGTCCAAGTCATAGTTGATTCTACTCTTGACATTCTTACCTTAAGGGATTTTTCTAAAGCACCAATTCATGGACTTCTTAGGAGCTAAGCTTGCTAGTCCCTTTGTTTCTGACCTCAGGTTTGGTCTCCTATAAATTGTACTTCCTTGCTACACCCTGAGCAGAGTGACCTATGAAATCAAATTTTACTCTCCATCGAGAAAGTAAATAAATATGAATTTTTAACTCAATAATAACTTTTTAAAATTCTGAGGAGATCCCATAGTTCACCAGTCTATCTGTGTCCTATTTATATTTATAGAAACTGGGAGAGTAAAATAATTCTAAATAGTGGCAGTATAGTATAAAGTTAGTCCACTAATGAACACATAAGTGGTGAAGGCTTATGTAGATATATTCTTAGGTTTATCTGAACTCTTATGGTATTACAAAATTTTCTTGAAAAATCACTTTATTAGATGTGTTTTTATATTTGACATGCAGTTTTCTTGTCTATAGGTTAACTATTAGAATTTCTCATTTTATCTCTTCCTGACTTCCAAAAAATGAAATTGTGCTAATTCCCCAACTAGTTGGTATTCAAAATTTCTCTCAAATCCATTTTATTTGTGAATAAAATATTCACAAAAGCACTATATTTTGGGCCGTCTTTGTTTATATTCCCCCAAGTCCACTCAAATTTTAATGTATTTCTTCTTTATCTTTATTTTTACATTGTATATTTTATATATCTCAATACCCTCTTATAATGCATAAGAGGAAAGTTTCCTTCTTCATTCATTTCTAAAACATCAGAGTGCTTTCAATTAGAAATACTTTAGTTGCTTGGAATGTGTTTTATTCTTTAGAATCTAGCTTTTAAAATCTGTTAGACACACCAGAGTGATTTGCATAGTTGTTGAATGAGTATTATCAAGTTTATTGAAATGTATGTGTATGCACTAGGTTGTTTATAAATGTTAAAGCATACAAAGTTGATCTTATAAAAAAGCTTGACCAAATTAATCAGGTGTCTGAAAAGACAGAAATTATAATGGAAAATTTTTTTTGCCAGTTAGATGAATATAAACATTAATTATTATTTTGAGCAATGGAATTCTTTTATTAAAGTCAAATAGTTCATATCGAGCAATTCCTTTAATCTATTTCTTCCTTTCCTTCTTTCTTCTGACCATTACTCATCCATCCATCCATCATCCATCATTTCCTTCCATCCTCCTTTCTAAAATACTAAGGTGTATACTGTTGGCAAGAAACTATTCCAGATAGTAGAGATGTAACATATATATTCTTAATGTCATGCAATTATATTGGGAATGTGAGGAAGAACTTAAGGTTAGGGACCAATGAGAAGATCATAATACTTAGAATTAGCAAAAAGTTAATTGGAAATGAAGCTTCAGAAGTAATGGGGATTGATGAATCCATGTTTGGTGTTCAAACTGGCCAAACTTATTACTGCAGTCACCCCAAAAATAGCAGCCAAGGAATTTCCTCAGAGGACTGCCCCAAACCATTTTAATATGTGACTAAAAAAAGAAACTATAAGTGCCAGGCTGGTTGGTCCAAAGTACTTATTAGGGGAATAGAGCTTCAGCATCTTATAACAGAAAGAAAACCAAGTATGTCTTTAAGGAGGAGTTGTGTTATAGAGTTTATATGAATGTTTGAATCATTTGGCTCAAGATGAAGACTAGTTTTTCTATGTTTGGCACCATTTTTTGTCTTTCAGCATTTCAGATAACAGTTTAAACTTCACCAGTAACAACATAAATGTTCAAGGTTTGGGCTCGGGTTCAAGCATTCAGGGGAAACATGCAGCTAACTGGGTCACTGAGCAGTCAAGGCTCTATTTTCTATGTCAAGACAAAAAAAGCAAGAGTAATTGTAGAGTATTATATTAGGCTATCTGTCCAATAGTGCAGACAGTGTTCATGATGCAAAGTGAGATGGGAGTCATTAAGAATTTGAGAGGAGGTATGGTAGAATTTGAGTCACTGACTATTCTGTAAACTGAATTGAAAGAGGATCTATTGATGAAGCTGTGGAAGCAAGGATGTTAAATGGCAGACCATTACTGTCAACCAGGCAAAGGGTAAATTTAGGTTTGCCTTCAAAATATATAGAATATGCATATATTAGGCTTTTTTCTGATAAATCTAATATATAGTATCTCAGAGCAAAAACAAAATAGTGAATGATCACTCCAAGCTGTTTATTCTGAGCAACTTCAAGCAGAATAGAAATATCCATAACTGAGAGAATAGTCAATCTTAACTATGTTCATTCTTTTCCATTCATTCTCATGGCTCTTCCAATTTAGATTCTACATCAAACACTCAAATAAATTAGACCTCTATCTTCCTACCTGCCTACCGTGCAACACTGTATTACTTTACTTTCTTAGGAAACTCTTCTCTCCCTAAATTTCAGAATTACTGTTTTTATCCTTGTTTGCCCTAAACATTTTTGCCCTATATTTCTTTCTCACTTTTCCATTTGTTGTCTTCCATTGATTCTGTATACTAGAAACAATTAACAAACTATACACTTATAAATAAATAAAGATATTGTAGCTTAGGTATTAATGGATATAGTTTATTATATTTTGTTGTTTGGTTTCTGTTATTAACATGATTAAATATGGAAAAATACATTTTTGTGAAGTGACTAAATTGTATATTAATCAGAGAATATAAATATGCCTTCAGAAAGACTTATTTGGGAAATTTAACAATAGCATTCAAAAAGATTGAGCATACATGTATTCATGAGGATTTTCCAGGGAAGCAGAACTACAAGCTATATACATATGTATACCAATAGAAAAAAAATACATATATATATATAACATGTATGATATATAAACACAAATACACATATACATACATATATAATTAAAGTTTTATATTATGTGTAATATTGATACACACACACACACACACACACACACACACACAAAGTATAGGGAATTGCTCATGTAATATAGAGGCTGAGAAGTCCCACAATCTGTCTTTATCTGCAAGAGATCCAGAGAAGCCAGGAAGCCAGTGATATAGTTCCTGTTTGAGTCTGCAGGCCTGAGAACTAGAGAATCAATGTTGTAATTTCTAGTTCAAGTCCAATGGCCAAAGAGCCAGGAGCTCTGATGATGTAAGTCACAGTATAATGACAGGTGATAAATATCCAGTCCAAGAAATTAGGCAATATGAGTGAATTCTACATTCCTTCAAAATTTTACTCATTCAAGTCCTCAACAAATGAAATGATGATAACCCATCTTAAGGGGGAAAATTTGCTTTAATCAATGTACCAGATCAAATGCTTATCTCATCAGAAATCCTCATCACAAAAACTCCCGAAAATGATGTTTAGCCAAATATTTGGACACTTCTGTCCAGTCAAGTTTACACATAAGATTAATCATCATAATACTAAAATTAAGTAAAAATAATAGAAAATATTTATGACTTTTAAAAATAATTTTATTTAAACATATATAGAATTTGCAAACTTATTTTTTATTTAGCATGGATGGTCAGTTCTATACAACTACCATATATATTTACAACTCCAGTTAATCTTGTTTTACAGAACTTATTATTATGTTTCACTTTCAAACTTAAACTGTTAGATATATCTACTTTATGGCATCTCTGATTATTATAATTCACACTCTGGGGATAGAACTCATTTTTAGATGTGCAAGTTTTATGATTTATTGCTACACTTTAATACTTTCTTTCTTGCCTGTGTAAGTGTTCCACACCTGTTCTCTGTGAATATTTTTATTTTTCAATACATCTAACACCATTGAAAACCTTTAAGTTTTGGTAACATATTACCACGATCCAATCTTTACGATGCAATTTTAACCTCTTATATTTTTACATTTCTTGAGCTTTTAACAACCTTTATCAAGTAGCAAATGTGAAATATTTCATGTTTTACTTATATGGACATCAAAGGAAGGTATGATTTTTATTCATATCATTTTAAGGTCAGATTGCATAGTTCTTGATTCTTCTAATAGTGTGTGATGCCACTGTTCTCTTAAGGGAATTTGTTATATTTATTTACCATTTTCATATATTGTTTATTTGAACATAAAAATGTTTATTGGCTTTGTTTTTGTTTTGTTTTTGTCCTGTAATCAGTTACAAATAATATCTATTCGTGTCTTCTCTTTTAGACTTTGGAAAAGATGATATGGAATTGTAAATAAAGGATTATGATGTATATGGACATTTTCTCTTTTAGATTAGAAACATGGCAAGTCAATTATTTCTTGATTGTTATGAACTAAGTGTCTTCCAGAGCCTGTTTTATCAAATAAGTGGGTGGGTGCACTGAGGACAGTTAACTAATTGTTGATGTATTCATTTTTTAAATGAAACACATGTTCAAGGCATCAAGCTTTATAGAGAAATAACAAATTGGACATCTTCATCATCCTTAGGAGCTTTGTCTTTTTCAACATTTCATTAAATGAAGATTTTTTTTGAAAATTTATAGTAGTGATCCCATACAACAAATTACAATTCTTAAATTTTTTTATAGTGTAAGACTCTTTTTTCTTTCTTTCTTTCTTTTTTTTAATTTGTTTTAGCTGTACACAGTGCCTTTATTTTTACGTGGTGCTGAGGATCGAACCCAGGCCATGCATGCTGGGCGAGCGCTCTACCGCTGAGCCACAACCCCAGCCCCAATTCTTAAATTTTTAAGTGCTATTATTCATACATCAATCATACAACTACCAATAGTCACAAAGATGATGTTATTATCTATGGAGGGCCAATTTTTCATGACATCTCTACACTTCTTGAGACAGCTTTTGTCCATAACTATCTTTTTAAGACAGTTCTAAAGCAAACAGAATTGGAGGAGAAAGGTAGTGTTTCCTTCCAGGATAAAAGGCAGATTTGCTTGCATACCAGAATGATAAAGATAAGTTCTCTGGGGCATATGTTTGGCATTCTTTTTTAAAGACCTCTAATAAGACTGGGATTTTTCTAAGTTTGGAGATCCTCAGCTACAACACATCCCTGTTGTGTGACATCAACCTGTGCCATTTGGCTTCACTCCAGAGATACTGGGTGGTAGAAAGAGGACACACGAGAACATGAAATGCATACAAAAATAATAAAATTATCTTTG
The DNA here is from genome assembly GCA_025594165.1 of Tamias sibiricus. Lineage (NCBI taxonomy): Eukaryota > Metazoa > Chordata > Mammalia > Rodentia > Sciuridae > Tamias > Tamias sibiricus. Next base: position 64,325,994 of record CM046658.1, on the reverse strand, counting down.
TAGCAGTGAATGTTTTCTATTAATGATGACTTAACCTGGCATTAATAAAATAATATGCATTCTTCAATAAAGCAAACTAGAAGGGAACTTTTAAAAATGATTGTCTCCAATTTTTATAAATTTATAATTGTAATTTAATGTAAAAATATGTTCTTGGAATTTGGGAAGTTCCAGAAATAATATGGATATAGTAAAAACAAACAAACAAACAAACAAAAAAACCCTCTCACTTCCAACACTGCCTTCTTAATGTCACAAACACACTTTCTCTCTTTCTCTCTCTCTCTCTCTGTCTCTCTTTCCCTCCCTCCCTCCCTCAAACCCTTTTCCTTTTCCTCCCTCTGTCTCTATCTTTTTCTTTTGCTCATTAACACTAACCCCTACCCCCCCACACCATTAAATTTCAGGAGAAAATCACATCACATTGCAGACTATCCCTAATAGTATTAGTAGATTCTGAGGATTTAGCATTACTGCTTTTAGAAACTGTAATTATTTCTTTGTTGGGGGAACTGTCTGTGCAAGACACCAAAATGTGATAAATACTTGAGTTAAGAGTCCAGACACTTAAGTTCCAGTCTCACACACGTGCCTACCTGTAGGACCATTGCAAGTCTCCTAAATGTGTTGCTTCTTGTTCTGTTCTGCTAGGAAAATGAAAGTGCATTACTTTCAATAATTTAAAAGGGCCTGTCCAATTATAAGTCAAGTTCCTTGATACTGTGTGAGAAATATGAATACTGTCAAAAGCAACAGAGTTCCCATTATTTTACTGTTATCACTTCATATATACTTTGAATACAATAAGCATTAGTTGCTATAGTTTGTCTATTCAATATTTTACCTTTGCTCTCTATATATCCATTTAGTAACAATATAATTTGTTACTATTTTCATAAAATATGATGAAACTTCTATTGCACTTTAATACTGAGAATTCTTAATAATCAGATTTACAAATAAGTTACAGAAGAGTTGTTAAATGAATTTAGTATATAATCTATTAACTGAATTTTAATGCTTTAATTTGAGCACATTTTATATTGTACTTTATAACCTATTATAGTTGTTGTACTATAACAATGATGACGTAAAAAAATTGTGTTACTCTGCTACTGTTGCTATGCTAGAGCCTGTGGATAATTTTGTAAATATTTTCTTTAATTTTTAAAAAGCAGAAACAGCTGAAATACATGTGACCATGTAGACTTTTATTTGGGATATTCATTTATCTGTAGGAAGGCTGAAGGGTTTTTTTTTTTTTTAATATCTTTGCACAGTGATATTTTTATTTATTTTTGTTAGATAACTAGGAAATTTGAATGAGCTGTGATCTCTTGGGGTTCTACCAATACCATTTTATACTGTTTTGTGGAACTGATATTTTATCAGATGTCATGCCTTACAACCTAACAGATTGCTTACTGAAGTTGTTGAGTGACATGAGGTCATGAAAAAAAAAATTAAGATTTAAGTTAAAGTAACTTCTGATTTTCATATAAACCTTAAAGTATTTATCATTAGCAAATATTTTTAAGAAAAAAAAAAAAACTACTCATTCTAAATTTTAACTTATGTGTCATCAAATGAGGAAGTGAATCATTTAGATGACTCTGTACTTCCAAATGAAATTATTTGTACCAACATTTCTGTAGTGAAAGTGCTAGGTCAAGATAAATTCAACATCAATGCTAAGAATAAAGGAACATCTAAAATGTCTACCAATAGCAAAATTGAAGACAGTCATAAACCTAACAAATTATGAACAATAAAATTAGGTCTGGTAATCTTTTCTCTATACACAGGCAACCTAGATTCATTTTAGTTACAGTAATCCTGAATCTGGTCTTTATTTTCCACATCTATGTTTCTATGTTTTTCTGAGTCCCAGTAATCTTTCTTTATCTGCTGCATTGCTCACAGATTTTTTGCTCTTGTTCTGTTCATGTTTTGATTTGTTGGTTTGGATAGATTTTTTCCTACCCCAATTATGAAGACTTGGATTTTGCTCTGGGGTAATCCTTTTTCAGTTCTCTTTCAACTGTACTCTAGGGGTTTCCTCAATATTTTAGGGGGAGCAGTTAGAGGAGTTACTATGGCCATAGTAGGAAAAGACCACCTAAGAGGTTAGTCATAAGCCTGCAGTGAGCATAGAAATACACTCTGTTTGCAAAAATGTGTATTTACTTAGAAGGAGGGAGGGTCACAGAAACCCTGGGGAGTTAAAATCCTGGTGTTGGCTCTCACTGCTGATCATCAACAAACTTCAAGGTGAGAGATTTGCAAGCTAGAAGTTTCTAAGGCTGAAGGGAGAAATATGTTTTCCTTTCCTTTCCTTTCCAATTCCTCAAACATTACATCTCAGATTATATAAACTATATAAATGATAAATTTCTAGTTTCAAAGAAATGATTTATATGTATCTTTAAAAGAACATCTATTTCTTAGAGTGGATGAAACAGCAGCAATGCTAATCACAGCAGAATCATTCACCTGGGCCAATAGTTGTACTTCACTTATGTAATTTTACATATGCAGACAATACCAAATAAATCCATTTTCCCTTCTGCATTTAAAGGTGTTTAAATGCTCAGAAACTCAAATCCGGCCATCATAATAAAGAAGCTTTTGGATTCCATCTCTTAATTACATAAAATTACCTATCACTTCTTCCTTTTAGATAATGACTTGTTTATATTTAATATTAATTCATTAGGATGAGAATACAAAAGGAGTATAGTGTATGTACCTACACAATTTTCTGTACAGGACTTTTCCTGTCGCCTAAAACCTGTGAGAGGCTCTTTGTATTTCCTACATTTTTACTTTTCTTCATAATTTTTTAGTAATGTAATGCATTATTTAGTATTGAATATTTCATCCTACTTGAGTCGTTTGCCTTCATTTCTATATGAATGATTACCTGCAGTTAGAATTTGTCATCATCATGATCCTGAAGCATTTATAAAGCACTTTATATTATAAGATATCAAGCAAAAGGTATTTCTTGGCCTGCTCCCATGCTTCTTGAGGGGTTTGCCTTTCTTATGTATACTTCCATGAATTATACTTATTCTCCAGATTATCACCGTACATTTGAAATTTATAGGAATTATTTTATTCATGATTTTTTTATATTAGCCAAAATTGGCTTTTAAAATAAAACATTATTTCACCATAGCTAAAGATACACGGAAAAGGACAAAGATGAAACAATTAAAATTCAGCCAGGTGTGGTGGCGCACGCCTGTAATCCCAGTACTTGGGAGGCTGAGGCAGGAGGATCATGAGTTCAAAGCCAGCCTCACCAATGGCGAGGCACTTAGCAACTCAGTGAGACCCTGTCTCTAATAAAATACAAAAACGGGCTGGGGATGTGGCCCAGTGGTCGAGTGCCCCTGGGTTCAATCCTCGGTAGCAAAAAAAAAAAAAAAAAAAAAAAAAAATTGAGAATCTTAGACTCTATAATTCCAATTAAGAAGAACTATATCCATTTCAGGACCTTTCCATGAAGAATGAAAAATTCTCCCAAAATAAAAGTTCTAAAATAAGTTTATTTAATAACAAAACTATTTTAAAACATTATTTCAGGAAGTGTTAAATGTCCTCCATGTCTCTTATTATTTAGACATACAGAGAATATTCCCAGAACTTCCATGTTGTCATTACAGACTATAGAGCCGTTTCATTTTGTATTTTGAAACTAATGTGTTACAGTGTAATCACACTTTAACACTATTACTGGAACTCACTGCTTTCTATTAGGGACAGTATGGAACTGCACTCCAATACGTTGCTAAATAGTTGTCATTTTCTGATATTTAAATAGTATTTTTAAATAGTAATATGCTTTAAGAATTGCTGCCATGGCAATGGACCATGTTACCCTGCACAATATTCTTCCATTTCATGCATACTAGCATTTTCTATTAATTAAAGAACTCACTATACTAGTCTTAAGAAATTCTATTGAATTCTGTATGTGTACAACAGAATAAATACATGCATGTATGACATATATCAGATACATTACACACCAAAACATTCATACTAACCTCCATAGAAGTACCAGTATTGCAAGTTTGCATATGTTTCTGTATGTGAAAAAGTATTAAGTTACTAAATGGATTGGGAGTAAAATTTATAAGATTTTTTTTCACCAACTAAGAAACTGCATGATTGTGCATGTTCTTGCAAAGTCCATTTCCTTACAAATAGTGTCCTGCGGGATTGTTAGCACTAGATTAAGCTTCCTTTTTATTCACTTGCTCTGGGATTTCCCATTTTGTCAACACTACATACACATTGTATTATCAATGAGAACAGCGTGTTGAGAGCCATGGTTTAATGTTTTCTGGAAATAGATGAAGACAACAGGTTGTGATATATCTGTAGCAAGATCTCATTGGGAGTTTGTTGAGTATAAGAGTTTTGAGTGTTTTGTTGTTTGTTTATTTGAACATAGAAAACATATTTTTGCAGTGACACCTTTGATAATTACAAATTCTTCCTAAAAAGTAATAATGCATATTTTAGAATAAAACTAGTTTTAGGAAAGCAATTGGTACTCAGTTTGCTCTCTTGAGAAAACAGTATTTACATATAAACACTATAAAGCTATTTGCATATAAACCTTAAAAATTCTCTACATTATGTGTGTGTGGGGGGGGGGGGTGCTGGGGATTGAACCCAGGGCCTTGTGTGTGGGAGGCAAGCACTCTACAACTAAGCCTTATCCCCAGCACCCCACATTATCTCTTTAAAAGGAACTAACCTAGTACTTTTTTGATTGTTATGACTCAATCAGTAAACTCTCCTTACTCCTATATCCATCATGATGGAGTTTGAACAAGCATCTGGAAAATAATTATTTTTCTTAAAAAAATGGGGTAAGGTAAAATAAAGTCTTTTCTATTTGGCCTCTAAACATGTTTTGCTTTCTGTATATTTACAAGTTTGCTCATTTCACAATACTATAAAAATTTACTTGTTAAAAGATATTTATTATATTTATTAATGCCTTTAAGGAAAATTAAATTATGTCTTTTTTAAAAAATATTTATTTATTTACTTTAGTTGTACACAATGCAATGCATTTATGTTTACGTGGTGCTGAGGATCGAACCCCGGCCACGCATGTGCGAGGTAAGCGCTCTGCCGCTGAGCCACAACTCCAGCCCTAAATTATGTCTTTATTTTCTATCTTCTCATAGATTGATAAAGAAAACCTATTCTTAGGTGTATTTATTAAAATCAGTATATATCTGAAGTATTGACTTTTTGAAAATATAGATTTAGAATTGTATGTTATGTAATTGATTTTAAAATATTTAGCATTTTAAAAAAATAGTAGGGAAGATTTAGATCTGTGATAGGTGATTCAAAGATTTATCTTTGCTTCTGGGAGTGTATATTTAGGAAATAGAGTTTGTTTGCAAATGTCAAGGTAAAAGACATATCACAAAACAATAGTAAACTTCTGGGAAAGGTAGCTTATTTAAAATTATACCACACACATGTAAGAAAATGACTCCAATGTGGAAGAAAAATTACCTCTATACACTCCACATTTAAAGTTTAAGTATAGTTTTAGTATATACAAATGTGCAAAAATTTGTTCTAACCTCTTCCAGTGAATTACATTTCATCAAATGTTGGCACCTCTATTACTGATCATTTTTAAGAGAAAATGTTATATGACAACATTGTGCATTAAAGTGAATTATAAAAATATTTAAATCAAACAGCTTCAGAATGATACATTGTTTATTGAAAATTGCAAAGCATGAGGGAAAAAGGGAATGAATTTATAATAGACTTAATTTCATCTGCTAAAAAATAGGGTTTGCTAAATGAACATCTTAAGAAGTACTGAATTATGCACAGATATATAAAACATTAATAGGATATTTGTTTGGAGTGGCTAATTTCATCCTTAATTGCTGAGTTTATTTACAGGATACGTGATACCATTCCAATTTCCTATCTTTTCAGTTATGCTCTTGAATAGATATGTATTTCTAAAAGATAACTACTTTATCAGCAAACCATTCTTTTCATCATAAAATATATTTTTCAGATTGACCTTTCCCATTTTGAAATGAAGTCAAATATTTGTTGAATATAAAGAAAACACATTTAACCCTCCTTTTCTAATATGGTTTTATTAGCATCCATTTATGACTGTTAATTTTTAACTCTCATATTTCCCAAATGTTCTCTTATCTGCAATCTGAGTGTTTGTCATCAGCTTCCTCTGGAATTAAGATAGCTCTGAGATAATCGTAAAGCCTTATTTAAATAGAATTATGTGAAATCCAAAAGGCCTTGATTTTGTAAGATTATGGTGTACAATTTCATATTCATTTGACTCATTTTTCTAAATTAATCATTTATACACAGTTTACAATAAGTTCACAGTAATGCCCATTTAAGTGAAGACTCTCTCCTCCAGCATGGCCAGACATTTCAGAAGATGTGAGTGTGACCAAGTGTCACTTGTCTGCAAATTCACAATGAAATGCTCTTTGAAGACACTCCAGGATTTCTCAACCGCAGCTCATTGACATTTCGGGCTGGATAGGTTTTTGTTGTGAGGGTCTGTCCTGGGCATTGTAGGATATTTAGCAGCATCCAAGTCCTTTATCAACAACATGCCAAGAGAAACCCTCTGCCAGATGTGACAACCCAAATATCTCCAGACATTGCCAAATGTCCCCTGTGAACAGAGGGCAGAGAAATCCTCCCCAGCTTAGAATCATGGAAATAACCTGATATTCACAACAATATACTACCTGTTGACATATCTCTCTAATATTCTAACCCTGGTAGTTTCTTTTATCTTACAAACAAAAGTTTTCTTCTGCCTTAAGCTGCTTTTTTATTTTATGGTACTAAGGCATTCCAGTTCTGGTCTTCCAGATACATTACATTTTGAGAAACATCTTCATCTCTCTCTTTTTTTTTTTTTTTTTTTTTTTTTTTTAAACAGTCTTGGAAACTATTCATAAATTTTAACCTAAACATATTTACTATTAAATCTTTGTCATTATCCTTATTTAACAAATGTAGACCATTTTAATTCTTAATAAAAATAAGAAATGATTACTTATTATTTACATTTCAAATGAGTTACATCCTGAAAGCATTAAATTTAGTTGATGTTTACCAATTCACATTTGTTCTGCATTCATTGCACCAAATTATATTGTGAAATGAGATTCTCTTTATTTAAATTGATGTTATACTCATATCTTCTTTCTCCATGTGTCAAACTCCTATTCATCCTTCAAGACCCAGTTTACCACACTTTGAGAGAAAGGCATATTCCTCCTTCTCTATGCTCTCAGAGCACTTATTTCAAAATGTTATTCAATTTCATATGTGAAATATAAAACATTATGAACAGTAAAATTAGAATAAACTAAAATAAACTTTGAATTTTATTTACCTTAGAACTGCTTGAAAATCTAATTCAATTAAATATGATAAAAATCATGTTCATCACAGGATATATTCAAGTTCCTTTTGGCATACCATGTTGCTTGAATTCAAGAAATTTTCTTAAGAACTAAAATACCTAATTGACAAAATCATATTTATTGGAAATAGCTGCAAAAATAGAAATATAATTTATATCTATCTATATATGTGTGCTCCATTTATAAAAACTGATTTAAATGGATTAAATACATATATATAATTTATGTATATATCATGAGGCAGGTAAAGTAACAAAAAACAATGCAACCATTTTAAACAGAGCGAGATTGAGTTTAGGCAACTGGATATTTAAAACTCTGGAAGGGGTAGAAAATCAGTTTATAGGTCGGGCTGCCAGCAATAACTCCTAGAGGAACATTCCAAAACTGCTACTACCAGTTGAGCATACCAATTCCAAAAATCCAAAATGCTCCAACAATGTTATTTTTTTTTTTTTTCTTTTTTTTTTTTTTTTTTTTTTTGGTACCAGGTATTGAACCCAGGGGCGCTTAATCACTCAACCACATCCCCATCCCTTTTTATCTCTTATTTTGAGACAGTTCTCCCTAAGTTGGTTAGGGACTTACTAAGTTGCTGAGGCTGGCTTTGAACTTGTGATTCTCCTTTCTCAGCCTCCTGAGGTGCTGGGATTACAGGCATGCATCACCATACCAGACCAATGTTCAAAACTTTTTGAGAGCCAACATGACATCACAACTATAAAATTTCACACCCGACCTCATGTGACTGGTTGTGGTCAAAACACAAGCATACTACAAATATTGCATAAAGAGTTCCTTGATTAGGCTTGGGTCTCATTCCCAATATTTTATATTTGCAATTATTCCAAAATCCAAAATAAGCAAAAGTCAAAATACTGCTGGTTCTGGGCATTTTGGATAAGTGATGCTCAATCTCTAAACAGCACAATCAGAAAGCAGGAAAATCAGGATATGGCTTTACTGATTACAGAATTCAAGATCATGCCACCTTAGCCACTGCCAGAATTTTTGCCACTGAGATACAAAATGTGCTGCATTATTGCTACCAAAGGAAAAAAAAAAAATTCCCACTACCTAGTTACCCAATTCACTTGGTTTCTAATTGTGATGGGCAGAACCTAAGTCACTTTGGAATTTTAGTTGCAAGGGATATAAGATAGTTTCTTTTCTTTTCTTTCTTTCTTTACATCCTTGGCATTACAAAGTGTGGAAGGAAGGAAGGAAAGGAAGGAAGGAAGGAAGGAAGGAAGGAAGGAAGGAAGGAAGGAAGGAAGGGGAAACCAATCACCTGCTGTAGCTTGCAAGTGCAGTTAGAATGTGGCCTCAAGTAATGTGATTCCCCATCCAGGGTTTTATATCACAACCAACAAAATAAATGCACCAATCCCAGTACTGGGTATCTACCTAAAGGAATTAAATGTTGGGAATATGGCTTAGCATGCATGAGGCCTTGAATTCAATCCCAAGCACTGCAAAAAAATAAGAAGAATTAAAGGAATTGACATCAGTGTGCAGAAGAGATATCTATACTCCCATGTTTACAACAGCATTAGCATTACTCACAAATAGACAAGGTATGGAAACAACCTAAGTGCTGAGTGGATTAAAAACTGTAGTGTGTGTAGACTTGGAATACTGTTCAGTTTTTGAAACCAGAAAATTCTGTCAACTGCAAAAACACAGATGTACCTAGAGTGCAGAGAGAATTCTAAGAAATTAAAGCCAAGTACAGAAAGACAAATATTACATAATCTCACTTATATGTGGAATCTAAAATAATGTGAACTCATCAAAGTCTAAAATAGCATGTGGTTTCCAGAGTCTGGGGTGGGTGTATAGATGGGGAGAGGAGAGGCACTGGGCAACAGGTACATTGTTATAGTTAGATCCAAATATAAGAATTGGTGTTCTCTTAAATGACATGGACCCAGTAGTTAATAATAATGTCTTGCATATTTCAAATTAGTGAAAAGAGAAGATTTTTAATGTTCTCAACCACAAATAATTAATATCTGAAGTCACAGGTATAGCAATTAGCCTGATTTGATCATTTAAAATATATTCAGGTATTGAAACATCACATAGGACCCCATAAAAATATATATATATATATAATTATTATTTTTCAAATAAAATAGGGATGAAGGCATAGCTCAGTGGTAGAGCTTTCATATTTAATATATGCAATGAGGTGCTAAGGAATTCAGTGTTTTCTCTGTGCCTGGAATGCTGGTCCTGGGTTTCATCCCAGCATGGAAAACATACACACACACACACACACACACACACACACACACAAAATAAAATAAAAATAAAACTTAAAAATAACCTAGGACTATAAATCTGTGGTAGAATGCATGTTTAGCATGCATAAGGACCTGGGTTCAATTTCTCCAACCCTGCAAAAGTTAAAATAAGGCAGGCATGGTGGTTGCATGCCTGTAAGCCCAGTAGCTCAGGAGGCTGAGGAAGGATAATCGCAGGTTCCAAAATAGCCTTAGCAATGTAGTGAGTCTCTAAGCAATTTAGCAAGACCCTGTCTCAAATGAAAGATAAAAAGGGCTGGTGATGTGGCTTTTGAAACCTGGGTTCAATCCTTGATACCAAAAATAAAAAATAAAAGTAAAATGAAAAGACTATATTATATTGTCCTTAAACAAGTCCACACAACACTGCTATGCAGACATAGGAATAAGTCCACAACCTCAAATTTCATCTAGCTTTAAGGAGTAGGAGCATAAAAGTGGTTTCTTGCCACCAGAGATTTGCTAGCATTTCTCCATGGTTTCCTTCCATCACATTCCCAGAAAAACATGCAGATGACTTTCCAGAGTGAGTAGCTTCAGTGTTTAGATAATCCTGCATATTCACAAAATTTCTTCGCCATACTTTTTGTCTCTTCTCTTAAATAACATTTGGCTGTAGTTTCTAGAGCAGGTGGCACTTGAGAATCAAAAATACCTTGAGGCAAGTGAACATCCCTCTGCTTACAGTCTGGTCTATATAAAGAATGTTAAACTAGCAGGTGTCCACACCCCCAGATGCATTCTGCCTACAAACCAAAAGGAGATCATTGTTTTTCACTGGGGAATATATTTCTGGCTTGGAGGGATTGGTGGACAGGGATAAATTCCTGGAATGTTAACAATGTCAGGTCATAATGTGTGTAAATGGACAGGAATCCCAAATTCCAATGATCTTACTGTAGAAATGAAATCTGCCCAGGTGTCATTGTATTTGCTTTCCTTCCCTCCCCAAAATGGAGCAAGGTAGAAATGTCATTGTAAGTGTTTTCTCTGTGCCTGGAATGCTGAGAGATTAAAGCACAGAAATCAGTGTCAGCATTGCTACAATCTGGTTCACCTTAAATCTTTATTCCCAAACAAGCAATTCACTGATGTGTTCAAAGGGCTGCTGATACAAATAATAAAGGAACAAAGATTGCCACTAAACCTTGTGCTTAGAGATTGTTGAGGACAAAAAGATGTCATGCATAAACATCTCTAATTTTAATAAAAGTCACAGATTTAATTAGACATTTCCTTTAAAACCACATATAAAATGTTCCAAGCACATGCCTCATAGTATGTGAAAAGAATGGGCCTTCATTGTCACACTGTATTTAATATGTATTAGTAAAACTCATCAATTAGAGATGACATTATGAAAATAGAAGGAAGAAAAAGATGAAAGTCAAAATGGCTTACTATATCTTCACTTCTTTATTGAGCCAAAGTTCACAGAAAAATTACTTAAGCATTCTTTTGAGCTTTCAGACCAGCAATAATAAGCTCAAATAAAATGTATTCTCCAAGGTACATAGCACCAAGCTATTAGTGAACTGTTTTAATGTTACTTAATAAAATATTTCAATTAATATTCTCAAAATCAGTGAATGAAGTTTTCTATAGATATAAATATTGGAGTACATTTAATGTTATCACATGGATTTCTAAGGAAATTGGTGAAAATAAATAATAAAAACACTTTTAAAGATTATTTCATTTGAAGGCTCAAATGTTAATCTCTGTTTATATAATTTAAATGTGTTTTTAATTAAGCTATTATATGAAGTCAGCATAAATATTCTACATAAAGCAAACTAATTAAAACAACTTTGTAAGGGGGTGCAGGGTGGAAATCATGTCGGGATATTTTATTTTCATTAAGTAGGGATTAAATTAGCTGTAATTAGCTTAGAACCACTTCTGCTTATTTTTGTCTAATAAATATTTATTGATTATATTCTATATGTGCAACAATTATGCTAATGATTATAAAGTTAAATCATTAAGGCTGCATATGACTTTAAAGAAATCCAAATTGCTAAACGTAGGGTTGTAAATTGGGTGTTATTGTTCACAATTCAAAAGGATCTATGCTTTGCAAAGCAATTCTTTTAAAATGCCATCTCTAATGCATTTACTGCTTTACAGATCATAGGTACTTTTCAGAGATTTGATGGATAGATACATTTTAACTTAAGGTTTATGGCTTTACTTCCTTCTAAGTATCTTTTAATGTGCAAGACGTTAAAAAAATCAAAAAGTGCAGAGCATTATTATATGAAAAGTAAAAGTCTTTCACTATAATTCCTCTCATTGCACTCCCCAGAGTGGGACTTTTTCTGTATCTGTTTTGAGAATCAAAATTTCTATTATCCTTGTATTGAACCTCCAAACTGACAGTGACAATATAAAATCTCCAGGGTGATTTCCTTACTTACATAATATGTGCCTTCTGTTTTAAAGGATCTGATTAACTTTTGCATGATTTTGAGGTTAGGATGCACATGACAGTGTCTCTAATGTTTCATTGTTACCCAGATATTCTAAAGTGGAGTGCTATTGCTAGTCAAGCCCTAATTGTTTTCTTGACTTCCTGTATTTATAAGAACCATTTCACCATCAACCCACCATCAGGATGGCATCACAAAAAAATTTAAGGAGACAGACCCTTAGCACTCACACTCTAAATCTGAAATTTTTTTCCTTTAGTGACTACCCTACATTTGGTTTGAGGTTAGTCAGTGTATCGCCTAGAGCTCATCCTTTGTTTGGCAGAACTATTAGCAAATCTGCTATGCCACTCAGTGCCTGGAGAGCTTGCCAGCCAAGTCAATGAAGCCATTACTTTCCCCTACTTCCATTTATATGCCTTGCAGGTATTGTTCCAATTGGATACATGGTCAGCCTCCTTTGTCAGGCTTAGTATACTCATGCGGCTCTGTCTAAAGGCCAGACTGATACCAGATTTTCTGATACAGATAATGGCCCATGAATCACTGGCCCTAATTTCCCACTAGCCTTAGCAAGATTACGGACTACTGAGGCCAGGGTGCAACACCAAACAACAGTTTCCAGACAACTAGAGGAAGTGAAGAGAGAAATAACACTTAATAAATGTAATTCTTTCTATTAAATATCGCTGTAAAGTCTAACACCAACCACATTTCCTTTGGTTCATCAAGACGCTTACAAGCCCTATTTCTCATCTTTGATCTATAGTGGGAATGTCCATGGGGGTATGCTTAACCAAAAGTGATGTGCCACTATTTTATATGCTAGATGAAAAAATGTAAAAGGCCAAAATTAATGGATTGTTCAGTATTTCAGTATCCCTGAGGTTGTTATTTGCCTCACTCTGGCTTGCTCAGGAAGATTAACAAAACAAAACTCTGAACCAAACTTTCCATATTTTTTGCACAACCACAACAGCTTTCAGACTAGGGGATAAAAAAAGCAGCTTTTTCATGATTCTACAGATCCTATTTTGGCATAAAAAGCAATAGTAACTTCATCTTTTTACAAGACACAACTTTGTTCAAAAACACAAATGCTTCATGAGTAGTACACTACTTTTTACTTTCAGCAAATTGTAGGTTCAGTGAACTGAAAGTGTGACTCCTATATGAACAATTTGCTTCAAAGATATTTCTTCTTTGTACTTGAGAATGGTAGGTAATAGAATCAATTAGAATGAAGAGGCTTCTCAGAACTCCCTCGGTTTCTTCCTTTATAAACAAAAATGTAGGGTCTTCCAAAATGTCTATCCAAAGTAGATGTTAATTTTGCTATGTCATCACTTCAAGTCTTACCTATTATACTCACTTTATTAATAAGGGCTGTCCAAAGAAATAGAAATAATAGGATGGGGGGTGTTAACTGAACATCTGATTCAGTGATTTGATCAATTCTAAAACCTTCAAATATTTAACATACAATATGTATTTAAAAAATACATATTGTATTTTTTTAATGATTAGCAGGCAATAACATCACACAGGTATTTGTACATAGAACATTTGTATTTAGAGGATATGGTTCAGTGGGTTATTTGTATGCTGATTGATGAAGCAGTGTGTATGGTGCTGTCATACACAAGAGTTCAATTCTGTCTTACATACTGTGCAAGGTGGTGCTAAGAAATTAACAGCCTGATGGTACTTGAAAAAAATGAAAGCCACCTAACTGTGAGAGGACAAATTCTACAGAAAATCCATGTTTAAAGATCACAGTCTGAATCTGCTTAGAAAGAGTAATTTGGAAAAATAGCCTGAAGTGGGTGCAATTCCTCATCTTTGCCATCCTTCCCCATGCTTTCCCCATGCACCTACCTACGTTCTTCTTTACTTTCTGTCTTCCTTTCCTGATATTGCTTCTTCGTTTACCAGATATTCTTCCTTTAACAAATATGCACACTTTATTAATAAGGGCTGTCCAAAGAAATAGAAATAGTTCTGAACCTATGTATTTCTAGGCATCTACATATTATCTCTCACTAAAATACACATATATTTTATCTTGTAAAAGTTTAAACCCATCTCCTGACCTCCAATCACCACAGACAGCAGCTACACCATGACCTCGATGAATTACAAATATCCTTTCTTTAATTTCTCCACTTTATTTGATTTTTTGATTGTGAGTCTCCATTCAATTGGATTGGCAATAAACCCAGGTTTTATTTCGGCTTTCACTACCATAAAGTTCATTCTGTTTCAGACTCTCATGTGGCACCAAGACAGACCATTGGGGAACACTGTTTGCTAGTCACAACAGGTTCATAACCCTGTTAGTATGAAACCCTTAGTTCTACTAATTCTCTGGACTTCTCTGTGTCTGGTTGGACTCTTGACTTTGTGCCTACTTAGTGTCAGTCTTCTTAGATGCATCATGCATCAGGGCCGAGTGTATAATACTGACTTGCATGGTTGCTGTAGAATAAATACATTCAAATTCAAAACACCAAGCAAAGGAGATGATACTTGTCAAAGGGAAGGAAGTTTTAAGAAAATATAGGCAGGTGAGGGTCATGGAGTTAGTGCTAAAAGAAAGAATTTGAAGGGAAGAAAGAATAAAATGCAACACAAGAAAAGTTAAGAGGGAGAAAGGGTGGGAAAAAGCCCACATTCCTTATCCAAAACTTATTAAAAAGAGGGACCCAGAGGATCAAAAATTATGCTATGGCATGGGTAGCACTGAGAGAGGTGGGGAGGGGAAGTGTTATGATTTCAATGGGAACATCATTTAAGCCTTAAAAGATAAAACCTGGAGTGCAGATGAGTCACCTATACCAACTAGAAGTAGTTCCCAAACTTTTACATTATTTTCATCTCCTGCCCCTCAGGTGGAGAACTGAGGGAACAGTGAAGTGGGGGAGAAAAGCAGAGGTCTCAGGCAAGGTAATTAGAAGCAAATAAATAATGAGATACATTTTTTTCAGAATTGGGATATGGTGCCTTGCTATCTTTTGCTCCTGGGAATCTATGGTTGCTCCATTATCCTCAGTAAAGTACAGATTACTCTATCTTCACTTCTCCCTTTCCCCCAATCTTGGAAAATTATTTTCTAGCATGGAAAAAATATCTCCCCTTCATTTTGGTGACTAAGACCCATTTTCCTTTGAATCATTGGATGTAGACTTCACTATCTGCTTCGTTAGAGGACGGAAGAATACTCAAAATTATTGACCTATTATGATTTCTGCAGTCATACAAGTAATGGATCATCTCAGTATCAGTTGATGATGAGAAAACTGGGTGGGACTTTAGCAGATAAAATTAAATATTAGAAAATAAAAAAGGAAAACAGTAAATATATAATGGAAAACATTATGAAGAAATAAATCATAATGAAGATAACATATAAAAAACTACTCTGGTTATTACTTTGAATTTCCAGGTTATTATAGTACATAATGTACAATAGCCAAAAGGGTAGTTAAAAGAAAAAGTATAAGACTCAATATATTTAGTGTGTATATGTATGTACTTATACATATACATATACACATATACATATACACACTAAATGCTAAAAAAGGTGAAGAATTAAATCTGTCTATGGAGAATTAGGCCAATTTATGGAGAATGAAATAGGCTTCCTTTTGTGATGAATTGATTGTGGGGTGTGGAGTAAGACAGAAATGAAGGTGAGGATTCGTTCAGGTACTCAGGCATTCTGGGGGCTTCTTCATGGTAACATCTCTGAGTCCCATTCTCTCATCTATACAATAACGCCTTTCTAGAGATTTGCTCTCAGGACTTACCCTCACCTGTGTGGAAACCACATCACATGATGGTGCTCAGGCAAAGTGGATTGCCTTGTACAGGGATGTATGCACACACAATTTCTCAAAGTTAGACAGTGACTCAATATTCTCTCCAATTCCTCTTTGTATTATTCTGAGAGGCTCAGTTGCCAAGTCAGTAATTCTCTTATTCATATCAACAGATTTTTTTAATGGAGCTAAAAGTTTCCATGAGGGTAAACACTGAAGACTTTCATGGGAAAAAAAAAACAAAAAAGACTTCCATAATATGAATTACCAAAGGAAATCAGTTTACCATATTTAACACATGCGTGTTTTCTTTCTCTTTTAGTCACCATTACACTTGAATATCTTTGCATACCTGTGTTATTTCTTACTCAACTTTGCATATCATCTATGTGGAACACTGTGCATAATACTTATAAAGTTAAATGAATGTGAGAATTATTCTTTCTTACTTTTTTATCCCTTTAATACTTTGTTTAGACCTATCAACAGATCAGGTGCATTTACTACACACTTGTGATTAAAAGAATGATTCTCAGGTGTCCCAAGCAGGTCTACAGCATCTTCCATAACACAGCCACAAGGTTCCCATGCACTGTATAATAATCACTGTACACATGGATCTTTAAACTGATGGCTATTATGGTTTAGATATGAGGTGTCCCCCCAAAACTGAGATGTCCCCCAAAAGCTCATGTGTGAGACAATGCAAGAAGGTTTACAGATGAAATGATTGGGTTCTGAGAGCCTTAATCAGTTAATTAATCCCCTGATAAATATTAACTGTGAATAACTGAAGGCAGGTAGCGTGTGGCTGGAGGAGGTGGGCATTAGGGATGTGACTTTGGAGTATATATGTTGTATCTGGAGAGTGGAGTCTCTTTCTCTCTGCTTCTTGATGGCCATGTGCTGACCTGCTTTCCTTCGCTACACTCTTCTACCATGATGTTCTGCTTCACCTCAAGCCCTGGGAAAGGAGCCCTGAGGAAAGAGCTGTTGGTGGACTACGACCTCTGAAACCGTGAGCCCCCATAAACTTTTCCTCCTCTAAAATTGTTCATGTCAGGTCTTTTAGTCACAGCAGTTAAAAAGCTGACTAAAGCACTGGAGGAATTATCTGTGTAAAATACCTCGTTTTATCTCCACACCAAAATGGAAATTAATCTTCTGGGTTTTGAAGTTGTATTGTCTCTCATGTTTCCCCAGTCAGGAAACAGATTCTAGAAGCTTTCTTTCTTAAACTTTTGCTTTCCTATCAGGGAAAATATGAGAATTCCACAACTATGAATTTGTAAGTAATAACATCAATGTTTTTATTCTATTTTATGCATGATTAAGGGGAAATGAAGGAAATTTTTTTCTAAATATAATTTAAGAATCTTTTTGGATATAAACATCCTTTTCCATACAGTCAGAAAGTAAACAAAATTTTACCCTTTGTCTTATTGTCTGATTCTCTTATTTTAAAAACATGGTAACAAATATGTTCTTCTTTGTTAATGCCAATGTTGAGTTGGTTATTTAAAACCAGTTAGGAACTGTTCACTAGAGTCAGTAAGTTTTAATTTCCTCCTGGTGGTCTTGGTCTTAGGAATTAAAGACAGTTCTCAAGTTGCTGCCTTCAAACTGAGAACAAATTAAATTACTAAAGCAAATAGAGAGATGCAGACATATACTACATATTTATAATTTTGAAATATAAAATGGATCTGCAAAAGAAACAAACGACTATAACATATGCCTCAGAATGACTCCATAGAATCAATTGAAGGTTAATAAGTACTATGAGCTACTTTAAAGAAAAAATTTCATTAAAAATACTTATCTCTGTAAGTCTTACAATAAAAAGATCAGTGTATGAGTTCACTGCACTAATAACCCGGGCAGAATTCAATGAAGTGTTTTTATTTATAACTTTTCCTGTTCTTTCTCTAAACCATTAATCTTGATCTGCCTTTTAATTAAAGAAAGGACTCAGATTAAAGAGAATGAAATAATAGCATAGGTTGGGAATATTTCCTTCATCTTCTTGGAGCTGTATTTTAATATTTAAAAAATTTTAGAAATTACCACAATTTTCCTGTAAGCTTGTTATTCTATACTTACTGCTGTCATATTAAGGAATTTGTCCAGATAATCAGGTCATTAGATTATTTTATATATTGATAAAATGTGTTTATGTGAAAATGAGATGGAAGTAATGGAATGTCACCCATTTTCCTGACATGACAAACTTGTATGGTAATGTTGCTTGCTTACCTTGAAAGTTATTGACTCATTACCACCAGGAGAATACTATTATAATATTAAAATCTATTAGTACAGTTGTATATAAAATAAGATAAAAATTTTTCAAAACAAATAAAAGCTAGAAATCATGGCTTAACTATGAATAATTGTATAAAAATTAATACTCAGCAGAGGAGGAGATAAGGAATTGCTGAAAAGAGGAACATACCAAAAATTAGGAGGCTCAATTCGTTATCCTAGTTTTTTCCCTGTCCCCCTCAGAGAACTTGGATGTGTTTTTGTATTACTAAGAAGGCTGAGATATCTTATTCCCAGGGGCTATTCTAATGTCCCATAACTGTGCTTTTTTTAAACAAATAACTGCTGAGGTATTCTTGAATCCATAACACATATTTTAATAAATTTTATTTATTCTTCTGAACCAAGTCTTATATCATTGCAATAATATGAAATAGTTCTTTTGTTAAAATTATATTCATAGAAATGAATAATGTTGATTTTTTTGATATATAGACTCTAGTCTTACATTTAAATGTTTTATTATTTATCTAGTTCTGTAATGATTAATCATATTGCATATATATATCATACTTGACAGTGTAATGATAATTATCTGAAGATATTAAAATTATCCTGAAATGAAAAGTAAAAACTCACAACTAGAAGGCAGGTTTCTCTGTAATTCTCTAATGAACTTAGTAGAGAATGTTAACAGTTCATGATATTAAAAAATGAACCCAATCCATAGTCATAAGAATGAGAAAATCTTTCAGAATATTTTTGTCACAAAACATCTGATCTTATGGGATTTTAAGTACGAGAGGACAATAGAAGGTGATTTTTAAAATATTTGTAATTACCTATTCAGTTACCTACTAAGATGTTCTAGAAATTGTTCAGCTACAATTTTAATTTTTTTTCTCAACTCACTCATTTTTACTAAACACTGTTCCCTTTTTTCTATAAACCCAAGCTGCACCTAAATATATATATATGTATATATATATATGTACATATATATACATATTTATATATAATACATATAGTACAGTATATGTATTATATATAATACATATGTATATATAATACATATTATAATATATAAGTATAATAAGTATAATATATGTAATATATATGTATAATATAGTACATAATTAACCATGATTTCAGAAAAGACAGGGAATAGGGTAAGGATTCATCCAAATGTATTTTGTTAATTTTCAAGAAAAACTGCATATGTTGAATGATACAGATTTATTAAGTGCATATATATATATATATACATATATATATACACATATATTTTTGAAGATTCCACTAATATTTATTTAAATAAACATCAACAAAAAATAGTTTCAGCGAACAAAGACCAGTTTTGGATATTCCATGGATAAAATCACATTTTTAATTGGGAAGCATAATAGATATGACATCCTTTTGCCTAAAAGAAACTAAAATTAGTTGTTTTTTCTTTGAAATAAGACTAGAAAACCAACTCAAAAGAAATATAGCAAACAGGTTTAAATAGGTAAAAGTTGTTAGCACATATTAAAATATAATTTAAAAGTATGTGTAAAAACTTTTATATATCTATCATACATTTTCCGTCCTAATTTTTTTGCTGTTTATTCAGTACAATTTTTTTTTATTCCAGAATAAGGCCTTAATCTCTATTAGATAGACAGGTTATACTATGTGTAGGACTTACCATGAATTTTCAAGAATAGATAATTCTAATCATAAGTGTGGTTTCACAAAACTTCAGTGTGATAATTTCACATAATGAAATTTTTAATATTCTCAATATAAGTTCATTTCCTGCCTATGTTATCATTGCAAAAAAGTTCTGCAATCAGTTGATTCATTAGACCCTACTTTTAAGAAGATGTGTGATTATTCACACCCTAATGATATTTCATTCAAATCATTGTATACAGACCTAATAAGAAGAGAAATTTTCTTATCTGAAAAATTGGTTTCTTGAAGAAGCTATATAAATCAAGCTTGAACCTTTTACAATTCTAAGTTTCATGAGTTGTTGCCAACTAACTAAGGCCTCTTACCTGATGCCGTAACAGGAAATAGGAAAATGTCATATATCTAAATCTCTATCTGTTTCTGTATTATAATGACACTCTTTGCCTATGATAGAGAGGGAACACTGAAAATCCTGAAAATCCTAATGATACTTCATTCACAATTGTGTCTAAAGATTTATCCAAAGTTTAGAAGTAGTAAATTAATATCTAATCTACCATTACACTGATTCATTCAATTTCTCTTTGTTGAAAAGTTTGATGGGTTTCTTACTCTAAATGCACTGCTGTCTTCCTTAGTCATATTTTCATTTTAGTTTTCCATTCAAGGCAATGGGAATAAATTTATAACCTGTCATTTTAGAGGCATAATCCAATCATCCTAGAAATCACAACCTTATTATTCAAGTCCATTTTTTTCCCCTCTCCTAGCCTCCTTATTTCATAGTTGGGATTGAGAACAGATATCTGAAATGTATTATGAGTTACTTAAACTAACATAGTTAGCAATATCTACTGAACTTTTTTTTTCCCCATATAATGAGGCATGCCTCTGAACTAAGAACTTTGGGGAAGCAGACAGTGAAATTTTCATATTGCATATTCCTGGGTCACTGCTTTCTCAAATTGAATTTGAGTGCTCAACGCTGCTTTTTACCATGCTGCAGAATAGTGTAGTAGGAAAAGCTAACAGAAATTTCAAATCTACCACTGAGAGCAAATTCCCATTTCCTTTGTCTAGTAACCAGTTGATGTAGCTTACTAATCTTCTGGCCCTATTCTAGTGTTGCATTTCTTAAATGTTCTTTATATTTGCTATTATTGTTTCCTTATAGTTTAATCTCAATGTATCAGTTATTATTTATCATCATATTTCTTTACATTTCCTTCAACCAATTGCAATAACTTTAGAAAAGATGTTATCTAATATTTTTTTTCCTGCTCAAAAAATTAAGTTTAGATCCTACTTATTCTAGGGCAAAGTCATATTTATCTTAGTTATATCTAGGTTTTCACTGCCATCTGGCATCTCTGATGCATCTTCTATTTTATTTTCCATTAAACCTTTCCAAAAGTCTTCTGCTCTCAATAAACTTAACACTGTCCTCCCTACTCAGTTATGAAAAGCAAGTTTTTCTACTAAGGTAGTAAAAGACATTAATGCAAATTTCCTCAGTATTCCCCTTTGTTGGCTATAAAACATTCACCTCCATCCCCTTTCTTTCTTTTTCCTATTGCTGCCCTTAGTCATCTTCTGTTACCATTACTTGTATAATTCTCTCTCTATGAGTATCTACAAATATCTTCAAGTTTCTATAGCATAAGATAGATTTCACAAATACTGTTGATACTTAAAGTAGTTGTTTTTGTTGTTGTGGTGGTTGTTGGTTTTTTCTTTCATTTCAAAACCTTCATAATGAAGTTGTCTTTCTGCCCACATTTTCTAATCTATCATTCCTTATTATTAGATGCTTGCCTTTTGCTTCTGGTGAATTTGTTCTCTTAAGAATCGGTGATGACTGTATGATCAACACATGTCCTCTGTTCTCTTATCAAGTCATCTCCCTTGACCAGTCTTTCTTCTACTAAAAATTTTCTCCATCATGTACTCTGTGACTGTTTCTTAAAAAGTACTCTTGAGGACAATTACAGTAACAGATATCCCCTGGTTTAACAAAACAAAGCAAAACAAAACAAAGGTTTGTTAAAGTCTGCCTATCTACAAGGAGAACAAGAAGTGGAAAGAGACAATACATTGTGGGGTGAGCCTAGTCAGTCAGGCTGGGTGTTTTACTTACTCTTCTTTAAAGAGGCCTTCCCTGAGGTGGTGCCCTGAGCCATTCATAGTCTCCATGATTCAACTACCATTTCTGGGAAGTAGATGTTCATACTTTTATATACAACTTTCTCTCTTCAGTGATGTTACAGCTTTGTCATTTAACTGCTGGGTATGAATAACTGTCTCCATCCTCAACAAATTGTGATAAACGGGACTACTATTTCCCTAGAGACCACTCTCTTAATATAAAATAATCACTTCACTTTCATTTCTTCAATCAAATCTGTATGTTCTCCCTGGAATAAACCAAATCCAGAAAAAAAGTGTGCATGTGCATGAGAGAGAGATAGAGAGAGAGGAAGAGAGATGGAATAGTATGGTTGCAAGGAGGGAGAGGAAAGAGAAAGAGCAGGAAGAGGGAAAGAAGAAAGGAATAAAAGGAAAGAATAGAAGAAAGAAGAAAAAAGGAGGGAAAGAAGATCCCAATGCCAATCCATGGAGCACAGTTAAAAGACTCAAAGTTAGTAGTCCTATAACAAAATGCATAAGTTTTAGCTTAAAAACAAATAAATTACATTGTTTTATAAGATTTCTGATCTTTTAGGAAGTTACTCAACTTCATCTTTATAGCATCGTTCCCTCTTGAGTTATAATCAATCATCTACTAGGCCCAGAGAGGGCAAAACAACTTTAAGAATATTCCCCTAAGACTTCTCCAATTTTATTATTGCTTTTTTCAACATCACACATCCCACAATAGCTGGATCAGATACCAGCTCTTGGGGCATACTGGGACAGTGGAAGACAAGGCAGAAAATGAACCTGAGAACCAAGGAGAATTGACCACTGCAGACATTCTACTTTGAGGCAGGTCAGAATTAAGGGTGGAAGTGACAACACTAAATCAAGTCCAGAGTCATGATTAATATTTTGGACTTGACAATCTTAGCAAATTGAGATGGTGACCCAATGGGTGTTATCTGTGAATGAATAGAGAAGGCATGAAAAATGCTAGATATTTCATCCATCATCAGTAAAGATTTTCCTCACTAAATCAAATCTAAAGGAATTAGTAGGAGATAGAACATTAAAGTATTGTTAAATACATTGTGATTTTAAAAAATTATTATTAATTATGCTGTCAACATACTATATTAGAAAAGGAGGGTCAGATCCAAGGGCAAAGGAAGGATATAGGCATATTTTTAATATATTCTTCATTCACTATCTTTATTCAAATATCCTCAGTGGAACACAGTACAAAATAAAAAAAAAAAAAAAACTCATGAAGTATTAACATCTTAATAATAAAGTACCCATGAATAGTGGGATGAAATGACTACATTTAAATTTGTAGTAAATAAAAAAATGTGTGATATTGTATATTTAAAGACAAGCACTTTTTGGAAAGGGAGATAACAAAAACAAGCAGTTGTAAACAATTAGGAATATTATATCACAAGAAAAATAAAAGGATGGCTATTCACTTAGAGTGGTTGCTTATTATATATACATTTTCTCCACTAATCTGTTGACTTTTGTGATTGTAAGGAATTGCCACTTAGCTAACATAGCAAAATTTTCTTTTAAAAATCATTGCATATAGTAGGTTTACTGCTGAAGTTGTTTACCTTTTAAATATTTCTTGTATTTATTGAGAAAGATTTGGGATTCATTTGACTTACAGTATCATTGCTTCAGCAATAAAATAAGCAAAAATTAGGTAAAATAAATATATAAGCAAATATAAATATATTCATAATTCACATGAAAAATGTTCACAACTATATAAGTGAATATAACTATATTCTTAATAACAAATATAGAAGTGAAGTATATGTGTGTCTATCCAAGTGCATAATATTTTATCTGTTTGTTACATAATAAGATGTGGCACTTCAGCTTGCTTGGTAAGGAGGCAGCTAGTAAACACCTCACTTTAAAAGCTTTTCAGTTATACTCTCATTAGCAGAATGTTACATAGCTAGCATGTTTACAGAGCTAGACTAATTTTACTATCTTCTAAATGTGGGTAGTTCATTAAACTTAAATACTATTTTTTTTTTCATTTTATAGGAGCAAGGTCACAGTTATAGCATAAAATGTTGCATATTGCCAAGTTTCTTGTAAAATAGCAAGACTGCAATATTTATGCAAATAGGCAGTTTTTGTTTAATTTGGACTTTTGATTTTGAAGGTCACCCTTCTAAAGACCATGGAGTCTTCTCACCATTAGGCTTCTGAATTTTTTAGAGCATAATTGAATTGGGAGGGTGTTGAAATGTCCACTGTGTCATCTAACTCATCATATTACTTAGACTAATTATTTTCAGTTGACAAGTAAAACATTCACAAGTATGCTTTTTCTTGAATGTGCTATATGATTTATTGTAAGGCAGACTTAATTGAGAACTGTTGAGAAACCTAGTGTGTCCTTACTTTTCTTTAGACTAGCACCTTTTTCCTAACTGTTCCCTGTGGTGATCAAATAATTCTTATTAGTGTTGGAGGGTCAGGATAGCATTTCAAGTGTGCTATAACTAGATAAGAGATGAAGGAATGGGTATGCAGATGCAGAGGCAGATAGTAAAACATGTGTAAAAACTCTAACCAATATTTAAAAAAGCAATATAATGTTATTAAACCTCAAAATCAGTTAATGTGAAAATAAAATGAAACCCCACTGAAACATTGTTGCCATTTATTTGATGTCTAGAATTTATTTCTGTAGGCCTCTGTATTAGAGAAGATTCTTCATACTCCTTGCTTGTATATGGCCAGAGACTCAGCAGTGTCTGTTCTTTGCTGTGTTTGAAACCACCATTTTTTTAAAAAAATTTCTGGAATAATTTGGAATTAAACTTTCAGTGATGTGGTTCTTCATTGGGGCTTAAGCATCTCTTTTACTTTGAATCTTTTTTTTAAAAATAACCTATAGTCTCCAATTTTTCATTAGTTCCTAAAGAAAATAATAATAATTAAACTCTGCTCAAAACTTTCCTGAAAATTTGGTGAATTCAGTCCATTTATGCTCATTTTATTTTATTTAAATCTTCAACCTAAAGTAGAAGCAGAGTCCTAGTAATTTGGAGTTTTAAGGTGCCAAACTCAGTTTGGTAAAGTTATTACATTCAGAATTTAATAATTAGCAATTATTTTAAAAGCATTTGCTTCCTTCATGTTCAGTATTTTATAGTGTTATTGAAGGCATCTGTGCAACTGGATAGATGTTTCCTGCTGGAGAATTCTTCCACATATATGTTTAACATGTTCTTGTTTTTATGAACTATAGATCGGTGTTTTGTTAATGTTCTGTTGAAGAATGCTTTTGCTGAATTTTTGCCCTTTAGAATGTTTTACAGGAGAAAATGAGAAAGACAAAGCCAAGTTCAAAAGTTGTGCTTAAGTACTATCATGGACTGAATCATGTACCCTCAAAATTCATGTGTTGAAGCTATAACCTGCAATTTGATGTGCCTTGCAGATAGCCTTGAAGAAGTAATTAAGGCTAGACAAGGTCATGAGAGTGGAGTCCTAGTGATACCGCCAGTTACCAGTGACAAGTTCTGTTTCTTCACATGTTGAAATATAACATTACAGAAGCACACAGTGGCAAACGTATAAAGCGGGGCTTATTTAAAAGGAGGTAACAGACTTCTCCCTGGAGAAGGGGGCCATAACTGGTATCTTGGTATCCCCAAAAGTGAGGAAGTTCTGCCTTTTTATATGTCCTAGGCTTCCTTTGTTCTCCTGCTTTCTTCACCTTTTCTCTCTCCTTCCTGCACACATGACTAGGCCCAGGAGATGCTCCATGGTATGGCCAAAAGGTGGGAAAAAGGTGGGCTGGAGGGGCCAGGGAGGAGTGAGCCTGGCAGGAATGGGGCTCAGGGCAAATTAATTAGCAGTTCTCCATTGGCTCAGGAGTTGCTTCATTAACAATTCCTTAGGATGGGCAGTATAGGCCAGGCTTTGGGAACAGTAACATTTCAATCCTCCACTGGTACAGTTTCCAACCTTTGGACCCAAAACCAGTTTGGTCTGTTTTTTTCAATCTGGTCTAGTATATCTATCTATGCTGACTACCTGTTTTTTTAAATTCTGGCTTCATTAGTCTGATGGGAATGGTATCCTTACAAAACAGGCAGAGACCCTTAAACTCTCTCACTTCACATGCAAACAGGAGAAAGGTCATGTGAGGACACAGTGAGAAGATGGTCATTTATAAGGCAGGAAGGGATCCATTACCAAAAACCTGGCTTGCCAGTATCTTGATTATGGACTTACATGATCCAGAAGCACAAGAAAATAAATTTCTATTGTTAAGTCACTCAGTCTGTGATATTTTGTGGTGGAGGCCTGAGCAGACTGACATAAGCATACGTCATATGGACATCACATGAACATAGCTGCAAAAACTTGTGTAATTATTAGCTCATTTTGTCCTCAGTAGACAAAATTCCATATCACATCAACACTAAGTAATTGATAAGTAATTAAGTAATTTAGAACTGTCCCATATGTGTATATTATGGAAACCATGCCAGATCAGTTCTAAAAACTGGAATAACTCAATGAATTGCACTTAACATTACTATAGTCACACCGAGTGGGACTGACTGTGTACTGAGATGCCTAGGTTCCATAACAGCACCAAAGCACTGACCTCTGCAATACACTGAATAAATACATAGCTAACAAGATCTTGTGTTGGCTCTTTTTATGAGCTGAAATATAATAAATGAATGATACTGTGAAATTGTAATAATAAAAAAGAAGTAAGTACTGAAATAAGAGAAAATAAATTTTAAGCAAAATGTGGACATTCATCTATTTCTCAGGGGTAGTTAGTATAGAAAGCTTGTGTTATATTTCTAAACTTACTGGTGGATATTTTAAAATTAAGTATTGATTTGGTTTTTAGTTATCCTCGTGGGTCTTTGGTCATAGCTAAGTTCCAAGTCTGTCTTTTTATTCCTCAGAAATAGAGAATCAACGAAACAGAACTGACAAGTGTATTTTAAAAAGTTATTTTAGTCCTTAGAAGAAAATCAAATTACTTTATTTTTGTAATTACAGTATTTAAATTTCAATCTTCTATGTTGGCAATGCCAAGATCACTATTTCTGTTTTTATTTATATTTCAGATGTCATACAATGGTTAAATATAAGAATGTTTGCCACTTAAGATCCAATTCTAGAGTGTTATACCTATATAAAGATATTCAAATTTTTGTTTAGTTATATCAACAATCAAATTTTTGTTTAGTTATATCAACTAAGAATTTAACTGTTTGCAGAAGACAATAATGAATTTAAATAGACCATATTTTAAAAAACAACATTTAAGTTTTATAAAACAGTTCAGATGCTAACTACAAGCAAGAAATAAATTGGTGACAAAGGCAAAGCTATAATGTATATGCTGTGGTAGATTACTATGAGAAATAAACTAAATATTAGACCTATGTGGATAAAAGATTTCACTAAGTTTACCAGGCCCAGTGTGAATGTGAATGATAAGTCATTTATTCTTTTCACTAAAGAAGAAAGTGAGTATGTATAAAATAACTTTATTCCTTTTATCATGCTTTCATAAAGTTAGAAAATTAGAAGGCCAAGTCTGAACTAATATTTGTCTATTTGCATTTCCCATTTAGAAAGAAAATAAAAATCTCAAAACTTTTATTACTAATGGACAAGATGTGTTCTTTAAGCACCTCACTCATGTAAGAAATAAAGTACACTAAAATATATAATACATGTATGCTAGGTTAGAAAAGAACTAATCTTTGAAATAAAATCATTCTAAGGCTTAATCAAGGAATTTTAAAAAAAACTGTTAGAAATAGCAAGGAATAGAAGAAATGCTATGAGAGTGTATTATTTAAAATAACCTAACTTCCTGGAAATTATCCTATGAAATTTTAACACAAAATATTTAAAATAAAATAACATTCTGTAAAAATTATAAATTTTTTGTTCAAACAAATGCTTATAATAAAGATTTATTATGTCTTTAAAGATAATATACTTAAATAAATCATAAGAAGTTGAAAAATTGAAAAGTTTTATGAGTTGAAATTACAAATCTTATATTACTACTAATTTCAAAATGAAATGCATTTCATAAATATAATCAGAGTCAAAATGTATTTATTTTTCTAGCTTTAATTTTGTAAGTTTTTCAGTGAAAATGAGACTTTATCCACAGAAACTGAATTTTAACATAGCTGTAAATTTGGGGAACAAGTTTATAGTAAAAGCAAACAAACAAACAAACAAAAAAACCTTACATATTACATTGGTTCAAAAAAAAAAAAAAGAAAATTGTCTTGTCTTGTGACTTGAGTATTTTTACTACAATGAGCCATAATCACATTGATATAACTGTTTACTTTCAACTTACCTGTTATTATTACATCTTAGTGAACATAGACTTCTCAAACACTACTAAAAAATCTTACTAATCAAGTAAGGCTAAGTTTTAGATTTAGTTCACATGTTTCTAGTAGATACTTCAAATAGGAAAATGAGAAAGGGTATTTAAAGGCATCTGTGTTGGATGATTTTACAGTGGGTCTCACAAAGTACATAACTGGGGTTGGGCAAACTTAGGACATAATAGTTTTATATTGGT
Source organism: Tamias sibiricus (assembly GCA_025594165.1). Taxonomy (NCBI): domain Eukaryota; kingdom Metazoa; phylum Chordata; class Mammalia; order Rodentia; family Sciuridae; genus Tamias; species Tamias sibiricus. Next base: position 64,297,248 of record CM046658.1, on the reverse strand, counting down.
GGTCATAGAGTGGCAATGTCTTGATGTGATCCATGATAAAACAACTATTTTGTCTCCAAGGGAAACAGTTCCTAGGGCTAGCACCTAAGAGCGAGCACCTATTTAAAAAAACTGGTCTCCTATTTAGCAGAGGAACAAAATAGTAGGCCTAGACCCTGTATATTTTAACATAGGGCCAGGAGAGTGTGACTGGATCTGGTATTGTTTACTATAGGCAAAGGGAATTATATTATTGTTGTCCTTAGTCCTTCCTTTTGGTTATTTATCAGATTAAATTGGATAAAACCAGTTATGATCTGGGAAATGATCAATCCGCTCTGCATAGTTGTTGTTTTCTCAAATTTATTTTTTATTCTAAGTTGTTAGAAATGACAGCAGAATGTATTACATTTCAAATTATACTTGTGGAGCACATTTTTACATATCTCTGGTTGTATACAAAGTATATTCACACCATTCGTGACTTCATATATGCACTTAGGGTAATGATATCCATCTCATTCTACCATCTTTTTTTTTTTTTCTTGACACTTTTGCCCCCTCCCTTCCTTTCCCTCCCCATTGGCCATTCTAATGTTCCTCTAATCCTCCTATGCTCCCCATCCCAACCCGACTGTGAATCAGCCTCCTTATATCAAAGAAAACATGTGGCATTTGGCTTTTTGGGATTGGCTAACTTCACTTAGCATTATATTCTCTAACTCCATCCATTTACCATATGGAAAGCAGTATGGAGATTCCTTAGAAAACTTGGATTGGATCCACCTTATGACCCAGCTATCCCACTCCTTGGTCTTTACCCAAAGGACTTAAAAACAGCATACTACAGGGACACAGCCACATCAATGTTTCTAGCAGCACAATTCACAATAGCTAAACTGTGGAACCAACCCAGATGCCCTTCTGTAGATGAATGGATAAAGAAAATGTGGTATATATACACAATGGAGTATTACTCAGCAATAAGAGAGAATAAAATCATGGCATTCGCAGGTAAATGGATAGAGTTAGAGAATATATTGCATAGTTGTTTTATTTGTCATGGTCATAAGACTTTTTTTTTTTTTTTTTTAATGGTATTGCCTCCCTCTTTAGCCCTTTTTCTTTTCAAAATATTAATTATTCCACCACTTTACAGGGCAGTGGCTATGCAACAGTGTTTAAAAAAATACTCTGAAGGTCACATTTAAACCCACAGCACAGATACTAATAGAATGATTATAATCAGAGTTTTAAGCAAGCAGTTAAAATTGACCCAGAGCAAACAAAGAGAATAGATCCCACTTCCAATGCAAAATTTACACAGAAAAAGATATGGGGCATTAGTGAAGTTACCCACATTCTTTGATTTCTTTGGTCATTACTAAAATTATCTTAGTGATCCCAGAGATCTCTGCAAGCATGTGAGGACAGTATTCCTACCTTAAGGATGAGTGAACATGAAGATGAAACTCTCAGAAAAGGCATGCTCTGGTCCTAGTGAAATCATCTGATTTGCCTGCTGTTCTCTGAACAAAAGCAGGTAATATCCTTCCTACTTTTGAGCCTTTTGTAAAGCATGGCAGGAAAGTCCTGGGGAGGGAAGGGCGAAAGAAAACTCTCTAAAATTTCAATCAAATTTTTAAACTCAATATGAGCTCTAGCTTATTTTCTTTTCTATTATACCATTTATAATTCTCTTTTCTAGAAAGGGAAATGGATGGGTTAAAATGAAGACTGTGTGATGTAAGGCACTCCTAAGAAGGATGTCTCAGAGGCCTATGCCAACAGGACAGAGAAATCCCAGCAGTCTTCCCTAGGCAAGATGGATTATCAAATAAACTGATAATTGGGCACTTAAACTTTGTGTGGGGGTCAGATATTCTGTAGTTGCTTTTCATATTACTCAGTCCTCACAACCACCTTAAGAGATAAGTACTGTTATAATCCTACCTTCATGAAATAGAGTGAGGTTAAAAGACCTCCACATATCTGCTAGCTTCTGAAAGGTAATGGTATTGGGCTTCAAATACAGACTTGGGAGTCTTTTCTTTTGACCATTGTAAATAGCACCTCTCAAAAGTCAGCACAACTTTAAAAAAATAAGAGTTAAAACTAAACAATCTGCATAAGAACTTGTAAAATTTATTTTGCCTAAAAATTCAAAATTAAAAGTTTAAAACATATACCTATTTATGTTGGCTTGATAAAAAAACTACTTACATTCTGTTTTATAGATTTATGATTTTTTTAAATGTACTAAACTACAAAAGCACATAAAAGTATAATTCATTGTTATTGACTTTATAATTTTCTAATCTGTATTAAAACAACATTTTAATGTTGGATTTTATATTAGGTAGCACTTAGTTTGAGTTCACTTGATATGAAAATAAAGTTAGACAAAACATGATAGCTTTAGAAAATTCATGCCACATTTCATCAATTTTCCTATTAATTCAACCAGTTATTACTTATTGAGGTTTCTATTGTAGTAAAACAAGTGTAAATAATCATTGACTTTACTATATATTATCTACTCAAATTTTTGTTTGCTGAAACTCTAGGGAATCTATAAACCAAAGAAAGAAAGAAATGGAGCATTTCACAATTTAAGAACATTTAAAATGAAATAAAGTTAAAGTTCACCTTGAAACATCAAACATCATTTCTAGTTATTTGGTGTATATTCAACCTTAATTGGAAAATTGATCATTTTAAGACTTGTATTTGAAGTGTAAAGAAATGTGATCCACAGAGAGAAGAAAATTCCTGCACACTGGATTTGAGGCCTTGTGAAAGTCTTAGCAAGATGCTTAGTCATACTTTAAAAATCATATACTCTGGATCAAAGCTTTAAAAAAAGGACATATCTGATCCATTGCTTTGCTTATTAAAAGTAAATGTGGGAGCATGGGAAACAGAGTTAAGAGATGGAAGAGGAAATTGGAAAGAAACTACTTTCATGATGAACTTGGAGAGAAAGAAAAATTCTATTTTCATTAAAAATAAACCCTTATAGACATTCCTCACCTGGAATTGGTGTGGGTTAAGGTTTTTCCTCATAATAACAGTGCTTTTGGAGTTTGAGGATTCTAAAGTTTTATAGTTTATGAAATATCTAAATAGGAAAGAATCAAAATATTAGACAATGACATACTGTAATAGTTTTTTTTAAGTTTTAATTTTAAAATGATGACAATGTAAGATACTGAGGAGGAGATGTCTGACTTTGAGAAATGTAAGCAGTATGCTAAACTTGGCATTCACAAAAAACAGAACTTAACAGGTATTTTAGTGCAAGGGGTAAGTATTGGGCAGGAGATTCATTAATTAACATGAAGCACTGCAAAGAAATACACCACACAAATCAATTAGAAGTGTCCTTAGATCTTCTGTTTGATTCCTACAAGAATTATACTTGTAAAAGTAGTGTAATTTTGTCTGAAAAATATCAAATAAGAAATCATTGAAAAAGTAAGGGAAGTATGACTGTCCTCTCATTATATTATGGAGCAGAGACTAGATTTTCTTGTAGATTTTCAAAGTAACATTTTGTTTGAGTGTAAGATTAAACATGAATTATTATTGAACTATCTGAAATGGATTTTAATTTAAAGTCACCATTAGTCCAAGTTTGTATTCTAACATGTAAATCTCAAAATAGACTTATATTGATAATATAAAATGCCAAGTATTGAAAAATGTACAGTATTCTCGCATTTCATGTACATGTTTAGGTAATTCACTATTTTTAAGTTGTACAGTTTTCTATCTCAGGCATCTCCACTTGTGGAATAATTTCTTTTGAGTATTGTTGATGTGGGGAGGTACTAGAATTTACTATAGTAAAAATATGACATTATGTGACATTCTTACATAACATTTTTGGCAGCTGCAATGCACTATTAACCTTTATGAATCATGATACTTTTAAAGCATATGTATTTCTTATTTAATTAATTTAAACATATTACTTTTGATCCATTCAATGTAGTTATAAACATCTTCAGTTCCTGCTAACAGTGACCTTTCCTAAGGGTTTTCTTTAAACATTGGTACAATTCAAGGTTACTCTTGGTTTCATGATGATTCCTATGGAGACATTCCTGTTGAATAATTGAGCTCTATTGTTTGTTCTGTTTTATTTATCTTTAAATGTTTCAGTGTACTCAAAAGGAAAAAAAATCCTCCTACTCCTTATTAGAGCATTAACTTGAATAAAGTGAATGCCAATGTTTATTAAGCATTTATGTCAACTCATTTGAAGTAAAAAGTGGGGAAAAAAGTGAGATGTATAGAATATAATAAGTATTTAGAAAAATAGTTTCTGGAATTTATCAGTGCAATAGCTTGGACTCAAGTAGTATCTATGTGTGCTATATATGTGTGAGGATATAGGGAGAAGTGTCTTCATTTTCAATGATAGGATAAGAGCAAAACTAAAGAAACAGAAGCACATAAAGCTATCCAAAAAAAAAAAAAAAAAAAAAAAGAAACAGATGCTAGAATAAGAAGATGATTAAATATATAGAGGGAGTGCTAGGTACATGACTAAAAACTAACACTGTATGATTGAATGCTCAGAGTCCAGACTATGGAAGCATGAGGACACAGCTAGAAGGAAGCCTAGGTTTGTTCAGGGAGGAGTTTTGTTTCCGGTTATAGACATTTGAATGTCTGCGTCAAGAGAAAGTAGCTCTGAAATTGAATGCCAATATAAACAAATATATTTGTGTTTCTAAGAATCTAGAAGCAGTTGTCTTAATGGATGAAATGAGTTTAGAAAATAGTCAAAAACTTTCAGAATTGTAACAGCAAATTATTTTCTCTGAAAGAATTCCAAAGATAATCTTTAGCTATAAATGCAGAGCTAGGCAATAAATATCAGTGAGAAAATTGGGTTATTGGTTAAATATGACTTTTTTACTCAAGTGTACTGGCCTTTGTTTCCTTCTCACCACTGTAGCATCTTTTTATTACCCCCTTTTCTTAAAATTCATATTACCAATAAACAAACAGTAAACCAACATCAAAATAATTGTGATGCCAGCCTACTAATTTTTTTTCTGGTGCTTTCCTTTGTTAGTCTAGATGAGGGTTAAAACATACCTTCATAATGAAAATCAAGCTCCATGATTCATCAGTCCAAGTATTTCTAATTCACATAGGAAAACTTGTAGTTTATGGCAAGAATCTATCCTCATTAAAGGTTTCATAGAGAAAGAACAGGAACCTCATTTATGATTTATCTGGGTTCAGGGCCTTTGCACAGTTTGTTCTCTGCCTGATACATTCTATCCCTGTTTCCCTAAGACTGCTAGTACTGAATGCCAATACTAAATAAATATATTTGCTACTGCTTATTGATCCAGGCGATCATTGATTTTCTCTTCAATTTACTCAAATACATAAATCAATTAATTCTCATTTTCCTTTATGAAATAACTCTCTGATATTATTCTTCATAGCCTTTTCTGTAATGGTGAGTTACAGATTTATTTGTGAGTTTGCTGATAATTTGCCCTATTTTTGAACAACACATGTTTATCAGACTACCTCTAACACTGCTTTAAATTACAAGGGAGCATAACTGATCTTTCACTTGCATAAGAATTGACATTATTAATTAATTATTAAATAGTAAGGAAAGGGATGAAACAAATCAAAATACTTACAACTGAATGCCTTATTTTTACTGACTTTTAAGCAATAGACATCAACAAAACTCATTGTATTGTTCAATTTTTTACTAAAAAAGAATCACTCACATCTGTGAGTCCCTTCCTGTTTTGCAGTTGGATATTCATCATCCCAGAAATGTGAGAATGTGTACTAGTTGAACAGCAGCATGCTAACTATCTAAACTTTTCACAAGAGTTTCATTAAGAAAGTGGAACATTTAGAATATTTACTGACAAGATTTTAAAATTTGATCTAACCAAACTGTAGTTTGAGGAAAATGCTGATGTATAAGGAATCACCTTAATGAGGATTACATTTATAAACATCTTTCTAGGAGGAAAAGCACATTATCAATATAACCCAGTGTTAGGATATTCTCATATCTCACTAGATTTTGATTATGTATATATATAGTGTACCTTTGGAATAATAAATACCAGTATAAAAACATAATGGCCACAGAATAATCTTACATATATATATATATATTTATACATAAATATATATTGGACATTGTCAATATGACTTGCAAATACTTTCTTCCTCAAATCTATGAAGATTTGGAAGCAATTACATAGTTTTTATTAGTAATGTTACATTATTAGACTCCTAGCTATGAAATGTTTTACCTTTTGCTTTATCATTTGAGTTTCATATTTTTAAGGAACTTTTGTAGTAGGTACAAGGCTTATAAAATGTCCAAAATTAAAATTAAAGATTCACTGGTAATAATAAGAATTTGAGGAAATTGTACATTACAGTACAACAAAGAGGAAGAGCTCATCTCCAGCGTGTTCATTATGGCCTGAAAATGAGAAAAAGCACAATTGTACTTCACTTGTGCATTGTATTTTTTTTTTTTTTGCATTAAGTAAAATTTGGTTAGATAAATGAAAAATACAGAGCAAATTGTGTTTTCAAAAGTCTGTTTCTTTCAGAAGAAAAAGAGGCAATAACTAGATCTCTTTCCTGTACAGCTAGAAATCCTCCCCAAGTGCAGCTCCATCTACTAGTGTGCTGTTAAAAAGAAGTGAAGCATACATGTATGAAGACACAATTGTTGTAAAAATACCTTATATAAAATCAGCAACTTGAGAAATTGTGCTCTTTATATGTAATATGAAATGAAACGTACTCTGTAAACATGTATAAAAAGTCAAAATAAAAAAAAATGTATATAAAAAAAAAAAAAAAAAAGTAAGCACATCAAGTCAGAAAGCCTTTTCACTGGTGGGGAGAAATACCACAGACTAGATAGACACTTTTTGTTGGTCTTTGCCATGGATGTTGACATATGCAGAATGTACCCCCAGACTCCAGAGGAGGCCATTTCAGACCAGCCTCTAACTTTCCTATTTCTTTTTTTTCTGACACTTCCTGACAGTCTCTGTCCCCCAGCTGTAAAGTACATGTTTGCATTGCTCAAAGCATAGAATCCTCTCCTCCAACCAGCAGGACTTCCTCACACAGACTCAACACTTTTCCATTAGTGTTATAGACTGAATGTTTGTACTTCCCCAAATTCCTGCTTTGGGCCTGAGCCTCAGTGCGACTGTATTTGGAAAATGAGCCTATAAGAAGTAATAGGGTATGGCCTTGATCCATTTAGGATCAGTGTCTTTATAAACACACACACACACACACACACACACACACACACACACAATCATGCGAGGATACAATGAGAAAAAGTTGCCAACAAGACTAGAAGAGGGTTCAGAATGAATCCTGCCTTGCTGACACCTTGATCTTGGACTTCTCAGCCTCCAGAACAGTTCTGTTGTTTAAGCCATCTAGTCAGTCCATGGCATTTTGTTTTGGTAGCCCAAGAAGACTGACATAATTGGTTTAGTTATTCTTTGTGAATAAGAGAGCTAAAATTCCTCTTAAAGCTTCTAGAGTCTTCCCTAACTTCCAGTAAAGCAAAATTAGTTCTTCCTAGCTCTATACTCCCATGGGATTTGAAAACTACTGTGGTATGACAGTGTGTGCTGATTTTTATAGTCGTTCATTCCTTCCTTTCAGGATATCCTTGAGACATAAAAATCATAGTCTGGCACAAATGAAGAAGGAATGAAGGGAAAAAGGGAGGAGAGAAGCCATGTAATCAGTGGGAAAGGAAAGGGGGAATGTGGAAAGATAAAGGGGAATCAGAATCTGATAAATACAGCTATAGCACCATCACCATTTCATAGATGTACAGTGTTTATGACACTGGATGCCTTCATGTATCTGAGAGGATATCATTTGAAACATCGTAAGGGTGACTGTCTTTCCAAGGCAGGGAGTAGTAATTCATGCTCAACTTTTCTGAAACTTTTCTAGATCTCCAGAGGGACGGAAAGACTGACCGAAACTATTTTTTATAACATGTGGGGAGGAAGATTACCCAATAAATTTAAAATATATTAGGCATATCAGAGACAGGGAAAGGACAAGGAAAAAACACATGCTTTCCCAGCAAACTTCACATTTGGGGATTGCATCTATATGAAACACTGAAGCTATTAAAATCATCTCCAACAGAATTCCTAAATCCTTCATAGAGATATGGCATTTTGTGGAATCTCAGCTTGACACTGCCTTGGATATTACCTCAGCCTCTTATTTTTCATATGTGAAAGCTAGATCTAGAGGGTTTTATGATTTACCCAAAACCCCCAGCTCTAGTCTACTCAGGAAGAATGCAAACAGGCAAGTATGCTCACTCCCCCTGAGTGGGCCTTTTGCCTGCTGAAAATGTGCTCATTTTAATTTTCAGGAATCTAGAGTTGTCGTTAGGCAAGCTTAGCAAATGTGTTCAGTGAGCAAACTTGCTTCCTGTTTAAAAAAAAAATTATCCAAATTATCAGGTAGATGATCCTGGAGTTATTTTAATTAAAGGCAATGGAGAAAAAAATTAGGCACTTAGATAGGTTTCTTGGACTCATAAAATTAAAAAAGGCTCTTCTGTCAATATGTAGGTTAGAGGTAATTCCTGTAAATGTGAATGTAAATTAACTGTGTAAATTCCCATGCATATTAATTACAAAATAAAGCCTCACTGCACTATCTATTACTTCCATGATGGACTCTGATTTTTTTAAGAGAAAAAATTCTATAAACTAAACTTGAAATGTTTCAGGTCTCTATCTATCTTGATCCTCTCTGACCTCAGACACTCAGGTATATAATGATTTTTTGATGAACTTTTGCCTTAAGGCATTCCATGAATGTAATGCTTGCATAAAAATAAAAAAATCCACAAGGCAACATCCCAAGAGAGTGATTCAACCTCCAGGGACTCTTGCTCACAGGTAATTTAGAGAAATATGCACACAACTCTCCTATTAATGATAATATGCAAATTAGCTATTTGAAGCAACCATAAGTGATTTTGCATTTTTAGCCAATCTTTTGATGGAGGTAGAAATCTAATGTCAAGCTGTTAGTCATCTGGCAAATCCCTAATTTCTGACTTTAATTTCCAGTTTGACCATTTACTTGATTAAAAGGCTCGTAAAATGTAACAGTAATCATTTTTCTATTTAAGAAATTAGGAAAATCTCCATACCACAAGTCCCTGAAGTTAGGTGTGATTTGGTATTTCTTATCTCAACCGAATTTAAAATTAATCACTGAACTAATTAGTTATATATATATTTAATAATCCATAATTTAATCTTCTGTCTTCTGGGCAAGAAATTATTTAAATTGCCCCAAGTGAACAAAAAGTATAACTAATAAGAAGAGATAAAGACTATCAGAAAAAATAAAAGGTATATATAGAAGTTATTCTTGTTGGAGACATATACTAATAACATATGATTTGGTAGAATATTACATAAAGAAATAAGCTTTATTATTATACTAATTTAAGAATTAGTCATTTTTTCTGAAGAAGTTGTTGCTTCAAATATAATGGTTATATTCCTTTATATGAACTAATTATTCAATTAAAATTGTATTTTCAATGACTGATACATGTGTATTGACATGTAACTTCTTGTTTGGAATATTATTAGCTAAAATTTATGTGCTTTTGAGTGTCAGTCACTATTCTAAGCATAATGTACACGTTAAGTCATTTAATCCTACAACCGTTATAATATAGGCACTATTCCTAGTCTCATTGCACAAATGGAGCCCAGAGAGATTTACTAGCTTGCGTAAACTCACATCATTATGAGTGGAAGTGGGTGATTCCATCCAGGCTCCAGAGATGTTCATCTTAACCTCCACAAGGTTGGTTATACAAAATGTGTTCCATCTAAGAGCTTGTTAGAAAAGTAGAACCCAAGCCCCAACTGAGGCCTAATAATTCAACAACTACGTATAGGCATGTGCCAAAAAATGACATTTTGGTCAACAATGGACTGCATCTATGACTGTTGTCCAATCAGATTATATAACTAACTGATATTCCAGCCATCTTAGATTATGCTTCTTAGCTTAGCTATGTGTTGCTCACACAATGATGGATTTTCTAAGGACACATTTCTCAGAACATGTCCACACTAAATGGCACATGACTAGACTGCCTCTTAGTGAAACATTCCTTTTATAACTATACTATGTATTGTTTTATATTCCAAATTGATAATTGTGTGCTTCCAATCTTAAAAGGAACACAAAAGCTCCTTAGTGTCAACTTCTGTAAAATTTTATATCAATTAAAATGTAAGATTTAGGCATTGAACCAAGAATATATTATTCTAATATTCTTGATCTTGCTATTTAGTGGGAGAAATGAGGGGTACATATTTAAATCCTGTTTAAGGCAGATCCCGGATCAACTTCTTTCTGATTGAGTGCAAGATAGTTAAATTTTGTTTTCAACTCTATAAAAATTTGAGATGAATTTTGACAGTGTCTCTGAAGTATACCCCATGAGCAGCTCTTTCTTCATTACTCGTATGCCAGCATACTGTGGTGGCATACTTCAATAGTGTAAGTTTATTATTTACAGCAACCATGGAGGTCCTTTCAACTGTAAAGGTAGCTTCACTTCCCTACAGCTTCTGATTTCAGTAAGTTTGGGGTGACCTCTGACAATTTGCATTTATTTTTGGGGGGGTTACTGGGCATTGAACTCAGGGGCACTCAACCACTGAGCCACATCCCCAGCCCTATTTCATATTTTATTTAGAGACAGGTCTCACTTAGTGCTTAGCACCTCACTTTTGCTGAGGCTGGCTTTGAACCTTTGATCCTCCTGCCTCAGCCTCCAGAGAAGCTGAGATTACAGTCATGAACCACTGACAATTTGTATTTCTAACAAGTTCACAGATAATGCTCTTCCAGCTGGCTAAGGATTACATTAACAAGACACCTTCTGCCCTCTGGTTTCATCTAGGTTGATCACCAACAGTATTTCCAAAATTAATTTAATTAGACATTAAAGAAGTCCCAGGGTTATAACAATCTTGTACATTAAACAGCTCTGATTCCAGAAAGATAGTGAAATAATTCTTCCAAACTGGGTGGAATTACACTCCACTTGGTGAATACCTCCTAGGAACCTGAGGAATGCAAGTATTTTGGGGATATGTATTTGCTGTTTCTCATTGTGAGTCATCTTATTTCTTCTTCCATGGAGAGCATTTCTTCCATATTAATAAGCAAATGTGCTTTTAGAGAGACATGCTCTTTGATTCTACCAATGTGATTTTGAGGAGTATATGCCATCCCATTATTGAATGTTTTGGACAAAACCCCTGCATCATGTATATTAATTTTGTAAAATAAGGTAAGGCATACATATTCTAAGTATTTGTAGAGTCAAAGAATTTTTGAATTACATTGAATTATCTACACTAATAATTCATGTTTAAGATAAATGAAATATAGATAGAAAATCTTACTAAGAATCACAGTTCATTCTTAATATTATTGAAGTATAATAAAACAATTATAAAATGGGTTTACTAAACTCTAACCATGTGTTTTCAATCACAATAATTTACTATACAATATGATGATTTGGTCTTATAATTATTTTTAATCATTGCTGTGTACCTAAAAATTATTAAATATACAAGGAAATAAAAATATTATTATGAATCAGTGACTAATAAACCCTTGGAAAATGGATACATAATAACTAAGAAGTTTTTCATAACAAATATAATTCATAATACATCATAATTGACTTCCATAATTTTATATGGATGTGTCAAAAACATTCAAGGTGTAAGAAATTATCAAATTACCAGAACAACTGTATTTAAAGGAAACCAAGCAGTCTAAAATTGTAGCACATCCTGCTTAGTAAAATATTTTTGCAGCATATGTACTCATCATATCAGTCTAACAGATTATCTGAGTTCTTGTGATAAAAAAATTTTTGCATTTATATTATGAATAAAATTACACTATTTTAAACAAGAAAGTGGCATAGGAAATAATTAGGCTCTCTTACTTTTTTCTTTCTCATTTTTAATCACATAGTATATTAAGCATATTTAACAGAAAACAAAGAGTGAAAAAACAAATGGTGTAAAAGCTAAAAGCCATGCCATGTATGACTTGTAAATCCCTGAGAAGCTGGTATAATGCTGTGTGTCTGTTCATTCAAGCAAATATCATCAGCGCCTTGAAAAAGCACATTAGCTGACAGTTTTGGCAATTATTAGTCACAATTCCGAGTTATCAGCTTATGGCTGGATATTCAAGTATTTTCATTTCAGTTTTGAAATTAACATAAATATCACATGGATTATAATTTTGCACTACTCTTGTAGGTGATTTATGAGAAATTATGCTGTTGAAGTTATTAGCAGGGACATTTTCTTCTTGTAAGTATTTAGTGTTTCAAGATTTTTTAGTCAGCTTTTTGTCACTGTGACCAAAATACCTGATAAGAACCACTTAGAGGAGGAAAAGTTTATTTTGAACTAACAATTTCAGAGATTCAGTTCATGGTTGTCCAACTTCATTATTCTGAGTGCAAGGTGAGGCAGAATATCATGGCAGAATGGTTTGGTGGAGCAGAGCTGTTCCAGTCATGGAAGCAAGGAGGCAGAAAGAGAAGGGACCTCAGAGAAGATGAACCCTTCCAGGGTAGGCCTCCGGTGACCCACCCTCTTCAGCCATATCTCACCTACACTTACATTTATCATCCAGTTATTCCATTCAAACTAAGATGCACCAAATAGGTTCTTATACTCTAATTATCTCACTTCATGCATTAACACAGAAGATTTGGGGGCAACCCCAAATATCTAAACCACAACAAAGGTATGGGCCTTTGAACTGATACACTGTTTCTAGAGTCAAATTTGTTGGAAAATATAAAATTTAAGGAGGATATATTAATGTTTGCATTTTCTTTTGGTTCATAATTGCATTATTTGTAAAGTGTTCAATGCCATTATTAATAAGGAGTATTAAAGGAACACAGATGATTTAGCTCAGAGAAGAAATTAGTTAAGAGCACAAAGAAATGTGCAGCATCTACTTGATCTGACAATTGCAACTTAGGGTAATAAGAGGAAGTTGCTTAAAACTTTTTCAAAACTGAAACTACAAAATAAGAAGATTTTAAGTTATTGTTTATGATAACAAAAGTTTTACAAACTACCTAAACCGATCATCTTAAATCAGGAATAGTGTTTGTAACATTTTCAAGTCTGGAAATACAAATAATGTGTTTTCTCCTGCAAAACTAAACATTCCCTAACACCATTATAATAAATGCTAATCTTTTTACCCATTTACTTACAAATCTGTGTAAATGTGCACATACTCATAATTATGCATAAAACACATTTCATTCAATAAAATGTTTTATATATATTTGAGCAATCCTCCTAATACAAAATACTGATGCAATATTGTGAGTGTGGGCGCATTACCACCCTAAGCAATCAACTGGATGCTGCTAAAATGAGCTTTGTTTATGAAAACTTATTTATGTAAGTCAAATAAAAATCTGCTAAATCCTCAATTGTCTCATATTTTTTATTTTGTGTGGAAATCCATCAGGCCATTCCACAAGGTCTAGACTGAAATCATTGTGGTGCTCCCATTTAATGTACTGTTTTCTTCTATAATTGCTTATCATCATTCCAAATGTGCTATATTATCATCACTTCATCATCTTAACAACATGTGACATTCAACAGATAATTTAGTGCACATATGATGCTTTTTTTTCTTTTTATGTTCCAAGAATCCAATCAAAGTTTTTCTCAGCATAATTACCTGGTCATTAAGTTAGAAAATGTTTCATATCCTACTTTTCCTTCAAAAAGTATATTTGAACCACGTTAATCATTTTTATAAATATTTTATTCCGGGCTGGGGTTGTGGCTCAGCAGTAGAGCGCTCGACTAGCACGTGTGCGGCCCAAGTTCGATCCTCAGCACCACATACAAATAAACTCATTGTGTACAACTAAAGCAAATAAATAAATATTAAAAATATATTTTATTCCTTTAATTAAAGCAATATTGTTAAGAAAATTCTATAAATTAGACAGTAAAATATGCTCTGGAATGCAATCATGAACAAACTTGACAAAAACCCAACTGTCCTGGAACTTACTTTCTCGTATAAAAATGCAATTTTTAAAAATTGGAAAATGATCTTATTGATTGTAATCATCAAGAAAATGGCATTTAGAATTACAGGAAAAATGTGCACCTTATACTTTTAAATAAAATGCCAGAGGAAGCGTCACAAAAAAGGTTAAGCTTTAAATAGTCCAGAAGAGACATCCATGTCTCCTGAAGAGACAGGATGAACAGGCAGAGCACAGAGGATGTTTAAGACAGTGAAACTATCTGGCAATTATAATATAGAGGTAGATACATGTCATTATAAAATTTTCAAAACCCACAAAATGTACACCAAGAGTGCACACTAGTGTAAAGTATGGTCTGTGGTTAATAAGGAGGTCAATGTAGGTTCATGAAATCTTCACAAATGTCTCACTTTGGTTCAGGATATTGACAGTGGGAGAGTCTCACACACAGGGCCTAGGGATTGGTGGGAACTCTCTACTTTTCACTCAATTGTTGTGAATCTGATACTGCTCTAGAGAAAGCCTTTTCAAAGATTCAAATCATAGAAAGAACTTCCCTCTCTTCCTCAAAACATAATGCTTATAAGAGGGAAGAAAATGTTTACTGGGAGATATTTAACAAATGTCCATTTTACTAAAAAAAAAAAAATTTGGATGATATTTTTCTCTATATAATCTAGTTCTAATAGTTGTTTTGTATCTAATTTTAAAATTATTTTGAAAGAATAACATAGGTTCTATCACTTCCTATTTTTTCATTTTTAAATTATACCAAATATTTCAATTATAAATAGTCAGTATAGTTAATATGTTTCTATAATGCAGAAATATTGATCCAAGATTTTTAAATCATGGATTATTAATGTTTTTATTGATTCTTAGTTCATGTTTAAAAATGAAATTCACAGCACACTTTGTGTTTTGGATAATATAATCACCACGATGAAGGAAATGACAACTTAACCAATGGTAAGAAATACACTCCAGAGTTCTATGTTTCAACATTGAGGCATACATGTAAATATTTATGTTTTAGCTTGATTTGGGTCATAATTTCTTTTGTCTTTAAGTGAAGGAAGTTAAGCTTGAAATAAATATAAAGACTGGCTAAGAAAACAATTAAGTGATAGTTTAGAGATAGTAACACCAAGGCATTAAATGAGATTGCAGTTTCTGTCAGTATGATCCATAGTTTTCTTCTGTTTTTGTGGTTGTTTTGTAAGTATAACATTTCATCATGTACAGGATCTGTTTTCATTCTTATCCTTGAATAATCCAGGGAGAAGATTTGCTAAGGAAATAAAGTACCAGTATAATAGATTGAAGATTTCTTTTGTGTGTCCTCAGATAACACAGTGTCTTTAATACTAAGATGGAATTTTAGTTGAGGAGAATAATATATGCCTCTATATGGAAAGTGGATTGTTATATATACATAAAGAATGATAAGTAACTTTTGGTACACAAATTAATACATTCATTAAAATATTTGAATTACAATAACATTGCTATAGTTTGAATATTGATTGTCTCCCAAAGGTCCATGTATGAAATGCTTGATTTCCTGGGTGTTGCTGTTGGAAATTATGGAACATTTAAGATTAGTCACAAGTCTTTAGGTCTCTGAAGGCATGCCCTTGGAGGGAATAGTGGGACCCTGGCCCACTCTTTGGTTTCTCTTTGCTCCCTAGTGAGTGGTTTTGGTCTACCAGGGGCTTCCCCCATGATATGCTACCTCACCATAGGCCCAAATAAACAGCACAAAGTGGTCATGGGCTTGACCTCCCAAATTGAGACAAGACAAACCTTTTATTCTTTATAAGTTGTTCTTCTCAGATCTTTTATAGTAATCTCAAGGAAGTTAACACAGTCATTATTATTTTTTGCTTTAATGTAATTTTTATTGTTATCTTAAGTATCATCAAATAGTTACTGAATACTGTGTGTGATAATAGCTGTCACTTTCTAAGGAGAAGCCTATTAAGGATTTCTTTCTCCACATCTTTCTTTATCTCCCTTTCTCCATCCTTATTCTAGTCCTTGCTGCTCAAAAAACTCAGCCTAGAAGTGTGGAGAAGGTAAGTAGAGTCATTCCCTGATTTCTGGTTGCAAAATGCACCCATATATTTTATTTGCATGATCATAGAATGGAGATCCTGGATATAGGTCTAGGTCAAAATGAGAAATTGATCAAGCTAATGTTTAATACTGTCCATCTTCATTTACACAGCTTTATCTCGTTAAAAATCTTCAAATTCAAATCTTCTGAGTCTGTTATATGACCAAATAAACCAGCTGATGCAGTCATTCACATAAAAGTTTCAGAGATATCTAACAAGGTCTCCTGAGGAAGTACGTGGCGTGGTTAAGAGGTGTCAGGGGATACTCATAACACATGGTAATGTAGGGATCATAAGATACAAATCAGGAGAGTTGCTTTTAGGTCCAAATCATGTCACTCACTAGCCATGTTTATTAGGGGATAGCACCAAAACACCCTTAGCCTCAGTTTCACCATGTGTAACACTCATTCATTTATATTCTTTCAGTTAATATTTACTTCCCATGTGTCTTGCTCTGTGTTGGGCCATTATATACATTGGGATGGAACAGTGAACATAAAAAAGGACACATTATTTACTCTTAGGATACTCTTAGACTAATGGAGTCAAATTAATCAGTATATGGTTAAGTGCAATAAAGGGAAGCTACAGGGAGATGTAATGAAAAATTATGTTAAGGTTTAGGAGTACATAATTTCTGAGATTTTTTTAGATTTCAAATTTTATAAAAATAATCTCATAATCCTTAATACAAAGGAAGATATATTTAAATGCTGAGAGCTGGTGTGGGGAAACTCCATCAAGCCTTCTTTATTCTATTCTTCAGGGAACTTTCTGCTTTCAGGTTGGGCATGGCTTTGAAAAAGCCCTATTGTGCTCAAATGCTGTGTAGTTTGATTTGGTTTCTCCAGAATGTACTAAATGTAGACTTTAGGATCAAAATGTCCTTTTTTATCACTCTGGTGTGTGAGTGTGTGTGTGTGTGTGTGTGTGTGTGTGTGTGTTCCCTAAATCAAACCCAAGTCCTGCCTGCATCTTCCTGACTGGAAACTAAAAGTGTCTGAGAGGCTAAAACCTATCCATAGCACAGCTTCTCTTCAATTCTATATTCAACCTCACAAAACCTCTTTCTTTGAACCTGCTCTTTCATGTCTCTGTCTTTTTGGTTTAACTTATCCCGTGGTCTGAAATTTCCTCTTCCAACAGGAAACTTAAGTATACATTCATTCATTTATATGTTCATACATTCCAGTCATAATGCCAAAATGTAGAGCCCAGATCATATGAAGAAAGTTTTAGAAGGCTTCCTTGATTCTGCCAGGAAAATCTAGTTGTAGTTACCATTTACAAAATGTTTTCCAAGTATGTGTTTCTGTCATAAACACTCTGCATGTTTCATGTCATTCAAACCTTACAACAATGCTATGAGCTGGTTCCTCTTATTCTTTCTATTTCACAAATGAGGAAATTGCAGCCCCATAGCTGGTATATGGTCAAACCAGAATCCAAATCTAGGCATATAATTCTATAATCTTATTTTTTAAGCATCACCCTTGTCTTTTTAATTTTCTTAAAAAATGTTTTTAGTTGTAGATGGACACATAGTTTTATTTTATTTATTTGGTTTATTTTTTTTGTTTTTTTTTTAATGTGGTACTGAGGCTGGAATCCAGCCAAGTGGGAATTCTATCATTGAGCCACAACCCCAGCCCCTCTTTTGCAGTTTTAAAACATTCCATTTGCAATCTAAATGTAGCTCCTAGTACTAAATTAATTATGTTTTGATATTTTAAATATCTATCTTCTATGTTTAAATATGAAATCTTTGTCAACACGTATCATATTATGTTCTTTTTATTATTTGCTATCCCTAGGAAAGTAATTTTCCAGTGTATTAATTAATTAATTTTGTATATTATTTATGAACCTGAAAAAAGTTGAATCACTGTAATAAGTTTTGAAGCTATACTTCTGGAATATGTATTTTTTTCTCAATAAGTATTTGAATAATTGTACATAAATTTTTAATACATTCAAAATACTGAAAGCTCTTAAAGTTACAACATTGTTTTACTTTCAATGTGTCATGATATCATATAATTTATTGAAATTTCAAAACACCCTAATATTGAACCCTAGATATGAATAAATGCATGTATTTATAATCTCAAATCTCAGATGGAAAGACCAATAATAATATAATAGCAGCAAAAAATTAATATTATACAGATCATATATTGCAAAACAAGGAAAACCCTATTAATACTAGGTTTTTAAATAAATCACCACGTAGAGGGTTTTTTAAAAAAAAATATTTATTTATTTGCTTTAGTTGTACATGATGCGTTTATTTGTATGTGGTGCTGAGGATTGAACCTGGGCCAAGCACGTGCTAGGCGAGCACTCTACCACTGAGCCACAACCCCAGCCAGCTTAGAGGGTTTTTGACAAAAACAAATTAACCATTCTGAGACAGTGACCTTTGCCTGAATACCAGTTCCTTAGGAGACTGAGGTAGGAGGATTCTTTGAGCCCGGTAGTTTTGGGACCTGACTGGGCAACATAGTGAGACCCTATGTAAAAAAAAAGATAGAATAAAAGAAAGGAAGAGGGGGAAAGAGAAAAAAAAAAAGTAATTTTTTTTTTTTTTTATCTAGTGAAAGAAACCACAGATATTTATTCAAATACATAATTCCGTCTTGGAATTTGTGTGTGTGTGTGTGTGTGTGTGTGTGTGTGTGAGAGAGAGAGAGAGAGAGAGAGAGAGAGAGAGAGAGGGAGAGAGAGAGAGAGAGAGAGAGAGAGAGAGATTTTCGTTTTGAAACTATCAGAACACTTTTGAATATGTAGAAGCATCTTTTAGTATTCAAAAGCAGAATTTGGGATTCTCTTCAATATGATAGAAAATTATAGAGGCATGTTTTGGTCTTTGTTCCTTAATTACTCTGAATTCAAAGACAATTGTCCAAATTTTGAATATTTTGTAATACTCACTTGGCTCGTCTTACCTAAATTTGTATTGGCTGGTTACCAAATATGAAATGCATATAAGCAGATATTTATTTTAATGACTGGCATTGTTTTAGTTGTCACATCATTAAGAAAAAATAGAGAATTTTCTAAATTTCTTTATTTGCTCTTGTACTAAGATTGTTAAATAGGACTGATTTGTTCTTATGTCAGATACTGATTTTTATCCTTAAAAAACAGATAAAAATCATTACCAGATAACCAAATATTTTTCTATGATCTTTTGATAACTGGGACAATTACTTAATTAGTATATTACTCTTTTCACTGGTGTACTAATTAGATGAAATTTACTGTCATATAGAATTGATGTAATAGTGTATGGTTGTTTATGAATCTTAACTCTAATTATCAAGATCACGTGATTATCTGTATATCGCACAGAAATCACTCAGCCATATTCCTAAATGAACTAATGAGTACTAGGAATGCTGAAATTACTTTTTCATGTTTTAATTTGAATTTATATTCTTTTAGTTATAAATATATGACACATTTCATTTAGGAAGATCTTATATCTTTGTGTATATATAAATAATATGTATATATCTGTGTATACATATATGTGTATAAACACATGTATATACACACATACATAAATTCCTACAGAAATATCTCCTGTTAAAGCTACCATTGACATATATCTATTAAATAATCCATATGTTTGTAGTAGTATCATGAATTTATTTCAATTTTATATGTATTACTATAACTTCCTTATCTTTTGAAAAATGATCTATTCAGAAGCAAGAGCTACATTTTGAAATGGAGATAAAGATAAATTACTATTAATATATTGGTACATTAGTATATGTGATAATAAATTAATACAAACAGAAATATTCATATCCTTTTAATTTTAATTTATAGTGACAGTGAAATTTCAAGTATAAACAAGTACATATTCTTCCTACTGATATCAGTGAAAGTGTAAACACATACCCAAAGACAAGACTAGATTTATAGCATCTCTAGTCTTTAAGATTATGGTTTTTACATATGTATGTGAATATTTGTATATATCTTTTCTAATAAACCATGTATGAATTTTAATGATATTTTTAGCTCAAAATTAAAAGGTTGAAAGATAGTATGTTCATATTTTCTGGTCATTTTTCAGTCTTTTTTCTGAACTTATAGTGAGCTGAACTTAGAAGATACAATGCTGTAGGTGATTTTTCTGGATTTGATGTTTGCCAATAAATTACATTTGGCATCTCTGCTGGGTCTAATTTTTTACCGTGTGACTTTGATAATTCTTTGGGTTATATTAGGGAGTAGTAAATTAGTACTCACAGTTGATCATGGATGAAAAGACAGGCTGTCTAATGGACAGAGATGTTAGAATTACACTCTCTTGAACTAGACATTGTTAGTTCCAAGCTAATAAACAAGAAATGTTCATCTTTTCAACAGGGTAGTCATTAGTTGTTCTGCATTTCCACTGTATTCTGATTATTTATAATTATTTATTCCATTAGAACTGTAGAAAATGACTTAAATCAATAGATGCTTTATCCTGATTTCTAAAGACCATCCACTGTACTTTTCTAGTAATTTCACTTTCTTTTCTTGGTGCTTGATATAGGAAAGAATAATTTTAAAAATAATTATTCAATAAGTGAGATTTACCCTGAAGTGGTAAGGGTTTCAATTTTTTTTAAATAACTTTTTAGTAGAGGTTTATGTGGTGAAAGAGAGCTTAAATGATGTGGTTCGTTAACATTAGGTTCTCTGAAAGGTTTAGAACTCCATAATTCTACCTTGCTGTTCCCCCATTCTCAGCTCCTTCATGACATCCCATTGTCTAGTGTGCCTGCTCCAACTGCAGATGTAACATTCACATTTCATCAACAGAAAGGAGGGAAAGGCCTGAGAAAAGCACACTTTTTGTTGATAGTGTCTAGATATTGAACACTGATTCTGTTTTGCTTTCATTTACCACAGTTTGTCATATGGTGGATTAGTCAGGGTTCTTCAAAGGAAATAGAACTAATTATACATGCATACACACACACAGAAAGAGAGAGAGAGAGAGAGAGAGAGAGAGAGAGGGGGGGGGTACTACATATTATTATAAGAATTGACTCATACATGTAAGCCAAGAAATCTATCTGGCATCAGCAAGTCAGCAAACTGAAGATCTATGATAGTTGTGATATAATTCAAACCTGATGTGGGTAGGGTGGTGGGTAGCAGGTAGAGTTCCTATTTCAGTATATTCAGCTAATCATTTATGAAGCAAAGAATGAGAATTTCTGGACTGTGTGTTTTATTAATGTCCCTTTAGTGAGGTAAACAAAAGGGACATTCATGATTTTCATGTAAGTCAGATGGATAAAGATGTTTCTTTTCAATGAATACAGTAGTGAAAACATAGGAGGGTGAGGTATTTCACTAACCTCCATGTTTTCTGGATTGATATGATTTAGATAAACAAGAACATTTTCACTGTGATAATTTACAAGTTTACTAACTTAGATTAGTATGGAAAATTATACTGACAATGCATAGCTCTATGGTGATATTAAATGATGCTTGGACAAATGATGGTGTTATGCATGCACTTGTCAAAGTTATTTGTAATAGAGCAATCCCATGATTATGTAATGGCCACTTGTAAAGAATATGTCACTTTGTGAAATATCTTTCCTGCTGAAACCACTGATTACTTTGTTTGACACTTCTTCGAATACAGTGGTATGGATCATCTCTAAACCAGGAAGAGTTGTCATTCAAGAAGGTGAGAAGCTCATGTCTAAACAAGGAAACTATATCTTCAAGGGCAGAACTTGGATAGAAGAGGGGACTGTTTCTTCTCTTTTTGTCTCTATCTTTTGAGTCTCAGCATTTGGTCCGGGCTTTAACTGTTAGAAAGTTTAAGAATTGCCTCTAACTATGAAGTCAGGTGGGGGTTTGGGTCCAGCTGGACTGAGCTTAGTTTTAAGCTAGATTATCTAGGGGAAATTGTTTTCTGTATTTTCCTAATTTGGTTACTCCCAAAAAGTTTTAAAGATGGGCAAATCATTTCAAATTCAAGCCTTTCAGACTGTAATTAAGAGGAGACTCTAGTGATGACTGTAATGATTTAGAAAGAAGTTAAACCATGATGTCAAGCTGCCCTTTCTAACTGAAAGATGCCCCTGCACTGACAATAATGTTTATGTCTTCAGATTACTTGTGAAGAGTTAGCTGCCTTTCAATTGACATTTTTTTCATGGTGCCATAGCCAAAACATGCTGATAGAGTATTTGAGGGTGCCCAGTGAATATGTTTTTAACCAATTGAAAAAAAAATGAGCAAAAAAATAAGGTAAAATAGTTCAAAATTATAGAGGTGCACTAAGTTGGAAGACATAGTTTAGTGTGAATAAAAAAAAGGCTTGCTAATTCCCTATCTCCTTGAAATATTGTTTAGGTGTCTGGATGGAGGTATGGGAGAATAGGAGAAGAAACCACCTACCTAGAAACTTTCATCAAATAGGTACATATAATTTAAAAGGTACATATAATTTAAAAGGGCATATCAATGACTACTGACCACTAATAATTTTATGTCCATAACCAGAAAGGACAGCTCTTGCCTTCTTATGACAAGATTTCTGTTCTCTTCAGTGGTTACCTTACTTTCTCACACAATGAACATGGCAGACTTACCTTATACAGCTTTTGATCCAGACACTGGAATAAGCCATTTATTAATAGACCTTGCTTTACTTTAGTGGGATATGAAATTGGAAACTACATCTGGATACCAGAATAAATCATGCTAGATATGACTTATTTTGTCACAGATCAGTTTAAATATTCATGAGTTTATGATTTTCACCTCCTATTGTGTTTTATAGATATTTTTCCTATGAAAATTACCTTTCTTTTAAATTATGTAACCATTTAAACAAAAAAATTTGCAGTAATATGACAAACATATATCCCTAGATTAAACAAAAAGTAATATTTATCATTTGATTTGTATGTAACTTATATTCCTATAAATAACAAAGATATATACAAAAGTATTTATCTAAAAGCTGAAGTGAATCATACATAATAATATACATGTGGGTGTGTTTTAAAATGTAGAGAAATGACATGAAGAGGTATGTATATTACCTTAACTTGCATTTTTCAGTGGTCATGCTATATATGCAATTTTCCCCTGTTAATAAGAAGATATAGCTTGATGGCTATATAGCATAATTTGAAATGAATAAATAGGAGGTTAATTATCTCTTCAATTGAGGGACTGTTAGAGGTGTTTCTACTTTTTACTCTTATTTATAGTACTTCAGCAATACATCTTGTGTCCTCTTGTACTCATGTCTAAGATTTTCTCTAGGGAAGATAGCTCCAAGTGAAATTGCTGTGATGAACTTTATGTACTATTTTGATTTTACTAAGTATTAATGAACTTCCTCTACAAATTGGTTACATAGTCTACACTGTTGTCAGTATGAGTGTTTCCATTACTCCAAGTCATCATTAATATGTAGTGTTATAAGGCATTAATCTTTGGAGTGTACCTACTTTTATATATATTTCCTTTTATTACTAATGACAGTCTGTAGATTTTTATAAGTTCATTTTATTATATCAGTCTGTATTTCTTCATCAAATTCATATTATTTGATTGTTATAGGACTACTAAGATTTTTCTCTTTAATCCTGTCAATTTTGATGAATGTTTTTCTAAAATCTTATATAATTCATCTTTATTTCCATATTTATTTGTATAAAATAGTCCTAGCAGTTGTTTATTATCTCAAACATTGCTACTGCTTTGTGTATTTATTCTTTTCCTTTCAGGAGATACTTCTGTTTATTTGAACTTCTCTATTTTCTTGATCAGTCTTACAAAAGTTTATTAATGTGCTTAGTCCTCATAAAAGAACAGCTTCTATTTTTGTTTTATTTAGATTGTTTGATTTGCTTATTAAAACAATCTTGCTAACTATGTTTTATTATCCTTTTTAAAAGATGAAGACACTAGAATTCAGAATGTTTGAGATTTTCAAAAATCAACAACAGGAAAACTGTTAAATCCTGAATTAAACCCAAGTACTCTGACTCTAATATTATTTATTTAATCTTTTTACTCATATGTAGGAACAGTTACTCTTGTTCACACAGTTAAAAGGCACTAAAGTTAGCATATAGAAGAAAATTTCTGTATAGAACATACCCAGGCACATTTCCACTTTGCAGCATGTTGACAAATGGACTTCCTAAGGCTCAACCAAAATATATTTTTCCATAGCAGCAGGAAAAACTTTAGCTTCTGTTGAAAGGACCTGGGTAGTCATCTGTAGCATTCATTCATCCAGATGGTCAGCACCATAAAAATTTGGATGAAAATTAGGATATGCAGATGAGCTGTAGATGCTTCACAGCTTGACATTGCTGAATTTTTTTTTTTTAAATTGTGTCTGAGAGCTCAAGATTTTTTCTTATTTTGAAACATAAAGAAAAGCCACAGTATACATATTGTTTTACTTCCAGTATGTAATCTTCACACTTTGATAGTGCAATGTTTAGAAGACAATTGTTTTAGGCTTTTTTTTTTTTTCTTTATTTTTTAGTAAATCAGAATGTAGAATAAAAATGGTCTGACTCACCAGACTGACCTGCTTTTCTGTAACAGTGTGTGGGCAAGCATGCTTTTAATCAATAGATAGAAAACAAACTTCTTTTAAGAATTTATACAACCTGTATCAATTATTTGTTTCCTACTTTTTCAACTTTAATTATAATCTTGTGGATCTCTAATTTTTAAAAATAAATATTTGGTAAGATTCCCTAAACCTATTTGGAATCTTGAAATATGGCAATATTTCAAAAAATATCTGCAGTTATATTAAAGAAATTTATAGAGAAGAATGTGAACTCATTTTATTCCAGGGTTCAAACATTATATCTATTGGAGATGAAATTAGTTAAACATGTAATATTTTAAGCTTAATATTATCCATATTTATATCTTTAAAGGTGAATTTTAAAATATCTGTTAAAATATGTATTACATATACCTGACTTTGAAAAGACTTCCCAGTTTTTTAAATTAGAAACATTAAGGGCAAAGGAATGAATAAACTTGTTTGCAATCATAAATCCATAAATTTAGAATAAAATATTCTAATATAATAAGGCAAAAAATGGAGAAAACACCATTTTTTGAGTATTTTTAAAATTGAGAAAGATAATTTGTCTTTTTAAAATTTCATATTGTAGAGGCCGTTTTGAAAACATAAAATAAAGTAAAAATAACATTTTGTTAGAGTCTATGAAGTACTTACAATCTGTGCTAATTAATAATTTTGAATAGGTATTTAGGAATTTACCATATAATCCTCAAATAATGTCAAATTAATGACTTTCCCTTAGGTATTAGTCAACTTTGAATTGTTATAATGGAATACTTGACATTTGGCATTTGGCTTTTTTGAATTGGCTAACTTCACTTAGCATTATATTCTCCAATTTCATCCATTTACCTGTGAATGCCATGATTTTATTCTCTTTAATTGCTGAGTAATATTCTATTGTGTATATATATACCACATTTTCTTCATCCACTCATCTACTGAGGGGCATCTAGGTTGGTTCCAAAACCTAGCTATTGTGAATTGTGCTGCTATATAGTATGCTGTTTTTAAGTCCTTTGGGTATAGACCGAGGAGTGGGATAGCTGGGTCATAAGGTGGTTCCATTCCAAGTTTTCCAAGGAATCTCCATACTGCTTTCCAGATTGGCTGCACCATTTTGCAGTCCCACCAACAATGTATGAGCATGCCTTTTTCTCCACATCCTCCCCAACATTTATTGTTGTTTGTGTTCTTAATAGCTGCCATTCTGACTGGTGTGAGATAAAATCTTAGAGTGGTTTTGATTTGCATTTCTCTAATTGCCAGAGATGTTGAACATTTTTTCAAGTATTTGTTGATTGATTATATATCTTCTTCTGAGAAGTGTCTGTTCAGTTCCTTGGCCCATTTATTGATTGGGTTATTTGTTTGTTTGTTTGTTGGTTGGTGTTATGATTTTTGAGTTCTTTATATATTCTAGAGATTAGTGCTCTATCTGACGTGCATGTGGTAAAATTTTGTTTCCAATTAGTGGGCTCTCTATTAACCTTACTGATTGTTTCTTTTGCTGAGAAGAAGCTTTGTAATTTGAATCTATCCCATTTATTGATTCTAGATATTAATTCTTGTGCTACAGGATTCTTATTAAGGAACTTGGGGCCTAATCCAAGATGTTGGAGATCTATTTTAAATGGAGGAAAATTGAAAGCATTCCCTCTAAAAACCAGAACAAGACAGGGATGCCCTCATTCTCCACTTCTATTCAACATAGTAATTGAGATGCTGGCCAGAGCAATAAGACAGATGAAAGAAATTAAAGGGATACAGATAGGTATAGTAGAACTCAAATTACCACTATTCCCTGCCAATATGATTTTATACCTAGAAGACCCAAAAAATTCCACCAGAAAACTTCTAGAACTCATAAATGAATTCAGCAAAGTAGCAGGATACAAAATCAACACCCATAAATCTAAGGCATTTTTATATATCAGTGACAAATCCTCTGAAAGGGAAATGAGGGAAAACTACCTGTTTAAATAGCATAAAAAAAAACAAAAACAAAAACAAAAAAAAAAAAAAAAAAAAAAAAAAAAAAAACTTGGGGATCAACTTAACCAAAGACATGAAAGACCTCTATAATGAAAACTACAGAACACTAAAGAAAGAAATTATGGAAGACCTTAGAAGATGGAAAGATCTACCCTGTTCTTGGATAGGCAGAACTAATATTGTCAAAATGACCATACTACCAAGAGCACTATACAGATTCAATGCAATGTCAATCAAAATCCCAATGACATTCCTCATAGAAATAGAAAAAGCAGTCATGAAATTCACCTGGAAAAATAAGAGACCCAGAATAGCTAAAGCAATTCTTAGCAAAAGGAGTGAAGCAGGTGGCATCACTATACCAGACCTTAAATTATACTACAGAGCAATAGTAACAAAAACAGCATGGTATTGGCACCAACATAGGCTGGTAGACCAGTGGTACAGAATAGAGAACACAAAGCCTAACACATATAATTTCAGTTATCTTATATTAGACAAAGGCGCCAAAAACGTACATTGGAGAAAATATAGCCTTTTCAACAAATGGTGCTGGGAAAACTGGAAATCCATATGCAACAAAATGAAATTAAACCTCTATCTCTCATCATGCACAAAATTCAACTCAAAGTGGATCAATGATTTAGGAAATAGACCAGAGAAACTACACCTAATAGAAGAAAAAGTAAGCTCTAATCTCCAACATGAGAAAATTATCTTATAAGAGAAATGGTTTATTCAGCTCAAGGCTCTGATGACTCCAGTCAAATATGAGACCAATTCCTAGGTCTTTGATAAAAGTGACAAATGGCCATGAAAGGAACATGTGGCACAGCATATTGGTCTCCTCGTGACCAGGAAGCCAGAGAGGAAGAGGAAGTGAATTGGTTTCTACAGTCCCCTTTGAGAGTGTGCCCACAGTGGCTTAAGGGCCTCCCATAATGCACTTTCTAAAGATCAATAGCTCCTCCCAATAGAATCACACTGGGGACCAAGCCTATAACACATAACTTTGGGAGAAGTTTAAGATTCAAACTATAGTCCCTTATATCAAAAAGCTGATGTTCCTTTAATCATAGGAGTAGAAGCCCAGAAATTCCTTTTCACTGCCAAGAACTGAGGGAAAGAAATACTTTCTAGAATCTGGAAGAGCAGTGAATAGAGACACATGATGTTTTTCTATCCCAACTAGTATATGTGATACATTTGCATGCAAAAAAAAAAAAAAAAAAAAAAAAGGTGAAGAATAATATGATAGCAATGTAGTTAAGCAATATAAATGTAGCTAAAGCACAAGGAAACCTAAGTTATTTTGTAGCAAATGTGTATGGAAAACTATAACTTGACGAACTTATAATCACTGATCAAGGAATAAACTTGAGTAATATCAACATGGCCATTTCTACATTTATCAGACTCATTCAATCTAGTTTTGTACTTTTTTCACTTATGGCATCGTATACCATGTTTCAACAAATCCAAGATGGCATGGATTGTAATGTATATTTTTCTATCACTATGAAACAAAAAATGTTCAGTTAAAAGACTCTTTATTCTAAATTCTAAATTCAACCCTAATTTTTTTTTTTTTTTTTGGTAAAATGTGGAAGGCCTCAAAACATTTTTACACCTAGAGTCCAGCACCAGTATTGTCATCATATAACTGATTTTGTCTTTTTTTTTTTTTTTTTTTTTTTTTTGGTTCAGTATCAAATAAAATTCTACAGATATTCCATTATTTTCCATTTTTCTTTTTAATGCCACTTTTTATTTTTTAAACTTTTTTTTTTTTTTTTTTTTTTTTTTTTTTGCTATAGTGGTTCTTTAGTGAAACCAAAGGGCAACTCCTTCTGAAGTGTAACTTAGGAAACTTGAGTCTGTTTATCCATTTAAAAAAATATTTAGACATGAAAAAATTTATGTTGAAATGGTTTAAGAAAATATGTTGTTAGTTAAAGACTTAAATGCTATTTTAAATTGACTTATCAAATTGTGCACCTATTATAATAATTGTACATCCTTATAATATTACTAATTTTTTAGCTATAGATGTCTCTATCTAATCTTATACTTTAGAGCAGAAGTTTATCCATAGACACAGAAAAATAAATAATAGGAGAAAAATCACATAATAAAAGCAAATCAAAAGTTAGTGATTATGGTTAATGTACCACCAAGATCATTTTTAGAAATTAAATATACTCCCCTAACTTCTTGGACTGCTATTAGAAGAACACCCTCAGTGTCAGCTCATTGAAGAAAATTGTCTTATTCAGTGTCAGGCATTCTTCTCTGGAAGTTTACAACTCAAGATTGAATATGAGGAGACATATGAAGTGCTGCACTCTCAATCCTAATTAAAATAATTACAAAGACCTCATAGCTCCCTTGCTTTCTGTGGGGTTGACTGAGATCTTCTTTGGACTATATCATGCTCATGGTCTCCTCTACTCAAGCCTGTGTCCTTTCCTTCCCTCACATAGGTGTTTAATCTCAGGAGTATCTCTTAACACCCTGTATACAAATTACCACCTTGAAGTCTGCTTATTGAGAAATGTCAACTAGACAACAAGTTAGTCTAAAGTTTATAAATGGAATGTATTCAGGGTTCCTAAAGAGAAGGTGGGGATTTTTTGAGATTATGGTCTGTCAGTTGAGGGAGAATCAAGATGTATTTCTCCATCAATGATTAAGCAATATTTGAATTAGATTGCCCTCAACATTTGTACTTCTAACAATACAAAGGGAATTCCCTTTCTAAACCAAATGGGCATGGAGCACTGAAAAATGAACACACATCCATGCCTTTAAGAAGAAGATGGATGAAGGACTCTGGAGTGGAAAAGCACTGTGAAGGCTCGGTCTTGTGTCACACAGAGAGCCTGGTCTCTACTAGCTCAAACCCATGTTTTTTCTCAGTTTTTATTCTTTGGAAAGGCTTATATGCAAAAATATTTTTTGTTTCTCTAGAATTTCATTTGTGAAACCAAATTATCAATGGTTATTGGAAAAATGATCCCATATGGGATAAGCTAACTTGGATAGTTGTTTTTCTACTCTCACCAGTAAGGTGAGTACATTATTAAGCAGGAATATATGCACAGTTAAATGTGTGTTTGTTTTTGTGAAATTTTGAAAAGAAAAATGCTTTAGCATCATGAAATAATCATGGTTATATTATTTAAATCACAATGATTTCTTTAAATTTACATTTACTAACATTTATAACAGGTAAAAAATGTTAGTAAATGTAAACTAACATTTTTTACCTGTTATAAATGTTTATTTCATTATAATATTTTTAAACACACAACATCTTAATTTACATTATTATTTTTTTTTTTTTTTTGCTCACTGGTTCCTTGATTTCAGTCCATCCTTTTGGAATCATTTCCCTTCTTGAAGATCATCCTTTTACAGTTTTATTTTTCAAGTCAGTTGACATCGAAAGATTTTTCATCTGATGCTGTCTTTTGTCAGTTTTGTTCGTACATATTCTATGCTGATGATTAAATTTAGGAAGACATTGTTCTACCATATTTTGGGTGTATTGCAGCTTCCGAAAAGTGTATTAAGTGTTTTATTGTCTTGCTTTTATAATTTACAAGCCCCACTTGGGGTTCTTTTACAATAGAATTTGGTTTTTTGCAGATTTACTATGTTGGGTCTAGGCATGTATTTTATCAAAATAGGTGTTTGGGATTTATTGTGCTTCGTGAATTTGTGAGTTTATGATTTTCCAACAATTGTGGGGGGAAAATATGTTATCTCTTTAAATATTTCCTCTCCTACATTCTGTTTTTTTCATCCAAGTACATCTAGTCTTTGGAGTTCTTCCCTCCCTGTGTATTAACATCTATTTAATATTTTCTATCTCCTTATTTCTTGCTGCATGCCAGATAATTTACTTAGATCTGTCTGTTCAGTTTACATATTATCACTTTAGCTGAACGTAATGTAATAGTCAACATATCCAAGATTTGTGGGGTTTTTTTCTTATTTCAATAGATATGCTTCTTAATTCTACCACTTTCATTTTTTGAAAATTAAGATGTGCCTGTGGCTCCACTCTTCATTTCTTATGTTGCTGTTGAGAACTTAGATAATTAAATCCTATTTGGGTGCTCTTCTCTAGTGGTTAACTAAATGTTCCACTTATTCTTCTTAGGCTCTGTATATAAATGAAATTTAAAGCAGAGATTGGGTGTTTATGTATGGGTATCAGAAACTACAGGGATGTATAAGTTTATATGAAATCAGAAAAGGCATTTTGCATGTGGAAATAGCATAAAGTTTACATCAGATGTTTTATTATAAAAATATAACTTACACTTTGAGATTTTTAATTTAATATGCTATTATTTATGCTACAAAATTAACTAGATTTTTTGTTTAATATTGTTAGAAGATAACAAATAGCAAAACAAAGAAACCAAAGTATACAGTTGGATGGGTTTTCATGGTGTGCTACATATTATCCTTATTATATAGCAATCTGGTAGTATGAACACCAGTGTTCATATTCATAGCAATAGTATGTGTTTTAATGTCATACTGATGTACTACAACTTAACATAAAATACTTGATATTTTAGTGTTTTATCTATATATTTAGGTGTTGATTTTAAAAGCAACCAATTTTATTACTTCATAAATATAGTTCTTTATTCTTTATCATATTTCAGACTTCTACCTGAAGCAATGAAAAATGAAATACAGGAAATTGCAATATTAAGCATAAAAATTTTTTTTGACTAAGTCACTACTGATAGCTAATATTGATAAAACTTCAAATGAGAATCCTATGACTCTTTTGGGAAACAAGAGAACAAGTACAAGAAACATAGCCATTAGGAAAGAAATTTCAATTTTGCAAGTGCAAGAAG
The DNA here is from genome assembly GCA_025594165.1 of Tamias sibiricus. NCBI lineage: Eukaryota > Metazoa > Chordata > Mammalia > Rodentia > Sciuridae > Tamias > Tamias sibiricus. The sequence continues at coordinate 64,265,466 of CM046658.1, read as the reverse complement.
AAAACATTAAGCTATAATTAAAAAAAAGTTATTGGAGACCTTGAGAAAGCTTCAAGCCAATTTAATTAATGCAACCAATCTACTTTCCTCTGTATATTATAAAAAAGATCAGTAATCTAAGGATCAGCTTTCAATGTTTATGGAATTTGGCAATACACATTTTAAAAACTAAGCAAATTTTTGTTTTCAGTAGAATTAAAAGAATTTTTAAAATGCATGTATAATTTGAAGTTCATTATTCTGGATTATGAATTATGAAATAAATAAATTATTAACAAAATTATTAACAAAAATCATATTTGCCATGTGAATAATTAACAAAAGCTATTTTGAAAGATTTAAAAAATGAAGCTATAAATATTTGAGACTAATGTCTAATTTTTCATGTCTATATAGAAAGAGAACTCCATATCAAAACTGAAAGAAAATGCAATACTGAAATGATGAGATCATTAATGTGCCAAAGGTATTCTCACATGTATGATCAATGGAATATTCAAAAGTATTATGCAATTTCATAACACAACAGGACTCCATTTCAAATACAAAATGAATTCACTTTAATTGAACACAAATTTTCTTGCTTTGCAGAATGTTGCTTCAGTGAGAACTACCTGGAAATAGGACTGAGGAGAAAGGAATAAAAATAAGACAGAAAGGCAGGGTGTGCATAGGTCTGTGTGTGAGGGAGAGAGGAACTCAGGGAGATATGCAGCATATAACAAAAGATTTATGTTGATTATCATATCATACAATGTACTTTAATCAACATTTCTTCTTAGAGCAAACATAATTGCTTAAACTATTGTTTACATATTAAATTGATTCAAATGATATATGATATAAGAAAATTATTTTAGGCTAATTATGTCGTTATTGGTTGAAATCTTAAGATTATTTCCTATTAGAAAACATGATTTCTCTAAGAAAATAATTTTTCTGTGTTAATTGACCAACATTTTGATGGTTTAATATATCTTTAATTTTTCCCTGTTAAGTAAATATAACATTTATATCTGTTGTTTCAAATTAAAATGATTAAATTTTTAGGTGCCAATATATGTTCATATCTAGTAAATTCCTCAAGAATAATTCCAAACTGTATTTGGAGACAAGTCATTTGAGAATATAATTGTATAATTGCTAGAATGTAACTACAATAGTTACTAATTCACATCAAGTATTTTCAGTGTACTTACACTGGCCTTCTATTCAAATAATTTATGATCATATAAAGTTCTATTGCCTTCAGGAAGTTGTGTTGTCTTATGAAATTTTCTTAAAATATTAATGCATTACCCATCCCATCATTTTCTCACCCTTCCATCGAATTCATCTAAATAACATATTATTTTGAACAATAATCAGTGAACCTCTAATTACATTCTGTGAAGTTACTGAAGAGATGATCCTCTTTAAGAGCTGATTTTCCTGTGCATTATCCTGCCAAAGACTGACTTGTCAATACGCATTTCATAGCTGAATGCCAAAGTCTATACATAAGATACAAAGGAGCAACTCTTTGGTCCATTCCTGTTAGAAAGCGTACACTAAATATTTCATAATCAATGTAATCTTCACTAATGATAGAATTATAACTGAAATTATACTCAATTAAACCAAATTTAAAAATGGATGCTAGCTATTTATTGCTATCTTAAAGAAAATAGATCAGATAACATTTTTATGTAAATGGTATATTTTAAGAACATCCTCCCCCCAACCCGGATGTGAAGTCTATTCACATCCACAAACCTGATATTATTATGCATCACTGACAATATTTCTTGTTAAAATGGACAACAAAATTGACAAGCTAGAGCATAGATTAGGAAAATCACTCAGTGTAAAACTATAGTTCAAGCAGGATTCAGAGAAGTAAATTGTCTGTAAATTATGGTACCTTATCTTCAGAGTTTTATAAATTGAATAAGTTGTACTTCTTAAGATTGGAGTAGACATCAAGTCATTTTTTTCAGTAGTGAGAAATGGGTATGGAGTTAAAATGCACATATTATTTTCTGTTTGGTGCTTGAGGTATGACGAGATGAATCTCATTTTTACATGAAATCAAAATGCGGTTCACACTGTGAAGTTTTTACAAACCAGTTTGAGCAGAACACTCATTAAGGGTAATGGAAATTGAACATATACAGACACTGTTACACCACAACAAAATTTAAATCTGTAATGTACAGGATATTACTAAACATGAAAGATTCATGAGTTGAGTTAGGATCTTAAAATTAAAAGGTATATAATTTGGTTTACAAATCAAATCGATCTTTCCCATGTTTATGGAAGTTGCTATTTTGTCACTAAATGTTGCTACAACTAGTAAGATAGTTCTTTACTGCTTTAGCCAGGTACAAGATTCCTAGCATGAAATAAATGTAAGGTAAATGTATATTGATATTTTCTGGCAAGATTTTTAATTCATGGTAGAAGGGTCTACAAGATATCCTCTCCTGCTTTGCAAGTTTCACTAGCATTCTACCTAGTTTCAAAAATTCTTCTCAGACCTTGTGCATCATACCGGCATGTTCTTTAGTTACCAAAATTTGTATGAGTATCTTTGATAGGGCAACCATAACAAAATACTGCAGAGTTGGTAGCCATAAAAAGGGAAATTTCTTTTCTTGCAACTCTGGATGCTACAAGTGTCAGACCAAAGGGTAATAAGGGTTGATTTTTCCTGTGGCCCTCTGCTTGGCTATCTACAAGTCTTTTCACTGTGTCCTGGAAAGGCCTTTTTGGGGGCATGTGTGTCCCTGATGTCTTTCTTTTAGTAACAAAGCCAGTCATTCTGGATTAGAGTTCCGAATTTATGCTAACTTTTAACCTTAATTACCTCCTTAAAATCTCTATCTCTAGATATTGTCACAGTGAAGCTTAGAGAGCTTCCATATGAATTTTGGGAAGACATACTTCCGTCCATAATAGTCGATCATTATTTATTATTTTATTTGTTACTCTACAAGATAAAATTTTGTCTCAGTTGCAGGCCTCTAGAGGAAGCAGACTAATTCTGTATATGGAGATTTTGTTGTGCACTATTATTTTGTTTGTGGAAAACACATAAATTAATGTTAATAACAAGCAGTGTAGGTTAGTGTTTTGGCCTGTGGATCCAGGTTTGGCTATCTGAATTTGCTTCCCAGGTCCACCATGTATTGGCTGAGAGATCTTGGGAAAGTTGTTCAACTTCCCTGTACCTCAATTTTCTCATGTGTAGAATTGATATGAATAATGCTTTAAGAGCAATTCATGAAGAATTTGAAAAACTCCTGACAAATAGTAAAAGCCTTATAAACATTAGCTACATTTATTATTGAGAATATTTTTCTGTCTATTCTTCATATTTAAAGGTATACTTGTGATACTTTTTAAAGTAGAGGAACTTTTTAAAATAATACTTTTAATTGCAGATTGGTTAATTGTATGGACTCTGGTCTCAGTCTGCTTTGGTTTGTATCCTGGATTTGTCACTTCTGGGCTTGGTGACATCTGAGAAGTTGCTTAGTATCTTTAAGACCTATTTTGCTTATGGAAAAATTAGAATTCAAAATAGTGCCTTTTAGTGGTGTTTTGAGCATGAAATGCAGAAATGAAAATGAAGAGGAGTATTTATTACCTGATGTAAAATAAGAACTATTACTCTTGTTATATTTTACTTATATAAATAACAATGCGATGATGATTAATTTAGCTGTTTACCAAAAGTAGACTTCATACATTGTATTTTAATGCAGTCAAACCTGGACAATAAGTCAAACTCTTCCTAAGAGTCATCGCTGCAGTACTTTCAGTAGACACTTGGAAAAGGTGCTCAGCTACCAAAGCAGCCTCTGCAGATTGATTCTGTTTGTTTGTTCATCTGTTTGAAGCTTGGGTAGATAATAAGCAATGACAGTGTTTCATGTCTAAATCTGTGGAAAAGAAATTGGTAGTTTGCTTCTGTATTCTGACAAAAACAAATCATATTCACACCATTTAGGACCATTTGCTAAATGATGGATCCTATAGAGGAAAGACCTACAAAAATCATAAAGATTTAAAGAGGAACTGGGAGATTCAAAAACAGGTAGACAGGATATTTTAGAATCCTTACAAGTATGCCAGCTCTTGACCAAGAAGTTAGAAATATCTTGTTATTTATTGTTTGAACATGACAAGTGTGCAAAATGTACGTAGGAAGATAAAGATACCTAATTGAAAAAAAAAAAAGTGAGAATGCAGTTTACAGTCTTGTAGGTATTTGTATGCTTGTTTTCGTTGCGAATGTATGAAAAAATACACATATGTATATAGCTACACCTATGTACCAAAATAACAGTGGGTATCTTGAGATACTTGGATTTTTTTTTCCTCAGAAATATTTGCCATTTGACCTACAGGTAGATATGAAAACAACAGTAAGTATAACAATAATACCACAAAACCTGAAGTTTATGGTTATAATTCAGACACTGCAACAAAATGTCATGACTTTAGGCCAAGTCATATATATTCTGTATTTCCTAGTTCCTTCATTTATGGAGAGGAAAAAAGAAAATGTACCTTCTGTACCTCAAGGTTGCTTTAGAATTTATATGTGATGAAAAAAATACAAAAATGCTTTTCAGTGTTAAAAGAACAATTTAAATGCCAGGTATTGGGGTTAGCAGCAACAGGAAAAATAATAATGATGATTCTCATTTCAGATGATTAAGGGTTATATGTACATTTGATTTTCTCGTAGAGTATATCCTTTGGAAATACAGATCCTATTAAAAGTCCATTCTGGAAAGAAATTTAAACTAAATTGACAAGAATGACTGTGTTTGGACACCGCTGATGAAAGAATGGGGCCAGCATAAAGGAAGCCTTGGGCTCAAGGCCACTGTGCTCTGGTTTGATCCCAGCTGTCTGAACCACAGGAGCTTTTGCTCAGACACTATCAACATATTGCTTGTTCAGTCAGAGTTTATCTTGCTCCAGTTATTGGTGCACTAACAAAGCCACAGAGGTAAAGGATCCTCAGCTCCTCTACATGCCTGGAGAGAGGATTAGAGGCTTTCTTTTCTTTAGGTAACTGTGTCTGGTTTCTGTATTTGGAGGGCTTATTTTTAATAACTGAAGAGAAAAAGGCGAAGTGAGAATGTTCTTTCTGAGAAACTGGAAAGGCAATACGATTTGTGATAAAGGCTGTTTCTTTCTACAAAATAAATGACACTGACTTAATTACCCATCACTTCTCTACATCCGACTTAACTCCCTATACTTTGGGCTAGCACAATTTTAAGTAAAACAAATGCAAGAGGGAAGGAATCTTTTTTCTTTTTTCTTATCCTTTTAGATATTTATTTCTGCTCCAATATTGGAAAATTTATTAAATGTACCTCTTGAATTGTTCTTTAAGCTAAAATTGAGTCTGTAAGTCATCTCATCACTGGACATTATTTTACAGGATGGTAGCTGTCAAAAATTACATTAAACCTAACACTTTGCAGACTACATCTTCCAGAGAGATTCTGTGAGCATTAAGCCTTAGGAAGAGCACATAGCCACTGTGATCAAGTGTGACAATCTCAGTATACCACCATTGAGGGCTAATAGTCATGATTTAAATTGTGCATATATGTGCATGGTGTATTATGTTACTCCCTGTATGCTACTTTTAGAATCACATTTCCTATAGTTTTGTGAGTTGCTGAAGGTTTTAATCTACATATTTAAGTTTACTCTGTCCTGTCCTAGAAACACCTTAGATTCATAGTGTATTGGAAATAGAACTAGCTTTAAAATAAATGAGACTCAGGTTCAAATTCTGGGTCTATTATCTGAGCCCTAGAATCCTCATGTACCTTGAAGGGAATGTTAGAGGATTAGAGGATTGCATGTGGAACAGACTGTCTATTAGCTTGTTGGGAAATGTTTGATTTTGAAATTTATAAATTTATCCTGCAAGATGATTCTTACTGATGCAGTTTGAGAAATAATTTGAACCTGAATAGATTTTATCCATTTCAAAATAGATATCTATTAACAATTCCAAAAGTAAATGCTTCATCAGCAATACAACATATAAAAAGAAGTTGCTTCCTTCTCTTTCCTTCCACTAGTTTCAGTATACCATGGATTAGCAGGTTTCACTCCACTTGTATGTGCATATGTTATCTTCTTAACAGAGGAAGACGAATGAAGCTGGAGGTTCATTCTCTCTGAAAGTGGCTAACCATCTGTTAATTGGCTAACAACACCATCTGGGCAGACCTTTGTTTCCTTTTCAGGGAAAACTATCTCAGGCAAATATATCCTCTTGCAGTCTGAGAGGCACAAACCAACAAGGTCGGTTCAGTTGACAAGTCAGCTCCTGCCCCAATGTTGGCGAAGTAGCTAGGTTGAACAGAGAGCCCTCCTTCTATGGCACTAGGAATGGAAGTCTACAAGAAGATATATATGGCTTTTGGGAGTTCTTCACTTTGGTCACCAGAAAAAATATGTATATCCCCAAAGTTCTTTATCACTACTTTATTTATTGCTCTATTTGTATTTATCAAACTATTTCTGCTTCTTCATACTATTTGACAGGCTGGACATTTGAAGTCAAATCAGGATAACCTTCTGCTCAGAAGAAGGAATGATATCAGTTCATGTAGTATAAAGATAAAACACCTAATAAATTCTGCTAATACTGGCTGTGGTAGATGTCCTCATAAAAGTACATGATAAATATTATGGTATCACATAGAAGGAGTGATTAACTCTGCCGGTAGGATTCTGGAAGTCTTTAAAAAATGGGTGATATTAGGTGGGAAATTCCCAATCGAAGAAGGGGTCATGAGACCTGGGAAGAGGAAACAAAATAAGTAAATGTTGAAAGAAGGGAAATTTTCATTGTTTTGTGGAATGCCCATGTATACCGCGAGGTGGCCAGTGCCTCGCCAGGATAATTTTTTCTTGCTCAGGGAGTGATAAGCCACCTGAGAAAATAGAATCTGAATTAGTGAAGAAATAAAAAAACAGAGTCAAATAATAGGTTTTAAAAGAAGAGTGCCTGATAGATTCTTCCACTCCTGGTAGGAGCTGAGACAGAGCGATTAAAAAATGGCTCTGGTAGTTTATTTAAAGGGGTATGTCAAAGGCAGGGATAAGGTTTCAGGAGTGGAGTTTTGTTTCATGATGTCTTGATTGGCATCTTGACAGGCTACACCTATCTCTAAGAGGCTGTGCAGGACCTTTTTGAGTGGAGCTGAGTGGGAGTTCACATATAATGTGTGATCTTAATAGTGGGATTGCCAGCCAGGCGTGGTGGTGCATGCCTGTAATCCCAGCACTTGGGAGGCTGAGGCAGGAGGATTGCTACTTCAAAGCCAGCCTCAGAAATGGTGAGGCACTTAGAAATTCAGTGAGACCCTGTCTCTAAATAAAATACAAAAAAGGACTGGGGATGTGGCCCAGTGGTTGAGTACCCATGAGTTCAATCCCTAGTTCCAAAAAAAAAAAAAAAAAAAAAAAAAAAAAAAAAAATGAGATTGCCATTATAAGTTCCCAAATAACAGATCTACCCCCTCAATGGCTCCAATGCTGAAAAGGTCCTCATGCATACTCCACAGATGGCTCTCAACACATATGTAGACAGTATATCTTGTTGAGAATTGGTTATTCAGAAATATAAAGTGGGGACCAATTTGGAAAAATCTTGAATTCTTATTCAATAACTTAGACTAACTATTCCTGGAACAATGCTGTGCTAGATATTTGGAAACTGTCGTTGGGGAAAGTCAAGGATAAACCCATATGGTAGAAAATTATCTTGGGTAGCAATGTGGGAAATAGTCTAGGGTTGGGATTGAACCGGGAAGGAACTCAAGGTAAAGAGCCTATGAGGAAATTCACAAAATATTTAAGAGACAACACAGTAGATTAAGCATCGTCCATAATCCAGGGACAACGTTGTGTGGCTCCTGCTTCATAGAATATGAATGATCCTATTGACTGCAGAACACTAAGAACCCCTATGAGGCAAGGAAATTCATGTCAGCGCTAGATGTAATTCTACTTGTTACTCAGATAGGGCTAACATTTCAGTGAAAATATCTTATGAAAATTGTATATTTAAATGTTATTCTCCCTTGCATCTTGTTCCAACTACATAATGGTTGGTAGGTAAAATCTGCTATCCAAACATGTATTCAGTCTTCATTCACTAAATCTTTTGGATAATCTCCATGTGCTGCATATCATGCTACATATCAGGTATTAAATTAGACATACTAAGTACAAGGTATTAAATAGACACAACTCTGACCTTGAGCATTTCACTTGTAATGCCTGGGGAAAAAATGCTATATATTGGAATAGATCATAATGACTCTATGTTTGAAAATATGTACATTTCTAGGGAAAACTTCTCATTAGCTGTCCAAAATAAGTTCATTTTGAGTGCAATTTTAGGGCAAAATTTCTCCATTACACTTGATGAAATAATGGCACACTGCTAGTAATGAAACAGATGACAGGGTGCTAGACATGGATACAGTGAGCTCTTAATCAGGTTATGTGTTCCTTCAGCTAATTCTGAACCAGGGAAGACATCTATAGTTCTGTGTAGAAAACAAAGATTTTTTTTTTTTCTTTTTCATTCTCTTTTTTCTTTTGACAGAAATCCATTCTAAAAGATAAAACTAGAAAAGTCAAAATAGGTATCAAACATTTTTACTGGGATAAGGAAGTGGCTGTGTCATACATTCTAGCCCTGAGTGAGGAAATCCATAGGTGACTATTCCCCTCCCCCCATTTTCCAACAGGTTCTTTTTAGTCCACCAAAATTTATTCAGCAGAAAATACAATTTAGGAATTGATTGAGCATTTTGAAATGTGCCAAGGTAAACATTCAGATAAGATGCAGTGGATCTGTTGCTGAGGAAAAAAAGGAATTAATATCTAAAAAACTATTTATACAGGAAGTACATCACTTTTAAAAATCCAGTCTTGTCAAAATGGTCCTGTTTAATGACTAGAAGCCTGGAGATTACAGATGGAACATAATGGATGACACTAATGTGTCCATCTTAGTTAATTACATGAAAACTTTGGGAAATTGAGTACTGTTTATTGTTGATGTCCATCTCCTGCTGAGTACTGCTCCAATTGAATGTCACAGAATTTTATTTATCCCCAATTTTAAAAGAGCGTTCTGTAATCCAGGAGCTTATCGTATTAACTCCTCCTCTAAACAAGGGCAGAGATGCAAATAAAGAGGTTATTAAAATCGGCTGTAGAAGACATAGATCTTTCATTAAAAGTTTCTACACAAGCTGAAGCACACAAGCTTAACTCAAGGAGATTAACATGGTTAGGTTAGAGGCTAATTGTGTTTTGCATCTGAAATGTAATAAAAGTTTGTACCCTTCGGGGGGAAATATAGCTAAGGTTCATCAATTTTTACCATCTTTAATTCTGCAAACCCTGGAAAACTAATTCAGAGCAATGGTACGGCTAGTTAAGATGATAAATCTCTAATTAAACAAGGAGCTATCTTCTTAAATGAATAATCTGTATCTAGATCTCAATGTGTCTCAATGTATTTAACTGTCTATGGGGGGCCATCAAGGTAGGTTCATAATCGTGGACATAGAGTTTGAATTATTTTGGAAATGGTATTGACATGGGTGTAAATTATTAATATTGTAATTTCCTAAAAGCAATTTTTGCTACTTCATGAATATGAACTTTATGAAAATTTTATTATAATTTTTCTAGCCAATTACTTTGTCAGAGGACTGTAAGATGGATTCTTTAAAACCTGAGTTTCCAACTAAATCATGTTTAAATCTGAACTGTTTTAGGCATTGTCATGGAGGGAGCACTGGTCTGTGTGTGAAACAATGAGGAATATTTTCATTGTTTTCCAAATGTGACTTTTGCTGCTGGTTTTATGTTTATAAAATAACCATATTAAAAGCATGACTTAGGATTTAACATGTATAATGTATAAATTTACTAAAAGTACTTGATTTCATAATTACTAAAGCATGCTTGTTGAATGAATACTTGTGGTTATTTTTAATCTGCTGAATGAAACTGAGAAATCTGTCTAACATATAAGCAAAACCAACCAAAATAGAAGAGGTTACTCTTTTTCTTTGCCGTTATATAGATTACCATTCAAACTATCTATTAAAATCTATCTACTATTAAAAAATTATTGGCCGGATTGTCTGTGTGTTTAGAAATGTATATTGAGTATCTGTTTGAAGTTAGGGATGCTAAAAGAAAACACTGATAAACTCCAGTAAATAGGATTTCACTTGACAGTGTCGAATCTGATAACAATTTGACACATCAAGGCAAAGAAACTCTTTCTTCCTACCCTCAAAAAAGAATGTATAGTTTGTGAATCTATAGGAAGAAGTTTATGGGGTTTTTTTGGGTTTTGTTTGTTTGTTTGTTTGTTATTTTTTGTTTTGTTTTAAGATGGAGTATCTGCTGTGTTAGTGGTGCTAAGAATATTTATTGTGAACTTGCTTTATAGACTGAACTTTATGTCTTTGGATGCTTATAATCCTTACTTCTTGGCTTAAAACTAGGAAATCAAGAGCACTAATAAAGAAGGCTCAGGCTGTAACTAAATGCCAGGCTCTAAGAAGCTACATCTTTGACATCTTGTCACATTAACTTCCCTACAAGTCAGATATAAGACAAAGGCAACAAGAACAATGAAAACAAAAAGAAATCAATGTGTTGCAGTAGATCAGGGACCATTTTGAAAGACATGCTTCTAGTTGTATTTCCAATGTGCCTTTTCCATTTTGTACTGCTGTAAAAGTAACATCTTCATTAGATACCTCTGGTGTTTACAATCCCCACAATAGAAATAAAAAGGAAATGAGATGTTCCATTTTTAATATTACACATACAATCATTTTAGAGTGTAGAGGTTAATTCTACCCACAAAAGTGCATGAAAGAAATTAAAGGAAACAATTTGAACATTTTAATTCTTTTCATGCATTTCAAGGAGAGGAATTAGGCACCAAAACACAAAACAATTATATGTGTAATTTAAAATACATACTGATTTTTTCAGAGCAATAAATAGGCAATACCACTAATGTATGGGGCTTATCTTGCGTAAAAGAAATGTCTGCCTACCCAATAGCATGAAATTTTAAGGACAGCTGTAGCAGATGCTTAGCTTACCATCATCACGTCTGTGAAATGACATAAACCTCAGCCATTTTGTCTAAAGAGTACACATGAAACAAACTAGACATAAACAACCTACCACTTAAATTTTTCTTCTAATACCACTCTAATTCAAATTTTATTACTGTGTTTATTTAGAAACCACTTAATTCTCAGAAACCTTTAATAGAACCCAAAGCCTTGAACTCTTTAACTTACTGCTAACAAGATACCAGACCAGAAATCATACTGAACTATCTAATGGAGTACGCTAATTACTTGGCCATTCTTTTGGTTCTCTTTGTCAAATTTCTAAATTCCTCTTCTACTGTTGGTATTTTCAAAAGCAAAGGGAAAAAAAAAAACAAAAAAAACTATTAGCTCAATTTATGGTGTTTCTTTCAGTTCTTTCAAAATTATCAGACCCTGTTATATCACATGCAAGGATCCCTCTTAAAGTTTCACATGAAGGGAGTGACAGGACCCTAAACCTCAAGGGCACATGTTACTATGTGAAATTTTAATGTATGTCCTGCCAGGTTGATAATGTTCAGATGGGTCCTATTAAGTTGGGAAATCATCAGGAAAGGAAATGTAGAAAAAAATTAGTGTATATATTATAGACTGAATTTTGTACCCCCCAAATTAATGACTTGTGGTCCCAACCCCGTTGTACTGTGTCTGGAGATAGGGCCTGTAGGAGGTAAGGAAGTTTAAATGCGGCCAGCAGAGTAGGACCCTAATCCGATAGTAATGGTGGCCTCATGAGCAGAAAGCAGCAGAGGTTTCTAAATGTCTCTTCCATGTGAAGACATAGTAAGATAGCAGCAGTTTGCAACCCAAGGAAGGAGATCTTGATAGCTCTGCAAGATACCAGACACCAACCATGGTGGGACCTTAATCTTGGACTTCCAGTTTCTATAGCTGAGAGAAAATAAATGTCTATTGTTTAAGCCCCCAGTATATGGTATTTGTTCTGTCAGTCTGAGTAGATGGTACAGTGTGGGTAGTGGAGTGAGGGTCCTCCTTAGAGGCCTGTAGAACTAACAAGAATGCCGGGTGCTCCTTAGATCCTCCAGGCTTTCAGCAACACCAAATGGCTAGGGAGTCAAGAATGGAATTTTTTTTTTTCTTCCTTTGGTCTTTTGCTAATTCTAAACAAAGTGAATTACAAAACTGTCCCTCCCTTTTTTTTTTTTTTTTTTTTTTTTTGACCTATGATGTAAGAAAACTGTGAAACTACAGTAGGTATGAGCATTTGGCTGTTTAACTAGAATCCAGATACCCAGACTAATACACACAATTATCCATGTCAATCTAGGTGTAAAAAGTAAATAAATGAGTAAAATACAAAGTTGAATTTAAATGTACTTCAGGACTACAACATGAATTTTGCAGATAAGATATTTAATAAGGAATATCCTTCTTCCTTCATTTGGACTGTGTGTAAGTAACTGATGCAATTCATCATTTTATTCATTCTTCCATCTGATGAATATCAATATTATTCACCAGCAGTAATACCAGGTACTTAGAGAACTCATCACTGCTTCAACTTTCAGCAACTCTCAGTATTTGGGAGGGAGAGAGGATTTCTAAATTATAATGAAAACAGTTGATGTAGAAATGAGACACTGAGTACTATGGTGACACAAAGGAGAGATGACTGACCCTGCCTTTATGCAGGGAGATTTGACCAAAAAAAAAAAAAAAAAAAAAAAAAAGTACCTGCATGACCAGCAGATATGAGCACAGAAGGACCCAGGTATCTACCTGTGTTGAATCAGAAGAAAACAGTTCCAAGGGGTCAATAGAAATTGGTGATTGGTGATTAATTGGACAAATTAGTGGGCAAGTAGAGGAAATATAATATAAATAGACTTCAAAACAAAAGTTAACTTTCACATTCTATTAATTCTTATTTAAAACACTGTTATGTGTAATGAAAAGGAACTAATTTAATAAAAATGAATTACTGGCTATTGTACTACATTTTATATGTAATCAAAAGACATGGATCAGTGAAAATAATATTAATGAGCATAAGGAGACATTTGTTTCTTAAAATAATAACTTAGTGAGACTCTATTGCTATTCTTATCACTTTGATGAGCTTCTTAAGTAAATCACCATAATTCCATTAGGACTTTCACTTTCTGGTAGACTCTTCTAGTTTCTGTTTTCACCACAGTATCTGGAAGAGCAGTGACAATACTAACTCTGAGAGGTTGAGAGGAAAAAGCTGGCCTCTTGCATTCTTATCCTAACTCAGCCAAGAATTTTCCTTTGATCATCTATGTAGTCATAAACAAAGAAACCTTCCTTGTGCTGCCAGAAAAAAAATCAATAAATAATGAGTAAATAAATTTCTAATTCAATTCATGGGATGCATAAATTTGGGTTTCTCTTTACTCACCTTCTCCCTCTGGGCCAACAAGACCCACACAAAGAAAAATAAAGGTTTGATTTACTCCTTAACAGCACTGTATTGTTAGCTAATATCAGAATATTGAGTATTATTGCACTCATTATACATAATTACTCTTGTTGGAACTATAAGGTATTGATATCCCACAACATACAGATTCATATCTCTCAAAGAGCTTATTGATTTGCCAATTTGTCAGGAATAAGAAGTAGGAAATGTACTTAGTTGAGAAATATATGCATTCAAATCATAAGATCATAGAATTAGCTCTAGAATTTTAGGAATGATGAAAGTAGAAATCGGATTAAGTAGTTTATTTAGGGTAACACAGTTTTTTTTTTTTGTTTGTTTGTTTTTGTGTTTTCAGAACTAGTATCTAGAAGCTGGATTTCCAGGCATTAAATCTTTTTAATTTGTTTTCATGTGCTTTGTATTTTGAAAGGGTTAAATGAATGAATTGTGCAGAATATATGTATGAGTATTATTAAAAGCAGGGCTTTGACCAAATATATTTTGACCAAATACAATTTTTCCAAATACATCTAAGTTGGCATTTTTTTTTTCCAATTTGCTATATTTTTATTATAAGCAGTTAATACATTTAGGAATAGAATAGTACCCTTTATTTCCCAAGTATAGTTTTGTCAATAAATAGTATTTGGTGTTTCTGAATTAATGTTGTAATTAAGGCATAACCAGCATAATTAGCCATATTTCACTTATTCTCATTTTTTAGTGAACTTTATAAGAGGTTAAATTTTATCTCCAAAGAATGGAGGGAAAGAACATATCTAAACAATAGATAATTCTAGAGCAAATCAAGCAGCATTTTGAATCAGTAGAAAGAGACAAAAGTAATGGAAGATAATTGTTTGGTATAGGAAAGTTAATTTCATCCTATTAATCAATTGAAACTTGTTGTAAGTGACTTGTTCAAAAGGATTTGTCTATGCCATTAAGGATAAAGATGATATGAACATTGTATTTAATGTAAATCTCTAAACTTTGAGAAATATTCTTATACGTAGTGAAATGAACACATATAAGCAATAGGTAGTGAAGATAAAAATCTAAGTATTTGGCATAAGCAATGCAAAAATAAGTGCTTATTTTACCATAAACCAATCATTTTAAAAGAAAAAATGTGGTCCACATGTCACTTATTGAATGTGTAATCTTGCTAATTACTTAAAATTTGGAAAAGGCTTTGAAGAAGAGAAGTGTGAATATTATTTGTGTACTATAGCTTCCATAAATTAAATCTTTGAAAAGGAAATATCATCCTTTTGATCTCTATAAGGGTAATTAGTGATTTCTGCCCTCTTCTGAATTTGTAAGTCATAACATCACAAAATTATTAGAAGTCCAACCTGATAATACAGGTTATCTATATCTGCTATAGATAGCAAAGATGGAAAGTCAAATATTAGATGAACTTCAACAGCAAATTTGTATTATAAGACAATTTGTTTATGGTGAGTATTAACACAAGATGACAAAGCTTGGAGTCTTATCAAAACACAATTAAATAGATATTTATTGCTAAATTATGGTATGATAGTATTGTAGATACAAATTAGATACATTTAGGGACAATTTTTACAAATAAAAATTCACTTTCAAAAGTTAGTTGCTTTAAATAATGCACTGTAGCTTTATAGAATTGAATCAAGTCAGGAGAATAATAAACTATTTTGAAGGATCTATAGTTTAAAAGTAATTATTCAGAAAATAGTTCCAAAATGCCAAGGAATAAAGCACAAGAGAAGACAAAGGCAGATGGAAAGTGTGAAGACACAAAGATCTATAAAGCCATAGATGTGAATATTCACAGACGCACATGCATCCATCATTTACTCAGCCACAGAGAACTTCCTAAGGGGCTTCCATGCTTGTTGAAGGGTTTCTGGTTTAACCTGCAAAAGCTCTGATGATTTACTTTGTACTAGGGAAGAAAGACATTTTCTTTACAATTTTATTTTTCCACCTGCTGTATTTTTTATGTGTGCAAGAGATATTTTGCTGTAATTTTCTCTAGCTAATGTACCTATTATTTTAAAATTATTCCCCAGAGCTAATTAACTTCAGCAGGTTTAGATCCTCTCATTTTACCTTATGACTTTCTACTCTTCTAATTGCTTGAACAATGCCTTCTATCAGAAGAGATGATTTCATTCTGAATATTTAGAGAATTAATTTAAATTCAACAAATATTTAGTTGAGGTTATGATATATTTAAGGTATAAGAATGTTAAAGTTGAAAAAAGCTCATGTTAATTGTAGAATACTTAAAATATTCTGACATTGATGTTATATTGCAAATATAAAACATTGAAACTAGTGTTATTATTAGATACAATTCTAAGAAGGGGATAAGAAATAAGTGCAATAGTTAAATAATTCAGCATTTCTAATTTTTCCCTAATTCATCTAGCAACTTAGTTAATTACACTTAGAATTTGGCTGAGGACATTGTGGCCTTTGAGTTTAATGTTAATTACCTTACTATGGTTCCTGGCAATTAATTTTAAAGAATAGATCAAGTGAATTATATCTAAACCAAGTATGATTTATGTGATATGAAAAATTAAAAGATAATTTAAAAAATCCTTGTTGTGCACACTTAATTGGCAAAAGTATAATTACTATTTTTTCCTATATGTAGTCTATTTACTCTTATTTAAATATTGTTAAAAAGTATATTTTTATAATTTAAAGGTGATGGTTCACTTGGTGTTGGGGACTAAAAATCCCAACTGTCAGATAGTTCGTTTGTAATGATTGGCCTTACCTAGTTGCCAGTTCAATTTTTCATTCCTAAGCAAGTAATGAAGGAGATGAAAGTATCTTCTCATATAAAATAATTTGTTTTACAAAATCAGGCTGCCCAAAAAAATATTAAAACAAAAGAAAGGGTATGTATTTGTGTTCATTTGCCCATGAATGTTTTGTGAGCACCTACCATTTCCAAGACATTGCACTAATTAATATGTGCACTGAATGCAAACGCGAACGTATACTTTGTGTTCTGAATAATACTGCAATCTGGTGACAAGAAAAAGGAAACTATAATAAAATCAGGTAAGCACCATCATAGAAATAAACAAGAGTGCTAGGTATGCAAAGGGAAGCAATGTTGACTCAGCTTAGAGCAATCAAGGCAAATTCCGCTGAAAAGTTGAGCAATACATGGCCTTTTATCACTGCAGTGACCCAATAAGTCTGGTGGAATCACTGGAGGTCCCACACTGAAAAACAGCAAATGGAAACAGAAATGCAAAATTGTTGATAAAATCTATGCATGCATTAGCATGTACTTTAGTCATATACTAAGTTAAAAACTACTCATAAAATGCCTCACTATTTTTATGCAAAAGCTAACGGTCCAATTCTAAAAATAAGATGAAAAGCAAGAAATTAAATTTGTATAAATTAAAAAAATAAAACCTTTGCTGTTCAAAATTAATTTTCTTGACAAGACAACTTCTTGAATACAAATGTGAACTTTTTTACTTTTTGTGAAACATGGCTATATACACATCATCTATGACATAAATGGAGGTTGCCCTCCTTTTGATTGGAAATGTGCAAACTCTGACACTAATACCAAAAGAACCAGGGCTTACTGTCAATTGTGTCTGTGAGGGGCTACCTATTTTTTAGAACACCAAAATTCTTTCTGATTCTTCATTTGAATTCATGTGAGCAAGTTATTAGGGTCAGATTTGACCTTCACTGTTTTACTAATGCTTTCTATGTAAATATCAAAATTATTCAGTGTGTTATCAGTTGTAAAGCCATTTCAGCAGGAGCAAATAATCAAAATTTCTGTTGTAATGCTGGGATCCTAAGGCATTTGTTTTCATGGAAGAATTTGGTCAATCTTTGTCACTATCAACTTAAACTGAAGAAGCACTTTTATAACATTTGGAAATTCACATAGATGTCCACCTCTAATTTTTATTTTCTCCAATTAGCCACTTGGACAAAATACTTCATAGTTTATCATCACTATCAAGAATGATGTCCCCACATTCTACATGAAATTCAGAAATACCCTTCTACATAAGCCAAGGCACCAAGAAGTTCTACCAAATTGTTTTGAAGATGAGCTTAATATCTCTTGAATTTTCTCTGAAAGATGGACCAAGTGCTCTGGAAAAGTTGGCAAACTTCTATGTAGGACTGAAAAACTTTGTATTCTCTTTGTATGCTCTTGATATCTTTCCTAAAAAGGCAATGATTCAAGACCCTGAATCTGATAAAGTTGACAACTTTCAGGACAGTAGACAAAAATTCTCTCAAGATTACTGGCAGTGTTGTTAATGCCAGTGTATGCCAACTGAGAAAGCAGTGAATCACAGTCTTGTGGGGGGCTCCATTCCTCAGCAAAGCAGCAAAACTGTGGGTATTGCCAAGCCTCACAGGTGCTCCGTCTGTGCACAGAATTACTCGCCTTTACTTCCAAGCTAAGTTTTCCTTGGCAAAGAAACTTTTCACACTTTCAAGGATGTTGATGGCCCTTGTAGTTTTCAAAGGGGGCTGAAAAATGTAATAAAATAATACAGCATAACAGAAATGCCCACAATTTTATACATATAATAGCTAAAAATATATTATTTTTTTCTCCAAACCACAGATGAGGTGGATTCTTTCCAAGGATCAAAGCATTACCATGAACTGTCCAAAAAAAAAAAAAAAAAAAAGTGGTTAAAAAGTGGTTCTTCTTTTGCTTGACAACATAATGCTTAAAACAAAGATGTTTTATATAGGAAGAATCTAAATTCAGGAACAAATACATCCTTTTCAAATCAAGGTGTCTTTCTCATAACAGTAATCTTGATTGTACTGCATACTTTCAAGGTTGACAAACGCTTCATGAAAATTTTTGGTCTTTCAGAAAATCTTTATGTACATTAATGCTAATTATGTGTTCCTTGAAATTTACTGATGAATAGATAGTCATCAGACATTCAAAGAAGGGTTGGGCTTAAAATGTTTAGGGAGCATCACATGCAAAGCCAAAATGTGGAAAGTGCATAAAGGATTTTAAGGATAGTGAGAAAGTTAGTAGGCTAGAAGATTAGCGTGTTTGAGGAGCAGAGAAAAATGAATTTCTGATTATGAGATTCAAGGGTCAATGAACAAGGTTCTGAGGTCCATGAAGCAACAACCAAAATAATTATAAAGAAGTACATTTTAACTAGGAAAAAATAGTTTTATGTTAAATGAGGACATGATGTTGTCACACTCTGTACAAATTTGGAATATCAAAGGGTGTTACTATTTAGGTGCAGATCTGAAAGCCTGATTGAACTGAGGATCTTATTCTAAGATGGTTCATAGTAAGGCAGGCAAATGGGTGCTAAGTCTTCTCAGAAGAAGATTTCAGTTCCATTCTCTGCAGACCTCTTTGTACAGCTGCTCCAGTTTCCCCAGGATACTAGCTTCCCCTGGAGTGAGCAACTCAACAGAGCAAGATAGATGCCTCATTGTCTTCTATAAACTAATCTCAGAGGTTACAAACTCTCATTTCCTGATATCCCTTAGGTAACACAGTATTCAGTGAGAAAGGAGAACTATAGAAAGGCATGTATACCAGAGGTGAAGATTATTGGGAGCTATTTTAGAGGCTTGCCTACACAGACAATAACTGGAATGGTCATCCATGGATTAAATATTTTAAAAACTTCTTTTCCTATATTAGTTGAAACTGAACTGGACAAAACATTTTAGACAGTAATTCAGTACTTTAAGTATCTGAGTATGGTAGCTAATAGATTTAGCATAGTCCTTAGACTATAATTTTATGATAATTGTTGTCCCCAATTTGTGACTTAAAATTAAATTTAAATGAAATTAATTATTTATTTGTATTGTAGAAATACCTTACAATATCAGTAAGAACATACTGTATATTAACTAATTCATTTACAAATAATTCATTAAAGGTTTTAATTCATTTTTGAGATAATTTTAATATTAACTGGTAGCATTTAACTGTATAAACCATATATTAATTAATTTTTTAAATTTATGATTTTGTTAAGCTTTATAATTTTTTCCCCTTTTAGAATAGAAAGATATTACCTTATCTAGAAAAGCAGTGGACTTGAACTGAATCAAATATTATAATGTAATTGAATTTTTTATCCTATATTAGCAACCATATTTCTCCATCACAGTGCAAAAATACTTCTACTATCTATGAATTAACAAAAGAAGTAAAGCAAAAATTGTAAGTACTTTTCTCCATATTAAGCCAGAAGCTGATATATATATTGCCTTCAACTTTTGAAATTGCTATTTGGAAAGGTTCAGCCATTCTGGAGTTTAGCCTATTTAATAGAATAAAATTACATGTAATAGAACACAATTCAACTTTTATTAATGCCCAGAAGTATGCAAAGAATTGGGATGCAAAGATGAGTCAGAGATGGTGCTTACCCAGAAAAAGTTCATCTTTTAGTAGGAGAAACTGGCATGTCCTTATTTAGCCTGCTTCCTAGATTCAGGTAGTGTAGATTTAAACAAAGGCACACTAACAGAAGAGCATAGAGGAATGAACTTGAAGCTAAATACTCTGTGCTGTGATGCTCTACATCCAGGTAAATATGTGTGCAAACAACTTTCCATTCTGTAACTTTATAGGTTCCATTTGTTTCATTTTAAAGCATGGAAGAATTCAGTTTCTGATCAATAAGCCGTGCTGCCACCTGTGCTCATTTAAACATATCTTTGCACTTCCTATTTTCTCTGTCTGGAATGAATTTCCTAAAATTCTTCCTGAGGGAGATTACTTTCATCTTCCATCCTCAGTTTCAATGTCACTTCATCAGAAATTTTAATGACCCCTCTGTCTAGAGTAGGACCCAAATGATTTTGTATTTCATTATTCTGTATATTTTCTTAATATAACCACATTTTATAATCCCCCTGCTTATTTTCTGATTACTTTCCTGACTTCTTCACTAGAGTGAAAAGTCAATCCATGTGATTTTGGGCAAGTGGCTTTAGGATCAAATTTGGAGATATCCTACTTTAGGTTGTTCTTTTTTTTGTTTCTTTAAGGTTGTTCAATAGTTTGACTTAATTTTCCAGAATGTCTCAAGAACATGGCTAAGGCAAAAAAGGACTAAACCTCTGAGTGAGTATAACTTCACTTTGAAGATGATCGGAATAGCCCCTGTAGTTTGGGGAAAGACAAGACAAGCATCTGAAAAGTAGTATTATATTTTATCATATCCCTGGGGAATATTTCACTCCTTATTTTCTAGTCAAGGCAAGGCAAGGCTTTTCCTTACTGGTCCACCATTCTACTCCATTCTTCAATTATTTTATCATCTCCCTCAATGAAAAAAAAAAAATGCTGTGTAAGTATGTATTGAGAAATTATGGCCAGATGCATTGATGCATGCCTGTAATCCCAGTGACTTGAGGAGGCTGAAATAGGATGATGGCAAATTGCAGGCCAGCCTTAGCAAGTAAAGCAGGTCCTCAGTAACTTAGCAAAATCCTACTTCAAAATAAAAATTAAAAATATATAAATAAATAGGACTGGGGATGTGGTTCAGGGGTGAAGCACCTCTGGATTCAATCCCCAGTACCAAATTTTTTTAAAAATCAAAGAGATTATGAAACTTAAATGGACTCACACATTTTAAAAGATCATGGACTACTTTCGGGACCTATGCAAAATGTAAGGTAGAAAGGAAGGTGAGCAAATATAAGGGATGTAATCCTTTTTGCTTCAAATGATATGCTCTTAAGCAATTTACTTATTGAGACACTTCTGTTTTCTGATGTGCTCAAGGAAAAAAAAAAGTCGTGGGTGAAATGAACTCTAAAGTTGCTTCTAATTCATAATATGAACTATTATGATTAGAAAGATCTATGGAAATTCAATGCTGTTCATGACACTTCTGACAGAGAATAATAAGAAAAAACTTTAAGAAAAAATGGAGTTCTCAAGGATTTACAGAATGGGGGTGGATTTGAACACCTAAGGGTAGAAGTGGAAGGTGAGAACTGGAGAAGGATACTGCAGATGAATGGAAGTACACAAAAAGAGAAAGAAGTTGGAGTAGTTGGCCATTTTGGCAGGCTGCTATGTTACATGTAAGACTATTCTGGGGGGCCTTCAGTGTTTGGATGAGCTGTGTTTTTTATGTTTCTTTCTGTACAAGTGGAATTTTATAGTCCTCTATATTTCATCTGCTAAGAGGAAAAAACTTCATGTCCACCAATGAATGATAAAAATCTAAAGTATTGAGTGTTAGTTAATGATCCAAATACTTATCAGAATGTGAATAGTAACCCGTGTTAATAAAAATAAACTTCTCAAGTTGAAAGTTTTAATTTCTAGATTTTCCATGTCAGTGGTGCATAAGAGGTGAATGATTGCTTACAATAAGAACATTCCTTTAAATTTAGAATAAATACTAACTAAAATTAACCTCTGAAGTATTCTAAATGTATTTCAGAATAATTTATTATTATAAAAGATTCTACAGCTTTTTAAAATTTTAGTGGATGACATAATTTATTAAATTCATATTTACTAATATCTCAATGAAACATATCAAGCCATAATTAATTTTATATTAAAATGTGCATATTCGTTTAATAATTTATCAATTATGTTATTCAAAAATCAGGGATGGAGTACAATTTTAGAAAATAGATCATCTGGCACAGCTACTCATTAGAACTGAATGAACTTTCTTTAGGTTTTAACACTATTTCTGTTTCACTTTTTTAATTTACTTAAATAGTGGGTGACAAGAGATACTCAGAAATCTTGAAACGGTTTTCTAAGGATTTAACTTCGAATCTCTTATTAATATTAAATCTCATCCCTTCTCTGCATGCTTGAAATTCTTGCTGAAATGGATGAGTAGATATTTAAAAAGCTCAGAATAGATTGCAGGTATGAAAAAAATATAGCAGAAACTAATCTTTAAAATGAACTTGAGTGGAGACCAGGAAAAGGAGGCTGCTCAATTAAAAAGACTGAGTTCTTTTGATAGTAAGTGTGGAAAAAGTGGTTAATCATTTCTTGCAATCTGTGTATCATTCTGCCTATTTGAAAATCATAGATACCAAAAGATGGATGTTTATAGGTCACATGGACTGTGTCCCAACTAGCCTCTGAAATAACATTTCAATATTTTTTTCTGCAATATTTTTTCTTGTTGCAGGCTTTCCTGATCATTTTATTTGTATTCATTTTTATACATTGAATTTTTTTTACTTTTAATTAATATTTTGTTTATTTTTTTATCTTACATATTTGAAGTTTTTGTTCTGGTACTATAAATGTATTACATATAGAACTCTAGAAGCTTTATAAAATGATTTTATTTGTCATTGAAAAATGTTTTGCTTCTATTAAATACACAAATCTTTTAAATTAACTAAAGCTTATTTCATTTATTGATAAATAAATCAAATCATTTTCCTGTTTTAATTAATTCTAACATAGATGCTTATTGCTTCAGGTCATTTATCCAGTCATAATCTTCAGCCTATAATTTTTTGTCATTTTGAAGTATTTAGTTTAGTGTCCTAAACTCAGTGTCATTGAACTGAAGTCAAGACTCATCTCTCTGCAGTCAATTTATTGTTCCTTGCACATTTTTCCCAAGTAAAATATTTTAAACAATAAATTTATACACATACTTTTCTCAATTCTTACTTTGTTTTGCTTTTAAAGAGATTTTTACAGAACTTTTTCCTTCCAATTATGAAATAAATAGATGATTTCTGTCTTGTAGAATTCTAATGTAGCTATGTTATGCTGAGTGAGGACAAGATTATGGTAAGATAGTACAGCTAAATATTCCCTATGAGTATAAAGAAAGAATCATGGGAAAATAAACTTAATTTTTGACCACATCTTTTTTGTCAGGATGTGATAAGACCCTATAAATCTACAAAATCTGCTCCTTATCCGTGTCCTTGAGTACCACAGAATGACCTCAGATACATATTATTATGGATTAATGTTTTAGTTTTCTGTATTATTTTGGGTTAAAAAAAAGATTGAATGAATGAAAGAAAGAAAACCTTTAAGTGTGTATAAACTTTATTCATAAGCTTTTTGTCAAAATAGTAAAAGGTGAACATACACACCTGATAGTTTGGCTTTGCCACCAAATAATGCTGTTTTATTTATGATTAATCCTTAAAACCAAAGCAAGGTGTAGACTTCCCAAAGGACTATTAAGCATTTGCCTACAGGACAATTAATCATGGCTGAGTTTATGTTTCTTTATTGGGTGAAATCATGACTTCATGATTTTTCTTGATAGATTAATACAATATTTTAGTGGTTACTGATTTATCCTAAACATTATACACTGCTAAAATAATATCTGGCTATATCCAAGACCCTACAGTTAGGTATGGTTGCAAAGATGGTTTTGGTGAACTTGTTATTTAGATAGCATCAAATTTTGAATTTACTTAAATAGTAGTATCTAAAGTTATGGAATATTCAATATCTCGGGGAAAAAAAATCATGACCCTCCTTTATTGGCTGAGGATATTGTTCTATTTCATTTTCTTCTTCTTCTTTTTTTTTTTTTAATAAATCTTAGTGCTAACTCTGTTTTATTACATTTACTATTGAATTGACAGAGTGTTGAGATGTTGTACTTGGTAGGAATTTCTAAACTTTCTCAATTCACTCACCAATAATCAAGTCTTAGTAATATTAACCATCATATATTGAGTAGTTATTATGTGTCAAGCACTGTGTTCAGGACTTTATGAACATTAGCTGGAGCTCAGAGAGATTAAATATTTTTCAAGGCTTCAGTGGTGGAAATAGTGTCTGCATACAGATCAGTGTGAGGTGCTTCACAGTGCACATGGTAAAGCTTTTTATTTCTTACATCTTTGTTTTAATCCTTGCATTTTAAATTTTACTTTTGCTTTTCTGTATCCTTGAGAAATAAGAGATATTTATTATGATATGCTTTTCTTCGGGATATGGTTAATGAGCAATTGTGCAAGTCCAACCAAAATTTCCAGGAGTATTATATTATCCTTGCAGGTACTGATGTAACATGGGTCACTGAGCAGTGTAAATTCTACTGTACTATTTCAAGTGCCCTTGCCCAGAAGTCAATATATGTCACATTTATTCCAATGTCATTCAGACCATTTCAGAACATGATGGAAGGCTCAAATTTAAAAACCTCAAATGGCATGTAATTGAAAACACATAACAGTGTGGTTCTGAGCATTGCCAATACAGTTATGCTAGCTTTTGACTGTGAGATAGATATACAGTTCATTTCAGAGAATATAGCATGCAATTTGACTTTCACTTTCTTTTTGAGTTGAAACTTGACATTCATTCTGAAGTCATTTTACAAATACTTGTAAATAATGTATAAGACGAATTTACCAACATTCAATCCAACTACATCCTCCAACACTTATATTTATACATTCCTATATGATATGTAACTCACAGTGAGCCCAATTAGCAAAACAGTCCAGGCACAATTAGCAAAACAAAAGCAATGCTATTTCAAAGAAAGAAATTTTAATAAAAAAAAAAATAATTGGGAAAAGGGGAGAGAAGGATTTGGAGGGGGCATGGGGGCAGGAAAGATGGTGGAATGAGATGGACATTATTACCCTAGGTACATGTATGACTGCACATATGGTGCAACACTACATCATGCAGAACCAGAGAAATGAAAAGTTGTGCTGCAATTGTGTGCAATGAATCAAAATGCATTCTACTGTCATATATACCTAATTAGAATAAATAAATACTTTTATAAAAGACCAAAAAAGGAAAAAAAAATGTTTTATACAAAATATTGGAAAGGCTGGAGAATAACAATGAGTTTGAGGAAAATGCAGAGATTATTAATTCCAGGGGAAAAGTTGTCAAGAGAGCTCAGGAGAAAAACTGGGGACAGCTGTGCCTAATTGGATACCTTGGAGGAGGAACCTTCATGACTAAGCCATGTTAGGAAAGATAAGGACCAGATGGCTGATACTGGTTATTAAGGGTATGAGGTCCAGCAGTTTAGCCCAAAAATGAGAAATGCAGACCTGTGAATATATTTACAAGGTATGCTTTGAAAAATTGGAACTTAAGTGTAGTACAAAACCAGTTTTTTCCCTAACCCTCCCCCTGTGTCTATTTAAAACTGCTATAGGAAAAAGAAATGCTGGGTGATATCTAGTACAGATTCTTTGAATTTTCTGGATGGTATAAGATAAGCAAAACTGGTAATAGTTAGTCAGAAAACATGCCTGTTTGCACAGGTAATGTGTCTACAATGTCTTAGTAAGTATAGTAGATAAAATTCCAAATTTTATTACCCCAGCTTTGACCCTTTCCAAATTCGTAGACTCTGTAAAAAGGTGAGGATTGTAGGTGACTTCCTGTTTTCTCCTTTTCCTTGTACATTGCTTATGTGATTTCTGAATTTTCTAGAGTTGATGAGAGGATACATCAAGGGGAGATAAAAAGCAAAAGTGTTATTCTTTAATTTGTGCTTTTGTGGTATGTTCACTGTGCTTGGCAGATGTTCAAACTTCATGCTTCCTTGAATATTTTCCTTGGACATATCTGTGTGGGGGATACCAACTGCATTTCTTCTTATGCAGAATGTGCATTCTCTGGCTGAATCTTTTTGGCTTCCTCTCATCCTGCAGTTTCAGCAGGCTCTCTATGATACAACAGGTAGCTTTCTGAGGTAGCATTCCTAGGAGTAAGTCATCTCAGGCTAGCTTTCTGTAACATATGATCTAATGCTAATCTAATATGATATTAAAAATATTCTGTAAGAAGATTGATAATCTCAAACAAATTTGTCATTTTTAACAAATTTCGATTAATGAATGCTGGCATTGATTACTTCAAACACACAGTACTGACGTATGGATGAACCTAAATAGAAACTAGATTATTAATTTAATGTCCAGGGAGGGACAGACTGTTCTGACTGGGACTTCCTTAACTCATAGCCTTTAGTGGAGAGATCAATGTTAAATATTATAGCATTGATAACCTAGAAATAGTTGCAAGCCATAATTGGAGTTGGATTTAGTTTTCTACCAAATTTAAAGTGCTATTTTTCACAATTTCCACCTTTAATAAACTGCACTTAGTCACCTATTTCATTATGAACCTTGTAATAACCACTGTCTTCCTACTCTCTTGCATCCTTCTATGTGCATGCACATGCTCACGCACACACACACCCCACACCCACACTCCCAATTTCTTTCCTTTCACTAAGATGCAGAGTTGATGGACTTGTTCTCTGATTTTTTGTCAGTGCTCTTACAGCACTTGCCAATTTAACTGCCGAGGGTT
Organism: Tamias sibiricus; assembly: GCA_025594165.1. Lineage (NCBI taxonomy): Eukaryota > Metazoa > Chordata > Mammalia > Rodentia > Sciuridae > Tamias > Tamias sibiricus. The sequence continues at coordinate 64,238,516 of CM046658.1, read as the reverse complement.
AGCAGGCTGACAAGTTCATCATAATCAGCATCTATTCCATTTCCATTTTATACTCAAGGTCTATTGTTGCCAATTCATTCAAGAAGGTGTTTTTATTTAAGTGGTGCTTAAGTGCTGCCTTCTGTGCTCTGCGAATGCAGCCCTCGGAGGGAATGATACTGTGGAATGGTTCACTCCATGTGATTCTGGGCTCTTGTCTATTTCTATTGCAGATTCATCAGAAATTTTCCTTTCCTCTAATGTAACAAGTGTTTATCTGGCTTGTCTTATCCTCTAGCATTTTGCAGACCATGATGTTAGATTCAGGGGAAGACTATTGCAAAGCCTTTGTCATAGGTGTGCTAAATATATTTTGGACTCAGCAATTATAATATATAATAGAGAATCATATACAAAACATACTAATATTATATGCAATTTATAATAGGTCTCCTCTCTACATTCTTGGCACATTATGTGTATTTCCACTTAATACCAGAAGATAGTTTTTGAGTATTTATTCCTTGATATCATAATCATTCTTCTTATCAAGTTGCTGAGAGTTTCTCTATTATCCTTTATATGCTTCGGGGAATCTGCCTAGTAAAAAATCCAAAATCCTCTTTGTTCTCTTGATCACAATATTGAGCTAGTATCCAGGAACACAATTTTATTGTGTTTTTTTTTTTTTTTTTTTCCAACCCTTAGACGGTTCTTACTATTAAATGAAGTTTATATATAAAAAGTATTAAATATAATATGTGATACAAGTAGTATTTCAGGAAATGAACTTATTGAAGGGTTTTAGTATGTCTTGTTATCTAATTTTTTCCTAGCTACATATTAGACGTATTGTTTTTCACAGCTGTGTACATTGAATCTTTCTTTATGCCTTTACTTTAGAATATATGGGAAGTACATTTTTGAGTAAAGTGCTTACGGCCAGTTTTTTATCTCATCAGAAACACTTCTTAAATAGATTTAGAACTACCAATGGTTATCAATCTAAGTAAAAACTGAATATATTTTTAGGCCTCTGTGATCATAAAAGAATTCCAGATTGTTGTGAATCTGCAGGTCTTCTCTCTACATTCTTGGCACGTTATGTGTATTTGCACTTAATAGTAGAAGAAAGTCCTTGAGTATTTATTCCTTGATATCATATTCATTCTTCTTATCAAGTTTCTGAGAGTTTCCCTATTATCTTTTATATCCTTCAGGGATTCTGCCTAGTAAAATATCCAAAATCCTCTTTGTTCTCTTGATCACAATATTGAGCTGGTATCCAGGAACACAATTTTTATTATTATTTTTTCTTTCCAACACATAGATGGTTCTTACTATTAAATGCAAAATAGATGAATGCTGGAATATTGAAATTTTGAAGAAGTGTGGTTTGTCATTGTATTACTGTTTCCAAGAGACTACTTCTGAAATACATGCTCTTATGCTTACTTTTCTGTTGCTGCAAGCATTCTTGTCTGGGCTTCTGCAATAATGTCTCCACATCCACATATTCATCCTTCACCTTGCTTACGTGTTGATCCCAAACCTCAATGGTGTCTCAGTGCTTACAGGAAGAAGCTAGCCCTCTTAGTGTAATATCCACATTGCTTCACATCAAGTAACATCATCTGCAGTCATCTTAATGTGCACTGAACTGTAATCACATTGCATGATTTATTGTTTCCAGAACTTTTCACAATCTATTTCACTCCACATCTTCATTCATTTTTTTCTGTCTGCTTAGAATGGCCATTTCCTATACTGCTTTCTGAAGAGAGTTTACAGTTTCTTCAAAGTTTAGGTCAGCTTCTTCTGCCTTATTTTCCCTTTTGGGGAAAATCTCTCTTCCATGTACTCTCCATGCATTTTGTTATATTCCTATTATAGAAGTTATTATAATCTGAGTCATATGGTTGTTAGATCTGCATGTTCTCCTCGGTGTGATAGTGATTCTCCAGTGACCTGAGTGATGCATCCCTCAGGACAGTCTCGCATTCTGTGTCTTGCACACAGTGTTACATTGGAATCCATTTATGTTATTAAAGCTGTTGACTCATGGACTATCCATACTAACACCTTTCCTTTCTTGATTAATGTTTTGTCCTGGAACATAAAGATATTCATGTACCTAAATTACCATTGCTGCTCACTAATGAAATGATTATCTCAAAAGATTATAAGCTTTTGAAGACTGAAATTCTCTCTTCATCTTTTTGCCCTTGCATTTCTGAGGAGAAATCATTTGAAATTGGAGATATGATGGGAACGAGATGTGAAAGTAATATGCCTGAGCTTGTAGCCTTAGTATCTCAGCTGTCTCCTAGCTTACTGAGTAGTTCCCTTCACCTTCAAGACTACTTTTTATTAAAATATCATGATTTAGTGGAAGTATTATGAGCTTCCTTGGGAACAGACCTAGCTCCAATCTCAGATTAAGCATATTAATCTACATCTTATTTTAACAAATGTATTATATTTATGTAGATAATGTTTCACTACCAGATTTTTCATGGATATTTATCCTTGATGGTGTACGTGGAATCACCGCATCCCCATTTATCATGAGCATTCAATAGTATGCATGTAGCATATTTGAAGATTTTTCTAAGGAGGAAGCCACTATACCATAGTGGTTACCACCTTCAGTTAGAGTCAGATTTCAACCCTTCTAATCTTACTTACCAGTCATGCAACACGTTGGCCATGGCCTGATGTGTAAAGCCATAGTATTTAGAAAATGGGAACCATTCACTGATGCTAGAAAATATGCTTAGCAACAGAAACTTTAGTACTTTTATTACATGTAATCACCACCAGCAGGTGGCAGCCACTTTGAGTGTTGGCCATAAACACCAAGAATGGTGCTTGGTTAGTTATAGAAGGCTCAGGGAGCAAATAAAAATAAATGACCTGGCAAATATAGTCTGTTAGTACCTTTACTAGTAGAGCTGTGTTACATTGTTACATATCATGTAGTATTTAATAAAAATGAAATCATATCTTTGTAGCACATGATGGAAATATAATCAGATGTTCACAGTTGTTCAGATTGTCAGTCTAATACATATAGTCATGACATAGCTTTCTGCTTGATTTATAAATATAAAACCATTTAATTCTATGGTTTTGTCTAGGTCTTATCTAGGTGTTAATAAAGAAGGAAAAAAAATGGCAAAGAATGATAACCAAGGCCATTGTGCTTTAGGCTGGAAAAGCAGAGCATTTTCCAAAGAATTGCTGTGACACAGTTGGTTCAGGGTAATGAGAATCCTGTCTCAGATAATGGTTTATGTTTATATGCTGGCTCTATCAGATGTTATGTATAGGACTTCAGAATACATTCCCTCATTTGTGAAGTGGTAATAACAATATTGATTTTATAATGAGATTGTGCATATTAAATGATATAAAATAAGTTGTTATCAGTGCCAGGAATATAATAAGTACTCAATAAAATGTAGCACTTTTCTTTTTTAACATGATCTTAAGTTGTATTTTTAATTTTTTCTATTAAATATCTTTCTTACATCTCTTTAAAATCTGTAGTCCTTAGAGTTGGTCTTTTTCGTAGATTTTGTGTTTAAAATGTCAGAGATGAGAAAAAATATTTAAGGTAAAAATCCAGATACAAATTCATTTACAAAAGTGATTGATGTTGCAGTAGCAGGATGCTGGCACAGGCAAGAGTGAAACACCCAGTACGTCATCACCTGTATTCCATCAAACACATCAGATAGGTACCTGAGGGAGTAGTGCTTCCCTCTGTAAGCAAAAAAGTAAGGTTTGCATCATCTATTTTAAATGCTCTTATTTTACTGTTTTCCTCTATCTTGTGATATGTTCTTTGCATTAATATACATATCTTTGTGTACACACACACGTACAAACACACATATCCCGCCTTGTTGCAAAACAATTAACCATGATTATTATTTAAAGTATTTGGCCTACTTACAGTGTCTTTAATCTTCTTATACCTAGCAGTACACCTGAGGGATATATATATATGTGTGTATATATATATATATATATATATATATGCACATATGTACATATATATATATCCTTTTATCATTCTAATATACTAGCATAATAAAAACATTTTTCAAACAATTTGAATATTTAATATTCCATTTGTGTAATTTAATATTGCTTTTAATGGTGACTCAATAGACGTGCAACATTTTTCTACCATTGCCTAGTAGGGCATAGAACCATATAAACATTTGTGACATTCAGAAATGTTAAATACTTATTAGGAATGCTTCACATTTTTCCATAGGGGTTTTACATTTCAAGAATAAATTCATATCTATCTATCCATATAAATAAGTTATATGAAATATCAAAGCGATCAGACTAGGAAGACAGATTGCTGGATTCATTTCCCTCCTGACAGCATCACATTAGTACTCACTAAAATGTACTTATGCTAAATCAGAGTGCAGTTGTAGAAATTGTGAATTGTTGACATGATGTTCAAAAGAATCAAACAGTTCTGGAATCTGAGAGGACAATTTTTGAATCGTGACTTTAAGACTTTAAACTGTGATGCAATTTCTTACATTCGAAGTTATTCTAAATCTATCCATCTGTGATTTGTGAAGCTATTACAATACAGTGAGTATAAATGTGGGAAGAAGAACTTTCTAACCCAATGACAGGAGAAATGTGAAATAATCCTAATTCTACTCACTCTTCTGGGTCCCTATTGGCTCATATGTGAAATAGGGGTTATAAAAGGACATAAGCTCAGACAGGTTTTGTGAAGGTTTAATGAATAATAAAATGCCAAGCAAGTATCTGGCTTATAGACATTATCCATTTATGTTAATGATTTTCATTATTATAGAATGCTTTAAATCCTTTAAACATTGACTTTCTGAGGATGCTTCTCCCGAAGGTGCCACTGGGCTCCCTACCTTCCTCCACATGCACCCACTCTCAAACCTCTGCATCATGTTGCATGGAAATAGCTCTAAAGACAGAGTTTAAAAATTAGACTTTTGAGTCTGGACTTAATATTATTAGCTGTTTGAATTTAAGCACAATATTTCAGCTTTTGATTCTCAGCCCAGTGAAAGCTTGGTAAGATGCCTCAGTCCGGAAAATTACTTCTAAGCTATTATCATCTCCTCTGATTTCTTACTGCCATTCTGCAATAGGGTTCAGGGAAGTCAGATGCCTTCCCCTACTTATTAAAAGGCCTTTTGATCCAGAAAAGTAGCAGCAGTTGTCCACTAATATCCCAGTTCCTTAGGACAAGAAGTATTTTCTATCTGGTCTATCTTTTCAACATTGTGCTTAACATTGCCAACAAATAGGTTTGTGGATGAAAAGTAAGTGGGATATGTTTACCACAGAGAGATGCTGACTTGTGCTTTTCCCATAAATGGACTACTGAGTTAATTAGTAGTAAACCAAAAAGTAAATACATAAAAACATTCTTCCTTCCCCTTTTCTGCTCATCAAAAAGGACATATGAATTATACTCCACAGTGGGTGATCACACCTGCATGTACAATAGAAATCCTTCTGCTGTTTCCAAGGGCTAAAGAAATAAAACAATACTAGAGAAAAGTAACACACCTGAGCACTTTTGGCTAAGCTCGCTATGTATTGTAACTGGCCAAATGTTTTCAAATAAGAATATTCTGAAGCTAATTTTACATAAAAACAAAAAAAAAATGTCATTCCATTTTGCACATCTTACTTAAAAGTGCCACTGCTAAATGGTTGCTGTGCTAATAAGAAAAGACACAAGAAAATAATTCAGTTCTGGCTCTTTCCAACTTCCTGAAACACATGCAGTAATTGAGATTGGTATTCTATAACAAAGAGGACAGCATTTTGTGGGTTTTCTTGTTTAAAATAAAAATATGTAAATAAAACAATAACTCATGGCAGGTCAATGTTTCTGGGTAATTATCACATCTTAGAGGATATTTAAAAGTTTGAGTCTAAGAGGCTTTATCCAATTCGGAGACAAGTAATAAACCCAGAAATACTCTACCTAGAATATTAATATTATGAAACAGAATTCATACAAAGGAACTCACATAGTTCTGTGTATTCCCTATGTTATGTACACATGGCAAAGCATTAACAGATTCCTAAAATGCATATTTGTAGAAGCCTTTTTGTTCATAAACCCAGTTAGATGTCCAATATTGTAGATATATCCATGATTTTAGGGCTTCAATGTAGTTCAGTGGCAAAATGGTTACCTAGCATGTAGGAAGCCCTGGACTCACTCCCTCGCAGTGAGGGGTATTGGGGAGTGGCAAAAGTTGGGTATAGTTTATGAAATCAATTAAATGATTAGAACTGGTCAAATGATCGTAAGATAACTGCTTAGGTTAATTTGATTAGATTTTGAGATGAATGAATTTACTTGAAAATGAAAGACTGCAAATGCTGATGATTAATATTCCATACTTCAAGAAGTAGCATCATTTATGAAATACACGACACCAGAATAAAATTCTAACCTTTATAAGAATCTCCCATTTGACAGTGCTTTAAAAAATCTTTCCATTATTGCATGGTAATAGCTTGACTGTAATGTCTGCTGTTAAAGGAACAAGTGCCTGTACAAATATTAATCTTACATTATTACTGCTAAATATTCAGCTGATTTGAATATTAAAATAGCCCAAAGGCTCTTCAATAAAATATGTGATTACTGAAATAGTGCAGTCCCTTTTATCATGCCAGGCATATCCCATACATATATTAATAGATTTCATAGTTGCTTAAGTTAAGTAAATATATTAATTTATAATAGTGCCAAAGTCTAAAGCCTAATTTTGTCCTTTTAGAAATGTTCTTGCTATTATGCTTTGACTTTTCTAGTAGATTGCAACAAAATTTTGACTGTGTGACAATTTAACTGTTGGAATTTTGCACAATTTTTAAAAATTTTTAGAAATGCTGATGTAATTTTTAAGATATCATCTTAAATAACAATAGCTAACACTTAACATATTGTATGCTGTGTTCTATCTACGATACTTTGAGAGAGTGAATCTTTTAATCCTTGCAACAGAGCTTTAAGGCAAGTTCTTTCATTATTCTCATTTTAGAAATGAGGAAACTGAGTTTGAGGGTACTTAAGTAATCCACTCAAGTCCACCCAGATAGCAAGTGACTAAACTGAGATTCTAATCAATGTGGTCAGATTTTGCAGCCTGTGCTCTTTTATGCTAAAATATATTTGATGAAGAGAATATTAGTCAAGCACAATGTTTTTAATAGAACAATCTACATATGTGAAAATGTGAGAACAGTGTGAATAATAACATTTTGCAAAAAAAATATGTTTTTGTTTGTGAAATAGCCTCTTTGTTTTGAATATGAATAAACTGAAGGAAACTGATGAAAATCAACTATGATCTTGAGTCCTGGCATCCTGTTTTATAACAGGACTCATTTATGCTGTTTAGACTAAAGAAAAGCTGAAGAATACAGCTAAAGTCCTTTATCTCTGTCTTCTCTATGGCATTGCAAGATTAGAGACACAATAAACAAGGACAGCTCAAGTCCAATTTTAAAGCTGGCAGGTGTCCGGTGTTCCTCGCAGCTTCCCACTCTGTTACTTATTCTGCACACAAAGTTCTCCTTGGCTCCTAATTCCTCTGTTCCCAAACTTACTTGGGAGTTTTCTCCATAAGCATTTCAGCTCTTTAGGATTCTTACAAGGACTCAACCAAAATTAACCCATACTCATAGACTCTAGATTTTAGGAATTTTAGAGTTGTCACACTCAGCTACCTTACGATGCTTGAATCATATATACAAATGTACATGAGCAGTAAGTCATCTTCCTTGTGTAAGATGCTTCTTGTTAATGTGGAAGCACAAGTGTTTTGAAGTCAGAAAAATCTGAGTTTATTTTCCAGCTCTTTTACTTTTTAACTCTGTGAGTTAAATGAGTTCATCAATCAAAATTTGTTTTCTTATCTGTAAATCCAGAGAAAATAATATCTATCTCACTGAGCTATAGGGATTGATTTTTTAAATGCACGTAAATTTCTTGATACATTGTGGGTACTCTATAAAGGAAACACCCCATCCTTTTCTTGAATATATCCCATGATATATATGAAAACATACCTCTTCATGAGATGGTGTATTTCACAGATTAGCCCTTTTATTAGCCTCCAAAACGTTCACCTCCCCAGAACATTTCCACCCCTTTCTAGTCCACTTCTTGATTCTGCTGGGCCTCTAACTCATATAACCCCACATAATTCCCAGAACGTCTCTGGACCACCATGCTCTCACTTGAAAAGTGAAAGGATTTTTCATATGCAATATTTTCCAACCTCTTCTCATCTATAAAACTTGACAATACTTTACAGTGCTCTCACATTTAAGTCTTTCTCACTTTGCTACTCATTAACTCTGAAGTCATGAACAATCCATTTGTGATTTTGTGTTTTCCCAAATCTTGTCCTTTGGACAACTGTCAACTTTAAGGAGCAATTGTACTGATTACATTTAAGGTAAGAAATGCATTTAATTTTCAAAGTTGCAAGCTGAATTTTAGTATCAACACATATAAAAGCAGAACGGTACCTCAATAAAATGGGGTTGGTTCAAGGAGTCCTACCTCTGGACTCCTTGCTTTCTTGCCCTCAGATCCATTCTACCTTCTCATCTTCCCTATTGCCAATGTCTCTTCAATGCCCTAAAACAGATGCTAACACCCAATAGTATCTCAATAATATCTCAATGTTTCTCTAAGAGCCTCATGGAAACTGAATTCCATGAAACATAATTTTAAAATCACTTCCTTAAACTGAGTGGTGACCTTTATGGGAAATCTTTCAATCTATCTGGAAAGTTGTTGTGAGCTACCTCTTCCTGGTGCTTAAGGACCAGGAAAAGCCTAGTTTCCAAACAGCTGCAGATTGCTATATTTTTCTCTCCTCCTTCTAAATGGACTGGCTATCTTGGTAACCAATAGGAAAGCCTTCTAGAACAGTCTAATTACAATTGCCTCATGTAAGTAACAATGAAAACTTAAATTTTTCAATCATGTTATGACTCAATTTTCTGAGATGCACATGCATAATTGTTTCAAAATGCTGCATAACAAGTTGCTTTCCTTCATTATTTTTCCTATGTATGATTTCATTGTCTTCTTTTCTTGGAAAATGTATAAAATGCTCAACCAATAATTTTGTATGATCCCTGCAAAGATTAAAATGTCCCTATCATACTTTCCAAGGGCATTGAGTGATAATTCAAGCAACATGGAAATTTCATTGACAATAACTGCATTTGCTTTAGTGCAAATTTAATTATAAATGGTATATATTTTTTCATCTTTTGGCTTTGAACAGAAAATCTTTTTAATGTTAGTCAGTGTGATAGTTGCAATTCATAGGACTGGTTGCTTTATCTCACTTGTATAGTTGATAAGATTACTTTTGTATTTCATGAAGAAAAATACCCACGTGTCATGTACTACTATAATTTTAAGTGAAAAATTTGTTTCTCCTAATGAGACTTTTACACACAAGGTAGTTGTGTAAGGTATTCTTCTTAAACATGCCTCTCTATAGATATAGAGATAGAAATATCATATTTCTTAAGCCTTAAACAGATGGTAGAACCTCAATAATACCCTTAGTTGTGACTTTACATGTGATAAGTTTACATTCCAGATTTTCATTTGTGTCAAGTGTATACTAAGGAATGCTGATTAGATGTACTTTACAGGTACATGAGGATTGGATTTATATTTTATACTATTTACTTACAAAGTTATATTAATTTTCCCAGATTTAGCTATTTTCAAAAACATTTCTTAACACAAAATACTTGGGAGAGAGAAAGAAATCTATAATTTTTATAGCACATTTACATCTTCCAATATGAATGAAATTATATTTTATTCACATTTTTTATCAATAAACCTACTTTAATTCCCAAAATTAGGGCATGGAGTCTGAATAGTATTACTCTATTTTGGCATTCTGACCTATTTCTCTTTTAGCTATTTTTAGTCCCTTAATTGGATCACACATAAACATAATTCTCTGCAGGTTATTGAGCACCTCTCCAAATATACTTTGTCCTTAAACATGTTGCATATAATTCAAATACTTTCTTTCTTCTATTTTGTTGCATGTGAATTTTGGTGCACAGAGTAAATGTCTTCAACTTGGCCCATTGTTTTCTATTTAAAAGTTCATATTTTCAATGAAGTGTGCTTATGTACTATAGAAGATAGCATTATTTATCAACAAATTCATCAAAATTACTCTGTCATGGGCACACAATTCTTGGTATGTTAATGATCCATCCTGTGAGTTTCACAGTTAACTACACAGAGCTGCTATCCAATTGCTGACTGGACATGGTTCTTGGCTAGGTTTTCCTTATATCTTGATCACCACACAAACAATACTGAGATTGTCTCTGTTCCTTTCTCCTTCTTCCTTTTATCTCTAAATTATTGTCTTTCTTATTTGGATACCTTTATCCTTTATCATTGGTCTCCTTTCTGGATTTTTCAAATTATATTCGCAAAGTTTAAGAATCACTTTTTGCATAACAGTCTAAATGACTGGATGATCTGACATTTTCTTTAATTAGTCATTTCAATCATTTCTTTTTTTCTTGAACATTTTAGAGATATTCATATTAATATTTTCCATTTCTAATTTTTAAATAAGTATTTAGTTGTTTCATTTTATTTAATGTATTTATTAAACATTTTATTGGGCATTACACCCTGAATGAGGGATATAAGACATGGTTCTTATCTCCAAAGAGCTCACACTTTAATAGGTAAAATAAACACTGAAACTGCAGTTTTCAAATTGCTGCAATAAAGAAATACATAGGGTACAGTGGGAATATAAAGCAAAAACATTGAAGTTTATCTGGAGAAGGTCAGAATAGTTGACAAAGGCAGAACTATTTGAGCAGAATCTTGAAGGTTAAGTAAGCACATTCCACATTTAAAAGGGTGGGAGAAATCATTCTAGGTAAAGGTATCAGTGTGTACAAGGAGAGTGACAAGAAATCACTTAGTGCTCTGAACTCAGGGTGATGTGCTCAGGAAAGTATAATTTGTGGGTGAAGTGGTCAAAGAGCTAGGGAGGGGGGAAGGAAAAGGAGGGTTATTTGATATTTATAGTATAGGTAGAGAGAAATGATAATTGCATACATTTATTCACGTTACTAAATACCAGACCTCCTAGTATATAAAAAACATATATTTTCATATGGATTCTGTGTATTTCAATGTAAAAATAGATATTTTGTGTGAAAGCTTTTATCAAGAGTATAAATAAGATTCATGCTTCTGAAAAATTACTTCAGTATAATGTGAAAAATAAATTATAATAAGCTTGACACTAAGTCAATTTGAAAGCTGTTGTAATGGCCAACGTAGGAAATGGTGAAGGCTTAGAATACTGCTATACTGGGGTTTAAAAACAAAAATAGGAAGAAACAATTTTAAGGATTATTAAAGCTATTTATTCAATAGGATTCAGTGGCTATTGATTGTATAAGGCGGGGAAGTCTCCAAGAAAGTTAGTATTGATAATGGAGTAAACTGGGAGCACCAGATATTAGGATAGGACTTTCAGGGGAAAGGATATGAAGATAGGGAAATGTTGAATCTGTTGGAAGTAGAATACTGTGAGGATGAAGTGTTAATAGAAAATCCAGTAGAAAAATCTAGTACAATGCTTCTCTAAATTTAATGTAAATACAAATTACCTGGTGATGCTCTTCACCTTTAGATTCTCCACTAAATTCAACATGGGCACAAGATTCTGCAATTATGGCAAATACCTCTGGGAGATGGTAATCTAAGTGCCTAGGTATCACATAGGACATAGGTGGATTTAATACTTAGTGAAGATATGAGTTGGAAATATAAATCCATAAATTCTGCCAAGTGTGGTGGCACATGCCTATATCCCAATGGCTCAGGAAGCTAAGGCAGGAGGATCCCAAGTTCAAAGCCAGCCTCAGCAAAAGCAAGGCGATAAGCAACTCAGTGAGACCCTGTCTCGAAATAAAATACAACATAGGGCTGGGGATGTGGCTCAGTGGTGGAGTGCCCCTAGTTTCAACCCCAGTACCCACCCCCACAAAAAAATCCATTAGTTCTTTCATTATATGGTTGGCAGCTAACACTAGGCTAATGATTGTTTATTTAGCTTAAACATTTTTTTAAAACTTCCCTATAAAACCAAATTTAAGAGAATATTAAAAACATTCAAATTATCTACTTTTGATTAATTTATAATTTCATATAAAATATATTTTTGATGATTTCTACCTTTAACTAATTTAGCCTACCAATCAAAGAAGCCCTTTATTGCAGTTTATTTAGAACAAAATACATATGCCTTTTATCTGGAGTTTAGAGAGTTAATGCATCTATCATATGCAATTAGTAAAGGCTAACTTTTTTTGTGTGTGTGTGGTACTGGGGATTGAACTCAGGGGCACTCGACCACTGGGTCACATCCCCAGCCCTTTTTTGTATTTTATTTAGAGACAGGGTCTCACTGAGTTGCTAAGTGCCTCGCCATTGCCGAGGCTGGCTTTGAACTCGCGATCCTCCTGCCTCAGCCTCCCAAAGTGCTGGGATTACAGGTGTGCGCCACTGCGCCCAGCAGTAAAGGCTAACTATATTTTTTTAAGTGAGATAATCTCATTCTCATACAAATCAGATGAAACATAATCTCAAACTATCACACACACACACACACACACACACACACACACACACACACACACAATCTGGTAAATGAAAAAATCTAAACATTCAGACCAAACCCAGCAATAGTACATAAAATGAGAAGAAACATAAGGCCTAGGACTAATCCCTATGGAGTGAGAATATTTGAGAAGCAGGTAGAAAAAAAATAAGCTAGCTAAGCAAACAGAGGATTACCAGAGAGCTAGAAATAAAGTCAGGAATTCATCAAATTATTGCAAACAGAAGAAAAAGGGAATTAAGGAGGAATTTGTAAACAGTAGCATAGTTAAGTCAATAAAAGTAAGGTGGGGTGTGAAGCTGATGCCTTCTCTGAATCTTGAAGACAGAATTTATGGTAAGGAATTAACAGGAATGAGGGCAAATACTTTCTTCTTTTCTAAAGGGATGTTATTATGGATGGTATGAAAGGGAAAGGAGCCATTTATAAAACTTATTTTCATGTGATATTTTAATTTTAGTTTTCAACTTTGCTGATGTAGTCTTTAATGTGTTTTGGTGTGGGTGACACCTGTACCTTAGGAAAAGAAATAGGCCAAGCCAGGTGCAGTGCCACACGCCTGTAATCCCTGCACTTGGGAGGCTGAGGCAGGAGGATCGAGAGAGTTCAAAGCCAGCCTCGGCAATGGCAAGGCACTTAGCAACTCAGTGAGACCCTGTCTCTAATAAAATACAAAAAAAAAAAAAAAAAAGGCTGGGGATGTGGTCCAGTGGTTGAGTGCCCCTGAGTTCAACCCCCGTTACCAAAAAAAAAAAAAAAAAAAAAAAAAAAAAAAAAAAAAAAAAAGGCCAGAAGTCAGAAGTAGAGAGTTTCAGTTTCAGTTTTACCATGATAATCCACTTAATGGAACCATAAAATGTTGAAATCACCCATTCTAAATGCTGCATGACCACCTTTTCCTTGTCTTTCCATTCTTAACAGCAAGTCAGCTGAGAACCACTTCACAGGTGGAGAAGAGATAATACTGTATATGATCCAATGAACAATCTGCTTTCATTATGTCACTTCTTGAAAGTGGGCCTCCCTTCTTCAGAATTCAAACTTAGCTTTTGGGAGAAAGTACAAAGATCAAAATTATACTGCCATTCTCATCAGTGAAATATTTAAATGCTGCTACATGAAAAATCAAAATTCAGCAGATAATTCCAGGTAGATCACAGAAATTAAAAATGCTTTATTTTCCCAATTTGACCTACGACTTGTTTATCTTCTTCAGTAACTTTCTCTGTGTTGATGCTGCTGACTGGTCTGGGACTAATTGTGAACTCAATTTGGATGATATTTTGCTAGTTCTTGATCCCCAGGGATTAGTAGAGTGCCTGGAACCATAAATGATGTCCCCAGATATTTACTGAATCAAGCAATGAATTATTTTATCATTTATAAGCATTTTAAAGACCATGAGAGTAGTATTAAGCTAATTAAAATAAACATTTTTATAAATAAATTTTGTCAACAGGCATTGTAGAGATATTTGATCTCTAATATGATAAGAAAGTTACATAAGATCATTTTTGTTCAGTATAAAATCCAGTATCTATATAGGCTCTCTCCATAAAGTAAATGTTAAAATGTTGCATGTATAGAGAATTTGAACAATTTATAGTTTTTTTGGTGAAGCCAATGTGAAGGTTATACTATATAAGATATTAAAACTTAGCCATATGTATAACGAGTTATATTTGGTGTCTAAACTGAGCATATTCTTTAAAAGTTTAATAGACATTTTTGATTTTTTGAACCATAATTCATTTGTAGAAAAGTAAAATTGAATTGTTTCTCTATAACTCCCAAGTGGCAAATCATTTCAAGAGTTCTATGAATAGGCATATTTGCACAATCTGATTGGCTACCCTAAAGGCAGAACCAATTATATTATGCTAATGCACATATTATGCTCAGAGATCTGAATTTACCATTCTAGTACATCAATGTATATTGTCTTTTTAAGAGGTAAGCTTATAGCTGTCAAGTTTGCATAAAAAGAGGTTTTCAAGATTTGCAATTGTCAGATTTAGAGAGCTTGAAGCATTCTTACATTTCATAATAATGACTGAATATATCTTTTGACAGTAAATACAAAGTTGAATATAGTGATAACCTTGATTAAGTATAACATGGTTGTGGAAACATTCTGAAAAAGGCTTTTACATCTTTATGTGGAGTTCATAACAACCTAAGGAAAATTATCTGGAAATTTACTCATTAAGAGCTTAGCAGAAAGGCATTTAGTTTGCATTGCCTAATGAAACAAACCAGTGGATACATATTTTTTCCTAGGGCATATAGTTTATGGTTTAAAATGTTGTGGTACTTTTGTGATGCAATTTACCAAGGGATTTTAGATATTTTATTTTATTTCTTATCAGATAGTCTAACATGAAGGGTTTCCTCTAAAATAGAGTAAACAAAATAAAGGCTGCTAATGCTCCCAATTTATGTAGGTACTACATAAACCCTAGGATGCTATAAGCATCACTTGTTCAACTAAGAAAAAAATGTATAAAGGGGTTTTTTTTTTTTTGTTAACTGAAAATTTATTTTTATTTTTTGATGAAAAGAAAAATAAATGATGTGGTGGGGTAAAATCCTTTAGTACATAGAATTTTTCTCAAACAATTTCTGGTATGTTATTCAGTAATATAATGTAGCTAGATGGTTACCTATGAGAAATCACCTGTGTAAAACATTTTAATCTGAATTTTAGCAAGGGTGATGCCTTGAATTAAAGTAAGTTAATGACTTTAAAATGAGATCTGAGTTATAAATGGTGAACTTAGGATATATGACAACTTATTTAATGTTTTGAAGGGTTTTTCTTAATATTGTGAAGGTGAGAAATGAATGTGCATTCTAGTTGTAAGCAACTCATTTATTTCACTCTCTACGACTATGGTTATTCTTTTGTTTAAGCAATACAGTGTGTTGAGGCAGGACAGCACAGCATAATATGATAGGAGAATCTAATAAAATATAATGACATTTACTAGTCCCTAATACTCCTACCATGTTATTTTTGTTAGTTCATTAAACAGTTTTCTTTTTCACTTTAATGTTCATTGATCCCCAGTGTGTATGAAAGCCTTTACATAGCTCAAGTCTTTAATTTGTTATTTTAGTAATTATTGTTCTTGTGTTATTTATTAAGACTTTTTTTTATCAAAATGTTTTAAACATGGAATGTAATCTAGTATGGAAGCATTATATTAACTTTAAAAATCTCTTGCTTTAATTTACAAGATATTTTCTAATCTCATTATGGGGGATTTAGCAGCATAACTCTCATTTACACAAAAACAGCCTGATGGTCTCTCTGTGTGGAAAAATTTGCATCTGCATTTTAAAGCACTAAGCCTTTTTAATATTCCCTTGATAAATCAGCTTTTAGGATTCATCCAGCAAATAGGTGTGGGGACAAACTGTAAACACTTAGCTAAGTGGTTTCAGATACATGAGCAGTTAAAATTAGGTAATTTTATTTGTGTAAAGGGTTTGGGCTTAATGTCAATCAGACAAGTGTCTAGGGCTTTCCTCAGAGTCCAGTGCCACCGACAAGACACAGAAAAGGAGTCATCAGTCTGTCTGCTTTGTTTTCAGTAACTCCTGCCACAAACATGGCAGTGACGAGAAAACTGAAATGCAACAAAATGAGCACATGAAATTCTATTTCATAAAAAAATTGCATATGTGCAGATTTTACTTCTGTCATTTCAGGGTATTTCAATACATAGTAGTGCCATGATTTGTGGAAATGAAATAATATTTAATGGAAGTAGTGCCACATGTAGAGATTTTATTATTATTACTACTAGGGATGTTTCTATTGTTCTGAGTCTTTATCACCTTTTTTAAAATTACAGTAAAATTAGAAGACTGTAGAAATTGTCATTACTCCATAAAATTATTTTCAAATTCAATGGATTTATTACTTTTGTTTAATATTTAAAAATTTAAAATCTTTTCCTAGATATCTTGTCAAATTTGTTCTCAGAAACCTTGTATCTTGGGCTGGGGTTGTGGCTCAGTGGTAGAGCGCTCGCCTAGCATGTGCGCGGCCCGGGTTCGATCCTCAGCACCACGTAAACATAAATGCATATTGTGTACAACCAGAGCAAATAAATAAATATTTTTTAAAAAAAGAAACCTTGTGTCTTTTTTATTATTATATTACCTTTTAAAATTATAAATATTTGTTAGTAGTGTATAAAAAGGCTACTGTTTTATATTATACTGATTTTATATGCTGTGGTCTTACTAAATATTGAATTTAATTTTGAATTTGTGGATACCTTTAGTTCCTTTACCTAGATAATTTTAAATAATGACAAGCTGGATACTTAAGACCTGGATACTTAAGTTCTTATTCTTTTTCTTGTCATATTGTCATGACTAAATTAGTTGTAAAAAATGATAGTAATAAATATTAGTTCATACTCTAAAGGAATTGCATTTATTTTTTCACTATTTATGATACCTGTTGTAGCCCTTAGTTTATATCCTTTATAAATTTTTGGTTTTGTTTTTGGTACCAGGGATTAAACCCAGAACGCTTAACCACTGAGCCACTTCCTCAGTCTTTTTAATTTTGAGACAGGTTCTAGCTAAGTTACCACAGGCCTTGCTAAGTTGCTAAGGCTGGCCTAGAACTTGTGATGCTCCTGCCTCAGTTTCCCAAGTTGTTGGGATTACAGGTATGTGCCACCACACCTAGCTATATCCTTTACAAATTTGAACTTTCAAACATAAATCCTTTATCAGTTTACTAAACTTTTCTTATAAATAAATATGAATTTTATTTAATATATTTTATGCATGAATTGAGATGATCATATACTTTTTCCTTTAATGCATTACTAAACTAATCAAATTCTTGAATAAACAAGATAAATTTAAGTGGTATTTTTAAAATAAACTGCTGAATTCAGTTTACTTTAGAATATTTATATTTATTAATAAGAATCATTTACAATTTTCCATTCTTGCATTTTTCTTGTCTGGGTTTAGCATTCTACATATAATTACTCAAAACAAACAAACAAAAAGTATAGAATATTTTCTTTATTTCTATTCTTTGAATTAGCTTAATATTGTAATATGGTTCCCTGAATGATTGATAAATTTACTTGTAAAAACGTTACTGGATTCCTAGGCCAGAAGGGGGCTACTTTGGGGAGTCACATCAAATCAGGTCTGCTCACTCATCCCAAAAGATGAAACAGAGAAATATAATGGTGAAGTAGGAAAAGAGTTCATTGAGTACAGCTATACCTGGAAGACAAGGGGACAAGCATCTTTGGGGAGTACTGGCTTGAATGTCAGATTTAAATAAGCAAAGAATTGGGGCAGGGGCAAGAGGTATATATAATGAAGTAGTCCTGGGCAGACTTTGGTCAGGCTAATGATTGTATCAGGTCTGGTTCTATTAGTCTCCATGGAAGTCTTAACTGCTTTAAGGGAAATTTGATCCCTGTATGTGGGTTGCTCCTGCTTGTGGAGGTGGCCTCAGTTCTCATCATAGGACAATCTGTCTTCAAGACTTGCTGTCCCTGGCAGGTTCAGGACAGTGAATGGAGACTTCTAGGTGCTGCCCAAGTGGTCTGGAACAAGACATTGTGAAAGTTGGTGGTTGACAATCCATTGTGTATGATGTCCCTGCAAATCTTGAAAATAGCTTAGCTACATTTGTAAAAGACAAGAAGCTGTTGTCTTCAGCTTTGAAGGAAAAGGATTGTCATATTTAGATGAACACTACTTAAATTAACATGCCTATGTGCAGAGTTGAAGAGGAATATGTTCCAGAGTTTTAAGGTAATGAGGCAACAGATATATTATAAAGGTGGAGATGTCAAGCTTTATCTTGCTTTTAGTTCTCCATCTGCAGATAAAGAGTCAGTACCTTTAGTAAATGCAACCTATAAGTCCCTGTTATTAAAACAGGGATGATACTCTTTAGAGCATGATGTTTTACTAATGATTTATTTTCTTTAAGTGTCAGATTAAAAACTATCAAAATTCTTTTTTCCTTTTTGAGTCAATTTCTTGATTAAATATTTTTAGTACATTGATCATTTTTTTCTGATTTTTAAATATTATTAAGATGCTGGGCATTGAACTCAGGGCCTTGTGAATGCCAGGCAAGCTCTCTATCCTCCAAGCTCCAATCCTAGTCACTTGCTTTGGTTCTTAAGTATATTGGCATGAAGTTTTTAAAATATCAATAAATTGTCATTCTAATTTCTATCACATCTCTATTTTTTTTCCATTTACAATATGGTTTTTCATTTATGATATGGTTTTGATGACTTTTTAATTAAATTTACTGGATATTAATTAATACTAATTTTCTTGCACTTTGGGATGTTATAATCTTTTTTGTTGTATTTCAATTTCTTTTGCATTAATTTTTACTCTTTTTAAAATTACTATTTTTACTTCTTGAAAAATTTTTTACTTCTACTATCTCACAAATTTACATACTTACACAGCACATTAATTTTCAGTGTTCTGTAATTGTCTACATTTTTTTCTTTGAAGTGCTATATATATGTGTGTATATATTCTTCAAGTTTGATAATGTAGAATATCTAGTTATTGGTAAAATTCAGTAATTTTTAAAATATCCATTCTGGTTTCTTCTTTATATATTACTTAGAAGTCTGTTATTTTTCTAAACAAATGGATTTTTCAAAAATATAATTTTCTACTTTTTATTTCAAATTTATTTAGTCAGAATGTGGTCATTATGAAATTTGTTTGGACTTATAGATAGGAGTTCCAACAATCAGCTCTTCATATTAATGGGCTGCCCATTCTTAAGTTCAACCACATGGATCAAAAATCCTCAGAAAAGCAAACATTCCAGAAAATTCAGGAAACAAACCAACCTGAATTTGCTGTGCTCCAAGCTCTGCATTGAATCCATGTAAATAAAGAGATCTATAGGCATACCCTGGTGGAGCCACCTGCTGTGAAAGGAAGACAATGTTACAGTGTTGCTGATGTTTGCTATGTAGTTAGACCCCAGTGCCTCCATACTGAGCAAAAACAACACATTAAGGTCATCTCTGGCTATCATGGGGGATTGGCTTCTGAACCCCTGTGGATATCACAATTTATAGATGCTCAAGTCCTATTTTAAAATGGTTTAGTATTCACATATAAGATACTCACATCCTCCCATATACTTAAAATCATACGTAGGTTACCTATATGACCTAATATAATTTAAAAGCTTTGTAAATAGTTGTTAGGCTGTATTGTTTATGGAATAATAACAAGGAAAAAAATTCTGTACCTGTTCAGTGAAAACAGCCATAATAGCCCTAACTATATGATATTCCTAAAAATGTAGCAATTTCTTTCTTTTCGGGGCCCAGGGCTTAGTAGGGTATGCCTATACATCACTTCAGTCGGGTGGATTCAGTGTAGTGCTAATTGGAGTGTGACCAATTCAAGTTTTGATAACTTGGAACTTTCTGGAATTTTTATTTTGAGCATCTTCAATCCAAATCAGTTGTATTTGTGGATATTGAACCCAGGAAAATGAAGGGACAATTGTATTTATATAACTTACACTGTATTCATTTTTATATGTGACTTAGAGATGATTTAAAGTATATCAGAGGGAGAGAGTGGGTTATATACAAATACTACAAGGTTTTATCTAAGAAACTTGAACATCTTCAGATTTAGATACTCACATCTCAATCCCTATGCATACAGAGGGATGACTATATGTATTTAATTTTTATGAACATTTAATTGGCTCTTGGGAGTATGTGTCCTTTTCAACTGTTTGAAAGACAGTTCAATTATGACCATTGAATTAGTCTCATTATTTGATTAACTTGTTCACATCTTTTATGCACTTCCCTGATTTTTTTTCTTTAAAACTGATTAATCTTATAATGATCAGAGGAATTGTGTTAACACCCACTGTTCTAATGATAGATTTGTTATTGTATTTCTTCAGCTATGTCAATTTTTTTCCACTATTCTGAAACTATACTATAAGCACATCCAAACCTAAACCTTTCGTACAAACTTTTCTGTGGAATAGGCACTTATGTGAATAAGTAGTTCATCTCTACCTTGTCCCTACTGTTTTTGTTGGTGGCAGTATTGGTGCTTTGTTTTACTATTTTACATCATAATTTACTTTGATATTAGCATAATTATATCAGAATTTACATGACATCTTTTCTGACCTTTGACTTTTGATGTCAGAATACTTATGTTTTATGCTTTTTTTTTTTTTTTCTTGTAAAGAGTATAAAGTTGGGCTGTGTTTTATTTTAGCTACTCACAGACTTTGATCATTCATGGCATAATATACCTACTGTAGCAATTATCTCTGCTATTCTGTTATCTGGAAAGAGAATCTTTTTCTGGCATAATAAGGGTGTTACTTTTAGAATTCTGATATTATCAGAGATACTCTTTCAACCTCCCAACTATCCTGGGCCCCAAGTTTTGTCTATGGCCTTCAGGAATGGCTTGAGATATCCAAACTAGTATTCATGTTTTGCCTTCCTACTTTAGGTATTCTGGAAATTTTATCCCCTGATTGATTATTTTTCTCCTTAATTTCCTACAGCTAAACCATACATCTGATATCCTAAATGACCTATGCAGGGATTATTTTCCTCAAACTCTTTGATGACTTATAACCAAAACCTAAAAGGGATTTTTTAAATTAGTATAAAAACTTAGAAGGAATTTTAGAAGAAATCTGTCTAACATTTTTATTTGTTTAGTCCCTCAGTTTCCTCATTTGATAAACAAGAATTCTAGAACCTCAATTCCTGTATTAGTTCTTTTATTACAATCAGAATATGGATGAAGTCCTTGACTCATCCTTAGTCATGTAAGTACTCAATAAATGATCATTTACTTGATTAATACTTATAAAGTTTTTATTAAAATAAGTATTTTAATAAACAATGCCTTTAAAAAGAAGTGAGGACGATGAAGCAAACTGTAAATAAAACTATAAAATGATTTTATGTTCAAATGCATAGCTTCAGATTTACAATGATGCATGGAACAAAATGAGGAAATGTGATATTGTATGGCAAATTAGGCACAGTAATGAAGCTTGACCATTATTCAGCTTTCATCAAAAGAGAAGTGGCAACTTAAAAATTAAGACAAAACCAATTTAAAGATGTCTTTGCTGTCTCAAAGCTTCCACTTGGCTGAAAGATATTCATTGATCTGATCAAGATTTCATTTCTGTCTTTATGTTACTTTCTTTTTCTCTTTTTCCTTTTTTTTTTAAATTTTGTTTTCTTTTGTTTTAGTTCTTCCTAGCTTCTATTACGCTTAAAGAATTTTCAGTTTCATATTGATGGAGGCAGCATACAATACCCATGAGTTCTCATATAGGGTTGTCCTCTATTTTCTTTCTTTCTTTTTTTTTTTTTTTTTTCCTCTCACTATTTTCTAATGTGGAACAAGAAGACTCTCGACTTAGGAGCATTTTGTAACTGTGCATGTGATTATGCAAATATGCTTTTATGCCATGTCCATATGATTAACACTATATATACATGTGAAAGAGAAAGAGAACTCTAAATAGATAATTTTACCATAGTATTTTAAGTTACCAAGACCCATCTTCTGTCTCATCAGTTAGATGGAAATGCATGAGCATGTAAATCTGAGCGTGATGAGCACAGAACTGCCATTCATTTTATTGCTTGAGGTAACAACTCTGGAATTGTCCTCAACTTTTCTTCTTTTCTCTCAGATCATATGCAGCGTGGGAAGATGTTTTCTCCCTTCTAATATCAAAATACATGTTGAATCATATTTCCTGATTTCCAGTCTACCATCCTCTCAAAGCCACCATCATCTCTTGAGTTTTCTAACAGTTACTGTTGCCTCCACTTTTGTTCAATCCTCTGCAGAAAAGGCTGAGGGTGGTGAAACCTATGCTAGATCATGTCACTCTGCACTAAGAATCCCCCTTGTCCTCTTATCACATTTAAGCGCAGGCACAAAATTCGTGTAGTGGTCCCAAACACAACCTAAAAAAAAAAAAAAAAAATCTCCTTGCCTGTCTTGTCTTCAAAGCAGCCGTGCTGGCCTTCTGGATGTTCTGGAATATTTTCTGGGCGATGTGCATATAGCTCTCTTGCTGTCCTTGTTGGTTGTTGTTTTTTGTTTGTTTGTTTGTTTGTTTTCCTTTCAGGCTGCTTTATGTTGCTTTGTAACAGTTATCATCACCTGATATTGTATTTTATGCTTACTTTATTTATTTTGGATATTGTACACTTTGCCTGCCCATCAGAACTACCTGATAAATTATCAAAATTATATATACATATATATATATATATATATTATAGAAGTTATGTGTCCCTACGTGTATGTGTGTGTGTGTGTGTGTGTGTGTGTGTGTGTGTGTATACACAATCTCTCAGTAGAACATGAAGGTGGAATCCTAGATTTCTATAGTTTTTAAAAGCTCTCAAACCAGAGTCCAAAGTGGCATATATTTATTTTGTTTTTACTTTTCTTCCTTCAATTGACTATAAACTTAAAAAAGCAAGAGCATTATCTATTTTGTTCATTGCTTTATTCCTACCCATTTGAATAATATGTGGCTCATAGTAGGATTCTAATAAATATTTGTTCACAATTTTTTAAATGCCTGATTTTATTTATCCATCTAGAATATATAAATAAATATGCACTATTGGTGTACATAATTCAGTAAATAACTCTTGCTGTTATTCTTTCATCAACCTGTTCAGTCACAGAAACTCTGAGTTGAATAAGTAAATAAATATCTTTGTCCTTATGGAGATTACATTCTCATCCTAGTGGTAAAGTTCTGTAGATGATTATAGTTTTTGAATTAAGACTATCTAAGTCTCTTTAGGACCAGTTGTAAAATTACTTTAAAGAATCCCTCTCCTTTAATTCAATGTAATTGAAACTGTTATTTTTGCAATGCTGTTTAAAGCAACTTTCCAAAGTAATTTCAGAAGATTCTTTCTTTTTTAAACTATGACTAATTAAAAGAAAACCAATTTTCTGCAAAAGAAAATAATTAGATTATAATAGATTTACAAGAAAGACCCACTACATCTATCTTAAGAAAAACTTGTATTCTGCAATACAAATCTAGTTTGTGTGAAAACTCCAGGGTATCCTGGATGGAAAAAATCTTAGATCATTTAAAAGTTCATTTGAGATTTATGCACATTGATCATCCATTATTTTTTCACCCACTCATTCAACAAACATCTTCAGATACTAAAAATTGTAGGTATTTTTACTAAACCCTAAAGATAAAACACATCCACTCTACTCTTAAGAAGATCATTTTGTCAGAGAGGCCTAATTTTGTAAGGAAATATCAACAAACATCATGTTAGAGGTAATATAAACCATAGATTGTGAAATGCTAAGAAGCACATGAAGATGGTCTTGGCCCATGCACTAAACTCAAAAACCTCTCCCTCTGGCTTCTGTGGCATTCATCTTGTTTTGTATTAAGAGATATAGTCTACTTTTAGTCTACTTACTTATTTACTCATGTTATCCAGTCCATTAAACTCCCTTTGTCTACAATACACACACACACACACACACACACACACACACACATTTTACACTTATAATTTTATCAAATTGTATAGAAAAATATCAAATGACTATAAGGGTTTACAGTAAGTGTCATAAACATCTACGACAAAATTCAAACTCATGTCATGCTTAAAGCTACCAAAGAAGCTAGTAAATTCACACAAATTACTGTGATTATAATTCAGATATAATACAGAAACAACTGTGAGTTATAATTAAATAAATACAAAGCCAAAATATCTAGAAAAGTCAAAGTGCTTATAGCATATAGTAACTGCTCATTA
Organism: Tamias sibiricus; assembly: GCA_025594165.1. Lineage (NCBI taxonomy): Eukaryota > Metazoa > Chordata > Mammalia > Rodentia > Sciuridae > Tamias > Tamias sibiricus. The sequence continues at coordinate 64,213,891 of CM046658.1, read as the reverse complement.
AACATAATTTGATAAACTTGTACCTTTTCTCTGAGATAGAGCCTGTTCAGAGTGAACCCATATATCTCAGCCTTTGGAATGGGGGTTTTATAAATTGCTGTCTGTTTTCTTCCAAGTTTACAGGCTGTTTTCCCCATATATAACAGCAAGATCTAATCACTTTTTTAAAAATAATTTATTTGTTCTTTTTAGATATACACAACACTAGAGTATATTTTACATATTTATGTAAACCTGTAGTATATCTTATTCTAATATAAGTAAAACATCTTCAATTCCATTTAATCCTATTACTTTTATCATGGAAGTACTTAGGGGAAAGTCATGTACTTGAAATACTTTCCAATCTACTGCCTTCCTTTCAATTCTGGGATAATTATCTAGTCCCCCATTTTTTTTTTTTTTTTTTTTTTTTTTTTTGCGGGGGAGAGGCAGATGAGTATAAGGAGAATGTGGATTCCAGAGGTATCTAGGCCTGAGTTTCAAATCTGACTATACTACTCATAACTGTACCACCTTGGAAGACTTAATTTATTTAATTCTTAGTCTATCTACCTGAGAAATAGGGAAACATTCTACATCTCACATAGTCTTTTTTTTTTTTTTTTTCTTTTCTTTTCTTTTTTTTTTTGTACCAGGGATTAAACCCAGGGGCACTTAACCACTGAGCCGTATCTCCAGTCCTTTTATATTTTTATATTTTATTTAAAGACAGGATCTCAGTAAGTTGCTTAGGGTCTTACTAAATTGCTGAGGCTGGCTTTGAACTTGCATTCTTCTTGCCTCAGCTTCTTGAGCTGCTGGGATTACAGGTGTGCACCACCATGCCTCACTCACATGGTCTTTTATGCTTTGTTTTTTTTTTTTATTGGCACACAACATACATAGTTATAGGTAGGTCACAATGTGATGTTTTGAATCATATAGACATTGGATAATTTATTTCTGGATAGTTTTTGATGATTGCATTTAAAAATCTTTATAAAGGATGGTAAATAACAAATGTTAATTTTTCCGGTACCTCTCTCTTCCTTACACATTTTTATTAGTCAGCTTTTCATCACTATAACCAAAATACCTGATAAGGAAGAAAAGTTTATTTTGGACTCATGGTTTCAGAGGTTCAGTCCATTGTTGGCTAACTCCTTTGCTGTAAGCCCCAGGTGAGGCAGAAGAGTAGGAAAGAGTGTGGAGGGGGAAAGCTGCTTAGCTCATGACAGCAAGGAAGGGGAGAGAGAGAGGGAGAGAGAGAGAGAGAGAGAGAGAGAGAGAGAGAGAGAGAGAGAGAGAGAGGTGTACCAGGGACACATAAACTCCCAAGCCACACCCCCTGTGACCTATTTCTCCAGCCACACCCTCCCTGCCTACAGTTGCCAGTTAATCCATTTAAATTATTAATCCAGCAAACTGATTAATATAATAATTACTTTAGAGCACTCATATTCTAATGGTTTCACTTCTGATTATTCCTGTGTTGTTTTATTCATAAGCTTTTAGGTGATACCTCATACCCAAACCATAACATTTTATTGATTATTTTTTTGTTTAATTTCCTTTTCTTCCCATTTGGATCATTCTGAGTTGTTGTTTCTCTAAGATGGGATTCAAATCTGTCAATGATACATCAAAGAATTTATTTATTTTAAAAGGTCTTTTAAATGCAAACTATAAGATGAAATTATCTCAGAATGAAGGACAATTTCTTAATTTGAGAAAATTTGCCTAAAATAAAAGTTATTATCTTCTTCTTGTTCTTCTCATTTCTCTTTGGATGAGATAAGAGGTCAGCCTAGATTGGAATGAAGACTTATGACTGACTTGATAGCTTTGGAGACCTGTTTTTTTTTCTGATATTCTTTGAGATTATTTTGGTCATGAACTCCAAAATACCTGAGAAAAATCAATGGTCATCCTTTCCATGGTAAAACCTCTTAGGATATGGTTATGCCTGACTCAGACGTCATCCATCTGTCCCCCCTACAACTTTAGTAGTACAGTATAGATGTAGGTACCCAGGACCATAAGACAATAAAATGTATATTTTTTATGATCACAAAATTTCAATGTATCAATGTTTATTTTAGAAGAAGATAGATAAAATGCTACATTAAATACTGTAAACATTTTTTAAAAGGTAAAAATGAGTTACCAATTTCATTTATGCTCATAAAAGTATCACTCCAGCAATAAGCCTTTTCATTCAGTATGTTTCTTCTAAAAACTATGCACATATAACAAATTCAGGGAGGTTCTCTTTTCTCAACTATTTAGTTATGTGTGTGGGGTGGGTGTGTGTATACATATATATGTATATAGGTATATACATATATATATGCGTATATATATGTATATATATATATATATACATATGGGGGAAGGATAGATACACACACATACATATATACATTTGTATTTTGAAAATTTTTTTTTCTGGTTCAACTCATACTAGTGCTTTTCTCTAAAAAATGTTTTCTGAATGTTAACAATAATTGGAACAAATAAGGTGTTAGCTATGACATTATATGGAACAGTTGTATCTACTTGAATTTCTTAAAATAGACTCTTAGAAAACAACACTGTAATATAATTTTAATGACAACTATATGCCTAAATTTGGTGCTTTTCTTTGTCAAGAAATAATTTCTTGTGGCATATTTGGAAGACTTCTTAATTGTTGCATTTCTGTTGACTTTAAGGGTTAGAAATAATTGTTATTTAGAAAACTATCTTGGTTGTAATAGATAAAATGCATAGTATATATTTCTGGTTTAATGAGGATATCATCATTAAGTAGAGAACGTCTTTTAAAAATCTAATGTCCACACAAGTTTCATCAGAATTTAATATGCCAATTTTGGTTTTATGAACTGGAAAATTTTAAAAATGTGTTATTTAACTAAATTGTAATATATAAGTATAGTATTGTTAATATATCTTACAGAAATTCATTCAAAGGTTTCATACATCTTTCAATAATTTTTACATGTTTTGCTGTTAGTACATGGTGAGTAATATGACTTAGAAAATAATTCAACAACCTGAATTTTAAAGTGAGATTAGTAGTATTTTATGGTTTGTATGTGAGGTGTCCCCTAAAAGCTTATATTTAAAACAATGCAAGAACACTCAGAGGTGAAATGACTGGGTTGTGAGAGCCTAAACTCAATCAGTAAATTAATTCCCCTGATAGGGATTAACTGAGTGGTAACTGAAGGTGGGTAGGATTTGGCTTGAAGAGGTGGGTCATTGGGGGCATGCCTTTGGGGTATATATTTAATGAGGTGAGCTTAGTCTCTCTATGCTTCCTGATCATTCTGTGAGCCACTTCTCTCTGCCACTCTCTTCCACCATGATGTTCAGCCTGACCTTAATCCCCAAGGAATGAAACTGGCTGTCTATGGACTGAAACCTCTGAAACCACGAGCCCCCAAATAAACTTCCTCCTCTAAAGTTGTTCTTGTCAGTTATTTTAGTCACAACACTGCAAAAGCTGACTAAAATATAGTAATAAGAATATCTGCCGGGTGCGGTGGCGTACGCCTGTAATCCCAGTCCTTGGGAGGCTGAGGCAGGAGGATTGCGAGTTCAAAGCCAGCCTCAGCAATGGCGAGGCACTTAGCAACTCAGTGAGACCCTGTCTCTAATAAAATACAAAAAAGGGCTGGGGATGTGGCCCAGTGGTAGAGTGCCCCTGAGTTCAATCCCCCTCCAAAAAAAAAAAAAAAAAAAAAAAAATATATATATATATATATATATATATATATGTATAAATAAGAATAATATAACTGAGAATTGTTGCATCAATATATCAGAAAGGATTTTTTTTCAAATGTTAGTTCACTTATAAGTATAATGGTACTATTTATTTTTTTTTTTTTTTTTTTTTTTTTTTTTTTTAAATTATTTCCCAAAGTAGCTTGTATTTATATTTTATAGTCTCATCCTTCATTTTTTTTTTGACTTTTTATATAATTTTATTTTTATAATTTTTAATATGTACAACTCATAGTGCATATATTTAGTATCTTTTTACATACAACTGTTTGTATACAAAGTATATTCGTACAGTTCAGGTCTTCAATCATGCATTAAGGAAAATGATATCCGTCTCATTCAACCACCTTTTTTTTTTTTTCTCTCCCCCCTCCCTCCCCTCTCTCTCCCTCCCTTACCCTCTCTTCCCTTGACCATTCAAGTGTTCCTCTTATCCTCCTATGTACCCCCATCCAACAATACTTTGAAATAGCCTCCTTATATAAGAGAGAACATTTGGTACTTGGATTTTTGAGACTGACTAAATTCACTTAGCATTATGTCTTCCAACTTCATCCATTTACCTGCAAATGCCATTAATTTGTTTTCTTTTATTGCTGAGTAAAATTCCATTGTGCGTATATACCACATTTTCTTAATCCACTCATTTACTGAGGGACATCTAGGTTGGTTCCACAACCTAGCTATTGTGAATTGTGTAGCTACAAACACTGAGATAGCTGTGTCACTGTAATATGCTGCTTTTAAGTCCTTTGGGAATAGACCCAAGAGTGGGATGGCTGGGTCATAGGGTGGTTCCATTCCCAGTTTTCCAAGAAATCTCCATACTGCTTTCCATAACGGTTGCACCATTTTGCAGTCCCACCAGCAATGTATGAGTGTGCCTTTTTCTCCACATCCTCTCCAACATTTATTGTTGCTTGTGTTCCTGATGGCTGCCATTCTGACTGGAGTGAAGTGAAATCTTAGAGTAGTTTTGATTTGCATTTCTCTAATTGCCAGTGATGTTGAACATTTTTTCATGTATTTGTTGATTAATCGTGTATCTTCTTCTGAGAGGTGTCTTCTCAATTCCTTAGTCCACTTATTGATTGGGTTATTTGTTTTTTTAGTGTAAAGTTTTTTGAGTTCTTTATATATTCTAGAGATTAGTGCTCTATCTGATGTGCATGTATTAAATATTTGTTCCCAATTAGTTGGCTCTCTATTCACCTCACTGATTGTTTCTTTTGCTGAAAAGAAGCTTTTTAGTTTAAATCTATCCCATTCATTAATTCTTGGTAGTAATTCTTGCGCTACAGGATTCTTATTAAGGAACTTGGGGCCTAATCCAACATGTTGGAAATTGGAGCTTACTTTTTCTTCTATTAGGTGTATTGTCTCTGGTCTAATTCCTAGGTCCTTGATCCACTTTGAATTGAGTTTTGTGCATGGTGAGAGATAAGGGTTTAATTTCATTTTGTTGCATATGGATTTCCAGTTTTCCCAGCACCATTTGTTGAAGAGGCTATCCTTTCTCCACTGTACATTTTTGGCACCTTTGTCTAATATAAGATAGCTGTAATTATATGTATTAGTCTCTGTATCCTCAATTCTGTACCATTGGTCCACCAGTCTGTTTTGGTGCCAATACCATGCTGTTTTTGTTACTATTGCTCTATAGTATAATTTAAAGTCTGGTATGGTGATGCCCCCTGCTTCACTTTTCTTGCTCAGGATTGCTTTGGCTATTCTGGGTCTCTTATTTTTCCAGATGAATTTCATGACTGCTATTTCTATTTCTTTGAAGAATGACATTGGGATTTTGATTGGAATTGCATTAAATCTGTATAATGCTTTTGGTAGTATGGACATTTTGACAATATTAATTCTACCTATCCAAGAGCAAGGCAGGTCTTTCCATCTTCTGAGTTCATCTATAATTTCTTTCTTTAGTGTTCTATAATTTTCGTTATAGAGGTCTTTCACCTCTTTCGTTAGGTTGATTCCCAGGTATTTTATTTTTTTTGATGCTATTGCAAATGGGGTATTTTTCATCATTTCCCTTTCAGAGTCTTTGTCGCTGATGTACACAAATGCCTTTGACTTATGTGTATTGATTTTGTATCCTGCAACTTTGCCAAATTTGTTTACTAATTGTAAAAGTTTTCTGGTAGAGTTTTTTGGGTCTTCTAGGTAGATTATCATGTCATCAGCAAATAGTGCTAATTTGAGCTCTTCTTTTCCTATCTTGATCCCTTTAATTTCTTTTGTCTGTCTAATTGCTCTGGCCAGAGTTTCCAGTACTATGTTAAATAGCAGTGGTGAAAGGGGACATCCCTGTCTTGTTCCAGTTTTTAGAGGGAATGCTTTCAATTTTTCTCCATTTAAGATAATGTTAGCTCGGGGCCTTGCATAAATAGCTTTTATTATGTTAAGATATGTTCCTGATATTCCTAGTTTTTCCAGTGTTTTGAACATAAAGGGGTGTTGTATTTTGTCAAATGCTTTTTCTGCGTCAATTGAGATGATCATATGATTTTTGTCTTTAAGTCTATTGATGTGATGTATTATGTTTATTGATTTCCAAATATTGAACCAGCCTTGCATCCCTGGGATAAACCCCACTTGATCGTGGTGAACTATCTTTTTGATATGTTTTTGTATCCGATTTGCCAGGATTTTGTTGAGGATTTTTGCATCTATGTTCATTAAAGATATGGGCCTGAAGTTTTCTTTTTTGGATGTGTCTTTGCCTGGCTTTGGAATTAATGTAATATTGGCCTCATAGAAAGAGTCTGGAAGAGCTCCCTCTTTTTCTATTTCTTGAAATAGTTTGAAGAGCATTGGTATTAGTTCTTCTTTGAAAGTCTTATAGAACTCGGCTGTAAACCCATCAGGTCCTGGACTTTTCCTTGTTGGTAGCTTTTTGATGACATCTTCTATTTCTTCGCTTGTAATTGATCTATTTAAATTATGTATAGCCTCCACATCCAGTTTAGGCAAATCATATGACTCTAGAAATCTGTCAATGCATTCAGTATTTTCTATTTTATTAGAGTACAAGTTTTCAAAGTAATTTCTAATTATATTCTGTATATCTGAGGTGTTTGTTGTGATATTCCCTTTTTCATCACGAATGTTAGTAATTTGAGTTTTTTCTCTTCTTTTTTTCGTTAGCATCGCTAAGGGTCTGTCAATTTTGTTTATTTTTTCAAAGAACCAACTTTTAGTTTTGTCAATTCTTTGAATGGTTTCCTTAGTCTCAATTTCATTAATTTCTGCTCTGATTTTAATTATTTCCTGTCTTCTACTGCTCTTGGTGTTGGTCTGTTCTTCTTTTTCTAATGCTTTGAGCTGTGATGTTAAGTCATTTATTTGTTGGTTTTTTTTTCCTCTTAAGGAATGAACTCAGTGCAATGAATTTTCCTCTTACTACTGCCTTCATAGCGTCCCAGAGATTTCTATATGATGTATCTGTGTTCTCATTTACCTCTAGGAATTTTTTGATCTCCTCTTTGATGTCTTCTTCAACCCCTTGTTCATTCAGTAGCTTGTTGTTTAGCTTCCAGTTGATGGAGTAGTTTTTCTTATTCCTTGTTTTGTCGTTGATTTCCAATTTCATCCCTTTATGGTCCGATAGCATGCAGGGTAGTATCTCTATTTTTTTATATTTGCTGAGAGTTGCCTTGTGACATAATATATGGTCTATTTTGGAGAAGGAGCCATGTGCTGCTGAGAAAAATGTGTATTCGTTTACTGAGGGATGAAATATTCTATATATGTCTGTTAGGTCTAAATTGTTAATTGTTTTGAGGAGGCTTAAAGTTTCTTTGTTTAGCTTTTGTTTGGATGATCTATCCATTGGTGAGAGAGGTGTGTTGAAGTCCCCTAGAATAACTGTGTTGTGGTCTATTTTATTCTTGAACTTGAGAAGCGTTTGTTTGATGAATGTAGGTGCTCCATTATTTGGGGCATACAGATTTATGATTGTTATATCCTGTTGATGGATGGTTCCCTTAAGTAATAAGAAATATCCATCTTTGTCCCTCTTGATTAGTTTTGGTTTGAAGTGTACCTTATTTGATATGAGAATGGAAACCCCTGCTTGCTTCCGCCGGCCATGTGAGTGATAAGACTTTTCCCAGCCTTTCACTTTCAGTCTGTTGATGTCTTTTTCTATGAGGTGTGTTTCTTGGAGACAGCAAATTGTTGGGTCATTTCTTTTAATCCATTCTGATAATCTGTGTCTTTTGATTGGCGAGTTTAGGCCATTAACATTCAGGGTTATTATTGAGATGTGATTTTTATTCCCATCCATTTTTATTTGAATTATGGTCTTTAGCTTAATTTGGTTTCTCTTCTGGTTGGTATTTCCTTTAGTTTAATATCTCCCTTTGGTGATTTTCATTATCATCTTTCTCTTCTTCTTCATGAAAAATGTTGCCCAGGATGCTCTGAAGTGCTGGCTTTCGAGTTGTGAAATCTTTTAACTTTTGCTTGTCGTGGAAGGTTTTTATTTCATCTTCGAATCTAAAGCTTAATTTTGCTGGATATAAGATTCTTGGTTGACATCCCCTTTTCTTTCAGAGCTTGAAATATGCTATTCCAGGATCTTCTTGCTTTTAAGGTCTGGGTTGAAAAATCTGAACATAGTCTGATTGGTTTCCCCCTATATGTAATTTGCTTCCTTTCTCTTGTGGCTTTTAGTATTTTCTCCTTGCTCCGTGTATTAGGCATTTTCATTATAATGTGTCTAGGTGTGGATCTGTTGAGATTTTGTTTGTTTGGTGTTCGGTATGCCTCTTGAACTTGATTTTCCATTTCATTCCTCAAGCTTGGAAAATTTTCTGTAATTATTTCATTAAATAGATTACTCATTCCTTTGGCTTGAAACTCTGCCCCTTCCTCTACGCCGATCACTCTTAAGTTTGGTCTTTTTATGCTGTCCCATAATTCTTGGATGTTATGTTCTTGATTACTAACAAGTTTTGCTGTATGGTTTAAATTCTTCTCTAGGACATATATTTTGTCTTCATTGTCTGAGGTTCTTTCTTCCAAGTGGTCCATTCTGTTGGAGATGTTTTCAATTGAGCTTTTATTTTGGTTTATTGCTTCTTTCATTTCTGGAATTTCTGTTTGGATTCTCTTTAGAGCCTCTATTTCCCTATTGAAGTAATCTTTTACTTCCTGTATTTGTTTTTGGAGTTCTTTGTCAAAATGATCTTTTGCCTCCTGTACCTGCTCCCTCATCTCATTTTTGAGTTCATTCTTAAGTTCCATAAACATTTGGCATATGTAATTTCTAAATTCCATCTCTGGCATTTGACCAACTGTGCTTGCCATGACATCTACCGATGAGGTATCTTGATTTGTTTGTGTCATTTTCTTTCCTTGTTTTTTCATGTTGCTTGTGTGTCTATTCTTCCTGCACTGTGGGACCTTGACTGTTTCGATTTTACCTTAAAACCTTATGTTGTTCCTGTAGTACAATGCTATCAGATCACCTTATAATTCCTTTACACTTTTAAAACCTAACACTTTCTATTCAGAAAATCCAAGTTTGATCACAATGTACAGATTTTGTTAACCCAGATATTATTTCCAATTTACTCTGTACGCTTCTGATAGGGTTTTATAGCTTCAAGTATTGGATACAGAGGTGTTATGTTTAGGAAGAAGGAAGTGTCTTGAATTGTTCTTTCTTGGAAAGTATGAAAAGAGATATCTATTGAAATGGTTTAGTGGAAGTGGTTTAGTATCAGTAGACGATGGAAGAAAGAGAATGGGGTTGACAATTAGGTAAGAAGATCAATTTATATATATAGTAAGTTGGAAAAGAAAAAAAAATGATAAAAGAGTAGGAATTGGTGTAAGAGAGAGGAGAGAGAGAATCAAGGAAATAGAGAGTAAACTATATATAACACCACTTTGCTACCCAGTTCAATTGCGCCAGTTCTAGAAATCCCAAGTTTTGCGTATAACTTGTTTTTGCCTCTGTTTAGAATGCACTGGCAGGATGTAAACATGAAAGATGAAGGAGGAAGAAAAGATACAAGAGTGAGAAGGAGGAAAAGAATGAAAGAAAAAAGGAACGGAAGCAAACAAACACACTAACAATCAATGCGGAAGGAAAAAAAAAAAAAACGCAGAACAAAACAAAGCCAAAAAAAGGAAAAGAAAAACAAACAAACAAACAAACAAAAAAACCCCTCCCTGCAATCCAAAAAATCAAGCAGACCAATAAAAAGAAAAGGAAAAAAAAAAAAGTCAAACCCCAAGTCTCAGACAAAACGGGCCCTGGGAAGCCCCCCTCTTTTTTTTCCTTTCCAGTTCAAACCAATTGCTATTGGATCACAGTCTGTGATTCTGTTAGTGAAATCAAGGCTGCATCTTAGGCCAGTGGCTGCACGGATCAGTGAAGGAGTGGCCCAGGGGGACTGCGTGTGTCAGCAGATGAATGGCGCCGGGAAGGGAAGGGGACCTTCCAGAAGGCACCCCCTCCCCAAGCCCACCCACAGCTGCAGCCTCTTGTGGCCGCTGCGCTAGCCTCAGAAACGCCTTCCCCTGCTGACTTGTCTCTCTCTCTCTCTGGTAGTGGTAATCAAACCATCCAGGAGATCGGTATTTTCTATTATATATAGGCTAGAAATATAGCTAATGGTAACTCATGGAAGTCCCAGATTCAAACTTTGTTTTGCCACTTACCACTTAATGGGGCTGCTAATGGTTTCTCATATTAGCCACTGGGCTCTTCAAAGGAGAAGAGGTATAATAACCTACAAAAAGAATTATTCCAAGGTAATGTTTGCACTGCAAAATGCAAGGAAGACAACTAGCACTCAATAAATAATAGTAACACAATGATAATGTTAATCTACCATGTTAAAACAAAAGAAGCTATATTATTAAAGCATTTTAGAAATGTTGCATATATAAAAGGTGAACAGCTTTTATTTTTTCTTCAGTGATCCCTAGAGCTTTTAAAATGCTAATGTGCATTGTGAATCTCTTGAAATTCTACAATTCCCAAACTTAATTAACTATGAAGCACCCTCCTTTTTTCCCCCACAGAGCATCTCTTGGGACTAGTGTTCTTCCCACACACTTTCTTAAATGATTTCTTAGGTAAACACCTACCTATTAATCATAATGCATGCAAAATTCATATCACTTAGGTTTTCAACTGCTTGAATAAAAAAATTAAGTATTAAATGTCAAATATCAGAGTAGTGAATGCTTACAAAGCTGTTCATGAACATGACAGTCAGCTAACTAGAATATTTTAGGAATAAAAATTTCAACTGCACCAAAATTAATCTCTCTGTTCTAGATGTTCCTGAAACGACCAGAGCATAATATCCAACTAATACCAGTGTTAGTAATTGTCATTTATTTATTAACAACTAGAATAAAAATCTATTTATTTACAGTTAATTTGTGTTAACAAAAATATCACATTATATTCCTTCAGTTTGTAGGGGCAAAGGAAAATTTCCATTTTATCTTCTGAAGTTTCCCTGATTAAACTAGCAAAGGTTATATAAGAGAAAAGGCACACACAAATTTATTAATATGCAAAAGGACAAATCATACAAGGGAAAAAATCATAAGAGTATAATTTCCCATTCATTCAAAAGTACTTAGAAACTTATATACCCCATTTCTATACGGAAGGGTGAAATAGGGACTGTTGGGGAACATGAAATGATTTCTAAAGGAACTGAATGGGTTTGCTGAACATGGAATGGGCTGGGACAATTCCACAGAAGACACAATATCTTGTAAATGATTTTCTTTGGGACTGAAATAGAGGAGAATACTGTGTGACAAAAGTCTGTCAAAGTGTATAGCCAGACTTTAGTCTCTTCCTGTGAGTTTAGTTAACAGAAATGCCTGGAAGGGCCTACAGGTGATTGTTTTCTTCCATGTGGGCCCAACTTTTCAGCAAAGGAAATGGCAGAATACAGCATCTTCCAGCACCTGCTGATAACTTTCTATAATTTGAAATAATCAGCATATGGGGTGCCATGGGTGGAGATGGCAGTTCCTAGATTCCTGCAGTTTATATTACAATTCTCTTTAGGGTCCAATAATGTATAATAATGTATAATACATATGTAATATATGTATATGTACACACATACACACACACACACATACACACACACCACTAATGGCAAGATTTTTATCTTTCCCTCCTACAAAAGTTCATAGATTCCTAATCTATCTAATAGATTGGTTGTTGAAATCATTAGATATTGTATATCAACTTTAAGCTTTAAAATCTCAAATACTACCCTCACTTGTGCAATTTTTATTCCAGTTGGTCAGCCTTGTATAGATTTTAAAAATACACCTTACTCATTGTCCCAGAGGGATTCACAAGGAGCTGACTTCTCTTTGTCTTCAGTCTAACTCTGAGCTCTTAACACATACTAATGTTCTGCACAGATTTGCTTCTCCCTCACTCTGCACCACATCTCTAGAACTTCATGCATTTCATCACTTAAGCTTTCTCCACCTAGAGTTTTGTAGGTTCCTCTACACTTCAGGTTGTTTGCTTGTCTCTATGCCTTGTGTATATCATTCTTTTTTTTTATTTATAATAATAGAATGTATTACAATTCATAGTGCACGTACATAGCATCTTTTTACACAAAACTGTTTGTATACAAAGCATATTCATACCATTCAGGTCTATTGGCTGCTATCTCCAATTTCATTGTTCCACTTGGACATCACCAGTTCTAGAGACCTTCTCAAAGCCTTAATCATAACTGCTTATGATTCCATTAAGCTCTATTCCCATCTCAAACTATTCTCTTATTTGCAGTGAACATGTTGTAGTCTAACAATCTAAACTTTTATTCCTAAAAGGTCACCTTTTTGAGGACAAATATTGTGGCTCGTTAATTCTTAGCATCTCTGTGGCATATTGCTTGATCTATGATTATTATTTGTGATTGACCTCACTAAGTGTTAGCAAATTTTTCCATTAGTAGATTAACCTTACAAATCTGTGAACCATTCAAGTTACCCACATAGCATCTTGAGAGTATTTGATCTGCTAAGTCAATATTTCCAGGCAAATGCTATTATATAACACTGAGAGCTCATCCTTTCAAACCCTAAACTTCCCTTTCCCAAAGATATCTGCTCACCCACTGATTTTCTGAATTATTTTAATACCAACTGCATCTTATTCAGGCACTTGCTGGTAATGAACTTTTCATGCTGAGCCCACTAATATCCTTTGAATTCTTATATTTTCTCTCAGCCCTCTTTCTGGGTAGACTCTCAGAATGTTCATCAGCCCCCATGGTGCCCAAATTGATCTTCATTGACATGACCAAAATCATGCAGAGGATACTACATTAGGGAATTAAGAAAAGCAGGAACTTGAAAGAAAGAGTTTGTTTTAAATATGTACTTAATTTTCCTCCTCTTTATTCTTTAGCAAGAATCAGTTATTCTCATGATGTCCCTTTCCATTTCCCATTGTCAATTGCACTGATGCCATTTCTAGGACCTCTTTAGGACAAGGGATTTCAGGATAAAGACAATAATGGAAGCTAGGGCAGAAGTCATGATTTGTCCTGTGTATCAATTTTAAATTATCTTTTAAAATCTCAAGATGTGCACATGACATGTGCTCAAAGAAAGAACTTCCATCCACCCGGCCCCTCCCAGACATCTACTAGCAAACCAGTGCTCACACCCTCTTATATTTAGGAGACTTGTATAGACCTGGGACTTACAACCAAAGTTAAGTTTCGTTTGAGTTCCACATGATCCTGATTTCAGAGAATAAATCCTGTTATTTTCACTGTCCTATTGGGCATGGGAAAGTATAGAAATAAGGATGAGAAAAAAGAATATAAATAGACAGGAGGAGAGAATATTGCAATGCTTTAGTTGAGCCTGGCAGGTATATAGAGTTGTATACTGCACATAAGGCAGAAATTTCATTTTTATCCATTTTTATCACATTTTCTTTAGTGAACAGAAGGAGGAAAAAGAAAGAGTATGACTTCGTACTAATTAGAAAAATAAAGATAAAAATAGGCATCTTGAAATTGGACATTTTATGGGCACCATTTGTTCTCTCTTTTCCTTCTGTTTTTTATCCAGAGCTTCTTTTCCTCTGGGTTTGTCCCCTTAATGTATTCTCATCTCATTTTATCAGCTGTCTTTAACTGCTTCTGACCTATCTCACAGGCATGGGCCCTTGCAATGACAGGTGTCAGCAGCTCTTCACAGCTGATAGAGCTGATTTTCCCCCATTAAAAAAAGAAAACAACAAACACCTGTTTTGACTCTTGTCCCTTCTTTTTCACCAATGGCAAATTAAACTGACAATCAGTGGCAGAGGGGACTTAGTTTTCAGTCAAATAATTTTTAAATATATTTTTTTTGCCAATAGTTTCCCTTCTGTTATTTCTTCCATGTATGTTTCTTAATGCTTAGATTATTTTTATAGTACATTCAAGTCTTGGCTTTTAATAGCTAGGATTTTATTTTCTCACTTCCCAGATTTAACTAGCAGTGCATCTGCTATATCTGACCCCATGATTGGTCATGTCCTGAAAGTTTCAAATAACTACGTTATATTTCATTCATTTGCTAAGAACACAAATGTCTCTGATATGGTGATGCTGTCAGATGTTGGGGCCAATGATCCCAATAACATATGATTCCTGTTATTGAAAGCTGAGCATGTAGTGGCTAGCTGGATGCCAACAGTTTAATAGGTAGACATGCAGAGACACAAACCCGGAAGTTTTGCATGGATAATCCCTTGGGTTACATGTAAACTGTCTCAGAAAGTGTCCTGCCTATGATAGGATGCTACTTTGCCCATTCCCAGATGGTAACCAGTAGAGTCTTTGAGGACTACTTTGTCCAACAAGTATTTTTGTCCTAAGATTGTGCTTTTTATAAACACAGCAAAACTGCATTTAAAAGTAGAACGATTTTTAAAAAGAAGGAAGAAAAACGCAAGTTGGGGGAAAACTGCTAATTTTGGATTTAAATGAAATCAAAATTAGAATATTATGTAAGAATCCATATGTTAACCTTCACAAAAGCATAGAACACTTAAAAGAACTGTCCCTGACATGTTGAGGGAAATGGAATGGCTTGGTGCATCTCATTTTTTATAGTTGACAATAAAGGAAACTTGTACTTTAGTTCTGATTATTTCTGTCATGGGAGATAAAATAAGAGAAAGTAAAACTTGTTGATTATCTTAATATTGCATAATGTATTTTAACAAGACATTCAAGTAGGTTTAATGGTTCTTAACACTGGTATATACTTGGACCAGGTTTTAATGCAGGTTTGTTTGATTTCAGTCTTCCAACCAAAGTAGTTTCTGAAGAGGTTTTCCAAACTATAAACCCAGCGGTATACACTTAGCATACACTATAGGTGATTCCAATGAAAATGGTTTAGAGGTGAAATACTGCACTTGCATCTTGAATTATTACCGTCAATCAATCACCTGTTATTCAGGACAAGTTACATTAAGCGCTACATTAATCATGGAACTATGGAAAGTATTGAAAAAAGAGAATTATATAGGCCAAGGCTCAACTTTCAGTGAGCTTGCACTCACCAATTGTTATGGTTTGGATATTAGTCTCGCAAAAGCTCTTCTGTTAATGTAGGAGGTGAAATTATTAGATTATGGGAACTATAACCTTATCAGTTCATTCTGATTTGAATGGACTGACTAGATGATGGGGCATAACTGCAGGGGGTATGACCCCTGAGGTTGTGCCCTGAAAGGGTTCACCTTCCCTGAGGACCCTTCTCCATTCTCTCTCTGCTTCCTGGCTTTCATGAGGTGAGCATATTTCCTCTGGTGCCTTTCTGCCATCATGTTCTGCCTCACTTGGGCCCAAAGCAATGGAGTTGACTGACCATATATTGAACCTCTGAAACCATGAACCCAAAATAAAGTTTTCCTCCTTTAAGTTGTTCTTATCTAGTATTTTGGTCACAGTAATGAAAAGCTAACACAACAATGGTTATGGAAATTCAGAATAACAATATTTAAAGTGTATGAGCATTTATCATATTTCAGGTCCCATTCAAACTTATTATATAGATGATCTCATTTAATTCTTGAAACAGGCCAGTGTGGTAGGTACCATTTTAATTTCCACTTGTGAATGAGAAATTAGAGCATAGTATAGTTAAACAACTTGTATCATTGGCTTGTAATTAAACAACTTGTATCAATGGCTTATTTACAGAACACTTCAAAAGTAGGTGTAATTTACTGAGTAAAAAACAATGTTTCTTTGTAACAAAGAAAAGAGGGGAAACATGAGAGGTAGATGTCGCTCAGGTTGCTAGGAATTTCTGTACCCTCTTTGATTAATCTATTAACTATGTGTCTTTGGATGCACCATGGCTACTAAACTCAATTAGCTCATATACAAAATGTGGATAATGGCCAGGCATGGTGACACACTCCTGTAATCCCAGCAAATCAGGGGGCTGAAGCAGGAGGTCACAAGCTCAAGCCGGCCTCTGTAACTTAGTGAGGCCCTAAGTAACCTAGTGAGGCCCTTTATCAAAATAAATTATAGAAAGGGCTGAAGCTGTGGCTCAGTGGTTAAGTACCCATGGGTTCAATTCTCTGTGTCCCCCCAAAAATGTGGATAATAAGAATTGACAGTCACTAAAACCACCAATGAGCTCCTCATCTGTCAAAGGGATGTTTGTATTTGTAGAAAGATGCCCAGACATTTATCTAAATAATAAAGAGGATTGAAATACATTTTTTTTAAATTCGGAATTTCATTATATCTCTTCTATTTCTTCCTTACAGCCCAGAACTAATCCTTCTGTCATTATATGGCTCATTATTACACAAATATAAATAAAGCTCACTCAACATATTTTCATTGAAAAACACAGAAAACAAAAGGTTCAAAATTTGAGCAAAGTATTGTATTAATGTATGTCATGAGAAAGAACCACAATTACTCATAGATGATAGAAATTATCTTTATCATCAGAGTTCATTTTGGAGAATTAGGTTAGATTTACTCTAAGCTTCCAAACTTCAAACACACAGTACGTGAACAAGTAAAAATGGTAACAAATGAATTTTTAACTAGTTCACTTTTATTGAAGGATATGTTAATTTGGGCTCTCTTCCTTTTTTTTTTTTTTTTTTTTTTTTTTTTTTTTACAAAAACAGAATTTATTTTCATACTGGCTATAATACTTGATTTTTATGTGCATTTTTCACAGCCTTGATTTTTTATGTGCATGACAGCCCTAGGACAATTGGTAACTTAGCTTGGCAGTGGCAGAGCAAAGCCAGAGCTGGTGAAGGGAAGTGACCTTCTTCAGAATCACCCTGGCTTCCCCTGCTGCCAATCAGCTGAGCTCACACTGAGCCTGACCCAGAAAATTGGTCAGGTTAGATAGGAAAGGAGGAAATTTCTTCCTTTTTTTCTTCTTTTATGTGTATTTTTTTTTCTTTATCTTTTGGACTTAGAAGAAGAAGAAAAAAAGTGTTAAAAGGATTTAATGCCTGTATTCACTCTGGGATACTCATTTCAAAAATGAACTTCAAACTGGAATAAACATACAAAAACTTGAGAAAGAAATGGTCAATCTCATAAGTATGCCAAACAACACTTACAAGTGTAAGTGAATTTTTATGTTTGCTTCTAGGGTAAACCCAAGTATTTAAATGATACCTTTTTAAAAATACCCTTGTTTATGGTTATTCTACTTTTTTTATGAAAGGAAGTGATTATTTTAGATGGGGATTTTTTTGACCTTTGAGGGGAATAGAATTAGACCTTACTAACAGTAAAGAAATATGTGGAGAAATACAGGCTTATTAAAACATACACAAACAAACAAAAACTTGCACCATTAACTTTGACCTTGATCTCTCACTTTACACTTTCATCAAAAAGCTGTTAACAATGTACTCATCCCCACTGTGCTCTGTGGGAAAGGTAAGGCTGCTGCAGAGACTATTCAACTCAGGGTCACAGGGACTTGTTAAAGGCACTCTAACCTTGTCTTTGCAAGCTACTTTATTTTTTTCATAGTTTTTTTTTTTTTTTTTTTTCCCTGCTCTAAGTCAAAATAACATTTTAGAAATGGAGATTCACCTCCACATTATTTGAGTTGCTAATGTTATTATTTTTAGTGGAACTTTTCTGAAATGCCTTTGTTTTAATATAATTGTCATGTTCTTCCTCATAACATTATGCAGTTAGGTACATGGCTAATTATTGGGTGTTTAATGTCAAAATGCATAATGTATCTGGCACGTGCAGGCCTTTCCTCCCTACCTGATACCCTAATAGCATTGTGCTGGGTACTGACCACAAAAGAATACAAGCAGGACTGTTGGTTTGGTGGCAGGGATACTTATAGGGGAAAATAATTATTCTGATAGAACATATATTACACTTTGTGGTGGAGAATTATGATTATAGGCATTTAAAATGCATGGAATGTTTCTGCTAAACCTACGTGATTTGGAAAGCCTTTCTATACAAGGCTTATTTACTCTCAGAACTCTAAATTTACCATGTCATTTTAACACAGTCTTGGGGGCTGACAGAGCCAGGGATACTCTCATAGACTAATGTAAGTGGACATACAGAAGTGCCAAAGTGCATTAGGAAAATGGAAATCTATTCTGCTTCATGGTTGAATTTACCCTTCTCTAGAGACTGAATTTATTTGCATATTTTATTTCAAATATATTTGAGTTACACTGAAAGAGGTTTGAAAGTAAATAAACGCCATGATTAAACGACAGACATAACAATGGCAAACCTGGTAGCCACACATGAATTTTCCTTTCCATAGAATTTAACTATTCTTCACTTTTGAGTTAAAAAAAAAAAAAAAAAAAAAAAAAACTTTCCTGTTATAACCGAGTGAAATTATATAGGAAAAGGTTGGCCAGATAAAAGGTATAGTTGATACTTACTATATGAATTACTTACACATAAGGAAAATTAATAAATAAATAAGATGAAATTATAGGAGCTTATATAGTTGATTTTCCTAAGTAATTTTTCTTTTTTCTAAACTTTCTACCCTGAATCCATGCATGGTTGTCTTCTGCTAAATATTTGGAAATATTGAAATCACTACAAAGAGTTTACAGGTGATCAACTTACTTCTCAAGTAAAAGAAATATGGAAACTTGATTTATAAAACAAACAAACCTGCATTATGATGCCCCAAATTTGGAAAACTATCTCAACCAAAATTATCAAAATCAATCTGAACCCAAGTTTTTCAAATAATCTACAAATTTAAATAAAGACACATCTAGATAAGTTTAATTATAAAGCATGAATGCCTAATTTTTTAAAACCCATTATCAGCTTTGTTACTTCATTATATCATTAACAAGTTTTATTTATAAGGAGAAAGAATACTTGACAGAGTGACTTCTAATATTGAACATCGCATCAGTTAGGGTTTGAAAACATGGTTTAGATTCTTACATATGTCTTGATTATTTATCTTGATTTTGCTGGTAGACTCTTGGAATTTTCCTCTCAGTCTTGATGGTATTGGCACACTTTGCATTCACTATGCCCTTCTCTTCCCTCTACTGTTCTATTTCCCCTTATTATATGTTTTATGATATTTCCATTATTATATGTTGAGAACATATAATAATGGAAATATAATGATGGAACATATAATAATGGAAATATACCTCAAAATAAATATGTAAACAGAATAGTTATTTTCAGCTCTCAGTCACTCTTTACATATTGGTATGCTATTGACTTGCAAATGCTAGCTTCTGCTTTACCCAACATGTACAAATGGCCAAGCAGGTGGAATGGGAAACTAACTAAATGGCATGCAGGTAAACATAATCACCAAGGAAGCAGAGGGAAATTAATATATCAATGTCGTTATGACCACCATAAAATCTAGTCTGAGGTGCACAATAGATAACTGTTAAAATTATAAGATTTTTATTCTTTTCTCTTTGTCTTGCTTCTTACTTTCCAAATGTTGTGAGTTCTTAGACTAATGAATCCTGCATCTTTAGGATATTGAAATGAATTAAGCAATACTTTTCCTAAATATCAGCTTTCAAGTCAGAGTATTAGTTTGTGATTTTTCTTATATATAAAAATATGTCAGTGCACAACTGTAATCCCAGCAACGTGGGAGGCAGAACCAGGAGGATCCCAAGGTCAAGGCTGCCCTGGGGTAACTTAGTTTAAGCCTGTCTGAAAATAAGACAAATAGGGGTGGGGAGACAGCCTGGTGACAGAGCACTTGCCTAGCATGTGCAAGGACCTAGATTCAATTATGAATTCCACAAAAATAAAGAAATAAAAAGAAGTAATTACATAATATTTTGTTTTATTTTTCTATTTTACCATACACCAAGGAGGTTATGCCACAAATGTGTGTGATCATCATTTGAAAAAAAAGATAATATAAAATGTAGACTTAGACTATATTTTTACCAAAAAAAAAAATCCATTTATTGCTTTCCAGAGGACATGCTTTCTTACTCTCTTTGCTTTACTATCTATATATGTACATGTATACCCATATATAAAAATCTATAATTATAAATACAATGCATGTGATTAGACAAAAGGAAACAAAACAAGAAGAATAAAATTGTGACATGAAGCAGTTGTAGGTTATGGGAAGTTTGATTATCTATTTTTCTCTACACTTCTTTCCTCCTTAATTAATTAAGCATGCTGATCACACAAAATAAGTGGGAAGAAAAATTATCTTTATTTTTTATTTATTATTTTCTTATTCATTTGTCTTGCCATTGATTTTTCCCTTACTTCACGAACAGTGGCTCATGTAAATGAACTTCAAATCTGTAGTACCAGGTTAACAACACAATTCTATAACAAAAATAAACAGTATGCTTTGTAATGATTCTGAAGTAGAATTAAACATTTTAGTTCTGTTTATCCCAGTATTTTAAGTTTGCACTATATTGAATTGATTCTGGAACAGACTGCAGCATATATTCCTTCAAATTGATTTTTTCTGTGTATGATTTTATACCATTTTTATACCGTGTTTATTTATATAAGCCCAACATGAGGACGGTCCCAAAATATAACGATTTTCAGTTAATATAGTCTAAAAACAAAATTGAATCCCATCTTCCAACAATTTTATGGTTTCCTCCAATTAGGCCTTTTTTCTTTTCCAAGTTCCTATTTTTCTACCTACTTTACAGTATCTCCAAATGTTAGCTTCTTCTTCTTCTTCTTTTTTTTTTTTTAGTTGTAGATGGACACAATACCTTTATTTTACTTGTTTATTTTTTATGTGGTGCTGGGGATTGAACCCAGTTTTTCATTCATGCTAGGCAAGCACTCTACCACTGAGCCACAACCTCCATCCCCAAGTGTTAGTTTTTTATTTTTTTATGTTCTTAATTTTATTTGCTATATCATACTGCTTTATTTTCTTGTTTTCCTTTCCACCAATATTTCCTTCTTGCTTATTTAACTTTCTAATTAAATCTTTCCAGGATCCCGTTAGAGTTGCATAGCATGCTTCTGGCAGGCTGCATTTTGCTGTACTGCTTCAGCTTGATTTCGGGTACAACAATGTTGATATTTACAAAAGCATCCTGTGAAAGTCAATATTGTACCAGGCAGAGCAGAAAAACAGCTGGGTTGTCAAGCCTGACCTGCTAGCCCCACACTCAGATAGGGCTTAAAGGAATCAAGCCTAAAAGAAAACCTCAAGCATTTTTATATGTATTTTAGGTTATTCCTGAACCAAAGAAAGTTTCTAAGGAAGTGAATATCAGAACATAGAACTGAGTCTTTTTGTTATCTTCTCTTTAAATTTCTGTTTTGGGGTTGTAATTTGCCAGCCTTGAACGTGCTCATCTGAATGTTGCCTGGTTTTAAGTGCTACTTTTAAGCCACTTTATAAGTTAATAACAGGTGTAGCCTCTCAAGATATTTTTATTCATATGCTATTTAAACTGTAACCCATTAGCAGCAATTACTTTTGGTGAGTTTAGAAACATGCAGCATTTTACATTTGATGTGTCCTTTGCATTGATTCAAGGAAATCATGAGAGATCTGTGGTAAACTCTTTGGTGCAATTTGTAAAGAATAATTAATGAATCGCTGAATTGCATTTTTGAGAGCTAGTATTGATTTACATTTAAGAGTAGGCAATCAATATGACATTATTGATTAATAATAGGAATACTAAATTTTTTATATCATTTCCTCATACTATGGTTTTGTTAGTCCAACACTCCTGCACCTAATTATTTAAACTCCTATTGAACATTTTTTCCATAGAATACATAGTAAAATTCTGCCAAACAATTATGTGCTTGCTTTTAGTGCTACCTAATGACTATATCTATCACTTCACTGGACCATGGGCTCCTTGAGGCTGTGGTTTCTATCACAGTGCAGTCACAGCCCAGGTGTTGAACAGCTTCTGTTAATTAGTTGGTATTAGAGACATCATTTTACTTTCCCAGATAATACTATGAAAATGTGTTTGATTTCTTCACTATCATCTAGCATGTTTAGGAATTCAGTGGGGGGAACTGAGGAATGTATATAATTTGATAAAGGTGATAGTTATCACTTTGCTATCCTTTAAATATTTTATTATTCTTTTTTCTGACTATAATACATTTCCCACACCTTTATGTGAAAGTTTTATTAAAATAATATTAGCAATTGATAAAGTCACTCCATTACTTGACTCCCAACTTATTTTTTATACCTATTGGGTCATAAAACAATGCGAGAGCAGGAAAGAAATGAGTTTAAGTCCAGATTCAATTTAATTGTATTTCAAAGCAGCTTACAAGATTTCATATTTAATAATAATTAAAAATCTATATGTATTAAACTTTAAGAAGTTGTGACAGGATGAAAACACCAGAACACTAGAATTCTATTAATATTCCATATTTAAAAACAAAACATTTGATTCAAGAAAATGGTAAATTCATTTCATTATCTGGAAAATCTGTAGAATGAATTATTAAGTTGACTTTATGAAAGGGAGACACTCAGGAAAAAACATGTCTGTCGTCTGTGTAGCACAAAGGGACAATTTCCTTGGAATGAGCTCCTAAGTGCATCAAGAGTTTAAGGTGACCTTTAAGGAGATGCACTCTTATATGTTTATTGGCAATCACTTTTCTATTTCCTTCAAACTCTTTGATATTCTAATCTACCACTGGTCTAGTTTGTTCTAGCTACTATCCATAAGATTAAATGCAATATTTATTATGCCTTTCTTAATTTCAAAGGCGTTGATGAA
Organism: Tamias sibiricus; assembly: GCA_025594165.1. NCBI lineage: Eukaryota > Metazoa > Chordata > Mammalia > Rodentia > Sciuridae > Tamias > Tamias sibiricus. Next base: position 64,190,814 of record CM046658.1, on the reverse strand, counting down.
TGACGAGTTACCTATCATTCATCTTGTTCACTTCTACTTTTCCTGGATAGTGCTTAATGTTAATCCCTCTATTTTAATATTGACATTTTCTATTTGTGGCATGTCCAGAACATTCATATGCTATGATATTGGGATTATAGTTCAAATTTGATCCCTAGAAGAGTATTCTCAATATTAATGGGCATACAAATCACCTGGGAGCTTATTTAAATCCTGATTCTAATCCAATGAGATACTGCATTTCAAACAAGGTTGCAGGTGATGAATATTTTGCATCATCCAGAATCCAAGATTATAAAATAAATGGCAAAAATGAAACCTTAATATAAGTAACAGGTGCTACAAAATATCTTTACCTTAGGATAGTTTGATGAATTTCACATTGGTTCATTGTTACACACTATTTACACAGAAGAATTTTGTGACATGAGTATAAAAACTTTAAATAAGCTGCATTTAACAACATTATGTGATAGAAATAAATGAATCGTTTTCCTCTGATATAGTATGGTAAACATTACTAAACCACAAAATGTATTTAAAATACACAAAACCAAAAATGTTTAAAAGAAATTGAAATAAGCTTTCAAATTTTATTTCTAGTAACAGAATTTATATTTTTGAAGTTACTAAAGCTCAAAGTGCACTAAATATTTTTGCACATTTCCTCTCAACTCTTTCTCTTCATCTGGAAAATGGAAAAAGTATTACAGAGCATGTAATATCATTGCATGAATAATATACTTAGCACATGGGTTGTGCAGGGGCTCAGACCCAAGAAACAACTTTGAGATCCTGACAGGTCAAAGAAGATGCAAGGCCTGGTGGGAATATTGGTCATCCTTTATTTGCAGGCAGCAATAGCCCCTAGCTGGCCTCCTGGAATCATTTCCTGTTTTTATAATACAGGCCAAACAAAGAAGGCACACTGCCAACAGGTCACATAAATGGGCACATGCTGACAAGCAATTATTTATGACCTTGAGTAAATACACTGAATCAGAGAGTTTCTGACCTTGACTATGCATTGACCATAACATAGCCTATTCATGGCCTTGGTCACCCACTAAAAGTATAGCATAGTTCACCTGTGGGAGCTTAACTATAGCCATTTTGTGACTGCCTCAACAGCATGATAAGTACTAAATCACTAGTATTCATTTTATTGTACCCATAATTATTACCTTTGTCCAAAGGTCAAAATTAAGTAGAAACTAAGGGAACTTAGGAAGTAAATAGCTTCATAATACATCATGCCTCTTCTAGAATAGTGTTCACCATGGTATTCAAGTTTTCAAAATAAATTGGAAATTTAAAAGTGTAGGCTTCAAAGTTAGTGATGTATACCTTTAGGAGCTTGATTATGTTGCTTAGCCCTCCTTAGCATTGGTTTTAGCATCAAGCACACAGTGTTATTATGAGAACTATACAAGACCACGTAAATCTCATTCACAACACAGTGACCAACACAAAGTAGAGACTCAATTATGGTAACTACTTTTCAAAGAAAACAGGCAAACATGGACGATGGAAAATAAAAGCAAATTAGTGACAAAGTAAGCAAAGTGGTTCACATAGCTAAGGCTAGGATTTGAGACCAAGACCTTAAAAAACTCGGGAAGTCATTGATAGGCTGTAAACAAAGTGAAAGATGTGTATTTTAGTGACTAAAATAACTGTCATGGAAAGCCAAGGCCCAGAGACCCCAAGGGAAAATGCATTGATCCAGATACAAATACACTACCATCATGGGGATGGGGAACCTGTATCTTTGAAATTATCAGAAGAAGAAATAGATAAACACCTTCAGTTCCGAGGACTAAACCCAATTGTCATAGTTCCTGCTTATTCTTACATATTCCAGATTCTTAAGATTTCTGGTGTTATGTCATCTTCCTAGACAGGAAAAAAAATGGTGGAGGGAGGACAGATAATGGTTCAATTTCCTTGAAAAATAATCTTAAGACAGTCTGCAGGAACTAATAGTGGACATTATTAAACATGAAAGGATAGAATGAATGGGGCAGGTTATGAAATCCCATTCAAAGTTGAACTCATTTAAAATAGAAGAATTTTTCCAAGTAATGATGGCCTCATTGAAGTCTGGAGTGGGCATTCTTGTATTCCTTTTCAGTCCTACAATTTTGTGATGTCATAATAATTGGAACTCAGAAAGTGCATTTTAGAAATTGATATCTTTCAGTGAGGAAAAACTGAAAGCTGGAGGAAAACCTGACATCTGTGTACTTTGCAGATGGTGGAATATAAAACAATTCATTCAATCACATATTCTTACATTTAAGAAGACTGAACTGATCATTTAACATGTGTCAAATGCTTAACTCACAGAGTTAAGACTTGGTAGAAGAGAGTCAGGTACCTGAATTTTACATTTCCAAGTACAATTGTGCACTACATGCATAGTATAATATACATGGGTATAGCAATAATAATCCTAGGTATGTCAGCATATATATAAAATGGTAATACTCATGTTATATATCTATATTACATACAAATATTCATATGTAATATAATATATACAAAACCTATATACTCAGAGTCATAATATATATTATATGTCTACTCAAATATATGAAGGGATTATATACATGTATATATTTAATATCACATACACAGGGAAAATTCAAATCTATTAGAATATAGTAAATAAAAATATCATGGAAGACATGACCTACTTTCAAGCAATCTCCAGAGGTATGAGTAAAAATCTACACAGGAAGAACTTAGGGTGGGATCAGGTAGGGCATTGAAGAGAGAAAAAATGCATGAGGCTTAAAAGTACATGACATACTTCTATTCCACTTTTGTGTACTGTATTTAAAATAAACAATAGCATTATAAGACTGTAATAGTTAAATAGACTTTTATTATGGGTATATTGAACTATAGGCCAACAATTTTAGAATTTATTTTGTGAGCAGTATAAAGCCTTGTGAACCTTCTAAGCAGGGAGAGCCATGATCAGGACTGTGAGTTAGGAAGATAACCATGGATATAATGGGAGAGATAGGATTGACATATTTAGAAAGTGATATTAGTAGTTCAGGTTACAGATTATAGAGACTATACTAAGGTTGTGACAATATGAATGAAGAGAAGAATGAGATCCAAGCACTGAAAATTACATGAATTTTCACAGAGATCTCTTCCTTTTAACAACTAACCTTTCCTAATCACAGGAATTCATACATTCCTGTAGGGAACTACATACTCTGAGGCTCCAGTTTATTTAACTCTTTATATGTTATAATCACACACTAAACATAAATGGGACTTTACCTAAATTATAGGACCAGAAGAAATCACAAAGAAATAATTCCAGAGTATTCTTTGAAATTCAATTTTGATGAACTGACTTGTAATACCAATGTATAAAGCAAATCTTTTCATTGAAACTGACTAGTGCCTGGAAGATGGGAAGAAACAATTAATGGAAAGACTTATTAAGCTGCATGCCAAAAATCATGGAAAACACTTTATATACATTATTGTTGGTAATCTTCACAAAACCTTAGTCGTAAGTATTATGACTGCTCTCATTTTACAGATGAATTCATAGGCAGATAATTTATATAAAATTTTTATATAGGGTGTTAATTGAAAATGTGTAGGTTGGGCTGGTAATTTAGGTAGGTGAAAGAGTACTTACCTAGCTCCCATAAGAGCATGAGTTCAATCTCCAACTTTACAGAAAATTAAAAAATAAAAAAAACATCCTAGTGTTTATCCTTTATATAGAATCTCTTAGCCTTACCATCCACAATTATAGCAACAACTCAAAATTTTCTTAGGGAAAATTAAAAACTCATTTCAACATTGTTAGTTGTATTTACAAACAAAAGATGAATCTATTAATGCTTATAAATGTTAACGCAAACTCTTAGTGTTAATTAAAACTGTTAGGAACATAGATAGGAAGTGGTACAGTGTCAGACCTTATGTATAATATTGACATTCATGACTGGCAAAAATGTTGGAGATTATTTAGAGTAAGTGTATAATTCAGTTATCTGGGCAACTGATGATCTAACTCACTGAATATTACCAATTAGAGAGAGAAGCAAATAATTTATGTAAATGGAAAGAAAATGTAACAGTCATAAATATTTTATTAGTAAATGAATTCTGGTGTCCTTCTATTCTTAAGAAAATGCATTCAATGAAAATTCACTGGAATCTTAGTTATGCAAGATACTATAATGGATTCTCAGGAAAAAAAAACAAAAATCCTGTGTTTTGTGTGTTCAGAAAGTTCAGAGAGTAGAACATTATGGTACACCGAAGAGTTAGAAATTAGTAAGCACTAATTGAAAAATACAGTGTGTTGATATGTATTAGATGATGCTCCATGGAAAAGGGTGGGGGAGTTTAAGTTTTGGTTAGGGTTTGTATTAGTACACCTGTGGGCAGGGAAGGGCCTTGTACTACCTTGGGTAACACTATGTGTTTACAGCTTTGAATATGGAAAGTCATCAATTGTGCCTCTAATTTAGGAAGAATTAGGGGAAGTAGTGGTCAAATTTAAACTTGGAAAGTTAAATTGAATTTAATTATGGAAATCCTAGAATAACAACCTACAGAGTTTGGATTTTATTCCACAGAGATTGTTGTTGAATGCATATGTAGAAAGTATTTTAATTCAGTCACCTCATACTATGATTTAGAATGATTAATCTCTTAGTAGGTATAGAATTCATAATGTAAGAGAAGATACTCAAGGATAAAAAACAATATCTGTTTGAAAGGATTTTATATTAATATAAGCATAAAATCATAAGATCCTGAGGTACAAGAAAAAACAGAAAATAAAACAACAAAAAATTTAAATCTAATTGGTCTATAAAATGGAATTCAAGAATGTCTACAAAGTTTTAAGGCTGGTTGACCTTGTACCATTTTGTGACTATTTAGAGATCAGGAGAATCAGAGAATTAAAATGAGAACTTAAATTTTAACCATACTGAATTTTTGAAAATTGCAAATATTTGAAGAGTTATTTGGAGATACAAAATGAAGCTGAGAATAGAAATGAAAGCTAAGCATTTAGTTTTAAGAGACATCAAATAAAGGTGACATTAATACTATGCAATTATGTTATCTAGAAACAATGAGATTTAAGGATAAGTAGTAAGGAAATAGAAGGAACAAGCAGGAAGAAATTTGGAAAATACAGCGTTTCAGAAACAAAAGAGAAGCATGTTTCTAAAAGGTTCAAGGAAAACATAAATCTGAGAAAAAGAAAAAAGATCAATTGAGAGATCTTTGGTAACTTTGGAAAGCACTTTACTCAGAATGTAAGGTTAAAGCTCAAAAGCAAAAGATGTGAAGGACAAAGAAAGTGAGCTCTTTCAAAGAAAAGATAATCTTATCTATTGTTACGTCTCTCAATCCTTTCAGTCAGTGCCTAGAACATTGTAGGAAAAAGGATTAAAAATTTCCTGAGGTGAGGATTGATGAGAGAAAGCAAGAAGGAATGGGATCAATATCATGTTAGTCTTGGAAGTGAGAATAGTTCCCTGAAGGGAAAAGTTGAGTAGAAACCCAGACATATTTTTTTTTTCAAATTTATTTTTTATTCTAAGTTGTTAGAAATGACAGCAGAACGTATTACATTTTATATTATATTCGTAGAGCACATTTTTACATATCTCTGTTTGTATGCAAAGTATATTCACACCATTCATGACTTCATACATGCACTTAGGGTAATGATATCCATCTCATTCTGCCATCTTTTTGTTTTTCTTTACCCTTTTGCCCCCTCCCTTTCCCTCTCTCCCCATTGGCCATTCTAGTGTTCCTCTAATCCTCCTATGCTCCCCATCCCAACCCCACTGTGAATTGGCCTCCTTATCTCACAAAAACATTTGGCATTTGGCTTTTTGGGATTGGCTAGCTTCACTAAGCATTATATTCTCCAATTTCATCCATTTACCTGCGAATGTCATGATTTATTCTCTCTTATTGCTGAGTAATACTCCATTGTGTATATAAACCACATTTTCCTTATCCATTCATCTACTGAAGGGCATCTAGGTTGGTCTCACAATTTAGCTATTGTGAATTGTGCTTCTATAAACATTGATGTGGCTGTGTCCCTGTAGTATGCTGTTTTTAAGTCCTTTGGGTATAGACCACGGAGTGGGGTAGCTGGGTCATAAGGTGGTTCCATTCTAAGTTTTCCAAGGAATCTCCATACTGCTTTCCAGATTGGCTGCACCATTTTGCAGTCCCACCAACAATGTATGAGCATGCCTTTTTCTCCACATCCTTGCCAACATTTATTGTTGTTTGTGTTCTTAATAGCTGCCATTCTGACTGGTATGAGATGAAATCTTGAGTGGTTTTGATTTGCATTTCTCTAATTGCCAGAGATGTTGAACATTTTTTTCAAGTGTTTGTTGATTGATTGTATATCTTCTTCTGATAAGTGTCAGTTTAATTCCTTGGCCCATTTATTGATTGGGTTATTTGTTTTTTGGGTGTTAAGATTTTAAAGTTCTTTATATATTCTAGAGATTAGTGCTCTATCTGACATGCGTGTGGTAAAGATTTGTTCCCAATTAGTAGGCTCTCTATTCACCTCACTGATTGTTTCTTTTGCTGAGAAGAAGCTTTGTAATTTGAATCTATCCCATTTATTGATTCTTGATATTAATTCTTGTGCTACAGGAGTCTTGTTAAGGAACTTGGGGCCTAATCCAACATGTTGGAGATTAGAGCTAACTTTTTCTTCTATTAGGTGTAGTGTCTCTGGTCTAATTTCTAGATCCTTGATCCACTTTGAGTTGAATTTTGTGCATGGTGAGAGATAGAGGTTTAATTTCATTTTGTTGCATATGGATTTCCAGTTTTCCCAGCACCATTTGTTGAAGAGGCTATCTTTTCTCCAATGTACGTTTTTGGCACCTTTGACTAACATAAGATAACTGAAATTATATGTGTTAGTCTCTGTGTCCTCTATTCTGTACCATTGGTCTACCAGCCTATGTTGGTGCCAATACCATGCTGTATTTGTTACTATTGCTCTGTAGTATAATTTAAGGTATGGTATAGTGATGCCACCTGCTTCACTCCTTTTGCTAAGAATTGCTTTAGCTATTCTGGGTCTCTTATTTTTCCAGGTGAATTTCATGACTGCTTTTTCTATTTCTATGAGGAATGTCATTGGGATTTTGATTGGCATTGCATTGAATCTGTATAGTGCTCTTGGTAGTATGGTCATTTTGACAATATTAGTTCTGCCGATCCAAGAACAGGGTAGATCTTTCCATCTTCTAATTGCTGAAAAGATTGTGAGCGTATCCAGTGTAATGACTTTGATTTTTTCTCATGGCATTGAAAAAGGAGTCTATTAAAAAATGATGGAATTGATTAGGTCCTCAGGGGTTTTAGAAAAGGCTTAAGACATCATTGTGAGAATGTAAGAGGTGGGCACAAATGAATAAGCAGAATAAATAGCAAGGGTACATTTATGGTAGCATAGCATGATTCTAACTTGTCTCAATAAAATAATTGCATGACTTCTCACAGCTATATTTGACTATAAGTAACTGAATGCATATGTTTAATTATGATATAATGAGGTATAAAATATGTTTTGTTTTTACAAAATGTCAGCAACTTGGACTGACCTTAAAACATACCCATGTTTTAATAATGTTACCAATATTATTGCATATTTATTATACATGTTTATTATATGTCAAAAAACCTACAAGGAACTATATAAAAAATAGTACATACATTCTCCAGGAAGTGTTTCAAGTGGTATGTATTGCTGGTGTTTATTACTTTTTCATCATATTAATGGTTATCCTTAACTCTTTCTGCAGTTTGAAAGTTAAGAGATGTACATACATAGATATTTCTAATTTTAAGAAAATTCATTCTCTAAACAAATTTCAAATCATTAAAAACATCTTTAACAAACCTAGCTACTAAGAAAAGCAAAGGTTTTATGTATATATAGAATTCCATGAATGTGATTAAAAAGAAAGCTTTAATTAATTTCATTTAGAAAATTGTCCTAGAATATTATGTTTGAGTTGCAATTGGTGATTGATGAAATGATCAGAGAAAGAAATGTTGATTGCCTGTGGCATTAAAAATGAATGTAAGTTTCTTGTTTTAATTAACCACACATAGAAAGCATAGGTTGTATCTTTTCAGCATTTTCTTTAAAATGTCAGAGGCCTGAATGATAAGGCAAAACAGAGAAGGCAAATCAAGGTACTTTTAAGTCTTACCATGATATGTTCTGAATAGACTAATTCCAATTGATCCTTAAGTACAGTGAAGATGACAATGGGAAAAGGTAAAAAATGTAAGAGTTTCCACTCATTTTTAGACCTATAGTTAATTTGCCTGCTATTATTTCCCTGATAGATTTGCCTAATTGATTTTTTCCCTAAAATAGTTTCATTGATCATGGCTCCCTAAATGTTTGGAATAGTAATGTTTTTCATGGTATAATCAAAATGCATAAAGGTTTGTGTCTCTACCCATTCTTTGTAGATTGTTCCTTGGGGTTACATGCAAAGAAATTTCAGTCATCAATTCTCCCACTGGTTTGGCTGTGCTGGAAGACACAAAGGAAATTATCCAAAGGAAGCTTCTAATGTCTATGCTCACCCTTCCCAGTCAATGTTGGATGTAAACTCTTAAATCTTCTAATTTGGTTGTGACTCAGCTACTACCTGTGAAAGTTTTCTCTGAGGGCAAAAGCATTCCTGGGACTTGGTGTTTTTACCTTGATCTCATAAATTGTGACTTTGATAGTGTTCTTTTAACAAATAACTTTTTAGGGGATTCCTCAAATAGGAAAGCTGTTTCTTCTCTTAGATTTGCAGTTTTCAATTCTCCCCAATACTTATCTGCTCTTCCGAAACTCCTGGCATACTGATGCCTGGCAAAAAGTTTTCTATAAGTACTATCTACTGATACTCCTTCACAATTCAAGGTAAGAATGAAAGAAATTAGTCCATTGACCTGTCTCTGGGGGGACTGTGAAACCATCATATAGGAAATTCACAGAGTAATGCCATAGTTGTAGGTCCTGAGCATTGATATAAGCACTTCCTCTAACGTGGCATGATTTGGGGATTTGATCGAATGATTCCCTTTTCTTCCTTCCCACTGGTATAGATGGAGGCCATTTGGGAAATAAACAAAGACCCTCAAACTTTCTATAATAACAAACTTTTACATGGACTTCTTGGCTCTGAACAAGTAAGAGAAGGGTAGATTTTTAATGGATAACACATTTAGGTATTTCAATATTAATGTCATCTCTTCTACCTCATACTTAACATCTTATGGTTTTTAGGTTCTTAAATCTCTAAGAGTTGGTGGCTTTTTGACAATGTGATCCTTCTACAGTAGCAAACTGAAGGCTATATTTTATAAATAGTTGACAGTACCTTAAACGGCAGGCCTTATGCATGTGTTTGTTCATGCATTCATTAAACCATAGTTGTGATAAGTTTCTACTAACTATTGGGGATATAAAGCCAGGTTCTCTATTACCTTGTCACATTGTAGGCAATAAGAATGGAGAAATAGTAACAGGTAGTCCCTCCCAATGGCCAGGTCAGACATCCATAAATTGAAAAAAAGAGTCCTCTAAGAAAGGGTTGGATTTGAAAAGTGCTCTATGTATCTCTCAGATTAAGATCATGACATTGAAGTCAGACTTGAAGTCTGAGATCTGCTATCAAATAACTAACTGCATGACTTGAGGAAAATTCTTTATTCTCTCTTTTTTCAGTTTATTCATCTACATTTTACCTATAACAATAACTCCTGCTTTATGGTGTGTTTATAGAAAAAAAATGAGTTAAGAATTCATTTGACACATTTTGGGGCACATCCTAAGTACTTAATATGTAGCTATTATTATACATTATTATATCTGAACTATTTCTCAACTTCCATTTTCTTATAAGAGAGATAATATGCATATTTATCTTTGTAAAACAATCCATTTTTATATAATGTTTGGCTCTTTGGTGATCTGAACCTAAACAGTTTACATATTATTATGAGTAAATTCTGTCAGTAAAATAGATGAGACATCATTTTTCAAGTTTAGTTAAGTGTAGAATGAGGAACAGAGGTCATAAATGGCTTTATGTCAGAAGGTGGGCCCCTAACTCCACTCTGCTCTTTGCCCATTACATCATGCTTTCTTGCTTGAAAATTACTTTGCTGCCTGGAAAGTCCCTTTAGATATTCTAAGAAAGTTGCCAAAAGATAACATATCATTCTAAAAATTTAGAAGTTGGCTTAGCTCCATAACTAGGGCATGGGGATCATGAATCTTCAGTTGAGAGGAGTATGAACTACCAAAGTCATCCACATTAACTTGTCTGAGAAGCAACCTGCTGAGCAGTTGTCGCCACAGAATGCACTACATCCTATGTTAAACACTGCTTTAAGAGAGCTCTACAAGAGGAAGATTGTACTCTGGTTTTCAGTCATTTGTTTGGAAATTTATAATCAGCATATTTGCTCATTTTGTATCACTCATGATAGTGACAAAGAAAACTGTTTTCTGAGTCACTTTTATTTTACATAAAAGATATCTCAGAATTAATTATTTAAGTTACTTCAGTCAGTGTTTTTTAATACTCAAAAGATGAACCAAGCTCTCAATTTCTTAGCTGCAGTTCCGGTTTCATTAAAAGATGAAGTTTAACAAAGTTATCATGAAATGCAATTAAGCCAACTGTCCTGTGAACTTTCCAGTAGATTCATCACACAGCCACATATGACAATTAAATGTTGACATGATGGCTATTCTGAGTTGAACTATATTATAACTACAAATTTCATCCTAGATTTTAAAGGAAATATATAAAAGGTTGCAAAATATCTCAATTTTATATCAGTATATGGTGGAAATAATAGTTTGTGTACGTTGAGCTAAATGAAACATTATGAAAGTTAATCTCACCTCTTTTTTAAAAAATATTTATTTATTTTCTTTTAGTTGTACACAATGCTTTTATTTTTATGTGGTGCTGAGGATCGAACCCGGGTCGCGCACATGCTAGGTGAGCGCTCTACCTCTGAGCCACATCCCCAGCCCTAATCTCACCTCTTTTCATTGATTATTTTTTATAGTTAATACTAGAAAATTTAAAATTACATTTATGGCTCACATCACATTTCTATTGGTCAGTGCTTTCTAAACATGTAATTATAGACACTTAAAAATATATCATTTGAGAGTGAATCCCTCAATCATAGAAGAAGTTTTTAGTGGCATAATATTTGGAATCTTGTGGTAGTTTTCATTTCAAGTTTCATTTTTCATGTTTTATATTTTTTATCTATTTAGGAAACTTTACCAGTTATTCAGCAAAAATAAATATATAGATATATGTGTATATATATAGATATAGATATGAATATATGTATACATGTACATATATATATAATTTTTAAACAATTGTGCCTGTAATAATATTCTCCAGCACTTAAGTCATCTGTTGGTATTAGATAAAGTATAATGTTTTATAATTGGCAACACTCTTGTTTGTTAGTTTACTGATGTTCCATAAACACCTAAAATAATTTTGGAACATAAAGTTGGATGCTTGGTTCTTGCTCTCAAATAAAATCCAGTAGGTTAATTAGATAATAGAAATATCAGTAAGAATGCAGAGAAATGTATTTTGCTAGAAGTAAATATAAGTTGTTATGAGAGTACACAGAGTAGGAAAAAAAAAAAAAAAGATGAAGAAGCTGTGTTTGAGGATCACTATGGACCAATTAGTGATCATCAAATGAAAAGTTACCCATAACCCAGGTGCAGTATTAGTAAGGTACAGAAGCATGAAACATGTTCTGTTATGGAAGGAAATGTGTTCTCTGTGGCTCAAAATGTGCATTTGGCAAGAGGAAATAGAGGCTGAAAGGTAAGGGAGTAGTGGCAAAAGATGAGATTGGGCCAAATGATAGTAAAATATGTGATTCTAAAATATGAAATCCATTACATGGTATTGAGTACTATAGAGGGAAACTTGCAATTTGAGAGCTACTTCTAACAGCAGATTAGAGGGTAGATTTCAGAGTGAAAAATTGGAGGTGAGGAAATCATTTAGGAGGTCATTACAGCAGTTCCAACAAGCATTTATGACCACCTTAGCTACAGAATTTTTATTCTGTAAGAAGTATGGCAAGGAATAAATAAATGAAGGCAAAGAGGATAGCACTGAGCTTTTTGCCTTGGGTTACAAGACATTTTCAAAGATGGAAACTACAGGGACACAAGCAAGATAGGTTTAGGGAATGATTGTTCAATTGAATACATTGAATTTATAGCATTTCTGAATATCATCTAGTCATTAGTCATATATATATATATATATATCCTGGAGATATAGATCGGGAGAGTCATTACTGTATTTAAGAAATAGTTCCATTAAGTGTTTATGGATTAAGTATTCTCTCAAAAAGCAAATGTAGAGTGATAAGAACATAGAGCTAGTGACTAAGTCTTTTGATGAAATTTAGTAGGTATTAGAGACATATCCAGAGAGAATTCATTTGCATTTTTCCAAATTAATATAATCTGTGGCTTTGCTAGGCCAGGAATGTTCTGAAAGACAGATGTTTTATAATTTCACTAAATTATCATTTTACCAGAGATAAATTTTGAGAACCATACTATTATTCAAAATTATGTAAATCAAGTATAAAATACATTTTGGCATGCATTTGATGTCTATGACCAAGAATTTTCCCCAAATACCATATGAACACTACATATTAAGAAGCCCCTTACAAATGACTGGGGATAGATAATGGATTCATTGAAAGGGTGCCCAAATGTATATACCTCAATTGTAACTTGCACTTAACAACAATCTTTGGAAAAAAAAACAAAACAAAAACAAAAGACAACCGTATATATTAGCAGATGAGTGTTTTTTTAATCAGTGTTAATGTTGTTGAAGAAATCAGAACTGCTGAAGTAGTTTAGCAAACTTATCCATTCTAGTAGCTATGAAAAAGAACTTGCCTTCTCTATGTAAGATCAACAACTTCTGTAAAGCAACATGCTGTGTGTAGATAAAACTATTGCAGCTATTATATTGACATCTTTTGGATTCTGAAGAAGAGTAGTATTGCAGATAATGAAAACAAATTTGGATGCACTTCAACAATTAATAATAAAATGTTTTACGTAGAAAGAGGAGGAACATCAAATTAATAGTAAATTATAACATTGTGACTCCTTATAAAAGGACACATCCTTGTTGTTCATGGTTCAAGTTATCATTTCACTCTAAGTTGTGTATCAGAGATCAAATAGGTTCAGAGAAAACATCCCGGGCAGTTAGATATATATTAGGATTTACATATGATGAATGATTGGAAAAACAATAATGGCAATGGTATAGAAATAGAAAATCAGGACAAGGAGTTTTGTTGGTAGAGTCACAAACATGGAAGCTATGATCCTTATGTCTTCTTTATTCTGTTTCATAAAAATGGAGACTCTATTAAATTTGTTAAACATATACTTATCAAAGTGTTTTAATTTGTAATACTTGGGTATTTTTAGTAATATACTTGCCAGTTCACTGTATGATCAGCTATAGGCTTTGTTTTTCCTAAAGTTTATGAGATAAGATAAGATAAGTATGCTGGTGGGAATTTTTTAATGGACTGGGTCATTTTTAAAGATGGATTAAAATCATTAATAACATTTGCAGGTATGTGAGCTCTGGCTCTGAAATGCCATCACTCATTTGTTCTACTTAGGCAACACGAAATGCAGTTGCTGGATTGATCAGATCTGCAGCTGGATCACTTACTGGCTCATTAATTTTTATCATATATTGAGTATTCTGACCTGGTACATCAGCTTTTGAAATAGCCACTTGTCTTCTTTCCCTGGGCAAATAGCTACTGGATGCATTTTTAAAATGTTGATCTAATTTATTTTGTTCTCATTGAACATCTGTGGGAGTGGAAAGCTGGTAAACAAGTGTATAGGTTTACATGTACTTTGGGACTCATATCACCTCTGTGTATACTCGTGTAGGATCAGCCTAGGCAAATTTGTTTAGATGGCAAAACAGGTCTTCAGCATTCTACCTCTTTTCATGCTCTTCTCCCTTCTCTTTCAGCACCCATCACTACACATTTAGTTTTAGCACTTCTTGATACTTGGTAGTCTCAGAAAAAATAATTTGTATGCTTGACATGCTTGTGCATTCTTAGTCTCCTCAAATATTTCCCAGTGCAAAGAAAGCCCTTTTCCTACCCAGCAGGATAGAGCCCATTGCCTTGACATCAGGAATCCCCATCCTACATATTTAATGCCTCCTTCCTGAGAGTCACAGGATGAAGGACAACAGGTGTGTCACAGAAGGACAATGATTCTGTTGACTTTAGGAACTTCAATTTCTTACACAGCATTTTCTTTTGCTATGCCAGAAATTTTTATCTTGCTTCTCTTTCTAATTCCAACAATCTGTTCCTATCTTCCAAATTAATTCACACCCAACTATTAGTTCCTTCATATACATTTCATGTCTCTGAAATAGAGAAAACAAGACCTCCAAAGAAGGCAGTACTTCACACAGGAAATGACTCATGTGATTTCAAATATTCATGATAATCTGAGCACAAATCTTGTGTATGTATCTTTTCCTTGCATTTCCAACCAAGTATGTTCAGCTGCATGGTCATAGCCATTTTATTTTTTATTTAACTGTATATTAGCATACCAGGTTGTTGTTCACTTTGATTTCTCTGGCAGTTGTTTATGATGGATGTGTTTTGTGTGTGCACCATTGTGAAATCTCTATGTACATACAGTTCAGTACCCTTCTCCGCCTTTCAGTTTGGCCTCCTCAATTTTTATACCTCCTTCCATTTTATAATTCCTTCCCTTGAAAGTGTAAGTTTCTGTTTTCCCTCTTACTTTCTCTTCTGTTACTCTTCATCTCATACCCATAACACCTGTTTCTCTCTTCCTTTTACATAGATTTCTCTGACTGCGATCCTCTGTGTGTTGGTGTTATGGGAAGGGAGGGGTCAGTTCCTTTATGGTGGTTTCATGGAACAACAACAACAACAACAAAGACAACTGATGTGTGCCTGACTGTCATCACATGTCAGGAGGATCCTGAATTCCCCTGCTGTTAAAAAGGCAATGGCCACAAGAAGTTAGGGGTCCCTTTTGTATATCTATAGCCTTGGGGTGGCCATAGCAAACAAGAAGCACAATCTTTTCTCATTAATAGCTTAGAACTGGCAAAGATTTTCTAAATGATTTTTAAAGTAGCCTCCAATGCATCCTTTTTGAGTGAAAGACTATGCTTTCAAATTCCATGTGGCAAAGCTGATTATTTTATACACATCTTTTCAGAGAGTTAATTGTATAGAAAAGGAACTAAGAAAAGACACAGAAAATAAATGGCTTTGATAAAACAGATTTTATAAAAATCCCCCAATTTCTTTGATTCATCATGATATTCTAGAGATTTTCCCCTGGCAATGAATGGATGTAATTTTCCCTTTTGTGCCACAAATGGGGGTGTTTATTTTCCTACTGCTCAATAGTAGTTAAAATGCTGTGGGAATGTACTTCCGTGGTTATCTTCTCCAGTATGCTCTATTCCTGTGCAATCAAATAAATTGGATCATTGAAGACCACTAGGCACATTCATGTTGCCGCAGTAGTGACAGGGTCAGTGTCCTGCATTCTGTTTCTGCCCCTTTCTTTCTTTACTCAGCAGTGTACTATTTGGCCAGCATTATTTAGTGTCATTTCTGCACCATGTCCCCCTTCCCCTACCTTTTCCACAGATCACTACCATGTGCGTAGTTTGTTTCTCCCTGGTAGTGCTTGCTTTCCACTCTCTCTCTCTTCTGCCTGTCTCTTTATCTCTTTTTTGTGTGCAAGATGTGAAGCTGACATCAAGCCTTGATTGAAATCCTGGAGTAGCCCTTGCACTACTTGCTATTCCTATCTCTTGTTTCTTTTATCTGTATTCAGTAAGCGAAGGCTATAGATTAAGCAGGTCTGGGAGAGAACTGGACATTAACTCTTTAGGAATTCTAGTGAGGGTGATAAAGCCATCCTGTTGAAAAGCAGGGCATTTGTTTCCTAAAGAGCTTGATTCCAGAGACAGCAAGAAAGTGCTCCTTTCTGGAAATCTCTTGTTCACAAAACACTCAAAATTCTGCCTTTAGAGCACCAAAACTCTAAGTTAAATGTTACTTCCTGGAAATATCAATATCAAGGCAGACATTGCAATTTTTGTCTTTTGTGGGTCACTATGTTGACCTCTAGGTTCTACAACTCTCTGCTGCAAAATTGTCATTCCCTTTTTGCACGCAAGACCTTTGGATTGAGGGAAAAGGACAGAAGGATTCTGAATCATTTCTGACAAGAAATACAGTACTAGAAAGCAGCATTTCAAAGACAATGGTTAGAATGAACTTTTAAAATCTGCAAATCTGACACGGACCAGGGAAGCCCCAATAACAAGTCAAAGTGTCAGGCAAGGATCTGTCTTATTAAATGTAACACAGGTAAAGAGACATTTAGACATTATTTTGAAACACTCATCTTCTTCCTAGACTACTTTGAATCCATTGATCTTTATCATGAAGCCCTTTGGCATGTATCTGGAATTTGGAAGCCCTTCATGGTATATGTTCTTGGAGGAGTGCATAACATGGGGAGAGGTGTGATGGGAGAAGGACTGAGTGGGACACCAGGACAGTTGCAAGAGGCATGGGGAAGGAGTATAGAATGAAGGCTGGTCTCTGGGGCCAGGCCAGATGTGCAAAAGGACATGTTAGTGTTATTGAGTTGTAGTATCCAAAGAAGTGGAAAAGACAACTCAGCCAAGACAAATGTTTCTTTTAAAGTCTCATAATGCACTATTGTGTGGAACATATCTAGTAGATTAATGACCAGCTGTGGTGAAGGCCTGGAGCCGAGTTTTAAGCTAGTGATAAATATCCTGGATTTAGAGGATTAAATGTTTCTGTAGCTAAGCTATGTTTTATGAAATGATAAAAACAATTACCCTGCCATATATAGAATTCTCACACACTGAAACCAAATTTAATTATATCTTTCCAGACAAGATTGGAGGACAAATAAATATTAATATATGAATATTTTCAGATTCATGTACTCCTTTTTCCTTTTACAATATTGTCTTATATATTTTCTTAGCTAACATATTTCAACTACTTTACTTTACAATTTCCTTCTCACGAGCAAAGTTATCTTCATTTCAAACAGGAGAAGCCCTGGTGGTTGGAGAAAATTATTTCATCAAGTATAATGCTCTTCCAAGTATGGTGAAGTAATGCAGGTTTTCTACCAATTAGAGAGTGAATAAACAAGTCTATCAAATTTCCTAACTTTCTAGATAATCTGGAGAGCTACCAAGATAAAAATAAATGAAATGTTTAATGGATTAAAAGATAGAAAGAACTTTTGCTTCTTTCTTTTGTGTTACTCTATGGTTACCATTTCTAGAATCCATAAAATCATGTATATATGTAATTTAGTAGGTTTTCCCATACATTTTCATAGCTTTTATGTGAAAAATCAAAGACATAAATATACTTTTCTACCTCCCCCTAGAAACTGTGTAATGTACAGTTTTGTGGACTCCAATATTAGGCTGTCCACATTTAAATCCCAGTTGGAGATTTTATTGTGGTATAACTTTGGGCAAATTACTTAACCTCTCTAAACTCCAGCTTTCTCATACAACAGCCTGTGAAGATTAAATGAGCTATTCCACATCTAGTGCTTACCACAGTGATTTGAACATATTTTATTACATATTACATACAGTGATATTCTCATGGCTTAAAATGTGCAATGAAGCAGGAGAATTCAAGGGATATCCAGTGCATCTTCATGTTTTTATAGTATCCTAAAATCCTAAATATGTGTGATACTTCCAAAATTATTTATGCTCCTTTTTATTTATGATTTTGCTTGTTAAGAGATTATTAGAGTATAGAAGAGGAATCCAAAGCTTACAGAGATGATCGTAATGTGAACAGAGGTTAAGAGCCCAGATCCTAGAGACAAACTGCTTGGATTCAAATTTTGCCTTTGTCACTTGAAAGCAGGACATTCCTGGTGATTACACCTCCATGTTCCTTGAGTTCCTCATCTGTAAATATGAGTAAGAATACTCATCCTCTATGGTTGTTATGAGGATTGATTTAGTTGTAATAGATAGAAATGACTCATAATAGTACTTTACTTACTCCGTTGTAGTGCGTTATTATTTTGATATCATTATTATTACTATGGAAAGCATGCTTAAGTTTACACAGGTATAAAGTGGTAAAGACAGACTTAGAATTATGTCCATGTGACTGAAAATGTGTCAGCTGCTGTTAGTGTATCAGGAATTTCTCTGAAAAATAATAGAAGGGCATTTACTGGTCTTCCACTATGTGCCAAGCATTCTTATATCCACTCATTTGCATTCTTGTATGAAACTACTTTCCTTTCTGAGCAAATCTATCCTCATTTCAAACATGAGAATTCCTAGCAGTTGGAAAAAAATATTTCCATCAAGTATATGCTCTTCCAAGTATGGAGAAGCTGTACATTCTATATACCAATCCAAATGAATAAACAAGTTTATCAAACACTGTAGGGTTAGGCTATTTTTTGGGGGAATATTAAAATTTATCCTAACCCAAATATACGATGTAATGTGTTACTGTGCCCTTTTTATCCAAATAAACCTGAGATTAAACTATTTGCCTGAGACCACCAGAATTCCAACAAAAGTAGTCTATTCCCAGAGCATGCATAATGTTATACAAATTTTAATTTAATTATTTTTCTCGGTGATTTTTAAATTTTCCATTGTGGATATATATTAATTTTACAAGTGGAAAAAGTGAACATTAAAAGTTATTTCAATGGGATAACTATTCTTTCAAACAGTAGAAGCCTGCTGGAATTCTGCACAATTGGTGATGACTAAGTTGTGGAGGCAGAAGGTGGGATCCTGTGGCTGTGGGTGGGCAGGAGTCTATAAAGAGGAAGGAAGAGATAGAAAAGAGAATTAAAGTGTAGCAGACAGAAACTGAAATGGCAAACTTTGGCTTCTCAAAATACATACTGGGGGCTAGATTTATATCACAGAATAGTATGATGCAAAACATTTCAAAGAGACAGTTTATCATAGCTGGATTAATACAAGTATTGACACACCTTAGACTGTCATTCTATGACTCATAGAACAACTGGTGAATGTAATAAATTGCAGTTTTGAAGACTAGCTAATTATTTTCAGTAAAAAAATGACTAATATTTAAAGTTACAGTGAAGGGAAAAACTAATACATAATAAATAAAACTGGAGTTTAATCTTATATGCCTTGTCTGTACTCATTACTATTGTGATCAGTTTTTCCATATTTGTGATACGTGGGTGCCATTGAACATATATGTATCCATTGTCCAATTTCTATTTGTGATACTTAAACATTTGTTCTTTAGAGTCTTATCTAATTGTCCAAACACAGCCTGAACTTCTGCCAGTTTAGCAAGAGCGGCTAAAGATGCCTGAATTGGGTTTAATCTGATTCTATTCACTGGAAGTAAAACTGACTTGAGTCCAAGCCTTTGTGGAGGGTGCAGAAACTTAGGAAAGGTGGCAAATTATTCTCTGCTCTGCAAATGTAGAAAGTAGCATCATCCTGGAGTAGTGGCACACGCCTATAATCCCAGCACTTGGGAGGCTGAGGCAGGAGGATTGCGAGTTCAAAGCCAGCCTCAGCAATGGCGAGGCACTTAGCAACTCAGTGAGACCCTGTCTCTAATAAAAATACAGAAAGGGCTAGGGATGTGGCCCAGTGGTCGAGTACCTCTGAGTTCAATCTCTGGTACCAAAAAAAAAAAAAAAAAAAAAAAAAAAATGAAAGTAGCCTCTTTATGACATGATCCAAAGAAATAAATCCTGTCAGTAAAAAAACAGAGAAGAAAAACACTTGTTTAATTTGTCTTTGCAACTAGATTATAAATCTCTTTAATCTGATTTTGTTCTGGGGAAAAATAAGTGTTTATCTTTGTCCTTTCAATTTTCATATACCATTGTGTGAAATTATTCATATCTTCATCAATGCATCATAGTGAAATTGCTGTTTGATTTATTTATTTTTATACTAATTAATAGTTTTAATAGTTTGAAGTTTAATTCAGAATTATTTTTGTGGGTTTTTTTTTTTTTTTTGTTGTTGTTTGCTTAGATTTTACAGATATTGCCTACAATAGACAGGGAAAATAATTTCAACTGCAAATTGTTAAATGATTAGCAAATTATAATGATTCATGCTGCTTTTTATATGACAGAGCTATTAAACATAGTTTTAAAACAACAGTTTATTTTTAAGTTTGTCAAATCCAGCTACTATGTACAGGAACTTTGTTTTCTGTATAGAATTTATAAGAACTGCAATGATGCAAGGTCACATGAACACCAAAGAAAGCTCCTGGGAAGAAATATGCCCAGCAATTATGCATGTGTGAAGCAGAAAGCATTTATCCTTCCACTTGTGCTGGTATCAGAAAATCACCACTTTCTTGTTCTTGGATGTTTAGCTGTTTAAGGATTTCTCCCCTTGAATAGACTTTTGTGAATTATACTTAATTTACACTTGTTGATGTCTTCCTAAATTAATCTTTGTGACAGGCACATTGTAATTGAACTAAGTTCAATTAAATAATTGTGTTCCATTTTTCTGTCCCTTCATTTGAGTATCTGATTCCACTTGGAGTTTTAAACTTGGAGTTTTAAATATATACAAACACTGTGAAGCCTGCTCCAAGTGAATCAGTCAACATTTATTGAACCCCCACTATATGCACTGCAATATAAGAACTGTACTACTTTTTGAAGAAAATAATGGATGTAGTTGCTAACTTTATGCAACTGGAAAAGCAAATGGAATACAGGATTAAGACATTTTTAAATCAATAGCTATGCCATTTCAATTGTGAAAAATGTTTTAATTAAAAGAAATTAGAATTCTAGGCTGGCTGTCCTGTGCCATCAAGGTACTTTGTTTACTGTCCTAAGACAAATAATAAAGCAAAGGAAACTTACCCTTTATAGACAAGAAATGGTAAAGATTTATTAATAATAATAGAGTCTTTGTGTTATGCTGAAAGTTTCTTGGAAGAAAAAGTCAAGCAAATGCTCATGAACTTGGACATTTAAAGTTTCAAGAAGACACCATATTTGTAGTTTGACTTTAGTCAAACTTTTTTTTTAGGAAGAAAAAGTCAAGCAAATGCTCATGAACTTGGACATTTAAAGTTTCAAGAAGACACCATATTTGTAGTTTGACTTTAGTTTGCATTTGTAAAGCCTAAAGCAAAAGAGATTTCATTTTTGAAAATTGGGTTTTATTTACAATTGTATTATTGAACTTACATATCTAGAAATTCTTTTTTTCTTTTTATAAATTGAAAGAACCAAATAGTACCAATATCACAAATTACTATTTCACAGGACATTGCTCATTGGATGCAAAGGAAAAAAAAGTCATTAAACATTATTGCTTACTCTACAATGTATACAATGTGTATACAATATATATGGTTTAGTATTCTGAATGAGAGCAGAATGATTCTAAGCTGGGTGTAAATTTAGAATTCTTAAGTGGTTCACATCATTAATACAAATGCAGGGCATGTTCCATCTTTTTACTGTGAAACATGAAGCCTCTTACCCTCTCACCCTCTTAAATCTCAGTAGATAACCTCACTTTCTATTTACTGGTAAGGTTGGGGCCACGACACAGAAATCGTATGCCTACTACAGTGCTATATTGTTCACATGCTGAGACTGGAAACCTTGGTTCCACAAGGACTCCATCTCACCAACATCGTGCTTTCCACAAACCCTGGAGAGGTTTCACTTATAGGTCTTCCACTGTCCTCCTCTGTGGTTCTCCACTGCCTGGTGGTACTTTCAAAAATACTCTTTCAATTGTTTTTTTTCAAGTCTCATTGCCACCACTTACTCCTCTCCCATCCACTCTACACATGTTCAAATACTTATTTCAATTCCAGCCCCATTCACAAAGTTCAAGTTCCTCCAAGCTACAGAAATAAACCTTCCATGCCATATACTAGTAACACTGAGTTAGTTACTAATGGGTTTGCTTAAGACTTCTTGTATCCTCCACTAACACTTTATCTTCTTCTTTAATTATGTAATAAGCCTTATCAAAGCTCTCCTCATACAATAAACCCTCTGTAATAATAATGTTCTTTCTAGAAATTCTCAAATGAGAAATGCTTGTTTCTCATAGTGCTTTTCAGTGTCTAAATTGAATTATAACTTTCTATGTGATTTTTGCTATCTCTGTTTTTATACCCAGTAACTCTTGGGGTACAATTGAATGAACATGGGGTCTACTATAACCAGTTCTTGCAATCCCACTGCCTGTGGGATTTCAAATGAGTCACATAGCATACAGACAGAAGTTTATTGAAAACGTGAGTACATAGATGTCCACACAGGCACTGAGTGTACTGTCTCTGGGAAGAACAGTGGAGCTCATACAGAGTTCAGGTGTTTAAGGAACTTGTGCTCCTTTGTGCTTGCCTTACTTTCTTTTTTCCTGTTATGTGGTTTATTATCCTTTGTGTAACCTTCATCAAATTTTCTGTGTGAGGGTCCTGATCACAGGGGTGGGTGTGTCATGATTTTGACATAATAGTTCCCTTAAGGGGTTAAAGTTAACTATGGCTAGGTGAGGTTTGGTATACCAGTTCTCATTTCCAGGTGCTTGCTTTGATAAAGTTCCCTGTGATTCTCTGTCCTGTGACCTATGGATTCTCTTTGATGTATGTCTGATGCCCTCCCTGAAGGTTATTGCCCTTCATTGTCTTTCCCCCACCCACCTGCCATGGCTGCCTATCCAGACAATAATAAATTTCACAATATCTCTGACATCTCTCACTGATAAAATATTAGGCATTAATGTGTAGGTGATAAGGTAGATGAGGAAGGACACTATGATTAAGGAAGGACAGAAGGACATTTGAGCCAATCTCAGAGTTTTGGAAAATTTCTTGGAAAAGATCACACATAGGTAGACTAAATTTTAAAATATGGGGAAGGGACAAATAAATAAGAAAATGGAAATAACATTTAAGACAGAGGGAATAACATAGGACTATAGCATCACTAGGAATGTGGCTCTGTTAGAGATGGTTTGTACAGAGAGAGTTAAGTATATATGGCAGGAAATGGCCTATAATAAACTAAAAGTTTGGCATTGGTTTGCTTAATTGTAATATAAAGATTGAACCTTATGATATTGTGGGCTTGGACTTCATTGTATAAATGAAAGGAAGCCACTGAGTGGTATAAAGTGGGAACTGACTATAATAAAAGCATATGAATATTTATATACTTACTTCGCACATCCTCTGAGCCATTAGGAATAGGGAGGTGTTCCTCATTTGTAAAATGTATACAAAAATTTTAAATAATTTTAGAAGAATTAAATGAAATAATATTGATGTCACATGTTTTGTATGCCGCTTAGATATTGTGTTTTTCTCTGTTGTTGAAAATATATACTAGCATATGGAAAATTTGCAGCAGTCACTATTGAATAGGCCACAGTCCTATGAATAAGAGAATGGGTCCTACATTGCACCGGGTTGCCAACAGAAATGGCTTACATTTGAATCGTTCTTTGTTTTATTTTTAGATTGAATTTTAATTTTTATCAAAGTAATGCATGTGCATAGCTTAAAAGACAACACAAGCTTTCTCACTACTATTTCTGGATCCTCAGAGTCAACCTCTTATAATTCTTATAGCTGTTTCTTTTTACATGTATCTGCATTTTTCTAAATAACATTAAATCAATAGCATTATTTGGTAATTTTCAATTTGAGGCATTTTTTATGAGTTAAAAATAGAAAAGGTAAAATTTTGATTTTTCTCACTTTTTCCCCACTTCTGTGTACTTGCCTTTTTCTTTCCCTATTCATCTCTTAGAATTGTATCACATTTGGGGGTTAAGTGAATAATCAGGGACTACAACTTCACTACTATAAAGGTTGTTTATACCTAAAAAAAATATAGAATACTATGATCACATTTCTATAGATAGCTTTTTAAAAATACTATATTTAGTAAGTATTTCATTTTCATAGTTGTTTATATATCTGTATTTAAATTGTCTGAATATGTTATGCTTAATATTCTAAATAGTCTATTTATTTTTCTTAGGTACATACATTGCTGTTGTCCAGGAACTATTTCTTATCCATGACAACTGAATCTAATTTTACCTCTCTGAAATCATTGAGGGTGTTTTCTCTTTCTTTTTAGTGTTCTCACACTTCTTGCATCAATTATTTTCTTTGTGTTCCTTTATTTTATTATATTCATTTATTTTTTTCAAATGCTTGATGATCCGTTCTGTTTAGTAGTATTAAGAAAGTACTAGACAAAAAGAATTTTACAATTATGTGTAAAAACAATGGCGTCTTTGTAGAAAGATTTTGTATATCCAGTCATTTCTTTATGAACCCCAGAATATCATTATCTCTCTGTCATGGCATCAGAACATGACCCAACGTTTTCTTATTTCCTGTTTCCTTTCTGGAATGGAGTGTAAACCTGTCTGCCAGCTATCTGGTGGATGAACAGGGAAAGGAACTCTGTATTGCATTGTTGTAAATGTGAACTTCATGTCTGTTTTAATCAGCTTTCCCACTGCTGTGACTAAAGGATCTGACCAGAACAACTGTAGAGGAGGAAGAGTTTAATTGAGGGCTCACAGTTTCAGAGGTCTAAGTCCATAGAAGGCCAGCTCCATTTTCCGGGGCTGGAGGCAAGGCTGAACATGGTGGAAGACTGTGGCCTTGGGAAGCAGCTCACATCTAGATAATCAGAAAGCCAAGAGATTCTGTTCCCCAGATACAAATATATACCCCAAAGCCACACCCCAATTCTCACCTCTTCCAGCCACACCTTACCACTTCAGTTAATCCCATGAGGGATTAATTCACTGATTAGGCCAAGGCTATAACCCAATCTTCTCCTCTATACCCCTCTTGCATTGTCTCACAGGTGAACTTTCTAGGGGACACCACATCCAAACCATAACAATGTCTTATGGCTGTTTACACTATAATGACTTTTCCACTACTGAACAGGGCAACCTTGGCTTTTTAATCTTCAGCATAATTCCCCTTGCCTAGATGAGGTGGAGAAGGATTTTTATGAGTTATAAAAATTCGAACCTTTTTTTTTTTTTTTTTTTTTTTTTTTTTTGTGGTCAGACTCCTCACTCCCACTTTCTAAGTTAGCTAGTTTTGCCTTCGATTTTCTAGCCACTCTAAGCTTTGGTGACTCCAATTGACTTGCTTCTTTTCAGTCACAACCTCAAAAGAAACTTGGTTTTCATCTGTCTTATAAATCAGTATCCAGTCCTCCATAAGTTTCTCACCATGAAAAATTTTCTTCTCATTTATTTTTATGTCCATTTTTATTCTCATCCTATGGTTTTTTTTCTTTCTTCTACTTTGCTGATATTTTAGTATAATTTGGGGATTAATTGAAGATGCAAGCACTTTCAATCTGGAACTTTAACCCTAGATTTGAAATTTTCAAAATGCTTTTATGTGGACCATCTGATTTAACTCCCACAACAGTCTGGAATGTTTCACAGATGGAGTAGGTTTTATCTCTATTTGATAAGTTATGGTTGAAGCTTTTCAAGTTAAGTTTGGTAGTGTTAGGTAAAAACTTCAGGACTATAATTGGTTTTTATCCTCATTGCTCTTTGTAGTATATTGCAGAGTCTAGGATAGAAAACATGGAGAAATTATTAGAAACTCAGAATTAAGTAAATATAGGAAATAGAAAAATAAAAATTTATCATAATGACTCAAAGAAAAGGTCTTACAAAAACCAAAAGATCCATCCATCTTCTTTAATTTTTACATTTAATTGTTGCTCATTTAAAAAGACTAAATCATTTTCCAAAGGTAAACAAAGTGTTGGTTATTGCTCCATCTTGTGTGTTTTTCACACAGCACTTAGCTGCTGGTATTTGGCATCCCCTCTCTCACCATGATGAAGAAGCCTCTGTTTACAGAAAATTTAAGAGTCTAATTACCTTACATGCTGGGGCTCATGTAGAAGACCATCAGGAGACTTTGCTGTCACTGAAAAGCACCTTTGATAACGCTCATCACCTAGTGCAGCCAGTCTGTCTGGACTGTCGTCTTGGTACCTCAATTTACATGAAACAGCAGCAGCAACAACTTGTAATGAAGATGAGATAGTAAAAGTATGCAACCTGATATATACTGTTTGACATGTATCTTTAAAAAGAACAATTTTTATACTTATTTTTTACACAAAATAGAGGTAGCTGAAGAAATGAAGTTCATTTCGATTCAGTTCTTATGCAGTCAGTCTTTCATGGTTCATCTTTACAAAAAATCATCATTAAGTTAGACTCATGACCATTTTTTAGGTGCCTAGATTCCCCCAGAAAGGGATATTATCTCAACAATAGCAAATAGCATCTCTAGTATTTTACAGTCTTTGAAATCCAGGGAAAAATAAGTAGTTTCTGAGTTTAGCTTTCCCTCATAGTACCTAACATTCCATAACTAATGTATAAATTTTCCAGATTTAATTTGCCTTTAAAAGGCAAAAAGACACAAAACTCAGTTAAAGGCTTTCACACAATTTTTGAACAATTTATATGAACTCTGCATTTAAATCTATTGAAGAATATCCTGAAAATATGCATTTTTTTTTCTTTGCTCATATTTCACTCAAAGCATAACTATTGATTTTAAAGGCAGTGAGAATAAAGTTGTTTGGAAGGAAATATTTATGATTAAAATCCTAGTGCAAGATAAAAACAGTCTATAAAAAAATCTTTCTTTATTTTTTTTTTAATTTCTGAACTCAGAAAGCATTTTGTTTTAAAAGTAACTTTTTTAAAAAAGTATGATTCCCAAAAACTGAAACACAGGTTATTGTCCACAGTTGAGATAATACACACAAGCAAAAAAAAAAAAAAAAAAAAAAAATTCTGTAAGCTCTGATAGCCATGAGCAAGTCTCCCTCAATTAGATTCACTTATCAGGTATTATAAGTAAATAGAATGGAAACCCTGTGGCTCAATCCAATGTATTCCAAGCTTGCATATTCACAGGAAATCTTCCAGTAAATCATAAAATAAAACAATAGCACAGGAAATTTCAGAGCAATATCAAAGACACCTGCCTCATTACTCTTTTATCTCTTGGTTCATGTATATATTAACTGATGGGATTGGCATTGCTTCAGTGATCTACATTTTGAATGGAAACTCCTAGCTATGTTTCAATGTTATGAAGGGAAGCAAAAACCCAAGAAAATAAAACAATACAAACAAAAATTTCTTTAAAACATAACCTTTTGGAAGTTTTAGATTAATTTATTCCATTTGATTATACATCTTTTCTTACATATAAGCTGTTCCGTTTTTATGAGAAAATATGATTATGGAACCCAATTCTGGAACACTAATCAATACTTACTTGGCTAAAAACATACTCATAGAAGATCTATGGAATACCAAGTATGGTGCTTGATGATGACCAAACAATATGTCAAAGGCTCTGTACTTAGGTGAAATTAGAAATAAGAAATAAGTCTTTTTTTCTCTTTCCAAAAAGAGATAATTACATTCAATGATATTCTCATCCCAAAAATGATAAATAAATTTGGCTACATGGAATAATATGTGGTAATCAAAAGTTTTGAGTTGGAGCTTGAGGAGCACCTATTCCATCTAAAGATTCCGTTTTGAGCAGAAAAGCCTAAGGTACAGAGAACTTGCCTTGAGTTATGTGGCTTCCAGCTTGCACATCTCTAGTGAAGAGGACATGGGATACAGAGTCAGGCATATTTTCTTTTTTTTAAATATTTATTTATTTACTTTAGTTGTACACAATGCAATGCATTTATGTTTACGTGGTGCTGAGGCTCGAACCCGGGCCGCGCACGTGCAAGGCGAGCGCTCTGCCGCTGAGCCACAACCCCAGCCCAGGCATATTTTCTTTTGTACACATTATATTGTAAGTAAGATTACAGACACTTAGCTATTATTAGATCATACTTAGGTTGATTCCATTGTGCCGATTTAAGGAGCTTCTGCAAAAGTAGTATCAGACCTTATTTTAAAAATACTGATTTCCAGACTTTACATGAGAAATGGGACAGAAGAGCAGCCCAAATGCAGATATCTGAGTGTGTGATACTGCTCCTATCACAGCCTTCCTGATCTAATGTTCTGTACCTCTTTAGGTTGTAATATTTTTAAAGTACTTAGAGATAGCCTTAGTATATCTGACACACTTGCAGAAGACTGTGAAGAATGGAGAAATTAATATAAAAAGGCAAAAGAAATAGAAGAAATGTGCCACAAACAAATCGACCACCATCCATGTTCTCCTCACTCCCCCTCAATAAAGCATACATTGCTTTTCTACTTCTGAAATTAGGTAGGCTATGTTCTATTTTGCCAGGAATATATTTGAAATCCTCTATGAGCCTATGGGTAGACCTATGCTATCTCACATTTGTAATGCTTATTTAATTAATAAGTGATTCAGCATTTATGTAATAGAAAATTGCTCTTTCTGGAATAAAGAACAATGACTGAAGAACAGAGTCAATATGCCTTCTTTTAACATTAGGTGCTCCCCCACTGGAAATCTCTTACCATGTCTTTTTATGAGTCCCATACTGAACATTTAAGTGCATTAATGAAGGAAACATTGACACAGCGGGAAATATATATTCTGCCTTGTGCTATTCTGGAGTTAGTTAAAGCTTTCATTAATTTCGATAAGAATTTGAATAAAGATGCTGAAACCTCATGATTAAGGTATATACCTTTTAATAGATCACCTGTTTTAGTCTATCATATTTATGAAATAAATAAGAAATGCTAATCTCTGATGTTGAGTAAATGAATTCAGAGGTAGACATTTGCAAAAATAATTACTCTACCATTGAATATAAAACAGGCTAATTTAAAATAAAAGGAACTGTTAATTATATAAGATTTGAAAATAACTTACCCTTAAATAATTTTAAAATATTGCTAGCAAATCAAGAAATAACACCATTACTTTTATTAATTTTTACTGATTATTTCATTAGTACTATATTAAAAACTAATAAGTGGTATGTTTAATTATAATTTGATGCATCACAAATTTGTGGAATTTTTTTAAATTTTAAATAATGCTGTTTTTAAAGTAGTTAAAATTAATGGTCTATCAAAAGCTCAAAAGAAAAAAATAATATAGTTTAGATACTACACAAAATATATTTAATTATCCTGAAACTATGGAAGTATGATTATTATTTTATTCATGTTATTTACTCATATAAAAATAGATATTATTAATCAGGGCTTAATCTAATTTGGTTGTGATACTATTAAAATAGGAAGATCTCAAGCTTATTTTCAATGTCAAAGAGATAATGAGTATCAGAATCAATAGTTGTGAATGTCTTGAGGTAATGTTGTCAATGTGCAGAGTTAACGTTTTATGCAGAGTGATTTAGGATGGATTGTGGGGACAGCAGTATGAGTATCTGTAGTGAGAAGGTAAAGATCACCAGGTGAATAGAGATGAGGGATCTGCTAATTAATGCCCTTCTTTGACTGTCTTCTGTAAAAGGTCAAATACATATGGTAAAATTTATTTTGCCCAATAAATGAATCAAATGAAAATTATAATAAGATCTGAAGGAAAGAATGAAGTTAGTAAGATGGGAAGGATGGAAGGAAGGAGGGAGGGTAGGAGGAGAGAAAAACAAAAGAAAAGGAAATCATCCTGTTGGCAGTACAAACACAGGAATCCATAGGGAAAGGCACCAATGCCTGACCCTGACAGCCCTTAAGGGCATCCTCTTGGTGGCTAATACTCCTTTATTTTATACATTCCCATAACCTTCCAAAGAATGATAAAAATGGTTTCATTCATTTTTAGCCCAAATTTAGTATGTTTTTATCATATTCTCCAATATTCATTTTGCTAAGGGGAAAAAAAAAAAAAGAGGATGATCAATCATTCTCTCTTTTTCCCCAAATAGTTTTAAAAACATTCTTTAAAGATAAATACTTTAAATAATATCTCTTGTCCCTTCTATTCTACATGGTAGATTAAAAAATCCTGAAGATTTTTGGATACAAATTAAAATCTATATTACTTTCTGAAAGCTTCTATAACAAAGTGATATAAATTTAGTGACTTGAAACAACAGAAATTTATTCTCTGATGACCTTGGAAATAAAAATCTAAAATCAAGGTACAGCCAGGACCCTATCCCCTCCTGGGCTGTCCTGGAGCTTCTGTCCCTGGCCTCGTCCATCTTCTGGTGACTCCAAGTGCTATTTGGCCTCTGGCAAGATCACACCAGTCTCTGTCTCTGTGGTCACATTACCTCCTGTTTTCCTTGTCAAATCTTGCCTGTGTTTTTCATATAAGAATGCTTACCTCTGGATGTGGGGGCTACCTAGATAACTTAGGAAGATCTCTTTATCTCAACATCTAGAACTTAATTAAATCTGCAAATTTGTTTTTCCCTGATAAGGTAATATTCTCATGTCAGTGAATAAATGACTGATAAGGCTATGACTCTTGTAATACAATAATTTTCCCTCTGAATATTCTTACATGTCTCATATTCAAAGCATAAGATAGTACAAGTCCCACACCTTCAAACTCTGGTTCAAATACCCTTGAAGTATGATAACTTTACAAGGCCATGAAGGCACAGTTTTAAATGATTTCTTGATCATGAATTTTCATATGTACTCTTCCCTTAAATGGACCTAACTAATAGGCCTGCCATTGAGCTGGTTCCAGTTCCCATATAATGAAATCATTGTGAAAATTAAATGAGATAACATGAAGTTCTTGGTACCATGTCTAGACATAAAAAGTGATTAGCAAGCCAGGCGTGGTGGTACATGCCTGTAATCTCAGCACTTGGGAGGCGGAGGCAGGAGGATTGCGAGTTCAAAGCCAGCCTCAGCTATGGCAAGGCGCTTAGCAACTCAGTGAGACCCTGTCTCTAATAAAATACAAACAAAGGGCTGGGAATGTGGCCCAGTGGTCAAGTGCCCCTGAGTTCAATCCCCCAGTACCAAAAGAAAAAAAAAAAAAAACATTAGCAAAACATGCATGCAACAATATTATAGTATTAACATAAACACATTAGTAATAATATTTGAACTTTCATTAGACTATTTGAAGAGTTTGGGAAGATGTTACTAATTTTATATAAAAATGTTTACTCTTGCCAGGCACAGTAGCATACTCCTATAATCCCAGCTGCTCAGGAGGCTGAGGCAGGAGGATCACAGGTTCAAAGCCAGGTTCAAAGCCAGCTTCAGCAAAAGTGAGGCTAAGCAACTCAGTGAGACCCTGTCTCTAAATAAAATACAAAATAGGGCTGGAGGTGTGGCTCAGTGGTTGAGTGTTTCTGAGCTTGATCCCCCGTGCTCCACCCCCAAAAACAAAAGAAAACAAAATGTTTACTCTTCCATATTCACTTTGGTAAAGAGAAATTACTAGTATTTCTTGATTGGATATTCAAAATTTAAGAACCAAATTGGTTAGGAAGTACAGATACAGAACAGATATCTACCTCTTGAAACGATGATTTTACCCAAGCTCTGTTTGTTGGGTGTTAAATATGCTTTAAATAATGTTTTAATTAAATAATTATGAAATACCTTCTATTAAAGATCCTGCATTGAACTGTGAGAGACGCAAAGGTGGATGAAACTTAGTCTCTGCCTAAAGACACTCATAACAAAGAGCACATTAATGTAGACAGATGAAAAATGAGCATGATTTGTGTCACAGAAGTACTGTATACTTGCATTCAAAAAAGAAAATTATATTCACGTTGTTTTTAAAATTAAAATATTTAAATGAATTAAAGTAATCTAGCATTTTTACACATTTTGCAAGCAATGCAATATCGAATTCTCAAAATAAATATTGCAAATTTACTTTCAGATATAACTGAAAAAAAGTGACCCCTTTTGTGGTTTCAGTTGATTTCATTAAAAGAAGTTTTGCAGGGAGGGCTATGCTTAGCATGAGTGAGACATTGGGTTCAATCTCCAGCATTAAAAAAAAAAAGGAAATTTTGAAACTATTTTACATAAATAAGAATTTTTCCCAGAAAAGGCCATTACTACTTTGGCACATACATATTTTTTTGTCCAGACCTACTCAGGAAACTATAACAGAAAAGTAGTTTATGAAAATCAAAGTAGGGACCAGGAAAATGTAAGCCGAAGACAGGCAAATCACAAACTTTATGTACATTTTCTCATTTTTATTATAATGTGAGATAAAATGATATTACTTTGTGTTTAAAACTATTGTGTTTCTACTTTTTTCATATGTATTTATCTCTTCACTCAACCCACAATGAATCTTATTATAACTCCTAAGAGGAGATTTTGGAAAGGACATCATTATTTAAGTCCTGGTATTTAAAAATACATTTACTGTGTTTCCACTTTCCAACCAAAAGTCAACAATAAACCAAAGTATATAATACCTCTTAAAGTGAAAAGTCAACTGGTAAAGTAGTATAATGATTGTAATCATCTCTCTGTTCTGCCTCATTCATTACCGTTGGGTTAAACTGTATCAAAATCAACAGAAATTTCATAGTATCACAAGCACAAATAGAGACTAGTTGAATACATAGGAATATATAGGACAGGGAATAAAACCATAGCTGGTTTATAGGATTCTGAAATCTCCTTTAGAGAAACATACTACCAGTCAGTAGAAAGTGACCTTTTCCACACATCAGAGAAGCAAGATAAATAAAATTTAAGATGTAAAAAGAGAGGGGAGGAACTGTAGCTGAGATTAGATATACCCAGGTTCTTCCTAAAGTGATACAAACATGTAATCTGACAGAAGTACTTTTAGAAAAAAAAATGGTATAACAGCAGAAGGACTTATTTTGTTCTTAGTATCGCTTTTCATTCAATTTTTCCCATTCACCTCAACCCCCCTTACATTAAACATATATGGTAAGTGGGGATGGTGGTATATTTTTACTTTGTAGTTATAGGTGTCCCAGCATGGTGTCTATTTATAAACCTGTCATTTTTAATTTGAAAAGCTTTGTAATTCACCAGTAATAAATGCATTCATAACCACATCTTCTCTAATCACTACAGTGCCTGCACTGCTATTTGGCACTCATTAGCTGAAACTGCCATTCACCTATAATTTATGACTAGCATACAATTATGTGTTATCACTACTCCAAGTGATTACTACGCTGCATGTTTTTGAGATAATGGTATGCAACACTCTATGATAAATTGTACTGCAATGGATAGTTCATTTCTGTCATTTGCTCTATTATTTTCCTAAAAACAGTCTCAAGAGAATTATATTGAAATGTGACTACTTATCAAAAGTAAGAATATTGGGTTAAGGTTGTTCCTACAAGAGGGGGAAACTGCATTCAGGGAAAGAAGCAGACTTGGTGGTAACAAACACATCTGAAAATATTCTGATAAAAGTGAAATATGGAACTTTAAGGATTCACTTGGAGTTTCGCTTTAAAAAATGTGTGATGATGTATTGATTAAAGACCGAAAATAATATATTTAATAATTTGACATTATTTCAACATTGAATAACATGGAATATAGTATTGGTAATTGAAAAAAATCACAAAGTATCAATTTGGCTTTGATGCATTAAAAAACCAAAATATTTTAAATTGTTTAAACATTTTCATTTTATTATCCTTCTAGTACTTTCACAACCATTGTAAGAGCTAATATTATTTACTCTGTCAAATGAAGTACTGCTCTAAGTATTTCACAGGCATAAACTCATATAATTTGCATAGTAATCCTGTAAATTAGGCATTAGTATTTTAATTTCACAATGAAAATGAAGAACAAAAGTGGGTAGGTTGTTCAAGAGCACACGAATACTACATGGTTGTATTAATTTTGCAGGGCTACAGTTAAAAAAAAATACTACAAACCAGGTGACTTATAAAAACAAGAATTTATTCTTCTCTCTGAGTTCCAGAGGCTAGAAATCAGTACTTAAAGTGCCCAGAGGGCCACACTGCCTCTGAAGACTCCAGGGAAAATTTCTGCATTGCTTCCTCCAGGTTCTGGTTACCCCAAGTTTTCCTGAGCTCCTGGCAGCGGAACCTGATTGATCTCTACCTGCATCTTTCAGTGTTCTTCTCTGTGTGTCAGTGTCACCTCCTCCCCAGGTAGGGACACCAGTCCTTGGATTAAGAGCCAATACAGGGAGATTTCATTTCAAGATTGCTAATCAGTTACATCTGCAAAGGGTCTATTTCCAAATAAGGGTACATACTGGGGTTCTGAATAGAATTAAATTTGAGGGGACACTATAGTATTTGAGCTGGAGGCTGCATTCAAACACAAATATACCATAGCATCTGTTCCCTTAAGCGGGTATAATTGTCCCAGGGTCTGGGTTCAGTATATATTTCATTTAATGAGCATTCCAACCCTCTAGAGTTCTCTCTCTTTTCCATATAATGCCCAAGGTCATTTAGCACAAAGCACCATCATTTAAACTTGAAATGCTCTTCCTAAATCTTGGAGTATGCCATTCTCCAGCTTAAAAATTATTTAGTGCATTAGATATTTTCTGAATAAAAACTAATTCCTTGAAGTAACTTTTGAGTTCCCCAGAATCTGATCTCTGCCTGCTTCTCCAGCTCACATCTGTCTTGACTCCTATAACCTGTCAATGTTCTACCTACCTGGCTTCCAAACTTTCTCCCGGATTTCTCCCTCAGCCTACACACTTCTCCTATCACATTTGTGCTCTGCCTACTCTTTGGGTCTCAGAGTATCACTGCAGCTGCACAGATCTTTCTGGTATCCTAGAATGGGTGTGGTATACCTACTATGGGCTCCTACAGTAATTAGCACAGCACCTAACCTAATAGTCATTATGTACTGCAGAGATTGCTTATTTAATGGTTGTTAACTTTGTGGGAAGAAGCACCACAGCAATGGGTTCTCAGCTGCACTTTTTTTTTTATGTCCTTTAAAAAAAAAAAAAAACTAATTAGTTCTTTTTAGTGATACATGACAGTAGAATTTATTTTGATATAATTATACAAGCATGACATATATCTTATTCTAGTTAGGATCCCATTCTTGTGGATGTACACAATGGTAGGATTCACTATGATGTGTCCATATAAGTACATAGGAAAATTAATGTGAATTTATTCCACTGTCTTTCCTTTTCCTATCCCCACGTCCTTTCCCTTCATTGCCCTTTCTCTAATCTACTGAATATCTATTCCTCTCCTTTTCCTCCTTATTGTGGGTTGGTTTCCACATATCAGTGAAAACGTTCAACCTTTTCTGGGACCGGCTTATTTCATTTAGCTTATTAGCTGTACTTTTAATACAGCTCTGCAACAAACTTTCAATATATACTACATAAAAGAATAGTAACTATGCTAAAATATACATTGAAAGAAAAGTGAACAAAATGAAAGAATTGAAACCAGGCTATCTCTACACATGTGATAAAGCAGAGGCAGAAAACTGTCTAGTAATTCATGATTCAGTGTCTTCATCATTTCCCAAAAAGCTTATTCTGAGTTTTTGACAAGAAGGCAACACATCTGGATTTCCAGTGAGCAGCTGAAAGTCAGATAATATGTCTGCAAAGTCACTCCTGTTTTTCCTCATGATTTCAAAACTTCCTAATAACACTATAAGAATTAAAAAAAAAAATCACACTTGTATTTTCTTACCCCACTGTACCCACTCCAATGGTAAATACTGTAGCACTAAGAAAAACATGGAGGCAAATAAGTTTTCATGACAGAACAGTTCTGACAAAAAAAAAAAAAAAAAAAAAAAAATTATATTGGCTGAGTTGCTTGATTAAGGTTCTGCTTACATCCTGGGGTTGTACCGTATGCTTCTTCCAGAGCTAATGGAAGCCACATGATGACAGAGGCAGGGCAATGTTATATGACAGGGTTCCAATGGAAGAGTCTTAGTTCTGAGAACATGATACAGCCCACTGTAGTGTCAGAAGTGTGGGGGTAAGTCACAGCCACAAAGCATCAGAGCTTTCATTTTAAAATCATGCAAACTATCTGATCAGGAAGCCACCTGCCACTGTGGAAGAGTGCAGGATTTTAAAACGTCATCATACTTTTAGTTCCACAAGCTGGTTTTCCATGAGAAAAAAAAAAAAAAATTACTGCCCACAAACAAGGCCTGTGATCCATTTATCTCTTGCCAAAAATATCATTTGCTATCATGTAGACCGACTATAGATCTAATGTGCAATTTTACATGTAATTGAAAACCTAGCTGTTTCCAATTAGGATGTAGCAGATCCAATTTATAGGGGGGTGACCTACGTTTTTTTTGAAAAATACCTATGCAAGTCATTCTTCAGTTAGCACTACACTTTGTAAAATTTCAGTGTACCAAAAAAAAAATCTTTTCCCATAATTTTTCAAAACCTTTCCTGTACCCTTTCTCTGTGTTAAATCTCTCTTCCTTATACAATTGTAAAGCAAAACAAATCTTATTCTCCTTGTAATGTGAATTGGGAATTTGCGCATAGATTGACAGTTAGAGGGGTTTTTCACAGATTTTGTTCACTCTTCAACCTCCAGTGTCCAGAATTTGTATTCAATAAATACTTTGAATACATAAGAGATATGAACGAAATGAACTGTGATTTTAACTCAGTCATTGACCATGACAAATGCGATATCCCCAAACCATTTTTGGAATACTTTGTTTTTCTTATTAACAACAGAAGGTGTTCTTTACTAAAACTATCTTTACATATACCAGGAAGGTGTTCTGTTACACTGGTTCTCTCTCACTTTAAATGAGGAGTGGATCCCTTCAGAAGTCTTTGTTGCAATAAAGCATTGATATGGAAGGTCTAAGTGTCACTTGCCAGTGCAACATGTCTATTTGCTTATAATTAAACAAGTTTAATTTTTGAAGGGAAAGTTGATAAAGTTCCAGAGTTACTAGGGAGAAGAGATAAATTAAGTAGAACGTTAGCAGGCTGAAGAGTTAAATGATATCCTGGAAAGCAGATTTGTTAAAACATGACAACCTGGAAAATTCACTTTTCTTTCTTAAAGCTGTTCTCCATAGTCAGAGCAACTGATTATTTTTCAAGTCATTTATATGACTAATCACCATCATTATTATAAATTGATTTTCCACCTCAACATATGAATCTATGAATAAAAATCATATATTAAATATTACTCTGTGATATAGAGAACAGCACACATAAAGAGTAGTCATAATAGTTCATGCAACCATTTCTCCAGTTATATGTACAGGATTTTAAATCACATAGTTTAAAATAATAATATGTATCATCAAATATTTGCAATATCCATTTTATGAAGAAATGTTATGCTTCTGAATTATTTACAAGAAAAACAAAATTTATTTGAAGAAAAACATGAACAAAAAGAATTATTGGCTATATTATTACCTGAAGTAATTAACTTATTTGTATATATTTTTGCTTCTTTGGAAATGTATTAAGCCAGAGTTGTTGATTATATGGAGATGTTCTTCATTTATTAGATTCGTAATTATGATAGCAGATTAATTTTGCTTTGAGATAAAACTCTAGATGTAAAAATTATAATCATCGATGTATTCCAGCTACTCAAAATAAGATAAGATCATGTTCTTTAAAGTTCAAGATAGCAATTTCTCCTTCCTCACAAAGACCTGTGGTGATATAAAATTTACATGCACCATTCTCTGAGAGTACCATAGAAGAAAAATTATTGGTGCCTTTGGATGATGGTTGGATTGAACTACTCTATTTTCTTCCTCTAGCTGCTTGCTATGAGTAGGAACACCCAGCATGGACTTTTCCCACTGTCATAATTCATCTATTACAGAGATGTGGCATTTATTTGAATTTTGCAAGTATAATATCAGTTCTCCATTCATTATTTTTTCATAAGTGCATCTTAGTGTAATAATCCTCTGCTCTCTGCTCTCGTGTTTTTGTCAGAACCTATTACATCAGTGAAGAAATCTTTGTTTCTTTCTTAGCCCTGAACATACGCAGAGCTCATTTAGGTTTTCTAAAACTGAAACAAATGCAGCTAATTATTCCTTGACCTGTATTAACAACCCAGCTGGTTGGGCGCATATTTAGCCTACTGAATATAAAATTATAATAAAATCTACTTGCACCCTTCCTCCAAGCATGAGCATGTGAAATATCATGAAGAATTTTAAGAACTGCTTTTTTTTTTTTTTTTTTTTCCTCTTTAAGCATGATCAACTACTTTTCTATGGTCTCAAACCGTATGTTGCTTTTAACTCCTTTAATTTCTGTTTCTCTGCCACAGAGCAGAAAACCAGAGGGGAGAAGTTGCCATCTGCATTGGCTGTCATCACCTGCAGGAATTTTTAACTTGCCTACTGAAGTGATTGAGGCATGGTTGATTTTCAGCATGCTACAAAAGATGCCTTTGTTTCACTGAAAACTCAATATAAATTGAGATCTCATAGCCACTTTAATTCTTAAAAAAAGAAAAAAGACCATTGGATTCTTTTATATAAGTTAGAATCATTTTGAAGCTTATTGTTTGAAAAAGAAAAGAAACTTGGAACACAATTAGAAGACTCATATTTTGAAACGTGCTTTTGAGGAATCTTGCAGAGCAAAACCATCAACTGGTATAAGAAAAGGAGTATGTAGCCCAAGTAAGAATCAGCAGCACAAGCAGCCATCTAACCAGTTTGACTGAAGGAACACAGGGCTTCTTCTACTGTTTTGCCCATGACATCTGACATTTTTTAAAATAGTTTTTTAGTTGTCAATGGACCTTTATTTTATTTATTGATACACAGTGCTGAGAATTGAACCCAGTGCCTCAACCATGCTAGAGGAGCGCTCTGCCACTGAGCCACAACCCAGCCCTGACATTGTTTTTGATAAATAGAAAATTATTGCAATGGACAGAGTGCATATACTAATAAGTTAAAATTTAAAACCTCAACTTAAATAAGTTTGCCATATTAGCTAGCTTGTATTTAAGCATGATCAATTTCATTAATGAAAAAAGGGATATCTGTATTCTATAAAGTGCTAATAATCATGAAGTACAGTTATTTTAAAATTATATAAAGTATATACACATACCATATATATGTATATATGTGAATACTTAATGTATATACTTATGTATATATATAAAAAGCATGGAACATTATTCATGAAATCTAACAAATATTTTATAACTGAGGTGAATTATTGAACTTTTTATGTAAAAGTGTTAGCATTCTGCATAAAAGTTTTACACATGAATATTGAAATATCTTTAAATCCTTAGATACAATAATATAATTGTCCCCAGATTGGACATTTTTATCATATGACATACTACACAAGCTCAGCCAAGCATCAATACAGTTATAACTGTTTACACTCTAAACATGCTAAATGAGATTTTCTCTTGTCTTATTACAAAGCTCAAATAAAACATATCTAAAAGATAAAGAGTAATCTCTTAATACATTTTCAGATTAAAGATTAATCTCTTACTATATTTTCAGATTATATGGAACTGAATTAAAAGTCATTTCCCAAATGTGTCTTTCCAAATTCTAATATATTGTTTTAGGTTCTGTTAGGAAAGTGAACAATTAAATTCTAACCTAGAAGTGGCATGTAAAATCCCAAATTTCAAGAGAATGGGTAGAGGTGCAACCTAGATTTTAACACTTTTCTATGAATACATAATGCCCATGACTCTGATCACTACAAACTTCTATTCAAAGCAGAAAACTTAAGTTTAGGATATATGATTAGTCTGGAAAAGCTTAAGGGAAATGAGACATTCCTTTAGAACTTATGGAGGAGAATCCAAAACACTTTCCCAAAGGATAATTTCTAAAACACACTGACTCAAAAAAAAAAAAAAAAATGTTTGGGGTTAGATTGCACCTCATTAAATTAGTTTTAAATATCCTACAATACTTTATCCAATATGAAAGGAAGGTTCAGAATGCAAATTCACAGGGCCATTGCACTGTACAAATCTGGTAATACTATTTACACCCTAGAATATGAAGCCTTGACTATGTGGCCGTATGTAGAAAGTGACTATCTGAACAGTGCTGTATTTATAATGCATTCATCTGCAAACAGCAGAAACACTGACCAATTATTTATGAAATCACACAGACATGCATTGTTCTGCTTATGATGGGAGATAAGTGAATCCAAGTTTTCTTCCCAGGTTCAGTGACTTCGCTCCTGTGCTTTTGGTCCAGAGTTTCTACAGTTTCTTTGGTTTACAAATAATTTGTGAACATAATGTCTTTATGTTTAAAAGCTAGCCAACACTGCTTCTAGCATCAAGTGTACATATATAAAAAATTTAAAGTAATACACTGTTGATAACCAGAATAATGAAAAATAACTGTGTGGTAGTAGAATTACCACACTTAACTCAGATTATTTTTTTAATCGCCATCTGGGAGTGGTAGGTGGACAATTATCAGTACCTAATGCATCCAGTATTTCTTCAGCTTCAACATGGAAGCCTCTCTCGCAAACTTCCAATCATAAATACACTTTGGCAAATGTTTTATGTGATAACATATAAATATAATAAGTAAATAAAGTAGTTTTTCAATGATTTACCTGTGTTACATAATAAACCACTACAAACATAATTTCATAAAATAACCATTTTATTTTGCCCACGGGTGCTATTGATCATGAGTTCATACAGCTCACCAAGGGGTTGGCTCATGTATGCTCAGAAATATCTAGGCCTCTGCTGGGAAGAATCAAATTGCTGGAGGTTGAATGGCTGGAGTTTGGAATTATCTAGAGGCCTCTTTAATTCATATGTGTGGCACCTCTACGGCAGGAATCAAAGTCCCACCTAGGGCTGTAGGTCAAAAGAGGTCATCTGCACTTGGCCTCTCCCTGGCAATTGGATTCCAAGAAAGAAAAAAAAAAATCAGAGAGAAATAATGTGGACAGTGAGCACTACAAAGGAAAAAGTGAGAATCCATATGGGCTTCATTTGACATGGCCTCAAAATAATGCCTCAGTATTTCATCCACATTCTATAGGTATCAAGCTCATCACTAAGGCAAAACTACATTTATGAAGGGAACATAAACTATACATTTTGATGTAGAAGTGTCAGTGTCCTAATACAGAAGAGATCAGGGAGAGATATTGTGGCCATTCTTGGAGACTATCTCCCACAAGTACTAAGATGGAATGAAAAAAATTGGGATGGGATTTGCAATGACCTATCATGGATGCTATTTAAAATTTTTAAACAGCTACTATAACCATTGCAAACCTGAACTTTCAATTCCAGTTATATTTTGAGAAGAAAGCACCATTCCTCATTATTTTGAGTCTCTGAGAATATGAATGTAGAATGGACTCTGATGTAATGTAGAACAAAGATTCCTGAGCATAATTGTATAAATCACCCAAGAGTTTTTGGTAGAACTTGTCTCATATTTACTGCATCACAAACTCTCATGAAGTTTCTACAATTAATGTTTTCATTACAAATCTCTAACTCTTAAAAATAATGATTACTAAATATGCTTAATCACAGGATTATCTTTGAGAATGTTTAACTGTATATATACATATTTATATACATGAAACTATATAAATATATATATAACCATGCAGATATAGAAATTCTAAAAGTGTTAATTTTCAATATAATCTTCTCTTTCTCTCCTTCTCTCTCTGTCTCTGTACATATTCATAAAATAAACTATTCCAACAAATACAAAAATGATGGGAGCATTAACTTACACAGTATTTGAGAAATGATTTTGGCAAAATTAAAAGTACACATAGCTTTTGAGCCAACAATTTCATTTCTATAAACTTGTGTTTCAGTACTACCTACACTGTTACATTGAAAGCCTATTCATTCCATCACTGTATTAGCAAATATCTTCTGGGAACTAAACAGCCCTTATCTAAAGACATGACGATTAACAACACTTGTATTATCTTTATAAAACACAAGGACTATTGGTGATTTCTGTACTAGAAGGCTCCTTCCTTGTTAGTTACCCTCACTGATTAATGGATCATCTACTACTATCTGTAGTATGTGGATGAGTCATCAGGTACTCATACAAAAGCAGCTTGTGCTTACAAATAGGCATTAGAGAAACATGTCCTACATATATGATGAAAGAAAGCAAACTGCTTGTAGCATTATATATAGAATGATCTTACTACATATGTTAACAAAAAAATTTAAATAAATACAGGTAGAGAAAAATATTTTTGTTTTTGTAGTATCTATAAGGACACATTAAGAAATAAATAATTCCTTGAAAGAGTAGCACCGGAAGCTTTGAAATGAAGAGTATTTCTGTATATTATTGTTGGTGTTATTGCTGTTTTATCACTAGCATTCACTATTTTTGAACTAAGAGGCTGGGTGGGCTTTTTGTTTGTTTGTTTGTTTGTTTGTTAACTCTTCAACGTGATTCTAATATCCATTCAAGATTGAGAGTAACTATCACTAATGTGCTTCGTTTTTCTCAGGTGGAAAGAAAACAAAAGATATACTTTAAAAAAAAAAGTAGAACTGTATTCAGAAAACTTGAAAGACTAAAAGTCTGAGCTTTTTTATTTTTTAACAGTGTATCCTTTGAAAGAAAAATAAGTAGGAGACATATTTTATTCTTCCAAATTAGCATTTTTAAATGCAATAATCAGATATGCTTTAACATATCATTATCTAAGAGATAGGTGCTACTTAATTTCTAAAGGATTTTTAAGTATATTGAATAGAGCCAACTAGGGCAGATTTTCATTATAATGTGATATCATTATACCAGTGATTGCAGGCTAATTCCCCACTTATACAATCTGACCACTGACCATGCTAGATCAAGAGGGTTTAATTTCCTTTGTAAATGTTCATTCCCGTTCATTTTACTTGAGAGCAAGTAAAATGGTAGTTTAATAAGGGAAGAAATCATTTTTAAAGGGAGAATATGTAAAGGCAAAAGCTGTGGATTTTTGTCAGAATAATTACACACTTCCCTTTATCATCATACCCTGACATATCTATGTAAAACCAAAAAGAAATCATGTTTTCTGATTTGTTTCCAATAACCTTTTAAATGATGCCCACGTTTGTGTTGACCTTTAGTGTTGACAAGAGCACATTGGACTCTTGTCTCCAGGAAATAGGGTGTAATAATAGATCTTTTTCCCTCTGTCTTATCTGACATTTTGGCATTCATCACTTTCTAAGACTGTATTGGACATTTTTTTCTTGAAAGCATTACTTTATACTTGCCAACAGTCAAATTTGTCATTTTGCCTCATTCACAAGAATTTCTTAAGAGGAATATGAAGATTAATAAAGCTAACATATTTAAATCACTCCCAAAGTTGAGATTATTTCATTAGAAAACCAATGTCAGAGTCATAGCAACTGTACAATTGAAAACAAGGGACAAATCAGAGAAGATATGTGACTTTCTCAGCTTCCATGATGAATGTGTCAAAATGGGATCCAACCTAGCTCTGTTTGACTTCAAACCTCTGTCAACCATATTTTACATACTTCTCTTTGCAAAGCACCTTACGGTTTACAAAGCATTTTCATGAACATCTCTCATTTTAGTCATAAAATGACTCTAATAGCTAATTATTAATATTGGCATTCTGCAAAAATATAAAATGAAGGATTGAGGAATCAAGAGAGCTACCCAAGGTGACGGAATTAGTATGTGATAGCCCTGGAAATTGAACTTGAACCTTTTATTTTCCATGATTCTTCCCATTGTTCCTTACCTGTCTGAATGATTTTGCACCTATTTATCACCTAATTTATTCCTTACTACCACCTATGAGGTTGGTGAA
Source organism: Tamias sibiricus (assembly GCA_025594165.1). NCBI lineage: Eukaryota > Metazoa > Chordata > Mammalia > Rodentia > Sciuridae > Tamias > Tamias sibiricus. The sequence continues at coordinate 64,146,732 of CM046658.1, read as the reverse complement.
TTTTTAATCTTGATTTTTATGATCAAGAAAATGTGCTGGGACAGTTAAGGACCAGAAATAGTAAGTGGTGGATATCACATCTATTGACTCCAAAATCTCTCCTTACAAGTCTGCTGCTTATTTAAGTTTTATCCTCTTGGCATTTTACAACAAAATTAATGTCATTTATAAATGTAGAATTTCACTTTGTACCCCTGCTTTCAAGCCAGTGAGTGACAAATAACTTTCAGTAGAACATGAATCTGAATTGATTTCAGCTTTGCACCTAAAGAGGTAGAAAAAGGAAACACTTGAAACCAGACCAAAACTTTAGGAAAGGAAGTACTAAAGGATGGCTACTTGACTGAAATTGGGCATCCAGCCCTCCAGAGCTGAAGTTTAGCTCAATTGGTGACTTCAAAAGAGACTGATGTTTCTTATTGAGCCTAAAATATGACCAGAGAATTGTCCAGGCAATTAAAAAAAGTGTGGTAAAAATCCTCCCCTGTATTTGGCAAGTCTGATATATAGGCATAATAATAATGTTTATGAAAAATTTGAAAGTCATCAAATTACACAAGCTATGGGGTTAATATTATATAAATGATACCTGAGGAAAACAGCATAATTTTATTTTGTATTCTGGCATTTAAAGCATTTTGTCTCATTGGGGACATTTTTGTATTTCTCCAAAACATATAGTTCATTTTAGTAAAGATAATTTTTGTAAAAGCTGACTGAGTTAAATTTACTATTGTGACCTATGCAATGAAATTAACAAAAATTAGATTTTGCTTATTTCTAAATCCCAGGAAAGCAGGCCTTAATGGTGGAACAAATGTTTAGCCCTGCGGATTAACTTTCAGCCTCCTAATGAGCTACTAATGTTCATGGGAATGCTGGACAGAGTTGAAGATGGATATAAGAAATGAAAACTTAATAACAGAAAATAATTAATTTGAGAATCTGCTCTGGCCATTAAAGATTTAACTTTAATAGGAAATAAAGGAAACTTACCTCTTCATTTTATTGCTATGATAATTTTCTAGATACTATAAAGCCCTTGTGAAATTATATATAGTTGCTTTTTATCAGGTTCAAATTTGTGTGGCAATAAACCTTTTTTTAAAGAATCTACTTTATTAATAAATACCTTGTATAACTTTGGCAGTATAATATAAAATACAATAACTAGTGACATTGAATTAAGACAATTAGAAGAAATTCTTTTTTCAATAACCAAGTTCAAAACAAGCTTTAAAGGCATGCAATGTTTTTTGTTTTTTTTTTTTTTTATTTGTGGGTTTGTTTGTTTTGTAACATGGAAGACTCTCAGTAATTTGGTTGAAAGAGATGTGTGATATATCTTCCACATTTATGTAAAAATAAAAGATAATCTATAAATATACCAGGTGTGTAAAAAGCTGTAAATTCCATTTGGTAAAAAGATAATATGAGTGAATGCTAATGGTATCTTTATACATTTTTAATAGTGAACAGTTGCTTGTCTTGTCTCAAAAACTTATCTGTCTCAAAACTGTGAGGACATCATCAACTCATATTAAATGGTCTTTCCCTTCAGGGCTACTTGATAGATCTAATTCATCATTTAAGACTCAGTCCCTTGGTCTTCACGCTATCATCAATGTGAAATCTTCTTTAACCCTTCCTCCGCAGTGATTAATTTTCTTTATTATCTCAGTATTTTTATTGTACTGTTAAAATACAATTGAAGGTTTTGAAGGTTTTGAATGTGAGAGTTGAGGTTAGAGGTATGTCTATACATATTGATGTTGTTTTCATTCATATAATTCAAAATTTTTGATATATCTGACATAGAAAATTGGTGACATAATCTAGACTAAATGGTTACCTGTTGATGATGCTACTTCTACTTTATTTCTATATTTACTTATTTATTTATTATCAAAATTGTCCATGGAAATTGTCCATGAGAAAAAATATTTCCATGCATAAAGGTTTTCAATTCACAAAGTGTCAGGGAAAATTAGTAACTATTAGGGCTTAATCAACTTAAATCATGAAAATATTTGAAGTAAGAATTGGATATGGTGGAAAAGTTATAAGATTTAGAAACATGGTAACAACCTAAAATATCAATTATTTGGCAATTAAATTACCAAGGATGAATGTTAAGAAGTAAGTGGTAAAATTAAATATTCATTTAAGTTTATTTAGACCCCAAATAGATCTGACTCCAGAGACACAGGAACTATATCTAGTATATCCAAACCTGAATATCGTATTTAAAACCTATGTGTGTTTGTTAAAACACATATTGTTCCACTTAGTAAATTACATTGTCAAAAGAGATAGGTAGAGAAATAGAGATAGTTTAAAACATTTTGCTTTATTTGCATTTGTAATTTATTGGGCATATACCAGAAACGGGGGGAAAGGAAGTGCTCTTTAACAGGGTCAGTGCTGTTGGTAGTTGGCAAAATAATGAAAATGGGAAGAAGCAGAGGACATAGAAGAAGGATTAGTCTGGTATTAAGTAAATTCAATTTAAGACATGAGTGCTTGTGCCCAATAGCCATGGAAGTAGAAAGACTAGGTAGACGTGTAGATTGAAAACCAAAATGTTATAAATGGTAACAGGATGGTGAAAAAGAATTAGGATGCCACAGGGGTTGGGAATCAGTTGTCCCTTGTCATCTGCATTGACTTAGTGAATTATATTTATATTTTAACAGTACAATAAAAATACTGAGATAATAAAGAAAATTAATCACTGTGGAGGAGGGGTTAAAGAAGATTTCACATTGATGATAGTGTGAAGACCAAGGGACTGGGTCTTAAATGATGAATTAGATCTATCAAGTAGCCCTGAAGGGAAAGACCATTTAATATGAGTTGATAATGCCCTCACAGTTTTGAGACAGATAAGTGTTCTATTCATCAAAATGCTGAAAGTAATGAACCAGTGTGGCAGTCAGTGTTGTTCTTAGGGGTAGTATGCATCCCTGGAGCAGGAGAAAGTCTCCTGTTAGTACTTCTATTTTCTCCATTATTTCACTTTTTTTCCTGGATTCCTTTATGGAGAGATGAGAGTTCCATTTCTGGTTATAAATTAGGCTTAAAATACAATTGTCTGGTTAACTTGCTGATGTGGATAAAATATACATTTCAAAATCTATTTATTCCTAGTTTGGAAAAAGGAGTTAAAAAATTGGAAGATGTAGATGCTAAAAGAAAGTATTTCCCTAAGGGGAAATGTAATAGAAGTGGAAGGCAATGGGCGTTAAATTTTGTCTCACACTTTTCTTATGAAAATGCTAAACTCAGAGGAAGTGGGCAAATAGAAAAAAAAAAAAAAATTAAAAGATTCTCCATGACCTACATTAATTGTACATACTTTAGTGGAAACTCTATTCACATGGGATAATAACAAAAGAGAACTTCAAAGAGGAAATTTAAAGTGGAATTATGGAAATAAAGGAAGCTCTATAATGTGGTAAATAGAGTATATTTCAGGGAAGTCTATCATTAATGACTCAGTGTAGTAATCATTTGGGAGAGAAAAAAAGAGACCAAGTTGCCTATTATGCAAAGGTCATATTATAAGATTCTAGGAAAAAAATGGCTAAAAATAAATAGAAGTCAGATTATGAAAATCATTATTTCCATAATTCCTTTGGGTTTGTTCCTGTGGGCCATGAGTAGTTACTTGGTGGTACTGAGAAAGAAATTGTCTGATCAAAGTGGAATTTGGGGACAATAATCAGAGAAATAGAGTAGAATGATGGTAAGGTGGTGAGGTTGCTTTGTAAGTTTTCCGAAGTTAGAACTTAAGAACTTGTCTTGTTTACTGAGTCCTTCCCCTACACTTGGTAGAGTCTATCACATTGTTTTGTTTATCTTTATTGATTTAACAGCAAGAAGTTTTTATTCATATGGACATTTGATCTATGTTAAGCAATTTTACAGTACCAATGAGATTAGTAGATATGTTGAATTGGTTTCAAACCCAATTAACATTTTAATGTGATTATTATTTGAGAGTAAATATTGAGAAGGAGTTAGGTCACAGATAATGTTAATCTTTTAGAAAGAACTTAATGAGTATATGCTTTATTCTCCTCAGCTGCAAAAACATAAGCACTTTCTTGCTATTCATCTTCAACTATTTTCTATTCCCAAAGTTTCTCTCTTTCTCTCTCTCCTTTTTTTTTTTTTTTTTTTTTTTGGTGTTAGAGATTGAATCCAAGTTCTTACACATGGTAGGCAAGCATTATTGCACTATACCTCCTGCCTGCTATATTCAAGTGTGTGTGTATGGGTGTGTGTGTGTGTGTGTGTGTGAGAGAGAGAGAGAGAGAGAGAGAGAGAGAGAGAGAGAGGAGGAGGAGGAGATCAAACCCAGGGCCTTGTGCATCTCAGATAAGAGACCCACCACTGAGCCCCATCCCAGTCTTATTTTATATATTCTAGTCATGAATCACTATACTGATATGCATTTATCCAAAAAATTACCAGCTATATATGGATTTGATTCTTTTTTTTTTTTTTTTGTAAATTATTTCTCTGTCTAGAATTGGTTTTAAATGACTTCAATACTTACAAAACTGGATTTTAGAACTTCATATTACCTGTGTAAAGCTTACTCCTGAATTTAATCCTGGTGCTTTGACTATTGGCATTCAGTTTTCTGCTCTATAGACTAAATCTCTAAATGAACCAGAATGAACAAAGACTCTGAAACACTAATTCTGGAAGATTAATATTGGGCCCCATATTCAGAAACAAAAAGATCGGAAATACCTGTGTATTGTTTCTCTCTCATGTACCTTAGTACACTGAATGGTCTGAATATTCTTGCAGTGAGGATACCTGATCATTTCATTTATACACACATAGACATACAATTTAAAGAGATGCTTGTTAACTTTCCAGGGAAGTAGTTCCTTGGAATCAACCTTACAAAACCGATGCTATTGAACTGTTAAGTGTACTTAGATCTACAGACACTAAGTCCTGAATAATAGTTGTGGGCAGACTAAGATTTAGAGTCCAAGTCTTCAGATTGTACTTTTGAGCCCTTTATATTAGGTTGTATTATGAAGAGTTTCACATTCTCTGCATTTAGACTTTAGAGCAGGTATACTTATATTATAATCATTAAACTTAACCCAAAGTAAAATAGGACTTTTTCTGCTTATATGACTAATGTGTATTGACAAATAATTTTGCAAACATGGCACAACTTTTGAAGGATCAGCATTACAAAACCATTGATTTTTATTTCTCACCTTGACTTTAATAACACAATTTTATAAATCCAATCTCTGTTTACTTATTTCTCATTATTTTTATCATGTAGAGAAAGAGTTTCCACCCATTTAGGCTACCTACAGCTTTGGCAATAAATGTTTTCCAAAAAAGATAGAAAAGTTAGAATTTAAAGGTGTGAGTATAGCTCAGTGATAGACAGTTTTCTAGAATATCTATAGCACTTGGTTTGATCTTGGTCCTCAGCACCAGCAAAAAAAAAAAAAAAAAAAAAAAAAGAAAGGTTAGCATTTAGTTTTGTAAAAGGATTCTACTTAATCATTTTTTATTTGGTTTGGTGATTTTATAATATCCTTTACTAAACTTGAATATCTTTCAAACTTACATCATTAATAATCATGGTGAAAGATGATTTATTCAATTAGTAACATATTCAACCAGTATTTATTGAGTACTTGATAGATATCAGAAAATGCTAGCCTCTGTGACTATACTGGCTTCAAGAAAATCTTTGTACTCAAAGTCTTGGTAAACAACTTGACATATGGAAGGTATGTTTAGTATTGAAATAAATCAGAAAAAAAATTAATGATTTTTTGTTCTGGGTTTTTACTATCATCTAGTTTCCCAAACTATTCAATGTTAGCATTGCCTTTTTAAAATATTTATGTGCCTGAGATATACCTGGGTTACTGGAAAACACAAAAGAAATATTGAATTTATCCATTTTAAGGCTGTCTTCATTATATCTTCCGTTTTAAAAGAGAGCAAAAGTTTTATATAGACAATGTGTGAAAATAAGCTTCTGCACAGAGTATGATTTGTTTATAATGCTTTTCTTTCCTCAGCAACAGCATGGTTAACTGAACCAGCCTGAAGGTTCTGTGAAAACTAAATTTCATGCTATCAGTCACAAAAGCACAAGAAAAATTGACAACAAAGATGTATATCATGGTCAGTGTCACTGCTGACCTATAACTAAGATATTTTAAAAGATACTGCTCTAATAATTTCTAGTGCTAAACTATTTTGAGAAAAGTGAATACAAAAGTATAAATTATAAAATTAATAATACTTATTCTTTTACTGCTAAGGCAGAAGACAGATCTTAAGCCAAATCACAAATAACTGATACTGGTTCATTAAGTTAACAAATAAGCAATTTAAAGGTCGTACAAGAAATAAGTATACAGATGCAATCCACATTTTTGTTCCAAAGAGAGGTGCTTCACCTTTGTGGTTATGACTGCCTTCAGGGAGTTTGTAATCTGTCATGTTAGATAGTCCCAGAGTCTGGAGTTCACTGCCATCTATATCTGTAGGCTAGCAAAGGGATAATGTCCATACTCAAGCATTTATCTACTACCACATCAGAGAATTATTTTCTGCTTTTTTTTTTTTTTTTTTTTTTTTTCCTGTTCCTTTACTGACTGTGCCATTGGGCCCACAAACTGACTATGGCTTACCAAAAAACATTGTTAATTTCCTGACCTCATTTGGACAATTCAGTGTAGGATAAAAAATGATGCTCAGTAGCATAGGGGTAAGTTGAAAGATATCTTAGAAAATTATAATTTTATAATAGTCTGAAGAATATGACAGAAAGGCCCAGAGACTTAGATTCATTTGGAACTAAATTGAAATTCCAACTCCATGTATTCCTAGTTTGCTACTTTGAACTATTAATTTCTTTGAGACGCACCTTATCTTTAGCAACAACACAAAGTTATTATAAAGTACTTTTGCATATTTGACTAGTGCCTAATATGTCACTAAGTATATTTCATGGAATTAATGATGTAGTGCTGATGTTAAATGTAACTTGATCATTACTGTGTGTGCCTCACAGTCACAAGACTGCAGTGCTTTTGACTATGATTGTATAAGTATACTTTTGACAACATGCTCATGTTGGTATTTCTTTTTTAATGGATTGATTTCTCCAGTTTCCTATTTGGAAGTTAGAAAAGCATAGATTGTTGGAAATTATGATAATTATTACAACACTTGCTTAATTCTCTTTTTAATATTCATTAATTCTAAAGCTATTATATGTGTAAACTATTCTGGTAATTGCTTAGGTCAGCAAGATTTTTTTCTCTCTCTTTTACTTTGTTTAGGCTTATATCCTACCAACTTCAATATATTGTTATTCAAATTTTCAACTTCTGAATTTATGGTCTATAGGATTGGTCTGTCAAGAAGATAGGAAAGTTGGATTCATGATAATCAAGAAGAAACAGGCATATGGTCTCTGTTGATAAATGTTTAGTATTAAAAATACCCTTCAATATACTAATTAAAAGTGTAATGATAGGAAATCTAATTATTACTTTTCCCAAAGCCCTGAATGAATAATAAATGATGTCAAAGATGCTGTCCTGCTTCCATATACTTAAAATTATTCAAGTAATTTGAAGGAAATGGAACTCAAGGATTCACACATTGTATTATTTTGAGGACAGAAACACCAGTTAGACTCTACAGTTTAGTACAAAATGTTAGTTGGCTGAAGACAGACTTTGAATACAATTTTTGAAATAAAATTGTCAGCAATTAAATGATGCTTGCCAACTCAACAACCACCAAATAGGGAGGTTGTGATTTCTAGTTTCAAAGAGTACAGATCATACAGATCATCTAATTACTCAGTTTTATCTATAAAGACTGCTGTATATAAGGTATGAGATAAAGGAAACAAACTAAGAGACATTAAAATGCAATGAGATCAAAAAGTAGGATGATTGGAAAGCTATTAAAAGTTTCAATTTTACATGAATCTACTTCTTGTAATAAGACAAAGATTAAGCACTGATGAAAGGAGAGTTTTCTGTTCATCTTCTATCTCTTCCACAAAATCTCTTCAAAATCTTGCATCCTAACATTCTCCTCATTCTACTAAAAATGCTTTTGGTAATGCCACTGTGAAATAATCTTCTGGTTAGCGTTTTCAGTCTTCCTCTCCAACATCTTGGTAGTGTTAGACTCTGAAGAGCTCCTCTTTCTTACTAAAATTGTTCTTTTTATATTTTTCCTGCTATTTTCAATGCCAAAATATGCTGTACCTAATATTTTTTGAAATTCCTCTCTATTGATAATGTCCCAAAGAATGGCATGCTTGCATTTATTATAAATAATTTTCAAATGTATCTTTTTCCTAATGACTAAATTTATAATTACTATTTGACAGTCTCCTCCTGTTGATTCTGTCTGTATCTCAAACACATTAAAAGAAAATAATTATCGTCTATGCCCTTAAACCAAGTCTCCTTTCAAATAACTCTAGATAGTACTTGCATTTTTCCAGGTACCTATGTTCAGCCAGTTAGTTTTATTCATGTATTCTTGTTTTGTACCAGACCACATGTATTTTGGGACTAACAACATCATCCTGACCATGACACTGCCATTTATCTTCTTTAAATTTTCTCTGTTGACAAACCAGTCTGGGCTGTCATAACCTCTTGCTAATATGAGCACATATTCTTCTAACCGCATATTCTGCCTGTTTTAAGAATCCTTATTTCAACTTATATCACTCCCTCCATTATCCTCTTTGGACATTTTACCCACCTATATTATATTACCTATAAAAGCATGTACATATAATCTGCTTTCTGATATGTCTCATTATTCTTGAAATTTCTGGAATTTCTGGAGCCATATATTTCCAAATCAGTGTCCTTAGACAAAAAGACAGTGCTGAAACAGAAGGTTCAGTAACTGCTTGGTGAAATAGCAATTGGATGAACAGATGAATGAAGAAAACAGCTAGAACACTGCTGTTTTCAGATTTTCCTGCCTTGGGACAGTTATTGACAGTTCTGGAGCCTCCATTTTTAGGTATATAAAAAGAACAATAGTATATACCATGGAGGATTATTATAAAAAATTAAATTATATAGTATATGTGAAGTCATTTACCTTATTACCCCACTCATGGGATATACTTAAAAGTAAAGGCTTCCTTACAATTTTTTTTAAAGAATATTCCTTAGCTACTATAAAATTTCTCCATTGCCTACTGAAATTATGCTCAAATTGGTAGCATTTAAAGCCATCTATCATGCACCTCCCACTGAATTTTGGAATTTTATTCTTCATTTCTGTCATTTATTTCCAATCATCTTATCAGATTGCATGTGATTGCACAACCTTTCTTCCCATTTTGTACCTTCTTCTCTGTAACTTCTTTTGGTCTTTCCTGCTGAGAATAGTTCTGTGTACAGCTCTTATTCTTCCCCTTTGTAATCTTAAATGATTCCTGTCTATAAAGAACAGTTCACATTCCTATTTGTCCAGGTAGCTTTCCTAATTCTAACACAATGAGATATGATCTCTCCCTTCTGGAAGTCTGTTTTAATCAGCTTTTTCACTGCTGAGACTAAAAGACCTGACAAGAACAATTTGGGGGAAGGGAAAGTTTATCCAGGGGCTCATGATTTCGAGATCTTAGTCCATAGAATGCCAGTTCCATTCCTCAGGGCTCAAGATGAGGCAGAACATCAGGGCTAAAGAGTGTGGCCAAGGGAAGTGGCTCACATGATGAACAGAAAGCAGAGGGAGAGACTCCACTTGCCAGGTACAAAATATATACCCAAAAGCCACACCCACAATGACACATCTCCTCCAGCCACACCTTACCTGCCTTCAGTTTTCACTCAGTTAATCCAATCATGGGATTAATTCACAATTCGGTTAAGGCACTCATAACCAAATCAGTTCTCCTTTAAATCTTTTGTATTATCTCACATGTGAGCTTTTGGGGAACATCTAATATCTAAACCATAACAAAGTCCTATAAACCATTGCATCTCTTATGATACTTCTATTATGTGCATCATAGTAGTCATCGTGTAAATAGTTTGCTTACCTGCCCTTTTGTGTTGTAAGCATATTGAAAGCAAGGAAACTTTATTTTACCTTAAGTTTCTAGTATATTTTATCAGAGCTCAAAAAGAGAATTGGTAGAATGAATCAAAATGAGAATTGACTCACACTCAAAACAATAATCTTAAATTCATTTTGAAGTATTATTATTTCTCAGTATGATTAGGCAGGCGTATTTTGGTTTCACCTTGTCTTCTCTGTTTAAAAACAAAAGTGAAGTTTAATTATTGATAATACTGTGATTTGCCTGATATAGTTGCTTGCCCATAATAGCTTATTGGGATGACTGACTCATTTCACAAGGGTCACTGAGCATCTGTTAGATAATGATGACTTTCAGCCATTGCTAAAGATGAAAGACAAATGTTTCTCATTATGTGTAAGACAATTTAGTGTTTAGCAAAATAAAAAATGTGCTTTGCCAAAAATGGTTTCTTTTAATTTTGGGGTCAGTGTGTATTAAGGAAATTTAATCAATTCATTTACTTATAACTCAATAAAATGTCACTTTAAAATCTATTAACTGCCCATAAAGTTCACATTTATTTTGCAACTTATCTTTTTCCCTTTTGAACAAAATATATAAAAAAGAAGGTGGACATTTAAAGAATTGTGTAGTATTGATTTGAAATCTTGAAAACAAACATGATAACCTAATGATTTAGCAAAAACAAAAGTACAATAGATTCATTGAAGGACTCAAATTAGGAAAATCATATATAGAGAAAAAAAGGTGTATCTGCATAGATAGTGTGACATCCATGAAGTATTTTAAATTAGAAGAGAGTCATAAATTAAGGACCTCATGAAACAAGCAAAGCCAAGAACAACAGACCCATGGGTTTGGTATTGATTGCAAAGACCAACACGAAACATGGGTAACAGAATAAAAGCTGAGGAAAGTAGGGATATATTCTTAACATGATTTTTACAAGGCAGTTTGTGCTTAACTAACTTGCTGGGCTGCTTGAAAATAATACACCGTGAAAGATAAGAAAAGTGGATATAGTACATTTCGATTTTCATAAAAGATTTTGACAGTTTCACATGAGAGATTAATGGCTGAGGTAGAGAACTACAGAGAACACAGTAAGGAGTTCCTTATAGGAAACCAGTTCAAGAATAAAACAGAGTATTTGAGGATAAAAATATTCTTAGTTAAAAAGAATTTCAAATGTAGTAACCTTTACAATTCTCAGGGCATGGTACTTTTTATATTTATAGTTTTAAAAGAAGCACTGGATTTCCATTCTTCCTTTCCTTCTCTTATTTATAATTACTATACTTTTATTATAATTAATTATGTGTTATGCAATTATGACTTATGCAAGTTATACTTAAGGTAGTCACTAGTATATTCAACAAGAAAATGCAGGTAAACCCAAGGCCATTGAATGACAAATTTTCCTTTTGCTAATAAGTGAAAGACTGTCATGAATGAACTCTGAACTACATGCATTTTGGTAATATTTCACTAAGACAAAGTTTGTAATTCATCAAAACAAAAATGGGAAAAACCCTATGCTTGCATTTGCAAGAGTTATAATTTAAACCGGGCGCGGTGGCACATGCCTGTAATCCCAGCACTTTGGGAGGCTGAGGCAGGAGGATCGCGAGTTCAAAGCCAGCCTCAGCAATGAGGAGGCACTTAGCAACTCAGTGAGACCCTGTCTCTAATAAAAACACAAAAAAGGGTGGGGATGTGGCTCAGTGGTCAAGTGCCCCTGAGTTCAATCCCCAGTACAACAACAACAACAACAACAACAAAAAAGGAGTTATAATTTAAAATATCATATTGTTTAAATTAAATTAAAGCCAGATGGGTAAGGTTTTCCCAGGTTTTAACAAAACATTTGTTCATTTATCAAGTTTTCTTCATACCTCCTCCTCACCCACTCCTTATGTATTTAATCTAGCATCTGAGTTATTCTCACATAGTTCTGGAAATATAGGAAAGAAAATATCACCATATGAGTGGTTTCCAGTATTTTCTTTTTTTCAGATAAATAGCAGTTTGCTCTACTTTCATTGTGTCAGAGCTAGAATTTAGCACCACTAAGATATTTTTAAAGTAAAATTCACAAGCAGGTACAAGTAAACTCTGTAGATAATGGGTATTCCTATTTGTTCTGAATGATATGTTTCATTTTTGAACCGTAGACAAAATCCAGAAATTCCTGTGTGTTCTTCAATTTAGGATAATTAGGGGTAATGAGCTGAAGAACAATAGAGTGAGGTGGATGCCAGGGCTACCTCTTATACATAATCTGCCCTGACCTCTTTCAAAAATTTTTGTTTCCAGCATAATGTTTTGTTTTCTCTTTTATATACCATTCACATTTTTCATTTGGAATTGTAATTGTACTAAATATGTGAATTGTGTGTGTGTGAGTTGTGTGTGTATGTTTTTTTTTTTTTTTTTTTTTTTTTTTTTTTTTTTTTGTGGTACCAGGGATTGAAGTCAGAGGCACTCGTCCACTGGGTCACATCCCCAGCCCTTTTTTTTTGTATTTTTTTATTTAGAGACAGGGTCTCACTGAGTTGCTAAGTGCCTCGCCATTGCTGAGGCTGGCTTTGAACTCGCGATCCTCCTGCCTCAGCCTCCCAAAGTGCTGGGATTACAGGCGTGCGCCACCGCGCCCGGCTTGTGTGTGTATGTTTTAAGTGTCAACTGTGTGACAAACACTTTGCTCTTTACTGGGTATCACAAAAAAATAAGTTAAACGGGATTGTCTTTTATAGTTTAGGAGGGACAAAATGTGATTGAGTGATTTTTATAGTACACCATAAGTGAGCAAAGTAGCTAAGGCATAGAGATAATGCAAGCTTTAGGAGGGATCCTTCACCTGTGTGGGAGCATGGAATAGAAGCAGCAGGGAGAACTTCCTCCAAAAAAATGACATCTAAGGTTCATTGCTTTGATCTTATCACTTGGGACATTTCAGTCAATCCTCACCAAATAGCTCTTGTAAGCACACATTTCTATTCCCATTCTAAAGAAGCAGGATGTGAAGACGGAAAAATTTAGCACCCAAATCCATAAAGTAGTGACAGAAAGAGCTGTGATTCAGCACAAAGTTGAGAAACACTTTCAACATTCTCCGATTTCAGTTCACTTGTTTTTGGAGAACAAGTATTCTTTGCTCTTCAGGTTTACTTTTTAGAGTGATTCAAGGAAGTACTGACAAATATCACAGAACTCTGACCTTGAGAGATGATTAGTCACAGGGATAGGAAAATAGGCAGCAATCTTGTAAAGAGAGGTCCAGCCAGAAATTCATGGATGAAATCTCAGCTTTTCCTAAATCACAGTAGAATTTTATATCCCTTGGAGGCACTCACTTTCCTGAGCCAGCCAGGCACTGAGATATGACAGGTCCAGCTGTCCACTAGATGCTGCTGCTGGATGAGTCCTCTAGCAGAGGAAGCATTGATATTTGGGGAGATTCTTCTCTTTGTAGGAAACAGCTCAGATTAAATTGATTTAAATTGTATGTTGGTTACATATTCAAACTTTGCTTTCCTTTACTATGCTCATAATTATAAATATTCATTTTTATTTCTTGTTCATTTTTGTACCCAACATCTTCTCTCTTTCTCATTCACACACACCTCTTTCTTGAAGCACACATGTCTCTTAAATGAGCAAAGATTTAACAATGATGAAAGAGTGGACTACAGAGAAAAGATATTTTAAATTTTCTCAAATGAGAAATAAAATATATTTAAAGGTAAATATATTTAAAAGTAAATATTTGAAGTGCATGAATATAGTCATCACATTTTTAAATGTATTTGAATATTGAGTAAATATAAGGAATAATCAAGTTAATAGGATTTAGCAAAATTAATAGAAAACTATTATGTAATTTCAAGAAACAGGATAAATAATTACTTATTGGTGCATGCACAATTAAAATATATCCTGCTATGCTCCAGTTTTGTTTTAGTTTAAAAATTTGTTTCTAGCAACTTTGAATATAGGCTTAACTCAGATGGAAAAGACTTTTAAACAACTGTATAGAAACCACCCCTGTTAATAATGAATGTCTTCAGGGGACTACCCTGAATGTGTAAACTAACTATTGAGCTACATTGAGCACTTAACTATTGAGCCACATTCCCAGACCTTTTGATTTCATTTTGAAACAGGGTTTCTCTAACTTGCTTAAAGCCTCCCTAAATTGCGGAGGCTGGCTTTGAACTTGTGATCCTCCTGCCTCAGTCTCCCCAGCCATTGGGATTAGAGTCATGTGCTACTGTGGCTGGTCTAAGAAATTCTTTGATCTTAAATTTTCACATATTTTTTTTCCCCCAAGACTCAGCTGCCTGCAAATAGTTCTGTGATTGGACTGGATCCCATTTCTACCACCTGCTTTTACACACTTTCACAAAACCTCTTGAATATGCAGTCATATCATGGTCCCTGGCCCAAAGTGTATAACCCCAAGATTTGAAATGAAACAGAGAGATTATTTAAAATACTGATGTTGAGACAACATCTAGAGGTTGGTAAATCCTTTCATAAAATACTGGCAGTTTTCAATACATCTGTGAGTGATATAATTAAGTCTCCAACTGATATAGCATTTGGGATGATTTTGGTGATAGATGACTATAATTTTTTCTCTGCACTCTTAGGAAGTTGAAGAATTGAGTGGCATTAGTGGAATAGAATTCCTTCCATTTACAGAAACAAGTTTTCTTATGATTTCTATCTATAAAAATAAAACCTAGGAAGAATTGACTCTGGACACTGTTTTTGCCTAAGCAAAATATTTACTCATTTGAGTAAAAAAGTTTGTCTCTTCATGTAGATATAACATATCATTAACACATACATTAATAACCGTATAAAATAAAAATATCTTTAATAAGTATCCAATTGTGATATATATGATTTGATCAGTTGTGTACTATTAATAATTATAAAAATAATCTTAATATTTTTTACTTAGATTTTCATGGTCACAAAACCTTTTTTGATGCTGATTTATATGTGTAATCTTATAGCAGAGAAAATGAGATATCAATAAAAGACAAAATTAAAAATGAGATTAGGATCAAATTATGTTGCAGAAGTGATACGATAACATTTGTATAAGCAAAAAAAAGAAATCTTGTAACTTCTTTGAAGTAGAGCTTGTTCATCTTTATTTAAAGGCAGTAAAGTGAACATCAAACAAGTGTATTATTTAGGTTTCTTTGAACACATTTAAAGTAAAAATTAACAATTTATTTTAAAATGGGCATATTTATAGTAATAAAAATTAAGGGTTTGCAAAGTCCTCAGGTTATGATAAAAAAAATTTAAGTGGCCAATTCACGGGTATACACAATTTACAAAATTGTTTTATGGGTCATAAAAGAAAAAAATTTGTAACTCTTTACATCATTTCAATAGATTTGAGAAGATCATTGTGCTCATTCACTCTTTAGAGATTCTTAATTATGTCCTAAAGTTATGAGAAGAATTAATACATAGAACCTTGTAATAATTATAAAGAATTTATATTCATAATTCAGTTTATAACTTTACATCTTTCTATACATGTCTGCTTTTCACAGACTCTTTGATCACATACCAAATTAGTAGTTATTTAATACAGATGGTGTTATCTCCATTTTGTAAATATGTAAATAAAGCCACAATAGAAGTTGAATTACTTGCCCTAAAACAATTAGTAATAAACCAGGGATTTGGTTTCTGAATACAGGTTTTAAGTCCCAATGTAACTTTTCAAATTTTTTTGTATACCGATACTGAAACCGCTGTTTACCTGTGATAAGTTCTTGCTCCCCCTAACGCTGAAGAACGCCACACCAAAGAAGCATGCCAGGCAAGCATAGAGTGGAAAATGGAAGGTTTTATTTAAAGGACAGCTAAAAAGACTTCCCCCAAAGGGAGAAGGGGACCCAGAAACCA
Organism: Tamias sibiricus; assembly: GCA_025594165.1. NCBI lineage: Eukaryota > Metazoa > Chordata > Mammalia > Rodentia > Sciuridae > Tamias > Tamias sibiricus. The sequence goes on along the minus strand of CM046658.1, from coordinate 64,130,684 downwards.
GGAATCCAAAGAGAAGAGAGGCCTTCTCCCTTTTATATCTGAAGTTTTTCTTTTGTTCTTTTATGTTCTCTGCCTCTGTCCTGCCTTGGACAGGAATGCCAAAAGATGTAACACAGGTGGGCCCATGGCGGGAGGGGGACCCTCAGGAAGGGCTTAGGGCATGTTGATTAGCATCTCTGTTTGCTGGGAGCTGTTTCATTAACATTCTTTAAGATGGGCCCTAAACTTGTGAACAGTGTTGTTCTATGTCTTTCTAGGACTCAGACTGACTCCATTTTCCTTATGGACTCCATTTTCTTTATGAGGCCTGATATTAGACCCAATTTGCCTGACTACACTCACTACCTAGCTTTAAATATGGCTTCAATACCCTGTTTATAAACATTATCTGCTCGTAAAATGGAGAAATATTAAAAAGAAAAAAAAAAAAAACATTTATGGTTGTCAAGGAGGGTTAGTAGGAGAATGTTAAATATAGCATTCTGTTATCTACAAAATTAACTCTTTGAACCAGCCCTGTGCTCTGACAATGTACATAAATAGTTTTGCTATATCAGGCCATACTCTATGAATGTTTCTTTTTTCCCTAATTATATTTTATAACACAGTTTTTGCTAAAGATGTTGGGGACTGTAGTTTTGCTTTGTTTTTAAACACAAAGTTAACCATAGTAAAGTAGGGTAGTTATGGTTAACTTTATTCACATACTTACCAGGTACCTGGTACATTAATCCAAATAATTAATTTAGCCATCATAACAATTTTGTCCCATAAGTACTTTTACTAACCCCATCTTACACGTGAAAAGACTAAGAAATTAACTTGCCCTGGGTTCCACATTAAAGAAGATATTTGAATCCCAATGTTAATTGTAATCACTATATTATGTAGGATGTAAAGAAAAATAATGATACAAATAATAAGATCTGGGAGCTGGGTTTGTGGCTCAGTGGTAGAGCACTTGCCTCCCAGGTGTGAGGCATTGGGTTCGATTCTCAGCACTGCATATAAATAAATGAATAAAATAAAAGTCCATCAACAACTAAAACTATATATTAAAAAAAAAAGATCTGGCAATAATTCAAATTGAGACTTTTTAACATCTCTTGGGAAACTGTAATCAATTTAAATTTAGTTGTAGAGAGCTGGTTCAAAGTACATTCTTTTTTCCTCTGAGGTACACTCCCCAATTTATGTTTTAAGGCAGAGTTCATACTGAATTACGGTTTCATTTTCTCAATAGAGGACATATGAATATGGATAATGGCTACTTTAGTTAATGATACCAAGACTAGCTTTAATTAGTTGTGCTATGTAGCTCTTCTTTATTCATAAAATGAAACTTGTGCTTGGAAAACTTTTTGCTAGAAAAATATTCCAAAAAGAAAAATCCAAGCTGAGTGCAGTGGCACACACCTGTAATCCCAGCACTTGGGAGGCTGAGGCAGGAGAATCAAGACTTCAAAAGCCAGCCTCAGCAATGGTGAGGCACTTAGCAACTCAGTGAGACCCTGTCTCCAATAAAATACAAAAAAGGGCTGGGGATGTGGCCCAATGGTCAAGTGCCCCTGAGTTCAATCCCAGTACCAAAAAAAAAAGAAAGAAAGAAAGATCCAACCAGGACCACCAGGAATTATATAGATCAGTGTAAGCGCACACACACATACACACACACACACACACACACACACACACAGATTTTGTTTTTTAAATGTCTCTATTCAGTGATACTGTAAAGTAGCATATACTTAGTTTGACAAAACACATGAATTTAAAGCCTTTCTGCATATCCATTTTGTTTCTTATTCTATCATTTCTATTTATATGCAAATATAATACTTTTAATGACAAAAAGATGCTTGATGGAAGGGAGTTGAGTTGTTAATGTTGTTTTTAGTTTAGAATCCATGTCATTTGTTCCCTGGCTTTGGGAAAGACTTGTCTCTACCTACTATCCAAGAGGATAGACAAAAGGAGAGTCTCTGGGCCTGATGGCATTCCTGCTATTTTAAACACCTCCTGCATGCATTTTGAATATAGTTTTCTTTCCCTTTATAGCTCCTGAGGTGAAAGTCCAACTTCTCCAGGAAGCAGCTGCCAGGGAGACAGTACTTTGCAGACAGAAATCTCCCCACAGCGGTTCAGAGCACCTGCCAGTTAGCAAAAAATCTTGAAGCTCTTCCAGATCTAAATATCTCACATTCAAGTCCATGTGGGAGAAAGCAAGCTGGTTTAGTTGAATTCAAAAATTAAGAAGTAGAGATGACAAAGAAATTTTCAACTTGATCCATATGTAAAGCTTTGGAACAAAGCTATTCCTAAACTAACTTCGCAAATATATATGACACCTCCTCCTTTTTAGCCCCATGACATTCTCTGCTTTATTTGTCAGTCCTAGAGACATGAATGCTCAGTCCTTAAAGTGGGGATAATATGACCTACCTACAATGCATAATGTTGTGAGTGTTCAGTGAGATCATATATGAAAATATTTTCTTATACAATCTTTCAGTAGTGAAACTTATTATCCTTATCAGGAAATGCTGATGATTATTAGAGTTTAGTAACAAGCCCAAAAAGAGATTTTTTTGTTTTTGTTTGTTTCTTTGTTTTGCCATTCAGACTTTCACAGTTTCTAAAGCATAATATATAGAATATCCTTTGTTCTACTCATGCTTTTTTTTGGGGGGTGGGGTGGGGTGGGTGGTGGTACTGGGGATTGAACTCAGGGGCACTGGACCACTGAACCACACCCCCAGCCCTATTTTGTATTTTATTAAGACACAGGGTCTCACTGAGTTGCTTAGTACCTTGCTTTTGCTGAGGCAGGCTTTGAACTTGAGATCCTTCCTGCTTCAGCCTCAGACTGCTGGGATTATTGACTGCATAAGCCACCATGCCCAGCTCATGCTTGTTTTAGTAAATGCTAAGCTACATGTTAAATTGTTTACAGATAATGTATTCAAATACCTCAGATATTTTTTATTGCTATTTCTAAACCAAGACATTATTACATGGAAGCTTGAATTGAATGTCAGTGGAAAAAAATATGATAAAGCAATTTGGGAAAATATACAGAAAAGCATGCTTTAATTATAAGTTAAATAAGCGATTCAGATGTTCATAAATTTGATCAATCCATAATCAAATTCAAATATGAATGATTCCCTAGCACTGAAAATATTGAAATTACATATACACACCACATATACACACACATGCATATATACATATACATACATACACACAAGTTAAATAATTAAATTGTGCCTTAAATTAAGACTGAAAGATACAAATTTCTATGTCACATTATATTAAAGTTACCAGCTTTAAGGAAAGAATAAGGCATAGTTCTACATGAAAAAAAGCAAGAAAAAATCACAGAGCTTATTCTTTTTCTAGGTTTTTCTCCCTGTAACTTACAGCATCTAAATTATCTAAGATGTTTAAGAATTTGGTCTTACCAGTAACTGATACTTTTCGATCCTTTATCCAAGATATATTTTAAAAGGTTATTATCTCAAAGAAGTACTAGAATAAGATATGTGGAAAATATATTTATATCCCTTACACAGTAAGAAATCAATGTTATTTGTGTAGTAATATATTTTTTCTTCTTTGCTACTATAAAAGAAGTAAAATATGGCCAAATGGTATATACTTTCCATCCTGAAAGTAAATTTACATGCTACATTAATATTACTTAGGTAACTAGGCATTGAGTTTTAATATATAAAGTGTTGGTATTTCTATACATTGCAAGTTTCAATATACAGTCATCTATAAGTTACTTATGTCTCTGAACCTACTATCTTCCTTGTAAAATGGGCATGATGATAGTATTTGACAGGACCTTCATCTAAGAGTTGGTGTGAGGACTGACAGAGAAATACATGCAATGTCATTAGAAAAGTATCTGGTATTTAGCAGTGTTAGTATTATTATGTGCACAGCAGTATTGAATTGTTACCTGAGAAGTGTATTTCTCACTAGATTGTTCATTTGAAAAAATGAAAAACATTTTAAAATATTATTCTTTCCTATAAAGTTGAGCTCTTCATTAAATAATTGAAACTCATTGGACAAATTGCTGATATTATAGATTTTTCACCATCTAGGACAAAGTTTCTCACACCACCAATTATTGACAAAATAATGACAGCAGGGCGTGGTAGAGAACACCTGTAATTCCAGCAACTCAGGACACTGAGGTAGGTGGATTGCAAGTTTGAAGCCAGCCTGAACAATTTAATGAGGTCCCAAGCAACTTAGTGAGACTCTATCTCAAAATTAAAAAAATAAATAAATAAATAAATAAAGAGGGCTAGGAATATAACTCAGTGTCCCTAGGTTCAGTCCCCAGCACCAATAACAAAAAACAAAATAATGAGAATCATTTCTGTCTCAGATTAGTTCTAAGAGAAAGTCTGAGATGTTAAATCAATCGTAATATTACATAAAATGCTATTACATAGGAAATATGTGTCATAATTTATGCATACATAAATTATATGCAAATTTATGTATGCAGACCAACACATTACCTCGGGAATAACTTTCCTGAAAAATATTAAAAGAAAGTTCCTTAAAAACAAAGACAGGTGGGAGAGGGTACAGAATTTGTTCTCTTCCATTTAATTTCCACTTTACTTTTCTTACCTCACCTTGGCCTGGTAGTCAGGATGTCAAAACTTTCTTTGAGAGTAAAATTCGCATGAAGATTATATAGGGTTCTAAATATATTTGTATGCTTTTAAAAATTCTCCTTCTGTCAAAAGTAGGACTTTGTGATACAACAAAGGGACAAAGAAATACAATGTAGGTAACTGGCCAAATTCCTTCATAGAAATATTGTTTTCACATGGTTTAACTTTGAATCCAAGGGAACTTGTACTTTCCTTCTCTTATTAATTAGTGCCTTTAATAAGGGTTTTCATTAATCAACATGGCTTGAGAAGAGCTGATCTATTTCCATGGAGCTGAGCAAATCCTACTATGTGCAATACCAGTAATGCCACTCAGGCTCACATTCAGGGATGTGTTACAGAGAACAGGAAATATAAAAGGAAAAAAAAAAATCATTCCTAAGTCACAGATTTTTTTTTTAACCAAGCCTTAAAAAATAATAAATAACCTCAATAGGCTAATTCCCAGTAAACACTCTGATGTCTACCTTTCAGACTTAGTCATCACAGGAGGTAGCATCACAGGCAAAATTTGTTAGAATTATTCTACCCATAGTTGAAACAACTAACAGCTTGTCAAATGGGACTTCATACCCCCACGTTGGAAGCGCCTAATATATATTAACATCATTGATAATTGAGCTCGTGAAAGAGTTCAAGAGCAGCAGTGCCATCCTTCTTAGAAAAGCATTAACTCCTGGAGCCTGGGTTTATATAATTAACAACTGTGAAACAAAATGAAATGTTCAAGCTATTTTCTGTACGTGTTCCAGTAGCCAGATGTTTGGCACTATGTATACAAAACATCCATATGATTGACTGAAAATTTAAGTATTTGTCAAGATATTTGGTATGGTGTTAACACAGCTTCTTCTGAAGAGCATATTTTTAGAACTTCTTTATTCATCACCCTGAAAAGTAGGTAGTCTAGCAATTGCTTTTTTTAAAGTGGAAAAAAAAAATCCACTTTCAAGAAAAGCCGTGCCATATTCAATTAAAGAATATATTCATTATTGAGCATTTTTATTTAGATTCCTTCATTGTCTATACTTAAAAGAGATTCCAAGATCATTAGCTGCTAACATGTTCCATTGGGAAGTCCAGAGAAGAAAAATTATCAGAGTTTTCCATCAGGGAAATCCTGCCCATTAGTGATCTGACTGCTCTCATTTGACCAAGCCTCTTCCTTGGACTCCATTCTAAACAGGGATAATGCTTTACCCTGTTACACAGTCTGCCACTGGTTAAAAGTGAAGACAGCAAGTTTTGATCAAGTCACAATCAATTAGTCCCTTTGTTTTTTCATCTATTAAATAAAGATAATAGTGGCATCTGGCTCAAAGAGTTATGTGAGGATTAGGTGGGATAATAAAAGTAAAGAGGCTAACAAAGTGCCTAGCACACACTATGCAGAATGTTCAGAGGTTTACGGGAGCTCTAGATGTTTAGTCAAGTGGTGTAGCTCCTTCTTATTTCAAGTATCTGTGTATATGATTGTAGCTGTATATATATATGATTTGCTCATTCACCTGCACTCTTCCCATCCCTGGCCCTCACTCAGCACTTTCCTCTGTTCATCAGTGCTGAGCTCAGTTCTTCACATACAACTCAGATTGCTCAGTACATTCTCTATATCATATAGCAGTTATTGTTTGTGTTACAAATATTTGCATTTAATTATATGCTATCATAATTTTTGTGGGTGTAGTCCTGCGTTCACAACTATGATGCATTTGGGGAATTTTTATATACTTTACTATATTATTACTTTTTCCAAATATGTCTTACTTTTGCCTTCATTCAAGTACTCAACACATATTTATATTTATTGTCAATTATGTGTAGGTCCTTGGAATATACACACAAGCAAATAGACACATCCCTGAGAGAGGAAGAAAAAAATCAGTCAAGTAAATATATGGTATCAAATGAAAGTCGTGAGAACAGTGAACTTGTTTCTGCAATCTAATATCTTAGGTATCTTGATGAAGACCTAAATCAGATAGGAAACAAATTGTGCAGAATTCTGGGGGAAGGAGTTCCAAGCAGAAGGAACAGTCAGTGCAAACTAACTAAGCAAGCACATCTGGCTGGTTGGAAACACACCTAACAGATTGGTCTAGAGCAGAGTAGAAGAGAAGACAAAGGTAGGAGACCCTCGGGGACAGGTTGGCCACCAGCAGAATTGTGTGTTCTTATGAATGAAACAGGCTGGGAGTTGTTGATGATCTGATTTAAACTCTAAAGTTTTATTATTATTTTTTTTTATTGTGGGGAAATGGGACCTGGATATAAGATCATGGGCAGAAGCCAGAGACTCTCAGAGACCCCTCAGAATGATCCAGTGGGAAGAATGATGATTTAATGACTGCATTTTCACTCCCTGTTCTCCATGATGGCTATTCATGACATGCTTTGTCATCTTTTTTTACATTATAAATTCTGCATGGACTAGGCTACTCCAACAGATTTATATGTTGAGTCTTATTCATGTGGTCTTTCTAATGTATGTCTTGAAAAAATATTGGGGTGGGACCAATGACTATTATGAAATAGAGTTATCCTCCTCAAAAAGACATAAAGGACTCCTTCCTCCGCCCGACCCCCCACCCCACAGTGCAGTAGTTAAGTTCTATTCTTCTGTGATGGCCTTTGGCATGCCCGAACAAAGGAATAACTTTATGCTAAGACTTGCTGGTTATTCTCTTAACCAGTGTCTTCCTCCACCCCAGCATAAAAGTAAATCTGCTACTGTCTCTAGGGAAAGGGAAATGCCCAGCAGAGTGCTCTAAATCACACTTCCATGGTAAAATATCCATTAATAATTAATTTTCTGCTTCTTTTAGAATAGGACAGGTTAAGCAGTTGGTCACATTCAGTAAATAAGAAATTACTTGCGGTAATATCTGCAACATTCTAATCATCTTCCCATTTCTGAAACCCATTTAAAAAGTCTTTGATCTGCATTATAGTGGAAAGGACATTGAATGTGGAAAGAGAAGACTTGATTATAAATTCAACTTTGCCACCCACTAATAATGTGGCCTGGGAAAGTCTTTTAACCTAAACATCTCTATTTGTTTTTCAGTGATGAAGGGCATAGCAGTCCATACCCTACCAGGCTGTAATAAGCACCCAATAGGACAAAATGTGAAGGCTATGAATGCAGCAGTCACACAATAAACACTTGATGAACCCAGATGCTAAATGACACAGTCCTACACGTGGTATTTAGAGCTCTACTCTACAGCAGCACAAATGTGATCTTGCAGAATGAAGAATATGCCCCCCTCTATCTTCTTTCTGCATATCATTTAAAATTACAATATACTGTAATTGTTCAATTATATCATTAAAGGGGTTTCATTTTCTTCATTAAATACATAAGGAAAAGCTTTTCAATTAACAATGACCTTTACGACTTCTACTAGTTTGGATTCTATAGATGGTGAAGCTGTCTGCAAATTAGATTCTGCAGTGTACCTTGCTGCTTACTTTTTCACCCAGTGATTAGTTTCATACAGTTGGCAGTAGCCTGCCTTGTTGCCTTCAGCTTGCAATTTTGCAGCAATCTCAAACACTGTGTTCAATCCCCCAAGGTATTCTGTGGAAATGCTGTCAAACTATTTCAATGTATGTGTGTTTTCATTCTGTAGCTGTGCTTTGTACTCATTTAAGAAAACCAGTCTTTAATTTGTAACAGAATGTTTTCAAGATGAAACATAGAATTCTAGGCCTCAGCAAAATCACTGGCATATGACCACAGCCTTCTGTTGTAAATCTTCAAGTGCTTGACTGCTATTAGATACAAAGCTGTACTTTTGAATCTTGTTATAGAATATGACGTTGAGTAAATGGTTTCAAAATCAGACTTTAAATATACAATTTGCTCTGGTGCTTGCCAACATCATGTGGCTTGTCCCTCTTACCCTACATCCCATGCTTTTTTGTGTTTCCATGGAAAGCCTGGCTCTCTTTCTTGTATTGGGTATTACCCACATGTCACACCTCTGTTCACAGTGCCCTGTCTTCCAAACCCCTCAGGGATTTCCTCTTCCAGAAAATCTTTCTCTACATTCCCAAAACCCTTTCCTGGGTCCAGCAACCCTTTCTTTTCTTTCATGTGTCTGTACATGGTATAATAAAAACATTCTCTCTACTGTGTAGTAATAATTGGTTACTCAACTGTCTTCCTCACTAGACTCAAACTTTTACAGAGAAACAGTGGTAGTACCTACTTTTTGAATCCATAAATAAGTACCTTATAAATTCTTGAGGATAAATGAATGCTTCCTAGAAAAACTATTGGACAGTTTATTGAAAAGACAACAAAAATTTGCTCCTGAAAGTATTATATTAGCTTTGCTACATTTAATTAGGCCAGTCATCAGTAAAAGCAATTTACATTTTTATTAATAAAATGCATTTTATAGTTTCCAAGTACAGGCTCACCACTGGCAATTAAAAAAATAATAATAACACATGTGACACTATTCTATGCTTTTTACATCTGGTACATTATATTCAAAATTGGATTGAATCAAATCAATCTAATTCAGAGACCTTTACTACTGCTCATAATTTCAAACAAAGAAATATGTTTTAATGCAGAAAATTGTTATTTGAACTAATTCATTTTCATTCAGATTTGTTAGGATTTTTCATCCAGACAGGATAAAAAAAGAGTCTGATTCTCCACTGAAATACATCTCCCACACACACCTTTCTCTCTCTCTCTCTCTCTCACACACACACACACACACACACTCACACACACAAATGTATGCAGGTATTGTTTCTCTCTCTCTCTCTCTCTCTCTCTCTCTCATACACACACACACACACACACACACACACACACTCACACACAAATGTATGCATGTATTGTTACACATTTGCATTGGGAATGGAAGTTGTATCAATATGCTCATGTCTCCCGAGTTTGATGTTTGCATTTGATGTTGTGCTATTATTCAGCATTTGGAAATAACACTCAGACCAAAGATAATGTTGTCTCTCATTTTCACTTTGATTAATAGTGTTCTGTCTTTGGTAATTTGTAGGTGTTATTTGGAAGATGGAGCTTCAAAGGGTGCCTGGCTGAACCGGTCAAGTATTATTTTTGCTGGAGGTGATAAGTGGTCAGTGGATCCTCGAGTTTCCATTTCAACATTGAATAAAAGAGATTACAGCCTCCAGATACAGAATGTGGATGTGACAGATGATGGCCCATACACATGTTCTGTTCAGACTCAACATACACCAAGAACAATGCAGGTACATCTAACTGTGCAAGGTAAGCTTTTCCAGAGGTGCTGTATTGTGAAGGACTGTATTTTAAAATGTTTAGTATTTAGTATCAAAAGGAATCAGAAGAAGTAACAATACTGAAAGATGTGTTGTCATTGTCTTCAGAGAATTATATTCCTAAATACCATTAAGTGTAATGGCTATTGTAGGCATAGAGATCCCCAAAGATCAAGAAAATCAATATCCTTTAGTGCCATATGATGATTTTTGTATATGATTTACTTCATAACTTCCTTTGAATAATCTCTTCTGTAAGTCTTCAAGAACCCATATTTAATACACTAAAATAAGTATTTGAAAACCTATGATAAATATATATTAAAATATTAAACTGATAACTTTTATCAGTGTATATTCATACAGATTAGTGGATTTTATTTTGGCATACTTATATACTCATAAAGACAGATTTTGATTAATTACACTTTCCAAACCTCCCCCACTTTTCTTTCCTCCCTGCCCCTGACCTCCTTCTTCTACTCTAAAGGTCTCCATTCTACTTTCATGGAATTCCTCACTTTTTCTTCTCTCTCTCTCTCTCTTTATTTTTTTTCTCTCTCTCTAGCTTTCACATATAAGAGAAAATGTACAATATTTTTCTGAGTCTGACTTAGATTGCTGAAAAACATGGTCTTCAGTAAACTCTTTGAAATATGATGTTAACTATTTAAAAGCAATTATCTCAGCCTCCAAACACTTTCTGTATCCAACTTCTGTTTACCATTGATTCAAGGCACAATGAAAAGTGGCAGCCTTCTAGAATTACTTTATTTCAACATTCAGTAATTGAAAAAAATATGTGCACAATGCTTTACACTTTGATTTACTTTGAGTAGATCATAAATCACGCTAGCTAACTTATAATCTCCAAATGCAAAGAGAACCATCAAATTATTTTGCTTCTGTTGCATACTAAAATGTAAGAGCTACGTACCCCCAATATAAGCACATTTCAAGAAAAATGTAATTATAATGCTAAGAAAACAGAAAATGTATACCTTTGCCCTTTACATTATTTACTTGTGCTCTATAGATTAATCATGTATTGGTTGTATAGAAATAGTATGCTCTGTGGAATTCAAAATAGCATTGCAATATTTCTAAGTAAAATTAGTAACAAATTCTATGATAATGTGGTGCCAGTGCATGCATGCTTAATGCCTAATGGAAAAAATTGAGGGAGCAACTTTGTTGTACTTCTCTGAGTTTATCCTTCAATAATTTAAGGCTAAAATGTAATTTAGGTAAAATACTTAAGTCTGGAAAATATTAATCTATAATTTTTCTAATTTTATCCCTATTTTCTTACATAAAAGTAAACCTGAATGCAAACACAGCTTAATTTATTAATAATATATTTTTACATTGTGATGAAGTTAAGCTTCTTAATTACATGATTTGCTTTAAGGAAAAAGTATAAATTGAAAATAAATCAATGAAATTCCTCAATATTTTTTTCTTGATGCAGATTTTCACATATTGTAGTGCTGCTCATTATTTAAAAGTGTTGTATAAGAATATGATAAAGTGTTTACAGGAGTCTATCTTTATTCAGAGATTATTATGGGACTCCAAAGGACAAGAGTTTGTCCAGCTGGAAAAACTGACATGAGATTACAAGACACAAACACATTTTTCTTTTATCCACATGTAATCTGTTCTCTTGTTCAGTTCTTTGCATTTTGACCTGAGTTACTAGACCAAAGACTACAAAAGATTTTTATCTTCTGAGAAAAAATAGACAATAAGATATTTGAGTTTGGTTAAGATATGGACATTTTGCTGGCACACTGTAAATTTATAGGTTTAAGTACTGCATTTCTGAATACTAAATATGTCCTGTTTTTCTTTTTTCATTCTCTTTTTTTCCATGTTAGGCATCTATTTTTAAACCAGACTGTAGAATATAAATCTTTCCCAGGCACATGTTTAATTGTTATAGGACTTTGTTTTATTTGTTATATAGATTGTTTAATGCTGTTAATAGTTTTTAAATGATTGAATGAATTACTATGGTAATAGTCATTTTTGCTGGCTATTTTGGTGATGGAGAACACTTGAGCAGTTAAAACTCCCTTCGTGAATGTTTTGTCAGTATATTTTGTTCCTCTAGGAAAAAAAAAAAAAAAAATCCAGGCTACTGTTTTGAAAGTATGTAGTGGGGTCAAATTAAAAGCTAATAATTTTACAGCATTTATGAACATAATTACATATTATAAATTGATTGGCATGTGGGCTATTTTCCAATTACATTAATAAAGTTCAGGGAATACATTAATAGGCTTGTCAGTCAATTCAAGAACTAAATAAATGTCATAAAAAGTCAGTCCCACTTAAGCTACATTTCCTCTCAAAGAATAAAAATAAACTGATGTGCACATTTCTTCAGTCTCTAATATGTTAGGCTGTCTGATGCTCAGGTATATGTAGATAGTTTTGAAGCACATGTTCTTTGCCTAACAATTTGTCAATCCTTTATTCACCAAAATAAAGAAACTTAGCAATTGAAGGAAGAGTGTATTAATCACTGATGTCAAACATACATTGACTGGTAAAAACACAGCTCATCTTCAATTGTTGCAACTGTGTACTCCAGGGAGCTAGTTTTTCAAGAATCCTTTTTAGAAAGGGAATAACAAAGCAGTTATCTAGCCAACACAGACAATGTGGAAGTTTGGTGCTATTGATTTCTTACAGCTATTTAGTATAAATGAATGGAGCAATAGGAAAGGAAAACATTGGAGTAGAAGTCAGAAAACCTGGATTCTAATCCTAACTTTTTCCTCAAAAATGGGTAATTTTCAAGTCTCTCTTAACGCTCATTCTTTCCAAGTGAAATGACTTAAAAAGATCTTTAAGTCAAAATCCAAAAGAAAAACAACAAAGACAAACAAAGAAAGCAAACAAAAACAAACAAAAAGCAGCTCTACTGTTATTATTTGTCTTAGATTTTATAAAGGTAAAAAGAAGCTAAAAAATGAAAACTTTCATGACTTACATTGAGCAGCATGCAAACTAATGTTTGCACCTGACATCCACTATAGTATTTTCATATTTCTTTACATAGTTTTCTTTCACCAACTGAACCAAATAACCTATGCACTCATGGAATTTATGGAATGTAATAATTTTGGGTTTTGCTTTAAGATGGCAGCAACTTGCTAAGGTATTCAGGAAGCAAATGAATTTTTTCATTATATATATATATATATATATATACACACACACATATATACATACATATATATGTATGTACACACACACACACACACACACACACACACACACAATATGGTGTTAGTAAATTAAGTTACCTAACTATTCAGGTTTAAATCATGTGATGCAATCTTTACTAAGAGCAATCAATCTTTCTTGTTCATGAGTAAATGTACAAGACTGGAGAGGACTGGCTATGAAGCTAGAGCTCCCAATTATGATATTGAAATTATAGAAGCATGAAATGTAATGATGCTCATTTGAATATATGTCTAGAATACCTCCTGCTTTGATTTCTCCATTATGTCTAAAGACAAGGTTGTATATACCGCAAAATAGACATGCAATTGATGTTGTATATTAATAAGTATATATGAAATGTTTATCACTCACCTCATTCATGCCATTTCAGGTAGATATACTATGTGTGTTCTCTGAGCAGAGTAGGACACTTGAGTACATAACTACATGATCCAAATAACATTTTGAGTATGTTTAACTTTCCTAAAATATTGCCATTTCCCCAGGGTTTGACTTCCTTAGTATATATATGAATGCTAGACAGGGTGCTACATTTTCTTTTTCAAGGATGGGTTATTTCTATACCTACTGGGAATGTGTCATCAGAGAGCATTCACTCTTGGGGTGCAGAGAGCCACTTGCTTGCCCACAGTCAAGCCCTGATTGAGGCAGTGGTTTTAAAGGCCCTTCTCTTACAGTTCAACGTAGGTCAACTTTGATGGGCCACTTAAGCTCCAGAACTCCCAGTTGTCCAGCAAAAAGCTCAACTTCTTGCTTGATTCAGTTCTACCTCCTTCCTCTTTCTTCCCCAGTGTCAGTCACAAGAATATGCCATAAGAAATACCCAGAACTCTAAACTCCATCTTATTTCATAGTATGCTACCCAAAGATCCCCAACTATAACAATGTTAGGTCCTGGTCTGGCTTAGTCAGTATTTTGAGAAAGCCTTTGTAAAGTGGAAAGACAACACTCTCAAACACCATTTATTATTAATGTTGTTTTATGTTGGAAGGGATTTAAAGTGGCTTATAAAGAAGTATTCCGTATACCAAGATGAATAGCAGAAATAGGAGGCGAAAGATAAATAAGGTAAGGGTAGGATGCAGTCAGAGGTGAAGTTAAATCATAAAGTTTATGCCATGATTTCTATATACTTTCAGAGCTTCGTAAAATATTTAGTTCAAAGACTCCTAGCAGCCAATACAGAGAGAAAAACAGGATCTGTTATTCATTTCATGGTCCATAAGGTTAAAACATTTTTCTCAGTACCCTGATCCTGTTATTCAGAATGGAGAAGCATTTTCACTGTGAGTCACTGCTTTAAGGACATCTCAGCAATAACTGCTATAGGACACAGCACTCATTCACTGGATTTTTCTTCATAACACCTTTCAGCATAACCTAAAGTATAAGGAAGTAAAAAAAAAAATTAAACCTGTAAAAATAAATTCAACAAGATGCCAGTTAATAACACAGAGATAGCTTTTTGATTATTACTGTAATCGATGAATAAATTTTAGAACCTATTCTACCTGAGGCAAACCTCACAAATACAATAGCTCTCAATGAGTCTTTTTTTAAAGTATCAAGTGGAGATACTTTAAAATTATACTACCAGTTAGTATCAGGAGAGCAATTGTTCCATGTGGCCACAAGTACAAATCCATATTCTTTGGGTACCAGCACATCTTAATTTCAGGTTAACATCATTTTTATGAATACTAAGACCTTGACAAGAAACACACCACAACAGACACTTCAGTTATACAGTTACCACACTTCAGTTCCAGGATGAGCTGAGGAGGAAAACACAGCATCCTAGGACCTGAGTAGGCCTTTCCCAAAAGACCCAAAGAGGAGGAAAGCTGTAATGGTCAAAAAAGCATGTCAAAATGCCATATACATTAGAAAACTCAAGTTACCGTTCTGCAACAATGAACATTTCAAAATTTTCAACAAGCAACAAAATGAAACCAAAGAAAAATTATCAGTACCAGGAAAAGTTTTACAGAGCCCATAAATGTCAAAGCAGTCACTGCCTGCATGTATGAGGGCTCAGGACAAGACACTCAGACTGGCTCCCACCTGTGTCATTCCAGCTCTATTTACTCTGGAGGGGAAGATTAAAATTATACATAGGAACCCAGTTTGTACAATGTTCAAAAACACAAAGAAAAGGACAAAGATCCCTAATACATGTTCTTAATGTTTTTAGTATGAGAAAACCTAAAATTAAAATGGCCCCATAGCTGGTTATATATCACTACCCTTCCATAAGGACCTTTAGCTATAAAAAATGAAACTTCATGGCATATCAATGAAATAAAATAGTTACAAAACATAATCTTAGGTAAGTGAAAAAGGTGACTTGTTTGGCAAAGTTACTACAAGTAAAGGGGACAAAGTTTCCCCAAAAGTGGACTTAGGTTTTTGTACATGATCTGTATCTTTACAGCATTAGTAAGATAAGAGAGACAAATTTGTAGGAACACCTTACAAGTGATGATACATAATGATATCTGTTTGTGAGAAAATGATCATCATTTGCTACTCAAATCTTGATTAAAAGTTATATCAAATTATTAATGAAATATATACTCACATATTTCTTCTCATACTTTTTGCAAGGAATTCCTTCCTGCTCTACTATAAACTATTCTTTACTTACTCCAATTGTATAATGTGGCAGAATTCAATGGAGTCATATTATACTTAGCTAACAGAGCCCAATTAATACTCAACTATTGCTCTCATGGACAAAGACCAATTAAGTTCAATAAATGATACAAATAAGCTTATATTAGTCCTTAGAGCTTTTCCCCACCATAGGTAGTTGTAACAATGAAACCGAACCTAAAAATACTCCATTTTCCTATTTTTGCTGGTTGGAAATGTCCATGTTTGCAATTTATGAAGATAGGAACTTACTAGAATTTTGGAATATATGCCTCAATAGATAGAAGGAATATCATTATATTTCCCAGGCACTTCATCTGGTGCGAAATGTGTAATCTGTTGAAATATATGAGATACTATCTCATAGAGATCTAGAGAGCAATGACCTGATATTTAAACCGTTTAGAACAATTATGCCCAACTTGTGAAACTTTGGGAAATTAAGTCTTCTAAGTGTCATTTGTGATCTATACTTAAATGCGATCATTCTTCAAAAGGCTGTCACAGATAAACTCAAGCCCACTCTCTGTGCTCATAAAATATTGCAAATGATTTTTTTAAATGAATGCATTTTTCAGATCTAGGTCTTCCGTTTCTCTTCATGCAATCCAGTATGACTAGAAGAGCTATTGTTACAAGGCAGTGTTTCAGGCCAGTTTCTAGGAAGCCATTGCCTCACATCTATCTGTAAATATATTAGAATTGATTAGGTTATTGATTTAGCTAGTATAGTACACAAGGTATAGGTTAATAGAACTAATTTTTAGTGAAATTCTCATTTTAATATTGCTTTTGTTCCAGAACATATATTATTTTAAGTATCCTTTCCCTCTTTCCCTACCTTCCTTCCCTTCCCTATTCCTTCCCCTTCCTCCTTTCCTCCTTCTTTCCTTCCTTCCTTCCTTCCTTCCTTCCTTTCTTTCTCTCTCACTCTCTCCTTCAGAGTCTTTAAAACATGATTATTGGCTATTATTTTTATGCATTTGGGATGGAAAGAAGTAAGCAGAAAGAGAAGACAGATTTCAATAAATAGTATTTTTCTTCTAAATATATTTTTTGCTAGAAGTATAGCAATCATATTTTTCTAATCAAAATATCAGTACATGAAAATTTATATATTGTCTAATGGAAATCAGATAGTAGAGTAATATTATAGATTAATACCGTGCTAAATTTCATAATGTGCTCTTCACCATATTCAAAGGGAATGATTACATTGATGGTATTTTCTTATAAACTTTCATTATACTTTCATTTGCCAATGGGGGCATGTACAGAACAAGAAGAGTAATATTGTAGATATTGCTCATTCCTGGCTGTCATCTGAGTCACCCCTTTTCTTACAGAAGGAGCATTGTGAGCTGGTAACAACAAATGGGAACAATATTGGAATTCAAATGAGCATCTCTGCTGACTAGGAATTGTGCCAACAAGAAGGGTTTCCCTTCAGTGCCTTGGATGCACTCATGAATGCATATTTTGAGGATGTGGAAAGAGAAAGGCAAAAACCAAGCATTTGTAGAGCTTGTGTGCTCATGAAGAGCAATTGTGCCCTGCCTTATCCTCTTGTAGTTTTGAATCATACTGGCAAGGATTAAATAATAAGATATCTGGGAATAGGATGTAAAATAAAGAAGAGGAACATTATTTTTCATTTTGAGACTGAGCAGAACAGTACTTCTGTTTTTGATAATGTACAATTGAAAATAATTTGAAAATATTTTAAAGTAATTAACCCTTTAAGCAAGATTTTCTGTCCTTAAAAGTCCCTTAATGACTAATGGATATTTCCTACAGAGTCTAAAGCACATAATTTTATAGATGTCTCAAAGCTCAGACTGAACACATTTTAAGTTTCTTGGTAGAAATTCTGAGTTCTGTTTAGTATGTGAATTACAGAATGCTTAATTTGCTGACTATCAGAGAATATCTTTGTTTTTCTTATTTTTTTAAAGGAAATAAGTGATAACTGTGTGTAAGTAATACTTGTCAAATTCCAGTGTAATGTGCACAATCACTATGAAAATCTCTCTATAAATAAAAGATTATCAACTTCTAGCTGGCCCATTTATTTTAAGAAACATTGCAAATAAAATTTAAACCAGGTGGAATAACTTAATCTTCTAAGAAGTCATTTTAATGTGATTTGATCTATAAAATAATTTTTCTGTTTTCCTTTCCAAATCATATATAATTAAGATATTATGACAAAGAAATTAGGATTTTAATATTTTCATCAGCTAAATTCTAAATGACATACCCTTTATAACCTATATTTAAATTGATGATAAAATATAGTATAGGAGAAATTTTTAATCTGCTAATGATATTATTTTATGATTTGTAGCAGAAAAATAAGCATTAATCATGTATAATATCAAAAGGAAATTGGGCGCAATTGAGATCATTGGCAGAGTTTAATTTGTGGGGTCAGAATGGTCTATGTACCAGTGTCCCTCTGCCCCATACCCCTTTACCTCCCATCTCTTCCACACCCTCTGGTTAGTGGTCTAGCAAGAGCAATAGACAGAGAAGGTTGGACTATACACCTTCCCCTAGCTGTCAGCTTTCTAACCCATATTGGTAGGTTTGCATTTGGCTCAGAAGTTTTTAAAGAGTTTGTGGTCATCAGCCCACTTAAAAATCTGATGAAATCTGTCAACCCCATCTCTAGTAAAATCTTCACACCTTTAACATTTTATGTATTTACTGACATGAACGTGAGGCTCAGGAACCCCCTAACTCCATCTATAGTCTCCAAAGAAAAGTCCTTGAGGATGAGAACTGTCTTAATCCTTTTTGACTTCCAAATATCCAGAACTGTGCCTGAAAAATGTTGAGAATTCAAGAGGATTTTATTCGTTGGATACATGTGCATAATTTTTTTTTTTCTCCCTGGCTTCATGCCCATCATTTTGCTTAAGCTGTGACTTAATGTATTGATGCTATCTTCAGGGCATTAACACCAGGAATGCTGACATAACAAGAAAAAAAAATTTAAATTAAAAGGATTAGTTAGGTATTCATGACTTAGTTTGCTTATTTTCATTCCAGGTCATAGCATCCTTATCCTCTGCTAATCCCCATGTTTTCACTAATGCAGCCAGAGTGATTGCATGTTGCAGTGAAAAAATAATAAATGAGATACAAGCATTTTACAATTTTTTTCTTTCTTCTAGTAATGTTATCTTGAGAAAAAATATATACTTTATATGGGCAGAATTAGTTATAAAAATTATAGTCAAGAGTTCAAATGCCAAATCCAAGTAAAAGGTTAACATTTAAAAAGAGACAAGAATTAAAAAAATTGAAATTTTTTTTTAGATACTTTAAGAATCCTTTCTGGTTTTGATTTGAGCAAGTGGGTGGATGAACACTTTTTAGGATGTTGAAGAAGAAGGGGGATAGATTTCAGAGCTATTTGTTAGTGCAGAGTAAGGTAACACATACTCATTGCTGTTACCTTTGCTTAGGAAACTTTCATTTTAAGATAGTTCACTTTAACAGGTCATCTTGGATTCCTGCAGTTTAATTCAATGAAGATGTGCAGTCCCACTTCAGTTCAATACTTATTATGTGCAAATGACTTTGCTCAAAGTTGCACATGCGTTCCTCCTTGTGGTGAACAAGTGTTGTCATCTCTTGAAGACTTACTTTCATCCTCTGAGAACTAAAATGTAATGCCAGCTCTCTGGTTTGCCATGAAATTTTAAAAAAACAACTAGATACATAAGACTTTTCAAAAAGTGTCTGATGCAGAATAGGTATTCAATGGATGTTGTGATTTTTCTTTTTCTAAAGACCTACTATTGTACAGACAGGTCCTTTCCTCCTTCTCTTTGAATTACGATAGAATTGATATTGCTCTCATTGATTCCAAAAGATTTTTATTGAAGAATATACATAATGAAGTTAATTTGTAAAATATTGTTAAAAGTAATTACTTTCCCTTCCCATGGAGAAATTCTTTGTTAAACAAAAAATGAAAGATGGAATAAATTTATACTGATGTTAAGATTTTGAGCTAATTAGAAATAGTTTCACATTTTTGGGACACTTATTGCTACCTGAAATTAAAGAAAAGATATTGTGTGCTGATTTTTGCCAACTTGATCTCAAAGCTCTTCTTTGCGTCTTTCTTGTTATGCCCTGTATCACTTCCATGAGTTTCCCAGCCTACTATCTTTTCCGACTTCAGGTAGGATTCAGCCAGTGGGGGACATTGGCAAGAAAGAGCTAAGAGACAGGAGGAAGGAAAAAGTAAGGCTGCTTTTCCCTCTCATTGCCATGGGCACTGTCTCCTGTAAGGCTTTTCTCCTTGGCAACAGCTTCAGCTGGACAGCCCACCTTGCCTTTGGCATTCTCCTGCCTGGAAGCCCAATGTCCTGATAGGATTGCCATGACCAGTCGTGACCTCTGGGCTCTGGCAGGGATACTGATTGCAGGAATGTCAGCAGCTCCTTGTTATTACAAATCTCTGAGCTGCCCCTCCTTCACATGCTTCATCTTCTTAGCTTTTCATCACATTTGTAAACAGCTCACTTTCTTAGATCCTTTTTTTAATTTGAAATACTTAGATTGGTTTCTGTTTTCTTGACTGGATCCTGGCTGATACTGAGTTTTTCAAGTGTTTCCTACTAGTAAATATTCTCAAGAGGCATGTTTTTTGTTTTGTTTTGTTTTTTAAGTTCTGTCCTCTATATAAGTAACCATCTTATTTAAAGGTAATTACCTATATACATTCTGGGAAAATATATCTCATTCCTGAGTATGAAAAGCAAATTTAAAAAAAAATTTTTAAATTAATTACACATATGTTGGGATCTCAGATTTACTAAACTAATTATCAGAAAGTAAGATAAATTAGAGGGAAAGCTAAAAGTATGCATAATTATTAAATGTTGGCATTTATGTGAGCCTTGGGCTTCTCTTTATTAGCTTTTTGGGTGCAATTATCATTAACATTTCAGTTGCATCTTTAATGAGTATTAGTGCTACAAATACACAATGGCATGAGTGGAAATAGCAGTCTTTCATTATCTACACAGACTGCCACTTTAAGGGAAATAACCTACAGAGAAGCTGTAGAGCTGTGGTTGTATATTTACCCTGGGAGCTCTGAACTGTCCAGCAGTATTCTAGGCCTTGATTTTTTTTATTCCCCAGCTGAAACCATGCGTTGTGGGTAAACTAGTGAAGAACAACTTAAAACTCTTCTCCAATAAACCAGCTAACCAAGTTTGAATACTAAACTCTAATGCAGCTGAGGCTTATTCTTTGAGCATTTGCCTTTGTGTATATGCATTTCATGGATGTTGGAATACAAAGATTGGCCAATAAGAATTAGCTTTTTCCTTCAAAAAATGAATAAATTGAGATGAAATGACATGAAGGCCAATGAGTGCACTCAAGTTGGATAGAGGTTGGATGAATATATCTGGAGGGCATGTAAGGATGCCATGTGGTCCTCTTTTTGCAGATTCTTAGCCATGTTTGGGATGAAGTAATTGGCAGGGAGAGGGGTTTGAGATTAAATGACAAAGAAGGAAGTGATAGTTAGCTTGCAGTAATCTTGCAAGTGACTTTTAGTGTGTATAATAAATCATTCAGAGCAGAGTAAGATGGTACTTCAAGACTCAGCTAGAGCTGAAGAAGCACTTGGGAGTAAGATGCTACATTATTTTGCTTTGTAAATTGGAATGAGGGCTGGGGGAGAGGTGGGAACAAGGGTAGATAAGTTCTTTAGGCTGGAGGAATAGCTAGATCAGAGAGGTCTTTTAGAAGTGGTGCTGACAAAGGAAGGGCTGCTCAAATATGCCTCTCCTGAGAGATGAAGATGCAGTTGGAGGTTGTTTGAGCATGTGAGAAGCAATGGGACTCTTGGGGAGCAGCAGTAGGAGGCTGTAATTGCTGGATTCGACTGCTGACTGGAGCCATTCATTGCTGAGAGGAGCAGCTGCAGAGAGCTTAAGCAGGGAGCCCTGGGGAACCACCGCTGGGAGCTTCCCCAGATTAAGAAGCTGCCAGGGGAAGCAACAGTTAGGAGTGTCTTCATATGGAAACTAATGTTATCCATCCAGTTCCACCAGCTCAGCAGGTGGTAATGGTGAAAACACAGTTTTACTTACATAAAGACATGTTAAAATATTTTGATAAAATAGACTTAAGATTTTTAAATAACAACTTTTCTCAAAATCTGATAGTATTGTTATTGTTCATTGAAGGATAATTTTACCCTAAAAAGTAACCGTTTTATTGGCTCACAAGAAATACAAAAGAGTATATGCCAAATTTAGCACTTTGTGACATTTTTTTTTTTTTTACCTGTGAAGAATGAATATAGTTGTTTCCCCCCCCCCCCTTATGTTTTGTTTGGTGGGAGGAGTGAGGTCAAATTTATTGTATGAAGACTTGGGAAAGGGAATCCAGTTGAAAACCATTGTGTTAGTCCACATTTCAATAACAAAACGAGAAACAGAGTGGGTACTATGGAAATGGAAGAATGTGAAGGTAAATACATTTAACTTGTGAATGGGAGCACTCTAAATTTTAAATTATATCTAGTAATATTTTTGTTTTGTCCAAAACTTATAATGTTGCCAATTTTTGTCAAAATCACTCCCTCTAGAAAATTTTCACATGGATTAGGTCCTATGGGAATCCGTTCTCTGGCTTAATAGATACCTCATTGCTGTGGGTTTTAATCGATAAACTTGACCTTCAAACTTTGCCTGTTATACAATCTGTTCTGAGCAAACAATGGAATGAAGTGAAGTGAGTCAGGCTTTGAGTATATTAGTGAATTGGGGATTGAGGATTGAGTGACCAAGAATGAATTGTCAGGATAATAACACAGTGGAGAAACTCAATTTTTAAGGTTCTGCACATTAGTTTTTTATTTTTTGTTTTTGTTTTAAATAGGTGCAGTATATCTAAAAGAGCATCTTAAATAGAAACACTATGTGTATTTTCAAAGTATCAGGGATTTACCCTTGAAGCTTCTGACCTACTAAAAGTTCCTGGAAATAGTTACTTGAAGTCTGCTCTGGACAAATAAAAAATTGCTCTCAAATGTATTTATTTAGCTAATGAAGATGCCTTACAGAGCATTTGAACAATTATTTGAAGGCAGAAAACATTCCAAGGCTCATCCATCTCTTGTGGAGAGTTGTCGGCTTTGCACACCTAGGAGTGTTTTTTTTCCCATCTCCAAAGGAGACACTGTCCCAATTTCGGAAACTTGGCATGTGTTGAGATTACTGCCAGGCTTTTGAGCTTGCAGTTCACACAGCCCACTCGTCTTTGACAGTATGATGTGTTCCTCTTTTAACTTTGCAGTACACAGCAGTGAGGTCTTACTTAAAGGCAACCAAACTCAATATGTGCTTTCTGAAGTGTGGTTTGCTATTCAATTTGGCTGCTTCCAAAATATGATATGACTTACTTTTTGCATTTGCATGTAGTTAGCAAACTGGTGTGGACTTAACAAGATCAAAGGGAGGGAATATATGCATCTCTGGAACCTTTGAATTCACAGAGACTTCTTGGAACACACTCTAGGTTTAAAATACAAAGTTAGTCAAATAGGAAGAGCTATTTATTGGAGAAGCAAAATTATCTTCTGTTTTCTCCCTTTGAAATAGGTGAAGGAGCTAGACATGTGGTTCATCACCTACTGAAAGAAAAAGGATTATTAGTTATTATTAAAATATTCTATTACTTTTCAAAGATAACTAAATATACCAGTTTGATTTAGTATGCTCCATAATTTTTCAGTGCTCTCCTTGTCCCACTGCAGCACTTAACATTCTGTATCCTCACCATCAAGTAATATTTATGAGTAGCCATAGGCACCAAGTGCTGCACAGTACACTGTGTCACACTCACCTTGGCCCTTTTTTTTTTTTTTTTTTTTTTTTTTTTTTTTCCACCCAGTATTATAGTTTGGATATGCAGTCCCACAAAAGCTCCTGTGTTAATGCAGAATATTCAGATGTTAAGTGATTAGATTATGACATCTGTAGCCTAATCATCCTAGTTTGAACTGATTGGTAACTGTAGGCAGGTCAAGTGTGGTTGGAGGAGGTGGGTCACTGGGGGTATGCCCTCGAAGGATTTATTTGTCTGCCTGTAGCTGTTTCTTCCTTCCTTCTCTCTGCTTTTTGACTGTGATAAAGGGAGCAACTCCTTCCACCACACTCTTCTAGCATGATGTTCTATTACATCTTGGGCCCAGAACAATGGACTCAGCCCACCACAGACTAAACCTCTGGAACTGTGGGTAAAAATAAACGTTGATCCTCTAACTTGTTCTTGTCAAGTATTTTGGTCACAGCAATGAAAAGCTGTCTAACCAGATTCCTGTCATTGACCAATAATTAGAAATTGCCTATTGCATACAGCTGCATGTAATTCTTTTGCTTGAGCCCAGAATTAAAATATTATACTTGGCTAAATAAAAAACTAGCTCTATCATGGGGAATAGCCTGTCTAATAAAAAGCTAGAATATGGTGTATTGGAAATTGAAAAAAATCTCTTGGATTTTGCGTTTCTACATAGAGATTGTACATTTTCAGTATTTCATAGTGAATGAGAGGTTTTTTTTTAAGGAACTCTATATCATTCAGAGTCTTGCCATCAAATTATTGCTTACTATCCTGATGGCTAACAAGGAAGAATATAAGACACCTTTTTTCTAATAAGTCTCATTATGTTTTTAACTTTGTTTTTTATATTACAAAAGTAATACAGATTTATTGAAGCATCAACTAATAAAAAATAGGTTTTTAAGTAAATGGACGCAGTTTGAAGATACCTCTATGGGAAACAGTGTAGCCAAAATGTCAAACAACCTAGAACCTACTGCCTGATTCTCCAGTGCAACAGTCCATTTGGCTTCTCTGTATTTTTTGGCTCCCCTTTACCTTATGGGAGTACTGAATATTTTGAGGTTCCACTAAATAATCTGATATTTCAAATATCTGCATTCTTTCTTGAAAATTGTTCCTTTTTTCAAAGTAGAATTAACCATACCTTCTCTGAACCATCTTTGACTGTTTCAACCATTCTATCAAAATCCCTTATTGCTAACATATCTGTTTCTGGGTAAGTGATAAACTACATGAGGGTAAATTATATTCATGTGTTACTCAGCTTTTCATTGCTGTAACAAAATATCTGAGATAATCAACTTAAAAGGAGAAAGATTTGTTTTGGTTAGCAGATTTGGAGGTCCCAAGCTATAGTTGGTTGGCTCCATTGCTTTTGGGTAGGTAGTGAGGTACATCGTCATGGTGAGTAGTTCATAATGAATCAATCTGCTATCTCATGGCAGCTGGTTAACAGAGAGAGAGAGAGAGCAAGAGGCTGGTGTCCCTCAATCTTCTTTGAACAAAGACCTCCATTTACCTAAAACCTCCCATTATTACCTACCTCTTTAAGATTTCTACCACTTTCCAATAGTACCAACCTGAGGACCAGATCTTTACCACATAGGCCTTTGGGGAACACTTCAGATCCAAATGATAGCAATTCATTCTTTTCATTAAATATTTTCTCAATAAACTTTATACTATCATATGCTAATTTCCACTATCATAACTGATAGAATCAGCTAATGGAACTATGTTTTGTGGAGAAATGACTTCTTTAGAAAGTGATAGAGTAATCCAGGCATGGTGGTACATGCCTGTAATCCCAGCAGCTTGGGAGGCTGAAGCAGGAGGACCATAAATTCAAAGCCAACCTTAAGAACTTATTGAGGCCCTAAGCAACTCAGAGAGACCCTGTCTCTCAACAAAATACAAAAAAAGAAGTGGGAATGTGGGTTCAGTGGTTGGTTGAGTGTCCCTGGATTCAGTCCCTGGTACCAAAAAAGCAAAGAAAGAAAGTGATAGAGTATGGATGAATATAGGCCTTCACTCTGTCTCTTAGAAGTAGTGTAAACTTGGATTTGACATGCTTAGTCCATTTGTGGCTTGGTTGAGAAAGAAACCTGTGTTACAGAATTGCCTGAAGAATTAAGAGATAAAATGTCTTAAGGAATGGACACAAAGTCAATATTCCATAAGTGAGACTCTTACTACTATTTGTAATGAAAGTCTTTTAAGAGATTTGTGTTTGTGTTTATAACCAGATGAAAGGATCCGTTTCGACTCCTCAATTTCACCTGTCACTTTAACTTTTTATTTAATAGAGATTGACCTGCCATCTTATAAGTATTAGCTGCCTCTTTCTCCAACTTCCTATTTTTTTTCTTTTTTATTTAGTTATGACAGTACAACATAGAAAAATGCATATGCCAAGACATTTTTCAACTTTATAATGACAAAAAGGCTTCTTACCAAACCTAAATATGTTAAAATGCCACTCAGCCTCTTTGTTTATTAGAATCAATGAGATTCTTGCTAACTTTAAAAAAAAAAAAAAAAAATTTAGACCAACCATCTTCTAGCCTGACAAATCTTAAGCAATTTTTTTAAACATAGATTTTAATGTATAGCTTCTAGCTTTCATAATGACTAATTATAGACCAAATTGTTGGCAAAACTTTTAGTATCAACTAAAGGAAGAGAAAAGACACAGTAGCAGCCAAAAAGACATGTACATACAAAATGATAGTCATTACCAAATGGCTTTTTTTCTGCATGGTTTTTACCATGCTATTTAATTCTCTATTTTCTTTTAAGCTCATGGCTTTTTTCTTTATACTAAAGCTCAAGGCTTTTTCTCTATATTTTTTATGGCTTTTCGCCGGCTACTCTGCTTCTTCTTAATTCTTAACTGGCCTCAACTAAGTCAGAGGCTATGCTCTCTTGTTTCTACTCTTTTTGCTGGTCTCAACTGAGTCTGGCTTCTTCATTTTTTATGGCTTTTGGCCGGCTCGGCTTTTCGCCGGCTACTCTGCTTCAGCTTAATTATAAGCGGCTTTGACTTTTTTTTTTTTTTTTTTTCTTCTATATTTTTCTTTATGGCTTTCTTGCCAAAGCTCAATGGCTTTTTTTTCTGCATGGTTTTTACCATGCTATTTAATTCTCTATTTTCTTTTAAGCTCATGGCTTTTTTCTTTATACTAAAGCTCAAGGCTTTTTCTCTATTTTTTTTTTATGGCTTTTGGCCGGCTACTCGGCTTCGGCTTTTGGCCGGCTACTCTGCTTCAGCTTAATTCTTAACTGGCTTCAACTGAGTCAGAGGCTATGCTCTCTTGTTTACTACTCTTTTTGCTGGTCTCAACTGAGTCTGAGGCTATACTTTTTCATTGCTCTTATTTCTTAGCTTTTCTTCTCTGCCTGCCGAGCCCCGGACGGACCACCATTTGTAAGCTGCCTGGTACCGTAAACCGGGATAAAAACTCTCGGAGGCAGAGTTAAGCTTTTGCTACTTTTACTTCTACTTTCTTAGAGAGAGCTTAGAGAGGGAAAGAAAGATTTTTCTTCTTAGCTTAGAGAGAAAGAAAGATAGAGTTAGAGTTAGAAAGATAGAGCTTTAGAGTTAGAAAGATAGAGCTTAGCTTAGAGAAAGATTAGAGCTTCTTTCTTCTCTCTTCTTTTTCTTCCTTCTTCTTTCTTCTGTCTTCTGTCTTCCTCAGGAGTCTCGGCCTAACTCTGACCAGTCATTACTTCTTCTATCTGGTACCAATTGTAAGCTGCCTGGGGTACCGTAAACCGGAGATAAAAACTCTCGGAGGCAGAGTTAAGCTTTTGCTACTTTTACTTCTACTTTCTTAGAGAGAGCTTAGAGAGGGAAAGAAAGATTTTTCTTCTTAGCTTAGAGAGAAAGAAAGATAGAGTTAGAGTTAGAAAGATAGAGCTTTAGAGTTAGAAAGATAGAGCTTAGCTTAGAGAAAGATTAGAGCTTCTTTCTTCTCTCTTCTTTCTTCCTTCTTCTTTCTTCTGTCTTCTGTCTTCCTCGGGAGTCTCGGCCTTAACTCTGACCAGTCATTACTTCTTCTATCTGGTTTCTCTTCTGTAACCGCTCTGCCTACGTTCTGGCCGCTCTGATTCTTCTGACCGACCGAGTGACTGCCCGGCTGACTGAATTCTCCGTTCTCCTAACTCGGACCGCTTTCACCGGTTATATACCTTCAGGTTTGCGGGTGCCTACAGGTGCGTCACATACATATCAGGTGGAACTTATGGCTTCCAGCTAGCTACAACAGCCCTTCCTAATTAGGGCTCCTTCATATTCCTTCCCTTTAGTTTTAAAAAGGTGCTTTAATTCTATTTTCTCTATTTTATTTTCTCTATTTTCTTTTATTTTTTCTTGTCCCTACCTAGCTTTTCACCTTTTATTTTTGAAAGGGTGGATATTTGAGCCCTTTTTGAGAAGGTTGCTGCGGCTTTAAGGAAGTCTACTGCTGAGGAGCAGCTAACGCACTTAGTTAAGCACAATTGTATAAGCGGCTTTGACTTTTTTTTTTTTTTTTTGCCTTCTATATTTTTCTTTATGGCTTTCTTGCCAAAGCTCAATGGCTTTTTTTCTGCATGGTTTTTACCATGCTATTTAATTCTCTATTTTCTTTTAAGCTCATGGCTTTTTTCTTTATACTTAAAGCTCAAGGCTTTTTCTCTATATTTTTTATGGCTTTTCGCCGGGCTTACTCTGCTTCTTCTTAATTCTTAACTGGCCTCAACTAAGTCAGAGGCTATGCTCTCTTGTTTCTACTCTTTTTGCTGGTCTCAACTGAGTCTGGCTTCTTCATTTTTTATGGCTTTTGGCCGGCTCGGCTTTTCGCCGGCTACTCTGCTTCAGTCTTAATTATAAGCGGCTTTGACTTTTTTTTTTTTTTTTTTTTCTTCTATATTTTTCTTTATGGCTTTCTTGCCAAAGCTCAATGGCTTTTTTTCTGCATGGTTTTTACATTGCTATTTAATTCTCTATTTTCTTTTAAGCTCATGGCTTTTTTCTTTTATACTAATGGCCAAAACAAGAACACAGAGCAGATAAATGTACTCAGTTAAAGGAATAGGTGGCAATTTCATTTTGAAATGGTGGTAGCCTGAGCATCTACATGGAACTACTGGAAAGGGGAGTGACATCATTTCCGAACTGCTTTGAGGTTATGATAGACATGAGAAAGAGAGAGAGAGACTGAGAAAAGGAAAGAGGGAGAGGCTGCACTGATTCAACTATGGTATTTCCATCACCCACCTCCCATCAAGAGGTGACGCAAAATTATTTTTAGGGAAGAACCATATCTCTCTCCATAGAACAGAATACTGTAGTTCAATAGTGCTTGGATGCTTGTGTAAACTGTGAGAATAATAAACAAGCATCCCTGTAGGAAAGACAGCACTAAGAGCACCAAACATGAAACCATATGAAAGGTGGGTTTTCAAATAAATAGTAATAATTGAGAGTGTCTGGTTATCTGTGTCTGGACCAGGACCACATTAGCAGCAGATTTATGTCCCCACTCCTGAAGTTACTGGAGGAAGAGGGTGTAAAACAAACAAACAAACAAACAACAACAACAAAAAAAAAAACCACAGTAGGTGTTTTGCAATTACAAGCTTACTTACTATGAAAATATCCTGCACTTCTATAGATGCGATTTTCATGAATTTCCAAAAATTCCGATTAATATTAAAAAATGTTCATCTATGTGTATAGTTTAGTTTCTTTCTTTCTTCATTTTTTCCTCCTTTCTCTTCTCTCTCTCTCTCTCCCTCTCTCTCTCTCTTTTTTAATATTAAGTGGCCCTATGAGTATTACATTGAAGTTCTCATGTCTCCCTAGAGGTTAGCCTAGACATTCTGACTTTGTTAGCAGACTATGGAAATCTAGGAGCAGTGATCTTTCCATTTAATTTATCCACTAACAACCAACAACTTTGTGCATTATTTACCTTTTCAGTGAAATGTGGAAGTATAAAAAGATAAGTTTAATTAGGTACTAAAGTAACAGTCACTTCAATTTTGATTGATGAAATAAAGAATAGACAAAATATGTCTATGGTGGCAGCCCAGGATGACTCTGAACCAAGGAAAATAATGTATGCTTATTTTCATGGTTACCCTGGCAGTGTCTTCTAGGAGGCAAAAAGTGATATGGGTTGGCTCAGAAATAGTTAATTTCAACTCAGATTTCACATCTCAGAATCATATCCTAGGTTGACCATAAGCTCTCCTTTCAAGGGCCAGAAATATCTCACAATCTTCTTATATTGTTCAAATTAGTATGTCTTTGTTTCAAATTTAGCAATTCTTATGTTAATGGGAAAGGATGTTGGTATTGTGATCAACTCTTCACAAAGAAGCTTAAACCACTGAGGGATTAGAGACATGCTGGGAAAAATATTGTTTGTCTTACATACAGCAAGGGTTATATTTAACTATCACTTTTTTTTTTTTTTTAGTTTAGTTTTTTTTTTTTTTTTTTCCCCTTTAGTTCAGAGAAAACAGTGTTACTAGAATTTGCAACTAGGTGTTAATGACTTTAAAATAACAGAATTCAGGAATAACACCTCTATTTTTTTTTTCTTTTCTGTATGTGTGTGCAT
This sequence comes from Tamias sibiricus, assembly GCA_025594165.1. Lineage (NCBI taxonomy): Eukaryota > Metazoa > Chordata > Mammalia > Rodentia > Sciuridae > Tamias > Tamias sibiricus. The sequence continues at coordinate 64,100,274 of CM046658.1, read as the reverse complement.
ACACATATATCTTTATTATGAAAGAATTAGAAATAAAACAATTAGAAAGAAAATAATTAGAAATGAAATCAGGGTAAAATGAATAGAAAGAAAATTCCAATCAGTTGATAAAGACAAATGTTTTGGCATTGAGTCTACTTACAGTTAATGTAGTTCCTCATTCTTCAAAGTCTAACATCCAAGAATGAGAAATCCAAAACCAAGAACAACATGGGAATATCAAACACAAAATATGAGCTTAGCAGAGATATCATGCAGGATTCTTTTGTGTTCATACTAAACCAAGTGTAAGATGAAATGAAGAAAAGGATTGCTTCCATATTTTAGTGAATTTATGAGGCTAGAAATACACAAATTGTGCAGATTACACCTGTTCAAGCTGACAAGGTTTTCCTCCAGAGAACTGTACTGAATCACGTGTATCTAACAGTTAAAATTAGTGTTTTTTCAGAGAAAGTAGAAAATTATCTTAAATAGTGAAATTGAAAATTATTATAAAGTATATGAAAATATTCAGTCTAATAGTAATTTATATATGTATACATATATTATATATAGGATGACACATCTATCTATCTACTATTCATCAATCTATCTTCACAGTACATTTTTTAAACAAATATATTGGAAAGATTATGATAGAATACATCTTTTTCTAATGTGTACTTTTTGGAGCAATAGTTTCAAAGAATTATCTGCAATAAAAGTGATGCGAATAAGTTTTGAAACTGAGTATTATACTACTCTCTGAAACATACACATGGTAAATTTACATAGGATTCTCTAACCTGAGTTCCCTCAGAATATATCTGACTTTGTTCCTAAATGCTCATAAAATTCATATAATCTTGGTGAAGTAAGTTTGTATTTTGGCCTCAATTCCCTCAGATACTGATGTTCACAAACAGCCCCTAGTCTCATGGGGCTTAGAATCCATTCCTTAGCTTTACTCATAGTTACAGTTGAATTTGCTTCATATTCTCTCAATGACTGCATGAGGAAATATGAATAGGTATCTTATTTCCATTTTTTTCAGAAATAGAGAAGTTACGTTTCTTATTCTAAATCAAAGAGTAGTAAGGATCTGGGCATGGTGGTGCATGCCTGTAATCCCAGCAACCACAGAGGCTGAGGCAGGAGGATCACAGGTTCAAAGCCAACTTCAGTAACTTAGTGAGGCCCCAAGCAATTTAGTGAGACCTGTCTCAAAATAAAAAATGTGGGGTTGTGGCTCAATAGTTAAGTATCCCTGAGTTCAATCCTCAGTACAAAAAAATAAAAATAAAATAAAAGTAGTAGTAAGGAGCAGGGCCAAATCTTAAATAGATGTCATTTCTTTCCTGCCCAGAGCTATTGGTGTCTGGACTCCCAGTGTCTTAAAGTTTGAGATGGTGTCTTATTTCAAGTTTATCACCCAGAATCTAGCATGTGGTCTAGTCTCTGATATTCATTAGTATTTGTTGAATGAACCTTCCCCTGATATTATGTATCTAGCATTTAATTTGTGTTTGTGGGGTTACTTTAAAAAATCAGGATGAGAAAAGTACTTAAAAAAAAAAAGTAGTGTTCTGCTCTATCTGTTGATTTTAGCTTTAATTTCTTGCCTTTTGTTTTTTTTTTTAAGTTTTTTATAATTTTTAATATGTACAATTCATAGTACATGTATATAGCATCTTTTTAAATACAAATGTTTATATACAAAGTATATTCGTACAAATTCAGGTCTACAATCATGCATTTAGTAAATGATATCCGTCTCATTCAACCACCTTTTTATTTTCTTTTCTCCCCCTCCCTCCCCCCTTGCTCCCTCCCTTGCCCTCCCTTCCCTTTGACCATTCTAGTGTTCCTCTAATCCTCCTATGTACCCCCATCCAACAATACTATGAACTAGCCTCCTTATATCAGAGAAAACATTTGGTACTTGGATTTTTGAGACTAACTTCACTTAGCATTATGTCTTCCAACTTCATCCATTTACCTGCAAATCCCATTATTTTATTTTCTTTTATTGCTGAGTAAAATTCCATTGTGCGTATATACCACATTTTCTTAATCCACTCATTTACTGAGGAACATCTAGGTTGGTTCCACAACTTAGCTATTGTGAATTGCGCAGCTACAAACATTGAGATAGCTGTGTCACTGTAATATGCTGTTTTTAAGTCCTTTGAGAATAGTCCCAGGAGTGGGATGGCTGGGTCATAGGGTGGTTCCATTCCCAGTTTTCCAAGAAATCTCCATAATGCTTTCCATAGCGGTTGCACCATTTTGCAGTCCCACCAGCAATGTATGAATGTGCCTTTTTCCCCACATCCTCTGCAACATTTATTGTTGCTTGTGTTCTTGATAGCTGCCATTCTGACTGGAGGGAAGTGAAATCTTAGAGTAGTTTTGATGTGCATTTCTCTAATTGCCAGCAATGTTGAACATTTTTTCATGTATTTGTTGATTAATCGTGTGTCTCTTTACTGAGAGGTGTCTTCTCAATTCCTTAGCCCATTTATTGATTGGGTTATTTATTTTTTTTGTGTGTAAAGTTTTTTGAGTTCTTTATATATTCTAGAAATTAGTGCTCTATCTGATGTGCATGTATTAAATATTTGTTCCCAATTAGTTGGCTCTCTATTCACCTCACTGATTGTTTCTTTTGCTGAGAAGAAGCTTTTTAGTTTAAATCTATCCCATTCATTAATTCTTGGTAGTAATTCTTGCGCTACAGGATTCTTATTAAGGAACTTGGGGCCTAATCCAACATGTTGGAAATTGGAGCTTACTTTTTCTTCTATTAGACGTATTGTCTCTGGTCTAATTCCTAGCTCCTTGATCCACTTTGAATTGAGTTTTGTGCATGGTGAGAGATAAGGGTTTAATTTTAATTTGTTGCATATGGGTTTCCAGTTTTCCCAGCACCATTTGTTGAAGAGGCTATCCTTTCTCCACTGTACATTTTTGGCGCCTTTGTCTAATATAAGATAGCTGAAATTATATGTATTAGTCTCTGTGTCCTCAATTCTGTACCATTGGTCCACCAGTCTGTTTTGGTGCCAATACCATGCTGTTTTTGTTACTATTGCTCTATAGTATAATTTAAAGTCTGGGATGGTGATGCCCCCTGCTTCACTTTTCTTGCTCAGGATTGCTTTGGCTATTCTGGGTCTCTTATTTTTCCAGATGAATTTCATGACTGCTATTTCTATTTCTTTGAAGAATGACATTTGGGATTTTGATTGGAATTGCATTAAATCTGTATAATGCTTTTGGTAGTATGGACATTTTGACAATATTAATTCTACCTATCCAAGAGCAAGGTAGGTCTTTCCATCTTCTGAGTTCATCTATGATTTCTTTCTTTAGTGTTCTATAATTTTCGTTATAGAGGTCTGTCACCTCTTTTGTTAGGTTGATTCCCAGGTATTTTATTTTATTGATGCTGTTGTAAATGGGGTAGTTTTCATCATTTCCCTTTCAGAGTCTTTGTCGCTGATGTACAAAAATGCCTTTGACTTATGTGTATTGATTTTGTATCCTGCAACTTTGCCAAATTCATTTACTACTTGTAAAAGTTTTCAGGTAGAGTTTTTTGGGTCTTCTGGGTAGTTTATCATGTCATCAGCAAATAGTGCTAATTTGAGCTCTTCTTTTCCTATCTGGATCCCTTTAATTTCTTTCGTCTGTCTAATTGCTCTGGCCAGAGTTTCCAGTACTATATTAAATAGCAGTGGTGAAAGGGGGCATCCCTGTCTTGTTCCAGTTTTTAGAGGGAATGCTTTCAATTTTTCTCCATTTAAGATAATGTTAGCTCTGGGCCTTGCATAAATAGCTTTTATAATGTTGAGATGTGTTCCTGATATTCCTAGTTTTTCCAGTGTTTTGAACATAAAGGGGTGTTGTATTTTGTCAAATGTTTTTTCTGTGTCTATTGAGATGATCATATGATTTTTATCTTTAAGTCTACTGATGTGATGTATTATGTTTATTCATTTCCGAATGTTGAACCAGCCTTGCATCCCTGGGATAAACCCCACTCGATCATGGTGCACTATCTTTTTGATATGTTTCTGTATCCGATTTGCCAGGATTTTGTTGAGGATTTTTGCATCTATGTTCATTAAAGATATGGGCCTGAAGTTTTCTTTTTTGGATGTGTCTTTGCCTGGCTTTGGAATTAATGTGATATTGGCCTCATAGAAAAGTTCTGGAAGAGCTCCCTCTTTTTCTATTTCTTGAAATAGTTTGAAGAGCATTGGTATTAGTTCTTCTTTGAAAGTCTTATAGAACTCTGCTGTAAACCCATCAGGTCCTGGACTTTTCCTTGTTGGTAGCTTTTTGATGATGTCTTCTATTTCTTCACTTGTCATTGATCTGTTTAAGTTGTGTATAGCCTCCATTTCCAGTTTAGGCAAATCATACGACTCTAGAAATCTGTCAATGTTTTCAATGTTTTCTGTTTTATTAGAATACAAGTTTTCAAAGTAATTTCTAATTATCTTCTGTATATCTGAGGTGTTTGTTGTGATATTCCCTTTTTCATCGCGAATGTTAGTAATTTGAGTTTTTTCTCTTCTTCTTTTTGTTAGCATCGCTAAGTGTCTGTCAATTTTGTTTATTTTTTCAAAGAACCAACTTTTAGTTTTGTCAGTTCTTTGAATGGTTTCCTTAGTCTGAATTTCATTAATTTCTGCTCTGATTTTAATTATTTCCTGTCTTCTACTGCTCTTGGTGTTGGTCTGTTCTTCTTTTTCTAGTGCTTTGAGGTGTGATGTTAAGTCATTTATTTGTTGTTGTTGTTGTTTTTTTTCCTCTTAAGGAATGAACTCAGTGCAATGAATTTTCATCTTACTACTGCCTTCATAGTGTCCCAGAGATTTCTATATGATGTATCTGTGTTCTCATTTACCTCTAGGAATTTTTTAATCTCCTCTTTGATGTCTTCTTCAACCCCTTGTTCATTCAGTAGCATGTTGTTTAGCTTCCAGTTGTTGGAGTAGTTTTTCTTAATCCTTGTTTTGTCATTGATTTCCAATTTCATACCTTTATGGTCTGATAGAATGCAGGGTAGTATCTCTATTTTTTTAATATTTGCTGAGAGTTTCCTTATGACATAATATATGGTCTATTTTGGAGAAGGAGCCATGTGCTGCTGAGAAAAAAGTGTATTCATTTACTGAGGGATGAAATATTCTATATATGTCCGTTAGGTCTAAATTATTAATTGTTTTAAGGAGGCTTAAAGTTTCTTTGTTTAGCTTTTGTTTGGATGTTCTATCCATTGGTGAGAGAGGTGTGTTGAAGTCCCCTAGAATAACTGTGTTGTGGTCTGTTTTACTCTTGAACTTGAGAAGAGTTTGTTTGATGAATGTAGGTTCTTCATTATTTGGGGCATATAGATTTATGATTGTTATATCCTGTTGATGAATGGTTCCCTTAAGTAGTAAGAAATATCCATCTTTATCCCTCTTGATTAGTTTTGGTTTGAAGTCTACCTTATTTGATATGAGAATGGAAACCCCTGCTTGTTTCTGCAGGCCATGTGAGTGATAAGACTTTTCCCAGCCTTTCACTTTCAGTCTGTTGATGTCTTTTTCTATGAGGTGTGTTTCTTGGAGACAGCAAATTGTTGGGTTGTTTCTTTTAATCCATTCTGATAATCTGTGTCTTTTGATCGGCGAGTTTAGGCCATTAACATTCAGGGTTATTATTGAGATGTGATTTTTATTCCCATCCATTTTTATTTGTATTATGGTCTTTAGCTTGATTTGTTTTCTCTTCTGGTTGGTATTTCCCTTAGTTTAATATCTCCTTTTGTTGATTTTCATTGTTATTTTTCTCTTCTTCTTCATGAAAAATTTTGCCCAGGATGTTCAGAAATGCTGGCTTTTGAGTTGTGAAATCTTTTAACTTTTGCTTGTCATGGAAGGTTTTTATTTCATCTTCGAATCTAAAGCTCAGTTTTGCTGGATATAATATTCTTGGTTGACATCCCTTTTCTTTCAGAGCTTGAAATATGCTATTCCAGGATCTTCTTGCTTTTAAGGTCTGGGTTGAAAAATCTGAACATAGTCTGATTGGTTTCCCCCTATATGTAATCTGCTTCCTTTCTCTTGTGGCTTGTAGTATTTTCTCCTTGCTCAGTATATTAGGCATTTTCATTATAATGTGTCTTGGTGTGGATCTATTGAGATTTTGTTTGTTTGGTGTTCGGTATATGCCTCTTGAACTTGGTTTTCCCATTCATTCCTCAAGTTTGGAAAATTTTCTGTAATTATTTCATTAAATAAATTACTCATTCCTTTGGCTTGAAACTCTGCCCCTTCCTCTAAGCCAATCACTCTTAAATTTGGTCTTTTTATTTTGTTCCATAATTCTTGGATGTTATGTTCTTGATTCCCTATGAGTTTTGCTGTATAATCTAAATTCTTCTCTAAGATATATATTTTGTCTTCATTGTCTGAGGTTCTGTCTTCCAAGTGGTCTACTCTGTTGGTGATGCTTTCAACTGAACTTTTATTTTGGTTTATTTTTTCCTTCATTTCTGGAATTTCTGTTTGGTTTCTCTTTAGAGCCTCTATTTCCCTATTGAAGTAATCTTTTACTTCCTGTATTTGTTTTTGGAGTTCTTTGTCAAAATGATCTTTTGCCACCTGTATTTGCTCCCTCATCTCATTTTTGAGTTCATTCTTAAGTTCCATAAACATTTGGAATATATAATTTCTAAATTCCATCTCTGGCATTTCACCAACTGTTTTTGCCATGGAATCTACTGATGAGGTATCTTGATTTGTTTGTGTCACTTTCTTCCCTTGTTTTTTCATGTTGCTTGTGTGTCTTTTCTACCTGCACTGTGGGACCTTGACTATTTTGATTTTACCTTAAAGCCTTATGTTGTTCCTGTAGTACAATGCTATCGGATCCCCTTATAATTCCTTTACATTTTAAAATCTAACACTTTCTATTCAGAAAATCCAAGTTTGATCACAATGTACAGATTTGGTTAACCCAGATATTGTTTCCAATTTACTCTGTACGCTTCTGATGGGGTTTTGTAGCTTCAAGTATTGGACACAGAGGTGTTATGTTTAGGAAGAAGGAAGTGTCTTGAATTGTTCTTTCTTGGAAAGTATGAAAAGAGAGTTCTATGGAAGTGGTTTAGTGGAAGTGGTTTAGTATCAGTAGACGAGAGAGGAAAGAGAATGGAGTAGACAATTAGGTGGAAAGACCAATTTATATATAAACCTAACTTATGCAGCTGTTGAGAGAAGAAATAAAGTAAGATGGAAAAGAAAAAAAAAAAAGATAAAAGAGTAGGAATTGGTGTAAGAGAGAGGAGAGAGAGAGTCAAGAAAATAGAGAGTGAACTATATATAACACCGCTTTTCTATCTAGTTCAATTGCACCGGTTCTAGAACTCCCAAGTTCTGAGTATAACTTGTTTTTGCCTCTGTTTAGTATTTACTGGCAGGGTGTAAATAGGAAAGATGAAGGAAGAAGAAAAGATGCAAAAGTGAGAAGGAAGAAAAGAAGGAAAGAAAAGAGGAGCAGAAGCAAACAAACACACTGACAATCAATGCAAAAAAAAAAAAAAAAAAAAAGCAAAGCAAAACAAAGCCATAAAAAGAAAAAAAAAATCAAACAAACAAAAAAAAAACAGAAAACCAACAAAAAAAAGTTGAACCCCAAGTCTCAAACAAAACGGGCCCTGGGAAGCCCCCCCCTCTTTTTTCCTTTCCAGTTTAAGTCAACCACATCGGATCACGTCTAGACAGCGATCCTGCCAGTGGAATCAAGGCTGCACCTTTGGCCAGTGGCAGAATGGCCCAGTGGAAGAGCGGCTCAGAGAGGTTGTGTGTCAGTAGATGAATGGCACCGGGAAAGGGACCCTCCAGAAGGCACCCTTTCCCCATGCCCACCCACAGTTGTAGCTTCTTGGGGCCGCTGTGCTGGCCTCAGACACGCCCTCCCCTGCTGGTTACCCGAGCCTCACCCAGGTGTGCGGTGTTTTCAGAGCGTTGGAGGCTCCCTGGATGTCTGCAGCTGTCCTTCCTTTCTGTCTTTTCCCCTTTGTCTGGGTCAGCCACTGTACTCCTCAAAGATGGCAGTGCTCTCCTCCCGCTCAACAGCAACTCCGCAGACCCTTGGGTCACTCCAGAGCATGCAGGATCGGCTTGGCAAACTGTGTGAAAGAGCTCTATGTGGACACCACCCGCGCCTCTAGGCTCCTTTCTATCCCTCCTCCCCAATAGGTTTCAAAGCTGCTGTGTGGGATCGTCCCCTTGCCGAGATGATATCGGGCAGCTGTGCCTGCAGCGCAGACAGCGCAGCTTCGGACTGTGGACAGCTCTGACTCTGCCCCTGCTCGTCGTGGTCTGGAGAACGTTGTATTTCACTGTCTAGAGGTGCACGAATGTCTCGGCTCCCTTTCAGTTGCAAGAGAATTTCTAGTAACGCGCTCAAACTTCCCACTAAGCGTCTTTTAGTAACTGTGTCCAGAGAGCACCTCCCTCCTGTCGGCCATCTTCCCAGGATCTCCCAATTTCTTGTCTTTTTTATGGTCTAATCATATGATAGACTGGATTCAGTCTGTGTCATATTATAAATATATATTAAGTAACCTCAATGCTATTTATAGTTTCTATACATAACTACAATTGATGACTTTGATTAAACATGTGTAATATTTCTGATATGGTATTTGTTATCTTTCTGTGATTAATAAATCTTTCAAATATCTCCTCAATATTAATATATTGATTTAGTCCTCATAATGCTCGTGAAGTCTAATTTATTTTCCAAATCTGTCCAAGAGAGGCTTACATTTAGAACAAGATAAATCATATACAGATTTGTATAAAGTGCAATGAAATAAATATCCAAAGACTTCTAAAACCACATAAAAATCCCTTTCCAGTTAAAACTGACAATTCATTTCTCTTTTAAATTGTGGGTACTTGAGTGAAGTGTCAGTTTTGGTTATAAAATTAACTCACTAATGCCAGCCACTGTTATCATCTTGTCCCAGCTCAGAACAAAAAGATAGAAGAAATTTTCTCTTGAATTTTGAAGTGGTTTGCTGAGATTAACCAAATAACAACCAAGCAATCATGTTAATGGAACTCAAGGAACATTAAAAGGCTATATTTTAGTTCAAGGTATGTCTGAAGAAATAGCAATAGTGAATTGTTGTAATCCCTCCCAGTATCCCCATACCTTTTCTTTTCTCTCTTTTCCTGTTGACTTTTGTGTAGAATATCTTATGAAGAAAACCACCAGCCATTTCAAGTGGCTTCTACTGACATGCTCCACCACATGGCAGCAATGATCTGTGCCATCTCTAAAATGTTCTGTCTGTAAATGCATCACTGCATCTTTCATCTTTAGTCTTGTGCCCATAGAGCACTGTGACAAGTACTTAAGTGTTTTGAAAGTCTCACAAGCAATCTAGGAGGAGATATGCAAGCATCTCAGCAGCAACCTCCTTAAACTTCATTAATATTGTTGGAAGTTATATGTTTAAGGGGTTTCAAATGATTTGTCTTCTGTCTATAATATTAACCTTAACACTGTTTTAAAATACATTCATGTTAAATAAATAAGGGAAGAAAGCTCATTTTCCAAGATTTGAGAAGAAAAAGGAAATATAACTAATCTAAAAAATTCTTTAAGTCTACTTTGGTAACAAAACATAATGAAAAAATTGTTTTGGAATATATGGTTCTCTAAAATATTGTAACTATTAATTTATCATATGCATATAAAATAATGGATTTTGTACTTGAAACAGGTTTTAAAAAATCAAGTCTCTTAATTTATATATAAATGTGCCAAGACCCACTGTAGTTTAATGACTTCCATAGTTTGCAGAGTTAAAAGACCTGTTTAAAACCCATTTATTTCCTAGTGGGAGAAACTCTCAGACCCCCCTTTCTTCAAAATTTTTAGATGAATCTACTTTCTGCAGATGTTACACAGATGCTGAAGCCTTTCAGACACATGGCTGTGTTCCTGTATCACAGAGAGTACATAACTCTGTATATTTTCCTTCCATTCCTGTTCTTCTCTGTCTTGAAAATTTTCAACTATCGCACTTTTGCTAGACTTGGTTTTCTGAATGCAAACATTGCCATAATCCAGGTTTGTGATTGTGGTTAAACTTAAAGAAATGTTTGCATCACATTAGATCAGAAAGTGTTCTAGAAAAGATTAAAGAGCATGTTGTATAGAAGAGACTCAATGACTGACTATTCCATATGGATTAAACTGATGTCTTCAAAATTCTCTCTCTCTTCACCCCCTGCCCACCTCTCTCTCATAACTTGACATTATTTCAAATAAATTATTTGGTATTTCTTACAGTGATTAAATTCAGTGTCTTGGACAATTATATTACTACATCAAGTTTGAGTCAATAAAAGCCATGTAGTTTTTAACAACCACTATGGACATGATACAAAGGAAACAGGTCAAATCTAAAAATTACTTTAAAACCTACAAAAATCCTCACTTTGGGCTAGGTATTTAATCTTCATTAAATTAGAAATCATATTTTCTCCCATAAATATTGATAAGCAGTTTTAATTTTTCTTTTTCAAATGAAGCCAAATGTAGAGAGGAATAAGACTGACTTAACAGATCTAAGACAAAATGATGGACACATAACATTTTCCTGTGGAGTCAACTGGAGCTAACCAATGGGCTGGTTACAGTAGCTAATACAGCAAGAAAATCATAGATGGGAAATAAAGGAAGAGTCTCCATGAAATCCAAAGGACTTCCTCATGTTTCTCTTTACTAATTACCCCTGAAGCTAGATAAGAGCTTGGTCCAGACAAGGGGCAATTTAGGTTTAAATCCAGTGGAATCTAAGCCAGCAGAACGTCACATACACAATACACCTTTTTGTGTGTGTGTGTGGGTTTGTTTGTTGTTTTTACTTCAGTAGAGTGATAGAGTTAATAGGACAAGTGTGTTTCCAGTGAAGCTTGTTAAGAGGAAAGCTCAACAAATTGAATATGACAGAGTTTATCTGACAAAGAACAATTCATGAATCAGCATTCAGAACTGAAAGTGTTCCAGAGAGCTCCACTTTAGCAGTGTGCAACACAGGCTTTATCAACAGAAGGGAGAAGCAAAGGGAAGAAATTATTTGGTTTTCTACATCTAGTCCTTTGTCTTTCAACCCTTAAAAGTCAGTTGATGGCTTCTGATGGGTTCTGATTATTTGCATTTGGCTTCAGTTAGCTTAATTATGAACCTAAAACTCTACAACCATCCTAACCTCATGGCCTTCTAATTAAAAAGTTTTTTAACAATCTCTAAAACGTTACACTATTGAATTCTAAGTGAATTTTAATGTTCCACTCCTGTTGGCCTTTGAGATTCATGTGCTAAAACCTCTTACCATAGGTGGTTTTGCTTATTTGGGAAGCAGATATCTATGGGTCCTGTTCTAAATCTATTTTCTTTCTGTGAGCTTTGTGTCTCTTCCCGAATCAGAAAAGTTATCCACAATTGTTGTTAAATTTAGAAGCTTAGTTTTACTTTGTATGCCCCCATCAAGACCTTGAAGGACTAATTAGTGACCACAGGGATACATAATGCTAAAGTTTAATAAACAATTTTCATGACTTTTATTTTTTGTTGATTATATTTACAATGTTCCAATGTAAGAAGAAATTTCTAACTAAATTAAGAGTTTCTTAGGTGTGAATAATATATAAATCTAAGTAAAAAGCTTTTATCAGAAAATGTTTACATAAGAATTTTATATTATAATCGACATTTATTTCTTCAGAAAGTTATACTTTAAAATAAATAAAATATTTCTAAACATAGCTTTTGAAGAAAAAATAAGTCAAGTTTATTTTGTATTTGCACATAAAATTGAATTCATAAACTATATTTTTTTGTTGTTGTTTAGCACTTCCTAATCTTTCAGTACTTTTTAAAAACATCTTAACTAAAATATTGGACCTAATGTCTTTATACATAAGACAAAATTACATATGAGAAAAAACAAACAGACTATACAAAAAATGTTCTGATTAAGAAGAAAAATCTTTCACAATCTTTTGAGAGCATTCTAATATTTTAGAGAATTAAGTTGCCTACTCTAGTGTTCATCAGAAAGCTACATTATGGATGTACAGAATTACTTTGAATTGGAAACTTTGTATATAGTAAGAGGCTCCCATACGAGTTTCCATCTTGGATATGAAATGCATTAGAATCTTAGGTCACACAACTTTGTTCTCCAGTGAAATATGTATATCAATAGTAAATCTGCCAGAGGTCACCTTCCTCCTGTACTGTGAGTTATTTCTGCATATTACATTGAGTCTGTCGATGCCAAATGAGTAAAAGTTCTGAGACTTCATTAGTGAGTTAGTTTGCTTGGGTTGGCAATTGTATACTGGCTTATGCAAACTCTAGTCTAAATGTGTTCCCAGTCACCTTTATGGAGACAGAGAGACTAATTTTACCAGATCCTTTATTGGAAGAATCATAGAATTAAAACTTGAAAGACAGTGCTAAGTTTATATTACTTAATCAGACTTTGTGTCTCTACCATGGCAGTTATAGTATCTTCCACTTAAGAGTGATAGTGATTGTTTAGTACCATAAAGCACACTTTAATATTTTTGGAGATCATACTATAAATATCATATAATTCTATTCAGTTTTGTTAAATTGATACATAATAGTTATTAATAATGACATTTTGTAATTTATAATACAGTTTTTGATTAACAATATAAATTAATTTTATTAAGCAGTGACTGTTTGAAAGGAAGTTATTAATAAACATGCCCAAGTACTCTCTTTTTCCCTTTGTGTATGCTGATAGACACAGTTGCTCTCTTTAGCAATGCCATCACAATTGCTTTTGTTCCCTGAGGCACTGTTTCATACTGTATTTCATTTTGAATAGATAAAACAGACACTAAAGGATTTTAATAAGGTATATAATACAGTTATGAAATGGAGTCAACTCTGTAAGTTCTTATACCACATAGATAGAAAAAGCAAAGTAATAAGTTTGTTGTTATTAAATGAGTGAATATGACTCAAAGAAATTATCATCCAGAAATCTATTTCTGCATACTAACATTAAAGTCAGTAATAATAGCATGCATAGCACACATCTTCCTGATTAATGGAAAGAAAAATAAGGCCGTATGTATACATAGATATATAGAAAGACAAAAAATGAGGGGAACTGATACATAAAGGAGATGTTTTATATATATATATATATATATATATGGATTATATTAGTGCTATATATGTCCATACACACATATGTACTTAGAAATATATATACACACCTATACTTAGAGACAGGTACAAGAGAAATGTTCATATTATATAAATATTAAACATAATTAAATATTTTATTTAAATATTAACTATTTAAATGTTTTATTTAAATATTAAAAATAATGAAAGCATATAATGAACATTTATTTGGACACATCAAAATTCATAGATGATCCCTCTTGTCTCACGCATCACCTTCGTAATGGAACTTCCAGAACATATCTAGATGAAAGATTTAGGTCACACTGATGCTCTTGGATTGATTTAAAACTAACAATATCTGACATATTAAATATCTTAGTTGAAATGCTATCATGATATAAAACCCTTTTGTCAAGTTTGGTTAATATTTTTATAGAATGAAGTGCATATAAATAGCAGTGAAAGTAAGATTCCTGCTATAGTTTGAGAGTAGAACTTTGAATAGAATTTATTTCTTGTTTAGTAAACATACCAATGATCTGAGCAGACACAACAAAATAGCATCACAGTGGTATCAAAAATTCACAAAGTCTGTGCTGGTATAGAGTCAAATGTGTGTTTGAGTCATAGCAATGTGAAGAGGACTTTGTTTTCTGATCTATCAACGAGGATCTCCTCAGGAGGTACACATTTTGGATAAAGTTTCTTCATTTTCATTTAATCTAAAAATTCCTACACCTAACAAATTTCACAGATAGATAGCTCTAAAAATGAGAAATTAATAAAAGAGGATTAACCATAGCATTTCAATAATTCATCATCTCAAAAAGTTTTCTCTGTTTGAGATACACAGCTAATGAGATAGTATAACAAGAATACATGAAAATATAATCTACAAGTGAAACTCACCAGAAAAATACAGCAAATTTTTTTTTATAATTTAACTTACAATTGAAAGCATATTTTAGGATTAAAACGACACATTGTGCCTACAATGTATTTATTTACAGTTATGATTTGAATATGTATTGTCCCACAAACTCGCCTGTGTTAATGTAGAAATGTTCAGAATTGAAGTGATTTGATTGTGAGAGCTGTATCCTAATCAGCCCACCCTTGTTTGAATGAACTAGGGGATAACTATAGAGGGGTGGCATGTGACTGGATGAAGTGAGTCACTGAGGCATGTTCTGAAAGTGTTCATCTTTCTTGTGGTGGTTCCCTACCATCCCCTGCTTCCTGACCCTGCCATGAGGTGAGCAGCTTTCATCTACCATCACCTATCTGCTATGATGCTCCACCTCACCTCAGGCCCAGAGCAATGGAGTCCATGGACTCTAACTTTGAAACTCTGAGCCAAAATAAACTTTTCTTCCTGTAAGTTATTGTTGTCAGGTATTTTGGTCACAGCGATGAAAAGCTGACTAACAAAAATTGTTAACTGAGAAGTGAGGTTGTTGCTATGACTAACCAGACTAATGTGATTCAGAAGCATCTGGAGCTGGTTTTTGGAAGAAATTTGGAAAAGTCTGGAAATGCAGGCTGGAAGTTTTAAAATGTTGTAAGCAGAATTTAATGTGTGATTCTGGTGGGAGCTCAGAAAACCAGAATGCCAAGAGAAATGTGGACAAAGACTGCACATGAGGTTTCAGAAGGAAAAGAGGATTCTATTGGGAATAGGATTAGAGGCTATTTGTGTTACATTCTGGTAAAGAACTTTCTTACATTTGGCCTGTGTGTTGAGACTGAGGCTAAATTTAAAGGCGATGGACTAATAAATCTGGCATAGGAAGTGTCAAGGCAGGATAACATTTGGCAGAGATTTTGCTGGCAGATTTTTATCCAGGTTAACTATGGGAATTGGGAACAGAAGGCAGAGCTGAAGTATTTTAAAAAGTTGTAATGTGACCAGAAAAATGCATGTAAAACTG
Organism: Tamias sibiricus; assembly: GCA_025594165.1. Classification (NCBI taxonomy): domain Eukaryota; kingdom Metazoa; phylum Chordata; class Mammalia; order Rodentia; family Sciuridae; genus Tamias; species Tamias sibiricus. Next base: position 64,085,104 of record CM046658.1, on the reverse strand, counting down.
GGACCAAGAAAGTTGTGCTTATTGAAGAGATTAAAGTCCCAAAGAGATGATAAGTACATTGCATGGAGACAATAAAAAAGATGGCTTAAAGACATCTCAGGAATCTGCAAGACCACAACCATTGCAAGGTCAAGGGTCTAGCAGGGAACATTCCCTTGAGAACAGGTTGTAGGGGCCTCAGGAAGTTGTTTTCCTGTGCTCAGGCACTCAGGGGCCACTGCAACCATGATCCCATGGGGGCTCATCTACTGTAGGAGCTGGTGTTAGACCTTGGCATCATCCTTGGCTGGTTCTGCAGGAAGGCAGAATGCTGGAATTAGGGGGTCATGGACATTTTCACGGAGCATTTAGAGGAAGATCTAGCAGTCCAGGGAAAGCATAGCAAGGTCAGAATCCCTATAGGCTGCCCCTAAGATCGCAATGCATGCAGCTTTCAAGGTGAAACTGAAGCTGGAATGGAAATTCTAGGAATTAAGAGATGCCAATAACATAGGCTGACTTCTGAGAAAAGTTGCTGGATGTAGAAAGAGCCATGCTAAGATTTAAGAGAGAGCCAATGTGTGCCACAATAGGCAAGGTCAAAGAGGTAGAACTGCCCGAACTCTTTGGAGAGCACATTTTGCCACTATGTGTCCAGGTTTTGGTCTTTTTTGGACCCAGCCCTTCCTTCTATGGCTTTATATATTCCTTTTGGAAAGGGAATTTTATTATGTACCATTTTATATATGATATATGTAATTTGCTTTTGGTTTTTATGGGGTCTCACATCTAAGAGTTTGTCTTGAGTCTCAGATAAGACTTTTGAGCAATGCTGGAACTGTTAAGTCTATGGGACTCTTAGAGATGAATGAAATTCATTTTGCATTGTAAAATGGATATGAGGTTTTGGACGTCAGAGGCAAAATATTTTGGTTTGGATGTGATTTGGTTTGGTGTTTTCTAAAAGTTCCTATAATAATGCAGGAATGTTCAGAAGTAAATGATTGAATTGTGAAAGCTGTAACCTATTTAGTTCATATTATTTTGAATGGATGGGTGGTAACTGTAGTTATGTGGACATGGCTAGAATAGATGGGTCACTGTATTTCTGCCCTAGAAGGGTTAATCTTCACTATAGCCTCTTCCCTTCTCTATATGTGTTTCCTGATCCTGCCACAAGGTGAGCAGCTTTCCTCTGCCATTGTACATTAGTCATGGCACCCAGTCTCATCTTGGGTTCAGAGCAATGGGATCCACCCACCATGAACGAAATCTCTGAAACTGTGAGCCAAAAGAAACTTTCCTTCCTCTGAGTTGTTCTTGTCATATATTTTGGTCAAGGCAATGCAAACTAGACTAATACATTTACCAAGGAATTTTGATAAAATAATCTACAAGTTATATGTTCTCTTGAATAATTAGCAATGAAAAGTTTCAAAAATTGTAAAAGTTGTAGTAACCTTATAAGTGTTGAGTTAAAGCATGAGAAGCAAAGGTTAGGTAAGTCCTGAAATCACCAATTTATATTTGATGTAAAATAACAGATTATAATGTGCTTATTTCAAGTATAAATTTAAAAATTAGATGGATACTAAGTAGCTCTGATTTTCTAAGCAGAAGATATTGACAGTGTTGACAAAGCAGATGACTGCACACAGCAGATCTGTAAAAAGTACAGTTCTTTTTAGGGGATTCTGAATATCTTGTAAATTGAAACAAATTAAAATATAATATATGAGAAATAATCCTTATGAAAAATTCTTCAACTTTGGCTAATCTCAAGCATTTCTATTGGGTAATAAAATGAATACATTGACAAATACTATTGTATTAAATTGGTATTAATTAATGCACAACTTTGAATTCTTCAGAACTTGTTAAATATCAAAGCAACTTCATCATATACTGCATTTATATTTTATCATCTGGAAAATAAGTACCGGGCCATGGGCATTGGGAATAAGGTGGCTAGTCTTGTCACTACCATTGGATAGTTAAATTTCTGTGTGCCTTCCTCAGTTTGTAAGTCTATGAAGTAGAAATAAATAGGTCTTTAAGTCTTTGATTTCCCTGTACATGCAATTAACACAGGAAATATTTCTTATTTTTAGAGAAAAATATAGATATTATCATTTAACTTTTCCATTTTTGTGGTATTATGATTACAAATCAAACATAAGATGCTTATATCTCATTTCTAGGAAAAGGGCCTTTGCAAAGGCACTCATCAGAACCACAATGTCACATTGTAGTTAGGAAGAAACTTTAACCCCAGTGACCTGTCTGAATGATTGTTTGATCTTCTCTAACCCAATTAACTAAACCATAAGTCAATGAAGTTAATTGCTCATTCAATATTTGCATTTTTAGCACTTAGTTTGTACCATATGTAGTTATAGAAGTTAGGGATTCAGCAATCTATGAGATAGTCTCAAAGGGCTGCTTTGTTGGGGCTGGCATCCTAGTGAAGGGAGATGCATAATAAATAAGAAAAGTGTCAGGGAGTAATAACGGTATCAATGTGTTAGAAGTAGTAGTGGTTAGTAAATGCTAACTACTATGCTCCTACTTACTATGTCTTGAATTCAAACCTCATTTTCAAACTTCATATGAGCACTGATAAAATGTTTGGACAATCCCGTATAATTGACTTATGGAATCCTCAGCAAATACAGATCACAAATTAACATTATCATTAGTGGATTTTATTGTAGAGGAAAATGAGCTTTAAGGTCAGATGGATCTGTGTTCCAATCATTTAGTTATACCAATTTTGCTGATTAAAGAGGAAATATTTTGGAGTATTTTAATACTGCTCAGCTACAATCATGATGACAGTAATGGTGACTATTTTATTTTTTAATGGTGACATATTTTTTAAAAATTTAATACCTAAACATAACTATAGCCTACTGCAGATGTTATTTCTACCATAGGTATTGTTTCTTGCTTCATATTCTTTTCCTTCCAATACTTCTTGCCCAGTAAAATATTTAATTAATATTAATTAAACAAACCAACATTTGATGAGGAATAATTCTGTACATATTGAGTGATGAGTTAAACAAACAAATGTGCTTTCCATCCCTAACATCTATAATTGTGGGTACAGCCTAAACCTTATGTTTCTTCTTAAAAGTTATTAAAACATGCAAACATTCTTTTCCTACATTAATTGGAGCCCTGCCCTCATTTTCCAGTATATAGTTGGCTACCCTGCAAGTTAAATAACTCTAATTATTAAGATTCAAAACATTACATGTATCAGTGAAGGCAATTAAGATGATTTGAATATTATTAAATGAAAATGAACTATTTCTGTTTCAAAAAACTAAATAAATATGCTTAGGGATTTTTACATTGTTAAATTGCCTCAAAAATAATTGGACAATTCAGTATAATAAAGTGAATGCAATAAATAATTTTAATTCATAATAATAGTAAGTAATGTGCTTATTTGCATGACTAGGATAAAGAATAGATTGTACAAATACTAAATAGAGGCTAATAGAAGAAAGCAGAGGTCACTATACTTCTAGTTCATAAGTTAAGGCCCTTTACCATGGTCCAATTGGCGCAGCTACACTGTAGCATCTCTTATAAGATACATGAGGAAATCCCCCATGTATCCTACCAAATAAACTTTGTAGAATCTTCCTCAAGTAGAATTTCACATCCAGCAGAACACTGTATTGTTTGGCTATTAGCTTAGTTTCCATTTCTATACTGTCAGGGCACTGGAAGAGGTTTTTTTTTTTTTTTTTTTTTAATATTTATTTATTTGCTTTAGTTGTACACAATGCAATGCATTTATGTTTACGTGCTGCTGAGGATGGAACCTGGGCTGTGCATGTGCGAGGCGAGCGCTCTGCCGCTGAGCCACAACCCCAGCCCCTGGAAGAGGTTTTTATTGGTCATTACCTCAAATATTTTCCTTCACTAGTCACATTTTCTCTGTAACCCTTCAGAAAGATTCCCAAATACTCCATTGGCTATCCCATCAGAAGAACTTAAAGAAAGCTATAAGCCTGTGGAGAATTCACAGCAACTAGAGGTCCCCCCTCAATCAGTAATACTGACCTTTTAGACATTAGTGGAATGGTTCATGCTTGATGAGATTTGGAAAAAATTAAAATGGAAATATGGAAAATTTCAGATAAGCCTGTTATGAGAAGAAAAGGTTTCTGATCAAAACAGAGTTGAGTGTTCATAACTATGAATAACATGACCTTGGATTAAAGACATTCCAACACTACTCAAAAAATCTTTCTATAAATGAAATAATATTATTTAAATAGAATAAAATATGGCTCTCAATTTGGGTACATGAGGCTATTAGCACTACTGAAAAATTGAAATACACATTTATGTAACTCTTCAGCAGTTTCAATGAGTTGGAGTCCTTGGTGTAAGCTCTCAATAGTTTCTTCCTCAGTGTTTCTTTATTTCCAGTGCCTCAGTTCAAATAATCCCCCAGGCTCAAACCCCCACCTTCTTTTCCCAGCCTCCTTGCTCTGGACTAGCGTCCAAGAATTTTATTAGTTGATCCAGTCTGCAGATTTGCACTTATAGATTGTACCACTTGCCCTATCTTCCTACTCAAACACTATTGGGGTACCCTCTATATCTTGAAATTCAGAGGTGGGAATCACTCTCATCTCTGAATCTAATGGCTTTTCCATGGTCTCAATCTATCACCTGCATTCTGGATTCTTTTATGTCTGTAAAGGTTGTTCAGAAACCAATATTAATACCTTGGTTTAGTATTTGAGAAAACATCAATGCAGGAGGCAGTGGTTTGAGCTCACCATTTTTAAAAGAATTTAAAAAAATGGACTCCTTCTCCAGGGAATTTTGCATGTGTAGGCATTTTTTCCATATAATTCCTAGGTGTGTGTGTGTGTGTGTGTGTGTGTGTGTGTGTGTGTGTACGTGTGTGTGTGTACAAGCGCATGTGCGCATCTGGAAATTATATGTATTTTTTCACCAAATTCAACATTTGAATCTCAATTATTGCAAGAAAAATTCCAAACTTCTAAGATTTCATTGAACCTTAAAAAAATTGCCTAGCAGTTTTACCTTTTAGGAAAACCTCTTGATTTTGATGTTTGTAAACATTTTATGGAATAATCTCTTCTTAAAAAATGGATTAAGAAGACAAACAAGGTACAGCCATACCACTGAGAAAGAAATTATTAGTTTCCTTGATGACTGAAAGTTTAAATACCAACAAGCCTGCCTTCAGTAACATCATTGTCTTCACTGTACACAATAGCAGTCATTCCTCGTTTGTGAGTTTTATTCCATCATTGATTGTAACAGACTAATAACTGTGATGTTTAAGGACTTAAAAAATCAATTCTTTCAAAAAATGTTAATCCTTAATCCAAAATCATCTGTTAACTTTCTAAAGAGACAGTACTATTAGCTTAAAATTTCAAAATTAGAAATAGTCTCCTTTTAGAATCATGCATATGTTGTGATGACTTCAATATTGATCAAAATTCTTTAAAATTCAGCATCAGATTTATTGGATGGATGTACAATTATGTCTACAGTTTTATGTAAGCATTCTTCAAAAATTTTTAGAGATTTAGTACCAGAGAGGTTGACCAAATTTTGAGTCAAAACAAAACAAATAAACAAACCCCCAAGGTATTTGCGTAGTCTGTGTGCCTTTCATCATAGAATCATGTAGGTGGTTTTTTTTGTTTGTTTGTTTGGGTTTTTGTTGTTGTTGTTGTTGTTGTTGTTGTTGTTTGGTACCGAGGATTGAACTCAGGGTCACTTGACCCCTGGTCCACATCCCCAGCCCCTTTTTTTTGCGGAGGCTGGCTTTGAACTTGCGATCCTCCTGCCTCAGCCTCCCAATTGCTGGGATTACAGGCATGTGCCACCATGCCCAGCTAATCATCTAAGTGTTTGTAACTTTAGTAAGTTTTTATACTAGGCAGTAAATGTACTCTGTTTTAAAGTATGAATTAATTCCTTTAAAATTGTGGGGCTAGTGTGCTTTTATCTTCAATTTTATAAATATCAAATACAAATTTATAAACTTCATTTGAAGAATACCTCTCAAACTAGGGTTGCAAATACACAATGGATTTTTTGGATATTTCAGATTTCTTCTCTTTTAGTATAAAAAGGTAACAGAGGAGTTGAGGGATTTATTAAAGGATACGTAACTAAGTAGCTCACCAGCCAGGATCAGATAGCTTTCCTGTAATTTTAAATACAACAAAAAATATTGCCTTTTGTCCTGGCTTATATGTCATCTGTGTTATATTGAGCTTAGTCCTTACTAGGTGTTCATGTTGATAGTGGAAAGAATATTATGTTTTGACATTTAAACATTTTTAAAAATGGAAAGCAGGGTAAATAACACCTTGAGTTATAGTACTATTTTGAATATTATTGTATAACTTTAAGTATGTTTTAAATATATATGTGTATATATATATATGCATATATATATTTATATCTGAACAGAGATGAATACTCATCAATTACCAACTGTGAGATTAAAAAAAAAAGAATCAGTCTAGTGAGGATCATTATAGATTATACCTATGACATTGTTGTACCAAAAATGTTGTACCCAGCATAATGCCAATTAAAACTCCATGCCACGTCACACTTGAGCCAATAAAAAGCCTTTATTAAGCTGATCAGCGGCCACCATCCCCACACATCACACAGTGTGACAAGATGGTGCACCAGCAGTGATTTTCAAGAGTTTATAAATAGAAAAATCACAGAGGGTGGAATACTCAATTGTAGGGTTTCAGCCAATGCAAGCAAGCCATGGTACAGAAGCTGAATCTAGGCAGTTAGCAAGACAAAGCAATGGGTACAATAATATTTCCCACGAGGCCGGGCGCGGGTGGCGCACGCCTGTAATCCCAGCACTTTGGGAGGCTGAGGCAGGAGGATCGCGAGTTCAAAGCCAGCCTCAGCAATGGCGAGGCACTTAGCAACTCAGTGAGACCCTGTCTCTAAATAAAATACAAAAAAGGGCTGGGGATGTGACCCAGTGGTCGAGTGCCCCTGAGTTCAATCCCCAGTACCACAAAAAAAAAAAAAAAAAAAAAAAAAAAAAAAAAAAAAATTCCCACGAGACTTTCCAGGTTGGTATAGCAACGATCAAGTAGAAAGGAATGGGGTCAAGATGACCCTAGTTGAGTACATGTTAGAGAATGGTTACTAACATCTAGACAATCAATCTCTGACAGGTATGTTGCTCAGGAAAAATGGAAACCAAAGAGAGCAATTTTACATTGTATAGGAATTGCTGTTTTTATGCTGTCAAGCATATTATGCTAGGTAACGATTAATGGGTACAGAGGCAGGACTTTCCATATTCTATTATTTCTGAGAAACAGAAGTATTTCTCGGAACTCCTAAGATGGCTGCTGAAGAACAAGATGGAGTCCCTTTAGTTCTCTTATCACAACATGACTTTGAAATTAATTATAGTGTTCAAGAGAATACCAAAAGGTCTTGTGTTCTGAACTTCCACTATTCCTTATTAGGTTATTTTTCTATTCAGAGATAAGTAGGAAGAAAAAATAAATAGAGGTAATTAACCTCTATTCTGGGTGAAAAAATAAATGACAGGCCCCTCACTCTATTCAGACCTGCTTGCTATACTTGAAGTGTGTAGATGTGTGGCCTTTCTAAAATTTGAGCTCCTCTGGCTTTTTGGAGTACTACCTGTTGCAGTGAGATTGTAGCATTAAGGGTCATGTGAACCAGACTTCAGTTGGGGTTGAAGGATACTAGCCTGTTGGACTTCTGCATGGAGAAGATTTATTTCTAGCTGATTTTACAAGAATATATATATATATTTCTTTATTCTTCACTATCAAAGAGAATGTATAGGGCACAATTGAAAAGAAAGAACTGAGAAACATGGTAGTTAAAAAAAAAATAGTAGGCTTGGCACTGTAGTGCATGTCTGTAATCTAGTATCTCAGAAGGCTGAGGCAGGAGGATTGTGAATTCAAAGCCAGCCTCAGCAAAGGCAAGGTGCTAAGCAACACCCTGAGACCCTATTTCTAAATAAAATACAAAAACAGGGCTGGGGATGTGACTCAGTGGTTGAGTGCCCCTGAGTTCAATCCCTGGTACATCCCTCCCCCTACCAAAAAAGAAGTAATTTTAAAAACCTAGCATAAGTAATGGGAAAAGATATTTGCCTATTATCTCATGACTGGTTTGAAGAGTATCTTAGTCCATTTTGTATTTCTGCAACAGAATACCCAAAACTGAGTAATTTATCCAAAAGAGAAATGTGTTTATCATAAATATGGAGGCTCAATGTCCAAAATTGAGGGGCTGCGTCTGGTGAGGCACTTCTTGCTGCTTCATAATGGCAGAAGTTGCCAGCGGATGAGAGAGCTAGAGCAGGCAAACTTGGGTCTCTCTTCTTTCTATAAAGAGACAAATCCTCTCATAGGAGCACCACCTTCATGACCTCATCTAACCCTAACTAGCTCCCAAAGCCTCCACCTCCAAACTCCATCAGCATGTGATTTTGTAGACTATTTCCAACACCTGAAATGGGGGGGGGGGGGGGCACATTCCAAATATAGCAAAAACTAAGGAAATAAAAAAAATTAAAAATGTTTACATTTTTGATAGCTGTCAAGCATATAATATGTCAATATTTTTTGCACCAAATAGTATCTTGTTCTTACCATCGGTCACTACAAAATAAATAAGTTGCAAAAGCAGTAGACATAGCCTCTCTTTCTGTGTTTCATTCTTCCTTGTTTGCATCTCTTTCCTTCCTATTTTAGAGGACAAGCAAATGTAATAAATGTAAAATTACAAATACAACATACATTACTCAATAGTTTAGTATCTCAGTTATTGTCACTGAAGATATTTCTCTCTGTTTAAGGGAAGTCTGGGAATAGGTGAGTGTGGATATACTGTGCCTTATACCACCTCTTATGGTTTGGATATGAAGTATCTCCCCCAAACTTCCTGTTAATGCAGGTATATTCACAGATAAAATGGTTAGATGGTGAAAGTTATAATCTAATAAGTCCATAATAATAGTTTGAATAGACTGAGTGGCAACTGTAGACAGGTTGGGCATGGCTGAAGGAGGTGGGTCACTGTGGTATTACCCTGGAAGGGTACATCTTCGTCATAGCCCCATTCCCCTTCCCCTCTCTCCCTGATTCTTGACCCTATCATGAGGTGAGCAGCTTTCTTCTATTGAACCTTTCCCCCATGATGTGCTGCCTCACCTTGAGCCCAAAGCAATGGAGTCACCCATCTATGGACTGAGACCTCTGAAACTGTGAGCCCCAAATAAACATTGCCTACTCTAAGTTGTTCTTGTCTGGTATTTTGATCACAGTGTTGCAAAAGCTGACTAAAACACCATCTGTATTACCATTTTGGAAGCCAACTGATGTTACAAAGTGAGGCTAAATGTTTTACCCAAAATAATTTTCCTGATTAAATGTGAAGAACTGAGGACTATTGATCTGTCCTACCACTGATTGCTGTTTCTATTGTTTCCTTCCTTCCTTCATTTTTCCATAAACCTTGACTAAATACATGCTTTGCATGGGCCATTTTCATTTATAATATGAGTTCACACAGAAGGATTTTAGATACCAATATTTTTGTAGAATACCCAGATAATACTATGGTAGAAAAATAAAACAGAAATTACATGTCTTAGATTAGAATTGCTAAAGCAAACACTAACATTTTCATTTGCTATTCTTGTTAGGTTATAAATACTAATCATAATTCTCAATGGAGAACATGTTTAGCAGGTTTTGAATTTAGGAAACTTCCCTGGACTAATCTAAGCCCTTTTGTTATAGTTTTCAACACCTTTTGTTCCTTTGTGTATAATTAGCAACTCCTTTGAAAGCTTGCAAACATTAGAGTTCAGGCTTGTCATAAGGACTATTAATGGTTGATAGTCTTTTCCCAGAAGTGCATAAGTGGAAAAGCTGTCGTCTTTTGATATAGAAACTTCATTGCAAGATTTAATTAGGATTTTAAGTATAAATTTTTTCATCTTAGTCTTCCACATATTAAAAGCATTTCTATATCTTAGTTTATAGTATAAAAACATTTTTGTGAAAACATATTTTATAAATTTTCACAGTGTATATAAAGCCCCTACTGCTTTCTTATGAAAAATATTTAAGTAAATCTAAAACAGATAAAAGTTTAAATAGAAGCATTTGATAAGATATTTGGATAAATCATGACAATGTGTATAACCACATGAAAATATTTCCCTAAGATGTTAAGAACTTCTCTATTCTCCAGTGTCTCTGTGCAAATTAAATGTTATGTTCATGTGATTAATTAATGGCTTGTGGACTATTTTCTAAGAAGTCTGGAAATTTTACTATTGTAGTTCAGTTTTTATGTGTAAACTTCATGTGTTTTTAATTTACCCAGATCCTCTTACTTACAGTTGAATTGCTAATTTTTGTGTTTTTACCTCAGTTATTTAAAAAAGGAGATAATGTGCACATTTTCCTTACAATAAAAAAAACTAAAAAAAAAATAAATCTAAACAAGTAGAAATCCTGCAAGAAACAGTGCTATATGAGTCAGGTCTTTTGGGAGAATTGCAAACTGGCATTCTTCCCACTTATGCAGCGTTTCTTAATTTGTTCTACTATAAAATAATGTGAGTGTTCTCCCTAGCCATAAGTACCTCCCCAGTTTGAAATGCAGGAAGTGTAATTAGACTTGAAGCTGAAAAGGAAGGTACCTTGGAGAGTCCTGGCTCTTATTAGCTTCCGAGCTAGGGACAAACAGATGCCACAGACTATTTGAGGGCTGTTTCTTGGATGATGCTAAATGTTTACTGTGCTCATTATTCTGTGACATCCTTGGAATCACCCAGGTGGGGAGATGTCAGAGGAAAATTACCAATATCACACTTCCATAATGTAAGTCTGTTTTGGCCAAGGCAGAGGGATTCAAAGCCATTCTAAGGTTTATGAACAAGATTAAGAAAGCACTTGGCATTGGTTTAGCTTGTAAAAATGGGACTGTCCAAAATTGTTTCAAATTCTTTCAGATTCCCATCTCAAATATATAATGAGAAATGTTCACTAAAAGAAAGAAAGTCAAGGACAAGTTCAGCCTTTCTCTATATGAATTTAAATCATCTACCAGGCAACTGGTTTGAGTCACTGGATGTGACAGGATTGATTGGATTGCCTGTTGACAGCTCTTCCTGTCTCATTCTGAATAATTATTCAATATTTTTAAATGTAATTTTTCATGGCATATTTTCTTCATGAAGGAACAAGTGTGTCAACTCCCCACATGTGAAGTACAGGTTTCTGTATGTCATAGATATTTAATAAGAAATTAAAGCTTCTTATCAAGGAGGAGACATGTGATATTTGAGTTTTGTCAGGAGAAAATTTAAGACACTTTTTTTTTTCCAAATTCTGTAATTTTACTCATTTGTTTACTTGATTTTGTATGTTTGTGTTAGTCAGCTTTTACATGGCTGTAACCAAAAGACCTGATAAGAATGATGTAGAGAAGGAAAAGTCTATTTTGGCTCATGGTTTCAGAGGTCTCAGTCCATAGATAGCCAATTTCATTGCTCTGGGTAAGGCAAAATAATCATGGATGAAGGGCCTGGTAAAAGAAAGCAGCTCAGGAAATAGCAACAAGAGAAGCAGAAAGAGAGCTCTACTCACCAGGGACAAAATATAAACACTAAAGTCATGCCCTCAGTGACCTACTTCTTCCAGCCACACCCTACCTGCCCACAGTTAATCCATATCAGTGAATTAATCCAGTGATTAGGTTATTACCCTTATAACCCAATCATTCTATCTCTGAAAATTCTTGCATTGTCTCCCACATGAGCTTTTGAGGACATCTGATATACACACATTTACGTGCCAAATAATCAAATTATCAATGTAAAAAGAAGTGCTTTATATAGATGGATTATATAAGTTAACATTAGAACAACACTCATGTATACTGGTCAGTTTTGGAATGAATTTAGACTACGAGTGCATCTACACATGAGTGGGAGTGTGTAATTGTCATCATGAATAATATATAACTCTCAGGACAATGGAAGTTCTTTGAACAATTTTCATATCTACCTGTCCAAACAAAATATGGAAAACACCAATCTTGAAAGAAAGAATAAACAATGAAAAGCAAATATAAAGTACTGACAACTTCTGGTAGAGGAAACAATAGACAATTAAAGACAGTGTTAGGAAAGATGTGGAGTAAGGAGGGAATGAACAAAAGTACTTTTAGCAGACACTTTAAGGGGCCTCATGGAGAAACTGAGCAGTTTGATTTCATTGATTTGAGAAAGGCATAAATATACAATACTGTTACGGCTAAAGACACAAAAGAATCATAATACCTAAGACAACAACAAAATTATTTTAATCTGGCTGTTTTTAACTCTTTATTTTTTCCAGAAACCTTACCTTGTTTATTCATTTATTTACTTATTTATTTATTTATTTATTTATTTATTTTTGGTATTTTTTAACAACAACAACCATTTGAGTTATATGTGGTTATAAAGCTGAATCTATGCTAACTTTCAGAAAATATCTCCTTTATGTTATCTTATTAAAAAGTGTGTGTTAGTGTTATAACCTATAATTCTCTCTATCCTAAACAGTATCTCCTCTGGGGACTTTATCAAAACATCAGATTTCTGTGTTGAATTATCTGTGGCCTAACTTCTTGTGAAACAAAAAGTCATCTCTTTAATATTTTTCTATAAATTAACAAAAAATCTAAAAAAGTTATTCAACATGACAACATTGTAAACAACAGTGGAGGTTTAATACCTGTAATTATTATATAGTAAATCAGATATTTCAATATAGAGGAAAATATCAAAATTATTTTATTATTTCCTATAATCTCTAACTTTATAAAATCAGTTTTCTATTCTGAATGGAATGCAACTGAGAAAATGTCCTTTTGTAATGAATAAATCTTAAAGTAGTAGAGTTGGTGAGCTGGCAAGTGTGTGCGATTTGTATTTGTTGAATAATGATTCAATACATAGGAAATACATAGGAAAAACTGAGGCCCAGAAATACTGATGCTCCCTAACAATATAAAGCAACATAATGGAAATTATACTCTTTGAGCTTATTTATGTTTAATTGAGTTAAATAAAAGCAAACGTTGTGGCAATAAATGAGTGGATACAAAGAGTAGAACTTTAGTACTACTTAGTACTTTAGTACTTATGTGTACTAGATATCGTACATATGTTTTCTCCAATCTTTTTATAAAACAGGTAACATCATTTTCAAATGAAATAACATAACCTCCAAAAGCAAAGTAAATGATCCATAGTCATATAGCTAGTAAATAGTAGCAAAGTATCCCGTAAACCTTTTCAAGGTCTAGACTTAAAACTTCTGAAACTAAATCCTTGGAAAGAGCTCAAAATGATTTTATTTTATTTTCCTGATAATGAAGATTTTTAGTATGTGGAGCTGATAACATGTTATCACAAGTCCTGGGTGGCGAGAAAAAGAGGAATACTAAAGATAGGTCCTTTTTAAGCCTTATTAAATTTCACAGTGTCTGTTTAATTTTTAAGGAACTAAAATTTTACACATTGTGTTTGCAAGAAAGTCAGCCATGAAAGATTCAGTGTTCTTATGGGAAACATTCTCTTCCCTAAATGAAAAAATAAATTCTCTGTTAACTCTCTTGAAAGGTCTTCTAATTGAGGAAGTCCATTCTTCCCTCAAAGCACGTGAGCAGTTCCCATTAATAATAAAGCCCTTAGGGGAAAAATAATTCCCTAAGACACTATAAAGTGCACAAACAGGATGAAATCTTCTGCCAAGGTTTATACTGACTCTTGAGTTTTGATATAAGCAACTCACTGTGCCTTCCTCAGGAATGAGGAAAATTTTATCAGCAGTTATACAACTAACTGAATTAAATGGAAACGAGCAAATATGAAAGTCAACAGATTCAAATTGCACCCTCTCACTACAAAGCTAAGTTTGCATGTGTTTATTTAGATGACAGTCCATCGTCATGCCATGCTGTAGGATCCAAGAGCCCAAGAAAGTGAGATAACAGAGCTCTTGAATTCCACAGGAAGCAACATATTTCAGAGAGAATTTCCCCAAACTGTGTTAATGTGAAAACATCTGTCAGTTGCAGATTAATTTTCTTCACAAATTTTCTACCTTTGGGAACATCTGCAGCTGAAATGTATTTCTCTAAAATGTAGATTACAGAGGTCAACCAGTTTATCAGCCATGCTAAGAACTGGTTGCTTTCTATAGTGCGCAGATATAGCTGAAATAGCAAGATTGAGTGCACACCCTTGAAACCACAAGCAAAACACAGTTTGGCAAAGGAGAAAAACTTTTAAAAAAGAGCACATTGGGTCTAAAAATAATTCAGTTGGGAATTCATTTGTGAAAGTTATGTGATACTTATTATATTCAGGAAACATTTATAGTGTTTATAGCAACCTTTTTCCCCCCATACATTTTTATAGTAAAGATGTTCCCTTTCCAACTTAATAATACCTAAACAAATAACAACAGATTGAGCAAGTGCACCTTGCAGAAAGTTTGTTAAAATGTTTATTTATAGCTTTATGTTTAAATATCTGTATATTTTAAAATAGATATGCACAATAACATGTTAAGCAAATGTAGCAATAGAAATCTGTGCAAAGGCCTAATTGCTTAGCAATTAACAGTTACAATTTATTTTAAGCTAAAATTTAAGGATCTTTAGGGAACTTGCATGCAAGTGCCAAAAGGCTTGGTGATGTCACCAGCATGGAGAAAAAAGACTATCAATAGTGTTCTTATTAAAAGCTGAATTTGCTGTGAAGATGCCTTCCTCCTCTAATTGTCATCCTTTGTGTGTGTGTGTGTGTGTGTATGTGTGTGTGTGTGTGTCCTTTCTGTTTTAGACTCTTTTATTGTCCATACAAGTTTCTCATAAAACATCTGCATATATGTGGATCCTAATATCTATAAAACTTCTAAAGGAGGAATTTCTTTGAAACTTGAAATATGCTTCATTGTAGGAAGAATTCTGACTGGACAGGACTCTTTTGCAAATCCTTTCTAGGTTAAAAAAAAAAAAAAAAAGTGAGTGAGACCCCAATGGAAGGTGAAAATTTCTTCAATTGAAGAGCATATATGCCACTAATCTTTTGCAATTCTCAGGGTTGGCCACTCTGATTTTATTTTCTGGATATATTGCCTATCAATCTTATGGAATTCCAGGAAGCTCAATTTCAGACTGGAAATTGAATCTAAATATTAGTCAATATTAATTATTAAATAAATATTGAAGGTTCTCTACTCATTTATTCCCTGTTGTGGCAATATGTGAGGTGTTAAAGAAAATGCTAGCAGCAATAAGCATAGAGCCTTTGTCCAAAGCTCTTAACCTTTTTTTGAGGTGTAGCATTTATGGGAGAGAAGAAAAATATTTATACATACAGCTAGAATCGAAGGTAGTAGGTTATCTTGGTAGGAAGCTGCAAAATAATATTTCACTAGAGGGTAAAAGAGTACTTTGAAAAAGCTCCATTGAAAGTATGAGGTTTACTATCTATATCAAAGTGCTTGGAGCTCATTTTAAATAACTTAAAAATATTTGCAAAAAGAAAATTTATCTAGAACCAAAGGATGTCTTAAATTTGAACAGAGAGCAACAAATAAAAAGAATCAACAAAGAATCTTTGTTCTGCTAATGCTAGTTTGCATATATCCTTAGAGGATTCATTTGGGCAATTAGAGACATGATCATTTTTGTGTCTAGAAATATGCTTTTAAATGAATTAAACTTATAATTTTATAAATCCTTTAGAATTTATCACGAAGTGGCACTTTAAAATACAGGCATATTTCTCCAAAGTATGAACTATTAGTATATTTTTTTTAGAAATTATACCAATAACATTAAGAATTATAGGCTTCTCAGTACATAAAATTATTAATTTTTTGTTATGAAGTATATCTTCAAAGATTTCTACCTTGATACCTGGGGTATTTTTAAACATAAGGCCTTAAGAGTCTCTCCATTATTAAATCCTAAAGTTTAAATTCAAAATGATACTCATTTTAGAATATGCTTGGGAAGGAAATAAATTTGATACTATTAGCTGTAAGCAAAAATAACCGAAAACGGGAGCAGACTTCCAATCAGTACGCTGTATTTATTGAGCAACGGTGGAATGGCACATTTTCAGGGGAGAAAATAGCCACTGGTTACAAGAGGGATCTGCTTTTTATAGGTCTTAATGAGAGTTATTCATAGTAGAATATTTAGTATGACTTAATCATTAGATACTTGGGACGTGCCAGCTGGGCAGTCAAGAAACTAATTGTGCAGGTTAAAAATTTAACTCAGGAAAACAGCTCTAAAAGCTCAAAACTCATTCTAACTAAGGAGAATAGTTGTAATAGCTTGAAACTCATTGTTACTGGGATAAAAATCCAGAGCCCATAGCCCATCTCTTTGCCTTCCCCTCCAGGACTCAGTGTTACCAGGAAAGGATGAAAGAACTAGAGCCCAGGGCCTAATGTTTACCTTCTCTCTCCCAGGACCCTTTGTCCTCCCTCCTCCCTGAGGGCTGTCATTCCCTTTTTCTTGGGGGATATTATTTTCCATTTTTGTTAGCTATCTTGGTAATCTTGAAATATTTAAAGACAAAAAATACTAAGGTTGATGTACTTGGCTGCTAATGAAATGGTTGTCTTCCTACAGAATTATAGTGTTGAAAATAATTTATAACTGAAGTTTTTATTAGTCAGCTTTTTCTATACTGGATCATCAGAAAATCAAAAGTTTGGTTCTTTTGCACTGTTATTGTCTGTAAATTGATTTTCAATATGAAGAAAAAATCTAAAGTTTTAATCAATGCTCCATCTGAACACAGAGGGAAAAAAATAACTAGTCTCAAGAAATGCTGTGAATGTCATGCTAAAAACCTGGCATTTCTAAGATTTTTGTGAAATGTTTTAGTAAAGACCAAGAAAAGTTAAGATATTTTTCCTAGGAGAAAAAGAAGATTCTGTGTAACTTTTTGGCAAACTAGAACTTTTTGCCAGATCTTAAACTCTTGAAGAATGGAATTTATTGTATGTTTATCATGATGCATTTAATTAGCTTTTTACTTATATTGTCAGCTTTAGGGTCAGTAAGTCCATACTTCCATAAATATGGGGTAAATTGACTTCCTTAAAAGTATCCAGGCTTGAGCAGACTTGCTGGTATGACTTGTTTTCTTAAAGACATCCTTGATCTTTAAAAATGATTCTCTTCTCTCAAATACTGAATTCATTCCAGGCTGCCAACTTATGTCTTTCAATTCTATCTTATATTAATGGGGGTAGGTAAGGAAGGGCATAGTTTGTCTTCATTGTGGTTCTTTGCCTCAATTCTAGGAAAATAAGAAAAAAAGCAATACCTCTTACTACTTGTCAACCTTTGCACATTTTTGTGAGTTATCTGATGGCCGATAGGTAGAATGTATATTTATTATACTTGGTGTTTTCAATCTTGCATTTTTGTGTTTTAAATATCATATAGAACAGTCAGGAAACAGTTATTTCACTGAACTCAATATATCTCTTTTTTTTTTTTTGTGTGTGTGTGTGTGTGTGTGTGTGGTACTGGGGATTGAACTCAAGGGCACTCGACCACTGGGCCACATCCCCAGCCCTTTTTTGTATTTTATTTGGAGACAGGGTCTCACTGAGTTGCTAAGTGCCTCGCCATTGCTGAGGCTGGCTTTGAACTCGCAATCCTCCTGCCTCAGCCTCCCAAAGTGCTGGGATTACAGGCGTGCGCCACCGCGCCCGGCTTCAATATATCTCTTATCAAAGAAATTCACTGGGCTGGGGTTGTGGCTCAGCGGTAGAGTGCTCGCCTAGCATGTGCTCACCCCAGGTTCTATCCTCAGCACCACATACAAATAAACGCATTGTGTACAACTAAAGCAAATACATAAAATATTTTTTAAAAA
Source organism: Tamias sibiricus (assembly GCA_025594165.1). Taxonomy (NCBI): domain Eukaryota; kingdom Metazoa; phylum Chordata; class Mammalia; order Rodentia; family Sciuridae; genus Tamias; species Tamias sibiricus. The sequence goes on along the minus strand of CM046658.1, from coordinate 64,067,094 downwards.
AAAAGAAATTCACTGATAAATATGACATTGATATCTTACTTTTTATTGCCCTTGCACTAGTGTAGCTAACAAAATTTTAAAAAATAAATATAAAGGACTGGGGATATCTCTCAGTGGTAATGTGCTCCTGAATTCAACCCCTAGTACCAAGAAAAAGAAAAAAGTTCAATGAATTAATGAGGTAGTCCTCATCCAGTGACTGGTGACCTTAGAAGGGGAGGAGCTGAGAAGAAGCACAAACCATTTGACACATGCGTGGGCAACGGATATATTAAATGTACATTGATGTCTTAGAGTTCCTTGAATGTGTTCTTGGTGAGGATAATTGCAATTGATTGCATATCTCTGAGATGTCATCTGTTTCACGATTATTTCTAGCAATTTGTCATTAATAATGAGTGACTTAAATTAATTTATTTAATTAAAATTAGATATTTTCATAATGGAAAACACTTTTGTAAAGACAAAATGACATAATTTGATTTTATCGGTACAAACATCACTGTAGAGCAGAGGTTTGCAGAGTGGTCTCTAGACTATCAGTATTGATGTTATTCAGAATTTGTTACTGCAAATTCTCAGGGTACAGACAAGACTTCATTCAGAGTTCAGTAATCTTTGCTAAAAATGTTTGTGTGGGAAGTGAAATTTAGACTTATTTGTTCTATAAAATTTTGGGAAAAAAAGTTGAAGAATATATTGACCACTGACAATTTGAGATTATTTATTGATTTAAGAATTATACTACTGCTTCTTTCCCCTTACTCCCACCAAACAATACTGAATTAGTAAGAGTAGGTTTGTTTTTACAGTTTGAAATTATTAACAGAAAAGAATTATTTTAAAGTCATTCCTAATTTGAGATAAGAAGGCCAAATCATTACCATGACTTCTCTAAATGAAGTTCAGGCCATGACAGACCAGTTGTTATTTTGCTGCAGTCCTTAACTTATAATATAACATCTATAAGCTCATCTCTCTTAAGTACTTAGGAGCCAGTCCTTAGTGCTGGGGTAGCTCAACAGAGTGTTCACATTTAGGAGATATGTCTATCTGTGTTGGCAAGTAAACACAAAGTGGTATTTTTTGTTGTGCTCTTCTTATAAAAGTAATGTGAATCTGTTAATATAACTTGTAAATAATGAAACTAAAAATCACAATTTTGTTCTTATCTATTCTATTTTCTTGGTCATAATAGTAAATTGTGTCCCCCCCTCCTCCCCAAACCATATTATCAAAGTCCCAATCCCTAGGAACTCAAAATGTTACTATATTTGAAGATAGGGTTTTTAAAGAGGTAATTCAGGTTAAATGAGGGCCCGCCTGTAATCTCAGTGACTGAGGAGGCTTGAGGCAGGAGGATCCCAAGTTCAAGGCTAGCCTTGGCAAAGGGAAACCTATAACAGCTTAGTGATATCCTCTTTCAAAATTAAAAATAAATAAAATAAATATAAAGGACTGGGGATATCTGCTCAGTGGTAAAGTGCTCCTGAATTCAACCCCTAGTACCAAGAAAAAGAAAAGAGTTCAATGAATTCATGAGGGTAGTCTTCATCCAGCGACTGGTGACCTTAGAAGGGGAGGAGCTGAGAAGAGGCACAAACAGAAGCTCAGATAGAAACAGCAGGAGAAGGCACCCCTTACAAATCAAGAAATGTATCCTCAAAAAAACCAAAACAGAACAAACGAAAAAAACTTGCTAACACCATAAAAAGGCTTTCGGCTGGTCTGAGTAGCCTTGTTTAAGTCCAAGGTAATCATCAATTGCTACTGCTGTTGGTGACCACATGAATCAGTTAAATTCCAAAAGCTCAAATTGATCAGATATCGCTCTTTACAGAGAGAAGCAGGATTATTCGGTAACAAAATTACAAGCTTTAGTTTAATAATTATTATTGTTATTATTAATTCTGAGACCTGCTTTCCAGCACAATTAAAGCAAATAAACACATCCTAGAAGAGGATTACAAATCGACCCAAATATTTATTTATTTATTTATTTGAATCTCAGAAAAAAATGTTAATCCATAAGATTAGCATAATAAAGGCATATCAATTTATTTTATTTGTCTTTGTGATTTGATACATGCACATTTTACATAGGAAAGTTTCCTTAGTAATTAATTTCTGCAGATGATTTACTTGTGATGCTGTGATATGAAAACCCAGATCCTCTTGTGTTGGCTGGTTTTTAACTGAACACCTGGAACTTAGGAAAGTAACATACAGAAGAAGCAGGCCTGGCAGCTGAACCCTCCAGTAACAGCAGATTAACATTCTATCTGTTTTTCCGTGTAGGCAGAATATTAGGCTGGGATATTGAAAAGGTGGAAGTGATGATTGAGAAAATAGCATTATAAGATAAAAACTCAGATAATATTGGGTAATAAATATGAGTGTAGCCATAGAGTTTTGTGGTTGAAGGTGGAGACACACAGCCCTAGCTAGACATGGAGAAAAAAAAACAAAAGTTGGTGTTTTAGAGAATAAAGAAGCACCATAACTGTTTTATATTCAAAAAATTTTATTTTATTTCCTGTGTTCCAAATCAATCTGGAATACAGTACTCAATTTTTCTAGTTTCCTCTATTAATGACAATGTACTTTCATGGAGTGCTTTGAGATCCTTGAATGAAAGGTACTAAGTGTGAATTAATGTCATTTAAAAGCTGTCTTAATGACTTCATGAGCAATAGTGGAATGGCTTCCAATTTAGTTCTAAATAGGTGTAAATCATTTCACATGAAGAACCAAGTGAATTAATTGCAGAAGAATAGTTCAGCATGCACCAAACCTATTAGGATACTTGAACACAGCTGCAACTCAGAGGATAAACTAGATTAGAATACTGTTTGCAGAAAATAGCAAATCGAAGCACTCTTTGAGGCAATTAACAAAATCAGAGCATCCTTTGAAGCAAATAAGCATGAAAAATGCCTTTCTTACTCTGATTTTTCCAAATGCCTAATTTTGCTAGTGTCTTGGATTATGTTCAGAGCCCAACACAACAGAGTTTCTCTCATATAGATGAGATTTTGTTTTGATGTGAACTATTCAACCACAACTAAATGCACATTTTCAACCATAGCAATGATGAATATGAACTATCACAGTAACACCCACTACAGCTTGACTCACTGGTGGCATTACCCTTCATATTCTACTTATGTTTCTCCATTGATTGAGGGGAGGGAGGGATGGAAGAAGATTGAGGAGAAAACTAGGAAAAGTTAACAATCAAATACGAAAATACATAGAAGTATGTTATTTAGAATACACAGTGTTTTTACCCATGTTATCTTAATGTTATTCAATTGCCCTATGAATTAATAGGGTAGATGTCATTTTCCTGTGTTCCAAATCAATTGCCCTATGAATTAATAGGGTAGATGTCATTATTTAAGAAAGGGAATGTTTAACTAACTGGGACAGGTCCATAGTAAATCAATTGCAAATAAGTGATCTAACCTAATATTTTTATTTGAAAATGTTTTCAATAACTCATGCTACAATAAAAAATTTCTCCTTTTAAAAATTCTGTACTTCTTTTTTCTTATCAATAGATATTTGAGCTACTCATACTGCAAAACAAATCTTACAGATAATGTTTTGCTCTGGGTTTTATATATTTCATATATTTGTTTCTATATTTACATACTTAGTTTTCAAACCTGAAGCTCAAATTACTCTGTAAATATAAATGTTACTCTGTGAAAGAAGATAAATGAAATTAGGAAAAAATAAACACAGACTTCAAAACATCCTATTTGTCCATTTTCTTCTGTGTCTTCAAAAACTTGATTTCAATATGATACAATTCCTAAAATGCAAACATTAAGAAATAGACATACAGACTGGAGTTGTGGCTCAGTGGTAGAGCGCTAGCCTAGCACATGCGTGGCCCGGGTTCGATCCTCAGCACCATGTAAAAACAGATTGTGTACAACTAAAGCAAACAAATAAATATTTTAAAAAAAAGAAGTATTAAAAAAAAAACAAAGAAAGAAATAGACATAGGAAGAAAAGGCATGTTGAGATATGAAATACAGGCCATTTTGTTTCTGAATGGAAGCATCAGTGAAGCCTAAAAGGTATCTAGTTTCTACTAATCATTTACAGTATTTTCAGGAGAAAAATAAAGCAAAAATGAAATAGAAATGATGATAAGTGTTTATGGTAATATTGGCTATTATATAATTTTTTTGATGCCATATATTGTTAACTTATTTTGTTCCAGGTCCCACACAAACTGCTTACTTAATAGTTTTCTCTTCCCAGGAGTTTTTCACTGAAATTTGAACATATGTCTGTCAGAATATTAAATTATACTGTAATGTTATGGCATACCTTGTTTTCAGTGGCTCAATAAAAACCAAGTTTTATTTTTTGCTCATGTTCTGTCCAACATGGTTAGTAGAGAAGCTTTACTCATATTGTCTCTGAGAGCATAGGATGAGGATAGAGCAGCACCATCTTAAACATTATGCTGGAGGGAGAATTCTACATTGAAATAGGAAGTAGCACACAGTCACTTCTGCTTATTACTCTTGCTGTGGGACCCTTTTTAAATGGCTTGTCACAGAAATATGTGGTGAACAGAGTTAATGTGTACACATAACAATACTACTTTAGTTCTTAGAGTAGCCTGTAGAACCATGGTTTGGAAAGCCATAAGCAAGTAGTTACAGTAGTCACCCTTTATCTATAGTTTTGCTTTCTGGGATTTCAGCTATTCAAGGTCTATTTCAGTCTGAAAATATTAAATGGAAAAGTTCAAAAATGAACAATGCATAAGTTCTAAGCTGCCTGTAATTCTGTGTAGCATGATGAAATGTCACTCCACTCTCTTCTGTCCCAACTGCGATATGAATCATACTATCGACCATCATATATACTCTATACACTACCCACTTCTAGTCATTTAGCAGCCCTTTCAGTTACCAGATACATCATATTGCTATCACAGAGCCTGTTTCCAAGGAACACTTATTTTACTTAATATAGTGCAAAGCACAAGAATAGTGGTGCTGATAATTAGGATATGCCAAGGAGAAGTTGTACATTGCTTCTCCTTTAAATATAAAGGTAAAAATTCTTGATATAATGAGGAAAGGAAAAGAATCATATTTCGAGGTTGCCAACAGTTATGATAAGGAATCTACTTGAAATTGTGAAGAATGAAAAAAGGAGGAGTAGGAGGAAGAGGAACAGAAGGAGAAAGAAAAGAAAGTTGTGCTAGTTTTGCTATCATATCTCAGAAAGCAAGAGTTACACACATAATGTGTGCTGAATGCTCAGTGTAGATGGAAAAGGCATTACACAGTCGGGTTTTGGCACTATGTGTAGTCCCAGGTATCCACTAGGGATCTTGGAACATATTTCCTGTGGGTACTAGAGGAGTACTGTAATTCAGCAAAATGAATTAAAATTGCCCCCAAAAATCACAGTCTAGGACTTAGATGCACCTAGAAGGAAACACCCTCATCTTCCTCTTTAGAATAATTTTTATGCAATATTTGATCATATAATTATCATCTAGTTAACTTGTAATTTCAAAATATGAATGTATTATTGTTTTCCACAAGTCTTATGACATTGCCTAAAATTGCCATTATTTATTTTTATTTCTGCTGTATCATCTAGTTGGCCGGAGTAGTAAACTTTGTGGATTGTTCAAAGTTAAAAATGCAAGGTTGATACTGCAGTATTTGGTTCTATGTTAATTAAGAAGGGCTGATGTCACTAATGTGTTCCACAATTCTCAGAAAGGATAAGTTGATATTTCAGTTATTCTTATTTGATTGTAGAAATAGATCATTTGAGCTCAAGTTAGATTTGTCTAGTACAAATCAGTTTATCTTGTTATGTATTGATATGCCAATATAAAGCATGCTGTTTCATGACTGACTACAAATGTAATAGAAATGCAGGATGTGTGCAGCTGACAGGGCTGTTTAATATGTATTCTGAGCGTCAAAGGAGCATTAAACAACAATCACAATTGAGGTGCCAATGAAAAAGTTGACTTTAATTCACTCTTACTTTGACACTTCCCATGATACTTAACGTAGTACCATTAGAAGTACCTTGACAAGGCAAAGTTATCCCACAACACTGCATTCCACACAAAATCTACAAAAATACTGTTCTATCTATCTATCAATTTTGAGGTTGAAGAACCATTAGAATTTTAGAGATCTGAGACACAGGTAAGACTTCCAAAATGACTAGGTCATTCACTTCTGAGCTGCCCTTAGGGCTATGGCTTTTCATTTCTGAGAATAATGTATCACCTACATTAGTTAGCCTATGTAAGTGGCATTCTGCAAGATGTACTCTGCACTCCCAAGTCACTGAAACATTCTATGTTGGAGTAGTTGATATTTGTAACACATGCTGGAAAAAAGCTCTAAAACTACTTCTATATGGCTCTTCTACTTAATGCAATCCTGCAATAGAATTTAACTTCTATTAGACTTGCTTCTTACAGGTTTCTTATCCCCAGGTATTCATATGAAAGCTGAGATTCTTACAAACAAAATATTCTAGCCTTCAGGATGAATTTTCAAAATCCTGCATAGGCGCGGCACATACAAAATCAGTTAGTTTATTTCATTTTGGGTACATGTTGCTTCAGCAGTGTTTTGAACATTCACCCCTTCAGGTTAGCACGTTCATTAAAAAACATCTCATGAGTATGATATGAACTCAAATTTGAGCACACAGATTTGAATGAATAAAAAGACACTTACAGAGCTAGATAATAGTCACACCATAGGTCTGTGATTTTTCAACCTAGCTCTAGGCCAACATAATTTCACACAGTGTAACAGAATGAATAATAACATTATTACCTAATCTTTAAGACATTACATACCAAATTCTGGAATTAGGAAAATGAGTCAGCACATGTACCCCCACCCCAAGCTTTAATCATGGTGTAATTAGAGTATGAATTTAATTTATACCATTTTTTTTCTTTTCCCCTTTCTTTCTTCTTCTTCCTTTTTATCCCCCCTTGGTATGTACTCTATAGATGGTTTTATGATGTTTTACTTTGATCAGTAGTGATTTTTTTCAAACTAGTATTTGCTCTTTTACCAATGTCCAGGGAAGAATTCATTGATCATTCTTTAACACTAATTAATTATGTAACCCTCCAATATAATTATTCATTAATTATTTTAATTCTTTGCATAAAAAATTAATCCTTATGAAACTGTGTAAACTTTTCTACATATCTTTGTCAATAATATATTCTATATTTGAAAATGCCTGAAACAAATTATGTGGTTTGAGTGTTAATGCATTCACAATGCACAGTTTATAAAACTTTATATATAGACTATGCAAACAAATTTGATTAGTTCAGTAATAAAAGACCACTATTACATATCATAGATTTTCAGAAAAATGCTAATATTTTCTACATTTTTAAGACGGGAAAAAGGAAATCAAAATAATTATTCTTTATAGCAATTATTATCTCATGACCTGAACACAAACTCTGTATTATTTTATCATGTTTTGATCTTTATCTATACAAATATTTTCTGGGAAGATTTCCAGCTTCTTCCCTGTCTAGCTACCTTTTTTATAATGTAATAACCTGAAAATAACAAGCCATATAGAGCACTATTGATGCAATCTAGGTATCAGTATACTTCACATTAAATAAACAAGAGACTAATTACATTTCTATTATAGACTGTGTCTCTCTGTCTTCCAGAATTTCAGGAAGGTAATCACTTTTGCATGCTGCATTTTCCATTAACACTTATTTTATACATAATAGTATATTATAGAATTATTTTTCACAATTATTTGTTATTTTTCTCATGATAGCATAGTTTTAATTTATAGGATCCTTCTCCACATAATCAAGATTTTGGGGACGTGTATTAGTTAAATACTAGTCTACCTAATTTCTTTTAGAATTTCTCTCTCTCCATATAGTCATTAAATACTTAACAAATATTTACCTAAATTAGTTTTGATCCTAGAGTTATTTGGTTCTGAATATTAATCTATGAACAAGACATAGGAGGATCCTGCCTTCACAGGAAATAAAATGGTGAAGGATACAGAGGAACACATCAGAGTTTCAGGCATAGTGTAAATAAAATCCTGTATTGAGAGGACACAAGAGGTGCTTCTAACTGGGATTTTGGAACTGAGAGTATACTCCTGGGAGAAACTGATACATAGGATGAGGTGGCATGTATAAGACATGAAGGGTGAGGTGGAATGAATGGGACAAAAGGCTTGTTGTCTAGTGTATACATACTTGTGTGAGGGGGTTGGAGGATAGGAGAGGAGAAGGAGAGGAGTCTGTGAGTGTGTTGGGGCAGAGGGAGAATAACAAAGGAAGACAAAGTGCAGGCAGAAATGGGAGGAAGGAATAGAAATATGTTTCAGAAATAAGGTATAGCTTTCAATGAACAAGAAGCAGTTTAACATGATGAAGTTCATATTAGAAAGTTCCTGAAACATTTTTTTGGCAACAGAAGTATATTTTCTATGAAGCCAGTGAAAGTTAAATTTCAGAGGCACTCAGCTATGAGCAACTTCCAGGTTGCTAAAGTATAATAGTTTATACGAACATAGACCTATTTATCTTTTATCTATCTACCACATATTTTAATTTGTAAACAAAGGTATTTTACCTCATCAGTTAAGATGATTGTGTCTTTCTAGTTTCCTTAGTATCACAAGAAATTGGAGTGGCCATCTGTAAGGAAATTGAGATGATTGAGGGTTAGTGGGATATTTTTATGTAATTCAGTGGCTTCCAAAAATAGTAGTTACATTTAGCTAGTCCTATGAGAATATCTTCCTGGAATATGCCTGCTAAGAAATAAGGAAGGGTAGATTAAGAAAATCCTTGGGGAAAATACTTAAATTTCTTGCTGATTAGACATGGAAGGGTGACATTGTCAAAGATTATATATAACTTATATGTGCCACTAAAACAAGGCTATTGACCACAATTTTTTAATGTTGTCTTACATTCAAATAGAAGTACTTGGTATCAAACAGGTCATGTCTGACAAAGAATTGATGGACTACTTTCCAAAACTGGTAGCTATCCTGAAATAATTTCAGAGTACAACCAATAATGAATTGATATGCTGAAACATGTTTTCCTAAACTAATATTAATGGAATAAAATGTAAAAAGTGCTGCAAAAGGAAAACTGAAAATAATCTTCCTTTTCTCTTGATAGAAAATGATATTGCAAGGTAACTTCTTCTATAAAAGGCAGAATACCTATTTACTTTGTAGGTGGTTCACAGTTAATTCTTAAAAATATTGATGCTTCTGATATTGTATCATATGTTTGTCTTAATTTTTTTTCTAATCTTAAATATTTTTTCACAGAGAGCCCTAAAAATTTTACAAAGATCTCTAAATTCTGAATGTGTGCATCTAACAAATAGATGTGCTCTTCTCATCCCTGTTTTATAATCCAGGTTATGTGATCCTCATTAATCTGTATCAAATGGAAATTGTTTTCTCTATGAAATCTTACAGAAACCAATATCATCACTTCATTTCAGCAATTTTACAGAACTCTGACAATTGAATTACTTACTTAAATTGTAACTTATGGCACTATTTCATTAAGAGGACCTATTTATTGTTTCAAACCTTTATCCTCTCTTAAAATCTAATAGACTACCCTGATTTAGAATTTTGCTAACTGAAGATCAATTCATCTGGATTTTTAGGACCATATCTTGTTAAAAAAAAAAAGTTAGTTCTTTTATTTTATTATTTATTTTTAAAGGATGGGCCTTCTAAAAGTGGTTTTTACTTTAAATTGCATGCTTTTCTTTATTTGCTTGTATATACAATAACTGATTGGCATTTAATAAGGGGAAGTAGAAAAATGAAAAAAAAATACTGTTTTGATAGCACTTGGTGTACATATCTGAAGCACTCATATACTCTGAATATTGGAAGGGAACTTTAATGCCTTCACCAAATAAAATTATCCTTTCTGTCTTTAGCATGTGTGGGCCATTCTTCATACATGGCTATACTATTTCCATGGATAGAGAGTTAGCCATCAATTTCAAACATGGCTGTCTCAAATCATAACAGTCTTAGTTGACATATCAAATCTCTGTTTGTAAGATCTAGGTGCTTCTTGAATAATGTATTCATTCACTGTCACATTTTATTATAGCAGCACAAAAGAAATAGTTATGTTTCCATTTTTCAGAGATAGAAACTGCAGCTCAGAGAGGTTAAATGATTTATCTAATTTACTGTTCTTGGTATAAATCTTTGACTTGTCTTTTGACATGGTACCAAGATAGCATCCTGTTCTCCTATCACTTCTCACCACAATTGTTTATAAAATATATATAGTTTTTGATATGTACTAGATCTTCCTTCATAAACACAATTTAGTGACCATAAAATTAGCTTCAAACTAAAGAGGAGAGTAACCTTATACTTTCATTATGAATATGGCAACATTGATGGACTTACTACAGGGTACAGTATTTAAAAGACCAAATTATTACAGGGCATTTAAAAGAAAAAATTTAATGTCCCAGTTGTTTTAATGAAAATGTGCAAAACTTTGTAAGGTCAGATATTTGTGCCATTATTTAAAGTACAGCTTACATTATTCACAATAGCTATAGACTTTTTTCATTTTTTAAATATTGAAATATTAAAAGAATTAAATGGTTAGGGAAGTGTCTGCTCTTCATTATTATTTGATTAGCCTATTCTTACTGACATTATAATGGAAGAATATGATATGTTATGAAACATCATGTCAAAAACAATTCCAACACTGCCGCCAAAGCCAAAATTCCTCTTTCTAATAATTGCTAATGGTCTACTTAGGATATATATTTTACTATTTATCTGGTGTTTCTCTAATTATTGTTCAATTAAAGATTTTCAGATTATTTGAATAGTCTTTTTTTTTTTTTTTAACTGAAGATACAGTACCTTGGACATATTATGTGCTTCTTTTCTCACATTCCTTTCCTTTAATAAGAGGAAAGACTTCTGTTTGCATCAATTTTTTTGTGTGCTCATATGATAGGGAATGAGGATATTTTTAAGCCAGGACTAGGACATTAGTCCATTTTCTGTTACTATATCAAAATACCTGAGATGATTACTTTTTAATGAAAAGAGGTTACTTTAGCACTCATTTTTGGAGGCTGAGAGTCCAAAATCCAGTGGCCCCATCTATTTCTCTCTGGTGAGGGACCCCTTGAGACTGAACCACAATTTTTCAGAAAAACAGGAAGGAAAATGGCCATGTGCAGAAGAGTCATCTAAAGGATGATTCTTATGGTTTCCATGTGAGTATTTCCCAAAAGCTCACTTTTGAGACAATGCAAGATTAAGAAGAGAAATGATTGGGTTATAAAAGTCTTAATCTAATCAGCAAATTAATCCCTGATGGGATTAACTGAGTGGTAGCTGGAGGCAGGTGGGGTGTGGCTGGAGGAAGTGGTTCACTGGGGGCATAGCTATGGAGTATATATTTTGTATCTGGAAAGTGGGCTGTCTCTTTGCTTTCTGATCACCATGTGAGCTGCTTCCCTCTGCCACACTCTTCTGCCATGATGTTCAACCTCATCTGGAATCCCAAAGAGGGTGACTTCTAAGGACTGATACCTCTGAAACTGTGAGCACTCAAACTTTTCCTCCTCTACAATTGTGCTGGTTGGGTCCTTAATCACAGCATGTAAAAGCTGACTAAAACAATGGTCTTCCATTATAGTCTACTAGGTTGAGAGCTAACTCACTCCCAGAGACCAGCATTAATCTCTTCTGAGAGCAGAACTTCCGAAGACTTTATGATTTTTGCACTAGGTTCCACCTCTTAAAGGTTCTACCACCTTAAAACCCCTTTGCGCACATGAATCTTTGGAGGACAAATAACATCCAAACTTATGAAAATTGCGGTATATTTTATATGTTGAAATTTTAAAAATAACATTTTCAACATGAATGAAAAGCAGTGAATTATAGTAGTGTTAGTCATAAGATATTTCTAAGATGTATGTCTTTGTTCAGGACAGCAAACAGAAACTGCTTGAGGTATTTTAAACCCAAAGAGATACTTTCTTTTTTCTTCTTTACCATGCTGGATGTCAAACCCTGGGCTTTATGCATGGTAGGCTAACAATCAGAGGGATTCATTCTTACACAGACATTGAGGTGCTCACCAAATTTGCTGGAGTGTTTTGCATCAGGCCTCCAGGCATGGATAGGAAAACATTTAAGATCTTGTCTCCCAGGTGAGTAATGCTGAAAATAATAAGGTAGAGAATTAGGAGGCCACCACTGGAAGGATCTAACCATTTTGCCCTTCCCACCCAATTCCATATTTTATTCACATGTGATAAGTTGTCAGTCATGCAAAAACCTATATCTGATCTGACCTTGAACTTCTTTTCATTGACATACTTGCTAGAAACTGTTTTCTCTAAAAAAGTAGCTCATGGAACTGTGTTGAGTATTTTTCTTTCTTCTTGTGGGGTAGTCTACACATTCCTCTTGTTCTTGGTATATCCCTAAATTAGAATCCCTATAAGACATTGTGTTTTGTTTCTCATGTGATATTCAACCTGGTATATAATGGCATGTGCACCTAGAGCACTGTATAAATAATAAATAATAATATTTATGTCCTTCAGGGATAGACTGAAAACTTTTCTACTTTAATTGAGTTCTTCTGTTTGTGCTTTTGATGTTTTATTTATTGTGTGCTTTGTTGGAAGGATTTTTCTGTTTATTGTTATGGTTCCTGTTCTATTTCAGCACTGGAAATAGCTCCTGTCTTGTGTTACCCTTTTCTTTGAAATTCTGTTTAATTTTTGTCAGATGAAGGTGCTTTGGAGGCTGGAGGGCACTTGGGTCAATAAATTAAGGATATAAAAAATGCCGTCTGCCACTTTTTCACCTACCATACAACATTCATCAATGAATCAGGAAAAATTACTTTAGTCACAATACCCTCACAGAGAAATTTATTTTCTTGTTTTTCTCTGATGACCTTCTAATTTTTAGGTGTAATCAGATTGTAGTGAAAGCCAGTAAATTATACACATGGTTTTCTTAAGTCTAACATCCAGGCATTGCTAGATCATTCAGAATGTAACACAGCAAAACCTGGCCTGAAGTATAGAATGGGACAAATCCTGCCTTTCAGGATGCATCAGTGGCCAGTAACTGATTGCCTGTGTCCTCCACAGGGGATACATTGTACCATCTCCATCACTGGAAATCACTTAGCATGAGTAACAGCAAGAGACGATGCTATGGATGCGATGACACTTGTGGACCCTGTGATTATAGCCCTCTGACAATCACCTGGGCAATCCATCAGTGCGTAGCTGAGGGAAGAACCTGATTAACGTGGGGGGAGAAATAATTCAGTGACACATGGGCAAGCTTTGTTAATGAGATGTGAGGTAGTATCTGAGTTCCACTACTTGACTTCATTAAAGTTACTTACCTTGCCAAGTTTCAATTTTCTCATCTATAAAAATGTGAAACAAACAAAAAAACTTAAAATGTTATGGGGAGAATTAAAAAGGGCAAAATATATAAAATTATTAGCATATAATAAATTTTAAGAAGTAATATTTTAATGTTCTATTAATAATAGACAGCCTTCTTGTTCATTATGTATAATCACCTTGGGTGGGTGCCAGACTGTTCAATTGTATCTCAGGAGGCTCTGGAAGACTGGTACTTTCTATTTCCAATTGTGAAGAATCTATCTGCTTTGGAAACTGTGTGAGAACTTTAATTCAAGAAAAACAAAAGAGAAATGTAACTAGTATTCTCTCATTCAATCGATTATATATTCAAATAACATTTTTGAGGCAAATGATATGAACAACATTGTGCTACATATTGGGACAATAAAAATGAAAAAAAAAAAGGTATGTCCCTCCTTTGAAAAGTACACAGATATGTCAATATATTGATTTCAGTGCAATGTCACCTAAAATACAGCATAATCTAAAATGCACACAATAGAGGAGAACGCCACTGACCACTTAATGGAAGTACAATGGCAAGATTTACTTTAGGAAGCAGGTTGAGATGGTTTTGCGAAATCATTAAGCCAGAACAGTTATGAATAGGTGATGTCTCAGAAAAGAAGGAGAACAGGAAGAAGGAATTATTTCATGCTGATTATTGAAAATGAGTGAATGGTGGCATATTAGAAGTGGGGACAGGATGGGAACTCTAGCATAGCTGTGTGGTAGAGTATGAGCTATGGCATGAGCACATCCAAGTTTAATTCTCCTTTGTGTCCCTTCCTAGTTGTAGTCTCAATATTTTCGTGTTCAAATTTTCTCTTCTAGGAAATTTTGCAAGGTGTTTGGAATGTTAAAGAAAACATTTTTTTTATGGATTAGTAGAGGACCTGCATATAATAAGCATCCAAAAAGGATGATTATTATTTGTAATGGGAAAAAAGTGAGACAATGTCATGGATTATATATAGATTAGGTTAAAATACACATAAAAATTCAAAACAACATCCATCTCAAATGTTAATATCCATTCTCTCTTGTGTCTTAAATAACTAAATTATTTCTTCAGATTCATACCTCTCCGTGTGTAAAACTGACATATGTTCCAGATGAGAAAGTATGAATTTATAAATGATGTCCTAGAGAGCCAACCTATCTAAATACATAATTTCTCTTCATGGAGTGACATCTATTTCATTTTATTTATTTCTGTTGAGTCAGACCCCTTAAATGGTTAAACAGAAAAATGGAAATGGTGATAATTACTCACTAACTTGAATTAATGTGACTGCATTATGCCCTAATAACTGCAGTTTACTCATGTCTCCCCTGTAATAATACAAAATTAATTTCACTTTATGCTTTCAAATAATCAGTTTATTTATAAAGGTTAGCCATCTTTCTTAGTACAAGTTATTCATTTCTCATTACTTACTGGATTGTGATAATGAAGCCAAGGCTGGGGATTCACACAGATCTATTTCTCCTGCTCTCTTTGGTGTTGAAAGAACATCATGGGAAGGAAAGAATATGCAAACAACTGAATTTGGGCCCGTAAATTTGAGTCTAGCATCAAATATCTGCAAGGCATAGAGATACTTATGTATCTCCTAGCACCTCCATGGAGGGAACCAACACTGCTCCAAGAGAAAAAAAAAAAAAAAATGTTTTCTGAACTCAGGCACCAGCTGTGCAGGTCACCCTGTCTCCATTCAAATAATAGCACATGGTGCATATTGTATGCTAGCCTGTCTTCTGAATGTGACAGAATTAATGTGACATTTAATTCTCATGATAATGACAGGAGCTAAGTGGTACCATTATCCTCATTTTATAGATGGAGAAACTGAGTCACAAAAAATTAAGAAACTTGCCCAGTTTCTACAGTTGTTACATGTTGAAGTCATGATTCAAGGCCAGGCTATGGGGCTCCAGAATTTGTGATCTGAAATACTATGTTAAACTGCTTCTTTTTTTTTAATTATTTTTTATTCTAAGATGTTATAAATGACAGCAGAATACATTAAATTTCATATTACACATATATAGAGCACTTTTTTACAAATTTCTGGTTGTATGCAAAGTATATTCACACCATTCTTGACTTCATATATGCATTTAGGGTAATGATATCCATCTCATTCTACCATCTTTTTTTTTTTCCTTCACCCTTTTGCCCCCTCCTTTCCCCTCCCTCCCCATTGGCCATTCTAGTATTCCTCTAATCCTCCTATGCTCCCCATCCCAACCCAACTATGAATTGGCCTCCTTATATCAGAGAAAACATTTGGCATTTGTCTTTTTGGGATTGGCTAACTTCACTTAGCATTATATTCTCTAACTCCATCCATTTTCCTGCAAATGCCATGATTTTATTTATTTGCTTTAGTTGTACACAATGCAGTGCATTTATGTTTACGTGGTGCTGAGGATCGAACCTGGGCGGTGCACGTGCTAGGTAAGCGCTCTACCACTGAGCTACAACCCCAGCCCTTAGCTTTTATTATTTAGCAAAAGTGTAAGCATATTTTCAATGGCCTCTTCTTGCTTTTGGTTTCATTGGATGCCCAATTATAATATTATAATTTGATTATGCAGATATGTTATTGTATAAGATTATCTCCATTTTCTTCATATCCATATGTTCACTATTTCCAAACACAGAAATATTTTATAACTTGGGAGCTTGTTTATCCTTTCTGGGTAAGCATTTATTTTTTTCTTCTGTACATAAAAGACTGAGATATAATTAAAATCTCTGAAGACTTTTAACTCTAACATGTAATCCTCCTGTAATTCCGTAAGAATGGAATTGAAACTTTATATCATTCTTCTTTTAGTAGTTATGCCTTCCAACAAATCAAGTTCATAGTTTTGCACTGAGTCAGTTTAAGAAAAGTCTTCCTTTCATTGTATTTTGTGATAATCTAAATTATAATCTATTGTTTTTAAAAACACTGTGTTTATTACACCCTATAGTTAAAGAGTCACTAAAATGAAGTGCACAGGAAATTTGAATCATAATTTCCTGAACTATGAAAACAACCCATCACCATGTTTGGACAATATCAGCTGGTCCACAAGATCTACTAGACAGAGATTTTGAATAAACTGCTGAAAAAAATCACTGAAAATAGGTAGATAATGGGTAGGGGTATAGCTCAGTGACAGAGTGCTTGCCTAGCATGCATGAGGCTTGGGATTCAATTCCCAGCACCACAAAAATAAAATAAAAAATAAAACAGAAAGATAGATAACAAGAGAGTAGCTAATTCAATTATTCTATATTTTTTTTCATAAATTTCAACATGTTTGTACACCATAAATTTATACAATTATAAATTGTCAGTTTGCAATAAAAATGGGAAAAATATATAGTTATACTATGAAATGATCCTTCCTACCTTGTGAGAGACTCATGGAGCCAGGTTCTCAGAAGTAAGTTCTGAAAGAAAAGAAAGGAGGAGTATATTGGATCTCTTTTTGTGGATAGTTCTTAGTGAGAAACAACTTTAGACCAGCCACAGGAGTGCTTATTTCATAGCTCCGGGAGTTTCTTGGTGTACCCATAAGAATATGAGGGTTATATGTAACCTGGATGGGCAGAATTTAGAAGGGAGCTCTCCTAGTCACAGAGCAGTATGGATCTGGAAACAGACTGTTGGCAGCTCCTCTTCCTTTATTAATCATTGTGAGGATGGCAGATGGTCCCTGGTTGTTTTCCAAGGGAAGTGAGAACAGGGTATGGAGAGAATTTTTTCTCTTCTGTCTTCTTCATTCAGGAATATGTGCTGTTACCTAGAGACTTAGACGGATAAGTGAAAAATTTTATTCAACAATTAACTTGTTGAAAGTCTACTACATTTGATGTACCATTGTAGGCAGTGGTGAAAGAACAGTAAGTCAATCCTTGCCATTGTGGAGTTTACATTCCAAATATGTCCAGAAACACATAAAAGAAATAAAACAAGTGATATATTAAACCTAGGATCAGCAAATTCAGTCTGTAGGCCTAATGTGCCCTAACACCTGCTTTTGTAAGTAAAGTTTTATTGGAACGCAGTTCTGTTCTTTTGTTTATTGTCTATTATGACTTTAGTGCTACAATGGCAGTTTAGAGTAGTTGCAACAGAAGCCATGAGGCCTGCATCTGTCCAGAAAAATATCTGCTGAATTCAGGGTTAGATGCTAGCAGATAGTATAAGTAAAAACATATACAAGAAGTGGGAGAGGAACATGGAGCATCTGATAGGATGGGCAGGGGACAAGTCACCAGATCTAATATTTACGTAAAGCACAGAGAAGACAAGAGATCAAAACTTTCAGCTTTTAAAGGAAGACTGTACTAGGACAAAGGAACAGCAAGCTCAAAGGCTCTGAGGCAGAAGAATTCTTGGAGAGCTCTATTAACAGAATGGGCAATGTTTCTGGAGCAGGGTGAAGGAAGAAAAGAGGCAGGAGATCAAGGAGTAGGGAAGGACAGCACAAATTCCCTGATTTTGTGTGAAGTGGGTTATGAAGCCATGGGAGGTTGGAGACCAAGTGACATGTAACTTAGGTTAACAGGATCTTTCCCACTGTTGAGTTGAGAACATTCAATTGAATTGGGAACAAGGCCAGGAGAAAGGATGGGAGACCTTCTAGTTAAGGTTATAAGGAACCAGGGACAATATATCAGTGGCTGGGAATATAGGAGTATAGGAGGTGAGGAATGTTGAATTTTGGATAAAATTTTCCCTAACATCCCTCTTCCCACCAAAGAGAACTGATAGAGAACTGATCTTCAATTAAATGCCATTTTTATTTAGTTAAGATCAATTAATAATCCCATTTTAAAATGCAATGAATATTAGTTCTTTTCTATGGAAGTGTATTTATTACATAATTTTTCCCCCCACATGTATGGAATACATACTCACAGGTACACAATCACACACACACACACATACTTAACCATTAGTTATTTCTAATTAGAATTTAAAAGGGCTTTTGTTTGTTCATTTGTTTTCCATAAGGAGTATGTGATTTAAATGCCTGATTATGGATACTCAGGCAGCCTGAAAAGGAGGGAAATACCTGCTAGATTCCTATAGATTCTTTCCTTTTCTTTAATTATCACTGAGAAATTCAGCAATTTAAAATAGGATTCTCCATCACTAACATGTATCAACAAGTTTCCACTATAATAATTTGCCATTAAAACCCATGAAGTTCAGGTTTTACATGGTGAGTTCTGAGATGCACACAAGTGCAAGGCTCAACAGGCAGTCTGTTTAATCTAATGTCAAACCCATTGTGGCTTTTAAAACTTACCTGCAAGAATAGCTGGAAAATACAGGCTGAGCAATAGAGTCCTAAGTTTCAGAAAGGAAACTTTAAAAAAAAAAAAAAATAGAAAAAATAAGAAGATCTTATTCCACTGTGAGCTTTGGGTAAGTGGGGGAGAAGGACATCTCTACAGTACTTCACCAGGCTGCTGACATGAGGGATCAGCTAGTCAAAAACATGTTTGTGCTGCTGCAAAGAGTGACCATTGATGATCGCCACTTCAATAGAACTCTAGGGAAAATATGTTTAGAAAAATGGAAATTAGGACAGAAGAAAATGAAAGCCAAATTGCAATGCTTGGTGTTAGAAAGTTGAAGGGAAAAGCAAAGCCTGCCAAATTCAATGCCCGAGAGAGTATCCTAAGGGAAAGGGAAATTCATGCAAAATTGTTAAGCTTTGCAAGAAGGAAAGAAAAAAGGCTTTATATAGTAAGGCTTAAGAACACAAAAACATCCCTTCAATTAGATTCTTCAGAAAATTTTGGGTGTTGTAGAATTTTTTTAAATATTTGAGATAGAGGTTGAATATATACTTTGTTGAAGCTATACTGGCTAGAATTAATATATCACAATCAAGTGATAAACAACTGTATCACATATTCCTTTACAACTTTATAATGTATAAAACTGTTGTACATAAATTCTTCAATGAAACCAAGGATGTTTGTGTGTTAAGATATATTTTAGGTTAAAACACATACACACACACACACACACACACACACACACAATGTGTCAGAAAAATTAAATGGCAATTTTGGGGAAAAAAAGTATTGCAGCCAAATTCTTTAGAGTCCTAACATAGGACACTTTTCAATATTCATGCTCCCTCTGACAGTGAATTCCATATTATATTCAAAATCAATACTGTATTTTACAACCACCCAGAATTTAGAGGGTAAAAATCCCTAAGCACTGCCATTTAGTTTATACTCTCCCATTTGTAAGTCACCCCTGGGCTATCCCACTAACTCATTCCATTTTACAGAGAATGAAAATAAATATGAAGTCTTATCCAAGGTCACAGCATGTAAATACATGAGTGAGAATGGAAACCCTGGTCTTCTGATTCCAAAGCCCCTATTTCTTCCTTACACCATAGAAACTATACATGAAAACCTGTATATCCTGGTTTAATTCATGATAATGTGAACCATATACCAGCAGATCCCAGTGGCACCAACACTAATGAAAAGTAAAATAATATACATTGCATTAAAGGTTTCCTTTAGATTCTGAATTTCTCAGAGAGGAGCTGAAGTTTAAGCTATCACTTGTAAATTTGTATTTTGTATAATTCACATGCTGACAACCAATAAATATTAAAATGGACAAAGAATAGATGAATGGATACAGGGATATGGGTGGAATTCTGTTTATCTTATTATTGTTTTATTTCCTCCTTCCAGCCTTTCTTTACACTTCCTTTCCTAAGCCAAGAACTATTAGATGAAAGTCCTTTCTGTTTCCATAAAGTAAGGTGCATTAGATCATGTGTTCCTGTAAACAAGGAACTAAATCTTGCTAATCACTAGATATGGCACACTATAGAGAACACATTTGCTAGGTGAATTAATAAATGGACAAAATGAATGAAATTAATAGATAAATAAATAAGCAGTACAATGTTTTTCTCTAGTACCATGTGTTTGCTCCTAGGAGAACTCCTTCTTCATAAAGATTTCCCTGATGTTAGCTCCCTAAGCAAGGCTACCCCGTGCAATGCTTCAGTACTGTGTAGAAGTCTCTCTATGAACTTGTTTCTTTTGGTGTAGGTATCACCTGGCAGAGCCCTTACTTGTGTAGATAATTGGTTGTTTTTCACCAAGTTTTGAAAATGGACTCTATTTCTCACTCATTTATTTGATCTCAGTATTTTGAACACAAGCACATTATAACTATCTGACTTTTTTTCTGCCCCATATAATCTCCGTGAGAAAGACTTGTAGGGGGACAAGTAAGAATTGTACCCTGTGCAGCAAATGTAGCACACCGGCACACAGAATTGTAAAAGGCATCACTGGGCCACCAAGAGGGGCTGTGGAGTATGATTGGAAACTAGAATGCAATGACATCTGCTTGCTGGAATAACAATTCATAATTATACATTTGAGCATGAAATTTCCAGCATATTCCAACAAAAGTTACTCGGAATGTGTTTTTGTGAATTCAGCCATTTCCTAGTAGAATTAATTTCACCTCATTGCCACCCCAATCATCTATTATAACAATGGTTTTTTTCACAGTGTCATAAATATTACCTGTGTCCTCTAAAATGCTTTGGGTACCTTAAAATAAAAGTATAATGCAAATCTAAGAGAACATTATTAAATTTAAGACTCTCTTAAGAATGCATAAATCAAAGCTATGGTTACTGTACCATAAAGATGATTAAGCATAATCAAAATCATAGACTTACTGTTCTTAACACAATCTAGTCTCAGTATCAAACATCTTTTTCAATTAATTCTTCAACATCTTCCAAATGCCAATGTACATTATAAAGGAGTTTTTATTTTTCTTTTAGAGGTTAAATGGCTATGGCGGCTTCCTCCAGAGTTGAGTTGGCTATTTCCGCTTCATAAATCAACATTTTTTTCTCCTAGGACCAAGGGAACCTCTGGATTCATTTATTTCATTTTGAAAGAAAAATAAAATCATTATTTAGGGTCTTCCAAATAACTTTACCAGTGGGGGGGAAAAATGAAGTTTCTTCAAGGTCTACTAGGGAAAACCAAAGATTATACAAATGTAGTTTGTCAGCAATTGCATATCGATTGAATAAAAGTTGTTTTGCTTTCTAATTGCCATGTTTTCTTACAGGGAGCTTGGCAGGTCAGGGATTTGAGTTTATTGAAAGAAAATGAAACGGGTTGCAGTTTGACCTGACAGACTGCACATGGGGAAATACACAACTGAGTTACATTTTGAAAAGGGAATTTGGGCAAGGAAAGTGATTTATAGAACTTCTACATGCCTAAACTTGGTATTCGCTGGGGAGTATTTAAAGATAAGTGTGGAGGATCTTAAATTCAAACAGCAAAACTTAGTGAAGAACAAGGTGAACTCAAAGTCTTACAGAGTAGACCTCATGCAATTATAGAATGTTCCACAACTGTCTGGCTATTGGTGCCAGTAAACATTGACTGCTGTTTTGATACTTAAGATTATAATTCTCATTACTTCTGTTGTGCCCAGAGAATGGATCCCCAAAAACCACCAAGGAATCCGGAGTGCATGCAAGAACAAAGAGCCTTTATTCGGGCTTAAGGTCAGACTCTCAGACCTCACCAACACAGTGGATCTGTACTGAGAGCCCAGAAACAAGGAAAGACTGAATTTTTATAGGGGTAGAAGAAAGGAGGGGGAAGGGGCTCACCTGATTGGCCAGAGGAGCCCATGCGTGTCTAAGGAGGTTTTCATTGGTGGGTGCCATCTCCAGAGCTATGGAATGTGCCGACTGTTCATTACAGGGCCCTGTAGTGCCCAGGGCCCAGGGCCCTGCCATTGCCCTAGTTTTTTTGTGCCCAGGCTAGCTTATCATATCCGGGCTTTATTCCTGATTTGTGACAAGAGACTTGCAACACTCTGGGGCAGCTGATAACAAAATGGGGTCACAGTGGTTTGACTTCTATTGTCTTTAAGCCAAGCATTTTACAGAAGCAAAAAGAAGCAGTTAAACTGAAAAGAGGCTTAGGGCTGAAAAAGGAGGGTCCCACAACCTCCTGTCTGACCAGTTGATTTATGGTGCCGAGTTAGATAAACTTTCATTTAATCTTTTCAAAATATTGAATGTCCCGTTAGAAATATACATAGAATGTGACAGGAAATGGAAATATAACAAAGTATACTTTTATCTGTTTACTAATAGACTCAATATGCATTTGTTGGGAGCCTACTGTTTTCTAAGAACAGTACTAGACTTTGGCAATAGAGAGATTAAATATCATTTTAGCCTGAAATATGAGAGCTCACATTTAGGAGAAGAAATTCTAGTGCTCACAGTGGAAGAAATTTATAGTCAGCAAGTCAGCTGCTCATGTGCTGTGAACTAAGCACATTCATATTAAAGCAGACATCTAGCAGTGCTAACAACCAAGTGGGTACTGACTTATAAATGTAATCATCTCCAAACCACACCACAGAAAACCTGGGGTACTTTTTTGTGAAAAAAAAAAAAAAAAAAAAAAAAAAATTTTTTTCTCTGCCATAACAAACTTTCTAGCTAATTTCCTTTTGTGTAAATCCCTTTCTTGATCTTGCTATTGTGTGTGTTGGGGGGGGGGGGGCTGTAAATTCAGAGAAGCAAAAAAGCATAACTAGAATTATAGAGAATCAAGGTAGTGTATTCAGTTCACCTTCAGTTTTTCTCAAATAAAAGCTATTCATTTTTGCCTCCTTTCAGCTAAATTAATTACCTAGTGTGCTACATAGCTTATGAAAATTTCAAGAAAGAGGCAAAATTTGGTGGAATTCTACTCCATTATACTGGACACAAAATTTCAACACCAACATTTACCTTCTTAGAGCTTGGAATTTTCATGATTATCATTCAGCATAGTGTAGTAACATTAAATTCCTGTATGACACCATCACTTCATGTAGAAAAATTGAGAAGAGTACAGTTGTATCTGAGAATTCATTAAGCTATAGATTGAAAAACAGCAAGTGATTTCAGTTGTAGCAAAATTATGAGTAGGATCTGTGAAAATATGCCAACATTCTAAAGATTGATAAAAATTTATGCATGTTCCCTATAATTTAATTCAATAAACATTTACTGAAGGCATACTTTTTGCCAAGCTCTGAGATTATATAGATATATTTCCACCTTTGCCATGAAGACTCACAGTTTATTATTATTGATTAGGAGGTGATAATACTTCTCAGGGTCAGCATAGATTTTTACCATGACTCATGATTATTGGAAATTGCTTTAAATTCAAACATACAAATTTATTATGTCACAAATTGAAATCTCTGCCATTTTTAGTTATACTCTGCTTTATCTCATTTCTGTTATGTGCTCCTTTGTGCTTTAGTTACACTACGCTTTTATTTTTATCTCTTTCCCCTGTCCCCCCAGATAGCAAAGTCCTCTTTGTGACCTTTGGACTAATTTCATATCAACTCTTTTCCACATAGTTTCTGCATTAACTTGAGGCCTATTTGCCTTTTATCTGTATTACTGCAAACCTTTTATTTACCTGCCTCCAATCTTGTTCTTCTCTAATCAAATCTACAAATTACGGAGCTGTAATACTCATGAAAGTACAAGTACAAACCATCCTCCATTATTAAAAAATCAATCATGGTTGATTGTCCCTTAAAGTAAAAACTAAATGGGCCAGGTAGGTAACAAAATGGGTGAATTGAATAGAATTGAGGCAATAGGGAGTGGTGAAGACTCTGGCATGAACAGGCCGTTGATAAGGCTCAAAAAGGACTTAGTTCTAGCTGATTGTTTTTGTATGGAAATACAGGATTTTTTTTGAAAATTTTTTGCAAAGTATATGTTAAATTTCCTAGTTTTGGAAATTGTGTTTGGTCTAAAAAACACTTCTGTATGTGTTCTCATGTAGCTCTTACTGATTATGGAGACAGGCTGCCAGCCTGTGAATTCTGGTATATGGAGTTTGACCATTTTATGTTGCCTGTATTTCAAGGCCTTGTAAAATCTAGCTGCTGCATCTGATTACAATGTTTTATCATTATTATTATCTGACATTGACTTTATGCCTGCTTTTTATGGAGACTATATCTGGTATTTGCTCCCTACAACAATTTAATAAAGGAAGAATTATTATACCCATTTAAAACATGAAAAAGAGATTGAAAATTTGACAGTAGCTAAATACTGATTTTTAGTTTTATGATTAATTTATATAACAGTATTACATTCCAAAATCTATGCCCTTACACTTTCGAATGTTGTTTCCTGGACACATGTATAATAAGTATATATGTCTTCCTAAGAACACCATGGAAAAGGGACTGTTTTTAGCTTCATTTTACAAGTGTGGGGAAGTGAGTTACATGACTTGTCTAAGGTCACAAAACTGCTAATGGGTAAACCCAGACTATAAATCCACACTGTTTAAATCTAGAGTTTTCTATCTTATTAAACATCCTAAATAAACAGGGGGGGGGGAAGGCAAAATAAGTAAATAAAACATTTAAAAATATTGCTCAAATGTCACTTTACCTATAATAATTCTCCCATTCTTCTTTATCAGAATTAATTTTTTCCTCCACTGAGATACCATGTTACTTTACCTGTATTTCTCTTATCTACCTTGTATTAAATCTGCATAAAGACCTTCTTCTTTTACTAAGCAACATCAGAACTTTGGTGATCGTGCACAGGCTGCTGTACATAGTTAGAGCCTGATAAAATTGTGTTGACTTTAATAAAATACATATGAATTAAAGAGTTTTATCCATTTCCTTATACAAGGAGTTTGCTATGTCTAAATGTAGTAAAAAAAAAGGTGTAGGTTCAAAGCTCAGGGGTTAGAGAGTTGGTCTTATAAATGTAGTAAAAATATTAATTAAAAATGAAATGCTTTCTAAAGAAAATTTGCATTTTCTTCCCACTACTTGCTGATAGTGCTTAAAAATCCTGGTTCAATATAATCCATCAAAACCGTTTATTAAATTATTTAGCAAATAGGCCTAGGATGTATTTGTAAAGCATTAGAAAGGAAAAAGCTCATTTGATCAGGAAATAAACCAAGGTTTGTGCGTGTGGGCGGTAATGTCAACATGCAAACCAATTCCCCTGGTAACACATTGCATAAAAACATTTTGTTCCAACCAGGGTATCCTGCTGTGTTGTGTAGTTTCCTGCCAAAATATTCCTTTGCTGTCATGTAGATAGCCAAAGCGATCTGTTAAGAAAACTCCCTTCTGTACACAAATAGCCCAACTCAGCACTTCCAAAGGCCCATAGGAAACAGGTGCTCATATTGAAACTTGCAGGGATGGATGCTTAGGATAAACACAAGGAGCTTCATGTCACATAATCTTGGATACTACCCTCTCCCAAACCTTGTATCAGAAGTGACTTTAAACTATATTCTTAACTCTCAAGAAAAATCTCAGCCTCCAGTGCTTCCAGTGTTGGACTAATTTTTTTCCCCTTAGATTCTTCTTCTTCTTTTTTTTTATCCTGGTACTGTGGAACAAACCCAGAGCCTCATACATGTTAGGCATGCACTCTACCACTAACCTATATTCGAGCCTTTTTTTTTTGAAAAATTATTTTATTTTCAAACAAGGTCTCCCTAATTTATCCCAGGCTGACCTTGAACTTGCGATCCTGCTCCAGCCTCCCAAGTAGCTGGGATTGCAGGCATGCACCACTGTACCCAATTTGGGCTTATTTTTAAATGGATTTTATTGAGGAAATTTTGAAAAATGAGGGTTGGGGTCTTTAGAGATAACTATGACACCCAATAAGCAAGATTACGTTTTTTAAAATTTTTTTTTAGTTGTAGATGGACACAATACCTTTATTTTATTTTTTATGTGGTGCTGGGGGTTCAACCTACTTACTGCCTTTCACATGTGAGGTAAGCGCTGTACCACTGAGCTACAACCTCAGCCCAGCAAGATTATATTTTTAGCTGCCCTACAGTTTAAATATTAGAGCATCTGAATAAATGATGTGATGCCAAATCTTCCCCACTTTGCTCCTGTCTTTTCCATGTTAAGAAAAATAAAAGCATTATAAAATCAAATCATAAATATTTAGAAATAATTCCTCATAGTTTTGCTTTCTAAAATGAGATTATAAATAGCAAACACACACACACACACACACACACACACACACACACATCTCTCCATTCACTTAGCAGGAATTCTAATTTGTATGGCATAAGATGTTCCAACTGGGATGTGTAGGAGTTTATTTTGCACTACAATTAAGAAATTCTCTGCTACAAGAGTACATTTTAAATCATCTCATCACACACACAAAAAGTGATACATATGTGAAATAACTGCTATGTTAAATAGCTTTATTTAGCCATTGCATAGTGGATACATATATGAGAATATCAGTTTTTATATCATAAATATAGTCAATATTTCTTTATCAATGAAGACACAAAATAATAAATGAATAAAAGAGAAATTCTCATTAACGATCCAAACAGATGTCATGAGTTCACAGTACTGTTTTTCATGGAAGTATAAGGTTCTTGACTTGGGGCTGCTTGTGTGGTACCTAAAGCAGGCTTCAGCCAAACTCCACCCAGAGGGATGTGGGTTACTGCTTGGGGACCACTGTAAAGAGGAGTAAAACTATGGAAAGAAGAAAGAGTTTGTTTTCTGAGAGTAGGGTACTATGTGAGAAGAAATCATGAGCTGTGTTTAATGTGTGCTCTGTGCTGAATGTTTGTGTCTTCTCCAAATCCCTAATGCATTACACTGTGAGGTGGATCCTTCAAGGGACGATTAGATCACAAGGACTTTGCCCCCATGGGTGAAACTTGTGCCCTTTTAAGAGGTCCAGCAGAGTTTGTTTACCCTCCTACCCTGAGAAGACACAGAGAGAAGGCACCATCTATGAGATTGGGAAGACCTAGAACCTGCCAGTACTTTAATCATGGACTTCCCAGGCTCTAGAAATGGGAATCCTAAGTTTCTGTTGCTTATAAGTTACTCAGTCTAAGTATTTTGTTATAGCAGATGAAACAGACAAATGTGTGGTGGTAAAGAAGAGTGGAGAGCTAATTAACCTGTGTTTGGAATTGCTGGGTTCTTTAGAGATGCAGATGCAGTGTCTCCTGGAGATGAGTACTGCAAAAAAAAGAGGTGAGAGTGGCCAGTGACTTGCTTCATCGTGTATTCAAGATTTCCCCCTGGGAAACATATCCTTGAAAGCTTGTCAGCAATCTTTCAACTTTCATAGCTGTGTGTGTGTGTGTGTGTGTGTGTGTGTGTGTGTGTGTGTGTGTGTTGTGCGTGTGTGTTTATAGTGCTAAAGAACAAAGGAGATAATCATGTGAGTAGTTAAGACCTCTTGTTGTGTAAGATAGATGTGGCTAATAGCACTCTGTGGTACTTGGTATTAGAAAAGCAATCTGACTTAAACTGTTTTCTATGAGAAGAATTTTGATGAGCTGGGAGGGCAACTTTCTCTTATATAAAGACAGCTCTAGAGAAGGAAATATCATTCCTGGATCCCAGCTCTACAGCAGAAAGAACAGGAACATAGGTCCCGGGTCAAGTAGCAAGAGGCAAATCTGGCTCTATAGCTTTTTGCTTTATGAATGGGTGAGCTTGATCTCTTTCTGCCTCAGTTGCTTCATTTGTTTATCAATGGGCATAATAAAAGAACCTAATCCTAGGATTGTTGTAAAAATTAAGTTGAATGTTAAATATTTAGAATAGACATGCCAAATAATAAGTGCATGATAAATATTATTACTTATTAGTAGTTAGTTTTGTTCTTACTACTTAGTTTCCATGGTACCTGTTGAAGAACTGGGGGACCTTGGTTTCTCTGAGTTAGAAAACTCCATTTATTTAGGGTTCATTTCTTTTCTTACACCTTTTTTCTGTTTTTCCCTTTTTCTGCTTCGAAAGTATGATAGTGATTTAATTATTTACTAAGTTGTTATTTATGCCTGCTTATTTAGCACAGTACAACTTTGTCTATCACAGTATGACTTTATGACTGTGAATATAAAATATATGTGTGCAGATACATAAGATTCTATAGTTAATTATCAGAATTAATGAACATTAAACTATCCACTTTGATTATTATGTCAAAATTAAAACAAAAAAGCTTCTATATGACTGCCTGTTCTGTAATTAAATTGATGTAAGTCACTGATTATTAAAAGAAATTTTCACAAAAATGTAGTGACCACAAATTTGTTTGAACCATTATATATTATTTTATCATTGAACCTCTTTCTGTCTTTAATTCTGATTGACTCTTATTAAGAAAAATTTTAATAGATATTGTCAAAACCTCAAAAACTAAAGTCATTTCTGTCTGCACATGTGAACTCTTATGAGTGGCAATTCCTTGGCTATATGATGGCTGTCCACTTTGATAGATCTGTTCAGGTATATCTGTCAGAGTATCCAGTTGGACAAAATAGTCTTTTTCTATGGTTTGGGCCAAGGCCAGTTACTATGTGTTAGTGGTCCAAACTCCCCCATTCATTTCATCTCTAAATTCTTTGCAACTTTTGTCTATTAAGCTCATCAGGAGCTGTTGGAAACAGCTGGTGAGGTACTTCTTATTTCTTGTTAAATCTAAAGCATAGAGTCCTTCTGTGGGCCATTCTTGCTAGTTGAGATTTCACGCAAGGCAAGACAACTCAGTGCTTTTTTTTTTTTTTTTTTTTTTTTTTTTTTTGTGTACTGGGGATTGAACTTAGGGGCACTTGACCACTGGGTTACATCCCCAGCCTTTTTTTTTTTTTTTTTTGTATTTTATTAGAGACAGGGTCTCACTTAGTTGCTAAGTGCCTCGCCATTGCTGAGGCTGGCTTTGAACTCCCGATCCTCCTGCCTCAGCCTCCCAAAGTGCTGGGATTACAGGCGTGCGCCACCACGCCCGGCTTCAGTGCTTTTTTTTTTTTTTTTTTAATATTCATTTATTTACTTTAGTTGTACACAATGCAATGCATTTATGTTTACGTGGTGCTGAGGATCGAACCCGGGCCGCGCACGTGCGAGGCGAGCGCTCTGCCGCTGAGCCACAACCCCAGCCCCTTCAGTGCTTTTAATATGTACAAAAGTTCAAGGATAGTCTCCCTGGAAGCACTAATTGCAGGATCATGATTTACTATACTTCCTGTCTTTAGCAGCTTATTCAATACGTGAAAGATCACAAATGAGGTTTACATCATTAAGGTTGGTTTTGAAATGCCTAATAGTAGCAAAGCAATTGTGATTTTTTTTCCCCTTCACCATAAGTAAAATTGCTTTTGATTCGGTAATATGACCCTCTCCTTTAGGAACCATTAAACTGTTTTAAGGATCAGGTGGCCCTGATTTTCCCTTTGTGGTGTGATTCAAACCCAAGTGGTCATGAGGGAAGGTCTACTTCATAAAATTCTTCCGTTCTACTTCTTTCCCCGCTGCGGTATTATGTCTTTGTTAAGAGATGGTTACATCCATAGTTCTCATTAGTTTGATTAATGGCATACTTCTAATAGAGGCCGCCACCTGACATTTGGGGAAAAAAATACATGACAGGTAATTTTTAAAAAATACAGAGCCTGTCCCCTTAACCTAGTTTCATTCCCTCTGGTAACAGTGGCAATTGGATGTGACACTCATCAATGAACATAGTCTGACATCCTCTCTTTTCCTCCCTCCCAAGTTCAATTAAAAGGATGGACTGACTTTCTAGAGAGACTGAAAGAAACGTAGGGAGAGATGTATGTATCCCCAGCACGATATCACATCACCAATTTTAAACTTTGCATTTCCTGCCAATTAGACACGTTAAGCTTTCACCAGAATATTGAATTAATGGAGTGGTTCTGTTCCTAATAGATAATGTATCTACTGCCTGGCTTGTCTTTTCACTTAGAAAAACAATGAAGTGTGAAAATAGTCCAATTTGAACATTTTCAAATGCTGAACTAACACATCTGTTCAAAAGTCTTGCTTTGGATTGGCTTCGGGTCTCACTAATGAGACTACCTTCTCCATTCTTGGTCTTTACAAGGACTACAAGTATTTCATATCCTTGATGGTTATCGACTGTCTCTTGCAATAACATGATGTAACTTAAATTTCAGAATCTATTTTGTTCTGAGATAATGCCCTTCTTACACACAGTACATAGAGAAGATACAAAAGTGGTCTCTGATCACCCCTCACCTGGTAGATTTCCTCAGTCAGTTTGAAATGACTGAAAAGCACCTTGTCTGATTGCAGTTTAGTGCATAAGGGTCAATATCCTCCACTTCTGCTCTTTTGTTGCCTAATGGGAAATGGATGTGTTTTAAATTCACCCAAGCAAATCACAAGTTCTTTTAATTTTTTTTTTTTTTGCTTTTATCTTCAATGTTGTATTTCCATATCTAAATCTGTTTCTCTCTAAAGATTAGAGACCCTGTGTTTCTGTGCAATAGTTCAAGCCCTTCCCTGTCCCCATGCCACAAAGAGGATGTTGCTTCAGCCTGGAAACCTATGACAGCAGCTGTCCTTGGGCATGGATGTCCTCTTTAATCAAAGTGAGTTCCCTAATGGGCATTCTAATGACATTCATTTGCCATTTGGATGTACCTGATGTGACACTTGAGGCAATGCCATGATTATTTTCCCTTAAAAATGTGAAATAATTTTACAAAATATAAAAGACAGAAATATTACCCAAAGAAGTTCAGTTTTAAAAATAGCATTATTATCCTCGATCCAGGAATAATCATTTATCTCACACATAATAATAGGGTTATTTCATATTTAACTTGGTAACAAAATTCTGTATTTGAGAATAATAGATCTATTGGTTGCAAAAGATCAATATGCAGACTCCATAACATTATTTCTTGAGTTAAGATAATGGTAACTTAATGATAACATTGTTAGGCACATCTGAGAAATAAAATGTTTTACTCTCTAGAATTTGAAACATGTTTGGCAATGGAAGAAGTTACTCTACACTAGAAGCAATATTTAAAGCTAGATTAATAATTTCAAGTTTTGCCTCCAATGGAATTTCTAATAATACTGTAACTGAGATGCATGCAGGAAGATTTTCCAAGATAATTTGAAAGACACATTTAACATTGTAGATGAAAACACATTTTCAGTACATATTAGTATAGTTTTATTAGTGATAATAAAATGCTTATAAAATTTTGGAGAAATTTCTTAAAATTTCCTCATTTGGTTGGTTATCAAACTCAAGAAGCTAGAAGAATCTTTAGAGCACAGTTTGTTTTTAGCTACTTGGACCCAAGCCTTGAGTAAGTGCCGCCCATGATAGTCTGTATCTTGTCCAAGCATGATGAATCTAAAAATTAAGCTCCACAGATAGGCAGTGTATTTTTCTCTTCAAAAGAACCACCAGGGACCATCCTTTCCTAACCTTCCCTTTTACTTTTTTCCACTGACTAACAAACCAGAACAGCTAGACTTCTAACTCCCAGAGTGTGTCAGTGCCAGATCATCAGGCAGCATGAAAATGGAATAAAAGGACAGAATATTGTGATCAATCGCAACTTCCCTCGTGATTTCCAAAGTAGCAAATGCCTATTACCCATCATCTAACAGACAATGACAGTGAGCTCCAAAGTAAAATGCACGGTTTTGATTTAGATCTGCATTAAATTCTTTGTTCACTGCTAAGCAGTGATGTGTGTTCTTCAGAGCTGTGGCTGTCACAGCCTCAGGTTCCTCATCCAAAAAAGGAGAAATAGTACCTACTTCAAAGTGATTTTGTGAGAATCTTAAAAATTCATACACCATATACACAGAATAATTGGGATCTGCAATCAACATTTACTGACTGATGTCCCAGATAAAAAATTCCATACCAGGTGACCTGTGGATGGAAATTTGTTTTTCAAGGGGATTAAAAATGAGGATTGTACTCCTACAATGTGCTATGTTAAGAGCATTGTATGTTATTCTCATATTGACCCTATGAGGTAGGTGTTTTGTGTTATTGTTTTTAGTTTATTGAGAGTTACTTAAACTTTCTAGAGCATGACCTCAGAATGAGGACTCATAACCACACATTGTACTATTATGACAGTGTGTGCTCTCCATGTAGAGAGACGGACACACAGGACTAAAACACACAGTAAATAGGGGGTAATTGTTTATAGACGTAAGATAAGTGCTTCTCTGTTTCAGTCTTTCAAGTTTGGGATTTAACACCATGGTGTACAATAAACTAGCAAACCAAATCTGTTGGAATAATGTTATTTGAAAAGCTATTTCTTGAATATTGGAATTATAGTCAGTAACCTCCCTACCCATAGGGGACCCATTACTTCTGAAAATAGAATATATTTATATTTCACTTGGTATTTAAGGTTTACATTATTCTATAGAACTGAGAAAGATATTCATACTTAATATAATTTTCTTCTCTAAGGATCCCTTACATGAACCTTTGTTCCTTGTATTGGGTGGGATGATTATGCAGATTTTGTTAGTGAGGGTCTTGCCAAGAAACACAATCAATAGGATGTTCATATATACAGAGAGATTTCTTTTAAGGAATAGGTTCATGTGATTATGGAGGCTGCCAAGTCCAAATTCTTCAGAGTAAGTTAGCAGGCTGGAAGCTCAAGAAAGAGCTCTTGTGTAGTTCAAGTCCAAAGACTGCCGAATTTCCCCTTGCTCAAGGTCAATCTTTTGTTCTGTACAAGCTTTTAACTGATTAGATGGGGCCCACCTGTATTATGAAGGGCAATCTTTGCTTTAGTCAAATCCACCAATTAAATAAGTTCATGCTTACTATGAATGTCACAACCTTTAAATGGTAGAATGAGATCCACATTTTAAAGTAAACTAAGCTGAGGACACCAAATCATTCATTTTTCAATAAAACAATAGAGAAGGAATAGTTGAGGCTTTTGTTTTCATATATAAAATACTACAGATGGTTATTGATGGCACTGAAAAGGGACTCAGTCCCTTGAATTGACTTTAATATTAGAGTAACTCTACTTAGAAATCATTTCATTATTTTCTAAAATTTTGGATATCAGATAAAATATTACTACAGAATATACAAAAGTACTGATTTTGAATACATACCTAATGACAGGGTGATTCTGAACATTATTTAGAGTATTTATGGTAACAAAACCCTAAACATATTTTTCTGCTGCTAAACTATATTTTGCCCACTGTGCATAATCCTACAGATGTTGTTGATGTAAATGTTTCCTGATTCACACAAATCAGGTGTGATAGAGGAGCTCAAACAGCATACTTCCATAGTCCTTCTATAAAGCAAGCGCTTCCAGGAATTGTATTTACAGAAAAAGAGAAATCTGCTCTAGAGATAATGCATATAATCACATTGGCTAAAAACGGAAGAGCCTTATTACATTCTTGCTTAGTATCTTTTTACATTGTCACCTGCAGCTATGTTCTGTTGCCATTATTCTAATACTAGTAAGAAGAAATCGCCACTGAAAACCTCAAAATAGAGGACTTATTTTGTAAAGCTATAATTATGTAACTCAGTTTCAGCATCTCCTTCAAAGAATAACAACTACAAGGGCTCTAAGACTATCACAAAAGAAGCACTTTGAAGAACCCTTTGTGAATATGTTTTCTTCAAAATTATACTTAAATCCTTGAAGAAACAAGGGATTTTCCATTATGAGAAGAGTTTAAATGTCCTGGTTATAATCAGATCCTCTGGAATATTTGCAAATAATAGGTCCAATTCTACAGATGAAGAAGTAGCCTATTTGATCACAATAAAATTATATCCTTCCATTAAGCTTTATCTTTACTCTCTTGATTTTGTTTTCCATACTTTTAATTTTTACTCTTTCTTTAGAAATGTTCAGATCCTTTGAAATATTTTCAAAGAATTATCATAACAAACCCAGTCTTTTCCCATCCAACTGTATTTTTCCTTTTCAATCCTCTTTTCCACGGGATTCCTCTAAGGGCCCTTGCTCCTTCTTTGGATGGTGGTCTGAAAGAATAAGTTTTTTCGAGGCATGAATCTGTTCTTAGCATTTTAACTTTCCCAGTGTGGTCAGCCAGACAGTGGAATGTTTGTTTGTTTTGGGATAATGATTACTATAAGAATTTTAAACTCACTGCCACTGTAAAAACCGCTTGCATTTTCTCAAACCATTACAGATTATCAGATCAATTTTATATTAGCTATTGGAAATAACTCTTAATTGAAACCAATTTTTAATTCTACTTCAACTTTTATTGGATCTATTTTTTAATCAAATACTGGCCTTTATACTTCAAGATTAAATCTCATTTGATTAATTCTTGATTTTTTTTTCTAGGCTTTTTGTACTATTATATGATGTCTCATTGCATGATATCCTCTCTCATCTGAGAATTTAATTACTGTCATTAACAACCAACTGCATAGCATTTATAAAGATGTTTAACAGAGTAGAGTTCAAGACTACTGTGAAAGAAACAGAACACTTCACATCCATTGCCAGACTTACCATATGCCTTATATTCCCAGCTTAACTTACCAGCAACCTACATATAACCTTCTATTATGACCTAATACTTTTCAATGGGATTTTCAGTAACTTAATATACTAATTATTTTACTTACTGGAAACTAAGAATTCTTTATTTGACAAGAATAATGATTTTTCCCATAGTGTTTTTGTATATATGCATAAATGCATTTTACTATGGAAAGAGTTTATTTATAATTTTATAACCAATTCTCAAGCATATATAGCTCTCAAAATATACAAAGTTACATGTTTTCTTGCATGGTTATATTTAAAACACAAATTATGCTACATTTTATGCTACATTTTACATACGTGCAACTGCTTACTACTTTTCCAATGGTGCCTAGCCTATATGTTATTTGTATCATGCAAATTTATTTTCTTGGAAAGTATTTTTATAAAAATCACATATTTATAACTGTCCTTATAACTTTTTTTTCCAAAATACATATTGTAAATAAGTGCTATCTTTGGCTAAAACAAATATAATTAGAACCTAGAAACTGAAAAAAGTATCATATTATTTCCATCAATGTACCTCAAATAATGTGAACAAATGGGTATTATCTAGAGATTATAAAACTTTTAGAAAAATAAACCCTGTCAGTCTTATTTAATAGTCTTTCCTGACATTAATATTTTTAGAACATCAAGAAGAGTCAGAAATCATTTTACTTTTAAAAATGCACTTCCCATTGATTAATCCAGAAAAAAAAAAAAAAAAAACTGAGGGAAGTAGATGATATACTTTATTATTTGTTCTAATTAGATGAATGCCCAATTGTTAGTGATTAACAATAACTCAATATCTTCCTCTTAGAACCTTGCTTTACCATTTCAAATAGATGTTAATTAAGACTGTGCCAATGGTGGGGAAGCTACAGTTGTACATGCTGCAATGTTGAAAAAACAGTCCATGCAGGAAACATAAGGTTATCTGCTCTTTATTTATATAGGGTAAGTAGAGTGCTGCGTTCAACTATGGGCCCATTATTAAAAGAGAGATGTGGAAAATGTGTAGAGTGTTAACAAGAGGGCAACAAACATGACTGAATGTTCTGGATAATATAAAGAATGAATGTATTGCAAGTGAAAAAAAGAAGTCTGAGGAGAAATACAGTGACAGTGTTCAACTCCATTCACACTAAGAGAATAAGGCCTGAAATGAAAGGAACCTGCATTTGAACCCTGGATCCTTTTCCTATGAACTGGTTAACAATGATCCTCTGCTATATGCCAAGTAGAAATAATAGCCACTTTGCCAGACTATTGTTTGGAATGAAGATGACATAAGTAATATGCCTAGAATGGTGTCTGGCATATAGAAAAGTCCTTCTATAAATGATAGTTGTTATTCACTTTACTGTTTTTATCAGCTACTTTGCATATGGAATTCTGAAGCTGAGTCACAGGGCCTTCTTAGGATTGCTAACCATAGAACTGCTTTTGAGTATGTTAGTATTGGTTGAGGATGGAAAGTTAAGAGAATACAAGGAATACCAATATAAGAATGAATTGGGAAAAATTCAAATTTTGCAGGAATAGGTATAATTTTCTGTTTTTCTCCCTCCCTCCCTTCTTCCAGTGCTCCAACCATTTCCTTCATTCTTTCCCTTCCTCCCTCCCTTGCTTCCTAGAACTATTAATATACGTAGTCATGTGCCCCTGCAGAGCTTTTCGTCATCAGGTGTGACATGGCCATGAACCTTCCTCTGAAGTGTGGTAGAAAGTGATAACGTATGGCAGATAAGGAATCAAGCATTGGCTACATGTTGTTTATTGTTCTTTGTTTAACAACAATTGATACCATGTATATAGAAATGTTGGCAAAATGAAAGTACAATATTGTTTAGAGCGATCTATTTCAAATATAATTTTTTTTTCAAAAAAGTTTTTTCTCAAAATAGAATTTTAAAAATTTCTTTTCTAAAATTGATATCTACATAGTCCCAGTATTTTTCCCCCTCAGGTGGTCTAGATCACACACGAAGAAATAATATTTCATCTTCTGGCATTATCATCCCTAATCATAACTGCCTTCAGTATTAACTCCAAATAATTTTAGTGAATATTTTATTTCACTACTCTTAATTTTTTAAAGCTTCTTATATTATCAATGCAGACATATATAACTGTTATTTATTGTATATTATTAATTCTTTAATATGGTTTTATAGGATAAAGAGTTTTATAGGAAAATGAATATAGAAAATAGAATTTTTTGAACAATAAAACCTAACCAAATAACTTATACTACAGGATGCAGAAAAATAAACTCTCATCATATGCTTACAATTTCCTTCAAAATTTAACATTTGTGAATTTTGTCTATTTGGATTCAATTCAAATGTGGAACATGCTGTATATACTCAGAAATTAGGGGTTGGGGCAGTCTGAGATAATGAGCCCACTCAGTCACTCAGCACTGTCTTTGCCTTGTCTGCTAATCACTAGAGGCCAGAAATCTTGATTTTATACCTCACTGAAGCAAATTAATTAATTAAATCACACACACACACACACACACACACACACACTCTCTCTCTCTCTCTCTCTCTCTCTCTCTCTCTCATTCGCTCTTTCTCTCCTCTCTCTTTCACTGTATACCAAACACAAGTATTAAACAACTCAGGAATTCAACAGCTTCATGTTATAGATAATAAAACTGAGGTACAAAGAGATAAACCAACAAGCATAGGTCACATACTTATAACCTGGCAGAATCATAATTCAAAACAAAGCAGTCTAACTCTGAGAGACTGCTCATATAACCGGTATGCTATCGTGCCTTCCTTGACTGCAATAGTGAATTGGAAGATTCAGAAACTACAAGATTCAAGAAAATTACAGGAGCCATCGCTAGTGATTACTTCTTGAAGTAGTTAAGTCAGGGGACTGACAGAAGGGACAAACAGAGCCATCTCCTTAATCAACCCCGACCTTCCTCTTCTGTTAGAAAGATGGAATTGCAAACATAAAAGGTATGCAGTAAGAATGAAGAAAAAGCTAACAAGTAAGCAGGAGATTTCAGGATAATAATAGCAATAAATGCTATTTATTGCAAGCTTATGTATGCAGGTTCTATGAAAATTTTTATGGTTTGATAGATTGCAAAACTGAGCATGTTTTCTCTACTGCTCCCTCTGTTCTTGTCCCCTTTCAGTGTGGTTTAGCAGTTTCTCCCATTAAGAAACAGAATCTATTTTCTTAGTCCATGACTACTCACTGTCTTTGTGACTAACTTTGACCCATAGAACGTAGCAGAAACCACATTATGCCTATTCTGAGATCTGAAGAGTATAAGAGACATTTATAGTTCTCTGTCTTAAACCTCTGCCATATCAAAAACAAAGATAAAATAATGTGGTCTTGTTACCTCCATCACACTGTCTGGCATCCAGCCAAATATCAGGCATTGATTGGATTTAGCCAACTACCAGACAAAGACCATGAGAAAGTCTAGTTGAAATCAGCCAAACCTTGTCCCCATCAGTAGAACTGTCCAGCTCTGTCATAAACTTGTGAGCCAAAATAAATAAGTTACTAAGTTTGGGGTGCTTTTTTGTACACACAGGTAACTGATATTTATTTGTTATATGTTATCTCAGGTAATCTTTAAACAACACTCTTTGGTCAGTATCATTATAACATCAGGAAAAAACAAAGCAAAATTATTATAATAACATTGTAATGGCAGAAGCCAGCATTTATTCCCAGATTATGTGATTTTACACCCAGGGCTTGTCCTGCCCAGAAGGGAAAAGTTTAAGCAATTGCCAGTTGACTTAGTGAAGGTTTTCCAGCAAAAAATAACCAATACAATATATATAGAATTGACTCACACAATGTGAAGCCCGAGAAGTCCCATGATCTGCCATCTGAGATCTAGACGAACTACTGATATAGTACAATATGAACCTGAAGGCCTGAAAATTAGGGGAGCCGCTGAAGTAAATCCCAGTGTGAGGGTGGCAGAAGTGAGACGACATGTCCCTGCCTAAGCAAGGCACAATATAAAAAGGGGATAAATTCCTCCTTCCTCTGTCTTTTGTTCTTTTCAGACCCTAATGGACTAGATAATGCCCAACTACGCTGGCAACAGCAACCTTCTTTGCTAAATTTTCAGTCCTTCCAATGCTTATCTCATCTGCAGTCACCTTTACAGATGTGCCCAGAAATAAGGTTTAAAATCTGGGCATTCCAGGGCCCACTCAGTTGGACACATAAAATTAACCTTGACACCAGTAAATGAAGGTCTGGAGTCAAATATCTCTTTATTCCATATCTGAATCTTTATGAATCAAAACAAATTTTGTGAAGCAAATGCCAATATCAGTGAAGGTGGCTTCACATTCTAGCACAAGGCAGTTTATCTGGTTATCATTGTGAAAAAGTAGGCCAAAACTCAAGATTGAAGTGAAACTCATTTATTGATTCAACAAATATTTTATCAAGAGTCTGCCATATGCTAGGTCCTGTGCTTGGCACTATTATGTAATTAATTTAAAAATAATCCATGATTTCAAAAACAACTCTAACCTGAATAATTTAGACAAAGTAAGACAAGTTATTCACAAGGAGGCAGACTAATTAGAAACCTAGTTTAAATGCTATGCTTATGCTGCAGTGAGAGTGCTGTGGGATCTGAAGGGAAATGAACATAAAGATCTAAAAAAAAAAAAAAAGTCTAAATAATTAAGCATATGAAGAATGGCATTTGGGACCAAATTCCTTAAACCCACTCTGCAGAGAACACAGTATGAATTCGATGCAGCTGGTTTGTAACACCAGATCTAGAACACTCATAACCCCAAGTCAGGGTGCTGAAAGCTTGAACCAGCTTTACATATTGCTGGAGTCAGCACAGGGAATCAGGCTAAGCACCAGAATGCTAGAGCCCCAGCTCCAAACGGCATCTGCCATTTGTTTTCTATGCAGCTTTGCTTTCTTCTCCATTGCCTCCAACTCATAAAAAGACTAGTTTCTTCCAGAAAGATTCTCTCTGTTGAGAATTCTAGGCTTGACCAACCATGGAGAAATAAATTTTCTCTTCTCTCACTCCTGAAAAGGGACCATTGATAGGAGTTAAAGGCATTTGCCTTCAGAAAACAATAGTGTCTGCCTCAGAATTTTACAAGATCTATTTTTTATTTTCTTGTTACAAAGAAAAATCCCAACATTTTCTTACTGGCAGGTACAAGATGTATTTTTCTTAGTTAAAAAAATAATATTTCTATTATTTTTAACATTTATATTACTGCAAGTAAATAGATAGTAAACAATCACAATTCTATTTTGCAATCATCTCAAAAAACATAGTTTCTTATTTTGAAGAAAACAGTTAATTTCTTTTTATTGGTTAATAAAGAAAATGTATTCCCTCTGGGTCATATCTCTAGAGTCTCATAATGCTTCTCTCTAGGTATCATTGCAACTTCATGATCCAGGAATTGCTTGCTATTTTCATGTTGATTTTAAAAATATGTTAATAATTACTTAGTAATACTATCTGTTCCTATGTGTTGTAGTCAGTACCACTTGGTCAAAGCCCACCATTTAAGCCTATCAAATTCCAGATAAGATGGACTTCCCTGATTGAAATTCTCCATTTTGTCATGGTAGTGCGCTTTGCACACAAGTTTCAGAACAGTTGGTCCCATTTTGACTAGTTGGGTGGGTCTTGGCTTTGTAATTCATTGAAGTTGTTCCTTCTCCACTCTGTCCTCATGGTGTGCAATGTTAAACTGCAATGTAAAGTCTCCACGGTCTTGTTAACCCCCCTAATCCTCAGACCAGTTCAACAAATCTTCACTGAGGGCCTACCAAGTATTGTTATTTGATGTTTTATTATGGTTTATAGGTGACCTGGATGAAACTTCACAAGGAGAATGTGATATCTATTTGCAGTTCTAAATTGTACAGACATCAGAGCTGACCCTCACTCTATGGGCCTTTATTTCGGTCTGACACATGAGGTCATATCAGCTAGTGCCTTAGAGGGCTTC
This sequence comes from Tamias sibiricus, assembly GCA_025594165.1. Lineage (NCBI taxonomy): Eukaryota > Metazoa > Chordata > Mammalia > Rodentia > Sciuridae > Tamias > Tamias sibiricus. The sequence goes on along the minus strand of CM046658.1, from coordinate 64,026,046 downwards.
TTTTTGTAAGAGTCCATCATTTACCCATGTACTCCTGAGCAAGCAAGAGCAAGAAAAATCTAGAGACAACTCTCCTTTCAGCTTCATACCTCTGATGATGAGCTTTCAGACATATGGCACAAGCGAGTGGTGTCACTTTGATCATCTGGTTGTCAGTTCGTGGTGTTATGTTGATCCTGTCACTGGTATCACCATTCTTCCAGACTATCTTTTACTTTTCCCGCTCATTTAAACCCAGTATTCAATCTGTCATTGAGTCCTGTCATTTTCTCTTTGAACTGTCTTTCAGTTTCTGCCCTCCTTTCCTTTCCTATTCCTACCACACTCATCTGGGCTTGTGATTACTGCAGGTTGCTCAAATGACTCTACATTTCTAACCCTTCTTGGGCACTCATGCCAGTCCAGTGTTTCTAAAGTCCTATTTATTTCTCTCGTTCTCTGTTTAACAACCTAAAGTCATTCCCTTTTTACCATCTAATAAAATGCACCCTAACTGTACCCCTTGTGCCCTTCAAATCAGTGTTCCTATTCATTATTCCCATGGATACCACACTTCAAAGTAGCATGCTCATCCCTGCCTATTGTTTTTGTTATGTTTTTATCCCAGCCCCAAATTTCCTCAGTTTCCCCTTTCTTATAGAAACCCTACAGTGTCCTCATGGACCAATAAAATACCATTCCTCACAATGCCTCTATAACAACTTTTAGACATCTTCTGTGGTTCCTTGACACCCACTAATACTCAGAGCACATATCACATTGTGCTATAATTTTCTGCTTACATGACTGTGTCTCACACTCAGAAAGATCCCTCTGATAGCAGAAAACCTTTTCTCTTGCTCAACTGTCTAATCCCAAGTGCCCAGAAATGTTTGATTCATAGTAGGTTCTCCATGAAAATTCACCAAAGTATTTGATAAATCTCTCCCACCTTTAAATGCTTGCCTTTAAACTAGAATAGAAGTTTAACAATATGTTGTGTATATAAATATGAAGATTATAATATGTAGCATGCATGACCCTAGCATAAAGGAAACATTTATTAACTCCAATGATCAACTTATTTGTAATTATTTTCTGCTCAAAAACTTTCTAGAGGGAGAGACCATATCTTAATAACCCTTTGATCCTTTGATAGTGATTAGCATTATAATGACAACTAAGTACCTGGTGATCAGAATGTGTAGGTTTCTAGAGCATGTGATCCCCAGTGACTGCACATCAACAATTGACTGTCCTGAAATACAATGCCCTGAGAGACTACATACTGTTTTTGTTTACATCTAAGTGTGTGGACCTACCTAATCAAAGAAGACTACTACATTTTTAATTTTCATTGTTCTATGTGATGGGCTCATGCCGAAGGCTACACTGAGAAAGGTGGAAGTGAGTCTTTAGAAATGTTTCTTAATTTAACAGGTTAAAATACCAAATTCTATTGAATTTCAGATGATACTAATGGTATACAAGTTTTTCCCTCCAACTATGGTGTGATCTTCTTTTTTTAAATTTGTCCTGTGTTTTTATTTATTTATTTATTTATTTTTATTCTAAGTTGTTATAAGTGACAGAATGCATTATATTTCATATTATACTTATAGAGCACATTTTTACATATCTTTTGGTTGTATACAAAGTATATTCACACCATTCGTGTCTTCATACATGCATTTAGGATAATGATATTCATCTCATTCTACCATTTTTTTTTTCTTCACCCTTTTGCCATCTCTCTTCCTCTCCCTCCCCATTGGCCATTCCAGTGTTCCTCTAATCCTCCTATACTCCCCATCCCAACCCCACTGTGAATTGGCCTCCTTATATCAGAGAAAACATTCGGCATTTGGATTTTGGGGATTGGCTAACTTCACTTAGCATTATATTCTCCAACTTCATCCATTTACCTGCAAATGCCATGATTTTATTCTCTTTTATTGCTGAGTAATACTCCATTGTGTACATATACCACATTTTCTTTATTCATTGAAGACAGGAAATTTGGCTTATACAAGTATGTTTTACCATAACACAAAGTATTGTACAACAATAAATACTGAGTGAATATTTGCTGAGCAAATGACTGAATTATATCAAGACCTAAACTTTCTTGTGACTGAAAGAGGAAAGTATTAGTATGGAATAAAATAGAAAAGCATCGTACTGAAACAATATACTTAGACCTTCTCATATTCTTTATATCCCTTTGTGGCTTTATTTTTCTCTTCACACATTACACTGAACTTCCTGTTTTACTTATACACCTGGTATGAAAGTTTCAACACAGCAGAGATTTTCGTTTTTTAGTTGCTTTTGGCTTTCCACTAGTATCAAGAACGGGTCAGCAAAATACCATTTGTAGATGAGGTCTGGCCAATAGCCTCATTTTGTTTTTGCTTTTGTGTTTTAAATGGAAGTTTCATTAAACATAGCTGTTACTATTAGTGGCTATTTTTGTGCAACAATAGCTGAACTTAGTACTTATGATTGAGAACTTATGGCTTACACAACTGAAAATACTATTATTCCTTTTCAGAAAATGTTCAACTCTTGGTCTAGAGCAATAACTCATACCTAGTAGATAGTCAGTAAATGTTTGTTACATTAAATAATAATTAAATGAGTCAGGAAAAATTCAGATAACACTTAACCATCCCTACCCCAGTGGTCCTTTGTGTGTCAAAATGTTTGGAGACCTTGTAGCACATGCACAATCATATTTCTTTATCTGTAGGAGGCCCAGAGTCCTGTGGAAAATAATTTAGCCCACTACTTGGGATTGATTTGTGTAAACCTCTTTTGATGGACTGGTGTCCTTAAAGAAGATTAGATAGAGGAAAATATTAATATAGCTCCTGAAAGAAAATTCCCATTGATTATAGAAACCTGGCAACGTTACACAGACTTGAGTGGGACTATTTGGTGCAAGTAGACATTTTGGGTAATAAAAGCCTGAGCCAGACATGCTTTTGCCCTCCACCCCACCTCAAGAAGGATATGCTGCAATATCAAGGATAGAACTATGCATTTCACTAAGTACCCCAAACTAAGCTATGAGAACCCTCTTCGCTGAAAGAGCTGGCTGAAGGGAGCAAAAGATTTTTTCTTGCTGGCTGAAGAGGGAGGGAAGCTTTGGTTGCTTCTTTTTTTGGTGGCAATGAGCACCAAATTATGGGCTGGACTGCAGAGGTCAAGAGACCAGAAATGTGTTCAGAACCTTTGAATCCAGACCTGAAGAATTGCAGAGTTGTAGGCAGCAGCTCTGATTACATATCAGAACCCCCTGCCAGAAATAATTGGAGTGTGATATCTCTGAAAAGACTGGCTGTCTGCCTCATCAAGTTGATAGGAGCTTATTGCATTGAGATTTGGAGTATTGCTGGGAATGTAACAGAGTTTTACTTACTGGTCGGCGATGCCAGAGATTTGCTGGATCCAATATCTGTTAAACCTCAAAAGAAATGAAGATTTCAGTTTAATTTCTCATAAAAACTGAAAGGAACTTATGATATGACAAAAAAATTTGGGGGATTTAATACTAATTGATTCCAGTTTGATTTCACAAAATAGCTAAATCCGGAAAAACTCCTGTATCATACAAATTTTGGAAATATATATATTTTTTAAATCATGAAGTGCATCAAAGGCTTATGTTCAACTTAGTTGGGATTCAGACTTCAGATAATAGTAAAACTATGTGATGAAAAAGGAGGTTGAACTACACTGATGTTATGCAATTTCCACATGTGATTGTTCCCACTCTTACCCCTGAGGGACCAAACAAACAAACAAACAAAAACCTTGCCCTGAAACACATACACAACCCCTTAACTCTCTGCCCTCAGTCTGTCTCATCACTCAGCCATCAGTAGTATTCATTGTACATTGATTGGGAAGAAAACATAAGCCAAACCTTTTTCCTTGAAGGAGCACAGCTCACACTGCCGGCAATAAATAATGACACAGAATCAGAACAAACAGCAGCTCCTGTGGAGAGCAGGACAGCAGGTGCACTTTGCTAGAAAGTTAGAAACTCAAGAATTTGGTCTCTGATGGCACTAGGCATGGGTTACTGAAAAAGACAAAGCAACATGCACTTGAATCCCACAGACATGACCAAGATCCTCAGAAGAGTGAAAAGACAGTGGAACTGTGGATAGCTGCATATATTATAGAGCAAAAAGATAGAAAGGAAGGAAGGAAGAGAAAGAGAGAGGAAGAAAGAATGGGTGGAGGACAAGTGGGAGGGAGACAGACAGGGGAGGGAAAGGAAGAAAGAGAAAGAGGAAAGAAAACCTACCTTTCTCAATGGTAGGAAAAGAAAAGTTCAACAAACTATATATAACAGCAACAGTGTTTTTTTTTTTTTGTTTGTTTGTTTGTTTGTTTTTTTTTTTTAGTTGTTGATAGAACTTTATTTTTATTTATACGTGGTGCTGAGAATCAAACCCAGTGCCTCACACAGTGTATTTTAAGTTATTCCTTTGGGAAGCAAAAATGCAGGTGCTAGCTTCTCTTTATTTTTGTATTTTCCTTTGTTTGCTATTTTTATCCTTATTTTCTGTATGAAGGAGTGAAAAATGGAACTAATTCAGGGTTAAAGAAAATGTTAAACATTTCTGAGAACTAAAAGACCAGAGATAAACTAAACACTTTGTGCATGAGGAAAAACACTCTTGCTCTGAAATTCACAGCTTCCTTGAAGAATAAGCAAGGTTAAGGATCACAATACAAAGTAAGAGCAATCAATGATTCTATCTCCATTAATCCAAATTATTCAGTGCATATCATCTTATAGCATTTACTACAACATTTTATATGTTATAATTCCATAATACAAATAGCCCTCTAGCTTTTAAAGAAAATGCTGCCCTTTACCTGATTCTGAGATTTTATATGTGTTAGGAAAAATGTATTGAATTCTTACAGAAGCTGTCAAAAATGAAATATTTATTTTCTGAACTGTTCACTTGACCTTACATTTGGTTCCACAAGTTTTTTTTTTTTTTTTTTTTTTTTTTTCCCCTTCTCTTTTTACATCTTTGTGGTTGATATGGAATTTATATTTCTATCTGGGTCAATTGGAATAAAGAGCAAATCTTTTAAATGCTGTTTATCTCTTAACATAATTACATAAACTCCTAACCATGGAGGGAGTAAGACTGGAAAAAACAGAAAAGGAAAAAATACGGTGTTTACTGTTTTTGTGTTCAGACAGTTAATTTTGGAAGCAAATGTTTTAGAGAATAAAACTATGTTTGTTTTATTTTCAATTTCTGTATTTTCTGAGTTATAAATTATAACTGCAATAAAACGTGCATGAAAGACAGTTGAAAGGGATTCAGTAAGCACCAGTGCTAGCCTGATTTCCACTACCATTTACCATGAAAACACAGAGTCACAAACTGTAAGGAAAAATCTGTGGCATCAGAAATTGAAGAATGATTATCTACAGAGAGTCGTTCAGCCTCTTCATTGATTGAACAGGGTTGCATGACAAAATAACTGTTGGTAGGTGATGTGGACCCTTCAATTTACTTGGAAAATGGAAAGCTAGTCATTCTTGGGAGATTTTCAACAGCCTATCAAATGTTACCCATCAATGGCAAAGTTGGGATTGTTTCTATCACTCAGTAGTAAAAAGCTTTATGTATTTTTCAAGGAATGATGTTTCCTTTTCTCTCTGCTCCGTTTCTCCATAAAATAGAATACAATGGAACACAAAAATAAAGGCTTCCTTGTTTTCCTATGTAATCATTGACCGTTTACTGGGCAGCCATACCAAACTGGATGTCACCATGCATCTCATCTTTTAGGAAAGCACTATCAAAGACAAAGCCAGTATTTGGCAACTGCTCTGAGCTTCAAAGCAGTAGCATGCTATAGACCCTATTAGTTAAAGCCAGTTGTTGTCTCCTTTCTTCAGGAAAGGGAAGCTGACTCTCATCAGTCATACAATGTTATTTGCCGACAAATATGCAATTACTTTTATGGGTGTTCTCTTTATCTTTCTCATTATCCCTGGGTCTTACTAATGTATAAAAAGTATTCCAAGAAGAGGTCATGCATTTTGACACTGAAGAAATGTAGTTCCTAGGTAACTAGTTAACCCTTCCTTTGTCAGCAAGTTCAGGCTGGGTACTTTTAGTACAAACAAATAGCAGATGAGTTTCTTCTGAGGTTCAGACTACATCATCACTAACACACTCCTTTTGCAGAGAAAAGGGGAAATGGTGTTTCTTTCTGCCTTCTGCAGACTCATATGTGATGTTAAGTAAATGGAAATTTACTTGTACTTCTTGTCAGAAAGTGTACATCATCGTTTTATAAATTTTTTAGCCAAAGGAAGGAAGACCCATTTAAGTAGCAAGGTACACAGCTGGTATTAAATAAAACAAACCAACAAAACATATGAAAGCCAGAATGAATCTCAAATGACAGATGTTTTTGTTAAAAAAGAAGAGAGTACATTTAATGAAAGGCATGATTAGCAGCTAGATCCATGATTTTTGTGGTAGGAGAAGAAAAATTTACTGTGATACAAAGTAACATTGTGGGAGTTCTAGTGCAGTGTAGATATACAGAAGGAAAACATACAGAGAGAAAAAGAATAGAGAGAAAATGCCAGAGAGCCTAGAATCCAGACAATGGGAACAGGCAATAAGAGATCAGACCATAAAATGGAAACAGGAAACATAATCCAATGGTTCATTTGTGGATCAGAATTATATTTCAAAGAAGCCATATGTTGGATCTTCTGAATTAAAAGGTGAGAACTTAGCGTAGTTTTTAAAAGCTACATAGGTAAGTTATAAAATTCCACGTGAAAACAAAGAAGAATATAATCAAACTACTTTCTGAAGAAGATTAAACAATGTCTGAATTTCATGTGGGTAACATGTGAAAAAAAACTTAGTTTCTTGAGTTATCTAGTTATCTAGTTATCTATCTATTCATATTAAAATCATAACAAGATACTATTTCATACCTTTAGAATACCTAAAATCCAAAGACTGATAGTACTAAATGTTGGCACAGATGTGGATCATCTAGAATTCCTGGTGGGAATACCAAATGGTTCTATTGTTTTAGAGAACTACTTGTGAGTTTCTTTTAAAATCAAACACTTTTATGACCAGCAAATCCCACAAAAGATGTTTACCTAAAAAAGTGAAAATATACCCACAAAGACTTGTAGATAAATATTAATAGAAACCCTGCCTAAGTCATAAAAAAATAAAAAATAACTTAAATATTCATAAATAATAAAACATAATCAAATTATTGTATATTCATATGTTGGAATGTTATTCAGTAATAGAAATAAACAAATGATGAATACATTATTGGCAAATCTTACAGAGATTATGATGAGTAAATGAAACTAGATGATTCCATTTATATGAAATACAAGAATAGCCAAAACTAAACTCTAGTAGCATAAAGTTATTACTTCTTGGGTGTGTGGAGAACAGGGATTAATTGGGAAAAAAACCATGATATAACTTTCTGGAGTGATGGATATGGTCTGCCTCTTATTTTAAATGACAGATATACAATTTTGTACAGTTGTCAAAAATTCATTGAACACTTAATATCTATGCATTTAAATTATTATTCAATTTAAAAAATTTTTTGTGGTGGCCTGGGGATGTAGCTCAGTGGTAGAGGGCTTGCCTAGCATGTGTGAGGCACTATGTCCAATCCTTAGTACCACATAAAAATAAATAAAATACAAGCATTCTGTCCATCTACAACTACAAAAACAAATTTTTAAAAAATGTGGTTTCTAGTATCACCCCATTTATCTATTTATAAAAGAGAAGAAGACTGTTGATCAAGGAGCGTAGGTAAGATGATACAGCTCTTGGGTTATAGATTTTTATCAGAATCTAGATCTCCTGATTTTTCATACTATTTCTTTTTTCCAATTGCTTTTATATAATCATTTCTCCTTCACAATGCATCTATATGATTAGCAAAACAAACAGATTAAAACCTTTTTCTTTTTCAATAAGAAGAGTGCTAAAGCAGGAAAATTGCAAAGACTACAGATACAGATTCAATATTAGTTTGCTTTGGGGCTTTCCAGTAAAGATACCCATCATCAACTCTGAAATCCTCTTCATATAGATTATGTTAGATTCAGTGTCTGAGAGTAGCCTTGCATGCCACCCCTGGGTACCAAAATCTCTACTTCTAGAAACAACAGGAAAGATGACTTGGCACCTTTATCAGGATTGCATTTTATATTTAAGGAGTACCTCCCACATTGGTAAACATAATGAATAGAGTACATTTTGTTTCATCAAACAGCTTCTGTAGGCATTTGCAGGAGATCAGCTTCTGTGCACTTCAGTCAGATACACAGTTATGAAAGTGCCATAAAACCTGTGTGATCACCACCTGCAATGTAAAAAATGCCAGCAATAACTTACCAAAATATTTCCAGTGAAAATATGACTTTGACCCAGATGGCAAAATAGGCTGCGTTGGCCATAAATCTGCAGGCAGTGAATGGGCAGGTGGTGAGTCTGCTATCATCGCTACTGTTTTCTCAACACTCTATCTGTACAGACTTTTTGTAAGGAAATAAAAATTTCTGAAAATATGGGAGAAGAGACAAAACACTGACTGAAAATTCTAGTGTGAGGTTGTAAGTTTCTTGAAATTTAAGTAACCTGTCCTTAGTTTATAGGATCAGGTCTGAGATGCTAGGAGGCAGAGTAAAAGAATTGAGAACAGAGGATAAAATATATGAAGAATGTCAAGTTCATTTCCTGTTAGTTTTGGCAGCAAGAATTACCATTACAATGCAAAGTTTGTTTTCTTCTTTATATATGAAAAAAAAATGTTCCCTAAATATTTAAAGCTTATTTACCTTCCAACCTCTATTTCCTATCACAATCGCCTCTATATAGAATGAGAGAAAAGACATAAAGAAGCTTATTATGTATAGAGTGGAATAAACCATAGTCAATTTAGGGATAATTTGGGATCATATTTTGATTTTAAGGGCAGATCCTAATGAATAGAGAAGTGTTTTGTTTTGTTTACTAGAAGGAAATGGATATACTCACTATCCATTATCCTGTAAAGAAGTATTTAATCCTCAAATAAGAGATGGTGCAGAAGTTAGGACTCTGGAGGAAGTATCTCCACTAAAGTACATATAAAACATATATATTTGAGCCCAATTCTGAGGCATGCACTCCAATGGTTAAGGGGAGCTGCCCTGTCTACATGGAGTTAGATTAGGAAGACTACCCTAGATTCCAAGACCTATGTATTTTATGTATTCTACTTATCAGGGACCCAGTGCCATGTAAAGGTCTTTGCTTCAATGCATATTCTGAGTCTTGAAGAATAAAACCCTTCTCCAAATATTGTCCATAACCTGACACTTCAGCTATGCTTTCTATAGGCTGTTCTAACATATTGTAAAGTCAGGAGTGTGGATAAAGTATGTGATCAAAACAGTGGATCCTGTTGTCCTAGATGCACTTATACACCTCCCTTGCTATAAAAGGGGAATCATGGACAATGGAATTTTCCAGTGGCCCAAATACATTATGAACCTTTGAATAGTAGATCTGAATCAGGCCCTAATATCAGGACAGGAAAACCCATATGCAGAAAGTATGTCTATCCCTATGAGCATAAACCACAGACCTGTCCAGAATGCAAGGGAAACAAGTAGTCAACTTGCAATTAAGTATCTAGTCTCCTTTAGCAATGGCACCATAATGTGGGCTCAGTGTTAGTTTGTTATGGACAGTTAGACACTTGGCAGCAAAGGAGTTAGATGATCCTTGGATAATTGGGAGCTGATGCTAATGGAAGTGTCTGTAGCATCCATATATGCCATCATGAACACAGTGTGTCCATTGTTGTCACTCAGCCAATGATAATAGCTAGTTGGCTATGACTAGCGAGATCATTCCATCTCCTTAGTTCTTGAGTACCTCTTCCACTGTCTATGTTCTCTAGTGGATATTTACATGTGATATTTACAAACATCTTATTACTCTGTGCACCCTATCAGTCTATCCCTGCACCTCTACTTTATTCTTTCTTGTTTATAGCATTCCATTTTTTTTTTTTTAACTTCTAGGTCATATGCATAGTGGCCCCTTTTTGAGCCATTTCTTTTCCTATACAAAGTAGACGACCAGTTGCACTGCCTGAAACTCCTACTCATTGAGAAAAATTTCCTCACCACTAACTTTTAAGGATACACTATAAATCTAAAATGCTTCTACTATCCATGTTTGGCTCTCACACAACCCTTCTGGAAGCAAAATTGGGACTGTTTTCTCCTCTGTCATACGTATCCTGTAGTTGATACTCTGTTCAAGCCAGGACCCAATAGCACAACAGAAAGGTTTCAAATGGCATGTAGGTCTCTCATTGAATGTGACATGACATCCCCTCAGAATTCTAGGGATCTGTGTTATGATTCTCCCCTCAGGATTGTCACAAATTTTATGTGGTATTTTTTTCCCATCACTGATAGTTCCAACACCAGAAGGTGTAACCCAGGTGGTAGGAATGTTACATTTTAGCTCAAATCCTTGCAGAGCTTTTTCTTCTTTGGGCTTCACTCAGATTTGTATCAACCAATAAATTTCCGTTAACTAATGTTTTGCGTCAACCAGTACATGTCTAGTTGTTGAGTGAATATATTCCCTTTTAGAATTTATAAAGACCCAGGAGGACACTGTTTCCTTTTTCTACAAGGAGGTGCAGAATGCAATCATTTATCCTTTTACTTAGGACTTTTCAAATTGTTATGAACAGGCTGGTTTCTTAATCTTCACAGGATTTATCTCCCACCCTGTGAAATGCATGTGTTCTACCAAGGCCTCCAGAATGTTAGCTACCTCTTACTCATCTGGCACGATCAATGTAATATCATTGATGTAATGGATTAATGTGAAGTATTGTGAGTTGTCCAGATGGTTCAGATCTCCTCAGACTATATATGACAGAGGGCAGAAGAGTTAACATAGCCCTGGGGCAAAATTGTAAATTAATATTGTTGTTGAATCCATGTAAATGTGAACTGTTTCTGATTGTCTTTTCTGATTGAGATGGAAAAGAACACATTTTCCAGAATAATGGCTTCATACCAAGTTCCTGAGGCTATATTAGTCTGCTCTAGCAAATATACTACATCTGGCATGGCAGCTGCCAAGGGACTGTTACTGGGTTAATCTTGCAGTTATCTTCCAGGATCCATCTTGTTTCTCTAAGTTTCAGACTAGTGAATGAAATCCTAATATTATGAGAACAAATACCTTGTGTCCTTTAGATCCATAAGGGTGAAACTTACCTCGAACCCCATATCCCACTCCTAGGATTTGATTCTTTTTTTAATCTTGGTTGAGGGTTATAGCAAACTGGTTCAATAACTTTCTCTTGGCCTCATTCCCTATGATAGTTCTTCCCCAAGTCACTGAAGATCCAGTAGAGATATTATAATGACTTTCAAGTGTTGTTCTTGGTGCTTCATTGAAGGACAAGAAAAATGACCATTAGTGAAAACACTATAATTGACACAATACATTTGACATTAATGATCGTTCCATTTATTTGTTTATGACCTGATACAATATGCCCTCACACTCACCATGAGATTGTCTCTGGATATCAATGTCAACTTAGATCCTGTGTACAATGGTTATCAAAATTCTCAATGCAAATAGCCATAGTTATTTTGAGGAAGAGCTAGAGTAATGATTCCCATGTACTCAGAAAATAAAATCATGGGAGCCTTCCTCCTAGAGACTGGAACACATTTTCCTGGAAACTGGATCAGGTCTGGAACTGGACAAGGGATGATGAATTTTTATTCATGTGACTGTCCTCATCCTCCTGGTCATCTAAACTTGAATAGCTGGTACAAGCTGAGAAGTACTCTGCTGGCAGCCTGGATATTTTTCCCCTATGGATTCTGTGTTCTGCTTACCTCTCCATGACTCTCTATGGGTCCAGCTTCCTTGTGTATTATTCTGATATAGCATTAATTCAACCCACTTGGGTTCTGACAGTTAAGCACAGCCACTCATTTTCTATTTTGGAGGAGGCTCTATCATTCACACTGATATCAGTAGGCCAAAATCCATAACAGCCTCTTTTTCTTCAAGTCCTGGTCCAGAGAGCTGCCATCAAATACTGATGTTGGTAACATCCCCTTTGTACATACCTCATGGCCTCCATAAATGGTATGTCCACTGGCTTTCATGTCGAACATGATTATCTACTAGGTCTGTCAGATGTACATTGAATACCCACCTTGGCATGGTCCTGCCCTTCTACCTCCTTCCCATGGGATTTTCATGACAATTTTGGTATATTACTTTTACTTTTTTTGCATCATAACTTCTTCCATGTTTCTAGGAGCCATTATAATATGGCATTCCCTTGGGGTAGACACTTGCTAGTTAAATTCTGTACTTTGGGAAGACACACTCATCGATGATAAACACTTCCTTATCCACTTTAAGATTCCAATACCTTGAATAAGTACTCTCAGAATCCAGTCCTGCATGCACTCATCCAATCCCAGCTAGTATAGTTCATTTGGATTTAGTAGGTCCTTTGGGGTAATGACCATCTCATCTCACCTGGCTGATGCTGTGACTGTATCAAAGTTTCAGGTCTAAGGCCAGGAGGAAAAGGTAGGGCAGATTCTGAGGCAGATACCATTATCTCAGAGGATAGAGGACTTTGCACTGACTGCCGTTCAACAGGGATGTCAGCAAGTGATAGCTGTTAATTAGGAGGGTAAGTCATATCATAGGCTCAGAAAACTCAGAGTCTAGGAAGGCAAAAGTTCTTGGGGCATGTTCCCAGATGTATATATCTTGACCTTGGCTTTAATACTTACACTTTTTTTTTGTTTGGCCAATCTATTAAATCCAGAATTTAGGCCTCTGCTTTCTTCAACCTCTCACTAGAGCTGATGCTAACTTCTTTGTAAAAATTAAAGAGACCCACTGCCTTCTATGTCTATCTTTCAAATCCCTATTAACTAATCTTCAGTTTGTCCCCCTCCATGGGTCAATACTATACCATAGAAATATAATGTTAGCCACATGTATACTTTCAAATATTTCTAGTAGCCACATTTTAAAAAGCAAAACAGAGCAACAAATTAAATTAATTTAATATGTATTTTATTTAATTCACTATATCCAAACTGTTTGACATACAATCAGCATAAAAAATTAATGAGACATTTTGCCTTTCTTGTACTGAGTCTTTAAAATCTGGTATGGATTTATCCATTCTTTGCATCTCAGTTTAGACTAACTACATATCCAATATATAACAGTGAATGTAATAGTGGTCATTATATTGGGAAGCATGGCTATACAGCACCAGAAGAGTTTAGCAATAGCTAATTCTCATATTCTTAATCTTAATATACTATTTTCTCTATACTTCTCAAGAACAGCAGTGACATCAGCTACTAGAGTATGTCCCTCTATCAATGCATCCTCACGATCAACCAAACTTCCAAAGGGGAAAGTTTTAATTGGATGTCACTTTGTGCCGGCTGCTGTCTGTGTTCCCTCTTACTAGTGATGGGTTGTCATTGCTTGCCAGGTGGCATGTGATCTAGATCTAAAACACACACTTGTCTTTCAGCCTGCTTTCTCAAACCTCTCTTGGTACTGCCACAGATTGGATTCTCAGGAAGGAGACCATGAGTTTGGGTACAAGATATTTATTAGAAAATAACACTTGTAAAAGGAAGAAAGAAGGAAGCAGGGTTGGTCAAGGAAAATTGTCATCTTGTAATGAGCATCTGACAAAGGTTTGGCCAGTCTTGGGGGGAATGGCCTAGAAATACAGTGGCGACCAGATTTAGCCCATGCCAGTGCAATGGCTAGGACTTATACTCCCCTTGTTCAGTCTTTGATGTGGCCTGTTTGAGCCAAGCAGCTGATCCAGCTGTGAAATCTTCACAGCAAGATTTTTCTTGAAGAAAAACGGGCAGCACATCTCCGTATCCATTCAGAGGCCACTGGTAGCCTTCAGGTGTAGAAACTCTGCTGTTGTAGGAGAAGCTGAAGACTGAGGGGAGGGGGTTGAGGAGAGGATGGTTGCAGAAAACATGGCAAATTGGTTTACTGGGAAGTTAAATTTAAAAAGCAGGGATCAATGAAGGGAAGGTAAATTCAAGACAGGATTCTTTTCTTCATTTTTAAAAGTAAGAAAATAAGAACACTATTGATTAAAATAGCATATAATTTCAGGAGGAAAGTTTTGGAGAGGCCAGAGGGATGTAATGCAAGCACAATGTGAAGGCCTAGACTTCGATAGGCTAAGAATATTATATTCACTGTAACAGTGAAGAAGGCAGAATATGGGTACAGACCAGACTAATTGGTAAGGTTTCAGGGTGAGAGGAAGAAAGATTTCCTAGTTGAATGTATGAAAAAAAAAGTTATCCACTAAGAAGGTGAATGGATATATAAGGGAAGGGAGGAGAGAGGGAAGGGACTCATGTGGGAGGTCTGAAGAAAAAGAAGTAAAAAAGTAGTGAGTATAAAAATTCCAGCATTATAAGAATTATTAAAAATTAAATTAAAATTTTACATATTATTGAGTTCTCATTTCAGTTGTGTGGTCATGAATTTGAATTCAGACTACATAGTAAGTAGGTAAACAAATACTTGTATTTAATTGGATTTTTTTAGTTTCCTAGATGAGTGTGACAAAGGAAAATTGGCCTGAGGGAATTAAAGTCTTTGGAAGGAAATTATTTTATTAGTGCATTTTGAAAACCAGTTTGAGTACAAATCAAATTAAGGACACAGTGGACTAAGCAATAATGGAAAAGTACTAGAGTTCCATGAAGGAGCAATGTATTAAGTCTTTTACCATTTCAAATATCTAATTATCAGTTCTCACTGGCTAATGTAAATACAAAGGGTTTGATCACTAGAAAAAGAGGAGGAAGAAGATGTTCATGACAGATTTTACCAACAGCACATTGAATTGGAGAATTTTTCTTATAAGTATGCAAGGAACAGAGTCACCCACAGATTGGAATCTTTAGATTTTGAATACCATGTGACAGCATAAAAAGAACATTAGATATTGAGGCAAAGCATACCTGGCTTTGAATCCAGCCTCCATTATTTTTTTATTCATTCACTCATTCCTTCTTTCTTTTTTTCATCAGACATTAATTTAGCAACTACTCAGTGCTAGGCAATTTTCAAAAGGCTTAGAAAAAAATTGAGAAGTTCTCCTCTCACAGGATTATATTCATTTCAATTCTAGAGGAGAAAGATCATACAAGAGTAAATAGGTGGGTAAGTCAGTACAGATATAGATGGTGTAATTTCAAATTATGGTAAGTGTTACAGAGTAAATTAAGTGGAATTAAGATGGGTCAAGGGTGCACAGCTACTGTGAAAGAAGGGGTTTAGAAAAGGCCTCTCTAAGGAGGTGACACTGGTGCCCAGATCTGCATGACAAGAAGGAATCCTACACCAAAGAAGTATTTCAATCAGGGGAGAAAGCAGCTAGCTCTGCCATCTCACATCAGGAACTAGAATTTTCTGAGCTGTGGTTGCTTCCTTAATAAATGGTGATAATATCCTCCTTTGCTATAAAAGTAAAAATGACATGTAGCACAATTACAGGAAAGAATGAATAATCACTGTTTTAGTCAGCTTTTTTGCTGCTGTAACTAAAGGACCCAACCAGCATAATTTCAGAGGAGGAAAAGTTTATTTGAGGGATCACGGTTTCAGAAGTCTCAGTCTATAAAAGACTGGCTCCATTCCTTGGGGCTCAAGGTGAAGCAGAATGTCATGGCAGAAGAGTGTGGCAGAGGGAAGCAGCTCACAGGCCAATCAGGAAGCAGAGAGAGAAAGATACAAATACATACCCCAAAGCCTCACCCCACTTGCCTTCAGTTACTACTCAATTAATCCTTATCAGGGGATTAATTCACTGATTGGGTTAAGGATCTCACAACCCAATCATTTCTCCTCTGAGCCTTCTAGCATTGTCTCACACGTGAGCTTTTGCAGGACACCTCACTTCCAAACCATAACAATCATGAAATAGGATTTGCCCTCAGTATTTCTTCACAAAGCAAGCAAAGTTCCTGGAAGATTTAAGGTAGATCTGATCTGCATGGTGTTCTGGCTCTTCCAGTTCACACCTGAGTCTCTGAGGAAGCTCTTGCACAGAGAGATAGCAGAAATGTTGGTCATTACATCTATTGCTTAAAAACCTCCAGAAAGTCAATGAAAGTTTTTTTTTTTTTTTTTTTTTTTTTTTTTAAATCTAGGCCTTGAGGAATGCCCCCTAGAAAAATATATTTGAGAAATATCTACTTTAATATACAAGTGTTCACAAACATGACAAATCTTATCCAATATAACTATTTCAGTAAACTTATTAAAAAGCTTTTAATGTGTTTCAATCTTTATTTTGACATGGTATCACAGTTTTAATGCAGTATCAATTCTATCCATGGTGGTATTAAGATTACCTAACTAAAAATTGCTGAATTTACTCTAAGGTCAGTGGCTCAAAGGAATATTGTAGATTGTACAGCATGCTGACATTCCATTCTCTGAGTAGAAGGAACACTGTGATTTTTAAAATGTCATTACAATATAATTGGACAGGATTTTTTAAAAGTTAAAGTAAATCAGAAAGCAGCCATTCAGTCCTAAAACACAAAAGAAAACTTATTGTAAGTACAGGAAACTCTTGCTTCCCCCAAAGTTGCCCCTGCCAGTTCAGCTAGAGTTTTAACAACTATTAATAGTGTATATTGCTAGCTTGAATAAATGAGAGTGTATTATTTCCAGTAACCTAAAGCAACTCATGGCTCATAATGAACTAACTTCATTTAGATCAGCCATCCCAGTTCACTGACAACAAAACTTTTTCGACAATCCTTTAAAATACAATAACCATTTGATAGTTTTAGTTTCCCTCCAAGCAAAACTTTTGTGTTTTCCTTGACTTGCTCAGCAATCTCTTCTTTAGCATCACAAGAAGGTTTAAGACTAAAATATCATTGATTACATTCTTTATCTATAACCAAGTTTCAGTGGAGTTCTTTAAAGTGTTGAGCTTCTACACACACACACACACACACACACACACACACACAAACAGGAATGCATACAATTTCTCATGTCAAATTGGACACGTGAGCTTTCTTTTAGCAGTTATATGTCATATATAATAATGGCATTACCATGAACTCAGAGAAGTTAATAGAGACATTTGTTTGCTTATTGTTGTTTATTACTGTTTTGTCTACGCCTTTGATAAAAGCAAAATAACTTTTAGATTTTAGGTAGTACTTTCTGATCATCTCAATTCATTACATTGCAAGGAGCTGGAGGCATTGTTAATTTATCTTTATAACCCCATGCCTAGTACAAAGCCTGAGAAATAGACAATGCTCAAGAACTCTTCTATGAATGAGTGAATGATTATAGCAACCTAGCTTATGTTGTTTCACCATGTGGGTGGCCCTTAAATCACTCTTTGGAAAGTGAGATAAATGAGATAGCTCGCTGAATTTCCATGGCAGTAAATTTCTAGAGAGGAGACCAAGGCCTATTATGTCTGTTTACTTAACTGCCTGGTGTAATGATGATGAGAGAAGTGTGATGATACAGGTTAATCAAAACCTCAAAGAAGCACGACTTTCCACCAGGGCCCACACGCTTCTGCAACACCAATAAATTGGAAACAAACAAGGAATGGAGGCAGAGGCATTTTTCTTCCCTGTGCAGCCATCACTTATCTTGTCAGTCCCCCTGCTGCTGCAGCTCTCGCACATGGAGATGTGTGTTTAATAAGCAATAGGTGCGAATCTTCCTCCGTGTGCTCCTCAATCACATTGCTGTTAAGGATCTAATCATGTAAATGGAGAGAACCATATATATATACTCTTATTAGGTTTTGCAAGCCAGTGATGAATTGACATGTATAGAAAACAGGCTACAGATAGACAGGTATTGTTATTGTCATTTTTATTTGCTTTGAGCTAATTTGGTGTGCATGGCTTTAAAAGCTTTAGAGAGTTTAAGGGGGAAAATCACATATTTCTTTGGATGTCTCCTACTCTGAAAAAAAAAAATCTCTCATTTCCCCTATTGTTCTTCTCTTTTTCTGAACTAAAGATATGTAATAAGGAGGGGGAAGTAATTATGCAAAAGATCCTACTCCTTTTCACTTTAATGCTTTTTGAAGTTCAGAACTAATACTACCTTGGATTGCACAACAGATGAAGTACATTCTCTTGTTTATTCAGAAATCATTCAACTATAGTAGAAAGTATAATAAAAACTCTTTTGATCTATATGTGTAGAATACACCTGCAGGCCTGAGCCATCTGTGTGACTGATAGCTCCCTAAACTCTCTTCTCAAGCTGAGTTTCTTCATCTATAAAATAGGGAAAAATTCTACCTGGCACCATGATTATAGGAAATAAGAAATATATTTAAATCACTTAATTGCTGCCAAAATGTTTGTTTTCATCTGCACCAAACCTCACTGATGACAACAGGACAAGTGCCTCCCTACTCTAAGTCCTTCAAAACAGAATCTGAAATACCCAGAGGACAGCATCAAGAATTTGAAGTAATAGTGAATTTCAAGAAGTTTGAAACATCATCACACATACATTTCTTCTGTTTTGATTGGATTCAAGTCTTGATTTTCAGAATGTTGCAGAGTGCTTTTCCCTTTTAGAGTTTTAACTTTTTGATTTGGGGTAGTGGTGTTTCTGGGGAAGAAATTGGTGTGTTTTATTTTTCTCTATGAAAAGTCATATGATACTATGTGTAATATGTGTATATTTGTGTAAGAATTAAGTAATGTCAGGTAAAGTGGAAAAATTAGTGAGAGATGACCAATCTCCTTTTGTTGGTACATTTTTAAATTTATAAAATGAGAAAAAAAAATCTCCTTGGAAATCTGGGTGCTTCCTTCTTAGTACTCATTATTTCCCTTGCAGATGGACTTCTGTGGTGTGAAAGTTATGCCAGTGGGAAGTAGGAGCAAATCTTAGTAAGAGACACTCTGCTACCTGCATTGTCCCTGCTAAATATCAGAACTGCATTTCCAATCTTCAGTTTGGTCTCCTGGGTTGAAGTATTGATTTAAAACCTTTGAAACAGTTTGTCACCTTAGACTTTGTAAATGCAAGGAAAAAATATAAGCTGAGACTAATCTACACCATATAATAAGAATCAGAGCATGGTAGGCAATTGAATTAAACATGAACATTTCCTATTAACTTTTGTTTCCCTTGAAAATAATTATTAAAACATGAGATTTGATACTTATTAAAATAAGTATCATTATCCTCTACATTTTCATCCATAATGTCTATTTGTATCCACTCCTCATCTGTCTTTTCTTAGGACTTTTTATTGTATTGCTGATTATTTGATTGATTTATATTTCCTTACCTATTATTTGAAATATTTAAATATTTTTCCATAAATGTTTGAAGTTTGTTGTTTGTTTTTGTTTTTGGGTTTTTTGTGTGTGCTGGGGTCAGGGATACTGGGGATTGAATTTAGGGGTACTCGACCACTGAGCCACATACCCAGCCCTATTTTGTATTTTATTTAGAGACAGGGTCCCGCTTTTGCTTAGGCTGGCTTTGAACTCACCATCCTCCTACCCCAGCCTCCTGAGCTACTGGTATTACAGGCGTAGCCACTGTGACCAGTCCAAAGTTTGTTTCAAAATTGAAAGTCTTTTAAAGCCATATTTTGGTACCTAATTGCATAGAATGTATATGTTTTCTAGTAACTTTTTAAAGTATCCTATATAGTATTTATCTCAAAAATATATAGCTGGGCATGGTGGTGCACATTTGTAATTTCAGTGAATGGAAAGGCTGAGGCAAAAGGATCACAAATTTGAGGTCAGCCTTGGCAACTTAGCAAGACTCTCTCAAAATGGTGATGATTGTGATAATAATGATAATAATGGACTAAATATGTAGCTCAGTGGTAGAGCACCCCTGGGTTTAATCTCCAGCACTGAAACAAACAAACAAAAAGATTGATATTTAATATAGTACTTAAGTTTGTGTGGTATACTGGCATTATAGAATAGTGATTAAGAATAATGATTTTAGTGCCCCAAAACATCTACATCTAGATGTTTTAGCATGTATTTGTCTCATAATCCAAACAGATTATTTAAATACTCATTTTTTCTTAAAATTCCACTAAACGGGGATTATAAGAGAAACACTTTGTACTACTACCATGAACATTAAATGAAACGATGTATACAAGTTGCCTACCAAAATTCTAGGAAAACAAGAAGTTCTCCATAAGTGTGAACTAGTGTTTGTACTATACTACACTATAGCAATTTTCTAAGCTGGTTTATGGCTCTGGTATAGGAATATGTAGATTATTTAAGAAAAATACTTAGTAGGATATTTTTGGTTTTTGTTTTCTCTCTCTTTCTCTCTCTCTCTGTTTAATTTTTTGCAAGATTGGGTTGTGGCTATTTCCAAAAGAATTTTGAGTTGAAACTATTTCTTATATTGCATAGATCTACACATTCATTTGAGAGTTTTATAACACAGTATAGCAATCCTTATTAACATAGGACATTACAGTTTATTATAAAGAGAGAGAGAAAAAATAAACAAAAAATCCCAGATAATGAGGATTCCAGTTGCAGCAGGAAAGAGAGAAAGTTAATTTTTAAATTCAAATGGTCCTTAGCTTTAGGAATTAAATGGTTTAATATTTTGTAATATATTTTCTTAAGAGTTTCAGTATCACCTTCTTGACCAAACATAAGTCCTTAGCTTTAGGAATTAAATGTTTTAATATTTTGTAGTATATTAAAAATTTCAGTATCACCTTCTTGGTCAACTATAATCAACAATTGATTAAAATGTATGGGCCAGGAGGTAACCCTGTTCTCGTAAAGAGCGAGGACTTTGTTGTGACATGATATTTCATGATACATCTTATAATTATTTATCATCCATTCCAGTACTAAGATTCTTGAGTTATACCTTGCTTAATTTTCAAAATAATAATGGAAAATTCATGATAAATATGAGGCAGATGTTTTGCACACAGAGTTATTGTTTAAAAAAAAAAAAGCAATAGATTGAAATCCTTACACCATTTTGAGAATATTCTCAATCATTTTTATTTGGATAATGAGAAGTTGAGAGGTTGGCAAAAGCAATTATTCTATAGTCATTATTTTTTCATTAACCACTTAATTTCTGTTTGCTTTTCCAATGCCTATTACTGAGAACATGAATAAAAATTTGCCATTTAAATAAACCAGGTGCACACACATTTCAATTCTGTGCCTATTATATATTACAGCAGGCAAGTAGTTAAGCATTTTACAAAAGAAACATGAGAAATTATAAATATTGTTTGCAAACTGTGATGAGCTTGCAATGAAATCTCTAGCTAAATACAACATTCCAATTATCTCTAAAATTGTGTTAGTGTTTTGTTTTCTTTGAAAGTGATATTCAAAAAGAGTGTACAGCCATCTCTATGATTCCACATGTGAACCTAAATTGGATGGTATCTAAATATGCAGTATGTCCACACACTGTACCATGAGACCAGACACTGGACCATGGCCAGCAGATCTCTCAGAATTGCATTATATGCTTGACATCTGTTCTTACTAATTAATTCACCTTGCAACATTCATAGTGGTTGGGAATATTGGCAACAGAACCTGTGATGGCAATTTATTATCAAGTTTATAACACATGAATAAATAAACATAGCCTAAGATTAAGTATAATACTCCTAATAATTGTTTCCAAATATTACACAGAAAACTTGTTAAATATAAATATGAGAAATGAAAAAAATACATTCTAGACTCATGATTCCTCTCCCTGATATCATCAAGCACTGACCTTTTCACTTGACTGATACCTGATTCATTATTTCACTTTAATATATTCATATGTAATAAAATATAAGAAATTTAATAAAACATTACATGTCATATTTTAATATAGTCACCATGAATACAAATATGATGATCACTAAGTTTTAACTAACAGAGAAAATATAAAAACATATTCAATTAATTTAGCATGTTTATTGAACATCAATTATGTGATAGAAACTGTCCTAGGCACAAGGGTGAACAGTGACCAAGCCTGAAAAAATTCAAGGAAATTTTATTTTAATGAGAGTATGAAAAAAGCAAAACACTTAGGTAATTCATATAACATGTTAGAAGTTGATAAGTTCTATAAAGGAATTTTTATCAGGGACCATGGGAAGGTAACATTTGTAAGTAAAATGATTAGAGAAGACATTTTTAATGAGCTGACATTTCGGCAGAGTAAGGAACCCAACAGCAGCAGATGACACTTTAAAGGAATGGGGAGGGGAAGGCTACTGTCAGCCACTAGAAGGACATTATCTTTCTTCTGAGTATGCTTATTTATTATTCTACAGGGGCTATCATAGCAAAAGATCACAAACTGGGTAACTTAAACAATAGACATTCATTTTCTCGAAGTTCTGGAGAATGGAACTCTAAGGTTGAGGTGCTGCTTAGATGGTTCCTAGCAAGGCATCTCTTCTAGACTTGCACACAACTCTCTTCTTGAGGTGTCCTCCTATGACCATTCCTTAGTGCACAAGGGGAGGTGGTGGGGGGAGCCCTAGTGTCTTTTCCTTTTCTCTTAAGGCCACAGATGCTATCAGATTAGGGCTTCACCCTTATGACCTCATTTAGTTATTTATTCCCTTAAAGGAATTATTTTAAAAAACAACCACATTTTGCTGGATTAGGACATCAGCATATAAAGTGGGGGGTTAAAATTCAGTCTATATAATTCAATCCATTATATTCTTTCCTCTGACTCCCCCAAATTATATTTTTCTTAGTTTTGAAATGCATTCACCCATCCCATGGCACCAAAAGTGTGTAACCATTCTCCCATCAAATCCAAGTTTCAAAGTCTCATCTATATAATACCTAAATCTGATATGGGTAGAGCTGTAGATATGACTTATCCTTACCAGCTGTGAGCCTGTGAAACAATACAAGTGATATATTTGCCAAATATAATAGTGGGACAGGAATAATATAGATATTCCCATCCCAAAAGGGGAAAATCACAAGGAAAAAGCCAAGTGTCCCAAATAATTCCAAAACCTACCAAGAAAAATTACATTAGACCTTAAGGCCCAAAAAATATTCCTCTTTGGCTGGATGCTCTGCCCTCCAGGCACCATGAGGCAACAGCATGACTCTTGACACTGGAATCTGGAAAGTGACCCTACTCTCTGAAACTGGGGAGAAAGCACCCTTGTTCTCTGATTATGTTCCAGGACTGTGGTGACAGAGGCAGCCCAGATGATCTCTGAATCACCTCTGTATAAGGTAATCCTTCCCATTTTTGAAGAATAAAGCATGTTCCCCTCTTTGTAGCATACCTCTATGCCCTGTCTTTGCTTATTGTCAGACAGATGATTAAATCTTCTGGTAATCTCTTTATTGAGTGATTGTTCAGCAACATCCCTGTGGTTTCCAGAACATATTTTGTCACATTTTTGCAATATGAATAGACTGATATTTTTCTAAATCTTTAAGTTCCGGTATGTTTTTATTTAATAATAATTTATTTTTCAGTTTGTATCTTTGCTCTGTCATGTTACCATGAACAGGATAGAACCAAAGCTCCACCTTCAACATACTGCTTAGAAACCTCTTTGGCTAAATTTCTAGTTTTACTGCTCACAATCTCTATTTTCCAGAAAACTTCAGAACATAATTCAACCAAGTTCTTCATTGCTTTATAACAAAGATCTCCTTTCTTCCACTTCCCAATAAAATGTTCCTCAGTTCCCTCTGAGAAATAACCACAAGCACCTTTACTGTTCATGCCAGTATTCTATTCTTGGTGATATATTTATTCTCCAAAGCATTAATTTTCTCTTTGCTCTCCTCTTCCAGAGCCCTCACTAGAATCATCTTTACATTTTTTCTACCAACAACACAATTCAGACCGTAACAGATGAAAACCATTAGAATATTTTGATTAGAAGGGCGATATAATCTAATTTACTCTATCAAAATTACTATTATTTCTGCGTTGAGAATTGATTGCAGAGAGTGTGGATGCCAAAAAGGAAGAACCATTTGGATGTTCTGAAGATAGAAAAATAGATTTGCTGGTGTTGGAACTAGAAAGTGCCTCTAATTTGCTTAAACCCAATGGAGCCAATTAGAAGCACCAGTTACCATAAATTGAGATGAGGATGGCTGATATAACAAGTTAAAGTGGGAATAACAATAGTTCTGATGAGACATGTTACAGATGAAGTATATATTAGATACTCAAAAGGAGATATTTAGCAGGTAGTTGTATAGCTATGCTTATAATTCAGGGGAACAAGCTAGAAGAGCTCGGCATACCGTTCAGGAGAGAGTAGTCTGCCTTAGGCTTGGTATGGAAAAACATGAAATTTTGGAGGATCACTAAAGGACTGATATAGATAAGAAGGAGATCCCAAAATCCATCCCTGAGATGCCCTATTGTCAGAAAATCAGTAAGATAGAGAAAACCTTCAGAGCAGACTGTGCAGGAGAAGCCAGGGAAGTTATTAAAAACTAGGAGAGTGTGATGTCCCAAAATCAAAGTAGACAAAACGTTTCAAGGAGAACAAGGTGAAAAACTATTTCAAATGTTGTGTAATAGAAAAAATAAAATGAGAAGTGAAAACTAGCCCGTGGGTTAAGTAATATGTATGTCATTAGGGAATAGCAGGAGAGAAGGTAATTGTAGAGGAATAGCAGTGGTGAAAGTTTAGTTAGAGTGAAATCTGGAGACGATGGTATGAAATCAATTGGAGTCTTAAGTATAGACACTATATTGAGGCATTCTACTGTAAGATTAGTATTTGATAGTATTTGAAGGTAGATGAAGGCTGGAGATATTGTTTTTCTCTGTTTTTTTTTTTTTTTTTTTGAAGATTAGAGAAATACAACACATTATAGGAACAATTCAATCAAGATTAAACATAGGATGATGCAGGGGACAATGGAAGAGCTACTGCAATGAAGACTTTCAGGAGTTTAGGGGAATGGGCTTAGTGAGCAAGGAAGAATGGGCCTGCATAGGAACAGAGTCATCCCTGCTGACAGGGTAAAAGACAAAACCTAAAGGCACAGAAGCTTACATGTAGAATGAAAGCAAATACGTTGATTGAACATGGATTATGAGGATATGAATAGTAAGATATAGGGATAAGAAAAAGGAATGTGTAGAGAAAAACACCAAGAGTTTTGAGTAACTATAATATACCAGGCATTCTCTTAATGATTGAGAACACACAGACCAATACAAGGTCTTTTCTCCTACCCACAGAAGACTCAGTTAATGAGGAGAGCAAGTGGAATATATATCTATTAATACAGGTTGGTTTCTTAAAATAGTAGGTGCAGCTACTTACCTAAACTGTATATCCATCCCACCTATGAGTACATTCACACTTATGAAATAGGCATGGAAAGGGATTGAAAGAGGAGAGTTTCAACACATTCTTAGCTCTGCGAGCTGCTGATTTCTTTATACTATATGCTCCTTTTCTCAAGATTTGTTTCATTCATCTCTATTATTTATCTTTTCTACCTTTTTAGTCCAGAAGGAAAAAAAAAAAAAAAAAAAAAGGGCTTTAGAGTCAGAGCGCTTTAGTTTGAATTCTACATCTTATGTCCCCGGCTAAGTGATCTGAGCAAGTTCATGCATTTGCCTCAATCTCCCAATCACCAAAATGGGAAAACAGTGTCTCCCACAATTATTTTGAAGGTATAATTCTTTTTTTTTTTTAATGTTTAGTTGTAGTTGGATACAATACCTTTATTTTATTTTTTTTTTATGTGGTGCTGAAGATGGAACCCAGTGCCCCACGCATGCAAGGCAAGCATTCTACCACTGAGCAACAACCCCAGCCCATGAAGGTGGAATTCTTTAATACGCATAAGTACTTAGAAGAGTACCTGGCAGATTGTGAATGTGCCATCAATATTGTTATAATTAATCCATTTCTTTCAATATGCATTTTTTAATTTTATATTTTCCATCTCTTAGTTTCATCACCTTCCTTTTTCATCTTTTCTTACTCTTTAGTCAGAGTTCTTTTTTAAACCTTTCCCTCTTCATCTTCTATTTTGCACTTAAGATGATACTTTTCCATGGATTTTCCCTTTAATATCAACTATTCCTACTATTCCTAAGGGTTTTTAATTTATTTTATTTTATTTTTTTTTTTTTTTTTTTTTTAGTTTTGCTGTTTATGTTTGAGCTAATGAAGGACCTCTATACACCATCAAGTCTGATTCAAACTTGTGAATGGGCTGGGGTCAGTGGCAGTGGCAGAAAGCCAATCATAGCTTCAGGGGTTTGGCTTCTCAACAGTTCCAACCTGGATGTGCTCTGTTTGTCTATGAAGGAGACTACCCAGTGTGCAAGGGTGAGAATATTTGACTTGTTGTGTCCTTTAACATTGGCCATTGATCGAAAGACTCATATATTTTTTTTTTATTATGACAAGAAATGACACCTAATGAAAAAAAAAGCCAAGATTTTATGCTTGAGCACCTTCTACAACTAGATACTACAGTGAATTGGGTTAAACAAAATAAGCCCAGTTTATTTTTCCTAAAGATATTCAATAAAAATGATCAGTGCAAATAGAAAATTTATGATTAAATTTATGGTGCAGTCTATATAACCAGAGGAGATCTGCCCAAGAGTGTTGTTTAGAAGGAAATAAAGACAACTAAATAAATTAAGAGACATGTATACATTATTCAGAACCATTTGAAATTAAAAAAAAAAAAAAAACAGGAATCAGAAAAGACTGCTGAAGCTATTCAGTGCAAGAATATTTAAATACTAGTTCCATAAAGGTATAATTTATCAAGTACGTAATTTATGTCAGGTAATGTTCTATTTCTGTACATATATTATCTTACATATTCTTACAAAAAGTGCTATGATGTTTATTCTGTAATCATCCAAATTTTACAGAAGGAAATCAAGAATCATAAAATTTAAGTCATTTATTCAATGTCAAACAAACAGTAGGTACCAAAGTCATTTTATTTATTTATTTTTTGCAGTACTGGAGATTGAACCCAGGGGCATTCTACATTGAGCTATATCCCTTCCCTGCCCCCCTTTTTTTCTATTTTTATGTTTGAAACAGGATCTTGCTAAATTACCCAGGGTAGCGTAAAGCTTGCAATCCTCCTGCCTCAGCTTCTCAAATCACCAAGATTGCAGGTGTGCACCACCAGGCCAGGCTGCACCAACATGTTGAGGAAGCTAAGACCAGAGTCCATACTTTTATGTGCATATGGTACATTTTCATTGTTAATCTCATTACCAGGACTCAGTGGCTTAAATCCTTTTGAATAGGCAATGTTTTGGGTCTGCTAAGCACAGGCTTTTGTAAAAAACAGTCTTGGAGTGATATCCAGTTTTGCCACATAAGATCTGTTTGGTTTCAGATTTTTCTTAGAATTAGTTTAATTAATTTCTGATTCATATTCTGTCTGAGGTACTGTGAGTCATATTATTAAATGAGATAATAGATAGAAGTACCAACACAGTGCTTCCCTGTGAAGTATTCAAGAAATACTTTCTTGTCTGCTTCAGTATTCCCATCTGTCTGGAAACTACTGGGCTTGTCTGAAGCCCCTTGTTTATTCTTTAATGATACGAATTCTTCTTTTCACCATCTGACAAATATTTAATAAGCTCCAGTTATATAAGTGCCTACTGTAAAAGTGACCAATGCATAGGCTTTAACCTTATGCCCCTAATAATCTTTATCAGGCCACTGTATAAATCTATAGTCTCTAAGAAATTTTTCCTTAGCACCTCAAGCAAAACTGCTTTTCTCAAGTTACCCAGATCTTAATTTTTACTTCCTTTCTTAATACTAAGCAATGTACCTGCTTTCTTTGTGATGTCATCATGTAAATATACAGTCTTTGGCTCTCAAGGAGATTGTGAGGAAATATGACACTTGCCTTATTTAAGAGAACCTAGCACCTTCATGGTGGGTATCTACCAATTTTCTGATGAATAAATTTAACAAAATATTTTATTCTAGAACAGATTTTGAAAAATTCTTCCACCTAATTATATGCCACCTTGTTACAACAATAACAACAAAATAGTATTTGGCCACATGTTATGTTGCATTTAAATCCCTTTAACCTTTCTTCTGGCATGTCATCTCACGTTTTTTAGATTATTTGAACATGATAAAAATACACAACATCAAAATCTGTTACTGGATAATTTTCTCTTCTTCAAAAAAGAGCAATAACCCATGTGTGTGTGGGGGGGTGGCGCATGGGATAAGTGGAGGAACTTTGGATGGGGTGAAGGGGAGGGGAGAGGGGGCAAAGGGGTAGGAAAGACAGTGGAATGAGATGGACATCATTACCCTAAGTACATGTATAATTGCACAAATGGTGTGACTCTACTTCATGCCCAACCAGAGAGGTAAAAATTCTGCTCCATTTGTGTACAATGAATCAAAGCGCTGTCATGTATAACTGATTAGAACTAATAAATAAATAAATAAATAAAGAGCAATTGCTTTGTGTATAATCATCTCCAAAATTAAAAAACTATAACAAACTAGCTGATGATAGTGCTGTGCATTGACAGGGCATTCTTTTCTCAAAAACATAACTCCCCAAGGAGATGTGTAAATAATAAGACTTGTTTAGCACTGGGCTGAAATATGGCCCCAACTCTGCAATGCCTGCTGAGATGGGAGCAAAGAATACACGGGAGAGGCCTCCACATGCTAGCAATTGCTAACAGGCCAGTGAGGGGTGGGGGTGAGGGATACATGAAGGAAATTGGATTGGAATTCAGGTGAGCCAAATGTTAACAGTTAAGACATGGAACTATATTAATATGCAATCTGAAGAGCAAGATTGGCACCAGCACTGTTATAAATGCTAGATTTTGATGACCACAAGTTGGCTTCTCTGTAACCTACAAGCACATTCAGAAACGGACTGTTTCTCTTGGACTGACAGGGATTTGAAATGATCCCCAAAGTTCATCCTAGCCTATACTGTAAATGTTCTTTATTTCATAGTATATCATTAAAAAAAAAAAAAAAAAAAAAGCCTCACTCCTTCCTGAAAGGATGTGGACTTCAAAAATTTTGGGAAAATTCGTCTTTGTAATGCTTGCTTTGCCTCAATCTATTTGTTTGCTGTTTAGTGACACACACTATAGAACTGACTGGAAATCAACCTAGTGAAAATTTAATTGCTATTGTTTTTTCTCATTTTGTTATAGTTTTTCCTTATATTTGTTTTTTGTGATTGTTTTGGTTTTAAACAAATTATGATAACATTAATCCTCCCATTGAGTCATATGGGTTTAATGTTTTATATCTAGAAGTTATTTGCTAAAACTATGTGATAATTTTGTAGTGTGATTAATGCATATCACACCTGTAGTGGAGATGAAAGAAATAAAAAAAAAATGTTGAAGTCAGAAAACAGAAAATGAAAAACCATAGGGAAATGCAATTAGCAAGTAATTATAAAAAAAAAAAAAAGAAGAAGAAGAAGAAGAAGGAAAGGAAGGAAAAGGAAAGAAAGGAAGAATGGATTGAAAACAAATGGAAAAGCATGATGAGAAAGGAATCATTAGAAAGGACTATAAAGTTGGTAAACTAATGAGTTCAGTTAATTTTATATTAATTTCATTTCTATCAACAATTTCAGCTGATATTTGCAATTTCTGTTTAGTCTCTATTATAACAATTTCTATTAATAATATCTATTTACCACTCACTTTGAAAAACTGCTTCTTCATCCAAGCATCAAATTATCCCATTTACAAATTCATAACAACCTGATTAAATAAGAACCTTTGAATCTAGGTTTTTATTAAACTTTTAAAATTTTATGAAATTCAAAAAATACAGGTAATTATTAAAATAATATTGACACCAATGTTTCAATACACAGATTTCATCATTTGATAAAATTAATTCATTTTACTTTGTAAAATAGAAACAGTGTATAATATAAATCAAGCTAAATACCCTAGTTCCCTTTAGTGATCCCTCTGTTGGTATATAGATTTTATATTCATGTTTTTGCATTCTATCACATATATGTGTACCATATAATTTAAAGAATAGTATTACAGTTTTTCAGTGTTTTCATAGTATATTTTTATTACTTATTATTTTCCAATTTCAGAATCATAAATTAATTCTATTAAAATATTTTAAAATGTTAGCTTTGTTACTTGGACTTTTAATTTATGACAAATTAATTTTGAATATGATGTGAGGTCAGAAATTTACTTTTTAATTTTTTGCTTAAGAGTAGGCAATTGTTTACTGCCACTGACTGAATCCTTCCCTGACTTGTAATAAACCCCACTTTCACATTTCATACCTATGAATGTGCATGTTCTGTGAGTGTTGTGTATTGTTTGTGTGTATCAGCTTCATTTATTATGTAACTTTTCCTAGGGTTTTATTCTTAATATTGAGAATTCATAGGATAAGTTCTTTCTTTTATTTTCCTTTAAAGCTATTTGCAATGGCTCATCTTTCTCCTTTGTTCTTGAATTTTAATTAGGTAATCTTATTGAATTCTATGAAAAAAATGATATTTTTATTGTAATTACATCAAAGGTATAGATTTATTTGGGGAGAAATTAACATATTTTCTGTAATTTAACTGAACTCTCTTATCAACTCTAATAGTATGTAACTTCTTTTAAATATTTTACTATCATATTGTCTATCAGCAATGCCTTGTTGGCAACTTTGTTTCCAGTACCTACATTTTCGACTTGTTTTTAAGCCTTAATGAACCAGCTAAGAACTCAAGTACAATGTAAAGTAGAAGCAGTAAAAGTGGGCTTACATATCATGTTTCATGTTTAATGAAACATGTCTAATACTTCACAACTAAAGAAGGTGAATACTATGGATTTTTATTATATGCTTAAATCACATAATTATTTTTTTTCTAGTTTGCAACATTTTGTTATAAAGTATAGTATTCTTTTATAATGCTTTCTCTACATATATTGACATGACTATAAACATATATAGGTATATTTCTCCTCCATTTATTTGTACAAAGTATGAGTATTAGTAAATTGTTAAATAATCTCTTCATCTCTGGAACAAGAAATATTACTTAGGACTGATTTTTATAAAGAGTGCTGGATTCAGCTGATGCATTCAATATCATTATTTAAAATTTTCTGTATTCATAGATGAAATTACTGTTCTTGTAGCATTCCTCTCCCTATTTAATATCACATTGCATCAGTTTCATAAAATGAATTGGTAATGTTTTCCTCATTTTATTTTGGGGAATAGGTTAATAGTATGAAAATTATTACCCTAGAGTTTGATTCTTGAATCTTCATTTGAGTGATTTATATAATGTAGAGATTATTTCTTTAAATATTGGTTGATCTTTTCTATAAAACTGTGTGAGCCTAGTATGTATTTCTTGCTAATAGAATATTCAAATCAATAGTTCCTTATATAGGCAGACTGCATTCTCTAGAGTATCTCTGTTCAGTTCTCCTCTACTTTGCATTTCTGTCATCTACAACATGTGATTTCCAATTTCTAAGGGGGTGTGCCTCAATCTGTAGGAAATACCATGCAGGATCAACCATGGGAGATTTTTGTGGGCCAAACCCGAAAGTAGCACAGATCACTTTTGCTCATATTTAATTGTTTAAAATAGTCACCGCAAGGGATTCTGGAAACTGAATCTAGTTGCATGCAAAGAAGAGGAATTGAACTTGGTGATCAATTAGCAGCTTTACAACATCAGAAAAAAAAAAAAAAAAAAAAACTATTATATTTCTCTACCACAAAAAAAAAGTTTATGCTTCCGCCTACAAATATTGCCTAATACTCTTTTTAAAAAAATGCTGCTCAGTAACAAGCAGATAGCTTGGCCCCTTAAAGTACTACTTAAGTGTCAGATCTCCCAGCTTGATTCAAACAGTTTGATAGTACAGTCACAGCACAATTCTTCTGAATCCCTACCAAAAGCACAATATTATGTACATAATAAATCTTCTCATCACCTGGCAACTCTGCTGTCATTTTGTATATATTTTCTTTAATAAAGTAACTGGCAAAAATCAACAGTAGTCACTGCTGTTTTTGCAATATGCTTGAAAGGCAGGTGGTCATCCCATCTCTGGAAATTTAAAATAATTCAGTGATAAATGTGGAATAAAAGAGAAACTGGGGCAGAGAGTGTGTGGGTTTAGTTGTTTGGTGAAATGGGATGAGAAGGGCTCTTATGTTACTCATCAGCTGAGAAACATATTTCCATCTGTTTATACTAACACGTCAATCTGGACTCATACACTGTGACTGCTATAATGTACCCAAACTCAGAAAAATGTGCTTAGGTATAAACACTGGATGTAATTTTCATATAATGGGAGAAAGGCAAACATAAAACTAACCAATGGAATTTTCAAGTAGCAGAAAATAATCTTTTCCTTCCATAAAGATATTAATCAAACTTTCTTTTCCATTCCAAGAATTAAGAAATAACTGATTTGGGCATATTAAGTTTTAAGCCTTCAGAGAGAACATAGTAAATAGCCACTTATGACATGTTTGCTTTCAAATTTGTTTGTTTGTTTTAGCAAGGCTTAACTCAAGGTCCTCTATAATTTATTCCCATCCAGCCATTTTAATCTTGTTTCCAACTAAGTTTCGTTTATGGCTAAACTGCCTGATCTACAAACATGGCCTATGTGTTTACATAACTGTTTATTTCCAGACACTGATCTCACAATTCTCATCCTCCCAAGCACAGTTATTTATTATCCCAAGCTGAGCTGAAATTTCATCTCTTCAACCAAGCCTTTTCTGATTCTCCTCCACTGTCTGCCTTTCCTCTGCCTATTCCCGATTACAACTAATCATTCTCTGTCCTAAAATTTCATAATGTTTTTCTATGACACTTATAATCCTTAGGCTATTCACTTTATTTTTATTGATGATATCATTTTCTCACTTAATTAGGCCCTAGACTTTTGGAAGCCAATACTATGCCTTTGATTCCTTTTCATAATCTCAATTCCTGCTAAGACATAGTTGGAACACTATAGCTTATTCCATTATTACTAAATATTTTAATATTTATTAAATAAACAAATTTTACCATATATTCCTTTTTATTTGAGTTTTTATGTATTTACTTTATTTTTAAATTTTTAATTTTTTATTTGTTTTAATTATTTATACATGACAGTAGAATGCACCTATGCACTCATACATTCTTTCATGTGTACAGCTAAAGGTTATAGATTGCTGATAAACATTTAATAACAATTTCACCAAATAAAAACCATGATTTGTATCATTTTTCATTGTCCACGCTAGAAACACACCCACAGCAGCCAATTTCAGGTCACCACCATGACATCACTACGCATAAATTTGAGAGGAGATTTCAGTAGCATACCAGTACTTTTACCTCCTAGGTATAATACAAGCAAATAACCTCAAGAGAATCGACAATAGGAAAATGTAATAAAATATCTAGGAAATTATACATTCTGAGTTTTTATAACTTTTTCAAAATTACAAATTATGTAACTTTAATGTTATATAATTTAAATTTAGTAATGGCTACACTTAAAATGCAACTTAAGAAATTTTTGAAAATCTAAAAATTATCTTTCACATACTAGAACAAATTAGCTCTAGAACGTTGCTGGGTTTCTTTTCTTTCTTTTTTCCCCTTCCTTCCTTCCTTTCTTTCTTCCTTCCTTCTTTCCTTTCTTCCTTCCTTCCTTTCTTTTTTTATTTTTTCTTTTTTCCCTCCCTTCCTTCTTTCCTTGGTACAGGGGATTGAACCCAGGAGTGCTTTATCACTTAGCTACATCCCCATTCCCTCTTATTTTATTTTGAGACAGGCTTTCGCTGACTTGCTGAGGCTGTCCGTGAACTTGCAATCTCCTGCCTCATCCTCCCAAGTCACTGGGCTTACAGGCATGGGCCACCACTCCTGGCCAATACATCCTATTTAAACATGTTTTTGCTTAAAAATACTGTACAAAGGAGAAATTCCAAACTTAGTATTTTTAGATGAAATAGAAGAAGATATTCCATTTCCCTCCTGTCATGGGCATATTCATCTTCCCTTCATTTTCTTGCTATCCCTCTTGTTTTCTCACTCTCTTCTCCAAATATCTACCAGTCTTATTGCCATTCCTGAACTTCTTTACTCATCACTTTAGTCCCTCATTTTCAGTTTCTAATAATGCTGGCCATTTAATGTTTTCATGGTGTATGATTCCAATTTAGTTCTTCACATATATATTCACAATGTAGCAAAAAGTAAAAAAATTGAAAAACTTGAAAAATTCTAACAGCATATTGGATTCAAGCACCCACTCAAAACAATAATCCCTTCTTAATGTAGTAATTTTCTGTATTCTCTTAAAACCTTTTGATGCCAGTGAGCTTATATTCTCTTAAAATGTGTCTTTTATGGTGAGGAGACTTCCTATTTAGGAAACTTCTTTAAAATGACCTGAAATCTGCCATTATTTTGCCCAATAGGTCAAAGTAAAATAAATCCACAATTCAATCATTTTCCTCCTTAGATTTCATATCATTATATAAACCTTCCTAGTTTATTCATTATTTTCTTCATGTGGCATTTTATCAGGGCACTTTACTATTCTGGTGGATCACCAAATGCAAGCTAACATGTCAGTCTGTCACTCTTGTGTTGATTATACCTGAAAGCATGACCTCTGGTAGTTACATCAGTAAATATGTCTCTGAGAGAAACATGCAGGTTATATTTAAAATTGAGTAAAGAAAGTGACCAAATGCAGATCCTAATTGTACTCCTCTAAGATTTTCCTTCATTTTGATAGGAAGCCCACCACCAATACTACTTGCAGTACCTTAACTAGTTAGGGTTCCATCTGGCTGTGTGAACACCTAGTCCACACATCATTTTATGGTTTGGATTTTCATTAAGTGCTTTCAAATGGCTCTAAATATATACATGTACTCAATATGTTCATAGAATTTCCTTCACCTGCGAAGCTAGTTAGCCTACCCATCAGGTATGTTGGGTTATTTTAAAATAGTTAGCCTCTCTATCTATCTAGGTATTTATTTATTTATTTATTTATTTATTTATTTATTTATCCCAACCTTCAAAGCAAAAATTAGATATAGTTTCTATTCTTCCATTTTTTCTTAAGAGCGAGAGCTGTGAAAAAAATGATAGTGTTTATGAGTTATAGGTGAAAATACAGAATAGAAGAGCCAATATTTATTGGATAGTTTGAGCTTTTGAACTTCCAGCAAGAAAAAAAGGGCTTGGCTTGTTTTGGGAAGATTTATCAAGATGATGAGACTGGAGTACTCCAAAGAAAAAAGTTCAGCAGGTTTCAAAGGCAGTTGCAGAACCCAGGTGCCTATGGGGATATGCTTTTCACTTTTCACTGCATTTTTAAGTTCTTAAAAATAGAATATGATACTATCTAGAGAGCCAAAGTAAAAAAAAAAAAAAAAACTATGATACTTTTAAAATGGGATATGAAAAATATGTTACGTACCTAGTCTTTTGGAGAAGCTCAAGCAAACCAGTGTTTCTACTCAGTACTCAAGGTTGTCGTTTGCTCTTAATGTATTTTAATTCAAAAGGGAGAAATTGTGAAGCGTTTCTGCTCTTCAGAATATAGTAATTAATATGAAAAAATGACTTCTTAATGAATGTGTTAAAGACTCAATCCCCAAATAAGAAACATTTAGAACTGATGAAAATATTCTCAATTGGTGTTTTCTAAGTAGTTACTTATATTATTTATGATCCCATAAATTACCCTGGGACATATATACACTAGTTCCTGTATTTATCTGCCTTCTCCAGAAGTATTTAGAAAAAAAGATTTTTTTTTCATGGCTAGAAAGGGGTTACAGGAATAATTTTAGATGTGACCAGCTGGGTAGTTCAGTCAACTTACAGCCATAAGCATAAGACTAAAGGATCTACAGATGGCTCCTGATCTTGCCCAACTCTGCACCTTCACACCTGTGCCACTCTACCTGAAATGCACATCTCCACTGAGAGAGTTCCAGCATATTATTCCAATAATTATCTTTGTATCTTCAATAATTATCTTTGTATCTTTCATACTTCTGTCTCTATTTGGTTTGGTTGAATTTCCCCAAACATAAACTTAATATTTTATGCATATGTCTCTCATAAAACTTGATATAATGAAATTTTTAATCTATTTCAATGTTTGTTTTCTAACATAATATATAACTTACCAAAAAACAGAAACTCTATTTTATTAAATTTTAAATCACTAACACCTACCACAGTCCTTTGTGCATAGCAAGTGATAAATGAAACTTTTCAAACCAAATGAATATTACATAAATCTGTGAGAGAAAGACCTTTTGAGGCTACACTTCCTATAATTAGGCTCTTCTGTTTATTACAATATTTGAATTAACAAAGACACATAATGATGTTATAAGACACACAGGCATAAATCATATCCAATGATATGTATCCAACTATGTAAGTAATATAAATATATAAGTACATATATATGAAATTCACTAATTATATATTTATAGGTATATAATTATATTTTGATTATATTGCT
This sequence comes from Tamias sibiricus, assembly GCA_025594165.1. Taxonomy (NCBI): domain Eukaryota; kingdom Metazoa; phylum Chordata; class Mammalia; order Rodentia; family Sciuridae; genus Tamias; species Tamias sibiricus. The sequence continues at coordinate 63,989,297 of CM046658.1, read as the reverse complement.
TCTATATTTAACTCAAAATATTAAATATGAGTCGCGAAATTTCAATATCTTTATCTGGGTCCTCTATAACATTTTAGAATATTTTATAAGGGTTACCTAAGAATACTTTCCCTACTAATGAAAATGCTTATTAGAATTTCACCTAGATATAAGACAATATATAATATTAAATGCACTTGAGAAAACCAAGCAGATAAAGAAATAAAAACTTTTTGTATTCAAGGCCAAGAAAAATTTAAGTATCTGAAATTATAAGTATCTGAAATTTTCAGTTTTGTGATTCATATTTAAATGTAAATCCCAGAAGCTAACCCCAGTATAAAACAATTTCTGTCAAGAGACTGCCTTCTTTTATCCAATGAATAATTTAAAACTCAACTTTTTTCATGTGAACTGTCTTATATCTTGGCAGTAGGCATAGTATTTCAATAATTTATATAATTTTGAATATAATATACTTAATGCCATAAAAGCAATTTCTTTGATATTGAATTATAAGAGAATGCACTTAGGCCACTATGACTAATGATCTAGGGGCCAGCAGCATGGCAAATTACCTTTTAACCCAATTTCAGAGAGAATCTGTATGTGTAACCATAGAACTGTACCATCTTCTGGAGCATAAACTGCATGATAACATTGGGTTGTAACATTTTTTAAAAATATAAATAAATCATTCTCTTTGAGAAAAGTAAATAGAGTGACATGATCATTAAAAAAGTGTAAATGATAATTGCATTTTTGGAAGCAAAGTATTAACATGAATCATGGTCTTATATAATTCAAGTTTCTGAGCTAAACCTATTAGAATTCTTCCTAAGACAGGGCTCTAGTCACTCTGGAGATTGAATCATGGTCCATGACCAGTGAGCAACCACATATTACTGTGATGATGCACTTCTCTTAGAAGAAATCCAGCAGTGTAACATGAAAATGGGTCTTCCATGGCAAAAGCAGGCTGAAGGCTTGCCAGGATTTAAGACAGAGATCATGACTCCCTGGCTGAATCTGGACCATTCAGGGTGTGCAGCATATGGTGAAGATTTTGTACACACATAAATCTACAGGCACTGTTTACTTTCATAGACTATGTAGATTTCTGTATTATGAAAAATTTCCAGCACGTGATGATGAAGTATCTTTGATAAGAGCCAGTTTTTTCTAATTCCCATAAAAGTGCCATTTGGGTTGACAACAGGCTAAATCCACAGAAGAGGTTGATAGAAAAAAAATTTAAAAATTTAAGTCTAAAGAGCTAGTAAAATTAGACTTCGATTTTCTAGTTGGAAATTAATAGTGGAATCTGCTCTCTTTAGACTGATGTTCTCCTCCAAGCCCTGTCACTCACAGTGTAAATATGCACAATTTGTCTTGACCCACATTACATTTTACATAATTATATATTGTATGTTCTTATCCATAGCTTTAAATATTTTAGTTTTTAATATAAGTAATCAGGGTTTTGAACAAGGGAGATTTTACCATTTGTTTCTGGAGTGTCTATTTTGTTCCATTGTCTATCTTGATGCCAACACTACTGTCTCTGTTGTAGCTTTATGAATTGTGAAGTCAAGTAGTATAAGTCCTTCAATTTTTATTATTCTTTATAACACTATGCCCAAACTTTATGGTTTTAAACAAGTACAACTATTTATTTTACTCACAAGATCATACTTTGGGCAATTTGGACATGATATGTAGGGCCTCCCTGGGATGACTTAAGCAATTAGAGCCTAGTTGAGCTGGAGTGCTTCCCAGGCTCCCTCTCTGTTTCTGTTGTCTCCGAATTCCTCTATGCAGCATCCCCATGTGGTATCTTCATGTGTTCTCACCAGCATGGTGGCCTCAGGGTGGTCAGACTAATTGCACAATGGCCCAGGCCTCCAAGAGTGAGCATTCTCAGAGAATAACTCAGGAGATCAATGGCATTTTCTATGACCCAGTTTGGAAGTGACACAGCATTCCTTCTTCCCCAACTCTGTTTTGTGAAATACCTGTGAGCCTACTCAAGTGCAATGTCAGGCATTGTGAAGGAGGGAAGTTGCCTGTTCCTAGTGGGAGGAGTTTCAAAGGATTTGCTGCCATGTTGTAAAATTGCCACACAAGCCAACTACTCCAAAAGCAGATGGGTGAGTAGACAGAGGAGTTGAGAAGTGGTTAGGTAGAACTATGCTAGATGGCCGATGCCACCTCTGCCAACAAAAGTGTCTGTCATTAAGCCTTAAGTATATTAAACTTGTCAATGCTCAGCAAATATTAACCCTTGCTATAGATATCTTTTGGATATCTACATGTTTCCAATAAGAAAATCAGAGACCCCATCAACCACCTTCTAGATCATTTTTTAGAGTATGTATTTGATCAGGGTGCACTTTATTTTCAGCCAAAACTTCAGCACTAATGTCCTGGTGAGTGAGCTATTTGGACCCCATGGAAATCTCCATGTAATAATTCATGCCTAAAAATACTAAAGCGAAATATATTGAACTATTAATTGTGATGCTCACTTCGTTTTGGCATCACACTAAATTGAATCACAAGAAATTGCCAATATCCATTTGTTTTTAACCTACAAAGGGCCAATTTAGATGGTACAATCTAATGTATTTTTCCTTCTTACTGTTTCCTTCTTATTCTTTATGTACTTTTTCACATTCTTCTTAGTAATGCACATTATCTTCATAATTAGGATAATAAATATTTTTTACAAAGTAACAAAGAAACCAGAACACTTCAAAGAAGGCATTGTTTTTCTAATGGTGCTGGAATGACACAGCTACTCTGCTAGTACATAAAATACCATAGCAGCTTTTAGATATAAAAATCTGCTAAAGCACATTATAGAATCCTGAGCCTAACAAGGAACATTCACACTGAACCTGAACAGGCCTACTTCATGAAATCCAGAGACAGGTGTTACTTTATAACGCTAGGACACCCAGAGTAGACATTGGACTCTCTGGTGTTTTAAAAAACCCTGAAGCAAGCTTTTAGCTATGGGAAATGTTTGCAGAGAAGGCAGCTGAGATCTAGTTTGACACAGCTGGGCTGTTTCCTCTGGTTTATGTGGAAAATAATTCACTGCCAAGAATGAGGCAAGAAAAGTTCACTCAGGCCATTCCAGAGGGTAGTTTTTGGCAGTTTTCCAAACGGAAGAGTGGAGCTGGTCACCAGGTTTATGGGAATAGTGACTACAGTGAAAGAAGGTACTTCCTTTCCTTATGATAAATTCCTGGAAGGGGAATTGTTGGATCCACAGGTTCAAAATTTTTTAAAGTTCTTAAAACACATTGCCAAATTGTTTCCAGGAAAACACTCATTATTAATTCTTAATAAAATATTGCCATCACTGCAGTTTTTGAAGTTACAGAGTTGGTTCCTTGAGAGTTCGGTCTGGCAAGGAATGGACACCTACAGTAGTATTCTGGAAGGTGTTTGAGCAATGGTGTTCTTCCTGTGGCTTTTGTTGCCATTGTTTACTGAGGAGGAGGGTGAACTGCACTGGCATTGTTGAGTCCCTGAGTCCCTGTGAGATACAGCACTGCTGTTAGTGTGCTCCAGCCTTCCTGCTGCTGCTGCTGCTGCTACCTCAGCCTGAGGGGGTAGCTGATATTATGGTCATGATTTTAAACAGTATTTTGTATCTTTGAACCATCCCAGTAAGTGAAGCTGAAGCTAGCCTGAGGAACAGCAGGGATTTGAACTCTGGTGTATAAACATTCACGTGTACAGGCCAGCTATTGATCCTCTAGCCGAAACGAAGCAAAAATAACAATCTTCACAGTGCAAAGTATTGAAACTCTTGTATAACCATGTTGTATTTTTGCCTTCAAAATGTTTTTGCAGCAAGTAAAAAATTTGCCTTCAACAAAAATTAAAATACAATATATAAGTTATGCTACCTAAAACTATCCTCTCTAAAACCAGTAACCTATTTTTTAGTCTGTGTCACACTTAATTTTCAAGTATACCAAACCTTATCTATGTGTGTATATGTGTATGTGTGTGCATGTGAATGTGCCTGAGTGTTTTTGATTGCCAGAGAAAATCGCCTGAGCAAAGTTATGGCTTTTTGAATGAGAAAATCTGTCTTAAAATTTAGGGATTCTTGCTTTCTCTTATTGCACTGATACATAATTCATGTTTTGATAATCAAGAGATAATGGAGAAAAAGGAAAGAGAGAAATGATTTTCCTGTTAATTTTTCCATAATTCCATTTTCTGTGGGGGTTTATCCTTCTCAAATATTTTCTTTCTTCCCTCCATTGCTGATTGTTTTACTCACCTCTATGTAGAATTGACTCTGGATTTTCCCATGGGGAAAAAAAAAATTGCCATGGTATTTTTCTGCCTCCAGTATGGCACCCATCTGCACTCATCATACTGTTCCCCCCAAATCTGAAAATAAATGCAAACTATTAAGGTATTCTGTCTTCTAGGGAGAGTTACATTTTTATTTAGGCTGTTGAAGGCACATAACTGCTGAGGATATAAAGAAAGACCTCTCTGTTTAGAGTGCAGATTTTAAATAAGTAACAAAAAGTATTTTATAGAGGCATTTTTTGGAATCCTACAAATGAATGTTTCCAAAATCTGTAGATTTTGGAACTCACTACATACCTACTGGTCGAAGAGCTCCTAAGTTAGTGCTCTTCCCACCATAGGATTGTGAATAACTCATCAGATTATCCCTGATGATTTTCTGGATATAGGAAATTTCTGTTTTAAAACTCTCACATTCTGCCCCAATTCCATCTGCCCCCAAAAGGCTTATATCAGCATTCCGACTCCATAGAAAGAGTGAGATTTGCAACTCTCCATTTCCAAAATACCTTGGAACCTCTTTGTAACTCTTTGTTTCCAAAACACCTAGGGTACCACTTTATAGGACTTCTAACTCTGTATTGTAATCAATAATATCATGTCTTTCAAATTCTTTTGACATGGACTCCTTTAGGTTAGCCTCCCTGATAAAGCTGATGCTCAATAAATGTTGAAAAGATGGATGGATAAATGAATTAAAATAAATCACTGCCAATTTGCTAAGTTTTTATGGCTGACTTCCTGAAGGACACAATAGGTTGAGAAAAACTTGTGCATAGGTTTCTAAATAAGGAAAAACACTAAGATAAGCAACATGATTCAAAGTGGAATGGAAGTCTGAAAGATACATTTTTCTCAAACATGTTCTTTACCCCCTAAGTTTTTCTGGCATGTTCCATCAGTAGGCAATTCACGAATCTGGCAAGTTTGCATTTGCAAATCATGCCTGAGTATTTTTCCTCTGATCACTATCACTGAGTGATGGGATGAGGGGAGAAGACATAGAAATCTCTGAAATGTCATAAACCATAAAAAGTCAGTTATAGTCTCTCAGCTGGAGAAAACAACATTGCTGGTTAGACACGGGCCATGAAACCATCAAGCACCCACATGTAAACAAATTTAGAAAAGAAAATCGTGAAACAAATGTCTTCTCTCAGAATGTGAACACCACCTTTTCCAGGAGGTTTGCTATGGAAGGGAGATCTGCTTTCACCTTCTGGGGGCTGGCCAAGACAGAAAAGCAAGTGCCAGCCCAGCAAAACAAGGGATGTTCTTTTGATATTGCCAGCCATCACCAGATTTGGGAGTGCAAAAAAAAAAAAAAAAAAAAAAAAAAAAATCCAATTCTCAAAAGATTTATAGTTATGTCTAGCTTGTTGACTCAAGCAGTTTGGAAAAGCTTCAGAAATATAGTTTATCTAAGCTAAGTCAGTTTCCAACTGGGTGGACTTAAAAACAAAAGTGGAAATAATATGCACATAGTATTAGAGTCAATCCTTTTGACTCTAAATTTGCATAGTTTCTAAAGTAAAAAATACTCTATGCAATACACATAGTACTACTTAAGATGTGACAGCCCATTCTATTGAAAATAAGTTTGTACAATTATTGTCCAATTATTTCTGTGAGTTTGCATGTCAAAAACAATAGTAGGCAATGGAACAGGAAAATGCTGTGCTTTGAAATGAGTTAAAAGGAATATTAAATTCCCAAACTCAGAAAAACCATGGAACTATAACACCACCTTTTTTCATATTATGGAATTTATATTATGTCATTCTTAAAAGGTATGAAATTTGGGGAAAGCCTTCACTGAGAAGTTGAAGAAGTATTAGCCCAGCAGATGAAAGAACAATAAACCATTTTCATCGACTCTCTTATAGGTGCCCAGTCCTTTTCTCTTCACTGGTGATAGACAACTAAATGAAGTAAACAGGGTACCTGCAATAGGTCTCGACTAACCTATTCTCTGTAGAGACAACAGACAATAAATAAGAGAATACCAACAGGTAACAGGTAACAATGGATTATTATAGCAAAAGAAATACAAGAAGAAAAGGAATAGAGAGTTGAGGGCACAAATGGTCATTTCAATAAGACACACACTGCCTCTGTCTGTTCAGGTTTCTGTAACAAAACACCATGAACTGGGTGGGTTATAAACAGCATGGATTTATTTCTCACAGTGCTAGAGGTTGGCATGTGGATACTCAAGGTGCTGGTAGATTGGTGCCGGTAAGGGCCCACACTCACAGATGGTGCCTTCTCACTACTTCCTCACATGGTAGAAGGGGGGACTAGCTAGGTCTCTGAGATCTCTTTTATAGAGGGACCAACCACATAGGTAATCTAACCACTTCCCCAAATCGTACCTCCTAATGCCATTGCCTTGGGGGTCTGTTTTGACAGGGGAATTCTGGAAGGGTGCAAACATTCAGGTAATGGGACATATTCAGGAAAATATTGTGTTTCTTTAATCATCTTGATGTTACCAGTGACGTGATGTTTTAAGATCAAATTTTGTGCTTTAATTACTCACTCAGAAAGTTTTGTTTCACTGTTTTTTTTCCTTTGTGGCAAATTTTGTGTGAGAGAAATGATGGTAGGGTGAGGTAAGTCAAGTAGGAATTCAGAGTGATAGAATCATTCACATTTTTGTTTATTTGTTTAAATGCTTATGTTTGGAGACATGTTCCCATCAGATCTACTGTTGTGTGCATAATTCAGATAGAACTGTGACAACCTCCAGGGGCTTCAGTAGTGAGGCTGTACCTCCAGAGAATGAAGGTGAGGACATGGTGTTTGCCTATAAAACAGTGCTCTGATTTTACTCTGTGACTAAAGAAGCAGGTAGTATTGGTGTCCAAAATACTGTGGTTACACAAAATGCCAAATTTTTATTTTTCATTGATCTGATAGTGCTTGTGGGTCAGATTAAATAAACATGTCATCTACCTTTTAGTCCTGAAACCCCAAAGAATACATCTAAATAAACTTGTATGCATCTCTGTGATTTTTCATGGAGATGTAAAAGCTTACAAGCAGGATGGGATATTTAATTAATTCTTGTAAGACAGTGCAATTGCCCAGATCCAAACAGTTCATGTCTTGTACTTACAGTTGAAATAACCATCAAGTACATACTACAAGGATCTTCAATATATATGGGACACAACCTCATAATTGGTGTAGGTACAGACTCTTTAATTTATTACTTCTAAACATAATATCTACAGACTTTTAATATAATAAAACACTCTGTGCTTATATAATTTTGGGGATATACAAATCAGTTTACCTTATGGTGGCTTCTTATATGTTAATGGTTATGTTCCAAGCTACAGGATGAGTTCATGTAAGAAATTAAAGTTAAATCTGTGAAGACTGCTTATTAAACAAACAAAAATACACTTCTATATATCAGAAAATATGGGCTGGGTTGCAGCACACTTGTAGAGCACATGCTTAGCATATGCAAGGTACAGCAACAACAATAAAAGAAATAAAGAAAGAAAATATGCATCATAAAAAGAAAAAAAAAAAGGTGAGGCTGTAGCTCAGTGGTAGAGGATTTACCTAGCATATGTGAGGGCCTCTGTTCAATCTCCAGTATAAATAAACAAACAAATTACATCCACTCACATATTCAGTTGCTCATTTTAATACAAATAACAATAACGTGTATATGGGGAATCCCAGATGATGGGCAGCATGCAGATCATTAGTACCACTTTTGGGTGTGTATTCCAGAATTTTTCCTTTCTGATACTGCCTTGATTAAATTGAAACCAATAAAATGTTTGAATTCTCCTTAGAAAGTCAAAATCTATAGATACATCTAATGTCTCATTGTCTCATTTCAGATTCAAGTGAATAAGAGTTGACGACTGGGTACTTAGTAGCAATTGAGTTTGAGGCCAGAGAACAATTATAGGCAAAACAAATTAATTTGGGGGTCCATGAGTGATTCATTTAAATGGATATGAAACTTCTGAAGAACATTTCACCAAGCCAGGTGTGATGGTGCACGTCTGTAATCCTAGCAACTTGTGAGGCTGAGGCAGGAAGACCACAAGTTTGAGGTCAGCTGGACAAATTAGCAAGATCCTGTATCAAAATAAAAAGGGATAGTGATGTCGTTTAGTGGCATTTGCAAGGCCTAGATTTGGTATGAAATCTAGAACTTCTACATTTTCTTGTTTTTATTTATGTTGTCATGATGATGTCAGTTATGATAATGATGTTACTTACAATAATTATTTCCCACGTAATAAAAAAAATCAACATTTATGTGAATAATCTATTACTTCATTAGTTGGCCCTAGGTTATAAATACAAAATATTATACACAGCAATCCAAAATACTTATTAAAAATCTGTAGTTAGTGGTTTAAGAATTATCAAACATATCTGCTTCCTTTTATACAAATTTCTTAAGTATTTAGAAAAGTATATGAGGGAGTTTGAAATAAGGGATATAGAAAAGAAACATACATTTAGAATAGTGAATTATTTAAAATATCTTTCCTAACTTTTCTATATTTCTGTATCAACAGAATATCTGCATACTATGAGACATGACAAACATTTCAAAAGCTTGAGAATCCTACCTAGGTGTGTACATTCATCATTTAAATACACACTGTAACACAAAAAAATAGCTACTAGACCGAATGGTCTTCAGAAGGCTGAGCTATCACATTTCCCCACCCCACCCCCCATCCTGCATCTAGGATAGAAGCATCTCTACTCTCTTCATTTTGCTTCAGCCTGATGTGCCTCAGACCATCCCAAACCTTTCCCCAGTACCAATCTTGTTCTGGTGACAGCTGGTGATTGTGTGCATAATCCCGTTAACCAATCCTCTGAACCTTCATTTCGGGTGTCCTACATTGAGTTATTAATGATTTTCCTCTATTACATATAGCTCTGCACTGATGAGCAGACTATTCTATATGATTCACTGTAAAAGAAATCAGCATTAAACAAGTTTTACCTGCTTTGAACCCCAAAGTATATCTCTTGGATATGTATTACTCATGTAAAATGGAAAAGGAAAATGTAGAAAATATTTGTCTTCTCTTAATTACTTATATATCTGCTTCTTTCTTTTGATTCCAAGTTTCTTGAGGGCAAGGATTATGCTTTTAAATATTTGCATTTCCTTTGGTCCCAGAATTATTTCTTCCATAATACTCAGTAAAAATTGGAAGCCTTGAACACTGAATATGCAATTACTTTGAATATTCAGCAAAGCAACATTTGTTTTGTCTCCACAAGTCATAGTGAATAAGAAGTGCAGGAGAAGGATTTTACTGTCCCTCTCTGCACAGCATCTGCTACCAACAGGTGATGCATTCTGGGGAGAAGGGCCTTGCCTGAGGATTCTCTCTTACCAATGCTCTCTTTCCAGATGTTTCTTCCCTGTGGCATATCCTGAATTATGAGGCCCTGGGAGATGATTGCAACCACTGTGATGACATATCACACCTGGAACTCACCACTCTTTCCCTACCACATAATTTCTCATAGTGAAATGTCAAATCTGAGTTTATTGCTATGGGACTTGGTTGTTTATCTAGTGAAATACTATTGCTTAATATTAACTTACCATAATGTTTGGGACCTTAAATACAGGTATATGCATAAACATGCAACCAAACTATTCTATTATCAGATAGAATTAACAAAATAGTGTCATTTAGAGGATGGAATGAATGTTATTATGGCATACCATCATTGCTCTTAAATACAAGTACTTCTGCTAAACCTTGAATTTACATATTTGAAATATGTAAATGAAGTTTTCAGACTGGTCTAAGAGCTCTGTGAACTTTCTTCTACAAAAAGAGGAAGTACTATATGACTTTTTTCTTTCTTTGAAATAGTGAAAATTGGTATGTGTGTAAATATGAGTATATTGTGTGTGTATATTTGCCTGAGTGTGTGTAATTATTTACATATCCACATATATTTCACTATCATAGCAAACTTCTCTCTACATCCAAATATCCAAATGATATTTTTGTTTAGTGTTACAAGGTTATTAGTTAAGTAAATTTTTAGTTTACTAGTATTTTTTTATTAATTATTAGTTCTCCTACTTACTAGTCAATCTTGCAAAATTTTTCTTTATGTTCCTTCTATGATGTGTGAATGTCTTTATTACAGATCAGTTTCAGTTAAGCTGAAAAAGATTTCCTTGGGATTTCTTTGTTTTTTAAATTATTTTCCTGAGAAGAGCTCAATAAAGAGTTTGACAATAATATGTTTTAAATGCCAATTAAAATATGTCATTTAGAAACAGTTACAATCATATGTCACTTAGAAACAAGTCTTTCTCAATCATATCAACAGTTACATACAATCAAATGCTTTATATAAGTAATCATGTAATCCTTGATTTATTTCTATCCTTGATTTTATTCCGTAAAAACTAGAAGATACTATTAGAACTATGGATGATTTAATTTATAGTCACAACACATTTTGATAACTGGCTTTAAAAATAGCCATGGAAGCACATTTCTTGCATAAAGAAACAGAATGGGATAATTTAAATGGTTCTGGTAAAAAAAATCATATTTTTCCAATAATTATCAAGGTGTCTAATTGGCATCTACTTAGATTTGATCTGAAATATGCTGTAATTTTTATAAAGTAAGCCAAGCAAATCATGGCACAAGACAGTCATAAGCACTATCAAAGTGTTGAAGTTAGAGAAGAATTCTAAGGCTTGGGAAAGGGCAGTACTGAAATTAAATTCAAGCACTGTATGTATGCTTTACAATATCTAATCCTAACAGCTAACACTGACTCCAGACACTTTTTGAAGTTCTTCAACACATATTAACTTATTTAGTCCCCAGTGCAGCTGTACAGGCTTTGTACTATTGTTTCCAGCTTTTAGATGAAGACACTTAAACTGAGATAGATGAAGTAACTTGCCTCAGGTAACATAACTGGCCAGGAGAGAGCCAGGCTTTACACCTGTGTATGTTGAGCATTAAATGAGACTATTTGGTTTGCTACAGAATATGAAAATATAATCCTGGCAGTTTTTAGAGTTTTTATTTTTTCTGTGCAATGCTAAATTTTATCCCATGATCAAATTCTGGGACACAAGTTTCAATAGTCTAATACATCAGAGAATTAATAATATAACATTTTCCCCCATCATTCTTATAGTTTTGCAATGCATAGGGTAAAAAAGGTCCTAAGAAGTCTCCTGAAGAAAAGAGATTTGCTTCGGCTAGCATTCTCTAGTCATTACTGACATAAAGACTCATTGAAGCCACCTTTTACAGCCCTTAGGATGTGTTCCTTAGAAAATAAATTCTGAGAAATTTTAGCCCTACTGTCTTGCAGAGAGAAAATAGAAGCTGAAAAAGCCTCATGACCCTAAAATCTTGCCCCACCCTATGTCATACCTCATGCAGCTTTTAAATCAGCATGTAGGCCAAATAGGTTTGCTATTTTAAGTTTCTTAAAGATTTCCACTTTTTTTTTTTTTTTTTATCTAACTGTTTCAATAGGAAAACTATGACTAAAGTCAAGATAACTGAATAGAATAGGCTAGTTATATTCTAATTTAGCACAACTTATTCATAATAAATATTTACTTTAAACAATATTCTAAAAGTTCTTGCTACTAAATATTTCATTGATTCCAAAGCATTTAATGTCTAAAAATAAAGCCAGCTGACAAACAAGGAACCCTTATAGTCTGGCAGTTCTAGAGCAGTCACTTTTAGATGAGGGCCAGAGTCTTTACAGACATTCTGTCACCGTTTCTTTTTTGGGGGCTTTGGGGGAGGGGGAGTACCAGGGATTGAACTCAGGGGCACTTGCCCACTGAGCCATATCCCCAACCCTATTTTGTATTTTATTTAGAGACAGGGTCTCACTGAGTTGCTTAGCACCTCACTTTTGCTGAGTTTGGCTTTGAACTCACAATCCTCCTGTTTCGGCCTCCGAAGCTGCTGGGATTATAGGTGCGTGTCACTGCATCTGGCCATCACCATTTCTTTATTGCAAGGTATCATAAAGTCAGTGACATGTATGTAGTTCAACACAATACGTTTTCTTCTGACAACTGCATGTTTTGCCATTTCAGTTCCTCCGAAGATATATGATATCTCAAATGATATGACCATCAATGAAGGAACCAATGTCACCCTCACTTGCTTGGCCACTGGGAAGCCAGAGCCCTCCATTTCTTGGCGGCACATCTCCCCATCAGGTACAGTAGGAGCGAATGCACCAGTGTTGATCATACTGTTTGTCATTCTACTATGACTCCACTTGTACAGAACTTGATCCACTCATGGAATTTCTTGTATCTTCTTTTTCTGAGGCATGCAGGATCCATATTTTTATACATATACTTTATACTTAAAGGCCCTGCAATTCACAAAAGTCAAATGAACACTGTCTATCAGAGCCCTGAATTACCCTATATCTTGATTCCTCGTCAAGGTTATTTTCATTTTAGTATACTAGATAATCACAAATCAATAGACAAAAGGCTCAAATGGAAATATCACAAGAGAAAAATCTTCATTTAAATGTGTGAGGATTTATTCAGTCGGCATTCACATGTTAATAGGCCAGCATGCACTGCTGAAGTAATCAGGGGAGAAGGAAATTATACAATTGTGAGGTTGCTGGGTCTAATTTCAAACTGCTGCTCAGAATCAAAGATTTTGGAGTTAGAATTAAATTTTAACTGATGAGGGTTCTAAAAACCCCAGAGTTTAAGTAACTTGTGCACATAAATCACATAGGTAGGAGAAATGAAGGGCTGAACATGTTTATGGGTTTCCAGTGCTTCTGCCTCAGTGCACACCCTCCCAAAGAGACTAAGTCAATTTTAGGAAGTTAGTGATAATCATCATCAAAAACAAGTCTGTGTTCACAGCCTCGATTTTAACAATTGGGTACAATTTAAAAGTTCAAACTACATAGCTTTGAGCATTCCCTGTAAGTGAGAGTGGTATTTTTTAATAAATAGGATCCCACCTCATTTCAGATCAATAAAATTTTATTTAATTTTAATTTTATTTTATTTTGATGGAAATAACTCTCACAAAGCTTGTGCGGTGAAATTGCTCTTAATGAAATCAGAAAGGAACATTTTATGTGGGTGTAGAAAGAACACAATTGGAACATCTATTTTATCTGCTAATGCTTTTTTTAATATCACTTATCCTTAAGTGTCTTTTAGTTTCCTCATTTATGCAGTGAATCTAATGAGACTTACCCACATCACATGCTTAGTATTACTATTAATGTGAGAGAAAAATCAATATAACAGCAGTATGCCCTTTTATAATATGCATTATGGCCCTTATAATATTTCTGAAGTTTGGATGTGCTCTTGGCTGCCCATGCTTCACACTAGAGTTGCTGCAAAATCACTGGTATGTGAGCATTGAATTCATGGCAGCACTCTCTGTGGGACAAAAGTGAAATGAACTCAGAGGTAGCAGTTAGACACAAGTGCTTTTAAGCTGATACTCTTATACATCAATTCAGCCAGTTCTTGTGCACATCTCAGCCTCAGTGACCTTAGCTTGTTTCCTATTTTCCAAACACTGCATGATAATGATTTGTGGCTTCCCCCCCACCTATTGACAGACAAACTAATATGCATCTATCAAGTACCACTGCATAGTTTGAAGTACATATACATTATAGAATGGTAAAATCTAGCTAATAATTAAGAAATGCATTATGTCACAAAGTTATTTTTGTGGTGAGAATACTTAATATCCATGCTTTTGCATCTTTCCGGAATTCAATATATCATCATTAGCTATAGTCCCATACTATACAATAGATCACTTAAACTTATTCCTCATATCTAACTGTAATTATTTATCCTTTGACCAACTATGTATCCTGGCTATTGGGTGACTCAAATAATATAATAGGCCTAAATGTGGTTTTAAAGTTATAATGTGATATGCAAATGTACAGCTGATTCTTAATCATCTTTCCAGGGATTTAAATCTGATATAGCAATATAATTTTTTTGAGAACGAAGCACATAATCTTCCATCTTCATATAATTTAAGATTACTATTTCGGACCTAACTTTCCTGCTTTCCGTGCTTGTTATTATGCATATTCTTCTTTTTAAAAGCTTGGATACATTTTTAGTTTAATTAAATAGCAGGAATGTTGGTTAGTGAAGTTATTAGAATAATGCCAATGGATAACATCATAAAGCTGAAAGAAGACAGATTGGGTTTATAAATTAAACTGTGCATAGATTTGTTTGTCTGATCCTGCCATCCTAAGCAAATGAGTAAAATTAGCATAAATATTAACTATTATCCAATGAATAGAGAGACTTGGAGGATGTTTTTATAAATGCCTCCAATAATTTCAAATCATAATTCATTAATGTTAAAAATCCACAGCATGGTGGATTTTCCACTTTAAGTAACATATATGATAATTCTGTTAGTTTTTTATCAACTGTTATGACCATATATTTGAAAGCAAAATTGTGAACTTCATTGATTTGTTTATATTTTACCTGAGAAACATCAATGTTTTGCATGTTGTTTTCCTTTGTATTATCATGAAAAAAAAAGTTTCAAAACGGCTCTTAATATGTAAACAAGGTTTAATGTTAAAATCAGGTATAGCTGTGCTCCATGTCAATATTAGAAGCAAAAGCTAGTGTTGTGCATGTGTAATTTGTGTATATTTTACCAGTAATTTTGATATATCTGGTTACATGTTCAGGGTCAATTCTAGTTTTATCATTTAATAATAAATTACTGTTCACAGGAAGATAGCTAATTAGAAGTTCTCCCTAATCTACAGAAAAATGAGGCCATATGTTCAATCACACCACAAACATCATTGGAGCCAGTTGAAATTGTCATTCTATTGATTATTTCAAAAAACTCCCTGTACTTTCACCAAAAACATCTTTCCTAGACACATCTAGATATATAAGATTCCTAAGAGTTCACTTATACCAATGATTTCTTTGTATTTTTTCTATTCAACATTTGGCAATTAACTTCACCTTTATGCTAAAAAGTTTGCAGAGATAATATGTATACCCTGTATTCTTTCTTTAATTTAATCAATCATTTTGTTTCATCATTTGCTCTGTGTGTTGAGAATGTAGCATTATACAGAGAGAGAGAGAGAAAAAAAAAAAACTGCTTTGACTTTCTTAAGGGGTTACATACTGATTAACCCATCCTAAGTTGAAAATATCCTCAGTAAAAAATCTTGCAATACACCAAACTTGACAGAACATCATAGCTTAGCATCACAACACACTGGATAGTATCACCTCATGGCTGACTGGTAGTTTTAGCTTGCTGTCACTGACAGCTTGTTGAGAGGGTATCGTACTATATACTACTAGCTCAGTGAAATATCAAAATTCAAAGTACAGTTTCTACTTTATTCATGTCATTTTTGCACCATCATAAAGTTGAAAAATCCTAGTCAAACTATCATTAAGTCAGGACTGTATGAAATTAAACTATTTCATTGAATAAATTGAGAGCAGTCATCCAAGGCCTGAGCCGTGGCCTGTTTGATCTCTGGATATTCCAGTGTGTATTCCTGAAGAATAATGACATATACTCTTTCCATAACCACAGCAGTTTTCAACTTCTGCAAATCCAGCATTGGTATCACACTTTTATCCAATTAATCTATATTTCAGTTTGTCTACAGGACCATGTATTATACTCAGTGGCCACACCACTTTAGTCCCCTTTAGTCTGGGGACTAATCCCTCAGTCTTTCTTTGTCATTACTGAGCATTGACAATTTTCAACAATGTCTGTACCCTTTTTAAAAATAGAATGTTTGTTTCTCATTTGGGGTTTTGCCTCATGTTGCCTCATGATTACATTCTAGTTATGGCCATCTGGAACTAAATAAGTGAAGTTGTATCCTTCTCAGAAAATCATATTCCGTGGCACATGATAGCCATCTGTCCCTCATTTGTGATGTTAATTTCAATTACCCAATCAAGGTGTTGTCTGATTTCTACACTGTATGGTTTCTTCATTTTTTTTTCTCTCCATGCTACCAATAAGCTGTCTGCAGGAAGAGATTTTAAGAAAATGATATGCAAATATCTGCTATTTGTCAATCCTTCTTTGTTGACATTATTTTGGTCCTTTCATGAACTAATCTTTACTCTGATGATCAGGTGATTTTTTTTCCCTAGCTTCAACAATCCTGTTAATACTTGTTATTCTGCAGAAATAAGAAACTCACTTTATCCTACTTATTTATTTGTTTGCTTATATGTATCTATTTTTATGACATGGATTTGTGGGTTCCAAACTTTAAAAAGTTGCTTACAATTGTTTATAATTCATTAGTCTCTAATTACTTTGGTGTTCAAATTGATCTTTATCTGGCCAGTCTATGTCACTTCAGTCCTACTCCTGTGTCATGTGGCATACCCAACTCATTTTATTGAACACTTCCATACTTGGTGGCATCACAGAATGTCAGGATCATCTTGTGTCTTGGTCCATCTCTGGAGTCTACCATTTCATTTAATTTCAAATGACTGCATACGCCTGGTGTTTGAACCACTGCTTGTTGGTTTATAAATTTAGCACTACTGATCTGTCTTATACTGAAATTATCAGGGACTGGGGTATCTAGGCTATTTCCTTTGATATTCTCCTAACCCACAAGAACTTAAATAACTTCATAACAATGGGGAAAAAAGTATTTTGTTTGTCTTTATCTAAAAATAATCCTGGAAAAAAATCCTGGAACCTATGTCAATGGTGCTTGTGGAATTAATAGTGGATAAATTATTGAACCAGAGGTGTGTTCAAGGTTCTTTATTTACATGGAGTTCTACTACACCCACCAACCTGTAATGACCTCCTTGTCCTTGTAAAAATTCTCAAGTTTTTCTGAAAATTACTAACATGTGATTTTTTTTTTCCTACTAGTAATATAGGCATCACACAGTACCAGTGTAGCAAAGTGTTTGAGACCATGAACTTTGATCTCAGTCAAACTGGGTGTGATTTCCAGCTCTGCTTCTTACCATTAGTAAGATCTGAGGAAAAAAATATTAATTTCTTTAAACATCAAATACAAATGGTGATAACAATCACACTCATTTGCCAGAACTGCTGAGTGTTCAGTGGAATAGTATAGAGCACTGAACTAAGTTCATGACTTGTAGAGAACTTTCTGTTATAAACAGTAATATACTACTGAAATGTGTTTGAAATTTTGACCATCCTGTTACTTTCTCTGAAATCAAGGGACCTATTTGACTCTCGAAAGTAATACACATAGCTGCTCTGAAAGGAGGTGATCATAAAGCTAAAAATCAGTTCAAACTTCTAGGGAACACTGACAGATTTACACAAAGATCTGATTTTGAATAAAGAGAAAAAAATAAAATTCTTATTCACTCACCATTATGTTAATAACCCTAGATCTAGTCAGAAAAAGACATAGGAAAAATTTAAAATAACAGATGAGATAAAACAGATTTGGAGATATTTCAAAAGCCTTTTTCAAATGGTCACTTACTCATTGCTCTTTTTTCTTGATCTCTATTTCCTCGTCTGTTCTTTTTCTTTGTTATCTGAAATCTGAAGAGATGTTCACACTTGCCTGTCTGATAGAGTTTTATTAGCTGACAAAGGTGTTCTTATGACTCTGAAACCAAACTGTGACAATAAATACTGGGCTATATGGCTTAGCCTCTTTTTTTTCAACTAACTTCCATATGCCTAGTGCTTTTACACAATGTTTCCTTGATTGTCCATAAGAATCAATGCTCTTACCTAATTCAAGATAAAGACTACTCTGGGCTCCTTTTCTTCCTACTGTTCAAGATCTTATTTCATTAAGTATCCATTTTCTCTCTGTATCTTTCACTTCTTACTTTTTATTCACACCATACTGCCTACATTTACCTAGGCCCGAGTTCTCTTTAACTCAATCCCTTGACATCCATCACTTTTATCTAATAAACAGATATTGAGCACTCATAGAGGAGACCTTGAACAGTGTTCAAAGATGTGGGGAAAGAACCAAAAGAATGTGATTTCAATAAACCAAAAGAGGAAGAGGTTTCTAGAGCAGTGAGTGGTGAACACTGTCTATCGGGTCAAAAATGTACAAACCAACCTAAATACTTACATTTGTGAGGGCTGCTTTGGTAGTCATTATAGCAGTGCAGTGACATAATGGGTTAGAAACTCAGCTGTGGAGGATGAGAGTAATGGGAAGTGAAAGCTTCAGATATGGAGGCATTGCTATAAGTACTGTTAGTCAAGATGGAAATTTATTTTCTCCACTTTTACACAGGATATTTGTGCTTTGCTCCTTTATTCAATTGACCAAGTCCTGCTTTCATAAAATACTTCCTAAGCATTTTAGGAAAAACTGGGCCTTCCTTCTTTTATGGTTGGATAGAAGTTTGTGCCACCACGTGTGTGGAGTTTGCCCCCAGAATTGTAGTCATTGTCTTTACTTGCTGTGGTCTCATAGGATAGGGGACTCCTTGTGTCCAGAGACATCTGATGGCTCATGGCTGAGCATAGGGTCTGGTACAAGGTAAGGGCTCTTTAAATGTTGCTGGACCAATGGATGCCCCTCTCTGGACAAGGCTTCTCCTTACCTATGGCTGCTTTTGCTCTACTGTAGTAGAGTTGAAAAATAGGGTCTATATAACCAATAAAACCTAGGCTATTTGCCTAGGATTTTAAAGAAAAAGTTTGCTGACTCCTATATCAGATATTTTAGAAGAGGTTTGGATTCTAAATGTTGTTTCCTAGAAGAGACACATATAGGTTTAGCCCACTTAAACTTTCATAATTATATTAAATACAAATTTAAGACAGAAAATGCTAATAGCTAATTATCAGAAAAAGTAGGAAACCGAAAAAAAAATGAAAATTATTAGCCAAGAATCATGCACACTGCTGCAATCTATTGCTTAAAATAATTCTGAAAATAGTTAAAGTCATCACAGGTACTAACTGGAAAGTGTTTAGTTCCAATTAGTGTTCTCAATTCTATTGTCAGTCCTCTTTTGTGAAAGAGTTTTCTTTGAAATGCCTGAGTGCTGGGCCAACACCAGGGCTGATATGAAGAGACTCTGTGTGTGTGTGTGTGTGTGTGTGTGTGTGTGTGAGCACGCACTTCTTCCAAGCTGGCAGCCTGTCACCCAAACACTGCAGTTCTTTAAGATTCATGTTTTAGGTTTGCAATCCTGACACTGCACTTTGCTCTTTAATGTTAGAAAAAAAATTCAGTAAAACCAGCAATTTATGCTGATGACATTTCAACAATACTAGATCTTCAGATTATAAGCTGTGGTTCCAGTTCCATTGTAGAGCAGCACTCTGTGGAAGCTTTGTGAATTTCCATAATGGCTTTACATAATGGATAATTATATAATGAATCTACACACCGATGGCAAGTTAAACTTTTACTATAAGAGCACACACCAGTAATTTATATATGCGGCTCAAATTGCCTCTTTGTTCTGAGTTTTCTTTATACTTTTTTAACTTTCATTTGTCTGTCTCCAAGGTCCCCTCTACATCTATCCAGTTACTGGTGGGCCATGCTAAATTGTTTGAATACAAACAATTATCATTCGAATATAGAAAGCAAGAACATTTTTAGTATTTTAGCACATATATAAGACTAAACCACGGGCCTGATGACATGATAAATTAGTACAAAAAATAGTTCACTATTCTCAGAGCAAAGTGATAAACCATATAAAACAAACAAACAAACAAAACAGAAGCCCACCTAACCCACCTAGAATTTCATAAGAGTTTGTTTTTTTCCCCCCTAAGGAACTTGGTTTTCTGAAGGACTAGGACATTAGAAAACAATAATACTGTAGATTGTCTCCCCTTAGTGGACTGAATTGGAGGGAAAGAAAATTATTAACATCAGATTACTTACATTTGAGACCTAGATTTTTCTAGTGTTTTCCCCTAGTGATTTTAGTGTCATGTTTAATGTATTAGGGAAAGGTATTACAGAAATGATTATGTCTAAACAAGTTAGAGGCTTGGTTAAAGTCTTCATCTGAAAAAAAAATGCAACTTTTTTTTGGTTGTAAATTCCATGTTAATTTAGGTTGAGGTGGGACTCTGTGAATTAAAATTCAGTTCATAATATTAGATGGGTTCTATAAGAATTCAGAAAGAGCACCAATAAGCACAGTAGATGTATAAAATGGATCCATTGAATATTTACATTAAGTATTATTTACTGAGCATTAATGTATTCCAGGCATTGTTCTAATACATGTTAGGCTAACATATGTTAGCTGGTTTTCATGAGACATATTTCCAGAGAAAATAGTTTAATAATGATTTTTATTTTGAATCAAGGCCAAAAGTTTCCATGACAATTGTAGACAAGAAAACATGCTAGCTACTCCGTGTATATATAAATATGTCAAAACACACTCTACTGTCACGTATATCTAAAAAGAACAAATGATAAAAAAAAACACATGGTTGAGCGCAGGATATTATTAGAAGAGCTTTCACCTCTAATGTGAAAGATTACTATGTCTATTATTTTTCCACTCAAAATGAATATATTCCTATTGTATTCTAATTTTTCTCCAGCTTATTCTAAAATTATATTTTTCTTATCTAGACCATAATGAGAAATAATCATTACTAGTAGAAAATTAGGATGATTCTAACAATCTTTTATCATTAAAACACTAAACACTTTTTCTGTGTTATCTTTTAGATTCAGAAAAGTATGGCTACATGTTTCATAAAATTATAACTACATAGTAGGTATTTGATAGATACTTGGTTATCGAGCTTGTTAAAGGATATATATTGAACACTATAAAGTCTTTATATGATGAATCTGTATTAACTAATTAATATTTTTTAAATTAATATCACTAGGAATTATATTTACATCTATCACCTATATGACAAGATCATTTCCCAAATAGATTATAGAAAAAGTTGACAATGTTTTTGTAATTATTAAACCTATATTTTAGAAGACAGTATAACCTAATGCTTTAAAGGACACGGTGAATACTTGGACTAACTCATTTCAAATCCCTCTTCTGCCTCTCACTGCATGTGCTAAGCTGGGCAAATTTCTTAGGTTTCTGCGCCTTAGTTTCTTTATCCGCAAAAGGGAGATGATTATAGTAATATCACTGGGCTGTTAAGTAAAAAGTTTAAAAGAAAACTCATCCAAAATTAAGAGCCCTCAAACATAGCTATTATTACTAAAAATTTTCTCTTACATTTCATTTTTATAAAAAAGTTGCTTGAGGACATATAGTAAAATATGGTTATAAATGCTATGCTCTTATGTGATAAAATTAGGGAAATGTAGTATAACAATTTCATTTCTGAACTGATGAGGTGATATTAAGTATATTGTGGGGTTTTTTTTCTACATATAAAATAAGGGAAAGAATGTTTACTGAACAAGAACCAGAATAACTCCAAGAAAGAAAATTCTGAATTATTTATTCAGATTCCAATAAGCTGTGAATGAAGAGAGGGAAGGAAAAGAAGCACAATGTATTGAAGAGGGGTAATTTTTGTTGTTTAAAGGATGCTTTCTCTAGTTTCACTCTGTTTTGTAGGAAAAGAATTATAAAAATAAAGAACAAAAGAAGAGTGTCCTTCACATAGCAATAGTATATTCTTGAGGGGTTAGCATCAAAGTAAAGGAGCCTGTCTCTCTGAGACTTCCATATAATTACTAAAAACCCCAGCATAACCCAGGTAAAAGGATGTTAAGGATACTGTAATCAGAAGACTAAGTATAATGGTGCCAGGTTTTTGGTTTGTTATCATCATCATCATCATCTATAAGTTGTCTACTCTTAGTTTACCATGTAACCCAATTTCTGCTTATTAAAGCTTTCAAAAATTTTAAGGAGAATATTTTCTTAAATCAGAAAGCAGCACTTTTTTCGATCATCAGTACCACAAAAAAAAAAAAAAAAAACAAAAAAAAAAAAACACTTTCACATCTATGAAAATGTTACAAAGGAAAAGGAAATTTTGTTAAAAGGAACAGTGTTCATGAAAATGGCTCCTAGCATATGAAAATGTCTCATGCAAGGGTGAGAGAGAGACTAATTTTGCCAGACTGACCAAAGAAGCTAAAAATCCAACACTTATTGCACATAAACTTTTTCCCGAGATTTTGCGACTTGGAAAACTCAATTTCTTGTATTGTTTTTTACCCAATTAAGGCTCTCTCAGAAACTTGTACAGAACATTATTGCACAAATTTACAACTTAAAAACATCATACAAAGGTCTTGAAAACTTGTCTTCAAAATACACAGGATTATGGAATTCATTAAAACAACTCTCTTTTTTTCAGAGTTCTTTTTTATTTTTTTTTCCATTTTCCTTGTTAGCCAAATAATTTTTTAGTGCTTCTTTTTGCATTTGGTTTGAATGCAGTCCAGTTCCAGCCTTATTGTTTCTGGACAGTACTGAAGCTCCGAAGATGTATTCCTCCCATGCATCATCATAGCATTGTCATTCTGACGATATATTAGTGTAATACATCTTCGGAGCTCTCAAATGAGAAGCTGTCTGGGAGGAATGGGGCGAAGAGTGGATTCAATTCAATTACAGGACAAAAGAACCTGCTGAAGAGGAGTGAACTCTCCCAGCAAGCTTCTCTGTGAAGTTGATTATAACCAGGTATTTCATGGAGGTGTGTTCCATTTTTCCTTTTGTGACATGACAAGGAATAATTGTGGATTTTGCACACATCTAAAGGATTAAATGGCTTCTCGACCTTCTGCTTCTATTTCAGTAGAGGTCTAATATGTTTTGGAGTCATTCAATTGATTTGGGGAAGAAAGTCTACAAGAAATACTATTTATTTAATATATAAACCTACAACATGCAGTTACCTTACAGATTCTTTTATTAAAATGTGATAGGCAAAAAAGAATGTCCATTATTCAAATCAAGTCTTGGATGACAATTTTTAAAACATTCAGACCTAAGTAAAGAGGAACAATAGCTGGGGACGGGGGTTGGGGGGGGGAGTGTTGCCAGCAGGGAACAAATGAGAGAATCAAGTCTTTCTAGCTAGTTCTTGACTCTTTGCATTAAGCCCAATCAGAGCTGTTTGGAGTGATCAATAAGTCCTATTGCTAGTGTAAATTTTGTTGGATATCCCTTGTGTATTGAAAAGCAGAAAGACTCTTAACTTCCTCATAGTACAAATATATCCACAGCATAAAGCTTTCCAACAAGTTCACAAGTTTTGCAAAAAATATATTTCTTAAGTAAAACCTAAACAAACAACAAAAACAACAAAAATAACCTTAAGTCACTATATAATAGTTACATTATAAATATTTGTTTTACATGTATTTTCTTCAAAAATCTTCTATTGACATGTATTTTGTCAGATATTATGCTAGACATTGAATATACAGTGGTAAGATGAAAAATATATAGCTACTACTTTAAACAAGTTTGCAATCTTCTAAGAGATATCCATGAAGGAAATAAAAAAAAATTATATGTGAACAATTATTTGTTAACTATGTATAAGGTATCTTTGAGGAGTTATCTTTAAAACTGAGCCTTAAACTCTAAGAACAGGAAGTGCTGCATGAAAGAATGCCATACATTCTAACTGATGGGTTCAGCCTTTGTAAATGCTTGAAGGCAAGAAAAAAAATGATGTGTTCTAAGACAGAAAGTCAGTGGGTCTGGAACAAACAGAAAAAGAACAGAGTGCCTTTAGGTGAGGTTGGAGGTTTTGGTACATAAGTAAGAGGAGAGCAGGTTTAAGTCATGGTGAGGACTTTTTGTTTTGTTTTATTATTCTTCCTCAAGGCAAAAGAAAGGGTTTTGAGCACAGTAGTGACATGATCTTATTTTAATTTGGAGAAGACATTTTTGGTGGTATGTAGTGAATACGTTGCAGGTAAATCCTGAAACGGAAACAGGAAGACCATTTAGAAACTGTTAGAGTAGTTGGAATGTTGACTTTAGCAAGGCTGCAGATGTAAAGAGAATTGAGTAAACCTCATAATATTTCATAGGAAAACCCCCAGAACTATGATAGATTGAAAGGGGGTGTGCCACATAGTTTTATGGCTTTATCAATTTGCAGAAAGGATAGATACATCATTAATGAACATGAGATAAACTAGAGGAGAAGTATTTTAAGGAAATGTGAACATTTCTGCACGTTAGATTAGAAGACATTTAGACATTCCAGTGAAAAATTGTACATATGAGGACTGAACCCAAGGAAGTGGCTATGATGGAAAACGAGACTTGGAATCATGAGTTTAAGTCTGCATAAGTCTGGCCTTATAGGGCAGAGGAGAAGACAGAGGAGGGCCCAGAATCAGTGTCTGAAGACTTAGGAAACAGAACAAGAGGCTGAGAAGGAGTGGCTGGTATGACAGATGAAGACCGAGGAGAGTGAAACTCAGAAAGGAGAGGTTTTTAATAACTGGAAACCAATCTAAGGAGTTGATGTAATGAGAAATAGCATAAGATACATGTAGAAGAGTGCCAATTGTGTCTGGTAATAAGGAGTTGTTGTTTGTTTGTTTTTTTCACTTGATGAAAGCAGTTTCAGAGAAACTGGGAACTGGAGCAAGACTGGATAGGTTAAATAGCAAGAACAGGTGGTGAGGTGGTCAGTAAGTGAGGAAAGTATTCAGGAAATTTTGTGGTGAGTTGAAGAGAAATAGGTTGTTTACTGGATTGTTGTATAGGATTCTAGAGAGAAATGCATACTTTTTTAAAAAGAGAGGTAAACATAACAAACCCATCATAACTACCATTGAGCTTCAACTGTTATCAATATATAGCTGATCTTGTCTATCTAAAGTGCCTCTTTCAACCTAGGAGGGAGTTTTATTTATTTATTTATTTATTTTTCACAGAAAAGGTTTGTGTCGAAAGGACCATAAGCAAAAATAATTGCTGAACATTTAAACTCAACTTATCATACAAAATAGGAATACATAGAAATGATTGTAAAATGATCTCCTCTTCTCGTTTATCTCCTCTTCTCGTTTATGTCTTTTTATTATTCTATGAGTTGGACATTTCTGTTTGGCCAATACAGGATGCACAAGGAGCCTGAACCCCCAGAACTATACTGTGTGCTGCTCACAAGCTCTTTCCTCAACTCTGTCCCTAGAATACTTCTTGTCACTTCTGAGTACCTTTGTCCCAGCTCTTTTAGGAAAGCTTGTAGTCTCCTCTTTTTGATAATGTGCTCTGTCTCTTAGTTCTGTTCCATTGCTCTGCCTTGAAATTGTGTGTGCTGTATGCCCAATTCATCACCCCAGGTGTCTACTGCTGCTGACTGGGACTGTCACCTGGCAGTTTATTGCTCAAAGGAATCACCATCCTTTTCCTTTCCTTGTGGTCTGTAACAGGAGGTGCAGTCTTCGAAAAAGTCAGCCTTTCTCTTCCCAGGTGTTCTGCTCTGCAGTTGTCACATATTGCCGACTGCTCCCATCACCATTCTGAAACGTTACTGAGCATATGTTGGATCCACGAAGTTAATCAGGAAGAAGGAGGAAAGCTACTTGATGTAGTTTCCAGATAGTCAGGGGGGGAAAAGTGCTTCTGTTTGAGCACCTGTTGAATCTGATTTTGTACCATAACAAATATACTTGCTCACCCCTCACCCGAATAAGAAAAATATTCAGTCAAATACAATTTGGGCTTACAACTAAAAAACAAAACAAAAAATCTTTTCTGCATCATGTTCTCGATGAATGTATTAGAATTTTAAGTGTGTTTCAAATGCTGCTTCTGTGATACACTAAGATGGTAATCTAAAAATAATAAGGTGGAACTCATATTCTGACATAGGTAGTTAGTAATAGAATTGTATATCAACCTTTATTTGGCTTCCCTTTGCAAATTTGTCCTATCCAGGATTTCTTCCTACACTACAGTAGAGTGGTAATCATATGTGAGGAATTTGAATAGAATATGATTTTTACAAACCCTACTAGATTGAAGGACACATGTTAAGCTTGTTAAGAACCTGACATAATCATCTTTAATCATGATGTCTAGACTAAACATCAAACATGCCTAGATTAAGATGCAATTCAGATTGTCTTTCAACTCCAGTTTTCTTATACACAGCTTTTTAATTTCATTATTTGAAAATTGTTCCTCTCATTTATACTCTAAAACATTCAGTAATTTGAAGTCTACCCATGCAGGGCAATATAGACCAACTAAATGTAAAGTAGCAGTCCATCTTCAAAAAGCAAAGAAAGATACACAGTTACTAGAAAGTCAGAGAGAAAATTTTGTTAACAATGCCCAAGCAGAAGACAGTCTTGGAAGTTATTCCCTACAACTAATTATGGAAAAGGCCATATTTAAATCTATAATCACTAATGGGAATAGGTATTATCATTCTGGACCACATGTCCAGATATGAGCAAAAACCTCATGAGATTTATTTTACCCACATACCACTGTCACTTTTTAGGATTCATGTGGGTGTAGACAATGTTATCTTCTATCTCTGCTAGAGTGTAAGATCCCTGAGAGCTGAATCTACTTCTATCCCGATCCTCTCTGTGCTTTCTTGACAAATTATGTGTCTAGTGCATAGTTTTGAAGGAATGATAAACTTCAAATACATTTTTGGTAACTTTGTGTAATGATTTGATTTCTTCTTTTATTACCACTGACAAAAATATTATACCAACATCATCCTCTTATGAGCATAGAGTTTCTGCTGAGCAATTTATATTAATTTTCTTAATTATACCTCAAAAATACATATATTGTACATAATACTGCTTTTACTTTCAAGCTACTAAAGAACTTTGGATCCCTTAGCCTTCAGTAATTTTCCCAAGTACTATGATTGGAATCTTTCTGAGTCAGAATTCACACTCAATATTGATTGATTCCAGAGCTCAAGCTATTAAACATAACTAAAAGGAGATATAGAACATGAATTACTGGCTACATGAAACTGCTAATAAGCAAATTTAGAATCTCTAGCTCATGGACTTACTATTATAGAATGATGTTCACATCAAAATAGCCAAAATTTTCTGGAAGCTTTTCCAACAAAGAGAGCTATTATAAAATAGAATTGGGCCCCTGTTAAGTAAAGAGTATTATTGTAAAGAGTAACTATTATTGTAAAAAGTAACTATTACTGTAAAGAGTAACAAAGATCCCATAATCTCCTACCTGGAGGGGTACATAAGTCAACACGGACATGTAGGAACATGAGAGGGTACACTAATGAGTGAGTCAATAGTAATTGATTTATAGATCAGGAAAAAAAATTCCTTTTTTAATGTTGAATGTATCATTATTTTAGCAATTAGATAAAAACATTTTTAATGTTAAAGATATCATTATTTTAGCAATTAAAGAAATATATATAAAAGTCTGATGTCTGCTTAGACCACTATTTCATAAACAAAATGTGTTAATGCAAAAAATAAAACAGAGTATACACTTAGAATAAAATAGTTCTATGCAAAAATGATAATTTTGCATAGGTTATTTTGATAATTTTGCATCAGATTTTCATTTTATCTACTTCATATAGCTAGCCAGGAAAAGCAGAATTGTATATTTTTTGTAGGCTGGGAATTAAAAATGCACAAAATAGTACAAATAGCTTTCACTGTTCATTTTTGTCGATAACATATTTTTGAAACATAGCCATATCCATTTACTTCTGTATTACCTGTGGTTTCTTCCACACTACAGCAGAGTTGAGTAGTGCAACAGAGAACCTATGACCAGCACATAGGAAAATATTTACTATCCAGCCCTTGACAAAAGAAGTTTGTTTACCCCTGATACAGATAATGAGAGGATCTCACTTAAAACGTGTATTTTTCATTCTTGGAATTTCACAGAACATGGACTCCTGCTGTATCTTAGAAGGTCAATATTTTTTTTAAAAATATTTATTTATTTGCTTTAGCTGTACACAATGGGTTTATTTGTACGTGTTGCTGAGTATCGAACCCGGGCTGTGCAAGTGCCAGGCGAGCACTCTACCGCTGAGCCACAACCCCAGGAACAGAAGGTCAATATTTTATTTCATGGCTAGTACTCCTAATATCTTATATATTTCCAACAGAGAACTTTCTCCATTTTTCTTCAATTAATTCATTAAATTGATCAATAATGTTTTGTTTTTTTAATTTTGCTAAGTTCAAGTTCACTGGAACCAGATGACCACAAAATTCCTTCAAATTCTGTGAGTTTAAAATTTCATATTCTCATATTATTTCAAATATTCCTTTCACATGATTTTCTCCACATCTGTGTCAAGAATATATTTTTTTTTAAATTACAGAATTCTGAAGGGATAAATCTTTGACTGCATTTTTCTATTGATAGAGAAAATGTGTCCCTGGACTTCTTTCTAGGAAGGATGCCGCTCTGAGCCAATTTATGCAGCCACTGACGAGTGAGGCAGGATTTTTTTTTTTTTTCCCTTGGAAAAGGAGCTGGGAGCTGGCACATTTGCCCAGGAGCCCTGTCAGCCTCCATTGAGTGACAGTCACAGAAGCAGCTCTGGGCTGAATAGCTCCTGCGAAGTAAGATAAAAGTCACTGTTTGATCAACATCCAATGGGTAGGAAAGCACAAGAAACAAACAGTGGGGGAAAAAAACTTGTCAAATAAAATCAATAAGGTCTCTGTCTGGGATTTGGGAAGTCAAACAATGGGAAAATGTGTGATTTAATAGTATTGATCTTCAGAGCCGTCCTCAGCAGAGCCTCTTATACCCTTAGCAGAAATTCATTGTGTTAAATGTTGATCATTCACTGTTCTAGGAGTCAAATACTTTTCTTGATGTGTTCAAATTATACTGCAATCTAAACTATAATAAGCACTATCTCTATGCTTTGGAGGTGAAATAAGTAAACTGTATAAATAAATTTGAAATGGCAGATTAAAATAACAGTTCTTGGGTTGCTCATTACTGACCTTAGCTAAGAGTTTGGCTCTGATTGAAGAGGTTATAAAAACTGAAACCACTAAATTTCTCAGTGCTACTCTGTATTCAAGAATTCACGCTTAAAGAAAGAACAAAAACAACAACAACAACAAAATGACAGCTATACACCAAATATTTTACTATATTCTCACCGCTAAAATAGAAGAAATAAAATAATCTCTAAGGCACTTTGTGATCAAAAGTTCTTTACTATTGTGACTCTAAGTTATAAACTAAAAAATCCCATGGATGGAATACACAGCATTGCATTTTATTACATTGTCTTAAAATATAGATACACAAATTTTTATATGTGTGTAAACATAAATGTACAGTCACCACCTAAACATTAAAGAAAATTTTGAGGTACAATCAAAATAGACTCCTTGAAAATTTGAAAGACAAAAATAAAGTAATATTATGTTTCCTGGGACAATCAATATCAGATCAGTAAACACTAAAATCTGATCTTACTGGCACATGGGATGATGAGAGTAACACAATGACTTACTGTCCAAAAGAAAGGAACAAACAATTTTATCAGGAAAGACTGTGAGACTTGAGAGGGATTTTTACATGTACCTAGAATAAGTGACACTAGACAGTTGAAAGGGTTCTAATGACTCTTTCTATGTTAGTCATTGACTGATATTAAAAATGAACCATCAGTTGGGAAGGGTAGAATAATGCAGTCCACATGTGTTACTTTACAGTGCTCTGACTTAATAAATAAGTGTAGCACTGA
This sequence comes from Tamias sibiricus, assembly GCA_025594165.1. Classification (NCBI taxonomy): domain Eukaryota; kingdom Metazoa; phylum Chordata; class Mammalia; order Rodentia; family Sciuridae; genus Tamias; species Tamias sibiricus. The sequence goes on along the minus strand of CM046658.1, from coordinate 63,959,211 downwards.
AGTGCTGGAGGAGCTGGGCACAGTGGCTCTCTCCTATAATCCCAGTCACTAGGGAGACTGAGGCAGGAGGATCACAAGTTTGAGGCTAGCAATAGCAATTTACCAAGTCCCTTAGCAACCTAGTGAAACCTGTCTCAAAGAAAAAGGACTAGGGTACAGCTCAGTGGTTAAAAGTGCCCCTGGGTTCAATCCCCAGTACCAAAAAAAAAAAAAAAAAAAAGTGCTTCAGAAGAAGATGACCAACATAACCAGATGTCTCTTCTAAATATAGATTAGGAACTAATTTTCAAAAATCCAAAAGATGAGGTTGCAACTGATCAGATTCCATGAAATAGGGCAAGAGTTGGAAATTTCTACCCAAGGTGAGAGTAGCTGCTGCAGGATGGAGAGTCCACACACAGGGAAGGGAAATACAAATGCAAATAAGGAGCCTCAAGTGGCAGTCAAAGATAGTGTCAGAGACAAGTGCTCCAAAATAACTGAAGAACTGCCCTCTCATCAATATGTATATCCTGACAGAAGCTGTAAATGCTATACTACACATTCTGGTAACAAATATGTGTTATTATTATCATTTCTGTTTTACTCACAATGAATCTGAGGTTTAAATGAAAAAAGGAAAGATATTAAGAAATATTATTGCTGTATAGTTTACTGCTATAAATTTTGAGTGTTTTTCCCATTGAGATAATATTCCATCCAGTGTTTTACCCAAGATTAAATTAACCAAATGGTGATTCAGTGAATACTTGTGTACCCCAGTAATAGTGAATTCAGGGATAGCTGTTTCTTTAATTAAATATTACCCCATTGTTGCATCAGACTATTCCATTCCAGATGTTGTAATTATAAGCAAACATTTTTGTTAGATTTTGGTCATATAATACTGCACTTTGATAGAGCATATTGAAAACATATTTCTTATTTTAAATGAAAAAAATAAAAGAAGAAACCTCTCATTGGTTTCTGGGAAACAAGAGTTCTATGATCTTCTTACAATATTTACAAAGAGTCCTTTTCCTAGTTTGACTCCATTCTCCTTGTGCCATATTTCGATTCTGTTTTCCTTAGATAATTTTCTTTGATCAGTCTCTAAATGGCTTTTTTTTTCTCCTCCTGTGTGAATCATAAGAAGCATATTACAGTCCTTTATAGAACTCAGTCCCTCTGTGTATTAGAGCTTCAGACACACTCTCCATTTTTCATTCCAAAGTAAAATTTTATTTGATTTCATTTGTTTTAAATTATGCCATTATGTGAGCACCAGATAGTCCATGGGTTTTTTTTTTTTTTTTTTCCTGGTAACAAATGTTTTTAAAGTAGAAAAGTTATTTATTGGTATTAACCCACTAAAAATTATTCAGCCTGCTGAAAAAGCAAACATATAAAACCAATGGTCAGAGCCTCTGAACTTTCAGCTATTTTTTTAAGAATATAGATAAATCAATGATAAGGCTCAATATATCATCACATTTCTATCTTCGTCTGAAGACTGATATTTGTTTAAAACATACCAAAAAGTAGCAATCTATCTTTTAATTTAAAAAAAGATAATTTTTTTCAATGAATTAATGTAGGCCTATATATATATCTTTCTTCAGGAATGAACTTCAAATTCACCCCTAGGAAACTACATTGTAAACCCACATAATCTTTGTAACACTTATGTTGAAGACAGAATACTTAAAAGGTAAATTATACCAAGATATATTGTCAGGCATTCTGTAAGGTAAGGTAGAGGAGATGAGCACTGGAAAGGCTGGGAATCAAAGGCGCTGTTTTCACTCAAAGCTCTTATATTGTGCTTCTGTGCACTGAACAAGATAAGATGTTTAATCTCTTTGGGATTTAATCTTCCATATCTGAATGGAGAAAGTTACACTTACCCAACTGGACTGTTTTAATGACAAAATGAAATAATCAGCAAAAGAGCATTTAAAATCAGAAGTCTTAAACAAACTTAAAAAAGATACTGGTAGACTAATTGTGTCCCATAAAATTAAATTTAAAAGGACTTGAATGATACTAAATATTTTTAAATTGCTCTATTTCTTCCCCTAAAACTTTATAACCCATATTTCTCTAATCAAACATAAAAACAGAGAGTGAAGGCTGGGGTACCATGGGAAAGAAGTGAAGATTATATTGTGAAATAAGAAGTCAACCCATCCATGTCTTCTGTTATATTGTTTCTATTATTCTATAAAGATGATGTAAGCCATTTCACCAGGTCACCATTTTCACTCAGAAGAGACATGAAATGATTTCTACATTTATTGTTGTCTTAATATTGATCCCATGCTATATACTGAGATGGATTTAATGGAGAAAGATTGACTGATCTGCATATGTATGATATCTGATCCCTTTTGTAAACATCTATAGAGGAAGTACTTCATTCTTTTGTTAGTGTTATTGCTGTTAATGAGATTTATATGCCTGACTTCAGAACAGCTCTCTTCCAGTATGTCTATTTGTCACTAAGTCAGTTGCCCCACTTTTATATTAAAAAGCTGATATATTTTACTACTCACTGGAGGAAACAGTCTTAAGGAAGATAGCCCCCTCCTATAATAATTCAATAGTCATTTGAAAACCAGTAATGCAACTGAATCATTTACACTAGCTATTTCCTTTTTCTCCGGAAGAGGGTTGAAAACTCTAGTGACCCTTAGAATCAGATAAGCTCTTTATATAATTGAGACAACCAATATTCCATTTTTAATAGCTAATATTCAAACTGCCTGAAAGGCATTTGAGAGAGGGAATTTGCTGTGCAATTAAAAGGGGGATGGAATGGACCTGCAGAAAACATCTCTGAATTTAGAAGTGTGTGTGTGTGTGTGTGTGTCTGTGTGTGTGCCTCTGTGAGGGTCTGTGTGTGTGTGTTCACTTCAGGTCAGGTGATATTATATGAGTATTGACAGAAGTGGCAGAACAGAGAACATACATTGAGGAAAATTCATTTATTCAATGAAGGAAGTTAAATGTCTGGGATAATTAACAGAAAAAAATTACAAATGGTATTCACTTAGGACTTAGATAAGGAGCAGTGAACTTGGGGGTATTTTATATCTTTCAGTTATAACCAGATAACATTATACTAAGGAATATTTCAGAGTTATTGAAACAGCTTATCCAAGTTTGCTGTACTGTGTTAGTAATTCCACTTGTTCTTTCAGGCAGTCTTTAACTCTTTACTTTTGTGGTCTTAATTAGCAAATTTACCTACTTGTTTATCAAGCAAATATTTATATAAAGCCTGACACAAAACTATGCTAAGTCAGAGGCAAGAACATGAAAGATAACACATTGTGAGCAGCAGTTTGTTTCTGTATTTTTGTTGCCATTGGTTCAAATTTCAAAATTGGAATCAAAGCAATGTTACCTTTAGCACTCTCAAATTCATTTATTTCCCCACAGCCGTTTTCTTGCAATTATAGCAAATCTTGAATCACAGGCGAGAGCCATCTTCATTGTTCTTTTTTTTTTTTTTTTTTTTCAGTCATATTTAGTCAACTCAAATTTTTCTTCTGTCTTCTCATTCACGAGTGTTTTACTAATTGTCTGCTTCAAATCCTACCTTGTCTCTAAAGTCATCCATGCTTTACAATCAAGGACCACAGCTTCCTTATAATCAGGTTTGGACTATATCACAATATATATTGATGGTACTCAATCAGCAGGATTTATTTGCAAATCTTTGAGATTGGGCTTTTACATGACTGTCAATTATAAAATCAAAATTTATTGCAAGTTGTTTCCTTTTTTCTTTTCCAAGTTCATATATTAAGTTTTGAATGGAATGCATTTGTGATATAAAATGTCCTTCCAGCATTCTAAATAAATCTCTTTCTTACTGGTTAAGAAATTTTACACCTTTTTTTTCTTGTTGGCAAGTGCTTAAAAATAATTTCACATGCATTTTATAATTGAAGATCTTTGGAAGATTTAAAGTATAATTCAAATCTACATTAATCCTATTTTTGTTATTACTATGTTATTATTTTCAGTTACTTTCTTGAAACTCAGAGCACAACATGTAGACAGTCAGTATTGCTTTTCAGTTCACCATCCATTCATTGGTCCTTTCATAGTCCCTTTTACTTCATTTTTCCCTTTGATCCTTTGCTCTCCATTGCCATTTCTTCCCCTGCCTCAAACCACCTACCCCAAGGCATTTAGTGTAGATTTTTAATTTTATATAAATACCAGTGTTTAAACATTTCCATTCCTCAATATCCTCAGCAAAACTTAGTTTTTATCAACATGGCAATTATGGCCAACCTGAAGCATCTAAGTTTTAAAAATTGTGATTTATCTAGTTAACAGTGAATTTGAACATCTACTCAAACACAGTATTAATTACTCAGATTTCTCATTTGGAGAAGTTTCCTTTATACATTTTAATTTTAATATTTTAATTGAGAAATTGATGAGATTCCTTATACATTCATTGATTGTCTTAGACATTTTAGATAATTTCCATCATCTGTATGTTAAGTTTGCTTAGATTTTCTTTTGTTCAACATAAATCCTTAATTTTGATGTGCAAAAATATTAATTTCTTACCTTATAGTTTGTAATCTTTTTAATCTTTAGGTCACAAATATATTCTGCTTATTTTTTTTCTTTCTTTTCTCCTCCTCCCCCCTCCTCTTCTTCTTTTTCTTCCTCCTCCTCCTCTTCTTCTTCCTCCTCTTCTTCCTTACCTGCCCTACCCCTCCTCCTCTTCATCCTCCTCTTTCTCCTCCTCCTTCTTTTTCACAGTGCTAGGAATTAAATGCAGGACCTCATTTATGGTAGGCAAGAACTCTACCACTGAATTTAAGAACCCACTCCTGCTATATATTTTTCTCCTTGCTTCATAGTTTTATATATCATATGTCAGTAATTTATCAATCAAGATATTTGTATATTACATGATGTGAAGTATCCAACTGTATTCTTCTCCATATGGTGAACCAAAATTCCCAGTATGATCAAAATAAATGATTTATATTTTTCTATTGACCTATGTGATATTATCTTATTCTGAGTAAATGGTTTTCTTCCATTATTATAATTTTCTGTTCCTATATTTTTGCTATACTGTTTATTAAATTGGATGAATAGCATACCCTCTGTTTCTTAAATTTAACTAATTAAATTTGACTGAGTTCATTTTGAACTTTTATTCCTCCACTTAAATGTAAGTGAAAGTTTTAAAAATTTCCTCAATAAAACAATAACAAAAAAAATTCCACAGAAATTTATGGATTAAATAAGAGAATATAAATTAAATAGGGAGATATCTGATATATCTCTTCTATATCAACCTTAACTGATCATCCTTAAAATGTTGAACTTTTCAACATAATTAATACAGAGGTATGGATGCTAATATGCATTTATATGTGATGGCCAGAGGTTGTGATATTTTGAAACTGATACTTTGTATTTTCTCAATGAATCACAAAGTCACCACCTGAGAATGAGGATGAGAGTTAGGAATTGGAGGTTGAAAGAAAAGCTATAGGAACACAGAAGATTTTTATCTGGATTCAGGGAGGAGAGATTTTTTTGTTTGATTCTATTTCGTTTTGTGGATAAGAGTTATCAAACATAATAAAGATATTATGTAGATATGATGTGCAGTCCTGTAGAAAAGACCAAGAGCCATCTATAGCCTGTAAATTATAGAAACGTAAATTTTTTACTTTTGTGTGAAAAAAAATTTCTCTATTACAGTGAAAAAATCACCAGTTTTTCTTTTAGATAGGAAAGTCAAGAAGTGTTCAGAAATGGCATCTTGCTTATTTGGAATGTATGAGGTATGTCAGAGTGGCAACTCATGCATAGGTTAAGACTCCTTAAAGATCCAAGTCAATGTAGAAATATAATTCCACCATCTAATAATGAAAATTAAAATAACAATTTTGAGCTAACTCTATTAATTATACTTTTTTAAAAACAATTTGGCCAGCAGTGGTGATAGTGAATAGAGCCAGATTTTAATGTAATCCAGTAAATTCATTAAAAATGATCTGAATTATCTATCAGTATCAATTTCTCAATTAAATGTTTTAACACAGAAGATAATAAAGGACAGAAGATCAGAATAAAGGAAACCCTTTAAAATTAATCCTTATATCTCAAAAGAAATCTTTATATGACTCTTATTTTTCTACTAAAAGAGACATAAACAGGCACTGGTCATATTAGTAGTTGGATTTAGGAATATCATTTGGAGATATATATGGGTTGGATTTAGAACGTAATGGCATACTGGTGAAATCCATTCTGCCAGCTCTATCTGTAAACAATTCACTGGAAAGTGGCCATGCCCTTTGTTTACATATTGCTTATGACTGCTTTCACAATACAACACAAAAGGTAGCTATAACAGAGACTATATGTTCTGTAAAATTTTTAATATTTTCTGTTTCTTTTTAGAAAAGTCTTGCTGAGGCCTGTTTTTAAAGATGGAGATGAAAGATGATTATACATGTCACAAACTGAAACTTAGGTATCATGAGTATGAATATGTGGTGTTCACTTGTTTTCACAGCTGAATGGATTATTATCATTGCTAATATTTATGGAGCACTAGCTATGTGCTACACTTGCCACAAAATTTATGTCCACATCTCATTAATTATCAAGACTATATATTAATACTCATTCTTCCTTTAGAGAGAAAAATATAGGGCTAAAGAGCAGAGTTAGTATTTGGAACCTGAGCTTGATAAGTGTAAAGAGCCATGAAAAACTTCATATTACATTCTGAGGCTAGAAAAAATAGTAAACAAGATCTAAAGGTCATCTGTCCAAGCTTGATAACGTTAGCTCTCTGGATATAGAACTACACCATGTTCACTTTTTTGATAATTAATCCTGAGGTCACCTAAGTCATCAGTGAAAGAGGATTGCAGAATTAACTAGAGGGAGGGCTAAGTAACTGCAAGATAGACCACATTTTCAAGTTTGACAAAAAAGTTTATTATAAATGCAATTTGCAGTGTAAAGGTGATGATTGAATAAAGAGGAGCGAAGAATGAGATCTAATGCTATCTAATGCTTCAATTATGTGACTAAAGGAAGACAAGTCAATTCATGAGATCTAAGTATCAATTAGTTAAATGAGAAACTCAAGTATCAGACCAAGAGATTCAGGGCTGAAAGACATTCAGAAAGGCTGCAGAGCCAAGCAGCATCAAGTGGGTCTTCAGGAACACCAATCTAGGAAAGATCAACCCTAAAAGATAATGTTGAGGTTATTCGGGCCCTATTATGGAGCCTGGGTGTATAACAATACTGTTTCAAGGGACTCCATAAATAAAGTTCTATTTTCAGCATGGATAAGACTATTTTTAAAAATGCCATACTGAAAGACTTTCATATTCAACATACTCAGCATTAGTTAAAATTAAAATCCTTTATTAACAAAGAGGCTGATCTGGTTATGCAAATTTTAGTTGAAGTTTTGCTCAGGCTGCATTTGAAAAATAAAATCAATGGCAGATGAATGATATACTATCTGTATCAGAACCTTGCTGAAAATAACAAGTAGAGTTGCCAAGATTGCATGTGCTATCTAACCTCTGTTTGTTTTAATATATATTCAAATATATTTTACTCTTTTGAAGAAAGGGAATTCTGAATTACACTGTTTTGATCAGGAATAGATTCTATGTTACACAGCAATGTGTATTGGTCGAATTGGGCTGCCATGATAGTTATCATAGACTGAATGGTTTAAACAAACATTTATTTCTCACAATTCTAGAAACTGGAAGATCCAAGAACAAGGTGCTGGCTGATTTGCTTTCTATTGCAGAATCTCTTCCTAGTTTGCTGATGGATGCCATTATTGTTTGGATCTTAAATGTCTCCCAAAGGCTCATGTGTTGAAAGCTTAGTCCTGAGCTGCTGGTAGGCTGTGGGGAGGTGGAGCCTAGTGGAATAAAGTTAGACCATTTGGGTGTGCCTTGGAAGTGGATAGTGGGTAGCTGGACCTTTCCTCTCTCTTTGATTCATGGCGACCATGAGGTGAGCAGCTTTGCTCCACCACATGTACTCACACAATGTTCTGGTCTACCAAAGGAATGAGGCTAAACAACCATGGATTGAAACTTATGGAATCTTAAGTTAAAATAAACCTTTCCTCCTTTTAAATTGATTACTATGACTTTCTGTTATAGCAACAGAAAGCTAAATAACACAGATAGTCATATCCTCACATGGTAGAAAAAGAGATCATCTCTCTCTCACCTCTTTTTATAGGGTACAAATCTCCTCTTGAAAATGCCCCCCTACAACCTAATTACTTCTCAAAGGCCCTCCCTCAAAATTTCATCACATTGGTTATTAGAGTTCAAAATATGAAGTTTGGGAAGATACAAACATTTACTCCATAGCCCAATGCATATGGTGGATACTTATCAAATACTGGCAGGAAGGATAAAAGGATGTTTGGAGACATGAATAAATTTTGTCAGGAATATTAGTTTGAAAGAACTGAAGAATGAACTTTTTTTTTTTTTTTTTTTTTTTTTTTTTTTTTTTTGTGGTACCAGGGATTGAACTCAGGGGCACTTGACCACTGGGCCACATCCCCAGCCCTTTTTTGTGTTTTTATTAGAGACAGGGTCTCACTGAGTTGCTAAGTGCCTCGCCATTGCTGAGGCTGGCTTTGAACTCGCGATCCTCCTGCCTCAGCCTCCCAAAGTGCTGGGATTACAGGCGTGCGCCACCGCGCCCGGCTATGAACTATTTTAACAACAACAACAAAACAATTGAACAAACAGAAATAAGAGAGTTGGATTCATATAAGGAAACAGTTACAACATAAATTAAAAATAAACAGATTAGTACTGGCAAGAAATTATGAATAATAATTGTGATATCCATTGTCATTGCTGTTATTTTTAATGTTCATGTCTACACAGAATACCATGTTGTAAAACATTTCATATATTTTATGAACTCTAATTTTGCTGCAAATCTCTCTACCTTGTTTGGCAACTATAACAGCTGAATCTCCAACCCAAAACTGCCCCACATGGAAAATTAACAGCCTCTAGCTGTCTTCTCTTTAGAGTAGTTATGAAAGATCTGAAATTTAGTATGAAACAAAATAAAGTGGTTGCATGCCTAACTGGGACACAGTAACTAGAAGAAATAATTATATTTGTGTGTGTGTGTGTGTGTGTGTGTGTGTGTGTGTATAAATTGTCTCTTATATTCTGAGTATAAATGGGGCGCCTGAGGAAACTTCTGTAGGATGTCTCTTTCAGTTCACAGCATCACTGAAGCAAAGCTGTAGCATTATGAAATAAGTCCTGAAAACAAATTTTTACTTGTCAATTTTGAAATTTCCAATGGCCTAACTTAATTATGAAATAGTTCTTTAAAATGTCTCCATCCATTAATTATAAAAGCAATACAAGTACTAATAATGCCATTGCCTGCCTCCTGGCTTCCCAAGAGACCCATGAGTGATATGTTTCCCTGAGATTTGCCAGGGATAATCTTTAACAATATATCTTGTAAATCGTATTTTAGCTGAATCTTTGTCTCAGCTACCTGAGCACCTGTTTTATTTTCCTGTTTTCAGAAGACAAGTTCTCAGGAACATCAATGTGTATGAATAAGCACATTTTGTTTCTGGAGGTCACTACTTGTCCCTAGGATGTAGGTGATTCATAAATAAAAATTGGCCTCATGTTTTCCATGTAGGCTAGGTATTTAATTACATTATTTCATATACTCTCCTATTAAACTAAATCTATATTAATCTCAATATCTGACAACCATGTAAGTCTTACAGTAGCATAGCAAACCTAAAAAATATTTTAAATCTTATATTACAATAATGGAGCAATTCATTTATCACTTACTGAGAACTCTCTCGTTTTGTAAAGGGCCAAATTGAAGAATGGTTGCGAGACAGAACAAAACATTGAATTCCTTCAAAAGTTTACAAAATATCAAGAAGATAAGGATATAACTAGCTATATTATAGAAGGATGATGTAAATTCTCTAAGAAAAGCAATGAAAAAATTCTAGGGAAGTCACAGATAAGACAGATATGTCTAAATAGAACACATTTAAGTCTGGCATCATGAAGTATTTGAACTTGGTAATAACCCTTCCCTGTCAACAATCTCAGGAAGGTGAGAATGTCTGCTGTAGTAACGCACAAGGTGCATTTGGGAAACGAAATGAGGATGTTTAGAGGAAACATGGTTGGGATCTTAGACATTTTTGATTTGGTAAAAATTGAAAGATATTAAGTTTTTGAGCAATGTAATAGTAGAGCCATGCTTTATAAAGATCAAACCCATAGGGATATGAGAGCAGGAAGAAAAAAATCTATGAACTTCATGAAAGCAGTGATTTCTATGTTTGTTTCACTATTGTACTCCTGTCACCTAGATCTTCATATGTGCTCAATATACTTCTTATTGAATGAATAAATCAATTCCCTGATTTTGTGAGGGCCATGAAAGGAAAGTAAACTTTTATTTGATCTTCTAGGATTCATTGGAAAAATGTGTAATTGCACAGAGGTAGAATAGGAAGTAAATTGCTGGTTTTTGAAAGAAATAAAAATGATTTAAGAGTTTTTTTGTTGTTGTTTTTTACTTGCTTCGTTTTTGTTGTCTGTATGCTTTCTTTAGTTGCTAGCTATAAATAAAGATACTAATTTGGATTGAATATGGAAAGCAGGGAGTTCATATCATGCAGTTCTATGTATTTTCAGTAAAGAGAGACTGAGCTCCATATAAGATTTTGCTCAAAGGTCAAATGAAGTACAGGCATATTTCAGGGGAAGATATGTGGAATGATAATAAGCAAGATAGGAAACACAGGAGGGATGATACAACTGCACTCATCCAGCTTAGCCCACTTTCTTCATAGCTAGCAGACGAATCCTTAAGTTGTCTGATGTACTCAGCTAGTGTTGGTGCTGGGGAAAAGCACAGTTGCCTAAACGGATTGTAATTCCTGCCACCCATTGGGCTAGAGGACCTGAGCCAGAGAGATCCCAAAATGGATCAGGAATGAGCAAGGCACGTTACTCATGCATACGAGAGAGACTGCAATCAATTCAACTATTACCTTCCTAGCAGAACCACCCAGTAGGAAGATCAGCTATCCTGTTCTTTCTTTACCCAAGGGAATAAAGATTGAAAAGTTTACTTTTCATTTTGGTTGGCATGTTTATACCCACCCCTCATGATTTAAAAACTAAAGGCAAGATAAGTGACCACCTTGCATAGTGAGAGAGTTCTCCTATCTGCCTCTTGCTTTAATAATAACATTTCTACCCCATAATCTCCACTGTGATGGATGGAACAAGCTAAGACCTAAGCCTTCAGTCAACATTAGCATTCTCTTCCCAGAAAAAAAAAAAAAAAAGGATATTTTCTCACTTCTGACCCAAAGAGGTTTGAATATGAAATATATAAGAAAATCATGACCAGAATTTGTAATTCTAGAACTATTGTAAAACTGGTTGAGCCAAAGGTCACAGTTTAACAGATATTTTGGGATATAATATGGTTGAGCCTATTTCATTTCCTTTTCCATAAGCTGAAAAATCAAAAGAATTTCTTTTAAAATTCAGGTTACATCTCTACTTTTGCTTGAGGTTTATTATAGCTGAAAGACTGGTTTTACACATAAAACTTTTTTTTTGCTTAAAACATGCATGAATGGTTTCTGATTTCTTCTCATCCCGATATTCAAGAACAATTTTAGGAAGCATCCAACTTTACCGCATTGCATTCTCGAGTGTTCCTTCCTGACTTCTCTTACAAAGCCCACCCAAAATGTGCCTTCCTGATGTTAAATACCAGTTGGCATTTTTAGTTTCGTTGGAATAGAATTGCAGAATTTTGTTTTTCTTAATTGTGAAAGAGGCGCATAGTTATCCACATTTTTTTTTTACTTCTGCATATCTAAAAATGCATTCAATTCTTCAGCAAATATTTAGCTCTCTTATTATGCCAGGCACTCGAACGCATTAACCCAAAAGACTGATTACAGTGGAAGTTCCTAGTCATAGGTGCAATCTTTGGTCCAAGAGGACTTTTCTGACTCTACTCAAGCTGTGTTCCAGACGCAAGAAGAGGAAGCTCACAACCTGAGCAGTAGCAGATCTGACAGATTTGCTGGCACACACGTGAAATGTGCATTTCAAGAAACTGTACTTTGTGCCAATTACACATTCTTTTTACCAGTCACTGATTACTTCAATACATTATTTTTGTCCAATGTCACTGCTCAACCTTGGGGTGAGGGGGGTACATTTTAAATGGTAACTGACCTGTAAATTGGATTTTTAAAATCAAATGCACTGCTTTTGTTTTAAAAATAATAAGAAAAGAAAAAAATAGTTTTGTAAAAGTATATAAGGTATTTAAAAACAGACCCTACTTTGGAAAAACAAAACAAGAAGTTCATCAAAGTATTTTCAACAAATATATCAAAGGTAGGAAAGAACTAATGCTATAATACGTGGCTGACCTAATAGATAACAACCAATAAGTAAAAATTTCAATAGAATTTTAGTTAGAAGAGGTATTTTTCTTTTAAAAATAAGATAGTTATTTTTTATCTAATTGCCTGCAATGGCTTTGGTCAATGTATTTAACAATCTTGAGATATTTATACTGAAAATGATAAAAATATGGAAGTGATCACAATATAGGGAGGCCATAAAGCATATTGTCAGGAACTCTGTATTCTCTTTCTGTGAATATTGATTGATAATTTCAATGGAAGGTAAGAACTTTGTACTATACAGCAAGGTTTTAAAGTAGATGACTTTCTCAGTCCTTCTTAGACCTTTGATACATATGATATAATTTTAAAATAATTTTTTCTCAAATGCCCTTGAGCACTTATTATTCTAGAGGGAATCATCTTCAATTATGGTCCACTAGTACCTATCATCACAAAAACAGGAGAGGTAAAGGAATATCCAAAATACCACACAAAATTATATATTATTTAATGTACATATTTAATTTGATATGTTTATAATTAATTAGACACACTTCCATTACTTAGTTATATGTATATACATTATATAAGAATATTCACTTGATAGTTCCTATGATAGTTACTATAATCTTGTTTATTTTCTATTCCAGTGTGTCATTGCACAATGTTCCCATATGCTTTTGTAGCTGAAAGACTGGTTTTACACATAAAACATTTTTTGCTTAAAACATGCATCAGTGGTTTCTGATTTCTTCTCCTTTACCCTTTTACGAGATAATGTTTTCCTTTACTTTCATTCATTGGATTTAGCAACCACTCATTGAATATCAGATTTTATGTTTACTATCATTTTTAAAGTGCTTTGAAAATTATATTGATAATTTTGCATTCTCAATAGTTGACAGTGGTGGGTTAAAAATTGATAAACAGGTAAAATAAACACAAATAAGAGAAATATAATTCAAGCTAAATTCGGAAATTTAAAAATTAACACTCTTAGGAGGCTTTTTAAAAGAAGTTCAATTTGAAGTGCATTTTGAAGGATGGATGCTAAACTTGGCATCATTATTTTAAGTGAATCAAGTATCAAGAAGTAGAGAAACTCCCACCATATTACATGTGCTGGTAGGGCATCTGTGAAAATGTCATTGTAACTGGCAAATGAAAATCACAAAATAGGTAAAATATAATGAAGAAAATTTGGAAGTTGGCAAAATATTGTAAATGGAGTAGAGGAGATTTCCAGGTAGAAAGTATGTAGATTAAACTTGAAGATCTGAGGGTGGAGGCTTTGAAAATCACTGTAATAGAGATAAGCGGAGGGAAAGAACTGTTAAGGTGACTGAAACAGGCAGAGATTAGAAAACTGAAGAGGACAACACATAGGAGGACAAAGCATTTCAGTTTCAGTTTCAAAGGAGCAATGTCAAGACAATGAATTGGCCACTGAACTTAAAATTAAGAGGTCATTGGTGAATTTAGTAGAAGCTACATTTATGGTCCACTGAGTCTCAGAGTCAGATTACAGACATTTAAGAGCTGGTTGCATCTGGAAGTAATAATGAAGACCAGTCTTCAATGAAGCATGGCAATGAAGGGAAGGAGAAAGATGGGATGGTGAATTATGGCAAAAGGAACATTTTTTTCCTGACTTTTAAGAAATTAAACTGTGAAGAACCAGTATAGAAGAGAGTTTAATATAGGAAAAAAGGGGATAATTTATGGAGAAAAGTTGCTTGGGATGATAAAAATAATGATATATTGATAACAATTATTAAACTCTCCCAATATGGTGAGCAAAATTCTAAAACTCTTATGTAAAAGAATTCAATAGTCTTAAAACAATTCTATGAAACACTATTATTATAATACCAATTTTATGAAATAAATAAATTGAAACTTGATTAAGAGTAATAATATGCCCAAAGTCACTCTTCTATGAAAGGCTAGAGATTTAATTTGAAACTTGTCCATCTAGTTCTAGTGCCCTCAATCTATAATTAAATCATTCTAAACTTCTTACTTCTTTGCCAATAATTGCCTGTTCTGTGAATTTTTGAAGTCACCAATTTCTGAACCTGGAAGGAAAATCCAGAGCACTTTCCTGTTTATTCAGTACTCTTCCCCCTCCTTAGGGTCCTAGGTAATGTGTGGAATGTGTTAGTTCCAATCTTCCTATACCTTAATAAGTGAACCGATTGTTCTCAGTAGTATGAGGAAGCCTAAGAGGTTTATGAGTATCTCAGATATTTAATAAAGTCTAGAAAATAACCAGATTGTCCAAATATTAATGGTGTGAAAGGTTTCCTACTTATCAATACTAAGAAATTGGAAAAGGAATAAGTTGTCTATTTGGAAATAGACCCAGGGTATAACGCATTAAGTTTTTTGTTTATAAGCCACAGTTTTTGTCATGTCCTTCTGGATTGAGTACTATACATAATTAGTTCAGACATCTAGTTCTGTGCCATTTTATTTTGGTATATTCTTGTATTACTATCGCACAGTCATATCTTACTTAAGTTCTGAGAAATGTGTCATTAGGTGTCTTCATCATTGTGCCAACATCATAGTATACTTACACCAAACCAGATGGTATGATTTACTATACAACTAGACTGCATGGGATATATAGGATATATGGGATGGCCTATTGCTCTTAGGAACATGATGAACAAAACAACACAAGATTAAATCAAACACAAGAGGAAAAGATGTAATCTAGAGATGCAGTAAACACAAGATGTATGAGGCTGCTGCCTGTGCTATGGGGCATACTGTTTTATAGTAAATTTCTTTTATATATAAGTAGAAGGTGTATACTCTAAAATAATGATAAAAGAGTTTCACATAGTACTCACATAAATCAATAACAGTTGTTTATTATCATTCTTTAGTATTATACACTATACATAAATGTATATGTTGCATTTTCATATGCCTAGAAAGGCAATGTTTAATAATACCACCATCGCCCCAAACATGTGAGTAACCCATTTCACTATAATGGTACCATAGCAATGACTTCACAAGGGGATAGGGATTTTTCAGCTCCATTATGGTCTTAAGGGATCACTGTTGTATATGCAGTTCACTATTGACTAAAATGTCATTATGTGATTATGGCCATATTATATTTTGTTTCAACAAATAATCTCTGATAAATTTATCACTGTTTACTGAACTTTTCCTGGGTTCCTCATTTTTGCTCTATTTAACCTCTCTCTCCACCCTCCTACTAACTTGTATTATTTTTGCTTTATTGAAAAGTTCTTAGAGCCTTGGGCTCTTCAGTTGAAAGTATGATATGAAGCTGAAATATAAATAATTCATGAGATCTATTTTACTAACTTCCACTCTATCTGGGCAAGTGACATTTACAGTTGTAACAAACTGGAGGCATGGTGGCAAATAAGAACATTTAGACTAGGGCAAACTGCAGTTATAAAATAGACTAAAAATTCTAAGAAAGGGCTCTTTCTCATTTGGCTAATGTATATAATCCACTTCACTGGTGCAATGTTCAGAATCAGATGCTAAAACACACAGCTGTAAACTATTCCCACGAAAACAATGCCTTCCTTCAGAGCGCTCACTGATTCTTATCATTTTCTACAAAGATAGTGCCTTTTTTCCCCCAAAAGAGCAGCAGCAGCTATATCAGATGTGTGAGTATTAAAATGTAGATACACTTGCTTTTTAAATCTCTGTCTAATCTCTGAGACTAACAGTGCACTGTGCAGCAGTATGAAAACTGTTTTCTTTAGAACAAAAATGATGATCTGTAGGGGGGAAAAAAACACACAAACAGGTGCCCTGAAAAGCGGAGCACACCTGTCTTGGAGATTCACCATGCACATTAACATTTTAAAGGCTCTGAATGTCCAGAAACAACAAGGTATGACTTTTCTCTGCTTAATACAGTATTTCTCAAGATTACAGAAAAAAAAAAAAAAATTCTCCATAATCCAATTAAGCGAAACTTCTAAGAAATGAGTTTTTATTTGTGGTGGTTGTTTTATGGTCTCTTTCCTAGTCCAGAAAATAAATAGACTTTGTAAAAGGCTGCAATCTTTGATTTCCTCTTTTTGGTACAATAAGAGAAAATTCAACATTCTTGAGTACTTATGTGTCAGTCATATCAATTCACTTTTTTTTAAGTAATATAAAATGGAGAAATCTTTGAAAAGTGTCAGAACAGTAAACTTGATTTCTTCTAAAGCTGTGTATCCTCACAGAGATTTGAAGGTAGCTATCTGGAATCATCTGTATTTTATCGATGCCAATGCATATGCCTTAAAACAAAAACAACAACAACAAAACAAACTTTGTGGACTGTAGCATAGCTCAGTGGTAAAGCCTGAACAAGACCCTGGATTATTTTATCTCAAAATAACAAAACTAAACAAACAAAAAGTCTTTGTGATGCTATTGAAACACAAATTTTAAAATATTTGATAGAATGTGGTATTAAATTTCCCCCACAGGCCTCCCCAAATTATCAAATATTAAACTTAATACAAGAGTATCTGGAAATAGGACAGCAATATTATTGAACAATCAATTTAGTAAAAATCTTATCATGCTTTATATTTCTAGTGTATAACACAGAAAGTAGCATCCACATTTAAAAAAAAAAAAAAAAGCACCAAGTAGTGTGTGTTGAATGTGACGTTAATAAATTTAAGAGGGGCTGGGATTGTGGCTCAGCGGCAGAGCGCTCGCCTCGCATGTGCGCGGCCCAGGTTCGATCCTCAGCACCACGTAAACATAAATGCATTGCATTGTGTACAACTAAAGTAAATAAATAAATATTTAAAAAAAATAAATTTAAGACAGGAAATTATTAGTAAAAAAAATGAAATCATTGGCTGAGTCTCAGTCCCTGATATAAAATCAAAATATCAACTGACTTGATTTGATAATTACACATTGTATTGTATCACATTCAATAAATCACATTATTTTGAATTCCATAGATGTATATAACTGGAAATCATCAGTTTGCAATAAAATCAAGATAGTTTCAATTTCATATAAAATTGTGAATTTTACATTTTTATTATTGCTGTGAACAACACTGTCTTTTGAAAATTGGAGACTTAAATTTGAATCAATTAATGCCTTTTCAATAAGGGTATAAATAGAAATCAAATTAATGACAGCTAAATTGAATCTCCACCTTTTTTCCCTTTGTTCATTTGTGAATGGGTAAAGATATCAAGCTTTCATAAAAATACCTATCCCAACCTTCAAATCACCTTCAAATTAAACCCCAACAGTTTTACACTAGTGCTGTATAATGGCTTTGTGCTAGTAAAGCATGAGTCATGAGAAGATGCCATATATGAAAACAATATATCAGTGTTGTATCTCCTCCTGCAGAGGTAGAGAGTAGTAACAATCATTTTAGGCAAGTCCAATTTTGCCTGCTCCACTGGTGGCAGCCAAGGAAGAAACAGTGTGATTTTTAAATGAAATTCAACCAAAGGACAATAATAAAAAAGCAAAAAGAACTTTTGTCTTTATACACTACACTGAAGAAATTGTTACACTGAAGAAATTATCCTTTTTCTCTTTTTACTCTTACCAAAAGAATTACCTCTAATTAGCAATGGTCCTGTTAACTTTTTAAAACAACAAATGCACTGAATTCTTTCTGCTTTAAAAAAAAAATAATAATTTTTTGGAAAGTGACTTCAGACATCAGGGTGAGTACTCCTCACCCTGAGTGCCAATCACAAGAACTGAAATCCCCCACCATGCAATCATGCAGTGATGGTCATTTGGCAGGAGGGCCACTCTGAGTAGAGTGGGCACCTCAAAGAGAAGTGCTCAGAACTGAGTTTTGTGCCTTGTTCCATAAAATATGTCATGTGTTGTTTTTTTAAAAAATGAGGAGAGCCACTGTAGAATACATTCCATATAAAATTCATCATATAAAATTTACCTCCTTGACTTATGTTTTGTTAATAAGAATTATAACCTTGATCTTGTTTTCATTAAATTGTTGAAATCATTAATCCACTTAAGAACAAAATCCCTCAAGTTTCTTCTTTCTTGAACCTCTATGCTTATTAGGAACCCAAAAAGTAAAAAGTCTAATGATGACAAAATTAAACCATTGCCTACTTGATATTGATTTTTCACTGTCTTTTCCATGGCCATTTCTTTGTATAACCAAATTACACACAGACACACAGACAGACAGACACACACACACACACACACACACCCTCACCCTAGTACTTCTCTACAACAGTAGCATATGGACCTATAAAAATTAAAATTGTAGGCTCAACAAGACTCTTTGATTTAGGGCTGGGGTTGAGGCTCAGCGGTAGAGTGCTCGCCTAGCACGTGCGCTGCCCGGGTTCGATCCTCAGCACCACATAAACATAAATGCATTGCATTGTGTACAACTAAAAGCAAATAAATAAATATTTAAAAAAAAAAGACTCTTTGATTTAAATACTGACCATGGGCTACCAAAGCTAAATTAAAACAGATGCTTGTAAATATGGAGATTTTTATTTACATTTTGTCACCTATCACCTAGTAGTAATTATGTATATTAATGATCTATTTCATAATATTTTAGAAAATGCAGCAGTGAATTTAAAGTGCCTTTCAAAAATGTATTTTCAGAATATTGAAAGCCCTACATATTTTCCAAATAACATGCGTGTGTGTGTACATACATATGTATATATACAAAGAAATTTGAGCGTATGGTATACCCATCCCACATGACTTGAAAACTAACACATAACTTAATTTAAAACACAAAGACCTATAAACTTTATTAAAAATATTTTTTAAAAAATCATGGTCATCATTACTGTCTTTTCAAGATGGAATTGCAGGTTAGACATGTAGACAGACTTCTATACTATAATTTCATCTCTTTCCCCAAATCATTTCCTGGTTCTTCATTATTGCCATTATCAACTGTCTCTTTGATAAAAGTAAGAAAGAAGCATTTCAACAGTTCCCTCTGTTGCTTTTATTGTCACCAAATGGTACTTATTCTAAGAAATTTTCATGTGTTCTTGTTCTTTTCTAACAAATGACTCTGAGTTGTTTGTATCTCTTTATGGCAAAAACCATTTTTTAAAGGAGGCTTCCCATGTCTCTTGGTATTAAAGTTTGTATTTGTCATCAAATTAAACATCCTGATCCCCTGTTCCAATTACCAGACTTAACATTTTCCCACTTTGAAATTACTTTGGTTGACTTTTATCAGATTTTATTTCAAAGTTAGTTTTAGATTCTCTCTCATAAGTATTGTCTCCCAATCAATGAAAAAAAAAAACTTTTAATTAATTCTTTTCTGATTAAAACTGTTCAGCCATGTCTCTTAATGAATTTTGTTAAGTTGCTAATGTAGAAATTCCAGATTTCTGTTTGAAATCACAACCTTTTTTAATTCAACAAGTGTTTCAGAGCCTACCATGTGTCAAAGCTTGGAATACAGTAGTGAACAACATTGATAGGGAAAGCTTCTTTCCTTGCAGAACTTTCAATCCAGTAAGGAAGACAGATGATAAATAGTAAGTGTCTAATAAATCATATAGTATGTTAGAAAATGACTAACTTAGATTAATTTAGATGGTAAAGTGATAAAGTGGATTAGGAATGCTGGAGCAGGGAAGACAATGTTGCAATTTAAATATGGTTCTCAGAGTAGCCCCCTAGAGAAGGTGACATTAGAACAAAGACAAGAAGTCAGAGAAGACATTATGCATGCAGTGATATTTGGCAAATTCATGCAGTGCCAGGCAACAATCAATGCAAAGTCCCCCAGGTAGGAGAGTCTCATATGATGGGGGGCTGGGTGGGGGTGGGGGGTAAAGAGAGTTCTGTGGATGGAATAGAGGGGAAAAGAGAGAGAGTATGACCTCAAGAAACTTGGGAGTCCCAAATCAGGCCACATCATGAAAATGTTTTAAGCCATGGTAAAAAAATTCTTCCATTTCTTTTTATCACATTCTCCTGTCAGAATTGGGTAGTGGTTCTCCACTGACTATTGAATCAAAACCACAAGAAATTCCTGACTCCCAGCTCCCTGGTCATTCTCTTCCTATTAGATCTTTCTCATGGGTAGAACAGCATTACAAGAAGAACTACTTTTGATTTTGCTGCTCTTAGCATTTTCTCCTCTCCACCAGCTCCTGTGTGTTTTGGTATGTGGAAGCAAGAAAGAGATGAAAGTAACAAAAAGAAAAAGAAAAAAAGAAAGTAGTGAAGAACTGAAGAAAACTTTCGTTAATGTGCATACATTTTGTGTGTCTGTGCTGTTTACAAGGATATATTTCACATTATGTACTCTTCAAAACTCTGAGAGGCAGTTAATATGTTCATATTTGCAGAGCAATGGAATGAAGTCTAAAGAGTTGCACAGTAGTCTAAAAATCACACAGTAAAGTTCCTACTCTAAAACCTAGATAGAAAAGAGGTGTTAGATGTTGGATTAGGCCCCAAGTTCCTTAATAAGAATCCTGTAGCACAAGAATTACTACCAAGAATTAATGAATGGGATAGATTTAAACTAAAAAGCTTCTTTTCAGCAAAAGAAACAATCAGTGAGGTGAATAGAGAGCCAACTAATTGGGAACAAATATTTAATACATGCACATCAGATAGAGCACTAATCTCTAGAATATATAAAGAACTCAAAAAACTTTACACTAAAAAAACAAATAACCCAATCAATAAATGGGCTAAGGAATTGAGAAGACACCTCTCAGAAGAAGATACACGATTAATCAACAAATACATGAAAAAATGTTCAACATCGCTGGCAATTAGAGAAATGCAAATCAAAACTACTCAAAGATTTCACTTCACTCCAGTCAGAATGGCAGCCATCAAGAACACAAGCAACAATAAATGTTGGAGAGGATGTGGGGAAAAAGGCACACTCATACATTGCTGGTGGGACTGCAAAATGGTGCAACCGTTATGGAAAGCAGTATGGAGATTTCTTGGAAAACTGGGAATGGAACCATCCTATGACCCAGCCATCCCACTCCTGGGTCTATTCCCAAAGGACTTAAAAACAGCATATTACAGTGACACAGCTATCTCAATGTTTGTAGCTGCACAATTCACAATAGCTAGGTTGTGGAACCAACCTAGATGTCCCTCAGTAAATGAGTGGATTAACAAAATGTGGTATATACGCACAATGGAATTTTACTCAGCAATAAAAGAAAACAAATTAATGGCATTTGCAGGTAAATGGATGAAGTTGGAAGACATAATGCTAAGTGAAGTTAAGTCTCAAAAATGTTCTCTCTTATATACGGAGGCTATTTCAAAGTATTGTTGGATGGGGGTACATAGGAGGATTAGAGGAACACTAGAATGGTCAAGGGAAGGGAGGGTAAGGGAGGGAGCAAGAGGGGAGGGAGGGGGAGAAAAAAAAAGGTGGTTGAATGAGACGGATATCATTTTCCTTAATGCATGATTGAAGACCTGAATTGTACGAATATACTTTGTATACAAACAGTTGTATGTAAAAAGATACTAAATATATGCACTATGAGTTGTACATATTAAAAATTATAAAAATAAAATTATATAAAAAAAGAAAGAAAGAAAATGTGGAACATATATGTATACAATTGTACACTAGTCAGTCATAAAAAAAGAATGAAATTCTGTTATTTGCACATAATGGATTGAACTGGAAAATATTACATTAAGTGAAATAAGCTAGACACAGAAACATAAGTACCACATATTTCATATGTGGAAGCTAAGAAAAGTTCACCAGTTTGAAGGGATGGAGGGAGGTTGTGTTTGGTCAGTGCATTGTATTATGATGTGCTGAAGTATCACACTGAACCTCATTAACATACATAATACATGTTAATCAAAATATTAAAAAGTTCTTTTTTATATATAAAAAAGAAAAGAGGTGTTAGATTCTGGTGAAAGATTTTTTTTTTATTTTTTTTAACAGAATGTCAATATAAATATGTTGCAAACATGTAAGAAAAAATAGGTCAGAATATAGAGCTGTTCTAATATGGCAGGTCGGTGGTCTCCATCTTATTCACACTCAGCTTTAGTTCCAGTCCTGAGAAGGCACTAGAGAAGCATAAACTTGGGCTGGGGTTGTGGCTTAGTGGTGAAGCACTCGCCTCGCACATGCGCGGCCCTGGGTTCAATCCTCAGCACCACATAAATAAATAAATATAAATAAATAAAGTTATTGTGTCCAATTACAACTAAAAAGTAAATATTTAAAAAAGAAAACAAGCATAAGCTTCAGCAGTATTTTTACTAGCAAGATCAGTCCTGCTTCTTACTTTTCATCAAACTCCTCCTTCTAGTTTCTCTGTGTATCAGTCAGCTTTTTGTCCCTGTGGCCAAAATATCTGGGGAAAAAAAAAACTTAAAGGAGGAAAGGGGGCTGGGGTTGTGGCTCAGCGGTAGAGTGCTTGCCTAGCACATGCAAGGCCCGAGTTCGATCCTCAGCACCGTATAAAAATAAAACACATAATTAAAACAAATTAAAAAAAAAAAAAAAAAAAAAAGGAGGAAAGGTTTATTTGGGTCTGTGGTTGCAGAGGTTTCAACCCAAGTTTTCCCAGCTCCACTGCTCTGGAATTGAGGTGAGGCAGAACATCATGGAGGAAAGGTATGGAGGAGGGACAGGGACAATATAAATCCTTCTGGGGCACACCCCAGTAACTTACTTCCTCCAACTAGATCCCACCCTTTAAAGTTTTCACCACCTCCCCACAGTCCATTCAACTATGATGGATTAGTCCTTTAACACTTTCATGATCCAAACACCTCCTAAAAGTCCCACCCTGCACTGGGAACCAAGCTTTCAAGTACATGAGTATTAGAGGGACATTCCAGATCCAAGCCATAGCACTCTGCCTGGGCCCAGTCTGTTCTTCTATCCTTCTGTATCTCCAGACTGTTTGCACAAGTCTCCCCTTTTCATATCCTGGTTGCATCTTTATTTTAAAATGAGTTAAAATGAACCAACATTCCACTTGGATTCCTGCCTATATAAGCAATCCACTTCAGTCACTTCTGGTCTTGGTCTACCTGCTTAGACTAGGAAGTATTCTGTGTTCTTTGAGATCCAAGCATGATATGCTTGAATATCATATGCTGATATGATGAATTTCATAGACCTTTTCCAGAATTGAATGGTTCAGGCGTATGATTCCTTGCTCAACTACTCTGTGCCAAATTTTGTTGCTTTTGTAACATGTGTCTTGCTATGTTGACCTGTGTTTTTCATGCTAATAAGTCCTCACACCTGCCAGCAGTACTCAGGTTGTTTCTCACTATTCTTTAAACCCAGTATTCTGCTCAAGTGGACTTGGAACTGTCCCATTCCACATATGAAATAGGACCATTCTTTCCTCTCTAGTTTTTTTTCTTTGCCACTATAGCCAGAAATGCCCTCTATGAATACCAGACCTTTCTTTAAGACTAAATAAATATTGTTTTTCCACCAGAGTACTCTACACTGAGGACTTCAGTTTTTGGATTTCCATTGTATAATATCTTCATACAATGGCACTCAAAAAATGGACTGTATCCTTTGATTTATTTGTGCTGGTTTTAGTACTTGTGCATTTTTTGAATCAGTTTGAGAACTAGATGTGTAATCACTACTGCCCTTGATTTTTGTTCATGGCCTAATAATATACTAATACCTTAGAAAATTCCTAATCAATGTTTCAAGTATGAGTGTAAATAAAATTTTATCAAGGTTTTAGCCACTCACCTCACTGGTTTTCTGTATCTTTTAGCATATCCTGAATTTATTTCATTGATGCTTATTTAAATATTTATTATTTATTCAAAATGCTCCAAGATTGCCATTCTTTATGGCCAATTCAACTTACATACACTTATGCATTACCTTAAAATTTTAACAGCAAAATAAAAAATGACTTATAAGATATAGAAAGACATACAGATAAGAAACTGCAACGAAGTGGGTAGTATGGAATATAGGAGAACAAATGATGAAGTCCCACCAGAGTGAGAAAGAAAATAAAAACTAGTCTAATCTTATAAATGGTACCTAATTGGAGTTAATGATAATTAACAAGAGACAAAATTAGCAAGATGTCAGTAAACCTAGCATCTTGCTGATATTGTAGCCCTCGGCCATACATTGACATTAGCACAGGTGCCATACTTCTGAATATAAGAGGATTCAGGCTGCACACAAGAAGCTTGGATCCCATAGAGTAAGATGTGTCACAGAAACATATCAAGCATTTCTAGCAGGTATTTGCTACATTTGTGGACTCAGCATGTCTTTTTTCTCCTCTGGATATTACTATTTCTCGGGGGGAAATACTCTAAATGGTTATAATACACTGACTTCATTATATCAGACAAGGATGAGTATGGAATTAAGGCTTCATCCTGATTCTACATCCCTTTGATGAACTGATTGCTGGAGAGATGGTAATAGGACCATATCAAGGCCGGCCGAAGACTTTGGGGGCAAATTAACATGGATGGTGGAAGCCAAGGGCCTCAATCTTTCGAGATTAAGGATATTAAGGACAATATAAGTCTGGGAATGGGGACCATCTTTATGATCACAGAGACAATCCACTTGAGAGTAAAACAAGATAAAAGAAAGATTGCCAAGAAGTACAGGTCTTGTGAATTCAAATGACAATTTCTGAACTCCTGGCACTAACTCCTAACTTCAAACTCTTCAGTTACTTAAGACAGTAAATTTCCTTCTTTGTTTAACCAGTTTAAAGTGAATTCCCTCACTTTGAAGGAACAACAAAACAAAGAAAAATCATAGCTAATGCACTTGTCATGTGGTACCCTGCAGAGCAAAAATCCATTGTATCTATAGGATGAACAGAGCAAAATCAGAAGGAGCTCTCAGAATTTCTTTCTCTGACTCACTCCAAAACTGGGTGATGATAAAAACTTTATACTTTATGATTAGTTGCAAAAAAGTATAAAAGAACCACTCAGAGTCTGTCTTTCACAGAAAAAAAAAAAGGAAAAGAAAAGAAAAAAGAAAGATTTCAGCTAACACTTGACAGTAACAGCTGTACTTCAATAAGGATCACATAAGTACTAACTTTTCTAAATACCAACTCCAATAGCTCACAACAGCAGCAATTTATCATCCAACATTCTTTCCAAGCAACAGTACTAAAAGCTATCTTTGATAAATTCTTCAGCACATGTCCAGTTGCTGAAGATAGCATTTTTGTTGTTTTCTTTTTTCAACCAGACTGGTGACAGTCACAAGAACAAATGTCACTTATATAGAAGCAGAGAGATGCTGAGCAGATAACATCAATTCTCCTATCACTGAGGAGCAACAGTGATACCTCTTTTGGCATAGAATATTAACCTATTCAAAGTTTTAAAATGACTATTAGAGCTGTGCCATAATGAAATGCTAATTAAGAAGTGTATCAGAAAGAAAAGGGAGGAAAGGATGGCAAGTTTAGAACCATCAGAGAGTATTCAAGGAGAATAATGACAGTAACAAAACAAAACAAAAAAACGGTTGGCCTACAGAAGTTTTCAGAGAATGGGCTCTGGACACAAGCTCTCCAGAGGCATTCAGAAAACTAATTTTGTGTTTTGAACTGTATGTTTTGTTTGATTGTGATTTGATTTGAAGATAATAGTTTCTTAATTTTCCATTGGAAAATTACTTAAGTTTATCATATTTTCTTTATATGTATTGAAAGCACATGCTTCTAAACAAAGATTAAGTGAAAAATGAAGAGTCAGAGAACTCACCCTATAATTCATGTTTCCATTGACCCATATCCTTAAACTTCATCAGCATGAATAGAATTTCAATCCAAGGTTATATGCAAAGAAATATCCAGGTGTAGGATCCATAACTATTAAACTTACCAAAAATGGAACTGAAAAAAAATGTTTAGTTGGGGAAGGGGCCTTGGGAGAAAAATAGTGTACAAAAAAAGACCACTATTGGTTCTAGAATTCCTAGAAGACCAAACAGAAAAGTGTTACACATGAAATTTTAGCTATTATTGCTCATTGAGATCCTTCTTTGGGCCAGATCTTTTTTTTTTTTTTTTTTTTTTTTTGTACGGGGGGATTGAACTCAGGGGCGCTCAATCACTGAGCCACATCGTCAGCCCTATTTTGTCTTTTATCTAGAGACAGGATCTCACTGAGTTGTTTAGTACCTCACTTGTTGAGGCAGGCTTTGAACTTAAAATCCTCCCACCTTAGCCTCCCGAGCTGCTGGGATTACAGGCATGTGCCACTGCACCTGGCATCAATGGAACAGATCTACCGAAAATTTCTTGATTCCTGTTTCCAGCCAAGAAGTAATAGAAACCAGATTTCTTCTTTCAATAAAATAACCACAAAATTGACTAACTATATGAAACATCAGTTCAAGAGACATTGGACATTGGGCAAGGAAGGATGATGATTTCTCAGACACGGCAGAATCCCACTCTTGCCCAAATTTATTGTTTACAGAGAGTAACTAGGCCATGGAGCAGGGACATGAAATCCAAGCAGAGTCAGGCTAACCTGCTGAGGGCTGGCGGTGAAGAAGCTGAGAGTCCAGCGGAGCAAGGTGGTCAGACACAAAAGAACCAAGTGCCAGAAAATAAGCAGTGAAATGAGAGAGACAGAAAGGCCTGCAGAGTGCATCTTTCTTGACATATAAAGCAACTACCTGAGACTGAAGGAAAAAAATCACAGAAAAGTATTAAAGACGACAGTGTCTGCTTTAGTGCAGGATACTAAGGTCTAAAAGGAGCACTGTATTGGACCCACTGAAAAAAATTGTAAATGACTAAGTTTTCATGTAACTTAAATATATATCCAAGAACAAAGCTCAAGAGTATTTATAAGATCCCAGCAGCTTGGAAGGCTGAGGCAGGAGGATTAAGAGTTCAAAGCCAGCCTCAGCAAAAGTGAGATACTAAGCAACTCAGACCCTGTCTCTATAAAAAGACAAAACAGGCCTGGGGAAGTGGCTCAGTGGTTTTATGCCCCTGAGTTCAATCCCCAGTACTCCCCACCCCCCAAAAAAGAGTATTTATAAGAATGCAAATTGTTGCAACCACTATGGAAAGCAGTATGGAGATTCCTCAGAAAACTGGGAATAGAACCACCATTTGACCCAGGTATCCCACTCCTTGGTTTATACCCAAAGGACTTAAAATCAGCATACTATAGTGACACAGCCACATCAATGTTTATAACAGCTCAATTCACAATAGCTAGACTATGGAACCAAACTAGGTGTCCCTCAATAGATGAATGGATAAAGAAATGTGGTATATATACTCAATGGACTATTACTCAGTTTTAAAGAAGTGTGAAATTATGGCATTTGCCAGTAAATGGTTGGAATTGGAGAATATCATGCTAAGTGAAATAAGCCAATCCCACAAAACCAAAGGCCAAATGTTTTCTCTAATATGTAGATGCTAATTCACAATAAGGCAGGGGGCACTAGGGAAAAATAGCATTAGATTAGGTAGAAGGAAGTGAAGGGAGGTGAGGGAGGGGATGTGGGGTTGGGAAAGATAGTGGAATTAAACAGACACTATTACTGTATGTATGTATATATGTGACTACATGACCAATATGATTCTGTAACATGTACACTTTGAAAAAAATGAGAAATTATATCCCATCTATGTATGATACATCACAGTACATAAATGCATTCTACTTTTAAAAATTAATTAAAAAAGAATGCAAATGTATCAATCAACCAAATAAAATTGACATATACTTTATTTATGGAAAATTATCAGGGATGTAAATAAGCAGGAAAATATGATCCAGAATAAAGAAACAAGTAAATCAAAACTGATCCAAAACTAATACATTAGAATTGCCAGTATTTATTTATTTATTTAAAACAGCATTTATTTATTTATTTTTATGTGCAATGATTTTAATTCATTAAAGAAGGAGAGAACTAGAAAAATTGAAACAGTTTTTATATTTGTATTTCATGTGTATAAAAAGTTAATATTTAGGATATTTCTACCTATCTATCTTTGAATTTTATAAAGCTCCTAACCTAACATCTAAAGATGAAAATTACAATTACAAGGTGATTTACTGGATGCAATTAAAGGTCAATTAGATTGCATAAGATTAATAAACTTGCATATAGACATAGATACTATCCACAGTGAAACAGAGAAAAGAAAATTTTAAAAATGAGTATAGCACCATAAGCTGTGGGACAATTTCATACAATATATTCACAATATATTCTTTATGTTACTGGAGTTCCCAGAGAGGTAAGACGAAAAAGTTTGCAAAAATAAAGGAAAAAAGTTGAGGAATTTAGTGGTAATTTTTTTTTTCCCAGTGAGAGTTTTTTTTTTTTTTTTTTTTTTTTTTTTTAAACCAAATACATTGTGTTTTTCCAACAGCACTTCCCCCACTGCCTAACAACATCTCTGTGGCCAGTAATTCAATGCAATTCAAACACTCTCCCTGAAGTTAGCATCAGAACACACAAATTACAGGGCTCGGTCCCATAAGACTGCCCCATTTAGACACCAATTGAAAGTTCCAGAACACCTGGTCATCTGTTCAAATGGCTAAAGGGTATTCCCATGAGCCCTTCAGGTTCTGTAATTTTCTAGAATAACTCATAAAAACTTGAGAAAGCTCTTTGTTTTATCACAAAACACTTTGATTAGTTATAAAGCATACCCGTAGCCAGGTAAAGAAGTAGTAGATGGGACGAAGTGTGGAAGGCCCCCAAGCACAGGGGCATCTGTCCCTGTAGGGAATGTGTACCACCTTCTTGGCTTTGCTCACCGACTCACAAGATCCCCAAGCCCTGTTGTTTGGGATATGTTATAAAGGTTTTATTACATGGCATGACTGATGAAATCATTAGTCATCAGATCACTTATTATTTTTTAGCCCCTTAAGGTAGCTTAATTTGACTTCAGTGTATTTATAAAAGCAATATATGAATGAATGACTTAAAATAAATTTTTAAATTAATGATTCACTGTATTTGTGAAGATTAGAAAATATATTTCTAAAGATATGAAAAAGAGGAGGTAGCCTATGCACAAGAGAAGGGTATACAAAATGAAAAAAATGCTACTTGTACTTGGTCAGAGTGAACTTACATTTGCAGGTAATCAAGATCATGGTCATCTCACTGTTTTTACAGATATCATCTACTGACTTTCCCCCCACTTTCCACTCATGGCTCTCAGTCCATACTCCAGACAGAAGCCAAAGTGATCTTCAAAAGCACAACCAGTAACATCACTTCATTGAAGTGAAGCTTTCCAATAGCATCTCATTACACTGAATAAAATAAATTTTTTTTGCTCTGGTGAAAAACATATGGGAACTGACTTCTATTCTTATCATACTTCTCTTTGCTTACTGGCCTGTTTTTCTGCCTCTCAATCTTGATCTTATTCTACTGTCTTGGAGTCATCACAGGAACCCTTCTCTCTAACTGGATTCCACTCCCTCCAGCCTCCAATTAGATGATATTGAGATAATTAAATGATATTTTATTTTTTTTTTAAATGAGTTTATCTCTAATTAAATGATATTTTATAACCATCAAATCCCACTCATCCAGTGACAAGACAATCGTTGTCTATCACATCACTTTTTTTAGTGGTTCAACTCTGGGGATAATAGTTTGAAATGTCTGAGAAATATTTTGAGGGAAGGTGACTACTGTAATTTGGTGGGCAGAAGCCAAAGATGCTCCAAGCATACTACAGTGCAGAGTTCAGCACACACCACCTCCCACCCCCAAAGAATTATATGGTACAAAATATCAGTAGTGCTGGGTTTCAAGTTTCACAAAAATGTTTAATTCCCTGCTGAGCATGTATAATGATCTGACATTCATTTCTATGTTTACTTTTTCTTTCATTTTTCATTCCAGTGGAAACAGAGGTCTTAGGTGTCTCACTCAGCCCTATATTCTCAGCTCCTTAAGTAGTAACTGGCCCAGAATGTTTTATCAATAAGTATTTACTGAATGACTGAATGCCACCCACATTTTCCTTTAAAACCATTATGTACAACCCACTGAGTATTTCTCCAACTGACCTCCATCATGAGTAGAAGGCACATATTCCCCAGAGTCTGATTTGAGATTAAAGGAGAGGGTATTCACCTTTTCATAAGTTTTAAAAAAAAAAAATGTATGAATATTAGAATCTATAGGGGAGGAATGTTGCAAGCACACACATTTTGTAAGTAAAATTATTTTCATAGCTTATAAAATACATTTACTTTCTTAAATCTCTAGCAGGGTCAATGATTTGTGTTTAAATGTGCAAACTCATTGCTTCTCTGGTTTTCCCTCTGTCATGCTATAAATAAATTAACACTTTTGTCCAATCTGACTTGCTTCCACCTGTTATATTGGAAAAGATATTGCAGTGCTGGCTGATGTTTTCTCTGGAGAAAAAACTATTGACCTCATTGTTTCAAGTAAAGGTAATAGATTTAACTGTTGATTTCCTGTAGTGAAAGCATACACAGGAGTAAGGATTGCGAATAATAGCACTCAACATTCAGGCAAATCATAATGAAACTTGAAGTTTAGAAGTCATCAAAATATCTATTTGGTGGGCTGGGGTTGTGGCTCAGTGGTAGAGCGCTCGCCTAGCAAGTGCATGGCCCGGGGTTCTAATCCTCAGCACCACATAAAAACGGAGTGTGTACAACTAAAGCAAATAAATAAATATTTTTTAAAAAATCCATTTGGTATCCCTCATGAAAAACGTTGTTCTACTTCATTTTGTCAAATATCTCCTCTCTGAAATAGCTCCTGAGTTATGACAAATTTAACAAAGATGAAAATCATGGTTGTTGAAATGAGGTCAAGTAATTTTTTCAGGCTCACTGAGTGATGGAGGTAGGACTTGGCTTTAGGCCATAAGGGAAATAAATACCAATAGATTTATGTGTTTTACTTCTTAGTTAAAACATTTTCACTTCAAGGAAGAATTTCTAAGAAAAAGACGCCTTCAGCTACAAGAATAATTAATATGATGGGAATTTCGGGCACAAGAAAACATGCAGTGGGTATATCTGATATTGGACAAAGTTATGGTCAAAGTCTGGAAAGGCGAGGTGGTTTGCTACTTTGTATATTCATTCCTTTTTCATTGCATTCTCTCATTCACTTTCTTCCTTTCCTTCACTTACCAAATGAAATGAATATTCATGACGTGTTAATAAGCCAGAGCTTTCTGAGTTCTCTAAGTTACTGGCTGTAGCAAGTGTAGGCAGTTAAGAACAGAACTTTCCTAAGCCTCATCTCTCATCATGTTGGGTCACACTGAAGAAGGGAAAACCCAAATGATCCTTTGCAGACCTGAAGGCTTAATGTGTTTGGGGCAAAAACATAAAGTACTTTAGAACTCTTTCCCCAGAGAATGATACAATCTTATTTCATAAAACTCTTTTACTTGACATGGTCTTACTCAAACCTTTAGTTGATCCGTTTTTCCCAGCTCCATCCTCAAATATGAAGAAAGTAGCACTTTTTGTTCATAACAGAAAATCTTACGGATACTTTTTTGCCTTTGGACTTGCCTTAAGTTTCCTAATAGGGATCAAGGGATTGGTACAAATAGGCAGACCCTTACACATACAGAAAAGGATAACTAGTTTACTAGAAAGAGAATGGAGGTAAGAATAAAGATGAAGGGGAATAGAAGGAAGACAGAGATGCAAAGACAAAAGGATTACTGGTTTGATTACTTTTATGTGTTGTGTTTTTTACAGAAATATTGAACGTATTAAAATAGCAGGCTCTTATATTAAAACATATGGCACTTAAAATTCTGTTTGAAGATAAATAATATACTAACAAATATATTTGGAATTTATAAAATTAAATGAAATTAAAAGGCAACCAATGTTAATAAAGAAGACCAATAGGGTTCGGGTATAGCTCAGGGGTAGGGTGCTTCATTGCTATGTGTGAAGACCTGGGTTTGATCTCCAGGACTGCAAAACTAACTAAATAAGTAAATCCAGTAATATAAAACAATACCTCAAAATATCTTCAAGCACTTGAAATATAACTAATATATTATAATGGTCAAGTGTTACCTTTGCTGTTTTCATATGATATCAGCATTAGTCTTCTAGAGCTGTCAAAACAAAGTACCATACACTAAATGGCTTAAACAACAGTAATTTATGTTCTCATAGTTCTGAACACTCTTAAGTCCAAGATCAAGATGTTGACAGAATGCTGTGAGGGAAGACTCTATTCCAGATCTTTCTCGTTGGCTTGTAAATGTCATCTTCTGTGTCTTCACATTGTCTTTCCAAATTTCTTCTTCTCATGAGGACAGTAGTCATAACCTCAATTTCACCTGATCATCTCTTTGAAGACCCTATAAACAAATACTGGCACATTCTGGGGCAGTGGGAGTTCAGACATCAACATATGAATTTCTGAAGTGACACAGTTCAGCCCATAACAGTTCCTAAAGCAATGTTACTGGAAGAGCACGTGTTTAAAAATTATATTTTTTTGGAGAATTAAGGTAGTTTTAGTCATTAAGTGCAACTTTACACAATACTAGCGGATGCTGCATGGTTTTTAGAAAGCTTTTCATGATTGGCATCTTCAGTATTATTGGGTGATCTACAGGTTGTGTTGTAATTGTATGGCATTTCTATTAGACACCAGGCTTCTTGGCTTGATATCTGCTAAGCAGATATTTCTGCTTGTAAGCAAAGTGAGATCCAAAAATTCTATGGTACTATCCAATAGGTAATAATCTCATATACGTAATTTTAACACAGTTCTGCCCCATTATATTTAATTTAGCTATTTCCAATCTATTTATGTTTTTATTTATGATGGCTGATCTAACCACATAGTATATTTAATGATCCTCAAAACACTGGTCTGCATAGAGACATCAAAAGTAAATTTTTCTTTACCTTGGCTTTAAGTTTCCTAGGAGCATAGGACAAAAAGAGAAACAATTTACTTATAGGATCACAGATTACAAAATAAAAGGAAGTTAAGATGTCAGAAGTACAGTTTTTCTGATTACCAACATGCACAAGTGGTTCCTCCCTAGGGCCCCCCTGTAAGAGGATGTATTATTGAGAGCAGAGGAGGACATCAGTGATAGAAAGAAGGTAGGAAGTTTTATATTGTCTTTTTTATAATGCCCCCCACAGAAATTGATATGATAATATCAAAGCAAATTTGGAAAAGGTAATTCTTAGAGATGCCCAGATAAGGCAGTCAGAGGTCACTACTTTGTAATGTACTGGCTTATTTTGAAAATAAAATTTTAAGTAGCTAAGGAAATGAATGAATTCCCTTTATTTAATTCTTAATGAATATTATTCCTGTACATGAATTTACGATACAAATTAAACACCAGAGAAGTCAAAGTTCTACTATGTGGGCAGATCATGTAGTGCAGAGTATATTGCTCAAACAGTGCCCCAAGTCAGAGCTAATACAATAGGGTGTTAAAATGAACTTGCATGTGAATCCTAAGGCAAGAGATAACAAAGTGGGTTGTAATTCACATTACCTCTGTAGAACTTTTAAAACATGATTAACCAAGAACCAATTAAAATACTCCTAAAACCCTCTCCCCACTATGGGCCTAAAAGGACTGTAATGGGAGTTCTTAGGAAGGAGCTGTGCTGTGTGCTCTGCACCCTCATGAACATTTACTACACTATTTTTTTTTTCATTGTGATCATGTTAGTAGATCTATAGTAGTATATCAATGTGCTTTTGTCTTTAGATTTATAGAGGATAAAAGTCAGTGTTTGTGGTTTATAGTTATATGACTTTTGACAAAAGCATATGTATTCACTACCTCAATCAAGGTACAGAACAGTTTCATTCTAGAAAATTCCCTCATGCTGCACTTCTGTAGTCAATGAGCCTCGCCTCCCCTGATGTCTGGCAAAAACTTGTTCTTCTTTAACAGGATAGGTTTTGCCTTTTCCAAAATATCATATAAACAAATTGATAATGTAGTTGTTTAGGTCTAGTTTCCTTCACTTAGTAAAATGTATTTGAGATCCATCCATATTATGTTTGTATGAATAGTTTTATTGACAAAGATACTACATTTATTGGCAAACGGATGTGCCCCAATTCGGTTACTTATTCACTGGTTAAAGACATTTGGATTGTTTCTCGTTTTAGCAATTATTAATAAACTTAATGTAACCACTTGCAGACAGGATTTTGTTTAAACATTAAGTTTTTAATTTATCCAGGAGTGAGGGTGACCTGGTAAACATTTTTAATTTTATGAAAAACCAACAAACCATTTTTCAAAGTGATTACCATTTTACATTCCCACCAGAAAGAAGACTTCCAGTTATTCTTCCTAGTAATGTTAATCTCTGTCTTGTGTAATTTTAGCCTTTCTCATGCATGTGCAGTGGAATTCCATTTGTTTTTGCATTGCATTTTCCTAATGAAATAAGCATGTGCAGCATCTCTTGTTGAACATAACCCCATCTGAGTATTTTCTTAATAAATTATGTTTAAATATTTTGCCTATTTCTTAATTGGGTTGTGTGTTTGTAAGTTTTAAGAGTTATTAAATATATTTTGAATATAAGTCCTTTGTCTGATATGTGATTTATCCAAGTTTTCTCCTTTTACATGGCTTGACTTTTGATTTAATTCATGGTGTCCTTCCCAAAGCAAAAGTTTTGTTTTATTTTATGAAATCCAGTTTATAAATATCTTCTTGTATGGTTAATGCATTTAGAGTCATATCTAAAATCTTCTTGCATAATCTAAGTTACAGAGATGTTTTTCTATATTTTCTTTTAGAATATTTAGAGAATTATGATCCACCCTTTCATCAATGATAAATGTTGACCTGACTTACATATAAGGTGGAGATGGTTCAGAGTGAACAACTTTGCCTTGATGCTTAAGGACAAAGTGCCTTATATCATTAAATATTAAGTCAGATGTTAATTTTTTTCATGGAAGTCTTCATCAGCTTAAAATTTTTTCAGTTCCTCATTTTCTGAACGTTTACTTTTACTCTTGAATAAATATGAAATTTTCAATGATTTTTCTGAATGTAACTCATATTTTTGTTTTTGTTAATGTTAATAAACTATAGTTTCATTTTTTTTAGCTTTGTAGTCATCTTTTCAATCCTGAGATAAATTGAAGTTGGTCATGCTCTAATATCACCTTTATATATCGCTGTATTTGTTGCTAAATATTTATTAAAAGATTTTAGTTCTGTGTTTATCAGTGGTATTTTACACACACACACACACACACACACACACACACACACACACACATACATATATATATCTCCCTTTAGTTCTGATGTAGTGTAATGGAAGCTACATAAAATAAATTGGAGAGTTTCCTTACTCATCCATTTTCCGAAGGAATTTATATAGATTGGGTATTATTTCTTTATTGAAAGTACAGTAGTTATGTGCTTCTTAAGTTTTCTGTGTGGGTGATTTTTTTAAATTACAAATTCAGTTTCTTGTAATTGAATATAGTGAATATTCAATTGTTTATTTTTCTAAGCAAGGAAGTTTGCATCTTTTTAAAAAATGCTTATTTAAACTATTGAGTTAATTGTCATATAGTTTCTTCTCAGTATTTACTTAGTTTCCATTCCATCTTTCTGGAACTATAGTAATGTCTACTCTTTTATTTCTGATATTGGTAACTTTGTGCCATCTTTTTATTCGTTATCAGTCTGGATAATCTTTATTGATTTTAGTGAACTTTTAAAGGATTAACTTTTTAAAAAAGATTTTTCCATATTGATTATTGTTATGGTTTTGAATCTGAGGTGTCCCCCAAAAGTTTATGTTATTGCAAGAATATCCAGAGGTGAAATGATTAGATTACCAGAGCTGTAACCTAATCAGTCCACCCTAGTTTGAATGTACTAAGTAGATGGTAACTGTAGGTAAGTGAGGCTTAGCTGAAGGAGGTGGGTCACTGGGGGCAAGCCCTGGAAGAGTGCATCTTTGCTTCAGCTTTCTTCTGCTGGGCTCTTTCCCCCATGATGTGGGGCCTCAGCCTGAATTCAGAGCAATGGAGTTGGCCATCTATGGATTGAGACCTCTGAAACCATGAGACAAAATAAAATTTCCTTCCTCTAAGTTGTTTCTGTCAGATATTTTGGTTACAATAATGAAAAGCTAACTAAAATATCCATCCACTATAAATTTGACTGATTTCCATTCTTTATTGTTTTCATATTGTTGTTTATTTTAGATTACATTTGTTCTTAATTTTCTATCTTCAGCTGGGCGCGGTGGCGCACGCCTGTAATCCCAGCACTTTGGGAGGCTGAGGCAGGAGGATCGCGAGTTCAAAGCCAGCCTCAGCAATGGTGAGGCTCTTAGCAACTCAGTGAGACCCTGTCTCTAATAAAATACAAAAAAGGGCTGGGGATGTGACCCAGTGGTCAAGTGCCCCTGAGTTCAATCCCCAGTACCACCAAAAAAAAAAAAAAAAAAAAAAAAATCCTATCTTCTTTAGGTTGAAGCTTACAATATTGATTTTAGAACTTTATTCTTTTATTCTTATCATTCCGTTGCTGTCTAGCTTGCATAATTTCAGATAAGCAGTCTGCAATAATTCTTATTTTTGCTTTTTATAGAAAACATGTACTTTACCTGTAGCAGATGTTTAGAATTTTTTCTTTCCCTTAGGTTTTCACGATTTGTTTATGATGTGGTTTTATATGCTTTTTGTACTTTTGTTTATCTTGCTTTGTGATTATTAACTTCCTGGATTTGCCATTATATTGTATGAATCAAGTTCAGAACAAATTTGCCTTTTTTTTCTTCAAATATTTTTCCTATGCCAATTATGGGATCCCAATATCAATATATGAGACCATTTTATATTGTTTCCCCTATCATTTAGGATCTGTTTATGTGACTGGTTGGTTTTTGTTTGTTTTTCTTTTTTCTTTTTTTTTTTCTCTCTTTGCTATAGTTTAGAAATGCTATATACTCAAATGCTATGTCTTCAAGTTAAATAATAATATTTTCTTCATGTCTAATCTGCTCCTAATTTTTTTCAATGAATATGTCATGTATTTTATGTATTTATGTTAAGAATTTTCATTGGGTATTTTCTGATATCCAGTCCTGTCTTTATGATATTCATGTTTTTTCTTAAATGCTTGACCATAGTTATGATAACCAGCTAAATTTAAATCCTTGTATGATAGTTCCATTATTTCTATTACTTATATCTATTTTTCTGTGGCCTCATTTCTCTCCTAGTTATTGTTCATAAATTCCTGCTTCTTTTAATGTTTGGCAATTTTTATTAAACATAAGAAATATGTTGTTTCATCATTGAATGTGTAGATTTTGTTTTGTTCCTTTAAAGAGCATTGGACTTTTTTCTTATAGGCACCGTGTCACTTGTACATCATTTTCTACTATTGAACCCTATTTTTCAGATTTATGGTACAGGTCAAAAATTCAACTTTCAGAATCTTCCTTGAGATTGTTATAGCATAATTATGGCAATATAGCATCATATATTTGTCCTAAATATTGGACTCATCAAACTTTACCAAAAGTATCTGCTTTTCTTTTTCCCCCCAAACAAACAACAACAAAAAAAATAAAACAAAGCAAAACAAACAAAAATACCACACTGGAAGCTCTTTGAAATGAAATAATCTTGTTGACTGGTCAGAGATATTGATGCAATTTATATCCATTGAATGAATATATGGACAGAAGAATTGAAGACAAACATGAAGGCAGGAGGAAAGAATCGATTCTAAGCTGAGAATTTTCCTTCAGTGCTTTCTGATAGACTGGCAAAAATGAAAAAGAAAAAAAAATGCCAAGACCTTAAGCTTTTTATTTATGATTCACTTTATTTTATTCTGAAACATGTTACAATCATCCCAGTAGATGATTTTAGACTTCCATAATTTCATATATCCTAATACATTTTTTTTCTCATTGCTCCTTCAAATTCATTTCTGTGTTCTAAAAAACTTCCTAGAAATATATCACCCGAGATATGTTTGTGGTACATTCTCATAGAGATATTTGCTTCATAAAGTACATCTTCGATGAATTCATTTTCCTGAAATTCACTAATACTATTCGAGCAATATAGTGACCTCAGTAACTTTATAAATTGCACAAGTTTTTTTTTT
The DNA here is from genome assembly GCA_025594165.1 of Tamias sibiricus. NCBI lineage: Eukaryota > Metazoa > Chordata > Mammalia > Rodentia > Sciuridae > Tamias > Tamias sibiricus. The sequence continues at coordinate 63,920,517 of CM046658.1, read as the reverse complement.
TCCTATTGTTCTTAAGAATTAAAATACAAATTACCATTTGTATGTGCAAGTAGAACTACAAGGAGTAATGAAAACTGTATTAGACAGAATATTAGCCACTGAAGATGTCTAGGCCCCACTCCCTGAAGGTTGTGACTGTGTTACTTTATGTGTTAAAGGGGTCTTTTCAGTTGAGATAAACATTGAGGACTAGAGGTGAGAAAATTATTTTGGAGTAGGATGGTGGGCTCAATTTAATTATCAATACTTAAAAGTGTAAGTGGAAAACCAAAGAGAAGTTCAGAGAGATAAGGCTGGAATAGAGAAAGAAGATTAAAAGTAATAGGACTTGACCCAACATTTGCTGGTTTGGAAGATGGATAGCACAAGGCAAGGAATGACAACAGTCTTTAAAAGCTGGGAATGGTCCTTAGTGGACAGCCACCAAATAAGTGAGGGTGTACTGTACTATAACAGCAAGAAACATATTTCCCCCAAACCCTGAATGTGCAAATAAAGACGACCCAGAAAGGAATCCCATACCTCCTTAAACTGATTTTAGTTCAGGGAGACCCTGTATTAGTTTTATATTGTTGGTACAACCAATTCTACAATCCTAGAGACTTAAAAGAACACCACAGTATTATCTTGCATTTCTGTAGGTCAGAAGTTCAGTGCTGGTCCCACTAGACTAGAAGTGGTGTTGACAGGTAATGTTCCTTCTTCAAGCTCAAAAGGAGAATCAATTTCTTGCTTTCAGCTGAGGAACATTCCCAGTTTCCAAAAGTCACAGCTTTCCTTGGCTCATGCCCTACTTCTTTAATATTTCAAGTTAACAATTTTTGGTAGAGTCTTTTACATTTCCCCCTCTTTTGACCTGTTCATCTGACTTCCTCTTCAATTCTTAAAGAATCATTAGATTAGATTAGACTAGATTAGATTATCTTAAAATGATTTTTGTATATCAAGGTTGTTAACATAATCACATCTGCAAAGTCTCTTTTACCATATAAGCTTAAATTGCTCTTGTAATTGGGATGTGGATATCTTTGGGGGACTTATTATTTTGGTTTTCATAGACTCTTCCTGGACTTCTGTCCTAAAGAACTACAATAATATATTTGTATGGTTTAAATCCAGTAAATGTGTGGTAATTTGTTATGGCAACCATAGAAAGCTAAGTACCAATAGCACTTTACAGAGAATAACATCTATTTTGTGCTTTACAGTTCTAAGAACAAGAGTTATATATCATACTTTGAAAAAAAAAAACCCTAATTTAGAATTTCAGTTTCATATAGACCAAACACGTTTCAGAATTTGTTCTGGGTTTTATATCTGCACTGTGTTCATTAGCAAGATACTTAGCCACTTTGACCCTCGTAGTGATTCAATTTATAGATAACTCTTCTTAACTGTGAAGGATTAGGTCCAGGTCCCTCTATGGTTAGCAATTCTGTAGATTCTCATCCCTCCCTCCCCCATAAAATGGCATAATATCTACATATAACCTATGAACACATACTTTAATTTCTATATTGTTAGAAACAATCTAAATATAATTGCTATGGAAGTAGTTGTTATACTGTACTGTTAGGGAATTCTGAAAAATAAAAGTATGTCCTTATGCAGTACAGACAAAATTGTTTTTCAGAATATTTTAAATCCACGTTTGGTTGGATCTATGGATTCAGAATCCATGGATTCAAAGAGTTAACTGTAATGGAATTTACCTCATAAGTTTATTGAAGGCTCACTGAGGAATTATTTTACTAAAAAGCATTCATCATATAGTGATAATGATGACTTAATAAAAGACAAATACTATTATTGCTATTTATTTCAACATGGTTAATCATTAGTTAAATAAGAAGGTAAATCTACCTTTTCTAATGGAATTCAACATTATCCAGACTTTCCACTCTGTTATTTTTCTTTAATCATATTGTAAAAGATATAGATCCCATGGTAAACATGGACTAAGATATAGACATTTATCTCACAGACTTATAACAGGAAATATGAATATTTTAAAAATTGCTAATAATTAAGTAAGTAATAGCAAACATGCATATACCATACAAAATTACCACAAACTTTTTGTTTCATTTTGCTGTTTTTTACAAGATGTAATGGGAACTCCTAAACTGGGCAGTGAGTAAATCAGAAAAAGTTTTTTTGGAGAAGGTATTGTTTGAGTAGAGACCTGAAGAGTAAGAAAAAGTTATCTAGGTAATCGAAGGGTAGGGTGTTTCAGGCCTCAGAGAGGTGAACTGAATAAGGAGAATGCCAGTCATAAGGACTTAAACTCAGCCTGCAATTCTCACCAGAAACCCAAAGCAAAAGGCATCTTTGAATGCTATTTTTGGACCAATGACTAGTCAAGATGGTTATATAAGTATACCTATAAAATTACACACACGTTCCCGTGTATCTGGGCACACACACACACACACACACGAGAGAGTGAATCAGAAAGGTTACATTGTCCTTGAGAATTCGGGAAGAGAAGGTGACTCCAATATGTAATCAATCTTCATTTTAATCTACAGATGTTCTGGCATGCCTAAACCTGTGCATTATAATAATAGCTAACATATTTTTTACATTCTTTCCATGTGTGTCACACAGTGTCAGAAGCTTTTCAATTGTAATTAACTCACTCCTCACAACAACAATATGAGGTAGGTTCTCTTATTATCTTCATATAGTACAGATATGTAAGCTAGAGATTAGGTAACTTGTGTAAGGTCACATAGCTAACAAATGGCAGAACTTGGATTTAAGCTAGGTAATCCAACTCTACAACACACATCCCTAATCACACAGTATGTGCAATACAAATAAGAGATACTTCATGATACTAGATATGCTTGTGGGTAACAAGCTTCTGGTAAAAAATTATACTCATAAGTGTACATTAACCTTCCCAAGAACATTTTATAAATTCAGTTGCAGAGTCCCATCTAGTAATAACTGTCTATGAGATCCCAATAAAATATCTTTCTACATGGCAATCTTGAAAAGTGTGATAACTCTTCATGAGCAAAGTTCTGAAAAATAATTGAAATGAGTCTGCAAAGAAGAATGCAGCCAGGGATTTATCATATGTGCATTTAGAGATTAGTAATGGAGATTGGGGCTCCTAGAAGAGGTCTGAGTATTCCTTAGGAGGTAAAACTCCTAGGACATGGAGACTGATGGATGACAGAGATCAAAGGAACTGTCATCGTTAATGCTCAGGTTCCTAGCTTGCACAACTGGGTGATGATCAAAGCTCTCACTGGGACTAAGAACATAAGAGGAGTTACAGATAGAGCAGGAAAGGTAAACCTGATTTTGGTTGGTTTGGTACTGACATGGTGATGAGACACACAAGCAGGGATGTCAACTTGAGCATATGTACTTAAGAGTCAAAATACAGATATAGCTAAGTAGATCACTTTGGAGCTTGTCAGTGTGCAGAGTACCATGAAATGCAAATGAATAAACAAGATCCCTTGAATCAGTACACTGAATGAAGGAAAAAGAAGACAAAAGACAGGTCAATAATGGAGGGATATGAAGATCTGAAGGGTTTTGTAAAAGTGAAAAGAGAGATATCCGTAAAGATGAGAGGAAAACTAGTGAAAAATGATATCCTAGAAATTAAAGAAAGAGCGGTTTTACTTGAAAATATTTTTCCGAAATATATGATACTCTAGAAAATATCAGGCTATTGTGAATAATTTTTAATGTAATATAACAATGTTCAAATGTCTAACCAAACTGTAAATTCAAATATAGATACTGTTGAGTGGCCAATATCGAACTCTTTCTGATCAGGTTTGTATCAGAAATCAGTATCAGATAGATGTTATAAAATATAGCTTATCCTATTTTTCTGCTTCCTTTTGAGGATGGTCATAAAATTGGCATCATTGAAAGCTTGTGGAAATTCTTTAGTTCTCTATGGTTTGAGAAATCTCTTATCACTGCCCAGAAGAGAACATACACAAAGGCAAACTGTTTAGATTATAAGCAGTATTTATCTTTTTTCCTAAAAATTGTACTTAATGTTTTGTTAGTCTGTATGATCTTAAGAAGGCTCTATGATAACTTTAGAGACGTTGTTCTTGCCCCTGTCAACACCTATCACTTTAAGATGTCAGCAAGGATGACAATTCTTTAAAATGCTTTATTTTTCTTCACAACTTTGAAAAGAAGTGGCAACTTCTTTAAATTTTAGCATTTACTATACATAACTTCATTAATTCACTTATCAAGATATTTATGCAGTAAGTATAAAGCATATTGTGTTTTAGGCGTCATACTTAAACTAGGGACACAGAAACAAAGAAAAGAAAATGTCACTACACTGTTGGACAATGTCAAAATCTATGACCAGAAGAGGACTGCCAACTCATAATGTGTGTACATCTCATCCACATTTATAACTAGGAGATTAGAACACCTTACAATGTCTAGATTTAAAATAGATGCACTGTCCCTCAGAAGCACTGAAGTCTTGGTTTGGGTGATGATTCTTATGTATTTAGTTTTCTACATCCCTTTTATTTTAAAAAAAATATTTATTTATTTATTTGTTTTAGTTGTACACAATGCATTTATTTTTACATGATGCTAAGGATCAAAACTGGGCCGCGCACATGCTAGGCGAGCACTCTACCACTGAGCCACAACCCCAGTCCTGTTTTCTACATCCTTTGAAATTTGGCCTTTCTCTTCCATTTTGGGGACAAATAGAGTTGTATTTCATGTGTGAACTGAAATGTTCTACATTGTAATTTTGATGCACTATGCCCAAATCCTCTCTCATTGAAGAGAGGGTAAAAGAGGTGTAAACTAACCAAGTGTCTAAAGACAGGAGTGGTTTTCTGGCACACAACAGTAAGTTAAAGAATTAGCACAAAGGAAAACAGGACGATAAAATACAAAGAGGCAGCCAAGCACATATAGACAAATAGTGAACTCTAGGGTTTATATCCTTGGCAAAGCAGTTCCAAGTTTTAAATCTGGAAATCACTTCTGGTAAGATCAGACTGATAACAGAGGCAGGTTTAGTTTAGGATGGAAACAGAGTTATTTGTGTAAAAACAATAGAACGCTTAGTGCCTATCTTTTGGGAGAGCTGCTGCACAGTTAATGGAAACAACAGATGGCTTAAAGTACCAGAAATCTGGTGGGGCAAAAAGAGAGGTGGGGGGTTTGACCATGCCTTTATACTTTATGTCTAAGAGTCTTTGTATCAATGTCATATTGATACTGTTTGTAATATCCATTCACTTGCTCTACAGCTATTGGGTTATGGGTTATGCAATGCATAAATATTTGCTGGCAATTCTAGCTATAATACAGACCTTGTTCTATAGTGGGATTGGAAAAGAGTTCAGAAATATGGTTAGGTGGATTGTGCCATCAATCCAGAAGTAAATAGTCAGTAGATGTGAATGGTGTTCTTCTGGAGTTACCCGATGGGATGCTCCTGGCATTGGTGAGATTGTGTAATACCACTGTTTTGCAGTTGTTCTCTATCTTTCAGGGTCTGCCATTTTGTCCTTTAGGATAGAAAAAAATATATATGTTTGCTTCTTTCTTTAATTCTGAACCTATCATTTCTCACCGTTAATTTTATTTATTCATTTCTGGTAGACTTAAAAATTTATTGTGTTTATTCCTATCCTTTAATACTTGTTATAGTCAGCTTTTTTGCAGCTGTGAGTAAAAGTTATGATCAGAACAATTATAGAGGAGGAAAAGTTTATTTGGGAGCTCATGGTTTCAGAGATGTCAATGTATACACAGCAGGCTCCATTCCTCAGGGCTCAAGGAGAGGCAAATGATCATGGCAGAAGTGTGTGGCAGGGCGAAGCAGCTCACAAGATACATGATCAGGAAGCAGAGAGAGAGGTCTCTACTTGCCAGATACAAATATATACCACAAAGCCATACCCCCAATTCCCACCTCCTCCAGCCACACCCTACCACTTCAGTTACTACTAAGCTAATCCCTATCAGGGGAATAATCATTGATTGAGTTAAGACTGTCACAACCCAATCATTTCTCCTCTGAATCTTCTTGCATTGTCTCATATGTGAGCTTTTGGGAGACACCTCAAATCCAAACCATAAAAATACTTTAAAAGCTATTGTTCATCTTTCTTCCATGTTTAAACAGCAAAAACAATGATACATACACTCATATCCACCATATTTGCTTATTTATTTAAGGATAAAATAATAGTGATTACTCAAATAGCTTATCATATATGCATATTATAAAAGGCATGCATTTTATGGCACCATTTCTTAGTTCTGTCAGTACATAAAAATAGGAATATTAAAGTAGCATTTTAATATTTAAAATAATTCAGACCCTAATAAATTTATTTTTACAGAGTCTCATAATAGTAGACCTTTTCACTTGTGATGCCTTCATTTAATTCAGATACACTTATTAATGCTCTCTGTACTTTAGTATATATTTATATTATTCTTACTCATAATTAAAATTATAATTTCAAAATTTTTACTGGTAAATAAGAATGAATCTCCTATATTTCAATGGTATTTGCAGATACTCTTAAACCTGGCATATCTTAATTATAAGAGTGAAAATAAGAGAAGAGCGGACAATAGAAAGTAAATGTTATATCAGTATGCTGAAGTTGAATAAGGGAACTGAGATAAGCTATCAGAATGATGATACAATCAGAATTTAATAATTTGAACTGTAATGATAACTTATTTTTGTGAGCTTACATATGGATACCAGTAATAGTCTATCAACTGTCTCCTCAGAAATTTAACTCTCCCCTGTCTACAACTTGGCATCAGCTAGATAAATGGAAAAATAAATTCCATATATTCTAAACACTTGAGGTTTCAATTAGCAAAGTCATAGTAACCTGGATGACAGCCTGTGTGGCAGCTAACATGAGCCCAGACAAGTGAACCCACAGGGAGAAAAAACTAATTGACATGGGGTTTAAATTTGGAAGGCCATAGCTAAATTTCATTTTGTTTCATTCATTAAAATTAAATCTTCTTATTAGTTTTCTAACTTATATGTCATTACAATAGTTCTGGTAATTCCAGTAAGATGAAGACAAAAATTACTTTGACTTTTGGAAACAGAATATTTAATGGAAGACTTGCTTCATTTGCTGTTCCCTGTGATATTCACTGATAGGTGATGTTCCAAGACCTGTGCAAAGAGAGAAAGGGTCCTTGCTCTCAAAATTCACACAGGCAAGCTTCCTTTGTCACCCTTCTCATAACCAGGGCCCTTACTGCCCAATCATCCTCTCCTTGCAATTCAATTAAAATTCCATCATCAAAGAAACAAGTATTCATTTCAAATATCATTCACTTGAGAATGTTATTTCATCTGTGGTGATATCTTTATATTTTTAATTCACTACTGTACTGCTTTTAGCCAAATAGAATGTCCAGAATATCGAAAAAACAAGAATATACTTGTATTTATAACCATGTAACTCTTGGTTTGGATGTCATGAAGATTTTTTCTTGAACTTTCTTGGGTGATTTATAGATAGTGTTTAACCTTCCTGGCAACATTAGTAATTTTGGAAACAGAAATGCAGCAATGATTTTATGGATCTATATACTCTTATCAAGCCATCTGGCTTTGAAACCTTGTGTATGGTAGGAGATTTCTCCAAAAGAAAAGTAACGTTTAGTTAGGTTAGGTGTCAAGTTGCTAGCTTACACATATAAAAGTCAATATGTACCAAGTCATATTAGTGAATTTCATCTACACTGCTAGGAGGTTGTTGAACTCAATTATAGAAATGTGCAGAGCTCTATTTGATGTGTGAGGAGGTTAGGAGACCACAATCAATTAAAAAGAACACATGTATATCCTGTTCTGGGAAACAGTTGTTTTGGTATCCCTTGTTCTGCTTCTGCTTTTTTTTTTTTCCCTCTGAACACAAGAGAACAAAGAGTTTAATAATTCCCCAGTTTCATTTGGAATTGTTTTGTCAGCAATATCTAGTAAGAAGTCATGAGTTTGTGTTTTACTTGAATGAAGCCTCAGGCTGCTACAATTAAACATGCTGTTATTTATTTTATTTTATTATTTTTTTTGTAGCAAAATCATTTGAAAATGGACAATATTTGGACATTTATGGAATTACAAGGGACCAGGCTGGGGAATATGAATGCAGTGCGGAAAATGACGTGTCGTCCCCAGATGTGAAGAAAGTAAAAGTTGTCGTAAACTGTAAGTCTCACACTATTGATCAAGATAACTTCTGAGAAAATATTAAACACTATGGAAAAATATTGTCTAAAATTGCTGTTGCTGTTTTTAAAAAGGTGGTCTATTGGTAACTATCAACTGCTGGCAGTGAAAAAGTACACCTATTGGACTATTGATCGAATCATTCTGTGTAATATGAGCTGTCCCAGCCAATCACCCAGAATTATATTTTTTCCAAAAACATTATTTTTTATTTTTATTTTTTGGTTCTTTTTAGTTATACATGATAGTAGAATCCATTTTGATATGATTATACAAGCATGGGATATATCTTATTCTAGTTAGGACCCCATTCTTGTGCATGTATATGCAGCATTCAATCTTATGTTCCAATTGAAATATTTCTAGTACCATCCTAGTTCCCAGCATCCTGACAGGTTGCACCTGCTGTTCCTTCCTCATGGCTTTCCTCTCGGGGGACACAAGAGGAAGTTTAAGTATACAGCTCCATTCAGACTTGATGGAGCCAAAGTATGATAGTCTCCACTTGCAGAGAAGACCTGTGCTGTGATGCTGGTACTACTTAGACAGTTTAATTCTATTTACATTGGAAATTTTTGGGAAAAAAATAAGAAAGAAGTTTCCCATTGTTTTAGTCAGCTTTTTTCCTGCCGTGACTAAAGACCTCACCAGAACACTTGTAGAGGAGGAACAGTTTATTTGGGGATTCATGGTTTCAGAGGTGTCTGTTCATAGATAGCTGGCTTAATTCCTGAGCGATCCAGATGAGGCAAAACAATGTGGCAGAAGAGTGTGGAAGACAGAGTCAGCTTACATGATGATCAGGAAGCAGAGAGAGAAAGACACTGCACTCACCAGATACAAAATATATACCCCAAAGCCCCGCCCCCAATTCCCAGCTCCTCCAGCCACACACTATCCACCTTCAGTTACCACTCAGTTGATCCCTATCAGGAATTAATTCACTGATTGAGTTAAGACTCACAACCTAATCATTTTTCTTACATTATCTCACACATGAGCTTTTGGGAGACATCTAATATGTAAACCATCACACTCATAAACATCATTATTAGAAAGTTAGAATATAACTTAGATAGTTGCAGAACCATCAATGTTATTAAATCACACCTTTTTCTAAATGCCTCCAAAACACTGAAATAAGACAATTTTCTAATAACATCCTATTGCATATCTTATTATCTCAGTAGTAATGGCTAAAGTCATTAAAGTCTTTAAAAATACCCCCTTAGTCTTTCTTTCAAAAATGTTCTCATCCTTTAACTTCTTTCAGATAAAATGTCTTCAGGATAAGAATGCTTTACCAGAAGTATATATAACCTGCATCTTACTTTTTTCATTCCATTTATACATCTTTCTACATATGACCCTTGGTAATAATGTGTACATTGTGTAATGCCACAGATCAGAAGGAATTGTTCTAAATACATCCAGGAATGCTAACACTAATTACTAGTTATTTCATATGAATATAAATTTTTCAGTCTCATGAGCCAAAAAATAACTTTCAGAACATGCCTAGCAGTTGAGTTGTCTGCCAGAGCAAATCACTGTCATGAACCAGCATTTGTAAGTGACTAATGTATACACTAGGGGTTGAACTGTCTCCATTAAACCAAGCAAATGTGCATGATACCATATCAGGAAGCAGTTTCTGGAGCAAGATTTTTCATAGTGCTCTGCAAACAAACCGTAGTAGAATCACCAGAGAAGCTCATTATAACTGGGAATTTCTGGGCTTCACATAAACCCTATTGAATCAGAATCCTTGGAGTATATGGCCTAGATTTCAGCATTTCGACAAGTTCCCATTGATTCTCAGGACTCTTGTTACAGAGGGCTAGTGCTCATCCCTCTGGAACTTTCTGAATAAGAACTTTCTGAAATAAGAAAAAATTCCCAACTATTCTATTAATGACCATACTTACCTAAATATGTGTGAAGTGATTTTACTATTGGGGGGTTGGAAAAAGAGAAACATGATAATAAGGAGTAATATTTTTTAACAGTGACTAGTAAGAAATGGAAAAGTAGGGTTAAAGCTGACAAATAAGCCAGGCACACAGCCCAGCAAACCAGCCTGCTTAAAGTCTCAGACCTGAAAATATGCCTTTGGTAGGGATGGCATTGAAAACCCACCTGCTGTATGGATTTCAATGGGCTATACTCCATACATAATCTCCATTTTCCTTTGTTTTCATATGTTCTTTTTATTCCTCTATCTTTAGTGTATTTTTATTTAAAATTTAACCTGATTTTCTGTTTTTCTAGATGGGTGGGGATTTTAGACTTAGGAAGATCAAGCTAAGGCAGTAAAAACATGGAGAGAAACTAAACAGAAAGAAAGACACATCAACCTAATTAAGTTGTCCTGTAAAGGGTATGGGTAGAGAAGAGAATCCATTCCATAAAGTAAAAAGATAGAAACTGGAAAAATAAGATATCAAGAACTCCAAGGGTTCTGCTAGTTTTGTGGATGCTGGCAGAAGACAGACACAAAGGTCAGTTTAGAGCTCTGAGCAATCGTCATAACCAGAGTATTGTCATTTTGTAGCATTAGTTCCTCAAGCTCCAATAGTATTATGATGAGGATTAGCTGACACCTATACATATCTTAAACAGAAACTATGCCATAGCTGAAGCAATGAGCTTGGGACACTCAGTTTCTTTATAATGGCAGTGAGAAAATCTGCCCTTTGCCACAGAGGGAGACATTACCCTTATTATAGTGGACCATAACCAAACCTGTCCTATGGTTCAGAGGGAGAACTACTTCTACCATCTAAGTTTGTAAAAAAGAATCAAAAACAAATCTCTCAGTGTCTCTGCATGTGAAACTCTAAAAAGTGCCAGAGGCCCATGAAGAACTATCTTCCAACATAAGATGGAGCAGGAAAGTTTGGAGCAAAATTCCTCCACCTGAAGAAGGTACTTGAATGATTTTTTTTTAAATGATGTTAGAGAACTTAGAATTAAGTATAGAAGATTCTGTGAATCACTTTAACTTAAGAGGGATAACAGGAAGAAAAAGGGAAAAGTGGGAGAAAATGAAAGGGAACTTCCTTTTTCCTCATATTTTTAATTGATGCATTATAGTTATACATAATGCTGAGATTCATTGTTACATATTCATACATGCACATAATATGACAATATAATTTGGCCAATATTATTCCCTAGTATTTCCTCTTTCCCTCCTCTCTCCCTTCCCCTGGTCCCCTTCCTCTACTCTGCTGACCTGGTAGGAAAGTGCTTTCTAAGTCATTACACGGACTACCTTTTTAAATAACTCATTTCAGGTAGGTAAAGTAGAGTCATAAATGGAATGTTGCTGCAGATATGACATTAATTTCTCTCTCATTAAATAGTGGATCCAACATAATTTTAAGTAATTTTAAATAGTTTTATCTTCTGCCTTTCCTTGAATCATACTCTGAAAGCTTTTTTATTAATGTTCCATGAAGTGTGTTTCACACTGCTTGTGCTGAATTGCCTTGTGTTTAATATTACTTGTGTTCCGTAATACAGATGTCACACATACACAAGTGATAGCTAAGGTGCGCAAGTATGTGTATGAACAGTGTACCTGTGTACCTGTTTGTGATAAAGTTCATAGAGTGTTAATTTGTGAAAAGTGTCCCTTGAAAAGTCAAAGATTGAGAAATACTTATGGATTTTACCGAGTTGATTTCCCAAAGGAAATTAGCCAAAACCAAACTTTAGTCCACCGAAGTTAGGAATTGAGCTCAGTGTTCTCTGTTGCCAGCATGGAACCTCATATCCCCTGATAACCCACAGACTCCCTGAGGATGGTGTCATGCCGGGTTCAAGGCAGCCCTTCACTTCATTGCTCTTAATCAATATCGATTGTACATATGGAATTGAAGTAGCTTTGTGAGTTACAATTTGAAGAGAAACTCTATTCTTTTTTTTTCCAAAATAGGGTTCAAGATGAAATTCAATAAATTTTCATAAGCTCTAGTATATTCAGTCATGTGTTAAGTCAATTTGAGAAGGAGATTTAGGTTCCCTGCAAGTTTCAAATGTTTACTGTTTTATTGTTTGTCTAATATGTCTGCCACATACACTATATATAGAAAACACGTGTATGATAAATAAGAGACTATTTGGCAAAAAACTTTGTGTGTATACCACTTTAATACAGATTTCTATTCAATTTAGCTAAAGAGATTCATAAGATGATTAATATAATTGACTTATTTTATAGAAATTGGGCTGGTTTACTGATTGAATAAATCAGTTCATTTTGAGTTATTTAAACAAAGATTTACCATAAGGAGAAGAAAAGTTGTGAGCCACCAAAGGTTAGTATATGGGATTATTTCTGATAAGGTGACTGTAGATAATTATTCTCTTTGTTTATAACCATATATATATGTATATATATGTGTGTGTGTATGTGTGTATGTGTGTACATATATATAATTTATGTGTATGTGTTTCTTGTTAAATTGAAAACAAACTAAAACAATAAAAAAGTCACATACATAACTAAATTTTGGGAGGCTAAAAAACATGTGCCACACACACACACACACACACACACACACACACACACATACACACACACACAGGAGACACAGAGAAAGAGATAGCAGATGGACAGAAATTTGGAGCAGTTGTGAAGCCAGCGAATTCAGTTTTAGACAGATTCCCCACCTTATTTGAACTTGTGTTCCATCTCTAGCAGTAGCCTAGTGCCCACAAATTTTATTGTCAATTACAAAATGGAAGAATGAATAAGTCTCAAAAAGCCATGTACTTAACTTAATGAGGGAAAACAGGAACCCCTGAAGACTGAAGGTCTGGTAAAGAAAGGAGAGATCAGAAGTCTGTGAAACCAGTAAAGCTGACTCATTGAAGGTCTAATCTAGAATCTAGATAATGTAGAAAATATCATAAACTAATCATACGACGTAGATCTGTAGAAAAGCAGAATCCCAGGTCTTAGAAATCAGCAAAGCCTAGATGATTCAACCCTTGCTGTTGGGTTCTATGGTCTTGTGACAGAGCCTTTTTTCTCCACTCTTTTATGTATTCTTGTGAGGAGTAGCTGTTTTAGAAACGCGGTCCTTGTAGTCAGATATTGTTTTCTTATCTATAATTATTAACAAATAATTTACCATTCCATAATTAATGGGGGTTTGAGAACCTGGACGAGATTTACTTTACCTGATTTACAATTTCTACTTCTGTAAATTTGAGGCAATTATATGATATATATATATATATATATATATATATATAATAAAATGTTTACAAACATAAATGTAAGATCAGTTTACTTTAAAATGTAAGCTCTACATGGAAAGAGGTTTTCTCCATCTTTGAAAATTGTTATGGTTCCTGTAACTTAGAGCAGTACCTAGTCCACAGGAAGACATAAAAAATTAGTTATTGAATGAATGGATTATTAAAGAGATTATATTTTCCCAGGTGAATAATTCTATTAGGCAAAGGAGAAGGGAGCTCTTAGGTTTGCTTCATAATTTTTTCTCCCAGGAAAATGAGTAGATGATATGTAGACTAACATCCTTCTGATACCATTTTCCTACCAAATCTTTCAGGTGGATCAATAAAGATAACTTATAAATATAAATTTGAATACAAAGATGTTTATATAGTGCTTTCATTCAGAGAGAAGCAGCATTAATTCCATTTTTTACAGATGAAACAATTGATATACAGAGATATTAAAATGTTTAATAACTTCCCTGATTTTCAAGAACAAAATAGACATGAATAAAGGCGTCTGTTAATTAACTGGAAAAATATAGAGTCAACCAGATTAAAGTGAAAAGAGCTTTGGACATTATTTCAATTTTCACTCGTGATAGATTCATAGACTGACTATTTTTCTTGGCATCAGAAATGATTTTGCATGCACTTTTCAGTAAAGGAGAAATAATTCTTCTTATGGTCAAATAAATAGTAAATCCACTTTAGGGTGTGCTATAAACTAAGTTTTATTCAATATATTACAAGCACATATTTGTGCATTCTTTTGCATCCACTACATATTCATTTATGCAAATGTGCACTTTATCTACCAATATAACTAGCCCCAAACATGTGGAATAGAATGTCCCAATTAGTATAACTTAGTACAACTGTATCAAAGCCTGAAATGAGGAACCACAGGGAGAGGAAGGGAGAGAAGAAGGCTTTTAGGGAAATGACGAATTTTCTCAGGCTATTCATAAAATTTTCTCCAAAACTTAGGACAATTTAGGCAGACATATCAAATTTAAGACTAGAAAAAACTGCAGGTGACAAGGAGCCATCATTACAAATGAAGAGAAAATCCTTGCATTCGGTATCTGAATAGGGCAAAAATGCTATTGTGAGACCAGAAGAAAATGATTATTGGAAATAATAGTCATCACCTTAGTTTTTATTTATGGCTCCATTTTATGCTCCATATAACTTTTTCTTTAACTCCTCTTTTACACTTTCTTATAATTTAGGCTGAATTTGATACTGTATTTTTTAAGCTAATTAATACTTACTTAGTCATAACAATTCAAGGCATAAAAACTACATACAGTTTCCTGTGTACTTCAAAGGAAGTTCTAGTTCATATTCCATCTCTAGAGTAATAATGAAACACTTCAGTACATCTACATGCTCATTCATTTAATTACTTATTACTTAGCATGAGATAGTCAAGATGCCAGGGCCTAGGAAACTAGTGTCCAACAAGTTCACTCTCTCCAACAGGAGAAACACACAAAATATATTGTTACAATACAGTGTGACAAGTGATTTGATAAGCCGATCATAAAGTGCTATGCAAGGCTCAAATTGCACCAAACACAGCCTTGAGGTATCACTGAAAGCATCTAAGAGGTCTTAACCCTGATGGAGTTTGAAGGATGAAATTGAATTTGACAGGAAAGAAGGGTGTTGCAGATAGAAGCAGCAGCAGCATTTGCTTAGCCTCATAGGAGTCAGGGGACAGGGAATTGCTTGCTTAGTCAGGCTGCAGTCAGGCTGCAGACAAAAAAGGAAACAGGAAGGAAAGAACATGGGTACCATGGGAAAGCAAGACCAGATTGGGTAGAAGTTAATGAATTCACATAGGGATACTTAGACCCAGTGCTTCACAATCGAACAATAATTCCTTTGAGATAAAACTATTCAGAGGAAACTCTGAATATTAAGTAAATGTGTTTAAATATTTTTATTTCGCACAACTATGGAGAATACTTGGAAGATTTGTTTTGCCATGACAAAGGTAAGGGAGGGATTAAAATTATAATACCAAGAATAACTTGAACTGAAAGAAAAATAAGGAGCTAAGAAATCTGAGGGAAAATCCCTGAAGGTACTGAACAGTGAATATTACAAACATATGGATAATCACTCCATAAACATGTTTTTAAATAAAACACTTCTTCAGAACAACATAAAAAAGTAAGACTTATTACTTTTCTTTTCCCCTTGGGACTTTTGTGATATGAAAAGGTCAAATTAATTCTATGGTTTATGCGATCCTTTAGTTGAAATAAAACTGTTATTAAACATATGGTTAAGGAATCCATGACTTCTTTTATTGAGGGAGACATAATTGATTCTCTGTTTTAAATGTTAGATATATACTTCGATTAACGACTAGTGTGCCAAGATTCTTCTTACTTAATGAATCTGAGACCCAGTTGAACTTAAATGTGTTCTCTCAAACTTTTATTTAAATGTTGAGAGGAGTTTACTATTAATAGTCTTTGAGTGATCTTTTCCCTTTTGTTCATGGAAAATCAAAATGTGTCTGCAGTAATGAAACATGCACCTTTCATTGTTCCTAGCTTTTCTAAAAGTGAAAACTGAAATAATTTCATTGCTTAAAAACATAAACAAAACCTTTTGCTAGAAAAGTCTGTATTTTATTTAGAGCTCTTTCTAGGTTGACATTAATCACTTCAGAAAAATTGTGTATAAAGTAGTAGATGTAACAGGGTTTAACCATCTGCCAACAGAAAGGAAACAACTTCTAACAGGGTGAAAATGCTCAGGGTTTAAAAGGACCCCGTGCCAAACTGAAAAAAAAGTTAAGGTTGGGAAAGAAATAACAACAAAAAACTACATGTATGTATACATACATACCTACACTGCAAATATACACACATTTGTGATTATCTAGATTTATGTCCTCACTGTCTGCCAAACTGGCAAAGGGTCAAACTCAAGATCACAAAGTGATTCTTCTTAATATATTCTTCAAAATTATTTTAAACTTGGAAAATTTGCATTAGTCCATATAAACATAGAGTTTATAAACCTGTATTTATCTAAATCCAGCTTTATCAGCATGCTTTCTCAGTGAATACATATATCAAGCAAAGTAATCTATGGAATTGAATTCTTTTTAACTCAACACTTAAAAGCCATTCACAAAATGGAACAATATTGAATTAATTTTGGGTCTTGGCCATATCATCATGATTAAGCTTCATAGAAACTGCCAAATATTCTTATGCCTGATATTGCACATGTTTATGTGCCTTGTGTATGTGTGAGAAGAAGTAGAATGGAATGATTAGGGGTAGAGTGTGGCAGACATAGCATAAATAATGACAGTATGTAGAAAAAAATTAGCAGAAAAAATGGGAACAAAAGGGACCTACTTGTAAAGCAATACTAAACTACATTATCAAAGACATTTATATAATAAGAAAAAGCAATTAATTTAGCATGCAGATTCCAGAATAACCACTCACAAAACACACTGAATTATTCAGACTATGTTATGTTCATCTGTGAATAAATGGGTATAATTTGTCTTTAAAAATTTACTAGGTTCCCCGACCCAACCCCACTGTGAATCAGCCTCCTTATATCAGAGAAAACATTCGGCATTTGGATTTTTGAGATTGGCTAACTTCATTTAGCATTATATTCTCCAACTTCATCCATTTACCTGTGAATGCCATTATTTTATTCTCTTTAATTGCTAAGTAATATTCCATTGTGTATATACACCAAACTTTCTTTATTCACTCATCTACTGATAGTATGAATATACTTTGTATACAAACAGTGTTATATAAAAAGGTGCTCTATATGTATATTATGAGTTGTAATGCATGCTACTGTTATATATACAACAACTTTGAATAAAAAAATAAAACTAAAAAAAATTACTAGGTGGTAATCCAAATTTTAAGTTTAGGGATTATAGAAAAAAGTAACATAATGAGGCACATTATCTTAATTCATACTAGTTTTTCTGCAATAAGTCATACTTTAACCTGAACAAAGAAAAATTCTGTGGCCTAGAACAGATGTTGAAAATGTTTTCTGCATTTAGGACAATCAGCAACATTTACAAGATAGGATGGAGGGAGGTATATCAATTAAGTGAAGTTCACAAATGCTTCATTCATTAATGCTGTTTCATCTTTGTGAGCATATTGGTTTTGTAAACCCTTCTGTTTTTCTGTGGATATCCAAAGGACTTTGAAGTTCTGTGTAATTCACCTGCAGATGCAGTCTTTGCTAAAGTCTCTCATGAACTGTTCTGCATAACCAAACAGGAAATGAATTAATCTGACAACATATAACTTCTTTATACGTTAAGTTGTGTAACTCCAGTATTCTGATATATTCTGATAGAATCTTCTTATTATCCAATACAATAAATTTTTCAAGTTGTTTATCAAAATATGGTTTTATCTCCTTCCCACACCCACTGCTTGTACCACCTCATCCAGCCTGTTTGAGCTTAGCTTTGGCCCTGTGAACAAATTCCAGTGAGGGGAATGCAAGCAAAAGTGATGTAGGCCACTTCCTGGAATGACCTAAAAAATTCCCATGTATGCTCTGCCTTGCTCATTTCCCCTCCTTGCTAACAGGGACAATAATCTCAAGTACAACCTTGAAAGTTGCTTGTTGATGATGACCAAGCTGCCATTACCTTGAGCCCTGGAACAACTGTGTGCAACAAAATCTCTACTCTTTACCCATTTCACTGCTCACCTTTCACTGACCTGAAATATTATGAACTTTCATGTGAGTGAGAACTGAACTTCTCTTCTGCTGACTCATTGCATGTTTACCTCTATTTGTTCCCAGAATATAGCCTCCCCTGACTAATGCAATCAAGGATATATCCTAAAATACTTTGGATAAAGTATAAATTTTGGGTTTTGCTCTACTTCAAAAAAATCTAGCTTAGAAGCAATCATAACAAGCTCCCTGAGAAGAGTATAGAGATAATGGCTTTCTCTTCCTCTGTGAAGTATAGCCAATTGAATTTCTGTTTGCAAACTTTGTGAGTTACAATGAAAAAAAATCTATGAGTATTATGACTTTGAAGCTACCTACATATGATTATATCTAAAATACAATTAGATTCAAAATATCATCTGGCTATCAACCTGACATGAACTTTTCTGACAAATTATGGCTGAAGAAAAAGAAAAAGAAACAGTGGTTGTAAAACCTCCAAAAATTAAAACTGATGTAAAACCAGAATCTAGGAGGAATTTATACAAATAAAAGGCTCAAGAGTTGAAATGTGAAAAACAATTATCTGCTCAGCTTAACCTCATGGAAGAAAGCAGGCCTGCCTCTATAAAAGAAGACATAGACTTTATTTCCCTCTAAGAAACCAGAATATACCAAAGAGGAAACCAGACATGCCCCTTCAGTGTATGCTTGCAGCTTTTGAATGCAGCTGGAGTAGTATTTCCTTGCTTTCATCCAACTCTCCTTTATCAACTGACCCACTGCATTTTGTATTAGGGTTCTCTAGAGGAACAGAATCAACAGGAAGTAAAATTATCAAAAGCAGACTTATTAAGTTGGCTAAAGTGACCAGAAGCTGGATAGTCCACAATGGCCATCTGCAGGCTAGAGAGCTGGAAGAACCAGAAGCTGCACAGTCCAAGAGACTGAAGCCATAGAACAAGAGGGATCAATGGTTCTACCTTAGTCTGAGACCAAAGGCTTCTTTCTGGAGAATCTGCTTTGGAAGAATGAAGAAGCGAGAGTTCAATATCCTCAGACAATTACAATGGCAATCAAGAACCCATTCAAGAAGAATGGAGCTTGCATCTGTTGTTGCTTCCTTGTTCTTCCAATTTTTACTCCATCTAAGCCATCATCCTATTGGACTGTGCTGCCCACGCTTAGGGAGGGTCTCCTTGTCAGTTGGCTATCCCACATGCCAATCATTCCTAGACACACCCTCACTGACACACCCCTAAACCTCTTAATCTTCAACATCTCTTAATCCAATCAAGTTTATAATTCAAACTAACCATTACACATTTCATAGGGCATGTTTTTTTAAAAACTTTATGTGTGGAAAGAAAAAGATGAGAAAAGGACAAGAACCTGAACACAATAGGAAGTATAACTTTCCATTGGTTCCAAGAATTATGGTATCAGGGAACAGGGTTAGACAAAAGGAACTCAAATAGATTTTGCAAGTTGTATTTGATTAGTCATTTTTATATCAGAAAGGGAAGGAGAGCTGTGGTACAGACTTGCTCTGCACTTGGCCTAAAAATGCAGCAAACCATCAGTCAGAAAGAGAGTGGAATCCTTACACACCACCTGTCCCTATGTGAGTGAGTGTTCATTCAAGCTAGCACTCTGCAAAGGAGGGAGAAGGAGGACTGGGGAAGCCTAAGTATTATATACTAAAACAAGAAAAAAAAATAGTGTATATTAAAAAAAAAAAGCCTTCAGCATGAACATCTTACTTAAATTATTGTCTATAACAAAAGGAATAAAAATCTTGACAACTTTTTTTTTAACACACCTACTATTAAGCAGTCAGAGGTGTTTGCTCAACAAAAATATAACAAAACCATAAAAAGAGACTGAGATGAAAGGACCAGAGATTAAAACAATAGGGTGCATTATAAAGATAACTACTCATGATGAAAAGAAAGCTGGTGGGTTGAGGTTGTAGCTCAGTGGTAGAGCACTTGCCTCTTATGCGTAAGGTCCTAGATTCAAACCTCAGCACCACATAAAAATAAATAAAAATATTTAAAAAAAGAAAAGAAAGCTGGTGACTTATTTCATATATATATATATATATATATATATATATATATATATACATATATATGTATACACCACACAAATATATATCACTCCCAGTATTAAACACATAAATACTAGAAGTTAGATAGAATAAGAAATATGTCTTTCCCAGCATAACTAAGCTATGGCAATAGGAGATACACAATTGGGATCCAGAAAGTATCACAATTGCTGTTCTATGGGCAAAGGGCCCAACCCAGATGCTCCCTGAAGGTTTGGATTCTGGTTTGAACTTGCCAGTATTGAGAGATTGGGGACAAAGCCTTGAACCCTTAGAGTAAGAAAAATCACACTAATGATAACCCCCTTCATAAAGTTGCAGCGATGAAAGTATAACACATTCAGGGGAAGTAGTAGCAAACAAATAAACAACAACAAAAACAACCCATCTGGTCAGGTATACCTCAACTTTGACACAAAGTAAAAAGGCAAGGGAAGGAGTTGTGTGAAAGAAAAACATGCTTCCAGAATTTTCAACCACAGGCTCTCTGATGTATATTTGAGACTGGATTCACACTATCTATGGAGTCCAAGAAATAAAGTGGTTCCAGCGTGAAAGGCTCCCTAGAAGCTTGACAAAAGAAAATGCAGTATTTTTACAGAATACATATTAAACACAGGCTTCAAAATTTTCCAAAGGTGCAATTCATGATACATAAGTTCCCAATTGAAAATCCACTGTATAAAAGAGAAAACAAGCCCACAATGGAAAATCAAGCAAACAAATAACTGTAGAATAAGAGACAAATACTGAAAATATTGGAAACATTCCAAATATAATGTGATGAAACAGGATGTAAATATCCTTAAGGAAGTCAAAATGGAATTACAACATGATGGAAGAAAATAATGCTATCAAAATTGATCAATTTTAAATAAACCTCTTCACAAACTATACCAATATCTCAGCTGAAAAGGAGCATCTATGAAAAGCTATAGCAAATTTCATACATGCACATTAAATGTAAATACATTTCCTTTAAAGTTAGCAAGACACTGATGATGCTTTCCTCACTTTTCTTACCAAGGCTGATAATATGATCAGGAAAAAACATGAAAAATAAAAGAACTTGAAAATAAGAATTAAAATTCCCATCATTCCCAGATCGTGTTATTGCTTTTATACACACCCAGAAGTATTTACAGATAAATTAATAGAACTAATGAGTTTATCGTGGTTAATAGGTATAAGATCAAGATGACAATTTCACATTGCTATGAAGCAGTAAGTAGTTCAAGTCCAAATGAGAAAAATATTGTTTGCAATATAAACAAAACATAAATATAATTTAGATATATCTAATAAAATGTATCTATGGAATCTTTTAAATGCAATCAAGAAGAGTTAAGCAAATGTAAAGGTTAAACATAACCAAGAATATCTTAAAGACCTAGATACCCTCATAATAAAATGCATTATATGTTAAAATTCAAATTATAAACCAAAGTCAGCTTTTCATGAAAAATGGTAAACTAATCTTAGAATTCTTATAGAGGAGTTAAAGATGTGGCACTGTGGAATAGTGCTTGCCTGGTATGCATGAGGCACTGAGTTCAATACCAAGCACTAGAAAAAATAAAAATTTATATCAAAAAGTTAAAGTTCTTCTAAAGAAAAAAAATACAGGTGGATAATGTACTCTATCAAATATCAAAGTGTATTATAAATAGCTATTAAAAAGTGTGGGAATCACTCAACAATTGACAGATCTACAACTGGAAAAAAGAAAATGACCCAAACAGAATCATGAAGTTCAAGAATTCTGACTAGGAAAGAGATACTGCACACTGGCAGAGAAAAACAACTGCTAAAATGATTTGTAGAAAATTTATTCTTATAAGGAAATTGATCAAAAATAAATGTGAAATCCTATATCACAAACAAAAGAAAATAAATTTCATATACATTGAGAATGTAAGTAAGGAAAATCATGACACTTCCTGACTCAGAATGGAAAGTGTCCTTGAGCCGAACAGGAAAGTGTAAATCATGATGAAAATTACACTGTTATAACCTCGTTAAAATTAATAATTTCTCTTTCCAAGGAAAACAAATAGAAACTAGAAAAAGTATTAAAATACATAAAACCAATAAATATTAAATATCTAGAAATATAGAGATAGGTTATTAAAAGAAAAGTAAGAAACTTCCTAAAATATTTAAAAAGAAATAAAAGACAGGAAAGTGAACTGGATCAAAAACATGGGAACAGATATCCAATCTTATTGCTTGCTAAGTAAACACACACACACACACACACACACACACACACACATATATGTAATTTTTTTTTTTTTTTTTTTTTGGTAAGTGGGGTACCAGGGATTGAACTCAGTCAGGGGCACTCAACCACTGAGCCACATCTACAGACCTATTTTGTATTTTATTTAGAGACAGGGTCTTACTGAGTTACTTAGCGCCTTGCCTTTGCTGAGGCTGGCTTTGAACTCCTGAGCCTCCTGCCTGAGCCTCCTGGGCCACTGGGATTACAGCTCTATACCACTTCACCAACCTTCAACATTTTATATTTGTGATAATGTGATAGAAAGAAAGCTCTCACATACTCTTGAGAAGAATGAATTGAAACAATGATATAGGAAAGCAATTTTGTATCATCTATAAAAGTTAACATGTGCATACCTTACAATCTGTATATTTCTCTCTGCAGTATAACCCCTGCAGTTGTGTACATGCAAACAAAAGAATATGCACAAGAATATCTACAAAGTCATTCTTTTATAATCACAATAAGACAAAGTATAACCCAAATGTTTGTCAACACTAGAGGGCATGTGTAAATTTTGATAAGTTATATAATGGACTTCTATGCAGAAATGAAAATAACTCTATAGTAATTACAATACCCAGTGTGGAGTATCTCAAAAATATAATATAGAACAAGAAACAATATACAGAAGAATAGCATGTTAGGAAATTGTTGATATAATGTTCAAAAATAAGCTAAATAGAGCATATTGTTTAGGGAAGCTTGAATGGATTGTAAACTAGGAAGTTGGGTCTCCAGAATACTGATGACAATGCCAAAAGAAACAAAACCCAGAAAAGGGAAGACAAATGAATTTTATAGGACTCACATATAATTTACCACTTATAAGTGTTTCTGAGGGAGAAGAAACCATAACTAAAAAATGGAATATTCAAACTAATAATTGAATGAAATTTTTGAGGGATTACAAAAACCCCTGCATATACTATGAAAATAGCTAACAAACCAGGAATGCTTATGCCTGTAATCCCAGTTAGTGCAGAGGCTGAGGGAAAAAGATCATAAGTTTGAGACCAGTCTGGGCAATTTAGTAAGAGCCTGTCTCAAAATGAAAAGGGCTGGGGATTAGTTCCATCGTAAATTGCCCTTGGGTTTGATCCCTAGTACCAGAAGAAAAGGGGGAGGGAGGTAGAGGAGGAATTGCCAGAAGATTAGATGTATATTTTTAAAATCATTTCCATAAATGAAATATTATATCAGAATTTAGTTCACCCAAAATAAGTGTCATTCCTACAGAAAGTTTTAAAAATCAGGCTATCTTCATATTTCTCCTTCACAATACTAAAATTCCATTGGCTGGCAATGGAAACATGCTTGTAGACTTTGAGAAGATATCAATTTTAACTTAAGAACCAGTCATGAATGTGTGATGCAAGTAAGAAGGTACTACTTGCAAGATGTCAGAAAATATGCCTTCCATAGGCCTTTCTTGCTTCCAGTTGATATAGTGACAGTGACAGTACTAGAAAAAGCATAGTAAGAAATTAGTGACAACCAGTTAAGCTTGAAAACCAGCTAAGGTCAGATGTAATAACAAATAATTATTATAAACAGGATTTTATAAATTTCATCAACATTTTTCATTATAATTTTTTACGCTGTAGATATATAAATTGAATATAAAAGATCCTGATACAAAATGCAAAATTATAGTGTGTAATATGCCAGTAATTGACAGGAACATTAAAGTGAATAAACTATGGACAGCAAAGTGGTAGATGGGACAGGGTAGAAGTTGGAGCATACAAAGGCCATGGAAACATGAAAAATGCCCTCCCCCCTATTTGTTACAGGAAATTAGTTAAATTTTTAATTAATTAGACATTAATTAATTATTGAAATTTAACAATTCAAGGAACATAAGTTAAGGAATATTATTAAATCCTAAAGGCAAACTTTAGAATAAATGCATACAGAAAACACAAACGCAAATCTGTTTCACATATAGTAACATAGGAAGGGAAATCTATAAAGAATAAAAACTGAAATCCATACAAAGAAAAGAAAAATGAAAATATCAGTTATAATAACAAACTAATATGATTATTAATCCATTCAAGGATAAAATTATTGTGCTTAAAACACTAATGTTTATTACATGGTAATATATTAATCAATAACATATTGCTTATATTAGGTAGACCTAAGGTAAATTAACATTAAAAATTAAAGTATACATAGAGATGTATTAAAGAATGGTAGTAAAATATTTTCCAACAAAAATTATTTTAAAGGAGCATAATACATAGTATAGTAAGTTCTTTTTGTGAGTTTGGAACCAATTGATATATCCAACATCATGACAAATGGAAATCTTACCCCTATCACCAAAGTTTGGAGGAGATGCTGTACACTATTGAAAGAATGCCTCTAAACAAGGAAAGCACCTAGTAGCATGTCTAATTCCTTCTTCCAATTGAGCATTTTGATCTTCCTTTCATAAGAATAGAAACAGAGGTCAGGAAGATTATTCTAGACCCTCAACACAAAATTATGGGGCTGTAAAACTGGTGATTCTTTTCTAACAATCCACATCAGTAAAGAAACAATTACAGATCAAACAATATGTAATACACAGAAACACACACACACATATGTTTTTGTGTGTATATGTGTACATGTGTGCATTTATATAAAATCTTAGAAAAAAACAGAAAATATTTACAAATTTATAAACATTCAGAGAAAGTTTTAATTTCTGGACTAAAACAATTAGAATGCTGGATTATCAAAGTATGATATAAAAGAATGATTATTATTGAATTAAAACAAATATATGTTCTGAGCTCTAAAATTTATTGAAATGATAACCTCTTGGAGATATGAAAGTGTAGACCCACTTTTTGTCTTTTTCTTTAAAGTATCTGAGACCTTAATCAATCATTTTAATGATAATGTAAGATACACAGAACAGGAGATAAAGAGCAGGGGCAATTAAAATTATGAGAAATTCCTCCCACATAAAGCAAAGTGCCTCCAGATGGTTTTACCTATAAATAAGGATGAATGATAAGTGTATCCCAAATATATATATATATATATATATATATATATATATATATATATATATATCATATATATGAAATATTTCCTGTCTCTGGTGGTTTGGTCCTGATTTCAGGGGAAAAACTCAAAATACATAATTTCAACTTCCCCATATAATTCCCAGTCACATAACTACATTTCACTTTTATTTTTAAAAACTGATTAATCAAATGTATTTTCCTCCAAGATAGGTGAAACCCACAGGAAACTGACAAAAAAAGAAAAAAAAAAAAAAAAAAGAAGAAAAGAAAAAACACCCACAAATTTTTGGAGAAATGCCACTTTAAACGAATTAAAGTTCCAAATAGCTTGAAAATCAGACGTAAGTTCAAGAAGCAAGAGTGAAGCTTGAATATGAGAAATAAAAAAGAAATTTTATCAAAAACTTTCATAGAACTTCTAAGTGTGAAAATTAGAATAATTATAATTAAAAACCCTGCAACCAAAACATGGGGTATGTAGGATATATACAGTTAAAGAGAGATTCAGCAAATTGGAAAATAGATCTGAAAATACATATTCAGAATGTTAACCTGAGAAACCACAAGACAGAATTTTACAAATATAGAATAAGAGATATTGAGGTATAGAGTATAAAAAATCTAAAAAACAGAAAATATTATTCCATAGAACATATTATAGAAATTGAGGGAATGGGGAGTATATAAATTCAAGGAAAAGGTTTTAGAATTTTTCAGAATTATTGAAAAATTCTAATTTTCAAACTGAGGAATCCCTGTGAATCTAATGCAGGATAAATGAATGATATACACATACACATCATATTGAAGCTACAGAAGGCCAAAGAAAGAGATGTCAAGAACAATTTTAAAGAAAAGATAGATCACCTACAAAGCAACAGGAATTAGACTAACAGGAGGATAACAGTAATACCATCAGTTTCCTGAGAGAAAATGTAGAATTTCTTATGCCTGAAAACATGAAAAAGATCTTTGGACAAATAATGAATAAGCAAATTTATCATAAAATGACCTTAATTATTTAACTTGAGCATTTATATTGCAAGCTAATATCTGATTCTACTTATAGAAACAGCAACAACAACAACAACAACAACAAAAACCAACTTCAAGGGGTCATTTTCTAAGCCCTTGAAGTTAGATATATAACTGTTTCAGATATCTCAATGACATACAGTATTTTCAAGTAGAAATATTTAAATGCTGGTTTTGAAAAATTCAGCCTCCTTTTTAGCAAACTTGATAATCATAGGAGCACATGTTGACACAGAGGTTCCATAACTTACAGCAATCTGGGGTGCTGATGTAACACATGGAAAACTGCTCTGGAGAGTCACCTGGACCCATAGATGATTTTACCTGGATGAAGAATAAAGTTTTGTTATATAAAGTCACTGATACTTTGTGGGGATATGTCTTACTACAGCATAAGCTGACATACTAACATATATTCTCACATTCCTAAAATATAAGCTTTAAGCAAATGCCTGCCATATGGAAGGCCTGCTATATAGGAAATACATTAGGCAAATGTATTGGTAAATAAATGAGTAAAACATAATTGTATATTTTGAAAGGTCTAATCTATGTGGTGAAACAGAATAAAACTAAAGTATTAGACAACAACCTTGAAATGGAAGGAGAGAAATTATGTTAAAAATATCCTAAAGCCTTTGTATTATTATGAAAAACTAAGCCTGTTGATTTGCTTAAATCCAAAATTAATGAATAGAAACATACAAGAGTAGGACAAAGCTAAAATTTATTTTTTAATACAATAAAATAGAGTCTGCTAGTGACTTCATGAATTTTCAGCCTCCAGAAACCTGAGAAGTTACTATTGTTTATAAATTATCTAGTCTAAGGTATTTTGTTATATCAGTCTGAATGAACTAATACAGAATTTAATAGACAACTAATACAGAAGTTAATAGCAAACTTCTAATGAGATTAGTCAAAAGTGAAAGAAGGCACAAACAAAATTAGAAATAAAAGGGAAATACAGAACTCTATATCCTGCAGAGAATAAGCAGATGTAGAAAAACCATCATTAATAACTTCATGATAATGAAGTAGAAAGGTAGAATGGATAAATTTCTGAAAATATTACTTTCTATACAATCCCAAGAAGAAACAAAATCAGAATGACCCTTTGTCCTCAGAGATACTGAATCATCATTCTCTAAAAGACAGAATAAATTTCAGTTGTTCTGACCGAAGAATTTGGACTGACAATAAATAAATTGTTAAAATTCACACAAACTCTTCAGGAGAATTTTTAGAAAATTGAAAGAAAGAATACTTCCAAATCATCCCACCAGATTCAAATAACTTAGTAATGAAAACTATATAAATATATTAAAAAGACAAGGAAATCAGACCTCACTCAAAAATAGGTGCAGAAATACTAAACAAAATACTAGCATACTGATTCCAGCAATGTTTAACAAAAGAAACCACAATTAAGTTGTGATTTTAATGTTGAGTTACATTGTAGATTAAAGAGAAAAAATTTTAAAAAGTAAATTTTAACAGAATCAAGGAAGAAAAATCAATAAATTTGACATATTTAAATGTAGTAAACTATAAAGAGGAGACTTAATCTGATGGAAGGCATGTACAAAATACCTACAGCAAACATCTTACTTAACATGAAATAATTATATACTTTTCCTTTAAGGTCAGAAATAAAAGAGCTGACTCTCAGCATCTATATTCAACATTTCAGTACAGGTACTTGTATTAAAAGACAGAGAAATAAAGGACCTCAGATCCGCTGTGTTCTGCATGTGTCTCTCCAAAATTCATGCTAAGATCTATTCCTCAGTGTGGTGGTGTTAGTAAGTGGGGCCTTTGGGGCAATGACTGAGTCATGAGCACCTTATAAAAGATGCTTCTGCCTCTTAAGGACAAAAGGAAAAAGATGCCAATTATGAGACTCCCACCAGAAGTGGAGTCTGTTGGTGCCTTCACCTTGGAATTTCCAGTCTCCAGAAACCTGAGAAATTGCTATTGTTTACAAATTACCTAGTCTAAGGTATTTTGTTATATCAGTAATAATTCAATCAATCTGAATGAACTCATATAGAATTGAAAAATAAAGAAAATATATCAAGGGGCTGGGATTGTAGCTCAGTGGTAGAGCGCTTACCTTGCACATGTGAGGCACTGGGTTTGATCCTCAGCAACACATAAAAATAAATAAATAAAGGTATTGTGTCCATCTACAACTAAAAAAGATTTTAAATAATAAAATATATCAAATCCCTTTTATTTGTGGATAATGTCATGTTTTATACCATAAAGCCAAAATAATTCATGTAAAAGTTATTAATAAGTTGAGCTGAATAAACTAGACAATAGTAAGAAACTAATTTTAGGTATTTAATTTATAATAATAAGTATATATAAAAGTTTATATTAGAGAAAATATATAAGTCTTTATGGAAAAATATAAATCTTATTAAAAATATTTTGTTTATTTAGGCATATAAAAGAATGAGATTATGTCTGAAGGCATCAAGTACTTAGGCCAGACTCAGCATCAAGGGTCCTGTGCTTATTTTCATATGTGGCAGCAAGAGAGAACAAAGTAAAAGAAGACACCTAATGAAAATACAGGGGAGACTAGTAGAATAGAAAGAGGGATCAGAGGAAGGCCAGTGGGGAGAGAAAAGGAAAGAAATTGGGAATGAAATTGATTACATTATGTTATATGCATGTACAGATATGTCCCAATGAATCCCACTGTTATGTATAATCATAATACAGAAATTTAAAAAGGAACGTAAGAGACTTTAAATATGAAACAAGGTATAATTATTTTTAGATCTGAAAACTCATACTATCCGTGTAATAAAAATGATATTTTTTCTCAAATTAATTTCTAAATTAAATACATTTCTAAGGAAGATCCCAAGAGATACTTTTGTCCATCTTCACAAATGATTCTAAAATGAATATGGAAAATCAAAGAGGTCAAGAAGACTCAAGCCAGTCCTAAAAAGAATGAAAGAGTATAACATATTTGTAATTAGACAGTTTGGTGGTGTTGGGATGCAAAATATATAGGACTATAGAATAGAGAGATCAGAAAAAAATTAATGGGCAAAAATTACAGTTGAAATTTAGAGCTATTTCTGTTTGATTCCCAAACTTCACATAACTTCCCGAGTAAACTTTACAAAACATACACCTGTCCTGCTTAAAATTTTTTGAGTGGTTTTCCCTTCTACAGAAGTATCTGTCCCTTGGTATCTAGCCTTTTCTTGATCTGGCCCCTGTTAGCTCAGATTCAGGTTTCTTGCAGTGTCCTCTCACCTTACTCTCCTTAGAATGTTGTCCCAATCTTACAGAGGAACTTGCTTCCTGTATTTGCCATGTGGTTATGAAATTAGGACTGAATCTTGAAGGCTTTTGTGTCCGCTTTCATGCTGATGACCTAATTCCTACTACTCTATCTAGCCCCAAATGAATAAATTTTGAATGCAATATTTAATAAATAAGTCAAAAATGGCACTTTCCTGGCAGCCTGTCACCATGAAAGTGTAGTATGCATATACAATTGAGTCCTTTGCTGTGGCCAATATATGAAGCTTGCTCTGGGTGGACCTGACAAGCAGTAAGGGGTGTTGTTAAATGTGCTGGTGGTCAATCACTCAGAATGTGTCCACATGTAATCATGTAAGATAAAATTTGAATAACCACTTTATTACTTCCTGCATTATACTAATTTTGTTATAGAATAAATCACATTCTTACCACACCATGTAATTGACAAATGAAATAGAGGCTATGCTTCAGTGTAATAGAGTAAAGAGAAAAGCTTTTAATATGAATATTTATTTTACATATATCATAGTTGTCCAGTGTTTCAAATACAAAGACAAAAATTATCTGGTTTAAAATTACCCTTATTTCCTTTTGATTAATTCTGACTAAATATAAGCAATCAATTCCCTATCTTTCCATATAATAAAAATATTACAGTGCATACATTTTTCCTCACTTGTATGCATGAATTGTCTTAGAGGTGTTTGCATACTGTTTTCCTTTATCACTGCACTCTACAAATCCATCCTTCTGCCTGCGCATGTGCTCTTTGGAAAAAAAATGTAGTAGAACCTGAAGTTCAGTCCATATATGGACAGAAGTTGTGAGGGTAATTTTCAAATTGGCTTACAATTGATAAAAGGTATAATCCAATTCCCTGTTACCAGTAGATCTTATTAGCATTTTCTATTACATTTTATAAGACAAATGCTGATTTGTGCTTAATAATCTTGATTTTTCCTTCACAACTTGAGTCTCAGATTGAGAAGATTTTAATGTCACAGGAAGCTAGATTGCAAGTTATACACACATTACTCCAGCCTCAATAACTTTCCCATTTGTAAATTATGTTCGAGGACATTACTAAACACGAGAATCAGTGTGGTCATGCTGAGACAGTGAAGAATGAGACACATGCTCCGTGAAACAGGCTTTTATTTTAATTTATGTAAAATTGTCAAATCCTAAATTAATGAATAGCAAGTGTGAACTTCCAAATGGGCTCATGTGGAAATATTTCTATTTGTGGTTATCTTTTTAAATTGTATTAAGGGCTTTTTCTTTTGTGGCTGTAAAATAAATATAACTTCATACCAAAACCCAATATTCACTCAGTGAGAGTATAGCAGACATCAAATAAAAGCAGCCATGCAACTAAAATTAAAGTTCAATATCATTAATTTAATTATAGTACATAATCATTTGACAGTGCTACGGATTGGATTTAAAGGATGATATTGTAATTGATTGTTAATCATTAAGAAGCATGCAATAAAGATAATGCTGCCTGGGTGGTGGAAAGTTAGGATTTTATCCAGTTCAGGGACCAGATTGTGGGAACAAATGACTCCTGTCACTATCAATGAATCCTGGAGGATGGAAATGGAAGCAGAGGGCTCCCCTGTGAACATGTGGGGCAGAGCAGTGACCACCATAATAGAGGGTCACAAGCTTGTCACTAAACACTTTGCATACATTATCTCACTTAATCTTTACAATAAACTGTGGGGGTAGACATCATTATCTTCACTACACAGTAGAAGGAAATATAGTTCTGTGGGTTGAAGTCACCCACACAGGGTCATACACTGCATAATGGGGATGGTTATAAGTCTGATTGGAAAGCCCAAGTTTTGAACCACTACTTATATTTCCTCCATTGAATATCTGCAAGATGCATTACCCTCAGTTTGTTTGGTACTTGCCTGTCCTGATAATTATCCTTTACATTCTGCCAGATGTTTGCTGGGAACATCCTCTTTCCCTCAGAATTCTTTCAAGTCTCTCTTCTACCTTTTTTTTTTTTCTTTTGTGAGGTATAAAGGGGGAACTGAGAGAGTAAACATATTTTACTTTTTTTTTTTTTTTTTTTACATTTTTTGTTTTTGGTACTGCGTATTTAACCCAGTGGCACTTAACCTTTCTCTTTTTTTGCATTTTATTTAGAGACAGTGTCTTACTGAGTTGGTTACAGCCTCACTAAATTGCTGATACTGGTTTTGAACTAGCAATATTCCTGCCTCATCCTCCCAAGCTGCTGGGATTACAGGTGTGCACCACCATGCCTGGCAATATTTTACATCTTGATATATACTATCAGACAACTCTTAATTGACAAGAAAAGGATAATAAGAAAGATAATATTATGTGCCCTTCGGGTTACATTATGAAGAGACAGCGGTTGACAAGACAGGGCACTCAATAATTATTCAAGAAAGTTCTTATGAAGAAGAAATGTCCTTTTGCACGTGAGGTCACCCATGGTTTGTTGGTGGTATTATAGTGGTTTCCCTTGCAATCATCTCATTGTAGTACCACTGGATTTTTCATTATTGTAGTTCCCCAGAAGTGGATAATTAAAGAAAATATGAAATGAAGCTATAGCATCATATTTTTTCTCATCAGATTCTACTAGTACTTGTTAAGAGCTAAAACTTAAAAGTTATTTACTTCCTTTATTTTTATAGTTAAACCACAAAAACTTTGAGATGTTCTGGAAGAAAATATTTCTTAACAATAATTTCCAGAATAATAATTGTCCCTAATTTGCAATATGTTTACATACATACATGAAGAAAAAAAAGAAAAATCCTTGGAGGCTTGAAACACTTTCCCCAAAGAAGAATATAAGAGTAACTAAACTTTGAAACTTACAAAACACATTCCCATGCTTCATCATATTTTGCTTCTCACAAACATTGCATATTGCAATTTAAAACTTTTCCTATTTTGAGGTAGAATTATTGAACTCTGTAAAAGTTTAGTATCATGCTGAAAGTCAAACAGCGCCTTAGCATCAATGTTGTGACTGAAGTTATGTTGTTTGACAAGACATGAGTTCCTTGTTTTACACACTATATGTATATTTGATTTCCATCTACACCAAAAACCCAATTTAATGAATCTGAACTATGTGCCTGATAGTTGAATATTAAGTTTTTCACTATTTCTTTGGAAACTGCAACCCAAGTTCAAGCTCATAATCCTATGTGCAAGAACAATTTTCCTCATGCTCTCACACAAAAGTTATCTAGTGTCTTTTGGCTAATTTCGTGGTGAACAGGAAAGTCTTTCATACTGCTCCATAGGATGGCTCAAGACATCACAAATGTTTCTGTGTAAGGATGGGAGCACTCGACCTTTCCATATGACACACGTTCAGAGTGGGTGGCAGGTCTAGCATCAGACCAGAGCTCAAATAAGAGGCACTAAACTCTGTTCCCAAAGACTTACGTGAGTTATTTTTTTTTTCTATTTGTTAACTGGGCATATTAATACCTGCTTTAAATATTGCTTCTGAGAATTCTAATACATGCAAACATACTATGTGAGTGTGTGTATACTATAAGCAGTATCTATAGCAAAATATACACTACCTTGTTATTTTTTATTAAGAAGGAGTTCCATAGAGTGGGTGGAAAGATAACTTCAAGTGAATGCAATTATCAATACATGGGAAGTACCAGCACTTCCTATTTTAGGACTATCCTACATATTTGATTTGATGGACTAATGTTCATTATGCAGTTTTCAAGATCTTTCTGCTGGTGACAAACTACATAATTATTTTGACCTATTTAAAATAGAGGTAAGGGTTGATTTTATGTGAATGGTAGCAATTCAGAGGAAAGAAATTTGAATTCCAAATAGCTTTTTTTTTAATTTTTAAAAAAATTGTTACAATTCTACATGATAGTAGAATGTATTTTGAAATATTACACATATATGTAGTATAACTTCTCATTTTTCTGGTTTTACATTATGTAGAATTACATTGGTTGTGTAATCATATATGCACATAGGGTATGGTGGTGCATGCCTATAATTCCAGAGGTTTAGGAGGCTGAGGCAGGAGGATCACAAGCCAAAGCCAGCCTAATTTTAATGAGGCCCTATGTAACTCAGTGAGACCCTGTTGCTAGATAAAATATTAAAAAGGCCTGGGGATAAGGCTCAGTGGTTAAGTGCCCCTGGGTTCAATCCCTGCTACCAAAAGAAAAAGCAAAAACAGTTCCAGATAGTTTTAAAAAATAATTTTTATTAGCAGTATGAGAAGGTTGACTAAATCTAGATCAATCATTTTTCTAAAAATAGAAGAAACAAATGATTATGTTCCTTACCAAGCATTAGCTTTTTCTAAAATATACTTAAAGTCTTGAGAGATTATTTGTTTCACATTCAATACCCAAAATGGCATTTTAGTGATGGAATTAATGCTAATCTATTATTGTATGAACACAAAAATTAATGTACAAAAGTGTGAGTTTTTGCAAATTTTTCTGTTATTGCTTTCCATGTCTATGTTCTCCATGAAGACTGAACTCTATTACACTATGTCTAAAACATAGTAGGAGCTTGGCAAAAAATTATTGAATAGAGAACAATTTAGTGGAAATAAATACCATGTGGGCATCAGCTCTGTGTAATCACTGTAAGCACTGACTTGAATGCTCACACAGTGTCACAAGTCAAAGGAAACATGTCTGTCAGTGTCCTGAAATAGACTGCTTAGAGCTAAAGATGCATGAAGGCTTTCCACATTTTTAATAGGCTTTAATTTCATTTTAAGGGAAATAATGTTTCCAAATTTGAAGAGACTAAAAATGACATTTTAGACCCAATAATGCCATATTAGAGTAATTTGTTTTAACAGCTGCCTTCCATGATCAGGGGTACCATAAAAGCTGGGACTAAGTTGCAATTCTCTCTGTATCTTCAGTGCCTAGTATAAAAAAGGAACTAAACATATTTCTGTTGAATATCAAACTGATAAAGTGTGAATAAAGGATAATACATTTGGGCTTTCTTGTCTTTACCCCAATGCCTGGTTAACTTTCTTACAAAAATATGCATTAGTAGAATAATAAGCTGATGTCTGGACGTAGTGTATGTATATGGTTGCTAAGTGGTCCCTGTTGGTTTCCACCACCACAATTGTAATCAATGGCAGACCAGGCAAGCAGTTAAATGTGTTGTGATGGGCTCTAAAACTTTCCAATTTAAAATTCCCTTATCCTAACTCATTCATGATCTGTTAGTTTTATTATGTGATAATTCGTTGACACCAATTATATTTTTTTGGTGTCAATTTAGTTTTATGTTAAAGAATACACCTGGGTTTTCCTTTGTTTTTTTAAATTTAGAAAGCCTCTTTCAAAGAACTTACCATAACAATGCTATTTGAGAGTTTGATTTGGGAATCACTGAACACTCTATCCCTCTAATAGGTCACCACAGAGCATGTCCTCATATTAAAGGGGTGCTCTGTGATGATCTAATAGAGGATTCTGGTTTACTCTGTGGATACCAATATTTTATTTTCATTTATTTAACAAGTATTTTTAAAACAACTATAATGTGCTGCTCTGCAAAGATTATGATGCACAGTGGTGAGCAAGATAAGACAAGATCTCTGCCTTAATAGTACCTATAATCTAGCAAAGAATAGATACCTTTTGAAACATGTTTTTAGGAAACAATACTCCAGTATCTCAACGGATCCTCAAGTGTATCTTTTAGAGTAACTTTTAATGAAAATAATAATTTTACCTAAGTTCATTTTGTCTCTACCTAAAGCACTCTTAGTTAATACTGCAAAGGATTACATTATGATTATGGTTACTTCCCCCAATTTTCTCAACATTAAGATAAACTTTACAAACAAGTATTGAATTGCTCAGCCTTTAATTCAAAGATATACTTACCTATTCACGGCATGCATTTGGCACAGTCCATAACATTTATATAACTTTCAATATAAGAATCTATGGAATAGTACAAATAAAGAGAGGAGAATAACAAAACATGCCTTAAAATTTTGAAAAAAAGAAAAACAACCAATTCAAAGAGAATAGCTATATAAATGGAACCTGGAAATAGATTAATTGAACACTATTATAAATCCACACTTTACTGGGAAATGATAATTGCCAAATTATTTTGTCATATTGTGTGCATGTATAAACATGTAACAAAGATTCCCATCATTATGCACAATTACAATGAGAATACAGAATCTAATTAAAGAGTTATATATAACAGAAATCAGTGGAAAAACTCTAGTAGTCATAATTATCAGGCCATAAGTAATAAGAAACTATAATGGAAATTGTGGGTGGGTAAAAGATAAAGGATGATATATCAGTATGGACTTGAGATTGTGATGACTTTGCCAAGATGACAGATATATACATAATGCCCTGCAAGCCACTGCTTGAGAACGTAGCCTAAAAGAGCTTAGTTTTCCTTTATATTTATCTTTTTTGTATAAATTTTAATTTCTCAAACTCACGTCATTTACAATGTCTATGAACTTTCCCTTTTTCTCAAAGAATTATAACCACAACCCAGGTTTTACCAGGTGACTCCATTTTTATCTCTCAAAGATGAACTTTACTAATTATGGGGCTATGTGAAGGATTCTCTTTATTGTATTTCCATCATACATCATTTCTAGGTAGGTGAGCTTCACTATTACCATAAGCAAGGATATAAATTGTATATGGTGCAACATTCTCTTATACTCTGAAACCCCACAAGTAGGAAGTGGAGTTGTTCTGACCTTCCTACATCATTTTGTCCCATTAATGTTAATTATATTAAAAAAGCTAGTAGTGATGAGTATATAAAATTCTTTTATTGCAAAGTTAAAGGAACAAAATGTTAATGGAAAAAGAATTGGTATGTAGCATATTAAAATTTTAGCTTATCTGATTTCTGCTTCCAACTCTGATGAAGTATTTGAGATAAACTCATTAAGTACATTCAGAATTTTGAGAAGAAACACAATAAAATTTTTAAATGCCCAAAAAAGTATTTAAAATATCAAAGAGATGCTAATACAAATACTTGTGGGTAGAGACAATTATCACTTTTCAGCTTTTTTCATTCTGGGCATCTGCCAGTTTCAGGTTGAGGTGAGGAGAAACCAGATTTTTCTTGGGCAGAGGGCCAATGAAAGCAGATTTGTTGGTGATTTCAAAGAGGTGAGGAGACAAAGATGAAGATTTAAGGGTTGAGAAAAAACATAAGAACAAAGCCAAACACAGTAGTTTCCTCAGACCAGTGTTTTAGATGAATAAGAAAGGAATTTAAGAAATTAGATGGAAATACAGGAAAAGCAAAGGTAAACATAATAATTTTTATCAATCTTTCTATGCTGAGTAAATGAGATTTGGTATTATGAAACTACCAAGAGGAAAGATCCAGGTAAGCATACAAGCCTTCATTTGAAATTGTTACAGAGGACCCTTGCGTGGGGACCAACTAGACACATGGAAGCTTAAAAATTTTAATCCAAACTTAATTGAGATCAGTTATATATAATTAACATAATCAGTTCCCTACTGTATTTTTCTACCTGATAAAGGTGAACAAGTTTTAGAGGAAAATAGCATTATCTAGAGCTTGTATGATTTTAATTATACAAGTTAGGGTATTCAATTGAAAATACCATGCCAAAAGACAGAAAAAAATGGAAAAACCCAAGAGATTAACAATACACAACAGACAGAGAGTCACACATAACCTAGAAACTGGAATAACAAAGACTATAATGTAATTACCATGAAAAATTTCAAAGAAATAGATAATACCATACAGCATTCCATTTATTTGAATCCATAAAATCAAGTGGAAATTATAACTGAAAGTATGTTAACTGAGGTTAAGAAATCAACAGATGAGTTTAATGACACGCCAGACATAACAAAAGAAAGGATTAGTAAATTGGAAGCTCCATTAATAAATAGCCAAAGTAAAGCCAAAGAGAAAACGAAGATGGTTAGTATAGAGAGAATATAAGTCATGGTAGACATGATGTCAGCTACAGAAGAATAATTGCAGTTCCAGGAGAACAGAAAGACAATAGTCCAGAAGAAACATTTGAAGAAATAATAGCTAAGACTTTTTTTTTTCCAAAATTGACAAAGACCTGAAGTCTACATTTAAAAAAAAAAAAAAAAAAAAAAAAAAAAAAAAAAGCATGAACTTCAAGAAGAGCAAGACAAAGAAGTCTATGGTAAGTACATTATAGGCAAGCTTCTAAAAACCAAAAATGCACACAAAAATATCTTGAAAGTAGTAACATATAGTAGAGGACACAATAACTTCAAAATGCACCAATAAGACAACATTTTTCAACAACAAAGAAGTGAAAGTCAGAAGGTCATGGAAAGATAACTTTAAATTGCTGAAAGAAAATAACATAAAACTAGCATTGTATCCCAACAAAAGATGATTGTAAAATGAGAGTAAATAAGAATGCACTCAGATAAACAAAGCTGAGATAATTTATCACTGGGGGATGAACACTAAAAGAAAACCTAAATCATATATTTTTCAGGCAGAAGAAAAATGATCACAGATGGTAACACAGAAGCAGGAAGAATCAAGAGCAATGAAAAGAGTAAATATGTGGTATCTCTATAAATGAATATTGGTCACACAGAACATTAAATATAATGTTCTAGAATATTAGTATTTATCTCAAATTAAAATATATGATTGCAACAAGATAAAGAGTAGTAAAAGTAGTTTTCTAAGGTCATTGTGTTATAGATGAAATGATAAAATATACTGAAATAACTCAAGGTTGCTTGTTTCAATATCTAGAAAACTACCAAAAGTAAAATATTCCTAACCAAAAGGACTAATAGAGAGCCAGGTGCATGCCTATAAACCCAGTGGCTTGGGAGGCTGAGGCAGGAGGATAGTGAGTTCAAAGACAGCCTCATCAAAAGCTAGGCACTAAGCTTCAGTGAGACCCTGTCTCTAAACAAAATACAAAATAGGGCTGGGGACTTGGCTCAGAGGTTGAGTGCCCCTGAGTTAAATCCCTTGTGCCCTCCCCCCCCCCTAAAAACAAGTAATATAGAAAAATAAAATGATAAAAATACCTACTCTAAAGGGGATAAGAAAAAACAGAAAGTGAAACACTAAGTTATAAAAAACAAATAATTAGATTTTAGATACCCAAATATTTCATTAAATACATCAAAAGTAAATAGAATATATACTCTGACTAAAAGACACAACTTAAATAGGATACTTCATTGAGTTTTAAAAATACAGAGCTAGACCAAAACAGTTTGTATAATTTTACTCTCAGACAAATGAGATTTTAAGGCGAGAAACTTGGTTAGAAAAAGAGAATGACATTTCCATAATGACAAAGAGATCTACTACTAAGGAATTTATCAAAATTCTAAATCTGCATGTACTCAATAACACAACATCAAAACGTATAAAGCAAAATCTGACCTAACTAAACGGAGCTATAGGCAAATATATAATTATACAGAAAACAGTAATAAATCTCTCAATAAATAAATGATAGAAGAAGCAAACCAAAAACTCAGTAGTGGTACAGTAGATAAGAACAACACAGTTAACACATGCGACATAGGACTGTAAGACAGTGGCTTACACAAAGCAGACTGTTCTTGGAAACATTCTCTCCATCTCTTTCCTGGTTCTCCATCTGCATAATCTCATCTGTAAATCATCTCTCTGCAACATTTTGTCCCCTTCCTTGAGAAAATACCAACCCTTCTAAACAAGGAATACTCATTTTTGTTTTCCTTTCTTCCTATCAGGAGGCTGTTTTAAGGCTGTAGGCAAAGAATGAAACCTCGGCCACAAGGAAGAGTAGATAAAAGTTCTCTAAGTCAACTTCCATCTTTCCATTACTGAGAGTTGTGTAAATGCCATTTCCAGTACTAATAAAATCTTTAATGATACTTATCTGCCAAAAATAAATATTCTATTGAATAAAGAAGGAATAGTAATTCATGACTGAGTGCTAACTCTAATTTTTAGTAGCCCTCATTATCATGCTAAAAAGTACTGGAATCTTCCCTCTAGCAGTTTAGCAGTAACAAAAAATGGCATGCTAGCTCCTGGTGGCCCCTTCCACTGCTACTTTAATTACCCAGGTTCTCCTCTAATAAAAGGAAGTAAAAGGTGTTTTAGTTTCCTCTACTCAACTAAGGATGCATTCTTCTTCCAAGAAAAAGAAGAGTAAGGGTAATGGGCAGTTTACCAGTGGACTGAACCTCTATGTGATACTGAGAGCTATTCAAACATGTCCAGATGACACAATGAAGATTTCTGTATCAGGGAAGAAATATTTGGTTACATTCCAATGGAAATGGTGATTTTAACTGTTAGTGCTTAGCATGAAGTTTTTAAAAAGTATAAAAGGAAGATAAAAGTAAAAAAATAAATGTATGTATGTGTATATATATATACATATATATATAATCATCAGAAAAGAAAAAAAAGTAGGAGTAAACAGTTATAATCCACTGCTACTTTCATAGATTAACAATACCCATCATCATCATCATCATCTATAATAATAATAATTGTTAAAATGTATGTAGTGCCTAAACCATGCCAAAACTTTTTCTAAGCACTGGGTAAATATTTACTCTTTGCAATCTGCTGTGACCTTATTTTACAGATAAAAATGATGCTCAGGGAAATTAAATGACTTGCCCAAAGTATGCATAAGGGATTTAGAGCTAGGCAATTTGGTTTTGGGCACTATGCCCTTAATCATTTGCTACACTAAATTCCAACACAGAGGAAAAGTTGTAGTAAGATATTAGTCAAGCTATTGAGGCACTTTTGAGACACATTACTCTGGCTTCGTCCTTACCCTGAACAAAATTACAAGAAGTAAGTCTTTATTTTGTTGTTTTTTTTTTAACCTTCACAAAAAGTAAAAATTTTCCGTTAAGTCCTTCCCAATAATATTTCTGTACTACATTCCCCCCAGTTAGACACTTCTCTCCACCAGACACCAATGTGTAGAATCAGCTAGAACCCAGATCTCCTAACCCCATCCAGACAGTTCCTTATGCTGATACCATGTGTTACTGGTGACAAATTCTGCTCCCTCACATTAGAGAATCATGCCAAGGCAAGCATATAAAGCAGGGTTTATTTTAAAAGGGGTAGATTTCTCCTGGGAGGGAGAAGGGGACCATAGCTGGTATCCTGATATCCCAAGAAGTAAGGGTGTTTTGCCTTTTTATATGTCCTAGGCTTCCTTTGTTCCCCTGCTCTCTTTCCCTTAACTCTCCTTTCCTGCCTACTTGACTAGGCCCAGGAGATGTTCAGATAGGAAGGCCAAAAGGTTAGAAGCAGATGGACAGGGGGAAGGGTGGGATGGAACAGCCCAGGACACATTAATTAACAACTTTTATAACTCCCTGTAGATAGGGGCAATTGCTGGGACCGGTTACCCTAGTAACAGGTTGGAGCAGGGAAAAGTTGAGGAAGGGCTCTGAAGGCATTTCAGTCTCTCAGGGGGAAGTCTCCAACTTTCTGTTCTCACTCAAATTGGCCTCCTTGATCCGACCTGACTCTATTTACCTATCTATACTGACTGCTTGTCTAATTCTGGCTTTTAATGCCACCAGATTGCAACTCTAATGTTCCCATCTGGCACAATGTGTCTGAAGTTACTGCTCACATTCTCACCTGTGTGTATTTCACAGACCTTTGTTTTACTGCACAGTTACACGGAAAAGCTTAATTCATTACCACAGTTTAGAACCAGCTTTTGCTGTCACTTGTGGCAGTTTGCATTGAATTACTCAAAACATTCAGAATGTATTTTTCAACTCACTTAAAACAGTCACATTGAAGTCTAAACTCCCATGTTTCCAGCTTTCAACCTACCAAGGAATAAATTATGTAATTTTGGCATTTGTTAAGATTCTTTTCACTCTATATATTGTGTTCACCTTTTCTATTAGGTAATATTTAATAACAGTAAAGTGCTTTGCCTTCTCTTTACAGACCTGCTCTCATTTCTTTTGCCTTATGGACTTCAGTTATGACCAGACATAATAATTAATATATTCCTCTAGAAGGTATATCATAGTAATATTATGAATGTTAATACTAGACCAAATATTTGTTCATGCCTACAGACAGATGCCTGCACAATATTGGAAATTGGCTTGTTATGTATGAGGTCATGAGAATTTTTTTTTTTATATAGGCAGTTGTAGTTGGGAAATAATGGAATGACTTCAGTAGCAAAATAAATCTCAGGTTGGAAGGTGGTTTAGAATGCAACTTTAAAAAAATCATTCAAAATTACACTTTAAAAAATGATGAAATGCAGAAGTTATTCAGCTCTGTCTGCAGAACTTTTTCTGGTATGTTAAACATTTGAAGTCATAACAAGAGCTATACTTTGGCATAAATTTAGAGAACAAAAGGAAAGTGAGCTTTTACTTCTGAGTGGGTATATTCTAGATAGAAGATTTGTAGTAAATCCCCACATAATTGCAGTCTGGGCTTAAAATGTTTCACCATGGATGTGGTGCTTATGTCTGTGAAAGGCTCCAATGCCATTTCCAAAGATAAACACTGCCTATTCTATATCCCAATCAAAATGAAAGATCTTTAACAGATCCATGGTGGGTGTTAGTATTTTCATTTTTAATGCTGATTGAGTGCCTGTTCTTTGGCTTCTAAAAGAACTGACTATTCTATTTCCATGGCAGGTCCCCACCCCTCCTACTTACATACACACACACACACACACACACACACACACACACATTTTGCAAAGACAAAGGAAATTCCCTCAAGGGCTTCCTTAGTGTGTGGCTCCCATAAAGGAATTGTTTTGTTTTAAGATTTGAATGCAAATGAATATTTTTGGGAGTGATCATAAAAATCCTCAAGAAGAAAATGGTATATAAGATACAACCATTGCTTGGAAGTAGGTCTTTATGTTCGTGTGTGAAGGAGAGGTTAAAAAAAATGTTTCTCTGAAGCATTTAGGTTTGTTGTGTATTCGTTTGTACATTCAGAATCTGCATGACAGTTTCCTGTGAGGGGAGAATGAGATGAAATGAGTCATATGACTAACTGCTAACATCTTGAAGGCAGAAGCTATTTCTAATTTACTATTTTATCCTCAATACTGTTAGGGTCCTGTTTCGCTTTTTCCCATGAACCACAAAGAGCTGGACAGTATGTAATATACAAATGGAGTTTATTGGGCCAGCTAGCTGGGGTCAAGCTTTCCCACAGACACACAGGAAGGGCAAGACCCCAAACAAAGGAAAGTCTCAGGCTTTAAAGCATTACCTACATCATGGCCCGCACGTGCAAAAGTGAACAAAGGGGGCTTCAGGTTACCTATATCCCTGTTAGAGCAAATAGCCCATGCCCGCAAAATTCAAATAGCCCGTCTTGGGGCTCAACTTCCTAGCTCACCTGGAGGTGGGGTTTCCTATCAACATTCCAGCCTGCCTGGGGCAGGGTTACTACCTCAACAATACTCAGTGCAGAATCCATCAAATAAACAAATACGCTTAATATTTTATCAAATTAACTAGCATTGTGTAAGAATTTGAATTTTTTATTGTAGGCACCAGAGAACCCACAGAAAGGTTCAATAAAGAAAGCATAACTCTTAGAGGAGACTACATAGGATGTTAAAAGTCTAGAACTCATGTTCTATGAAGTATGACTGAATTAACTAGTATGATTTTTGTCCAGAAAAACAAAGATTTAGAAAGCTACAATCAGTCTCCAAATAAATGAAGCTCTACTATACAAAATGTAGCTCCAAAGAAGAGAGCCAGAACCAATGAGTAACAGTTTAGTGAACAATGGAGCTCAAAATCATTTTAAATGAGGGCTGTCCAAAGTTGGAACAAGCTGCATATTGGGAGTGGGTGCTACATCCCTGTAAGTGGTCAAGCACAGTTGAATGTGGGATCCTAAGAAATGGGAGCGTTATCACACACTTTGTCTCCACCACCATGTCTAGCTCATGGTGAAATTCAATACATGTTAATGGAATGAGTAAAGCATAGGCTCAATAGAAATCTCACAGGGTCCTTGTAGCCTGCTAATTTCCTCCTGATTAGCATATACATCTACTTTGTTTTCAGAAGCTTCACAATTTTCCTGTAATATAAAGTCAATAGAAAGTATATTGAACTTGAGATTTTAAC
Organism: Tamias sibiricus; assembly: GCA_025594165.1. NCBI lineage: Eukaryota > Metazoa > Chordata > Mammalia > Rodentia > Sciuridae > Tamias > Tamias sibiricus. The sequence goes on along the minus strand of CM046658.1, from coordinate 63,876,332 downwards.
TGAACTAAGGTGTATTTTTATCCCCAGATAGCCAAGATGAATGAAAATCTTATGTAATGGAAACTATGGTTTTAGAAAAATTAGTTTTATTATTCCAAAATATTGTACTTTTGCTTCCTAAGTGTCCCTCATTTGTCACACGAAAGCCTATCTTAAAGTGTTTAATATATTTTCATGAATGATTTAACTTTGCAAATAGCTGTGGTAAATATTTGATATGCTGTTATTAAATTTTCTTTTGCTGACCTAACCTTTTGACAGTTATTTTACTTTGGCCTGATATTGTTGGATTTAAGTCATTTTTACAGTTGGATACTCATTCCAAAGAAAGGTTTGATAGAAAATGTATGTTTATACCTTCTTATTAAAGGTTATCTATCCGAGAAACTTACATTTTTCCAGATAAAGTAAGTCCAAATGGCAGGCTACTCTTCTGCTGCTATTCTGCTGCAATAATAGGATCAACTTAAACAGATCAAGGGAAAAAGAGTATCAGAAGCACAAAGAGATATTTTGTACAATGCACCCTAACCTTGCCAGAGAGATAGGATCTTTTTTTTTTTTTTTTTTTTTTTTTGTTCCCAAAGAGACCAAATAACACAGGCAAGGTTTGGATTGATAGAAAAATAAAGGAAGTTGATGAATTCTCATAAGGTTTTATTATAAATTATATTCCAAACTTAGTAGACTTAATACTATTTAGCATAAAATAGCAGACCCAGTTCACTTACCTATTCATTTCTCTTTTAAATTCCAACTGACATCACCATATATATATATATATATGCACATATATACATATTAAAAACTTGAGAGAAAATCTTAACAATCTTGGTAAGAAAAGAGAGGTAGAAGCAAACTAGAAAATGTAAGAAAATCATAGAAGAAAAAATAATAGAAAAAATTAGTTGAAGTAGAAAATAAAATAATGAGTTGAGCATAAGTGCTCTGTATATGAAACACACACACACACACACACACACACACACACACACACACACCAGAAGTCATATCTGTATAATTCTACAAACACATAAAGTATTATTAATTTTAAACATCTTTGGATTTTTGATATGGTCCTTTATAATTCTCACTGTAGTAGCTGCATCACCACACCACGTGAGTAACTTCTCTGAGCAAATACAGTGCTAAGGGTGTACATCTTTTAAGCAGAAGGAACCTTGAAAAGAACACTGCCTTCTCTCTTCCGCATAGAGGGAACTCAACAAGACCCACAGGTTGTCTGTTGAAGAACAAAGTGCAGGTCAAGCCTGCTGTTGTTCTCCAGCACGGTGCCCTTACAGGATACACACACTGCAAAGCCCTTTGTAGTTACTCTGCTCAAATAACCCCCCAAATTAAAAATTGTTGGTGGTTTATAGCCCAAACTCAGAGAAGTTAACAGCTAGTGAGTAAGGATGCTAAACTTCACAAATGTTCCTCCATGGGTAAGGCCCAGGTTCTTGCCATAAAGTCTACTACCTCATCAGACTGGGTTAAGCCTGTTACAGAAAACCCAAGGTAAAATATCCAGAACAGCTATGATACAAAAATAATAATTGAGACTTTAAATCTTGCCTTATCTGGAAAGACTTCTTTCTTGACATCTGGGTTCTATTCAACAATTTGTTTAATAATATTGGAACTACAATAATATTTTCATATGACTTGTCAAGTATAAAATGTCTCAGAGAAGGCAAGTATCCCCAGCAGAGTATCAGAATGTAGTTCTTCAAAGATTTCTTCAAAGTTTTTAAATGCCTAAAATTATGTGTGTGTGTGTGTGTGTGTGTGTGTGTGTGTATCTTCTAGAAACCCTAGTTAGTTCTGTACCCTTTATTTTGTATACTTTCCTAGTTGTTGATTATTATTATTTTAAATTATCAAATAGACCTACATATAATCAGGATACTCATTCTAAAACCATTTTGCACAGTAGAAAAATATATTGTATGTATGAGACAAAGATGCAATAGCCACAATTGGCCTAATACATCAGCATATCTTTAACATATGGCCCACACCAAATGATTGAAAAATGTGGCACATTTAGAGAGAATTTTGGCACAGACATAAAAATTCAGGTTTCAAAATTAAAAAGAAATATTTGGTACAGAAAAAAATGTGGCTTATTCCTGCCCAAAGAAGATAATAATTATTGTCAAGTCAATGAGTAAGTCATAAAATATCTAGATCACAGAAAGAAGTTTATTGAGAATTTAATCATATATATATTTTACCTAATTCAAAAATTCAATTAAGGTCCATGTCTGTGCATTATGCACTATGCTGGGTAATGTGGATCTAGTGATAAATGAACAATTCCTGCACCCAATGAGCTCACTCACTAATATTGAGTAAAGATTGTAAAAGTAACTTTCATTAAAATATGGGGTATGAATATGATATTATGAATGCATGGAGTAAGAAGTAATTAATTATGCTTTGGCTGGGGCTGTGCAGGGATCACGGAAGGAAATGACATTTAAATTGTGATTGAAAAGATAAGTCCTTTGGCAGAAAAGAAAGTATGTCTAGCCATGGGACTTTGGACAAGCCTTGAAACCTGTTTGGGTTAATGTTACTACACGAGAGTACAAGAATATATGGCTTTTAGCCATGCTGCCATAGTTATTAATTTAGTTCTAAAGCTACAGATTTTGAAAATATTTCTTTTCTCTATTGTGAAATCCTTGTTAAGCATTGCAAATAGTTTGTAACAAACTTTTCCCTCATTATCAATTACCAAAGGAGCCCATTCACCAGGGGGGATCAAACCATCAAAACTGGCATATGTAAAGTTCATGCTCAGCAGCCCCAGCCGGCTCTTTGCAAGCTTGTTTTCTTACTTGTTGACATCTGCTCCTTTCTCCTGCCAGACCCTAATGTTTCCTTGCTTTTTCATCTTTGCCATTATTAAAATCTGCTTTCCTGAATGATCTTTTTGTTTCCAAATTAGTTTCCTCATGTTGGACATTTCTAATGAGTATAGAACTGAATGTTTCTCTCTAAATATGGTAACAAAACTTATGCGTCTTTATGACTTGCAATTTGGTTTTACAGTGACAAAAAGTAATTTGAAGAGTATATATTCATGTTATTTATTAGTGTGAGATTTAGAGACACAATGAGAATTTAATTCCCCATGGAATAAATGTTCAGCAGAAAATTTTATTTTATTTTTGATCTTCAGACTTTTTTCCAACACTTATTATGGTTTTTGTAAAGGTCGAGATAGAATCCCTTTGAACCATTGTTAGAGCCCATTCCCAGAGATGGTTCCTGTGAAGAAACATGAGGTTTTTTGTTTGCCTTTTAAAGAATTCAGTAGTTCTTTATACTATTGTGATTCGCTGTCTGAGTGTAAAGCTATTTCAAGACATTCTTTGTGGACTGCTGTTTCAGATCTCCTTTATCAAACTACAGTGGCCTATGGGGTTCCTTGCTCAATACTCTTGCATCTTTCTATATTCTGTGTGACAAATCCCAACTATTATTTTTGAAGCCAAACAGTATTATGAACTGTCCATGCTGCAATATTGTGACATTGTGGTCAGTTTAGGGACACTATCCTATTAGTGAATAAATGAATTAAAGACATATTGCAATCATTTGGAAAATCTAGGTCAAAGCCTTTCCTAAGTTGCTTGTAGCAAGATACATTCTGATACTTGAGAGTAAGAGGTTTTACTTAAATTATCAATAGAGATAAAACAGCAAATTCTCTCTTCTATGAAGAGGACTCCCCTTATTCCATGCCTATGGAAATTAATTAGTAAAACTTTTCTTTTTATAATTTATGATAGGAAAAGCCTAAGAGAGATCTAGTACAGACTCTAATTTTATATAAATAAACCAAGGATCAGAAAGTTTAAGTGATTCTTTCTTATTAGCAAGGGCAGAGGAACCAGTAGACCTGCTTTGTCTTCTAATAGAAAATTTGTTGTTGTTTTTTTTTTTTTGTTTTTTTTTTTTTTTTTTTTTTTTTTTTTACTACATCATGAGAGTTTAATGATAGGACTCAATTTTTATGTCAATGCAGTAGATTTTGAAATATGCAATGCTCCTGATTGGGAGATTGCTATGGGTGTCAAATCTGGGATCAATCATGCCAAAATAAGAACTCACTCAGTTATGGTGCATAAATATCCAGCAGTTGGGCAAGTTTCAATTCCTCATTTGTAACTCGGGGAAAATCCACCCTGTTGGGCACAGGGTGAAGTGAAATATTATATAGAGGGCTCCTGTCATATAAACCAATATAGAGTGGATACTTCATAAAGATAATAAGGTTAATATGCCTAATAATTATGATAGTTAATATTACTAAGCAGAAGTTTGCTAAGGTAGCTGCTCAGAAGACCTTGACATAAGATGAAATCACAGTGACTGCAATAAGTCAATATAGCAATTTTTATTTCTCCTCTGATGCCTTTCCTATCTCATTAGATAATCATTTGTGTAATAATTTTCTCATTACTTTCTCCACCTATAAACTGTAAACTCCATGAGAATAGGATAGATCTGCTTTGCTTACCATCATACACTCTCATTTGAAAAACTAGCACAGTGCCTGGCAAGTGCACAATACATGTTAATATTATTATCCTGCCTTTCCAACTCTGAAATAGCAATGAATGTACAAATATAGGGTGTGTCCTCCCTGAAGCAAAGTGGATCTTCAGAAGTCTGTGATCTGACTTACACGTACAAAGGTACATCCTATTCCCAAGGCCTTAAAGGAAAAGAATAGAATCAGTTTTGCGTGGGATCTTCTCATGCACCTAAAAACACAGGGATTGGTGTATCTTCAGTCACACCCCTCCTTTAGGGTTGTAAGACTGTTTTGTGATACAGGTATTCTGCTTGTTCCCTCTGCAAAATTTGAATTCTGTGTTTGCATGTGTGAATGCCCAATAATCCAGTTTTGGATTCCTAGTATTAAAGGATCATGCTTTGTAGGAATAAAGGGAGTTCAAAAATTCTCTAAAATTGAATGCAAATATTTGTGTGGAAATATTTCCAGGAAATTTTTCATTTAGGAAATCTGGTTTTTTTTTTTTGTTTGTTTGTTTGTTTCATCTATCTAAAGGTTTTGGGTGTAGGTGATGTCATTTTCATAGGCATCCCTATTTATTTAGCACATTTGGTCTGATCATGTCTCCAAAATGCACCTCTTTGAATATCCTAACATTTTTTTTTTTGCTCATGATAGCTCTTCAACTTCTTTGTAAGCTCTTTAATAGTTCAGAACACCACCATAATTTCTTTTACACCTTCCACCTCAGTAATTAGTTCTGGATTCTGCCTAAATGAAGGTACTTAATAAGTGCTCCTTGAATAAATGAATACAAGCACACTTCAGAAACTTCACTCTGAATGGAACTAAAGAGTGTAGTTTTGATTCCATAGGAGGAATTGCCATTGAATACAAGCAAAAACAGAAATTAAAATTTAATTGACAAACATACACATTCAAATGTTTACAAAGTAGCCATCATGGGTGATTTTACTGCAACTTCAACATTAAAACTCACAATATAAAATGTGTTATATTTTCAATCACTATTTAGCAGAGGAATATTTTTTTCTTGTCAGTGGGAAAATACTTAGTATTCTGTCATCGAATTCATGTGTTAGTCCCCTCCAAAATTTATTTTTCCATTGAAAACCAGCACCCTATAATGTCAAAACTATTTATGTTTATAACATATCCACTCACATTAAAAGTATCACTTGTCATTTCTGTCAGAAGGAGTTCAGAAATTATCTATCACTTGACCTATTTGATATTAACCTACAATAAATCTTGCATCCTGTCTTACAGCTGGCACTGCCTTTCCACACCCCACTGAATATGTTCAGGATACAGAATATGCATTTCCCCAAAACCTCAAAATAGAAGAGTGGAATCAATTGTGAGTGAAGTCAGACTCATATTTATGATTTATTTATTTTTTTTTAAGATATTTTATTTTTGAGCAGTTTTAGAAAAATCATGCATAAATTATATAGTCTCTGCATATTGTCTCTACTCCCATTCCCCAGTTTTCATTTATTAATATCTTATTCTAGTATGGTATATTTGTCACAATTGATGAACTGATATTGACACATTAATATTAAGTCTATAGTTTACATTAGGGTTCAAGCTTGGTATTGTACATCTATAGATTTTGATAAATGCATAATACCATGTGTCTACCATTACAGTATCATACAGAACAATTTCATTCTCTAAAAATGCCTGTGTTCCACATATTCATCCTTGCCCTTGCATTGACCTAAAATCCAAGCAACTGTTGATATTTTATTGTCTCTATAATTGTGCCTTTTCCAGAATGGCTCATAGTTGAAACCACCTCTCCTGTCTTCTCTTCAGACTGGTTTCTTTCAGTTAGCAATATGCATTTAAGTTTCCTCTATCTTTTTTATGTCTTGATAGCCCATCCCTTTCATGTCTGAATAATATGCACAGCCATATTTATATGAGACTTATTTCTAGTGGCAAAAGGAATTATCTGAGGTATCATGCAGAAGAACAGGAACTTGGAGCCTGACAACTATTTGTTTGAAAGTGGCTTTGCCATGTTTTGGCTGCGTGAGATTGGGCAATTTACTAAAGATCACACAGCTGCAATTTTGCCATCGCTCAAGTAAAAAATATGAAAATCTAACTTCAAATGTTCATGATAAGAAAGTAGCATACAAAGCCCCAGCACAGCACCTGGTCATGTCAGCAGCAGCACAAGCAGCAGCTGTGATGGTTGTAGAAGCAACAGTATCATGCATGGCATACAAGGGTATTTTCTTTTCATATACATATATATATATATACATATATATATATATATCTTCTGATATATATACACATACAAGGGTATTTTCTTTTCTTTTATATATATATATCAGAAAATATATATATAGATACCTTATATATATAAGATATATCTTATATATATAGATATCTTATATATATAAGATATCTTTATATTAATAAAGTATATATATAAGTTATATGTAATTATATATAATAAAGTGTGTGTGTATATATATCAGAAAATATATATATAGATATCTATATATATGATATATCTTATATATATAAGATATCTATATATATTTTGTGTGTATATATATCAGATATATATATCTTATATATATAAGATATCTATATACATATTTTCTGATATATATACACACACACTTTATTATATATAATTACATATAACTTATATATATACTTTATTAAAAGTAATATATACTTTAACAATATATATTAGATAATAATATAATATAATAAATTATATAATTTTATTTAATAATATATATACTATATACTTTTAATAAATATCACTTATTTCATAATGTAGAGAGTCTAGACCAATAATGTGTAGCAACCAGGCAGGGCTGTATAGAGCTTATAAAAATACAACAAATGAAACTTAAAATTCTTCAATCTAATACAAAGAAGTATGCAAGCAAAATATAGGAGGATTGAGGTGGAAAAGAGTCCCTTACCTAATGCATCTAGTTGAATAAGAATTTATGAAATGGAAGGCTTTTTAGGTTTTCAATTAAAATGCTTTTTCAGTTTCAGAAAGAAAAGTTTGTACACATGAATATTAGGCTCTTTGGTAATATATTGAATTACTTCATATTTTCTAAGTATAGGTATATAATATCATCATAAATATTCCAAAGGATGTTCAGTTAAAATTAAGACTAGGTAGAAAGGAAAGCTGAGTTACAGATTCATAGATTGAATTTACAGAGAATTGCCATTGTCTTTCTTCCTTCAGCCCTTTATTAAGATCATAGTAAATAATAAAACATTTGAAAATATAAATACAGAACAACTGAAGAAAGCAAAATATTTTCAGCATTTGTATTGATTATACTTTGCAGTTTAGGTAACTGAGTCAGAGCCTGTGTCAAGAACTGGAATCGATGACTACATTGAGGTGGAGGTAAGAGATGTTAATGAGTCAATGAATTTCTACCTCTTACAAGATGTTTTAAAATGTTGAGTTCAAAGAGAAAGAGATAACTTATCAAAGAGAAGACCATAACGTAGAATTTATGATGATTTAGAACAGAGGTTGGCAAATTTTCTGTAAAGGAACCAATACTAAATTTTATAATGCACTGTGGCATTTGTTGCCCTATGGTGTCTATTGCACCAACTCAAGTGTGACATCTTAGTGGATTAGTAGCCACAGATAATACATAAACAAATGGTTGTGTGTGTTTTAATAAAACTTTATTGAAAAACAGATGATCTAGAAAATAATAGTAAGCATGAAATAAACCAGAAAGCATTTTGTTCAGCTTACAAAGTAAAATGAATTATAAACTATTTTTGGTAGAAGTAAAATACTGCCATTGTTGTACAATGGAAGAATGCAGAGTTTAAAATAAGAATTGGATATACTCTGGTTTTTTATCTTAATTGGCAATTATGGGTTATATAGGTGTTTTACTTATCCTTTCTGATCCTTAGTTTCCCTAGTTGTAAAAGATAGATAAACCCTACCCCATGATAGTGTTATACACTGTAATCAAAAGAGCTTGTATGAAGCACTGTGTCATTTTTAACATGTAGTAGGTACCCTCAAAGAATTTACAGGGAATTATTACTTGTTGGATAATTTAAAATTGACGATAGAAAGTTGCAACAAAAGTAATAATGCTCCTTATTTACCTGAGTAGTAAATAAGATAATATATGAAAAACACCTAGCATAGTGCTTGGCACCAAGTAAATGTTGGGTTGATTTTAGCTGTTGCTCATACTGCTGCTGCTTTCACTAAATATAGCAATGTATGGGATATATACATTTAGAAGTGAGTTCAACATGTACAGGATAGAATATGCCATGACAAAGACACAGAAGTCACATCTGATTGGGGGATCACAAAATGGTTCATAGAGAAAAAAACATTTGAGCTGTCTGGGAAGGGTTCATGATATTTCAGTTGAAGGAGCTGAAAGATGTCAATGATTAAACAAAGGGTGAGAGCAAAAGAAGAGAAGCAGGGAGCTGATAAGCATGTGAGACGAGTAACTTAACATAATACTGTTTGGAGAATTTGCACATTTCTTACTCAGCCCTCAAAACAACCCTGTGTAGTAGACATTACTGTACACACTATAGAAAACCAAACTTGATTCAGTAGTTATGCCTTTCCTAAGGTCTTACAAGTAATATGCTGACCACAGAATCAAATTCAGTTCATTCCCCCTTGTCCCCAAATCCATGTTATTTATACTTTGCCAAACAGACTCTGTAAGAACAAGTGGAGTTTAGTGAAGGCTTGATCCCCCATATGTAGGTCAACAGTTTCTCTTTGAAACTGTAAATATTTTCATATCCCAGATTTCATTCATTAGTCAAAAAATCCTTGAATTTCATTTTCTAAGCCATTCCAAAAATATTTTAGCACCTTCTATGTGTCAGGCACTATTTTAGGGAATAGCATACATGGGTAAAGAAAGTAGATATTTGCTACTTAGTTATGGGTTTCTATTCATTTTACTGTTTGGTAAGTATTTTCAAGATTGAGCTAAGGATGTATTACCTGAACAATGTTAGTATGTTACTCTGAGGAAAGTGCAGAGCCATTTGTTATCTAATTATAATTCTATTCCCCTAAATAAAGATATTAAAAAGCTAATGTCTCAATATCATTAGAAAAACACAATGAGATCTTCAAATAGCAGATCTTAGCTTATATCTACTTTAAAATTATTTTTTCCTTTTATGCTAAAATCTCAGTCTTTTTTATGACATATGATGACAACAGTGAATTTACTTTAATCAAACTTTAGGAAGATTCAACTTAAAAAATAAAACCTTATTGGTAGAAAGTTTTCTTGAAATTTCTAAGGCAAAAAGAAAAGAAAACAAATATTCTGATAAGTGAGCAGCAGGGAGAAAACTTGTCTGACCTTCTCATAATAACAGCAATAAAAATGCAGGGCTCATTTGTAATAAGACAGGCTCAGTCTACATTTCAAAATTTGTTATTTCTGCATTTATATCTTCACAGGTTCAAACTGCTGTTTAAAATGTGAAACTTGTGCTTACTAGTTTTAAGTCCTAGAGATAAAGATGCAGCTTCCATGAAACAGCTGGTTCTAATTAGAACCCAAAGTTCTGATTCCACTTGATCTGACATCCCCATCTGTATAGTCATTTCACCATAAATAGTGTAAGCTATAACTTCCAGTTCCAACCAGGAAAAAAACCCTCATAATCATAGTTCCTGTGATGCAGGGGTCACTGAATTTTCTGTTTATCATCACAACATTTCTATATGTGCTGAATCCAGAGGTTAGAATGTCTCAACCAATAACCAAGAAATAAGGATTTTTCTGCCATGCATTTATTTATTTATTTGAAAGTACTTAGAAATCTAGTGTCAGATTTAAAAATAAAATATTCTCTGGTGCCACAAACTCCTTCTTTTTTTTTCATGTCTCCTATGTAAAAGTAGAGCTCCTTGTATTTATTTATTTATTTATACATAAATTGGGCATTTAATAGACTGGTAGAATTTAAAAAATTAGGAATGCAAAGACATCATGCTTTCCTGATCATGATTTTTCAGATGTGGAGGCTGAGGTTCAGAGGAGGCTGAAGTCTGATTTGTCTTCTGCTCACACATAGGGGCCCAGGAGTAAAGTTGCAGACTTCTGAGTTCCCAGCTAGCATGCATCTCAACATTCAGAATGGCCAGTGAAGGCAATCTTGCAATGGTTTCTCCATATTTATAGTCTGACTTATTATTGTATAATGCAAATTTGTTTTCAGTTTTATAAATTAGAGGCTAAAAAGAATATTCACTGTTAATCGCTCTTTTGGATTTTATATTTGAGCATAGTTTGTACATACATTTTTGCACACTTTCCACTTTATTTTATCTTGTTCCCAAATAATTAATCAATCCTTATGAACAGGTTTTTCAATGGCTATATGGTATCTTACACAAGTGTCCCTCAATCTAAAACAGCATTTTATTGTTTGGCAGGCCATTCCCAACTTGGTTACATAATGTAGTAAAAATCCCTGTATATTGCTGTTTTGTTCATGTTCGTTTATGTCCTTAGGAGAAATTCTTTGAATTGGAATTCTTGCATCATCAGAATTTTAAGCCATCTGATATGTATTGTAAAATTTTCCTTCTGAAAAGACTACCAGTTTATGATTATACCCTCATAATAAAAAAGTTTTGTTTTTCTGCACGTACAACTAATACTGAATATTTTCATTTCCTAATGATTTCATGAATGGTCAAAATATGGCATTTCATTTTAATCTATTTTATATTCATTAAAAGTGAACCTTGACATATTACACATTTCTTGGACATATCTACATATAAATAACTACCTATAGAGAATGGCAAAATTAAGAAACGGTACACAAGGAAAGGAATGTTTGATTTCAGCTGAGAAGATTGGGCACTACATTTAACTGGAGTTTAGAAAGAGTCATTGTGAATTCAATTTGAGGTGTGGAACATAATGGAAAAAATGAATTGAAGAAGTATAACACAGATTTAGGTTTCATTAAGGAAAGATTATAGTGAAAACTGAATGTGGTGGAGATAGATACAAGCCAAAGAAATAAAAACAAAATCTACCAATCCATCCCCTGAGTAATGGACAGGAAGCATGGAGCACCATTAAAATCTTGTGGAAAAACAAACTGAAGGAACAAGAAAAAACCTGGCATTTTTGTGATTGAATCATGGATCTCTTTAGATGGGTTCTCTGGAGATGCTCTGATTCAGTCATGTAGTTTCCACATGAGAAATCTAAGCAGTTAAGGACTTTGCCTAGGGTATCATCTGGTCAAGAGAGCCAGAAATAGAATCCAAGCTTCCCAATGCTCAGAGGAATGCTCTCTGTTCAATTTTACAAGACTAAAACATCTCTGAGCAAGCAGAATTGTGATGTTATGTTTGTGTCCAATGAATCATTTAACTTCTATGAAACTCAGTTTTCCTGTCTTTAAAATGAGAGGACAAGACCAAATATAGATGAAAATCCTTTGTTCTTACCAAAATTACTGGATTTCATCTGCATATAGCCTGTACTCAAGTTGGTTGTTTCTTGAACTATGCTGATGTTAAATGTGTGTGTGTGTGTTTTGTATTTCTCTTCATGTATGCTTTTAGATAGCTGAACTGCTTTCTTCTACCCTGTGGTCAGGTAATTCAGAAAGTGTTCTGGTTTTTGTTTTAAATTGAATTTTCTGAACAAAATTGTTTCTTGGCTAAGATGATTTATAAGATATTTTAGACCTCAAAGCATTCTTTTAAGGGAGTTATAAACATCTGTGAATGGGGACAGTGCCAGTTGGCTACATATTTTTCTGGCTCAAGAAAAACTAGTAGGATATATTAAATGTTATTTTTCATTGGAATGGAAAAGAAAGGGTCCTTCATTGCTTTTCCCACATATATATTTCTCTCTATATATTTTTTTCTATATATATATTTTCCCATATATGTTTATGCACTTTTCCCATATGTGTATATATATATACATATGTGTGTGTGTGTGTGCATGCGCGCGCACTTTTTTCACCTTCTCCCCTTACTGCCTATGTTTTTATGGATAAGCTTAGAATGAGCCATGACATAAAAATTTGATTTTCATGGACATGTGTCACAGAAGTATGTACAGGATGCTAATTGCACATGTTAGCTGTAAGCCACATTGTTTAATGTTTGTAGGTATGATGTGACTGCTCTAATTCAGTGTATGCTGCTAATAAGAGCATTATCATATGCTCAGTTCCTATTCTTTGGTTTCTTCACCCTTGGCTAGAAATGGTGACATTAGTTGTAAAGGTAAATAAAGAAGAAATTAAAGACCTATCATGGGGAAACTAACAAGTGAATAAAAGCTCACACATGAATCATCAATTGTTATTGGAACTTGTTAGGAGGGAGGGGGAAGAAAAAAGAAAACTGACTTATAGTTTATTACGGCTAGATATAAGGTGTTCCCCCCCAAAAATCATGTGTAAGACAATGAAAGATAGTTTAGAGGTGAAATGTTTGCTTGTAATATTATGATTATAAGAGCTAAAACCTAATAGGTGCATTAATCAAAATAGATTAACTGGATGGTAACTGGCAGGTAGGGTGTTGCTGCAGAAGGTCATTGGGAGCTGTCACCTGGTCTGCATGGGGAGGGAATTAGTGACCCTCAGAAGTATGGAAATGAAAAGTCTGGAAATTAGTATTAAGAAATAAAGCAAAAGACCCAGGGAAATATGTTTTGAATCAGGGACTTGATGGATAGTAGAAACCTGATGGGTCTGATCCTAACAAAGGGAAAAAGCCAGCAAATGCTTTATTCATAGTGAAACACACCAAAAGAATTTATTGTGAGGAGGGGTTCTTCAAGGTAAATAAGAAGTGAGAAGCTGTGGGGAAGTTGGCCTGCTTGGGAACTTATCACTTGTGCGGTAATTCTTCCTCCTCCAGGCAGCTGGTGCCTCAAGGATAGTTGGGGCACAGGTATCTCACTCTGCCTCTGGGGAGTTGCATTTGAACTTAGGGCTGTCCTAGCCAATAAATTCTGGGCATCACAGAATTTTTTTTTTTTTTTTTTTTTTTTTTTTTTTTTTTTTTTTTTTGAGCAGGACATTTGCCAAGACAATGAAGTAGTTTCAGATGGGTGAGATCACATCAAGAGTTCCAAAGGCACACCTCTGCTTAGAGATGGATTAGACACGCCCACAGTTCATTCGCAGCTTTCCACAGGGAGCTAGTGGAGCGTGCCTTTAGGGTTCGTATTTTGTCCTATATGAGCAGAACTCTCCCTCTCTCTGCTTACCAGGTGGCGATGTTCTGAGCTACTTTCCTCTACCATGCCCTTCTGCCTTGATATTTGGATTCATCTTGGGTCAAGAGCAATGGAGTCAGCCATCTATGCACTGAGACCTCTGAAATCATAAGTCCCAAATAAACTTTCCTCCTCTAAAATTGTTCTTGTCAGGTTTCTTTTGGTCACAGCAGCAAAAAACAAAACAAAACAAAACTGACTAAAATAGGTGGTTTTTCTACTAGCACAGAACTGTAGTATTTAATGTGTGGCTTGTAATATTTTATTTCATATAAATGAATATTTCTGTGAGACAGATGTACCTCAATCCCTCCTTATCAGAGATGAGACCAGTGAAAATTCTGTGAAATTAGTGGAATTTTGTCTGATAGATTTCTCAAATTTGTTTGTAAGGCTGTGTTAATGGACCCCTGAGTTAGAAAAGATTACTTGGTGCAAGCATTTAGAAACCTACTGAACGTGTCAGGGGACCCAGCTGGTTCTCAAGAACTGACAATGTCTGGAAAAGAAACTTTTCTGTCGTTTAGACTTGAGATTGATAGAACTTAGGAAGAATAAATAGAAGGTAAAGAGTCCTAAACACATTTGGTCCTATGTAGAGAATCATGTTGATGTCATTTTTACTGGACAAAGAAGCTACTACATCACCATATCATTTTAAGTAAAGCTAATATGATGTGACTAGAACCAACATATTCTAAACATGATGATTATTTTTGCTGTAGGTAAAATATCCATTACTAGCTATTACCTTAATGAATTTACTTGTAGTCTGTATCCATGATAATAATAATATAGAAATAGTAATATAACAGGGACAATATTTTTTTAAAAGGAATGCTAGTTCAATAGTATATAAATTCTCTTTTGGTGTCATTTGTAAGCTTTCAATTTCTGATGTAAACTCCCTGAAGAGCCCTCTCAGTACTGCAGCAGCAGAAAAACAGATGGGTTTTCTCTCTGAGACTTAGATATTACTTCTGGTTAAGGATAAACAGACTCAGCTATGGCTTACTTTGAAATAATATAGGTATTTCCAAACACAAAGAAAGAAGCAATTTTTCAAATGATGGTGCTCATTAATACTATGTCATTTCTCTATCAGATTGTCTCGCCCTCTAGTACACATTCTGACTCTCCTGAGTGCCCTAGGTCTGACCTAGGGTCAAATGTTCCCTTAATCCTCATGTCCTATAGTTCTTTGGAAAAGAATTAGTTAATTTCTGGATATATCTGGCAAAATTTGCCAAGTAATGAAGATCTAGATTAGTTATATTACAAAGCCTGTCATAAATTACTAGGATATGCTCCTTTCAAAGGAGATATTATGCTGGTTCAGGGAAACCTACCAATTCAGATGTCCTCCCTTAGAAGAGTACAGAAAAGAAAATGAAGTGGTGTTTTAAAAATTAATTTTCATCATGCATCATTCATATACAGCTATGTGAATGTACACATATTTATGTATATAATTCACATACAAATGCACATGCACATTCATCATTGGAAAGGGCAAATAACCCATCATAGTCTGGAAAAACCCAAAACTATTATAATATTTGGGTGCAAATTTGCACATTTTTGGGCAAACTGTCACTAGTTTTTCCACTAATGTAAGTTAATGGGAGCAATAGAGGAACCGGAAAAAATTCCGAGAAGTAATTTGTCTTTCCTATGAATGTTGCAATCCAAAAATACCTGCCTAGAGTTCATGACCTCTTCTGTGCAAGGCAGCCAAGCAGTGATTAAATGTGGAACTTCCCAATCATTACTCAACTTCCCTACAGCCCAATGTGTCAGCTGATTAACCCTGATTGAAATTTAATACCCATTTTTTCTACTCTACCTAATCTGTCAAAGGACTACAGACAATGAGGAGATAAATGTCAGCCTCTTACTTCCAGAATATTCTTCAAACGTCCAGAAACTTCAGACTTAGGCATTTCCTCTAAAAGAAGTTAAATCTTACCACTGAGCTTCAAAAATGGTTCTTTTAATATTTAAAAATCAGAAAAAGTCCTTAAGGTATTGATTTATTTCACTCATCTGTTAATATATCATAAAAATAATTCTTGAAAAACTATTTGTTTTTTCTCCTGTCACAATAAGAAAAAACATCTAATTCAGGAGTATATTGTATTCCTAAGACTATATTTTATAAATAAAAATTAAAGAGTGATAAATAGCACTATTATTGAGTGCTTAAATTTCTCTCTGCTTTCAATGACTAAATTTTTTGAGGGTGCACTACTGTCCTAAATATTCACTATAGTAAACTATACTCAAACTGTATCATAAAATTTGACTTCAACAAATATCTATTTCATGCATACCAAGTGTAAAGCATTCACTGTGCTTTCATTTTTCAAAAGTTCAAAATTGGAATATAATCTAAGATTTCTGCTCTAATTAATACATACAAACCTGAGAGTTATGATGCAAACCTGATTTGTTAGATGGGTTGGCTCCCAGTTTGTGTTTGAGGGGTGGGGTGCATAAGAGAATACCTTCATGTAGACTGTCGAGGTAGAGAATTGTACACAATTTGGAGTTGTACCAATGTATAGATGTCTAAGGACAGTCAGTAAGAAAGCCATAAGAAAAGGGCATTTGCATTAAAGCAATTTTTAAAAAAAAATCTTTCACTTAACAGTATATGAATAAATACCAGTCTGGAGAAATTATCAGAATAAGCTCATAGATAAGGAGAGCCCTCAGGTTTTGGTAATAATACAGGACACATCTGGGCCTGGTGAAGATCCTTAGGATGGCTACATTTTATATGTGTGCCAGGCTTGATGTTAAGCACTTTGACACATCTCATTCCTATTTAAAAGATGTAGAATTGAGGTATGTATATTAGGAACATTTTCCAAAATCTCACACCCACTATATTCATTCAACAGCTATTTACTGATTATTTATCAAGTGCCAAATAATGTTTTAGGGTCTTGGATTTCACGAATAAATACAACAGACTCTGGCCTCATTAATCTTTCACTTTTGCAGAAAAGAGACAGTAAAGAATTAACAATAAGAGCAAACCAAAAAAAGGTAAATTCTACATTAAGATGCAATAAGCAGTATGGGGAAAAAGAAAGCAAAGAGAGATTGGTTGTTGGGAATTGTGTTTTAATGGAATTTTCAGGGTAGGCCTCACTGAGAAGATGACATTTGAGCAGGGACTTGAAGGTGAAGAAGTTGACCACATGCTGTCCAGGGAAAAGTATTCCAGTTCTAGAAATAAGAAACCTTTGGGTTTTGCCAAAATCCAAAGATGAGGCTGGTGAAGCTGAAGAGGAATGAAAATCGAATGAATAAGACAGGCATCAGAGAGTCATGGAGTCAAATCCCTGGATCATGGGGGCAAGCCTTTTTTTTTTTTTTTTTTTTTTTTTTAAAGCTTTTGTTCCCAATGGAAAGCAGAGCTCCCTTGGGCAGCTAGTGTCCATGTTATTCCTAGATAAATGGCAGAAGTTCTAAACTGGGCAAGAAAAGAATGCTCCATTACATTGGGTTTCATTCCCTGTGGCTGTTTTATGTTTTTCCACAGGAAATTTATATTTTCTGTAAGTAATAAAAACTGCCATCAATTGTTTATTGTTCATTTAAATCTGATTCAGTTTTTGCAAAATCCACGAGGAAAACTAATGAATGACTTCTATTGACTGTTTATGATTCCAAATCATATCAAACACCAGTCCTGAAGGCATTCTATTTACCACCAAATGATTCTGGATTGTTTCTGAAGTCTTATTGGATTTAGGAAAATTACAGTATTTCTGAGCTTTAATTTGAAGAAGCTTGGAGTTTAGAAATTACCACAACCACCCACATGCAGATACATTTGTGTTTGGAACATGATTGGACTTGTGAGAATTTGAAGAACAGTATCTTCCTCTCTCTCTTCATAAGGCTGATTCTCTCGTCTATTGATCCTGCTTTCTGGGACTAGGTCTTAGAAACATATAGAGGCAACATAACATAGTGAGGTACTATATTTCTTTCTCAGAAGTTAAGTCCAGTACAACATGTCTATCCAATGCAAATTTAGAGCCTGACTTTGCAATGAATTCTCAAATTGAACCACCAATTTTCCAACAGTCCATTTTATTTTATGGCCTAGGATACTCTGTAACCATGGTTTCACAAACACCATTATTCTCAGTAAAAAGACATGTTGCCTGAAATGTAGTCTCTCCTCCCCAATTAGGGTGCATTGATGCACTTTGGCAACTGCATTGTGCCGACTTATCGACAAACCTAACGTCATAACAAGAATCAGGAAACTTTCAGGCCAGGTCAGAGAAGAGCAAGAGCAAATATTTGTGGACTTGTGTGGTTTTGCATCATCTCACATTTTACCAAAGAAAAGGCTACCTACATTGTCAGGCTGGTCCTGGTTGCCCCATTTGGGGCAGAAAAACAGTTCCCTCCATTTGAAGGGAGGGACAATGCCAAGTTCGTGGTTTCAACCCTTTATCAAGTCACAATTATTCTTCTTTATTTTCAACTTTGCTTACTCATCCCTGATTATATTTAGCCCTGCCTAAAAGTCCCAGTGATACTCACAGGCCCAATCCTAGATAAAAGAGTGATAATCTACCAAGAACTCTTGCTGTTACAACTCTCAGGAAAAAAAAAAAAAAATACCAAAGAGATGAAGGAGAAATACATTCAACTTTTATAGAACAGATATTTATAAATTGCCTGCTGTAAGCTATTTACAGATTCTCCCCTACATACTAAATACTGAAGCAGCAACAGTATACTTTATTAGTTCCAGTTAATGTAGTGAACGAATGAATGAGCAAATTAAAGAAACAAAAACCCTGCTGCTTAATTTATTGTGATCTCACTACCATTTAAAAAATATTTTTATGTGTTCAAAGCTGATCCCTTTCTTATTTTTTTCTTTATCGCACTCTACTTTCTTCCCCCTCGCTCTTTTCCTTCTTTCTCCCTTTTGTTCTCCCTTCTCTCCCTTTCTGTTTCTAAATTCACTGAATTACACTTTAGTTTTCTCTCTTTCTGATAGAATGATCAGTTTTGTCATTTTTCATTATTCCATGGTTTACACATTTCACCACTGGTTCAGACACTTATTCTCCCAGCCGTGTTGCAGTCATTATTAGCAGCACCTGCACTAAGAACAGTTGAGCTTGCCAGTAGTGAGAGGCGCAGCCCTGCCAGCCCACCCCAATCATCGTCTGAGTGTAGCTGCACTGCTCCCCTGACCTGCAGGCATGTTGGTTATTCTGATCCTGTCTCTCATTTGAATAGAGGCCAGAAACTCTGCCAAATTATGTGATGATGACAAATGGGAACCTGGACAAAGCTATCAGGTAAATGCATTAACTCCCCGTATTTCCTAAGGCCCCAAGCATATGGATCATTCTCAGGAAGAGCTTAGGGAACATAAATTAGTGAACCTTGCAAAGAAGTCCAAATGAGTGAATCTGGTGCTTCTTGTTCCAGCGAGATGTCATCCTTGTCACTTTTCAAGTAACCTCAGAATATCTGAACTATTCTTATCCCCACATCTCTACTCAGGCAGAGGCCCTCTGCTTCTGAAACAGAAGCTTTGCAGCATTGAAATGCATTGTCAGGTCTGTGCTAAGTAGATTGCACCTTACCTGCCTGCATGCTATGTGACTGGTTCCACTTACTGATGGCATCCCTACTCAGCTCATGGTACTTCTATCTCAAGTTCAAAACTGAGAAGGTGATCCCCTACTCCCCTGTTCATCCTGTGACAGTCTGGAGATTTCAGAAATGGGATGAGTGTTTCTGTCCCAAGGATTCTGTGTCACCTTGGCTTCGTTTGGTTGCAATGAAACTCTCATGACAGTAAGACTAATTTAAAAGAAAAAAAAAAAAATACCACTGGCCACCTGCCACACTTTCATATGCACTTTTGTTAATGTGGTGGGTCTTTCTTTTTCTTTTTTTCCTTTGGGTAAGCAAAATGTTTGTATACACTGATAGACCTACTTTATAGGCATTTATCCTTTTTAAAAGATAGTTCATGGAGCTATAGCTTCTCAACCTTTCATGGGTATTCAGCAACTGTCTCGTATTTCATGAGATACATATGTATATCAGCTATAACACACTGTCAGTGAACAGTGGTTTTCAATCAAATAGGCTGTCAGTAAAGCTGATTCACTAACAAGAAAGCTGTCAAGCTGTGACAGCTGCTGTCTTTGCTACCAAACAATCTGTTCTGTGCTAATGGTGACTTGTGCACTCCCATTTATTATACAGTCGTAATGAGCAGTGTCCTTAGGAACACAATCTGAGTTAGTGGATTTACATTCTTTGTTGTGTGGGCTCTGCAAAATCAACACCAGCAGAATTAGCAGCTGGTTTGCCAGGGAGACTTTGGAAGAATTTCTTTGTTCTAGAAGTTTTAGTTAATTACCAATGATGAGGAGTCATCTACCATTCATCCCACAAGCCTCTACTGAATTCATACTATATATTCAGAACCCTTAAGTATTGGGAGTACATAAAAAAGAATAATAGCTATTTTCTCCCATTCACTCAATCTATTAATAGGTCAGATATTTGATCACTCCAAGTTTGAGTGGTTAGACATTGTGTTCCAGTCAGAAGCTCCAAGGTTTTAATAAATAATAAATGACTTCTTAATCTTCCACGCTGAGGTTCAATATTTAAGCTTTTCTATATTTGGCTATTGAGATAATTTCCTCTAGTCTGATACTGAGTTATTAATAAAGAACTTTATTTTATTTTCAAGTGACTGTCTTCTGGGAGAGATTTAGAATGGTGAGAATACTCAATTCATAAAACGTAGCACTTACCTCATGCTCATCATATATATATATATATATATATATATATATATATATATATATATATCACTTTTGTTAAGAAAGGAGCTTTCTACCATTTACTGTTTCCAGGATATCCCATTCATGTTATTTCCCTGGCTTGAATCACTAGGGGAGACTAGAGGAAGGTGTGAAGAACAATAATTCACTTTGACACTCTGAGACTTCTCCTCTGTGGTATCCCTTTGGAAGCCAAAAGCATTGTTTCAGTTTCAAGGGAGCACCATGTTCCAGGCAGATTAGAGGTCTGTACCCACTGAGTCTCTACAGATCCAAATTTGCATATACATAGCTCTCTCCACAGCCAAGATTCCCCTCATTGTGATAGCAGTGTGACCACACATAATCCAACAGAGAATCCCAAGTTGAATAACTTTAACACATAATTTGTTCTTATGTAGAGGTAACCCATACATGTCTAGTCTTGACTGGACAGCAGTTCATTCAGGTCGCAAATACTACTTTCTAGAGAATATAACAGGGGACATATAGTAGGTCAGTAAGGTCAGGCAATACTTAAGGCTCACATTGGCCATTTAAGAATAGAAGCGTAACAGTTCTCCCTCAATCCATGATGTTTGTTTGCAGAGAGTGGCAATCATCCCTGGAGAGGAGGAAATGCACGCTAAAATGCATGACTTGTTTTTTCTCCTTGGGCAATCTGACTGGTTTCTAGTATTCCCATCCCCTTTCTCCACTCTTACTAATACATCATGAAGACACTTGGTGACATGCACATCTCCTTTCACATTGCCTCTGGTACTCCAGTGCACTACTGACGTGTTCTTGTTGGGTCTATATTACGTTACTTGGAGGGTCATCAGTTACCAAACGCTAGTTAGCAATGGTTAGTGACTCTAATGTCCACCTTTACCAGCAGTGCAGTATTTGCTCTGAGAAAGGTTTTAATATACTATTGTCCAAGGACTACACCTCACTTTTTTACTTTCTCTAGATACCCACACCTGCTCATGTGCATGTATGTGTACATACATTCTTCCATTATATCACCAGACTATCACACACACTCACCTGTAAGCCACATGAAACAGAGAATGTGAAAATATTGACAAAGTGTCTTTAGCAAGAGCAGCAACTAAAGAAATAAGAGCAACAAACCTTTGTCATGAGCAGGGACTTTGTTGAGCAAGCTCTTTGTAATTGCACATCAAAGAATTGCAACAATGCTCAGTAATTGCAATCCTTTTTGCAGCTGATGAAAATCATAAAGCATAAACTCACCTAGTTGACAAAGCCTGTGATTGGGCACTAGAAAGTTGTTCATGTCCCTTTATTTTTTCTTGCACGTCTGTTCATCTTCAAATATGCAGAAGTCTGTTTGTAAAGATAGTCTGTTTTTCTGTTTACTCACACTGTCCTCTGAACACTAGCACATGTGGCAGAGAAGATGAATGTGTGAACACAATGGTACCTGCACACGAGAGGCTCGAGCTCTCATGAGGGAGTATGAATTTAGAGCACAGGCTTATTCTTATCCATGGTAATTTATTTTATTCTTCACCCTTGACAGGCAAAATGAATATGAGTATAGTTGTTAAGAGCTACAATTTTTCCCTCCATATTTAGACACTGTGGTATTATCTAGTGAAAGATTTAAATTTGGGGAACAAATAGATCTTAAAAGGAATTCAGAAAATACTTAGCGGCTATCCAGGTGGACACATATGGAGACAGTATGGAATATGCCACAGTACAGTAATATGAAGGGTTATTCAGTGCAAAGAATCACCATCCATGAGACACAGTGTTTAAGGGACACCTTGGACACCTTGCCTCTCTTTGCCTCTGTTGTAAAATGGAGATAATAACAGTATTTATAGAATTGTTGTGAAGGTTAAGTGCATTGGCACATGACAAGTCTTCAGAATAATTTCTAGCATGGACTAAGTTTTCCACCCATATTCCTACCACTGTGCTGTTCCAGTGCTACTTGGAGAATCAGACATCTAACAAATATTAAATATTCTTGTTTTTGAGCTCTTTTCTTGAGCCAGTTCCTTGCTAAATGCTTTTTTAAATTTTTTCATGTTCTCGAATATTTACAAAAACTCTACAAGGAAGAGTTCATTTCCATTTTACTAATGAATAAATGGGATTATGGAGGTTAGAGAATTTGCTTAAAACTCATATGGAATTTAATTCCATTTCAAAGCTATAACCTGCTGCCTGCTTGTAAGTCCCCAAAGATCTACATGATGAGAGCACACTGGAGGAAGGATGGCGCCTTTGTAGAAGGATTTAGAAAGGTTTCAATGAAGAGGTGGTGTCAACTGAGATGAAAAGCCTATTTTCTCATAATAAAATTAGTGGAAAAGGGATAGCCATGTCCAAAGCACTTATGGAGTAATCCATGTTTGTCAGCATAATAAGAAATTCTTGAGTAAAGCAAGCCTGGATTTGAATTTGGCTTATCAGCTAAGTAAACTTGGAAAGATTACTTAACCTCTCTAACTTCAGCTTTCTCATCTAAAAGATAAAAATAAATAGCACCAGACATATGGGGTTCTTAAATAAGAAAATTCATTTTAGGAACTTGGTACTGTTTCTGGCACATAGTTGATGCTTAGTATAGATTAATTATCATGACTAGTATCGTAGGGACTCTAGGAGTAAAGAGAGTGTTCACTGTCCCTGGAGACACACAGAAACATGGATTAGATGGCCTCTGTAAGTCTCTTACAGCGTTATTACACAATGATTCTTCCTTTCCTTTTTCATTTCCTCATATTCTTCTTTCTCTTCTTTTTCTCATTTAACTCTTTTTCTTTTCTTTCTTCTTTTAGAAAAAGATATGCATAATAAATATGGGCCAATCATGGTGAACTCAGTGTGACTGATTTCCTAGTCTATCCTCATTATGATCATAATTGCATAGCATATAAAATTTCTATATAAACTTTTATATTATTTCTATAAGCAAGGAACATTTAGGCCTTTCTTCTGTTATTGCTACTTTGCAATCTATAGAAATGGGACTGCATAATATCAAATTATATACATGAAGATAATCATTGTTCTAAAATCCATCTCAGTTAAACTGAGCACCCTTTAATTTTATAATAGGACAGTTTACTTTTCTATTATCATATATAATTACATATAAAATCAAACAATAATATGAAAAAAATCTTTTTCAAAGGAGAGAAATCTGTTTTATTAACCTGTAGAAGGTGCCCTAACATTTTAGGACATACAAATTACTTAATAAAAATGTTTCAAAGCTTGACAAATTGTAATAATGCCCTGGCATATTGGGCATGTTGTACATATGTATGGAAAGGACTGGTAGAACAAAATAGTTTAAATCAATGATATGTATAGAGATTTATACACTATAGTACTAGAACCCTCAACCCTGGGAAATATTAAATTCAATTTTTCCTCCTCTGTCAAAAAAGACAGAAAAACAAATATCTATAGGCATGCTTTGTACCATAAAATTTACACAATAAATTTCTCCATATTTATTCTGCTTCTTTTGCCTACATTAATACTTATATCTGCATATACACTCCTTTCCTTCCCCTGAATCCTAAATGCTGGGTTATTATAAAAACAGCACCTGTGGTTTATGGTAAAAGATTATCCTAAAGACAGTAGATACTCCTTTCATTCTGGTTACTCAGGAGGCTGAGGCAGGAAGATCATGAATTTGAGAGCAGTCTGGGCAACATAGTGAGATTCTGTTTAAATTGAAAAAAAATAATAATAATAAAAAGAGGTTGCTCTAAGGACCTCCAAGAACATTTATAAATACTAACAACTAGTATGCTGAATGAAATGGATGAATGGGACACATTTAGCAACAAGCCAGATACCTGTATTATGCTTGTCACTAAAGTCTCCATGAATAACATTCAGTTATGAAAACAGTCACTTTTGTGAATATAAAAAATGACAATCAGTATAACTAGTACAGGCATTTCATAAAATTGAATCCAAATATACCCTGAAAAATATTATTTGACTATGTCTCTTCAAAAATAGCCATTAGAATATGATAGAATTCTGTAGACTTTTCTCTCAAAATAGGGAAACTACACTTTTGATAGCAATGATTCATTTTTACTTTCTGTCAATCCATCCATTCCTCAATTCATGGATAACCTTGTCCTAGTAGTAATTCTAAGCTTTCACTAGTTTTGTTTATCATATGAAATTCTATTTACCCTTGCTTTTTAAAAATATATGTACTGTTTGATAACAAAAACAGAAAGCATTTATCTAGCATGTGTGAGGCCCTGGATTCAATTCCCAACACTAAACAAAAAAAAATAAAAAAATAACTTTTTACTTCATAAGTGAAATTTGTACCATGAGAATATATTATTTGTATACTTAAAATATAAATTGAACATACTATAACACATTAACATTAAAATATAAAGACAAAACAGCCTAGAAAGGTGGTGCACGCCTATGGGCAGAAAGATTAAAACTTCAAGGACAACCTCCCCAATTTAGGCCCTAAGCAATTAGCAAGACCCTATCTCAAAAAGGGCTGGGGATGTAGCTCAGTGATAAAGCACCCCTGGGTTCAATTCCCAGTACAATAAAATAAAATATAAAGACCACAGTCAGACGTTAAGCATAAGTGAACTCAGGGAACATAGAACCAATAAGTCCTTTTTCCTTTGTACAAAAGTGTAATCCCACCAATTGCAGTGGTGCATGCCCCATGATCCCAGTGGCTCAGGAGTTTGGGGCAGGAGGATCATGAGTTCAAAGCCAGCCTCAGTAAAAATGAGGCACTAAGCAACTCAGTGAGACCCTGTCTCTAAAAAATACAAAATAGGGCTGGGGATGTGGCTCAGTCGCCCGAGTGCCCCTGAGTTCAGTCCCCAGTTACCCACCCCCCCCAAAAAAAATGCAATCCCAGTGATTTGGGATGCTGAGACAGAAGGATTGCAAGCTCAAGGCCAGTTTCAGCAAATTAACAAGACCTTGT
Organism: Tamias sibiricus; assembly: GCA_025594165.1. Classification (NCBI taxonomy): domain Eukaryota; kingdom Metazoa; phylum Chordata; class Mammalia; order Rodentia; family Sciuridae; genus Tamias; species Tamias sibiricus. Next base: position 63,850,640 of record CM046658.1, on the reverse strand, counting down.
CTCAAAATAAAAAGTAAAACGGACTGGGGATGTAGCTCAGTGGTAAAGTGCTCCTCAGTTCAATCCCCAGTACCACAAAATAACAACAACAAAAAAATAGAAACTAAAAGACATAAAATGAAATGGTTTAATAAAGACTAGGGAGTTATGAAATATATAAGAAAAGACTTCTAGATTATTAATTTCTCAGCAACTAATGTGAAGTAGGAATTATTTTCTTCATGTCTCCTGGATTTTTTAATTTATTATTTATTTTTTTCTTTGGCAACATCAGCAATATTTCTTTTTGTGAACTCAATGTAATATATAATTTTAAACAAAAAAAATAGTTATTTCTGGGTCTACCATAACACTAATGATTGCTCTTCAAAAATATTGAAAAATTCATCAGTAGTTCTATAATATAGGCCATTACAAGTACACAAGAAAGAAAAAGAGCTCTTTTAAAATTCCGGTTACTTCCATCTTTGATTTAGTTTGTCTGAGTATTTGCTTGTTTAGCTTTTTTCCCTTGCCTTTTAACATTTTCTGATTTCATTCAAGGCTATTTCTTCCAGGACAAGAAACTAAAATATTTGTTTGTACTCGTGATACTACATAAACAGCATTACTTAGACAATATGAAGCATTCTTAACATGTGCAGTAACAAAAGAAACTAATTGTAAGCAAATTCTCTCCGTCCTGAAATCTCATCTCTTACCTATGATATCAGTTAAGATCTTTGCACAAGTGATTCAACACATTTATAACCCTAGGTCAGGTTTCTCCTCTGGGCCCTAGACCTTTTACGTATCTCTTCTTCTAATATTGGCTCTTGGATATCTCAAGAGAGTTTCAAACTCCATGCTTCCAAATTGAACTTAGGATTCCCAGCTGCCTTCCATCATCAAAGACTTACAGTGTTCTACCCTGGAATGGCATGATCATCCATCCAATTGTGCTAGCCAAAAACCCAGGAGTAATTTGTAACATCCCCATCTTTCACTCCCTCATATCCAATCTGTCACAAATTCCATCCATTTTGCCTTTTAAATAATTCTCCTAAAATCCTTTCTCATCTTGCATCTCTGTCACTATAACTCTGCTTCTGTACCTCAACCTTGATTGCTGCAGTGTTCCTTCCTGTTCTCTCCTATGCTCTTTGGCTCTCCTCCAATATTAGATTCAGGTTACAGCACAACCAACAGTTTGTTTTAATTTTGTTTCTCTGTGGGATTTTTTTTTTGGAGGGGAGGGGGATTGTTTCGTACTAAGCCAATAAGAACTAATGTACATCTCACTTTTCTGATAACCTGATTAAGAACAGTTAAAACTTTGTGTTCTTTTCTTCTATTTATCACTGTCTTCTGATTTTTAATATCCCATAGTTCCCTTAGTATGTATCTGGACAAGTCACTAAGATTTCAACCTTTATTTTTTCTCTGAAACACTCTTCCTCTTCTATTATTTAATCATTCTAAATTCTATCTTCATGTTTTCATCAGTCCATTGCTTTTTAGAGGAATAAAACAAGAATTTTATTTCTTGACTTCTTGAACCAATCTACCCCTTGCTTTTGCCCAGACTTTTAAAACTAACTTTTAAACCTTTAAGTCTGCAACAATATTATTGAATTGCTTTTCTTCTTCCATCTAAAGGGATGGCATATTCCCCTGATAAAATGGGTCCTATTCTTTTCATATATTAGTAAAATCTAAGACCCATTTATGAATGAAGGCATAATTTGGGTCTCTACAATCAAAACCTACCTTATAAGACTAGATAGTCAATAAGTACAGAGTACCTTTAGACCACCATAGTGTGGAGAGACTTCTAAGAGTCAGTGGACTTGCTTCTTGTTTCCAAGGTTAGTCCTTTGTAGTTTCTTCTTTCAGTCCTGAAAGCAATCAAAGTATAAAGGTGAAACAGAATTTTTGGAAGAAGAATTAGCAATATCCACCTATTTGGGAACTCAGGATCTTTGTGATTTAAAGAATCTGGCCTTCCATCCACATAACTAGCTGAAAAGCACAATAAAAATAGCATAAACTTCCCAGCCTCATCTTTACTACTAGGCCAGATGTGCCTGTAGAGTTCCAAGTTAAGCTTCAGCAGCCTACACATAACAGCCAGCTAGACCAGTGCTTGTCAAGGCCCCCTGGTGCCACCTGTGTTTGGCTATAGTTGTCCTGGTTTATTTGGCTAATAGCATTTTGCTGATCTACCCACTGGGTATACCTGCTCTTTACTTAAGGTCTGGTAACCCACTGGCTTACTTAGACCATAAAAAGTGACTCTTATATAATATACCTGCTCAACTAGAAAATGTAGTCAGTCTTTTAGGACAAAGACCCTGAAAATACTATGAAAATCCCTTTTGGCCACATCTAAGACTTAAAGCTACATTCTTGATCAGAATAATTTAAAGACAGTCACACGACTGCAAAAATAACCCATATAGTGTTTATAACTCCAGGTCTAAAATAATCTGGTCTTTCCCAAAACCTCAATTTCTGAATGCTTGTCTTTCTGCTTAAATTCCTCTTCTTGCCTATATGCTTCAAAGTTTCTGCCCAGTGCACCTGATCGTAACACTTCCTAAACTTGTCTTCCAGTCACAGACACAACTGGAAAAGCACAATCCTCCCCAGGTGCATGCCTGGGGAGACACTTGCCCTTCTGGCAGCCAGCAACCCAAGAGAATCTTTAGATAACCTGTCCTTCTTCTTCTGTTATTCAAACATCAGTTGTTCTTCCATTTGAGGTTAAAAGTAAGCTCAAAATGTGCCCACAATCTTCCAGCAAAAATATTAGATGAAAATTTCTCCTGTACCCTTAACTTTCCATAAGAATAAAGACTACTTTCCAACCTCAGACTCAGTTTCTCCTTTCTGCATGGATTCTGCATTCCTATGGACAGCATCATAGTTTAGTTCTTGACTACTGAACTGAATGGAGTTAACTTTCCTCCTTCTAGACTCAAACTTCTACAGTACACCTTGTCCATAATGTAATCACAAAAGATCCAAAGTTGGGCCAGAGAAGAATCACCAACAGTACAATTAATAGGTCTTTGAAATCATTTGGTGAAAGTTAAGAATTGTAAACATTAAATCTGTGACTGTCAAAGGATGGTATTATGCAATTACTGAAGAGATGACACACACAAAAAAAAATCCTGTGGCATTTCTTGATAGCAAAGAGCTCTAGACATAGAGAAGATAAAAGCTAGTTGTGAGGGGAGGGGAGGGTTGGGACTGTGAAGATGGGAAGGACAGTAGAATGAGACAGACATTATTACCCTATAATACGCATACGATTACAGGACTGGTGTGAATCTGCACCATGTAAAGCCAGAGGAATAAGAAGTTATGCCCCATTGTATACAATGTGTCAAAATGCATCTACTGCCATATATAACAAGCTGGAACAAATTTTTAAAAATAAAATATCTTCTTTTATCCTCTTCAAAACAAACAACAAAAAAGCTAGGTAGCTCATCGTGAGACTGGGCATGTTGGATTAAATTTACGGATGAAAAAGAAATGGGTTAAACAATAGGACACCTTCATAGTTGCTCTAATTTGCTGTTTATTACATCACCATAAACAGTGTACAGTCTGCTCAATGTCCATTTCAAAGTTGGCAGAATTAAATCTGACTAGAGATGCATTAAAAGGTATATATAGCTGTATTTACTTCATAATATAAAGCTTATTAATAATTTCATGAAATTAAATTAATATTCAGAGAATTTTGGTTGTGAAAAAGCTGAATGGATTGATAGGAAGTTTTACCTATCACTTGACAGATTTTATCTCAACTCTAGACTATTAAAGAAAAAATAATCTTGGAAGAGCTCTCCCATAAGTTACCAGACTACATAATAGAAAAACTATAATTCACTCATCTGTTCACTGATATGACAAATACTTATTATGTTGAAGGCATAATTCCAGCTTCAAATACTATTGCATAGTAACTAATATGTAGTAAATAATTAATGTTTGCTTATTTGCAGAATAAAATGATAATTATGCAATAAACACTACTTAGAGATTGCATTGTGTTTAAGAAAATAATGGCATATTTATTAGTCATGACACTACAATAAGAATAATATGCTAAATTAATTTATAATTGTATGCACTCTGTATATGTAATTCTGTAATATAATTCATATAAAATAATAATATAATGTTTATTATTTATAATGCTATCATAGAAATTCAGTGATATCAATTCATATCATATATAAATAAGTTTCATACAAGTCTATAGATGATTGTTGACATAAGAGTATGCAAACAGTGAACTAGGAATCCACGTACATACTAAACAATGTCATGAATTCAAGAACATACTAAACAATAGCAGGGTATTTGAGATTATTACAGTCAAAGTGGTCAACTGATGAAAAACTAGTGGTTTTTAATAAAAAATGCAAATAAAGACATATTTGTGTATATACACATACATATATGAATATAAAACATGCATACATAGTTACATATGCGTGCACTCCTTTATCATTCATCAGTAGATTGATTTTATTGGAAGATTTGAAAAAGCTGAGTGTTAGACACTTAAAGTGTTCTGCCAAATAAGCATGCACTCACTTGAATCAGGCTGGCAGTAGTATTTGTGTGATAGCACTCTGCATTCTCAAGTCTTTATGCCAGGCTTTTCATTACATACATTCTCTCATTTACCTGTCACAAGTATTTGAGGTACATTTTATTATCCCTGTGTTTCAAAGGCAAGAATTAAAGTTTTAAAACATTAACACACTTGCCCACTCTCCTAGAGGAGTTACTGGTCATAAGCTAAGATCCTAATTGAATCACTCCTTAATGCAGAGTTCTTAACTGCTGCACCATATGGAAGTCAACATTTAGGAATTTTTTAGATAAAAATCTACTTGTAATTCTTGCACAATCTTTGTCTTTCATATACTCTTGTCCATTAATGGTAAATATTACCTGGGTCAGAAATAAGACTATCTAGAGTTCAAAACGACAACCTTATCTGATAGTAATTGTTTCATTCACATTTAAGTTCTGGTTAGCATTATTTTTCTCTAAGTGAATGTGATTATTTACAAGAAAATTTTATTACCGTCCTAATTACTAAATAATATGTGTTGATTGCCCACTAGATACAGAGCCCTGTATTAAATTTCAAGGATGGAAAATGAATAGGGAACTGTTTGTGTTGTTGTTGTTTTAATATGAACAATTAGGCAAAGATTTAACATCTAAGTTTTGTGAAAATGCATTATAGCAAATGGGAAGAGAATTCTCCTTGGTAGAAACCAAGTATTCTTAAAATTTAACAAACGTGAGAATTATTTTTTCTTAAGGTTGCATATATCTATGTTTGTGATGTAAATAGCTGACCTCCCAGCAAACTACTTAGCTACTTGCCCCAGCAGAAAACTTTGAGTCATCTGATATTAGGCTTTCCATTATACATCTTAACAGGTCTATGATTACCCATATATACTTAAGTATTTTGAAATGAGCTCATCTAGTAATGGAATGAATCAAAGAAACTAAAATAAAAACATTTATGAAAATAGGCAAAAAGCAAAATAAGTGGACACAGATTTTTAACATTTATAATTAATTCCATGTAAATATTTGTTTAATCAGACAATATGGTTAATCACCAAGGTGAAATTCAAAGTTACCAATACTGAATGCTGGTGTAAAAGTTAATAAATTCAGTTCATAATCATTATGCACATGCTAGTTATAATAATTTACTGTCCATACCAAATCTTTATAAGCATTGTAATTAAATATAAAATGCACATTAGAATTATAATGAGTAATTAGGGCAACATAACTAATATGCATGAAAGTCCCAAAGCTCATTAAAATGTTAAAAGACAAAACCTGTTCTACCTAGTGTTTTTGCATATTTTCTATAGCTAAATGAATGCCAGTAGTCTGTGCATTATTTTGCCATTTTTGGTTTCTATAAATTATGCATTTAAATTGCCCTGGAAACATTTGGTTCTGTTACCAAATAAAGGCCTATTTCCATTTTGGAAAGAAACATGTTTACACACACACACACACACACACACACACACACACACACACACACATTGCATCACATTACATCATAACATTTTATTTATGCTATTACTAGTGTGTTTCATAGGATTACTCCAGTAAGAGGATATAAAACTATCCTGGACCATTATTTATTGAAGCACACAGTGGAACACAATGGAAAGAGTTTGCAGATAATAAACCCAATGGGGAGCATCATCTTGACCAGTCTTTACCCTTTTCCAACAGTCATAGTCATTTCCAACCAAGAATTTCCAATTTGAAAAGACAATGAACTCAAATTCTGATGGAGAACCCACATTAAATACTTAACCAAAACAATAACAAAAGTAAAACATAGGTCTTCTGATATTACTCGGGAGCAATTCATTCTACATCCTTTGTAAGTAGATACATAAATTGCTTCTAATATGCCCAGTATATGCCTAGTATGTACAAGGATCAATTTTTAGTTTGAAATCATATCTTGCAATTTACAAACAGTGAAAAGATTATTTGCTCTCCTAAATACATTTTAGGTTCACTAAAGTTTTCTTAAGAAAATATATGCTTATATCTTTAACAAGTGTATCCACTTATTTGATTAAAATACAACTAGTTGTAAGTAGACTATACAACTTTTTCAGGAAAATTTTAAACTTTAGATTAAATTATAGATACAATATATATAGAAATTCTGCTATTTCCATATTCTTACTATCCTTACTCATTAAAATGTATTCATTAACATGCTTTGAGAAAGGTACATTATTAGAAAATGGCATTGATTTAACTATTTGGTCATAAAGAACAAATGTATTTAATTATCACATATATTCTTTGAGCATAGCAAAACTAGTCACATTAAATATAACTCATTGGAATTTATCTGTAGCAAGTTGAAAAAGCCTAAATGATAATTACAAAAGTATATATTTTATAGGTACAATGAATTCATTTATTGCATTCATTTATACAACAAAAATTTCTAAAGTATCTGTTTTATTCCTTCTACTGGGCCAGGCCATAGGGAATCCCAGAAGTTTGTGACACAATATGATGAATTCCTAATTATTTTAGAACTTTGAGCAGGAACCATTCTAATCTATCATTATTTACTAGCACTGAGTAAATAAATGAATGGAAAACAGACAATAATTCAGAATAAATATGGAGTTAATAGGTGACACATGAAAATGGAAAATTATCTCCCAATTTCCAAATGCATATTATTTAGCCGGGTGTGGTGGCGCACGCCTGTAATCCCAGCACTTTGGGAGGCTGAGGCAGGAGGATCACGAGTTCAAAGCCAGCCTCAGCAATGGCGAGGCACTTAGCAACTCAGTGAGACCCTGTCTCCAAATAAAATACAAAAAAGGGCTGGGGATGTGGCCCAGTGGTCGAGTGCCCCTGAGTTCAATCCCCGGTACCACAAAAAAAAAAAAAAAAAAAAAAAATGCATATTATTTATAATCACTGAAGAAGTGGGAATTCTTCCAATGATGGGTTTCATCACATTTCCTGGGAACTCTAATAACACCTTCCTGCCATGTTGGCTGCCCACAGTCCTTGGTTTACACAGCATTCCCTGTTATTTTCATTTCCATGGGCAGCTCTGTTCCTTGGGTACATGTTTGTTCTTCATATTGAATATATATTCTTCATACTGAATTACTCAGAAATCCACAATTCATTTCAGATGCTCCATTTTATTTACAGAGAACTAAATAAACCTTGTCTTCAAGGCAGACTCATTAGAGCTCTTTTTGGCTTTAGTATGGAAGAGACTTTAAGACTGAATGACTTTGGAAACTTTTACATACTAATAGTAGTCTGGATAATTTCTTCCAAATATTGTCTCCCTCCACCTCCAAACATAAGAGGAGTAATATTCCCAAGCTCCATATAAAGACTTCACCATATGACTGCTTTAGCTAGTAGGTATTTCAAATACGATAATGAATGGATACATGAGTGAGAAATAGATGTTAATTATTGCATTTCACTAAAAATTTGTGGTTATTTGCTACAGAAAATTATTGCGATGTAGCTGACTAAAATATAAAATTAGCCAAAAAGTTGTCTGGAACTACTCTCTGAGACAAAATATGTTGGTGGGATAAAAATTGCTTGAAGTTTTTTCCAGAATTCTGCTGGTCAGGTATATAGTATTTTAATGCCTACTTAGGAAATACTACCTGTGCTATAACATATAAAAATTAATTCCTTAAGTTAACCATTTCATTTTAGATGCTTTGCTTCCTATCATTTGAGTACTCTATCAACACATTACATTTCTTATATAAGTGTATTATGTATATACATAGATACAAGTAGAAAGAAATAAAAAGTATAAGGTATTACATAACAAAACATACTAAAAACGTGATGGTGACATATTTGCAGACATTGTATTATACAACATGAGGTATTTTAAATGTAAAAATGAAAATGCTATAAAAAATTTCTAATCAGCAATGACACCTTCCTTGGCCTGCATCAAAATGTGCAACATTTCTGTATTAGAATTGAATGGTTATTGTATTCTTTACTCACTCAGCAACAGTGATATTTTAATTTTTTTTTTTTTATTTAGGGCTTACTGTTTCAGGCACTGTATAGGGACTTGGGATGCATCATTGAACAAAACAAAGGCTCTTCCATTGTGGGTTGTATATTCCAATAAGAGAGATGATCAGTAGACAAAGGAGTAAATATATACTATATTGGGTAGAGATCATTGGTATGAAGAACAGTAATGTCAAAAAGGAAATGGTTGCAGGATGAAGGGCTTCAGATTATTATTTTGTGTAGGTCCAGGAAGTTCTCTTTATTAAGGAGGCATTTGAGCAGTAACTGGAAATAAAAGTAAATTAGACATCATTACCCTAAGTACATGTATGAAGACACAATTGTGGTAAATATACTTTATGTAAAACCAATAACTCGAAAAATTGTGCTCTGTATATGTAATATGAAATGAATTGCACTCTGCAAACATGTATAACAAATTAGAATAAAAATAAATTTTTTAAAAAAGCAAATACAAGCAAGATGTTAAGATACCTGAAAGATGAATATCCTGTATTGAGGAAGTATCAAGTATAAAGATCCTGAAAGGGCATATGAGTCCACAAATACCATACTTCAGCATGGCTAAAGCAGATTGGACAAAGAGAATGGACAGACATGTGGTCACAGAGATGGCAGGAGGGTCATTTCAGTTAGAATCTCATGATGAATTTGATTTGTATTATGATTTCTATTATGGCTGTGTTTAGCAAGGGTGGAGGATTTGACTTGTTATAGCTGAAACACTGTGGCTGCTGTGTTAAGAACAACCTGAATAGGGAAGGAGGAAGGGAAAACCAGAAGGGCCAGTTAGAAAACCACTGTACTATTCCAAACAAAGAAACACTACATGCCTAAGAAATGAAATGCTAATTCCTTGAGTGGTATCATTACGTATCATATACATGGTTAGAAATGGTAAAATTCTAGATGCATTTTAAAGGCAGAGCCAATAAGATAACAGAGTTTCTCACTTAGAAATGTTTTCTAATGAGACTGATGAACTGCTAATAGTAACTGTTCAATAAACACAAGAAATACAGTCTGGGGCTGGGTTTGTGGCTCAGTGGTAGAGCAATCGCTTAGCATAGGAGAGGAGCTGGGTTCGATCCTTAGCACCACATAAAAATAAATAAATAAAAATAAAGGCATTGTGTCCACTTACAACTAAAAAAACAAAAAAATTAAAAAAAGAAATACAGTCTTCAGAATGAGAGGAGTAAATAGAGACTATCTAGTATTTTGACTGAAGGGCCCTGAATGTGATTGCGATTATGAGAGTGTCAGCTTTATTTTATAGATACTTCTGAGTAGAAGAAGAGAGAGCCCAAACATTTTTGTAATAATGTATTCATGTGCTACTCTTGCTGACAGAATTTCTTTTTTGTCAGTCAGACTTTTCCTTTCTTGACACCCTCTTCAGTTGTCAAATTATGTTTGCTGATAGGCAGAGTTTTCTCATACCATGTTTTTATTTAATCATTGTAGGAAAGATGACACTTTTTTTCCTTGTAAAATATTCTTAGTCCCCTAAATCTCATACTGTTGTTTTTGAAAATTACACTTTTCCTACCACGTTTCCTCCCACAACTTCTGAGTTCTTTGAAATATACTGTTTTGTAGGTAAATTGTCTCTCCTTCTTTCTCATTCTTTTTCTCTTAGCTACTATTTACTATTTGTTCTGATTTCACTTTCTTTCTCCCTGAATACAAGTGTCCGAAACAATGTTTGTCTAATGAGAAGTAATATTCTGTTTGTATTGCATAGCTGCTATCCCTTCCCATTAGGTTATTTTTCTCCTTGTTTGTAAGCTCATGGCAAGTCTATAGACAGATCACACCTGTTGCACAGCCATGATGTCTGTTGATTTGCTCTTTGAACCATAAGGAAATGCTATAGCATGACATACTCCAAAATGCAGGTTTCAGCATCCAGCCAATTCTCACCTCTAAATAAACAGAGATGTAAAAGTGGCTCTAGTTTAATGATCGTTTTCTTATTAAGGAATCTGTAGTTGGGGGAAATATCATTCATTTAACGTATTTTCTCTAGTCTTACTAGATTTCTACCTTTCTCTCTCATGCATTTGAGGGGAAGGGAGAGAGAACCGGGTAGCTTACAACTATATTTCAATGATATAAATCCTTATTTTTCCTTTATTTTCTTTTTCTTTCTGGCAATTCAAAGCTTACTTTTCACTTCCTCTAAGACAATGTGTTAGGAATGTAATTCTTTAGAATATATTAGTAATATGAATTATTCATTTTTCAGAATTAAACAAGTTTAATAACTGAATTTTAATCAACTTTTTCAATGTTCTATTTTAAGACTTTTGAAGGCCACAGGAACCAGAAGGAATAATAAGCCCTTTAGGCAACTAAGAAATCTTATCTGGTGCTTATTCAGTAAGGGCAAAATTATACCAGCCCAATATTCCCTAATGCCTTCAGATTTATCATCAGGTCTTTGGAGAAAGCTGGTCCTAGAGCCAGAGGGAAACATGATCCAGTGAGGAAGGAACTGACCAAAGTGAAGAGTCCAGTAATGCTATTGCTAAGGACATCATTATTGCTATAGTTTTATAGATTGACTGCAAAAATCTTCAACGTATACACAAATTTAGTTCACTCACATTTTGAGAGATCACTATTAGTCTTTAAAAGTGTAACATGACTTAAAGCATAACAATAAACAGAAGCCCCAACAAAATATCTTGTCTAATTAATACAACTAGAAACATTTTCCCTGTGGAAAAAAAAAATCCCAATAATATTCTCATGCTACATAGGTAAATCTAAAGGAAGAATTTAAATTTTCCAATCTTTAATTTTTGAAGAGTCATTAAAAATATTTTTGTATCAGTAAATTTATATTACCTTCCATATGAAAAGAATACATTGAAATGTTCTAAGATTCATAAGGTTTGTACTGAAGGGTAACTTCTATTACAAGACTGTACATGATGAGAATAGAGATGCCTTTGGAGAATCCCAACTTCACAATTCTTGCAAACTTGTCCAATGTATCCAAATCAATCACATACAGCTATAATTTCAGCATGACTGACAACAGAGAAGAGATCAAATCATGAACAAGTCTAAAGAAAAAAAGTTTAGAGAATAGCTAGGAAAACAGTGAACCATTTAATTCCTATTGATACAGCTGGTGGCCCAATAAATCTCAGACATATTTTACAGTGGATGCCTCAGTGGAGTGAGCATTGCTGACTACAAGGAACAGCTACTTCAAGCTGTAATTTCACCAGTGTTGACCCTTGTCAAAAGCATGATATGAATGGATTCTGCCTAAGTACCAACAAACTACTCATTATGTAATCCTTTCTTTTCTTACTGCATTTTTATCTACATCTTAATGAGTCACAGATAGCCCATCCATCCATAAATCCATAAATCCATTTATCTTCAGTGGCCTATAACAGGCACATACTCATATCAACACAATTCCATATTTTTCACATCACAATATAAATGACTAATGATAACTTAGTATATTTAATGCTATCAAAGAGTTTAATATGATAGCATTAAATTTGAGCTAAAGAAAAGAATCTCTTAGGTTTTAATCTCAAACATTGAGCATATAATTTTCTTTGAGGATTTACAAAGCCAGTACAAGGGTCTTCACTAATGTTCTCAAAATTAGATTTCATATATAGTCACATATCTCAGCTTTATGAAATTTCTTACCAAATACTTTGCTTTTTTTCTTCTGTAGTTTTGGAAGTATAAGGAAATCAGATCACAGCTTAGGACACTGTCATAGTGGATATTAAATGTTTAATAAAACCATTAAGATCAAGTTTACATGTGAAATTCCATTTATCACTGTCTTTTTTGTGGAAAAGAAAATGACCTCATCATATGCTTAACTGAATCAATGCATTGATCTTTTGTATTCTTGAGCACATAACTCTCCACCATAATTGCATGTCTTTCTAGAAGGCATGCCTTTGTGTTGCATGTGCTTTACATGTTTTATCACATTATGAAACCTAAACTTTGGCCATGAATAATAGAAGACAAAGTCTATCATATCTGTCTTTCAGAAAAGAGGTTCTTCATTAACTGCACTAAAAAGCAGGACACGGATAGAATTCAGGGAAAGCAAGAATATACTATTCCAGCTTTTAATTAAATTAATCACATGCTTGCAGCACCAAGGCAATAAATTTTTTAAAATAAGTTTTCTATTTTATCCATATGTTAACATTATTTCATGCTCCTAAGAGGAGCATGGCTATACTTCCCTATTTTCCTACAGCAATTCCTGCTTTAAATAATGTTTTTATTGACTGCTAACTCAGTGCAAAGCACTAAGGTACACACTTTCCATGAATTGTTTTATATTGTCTATACTGCAATCCTGTGAAGTAGCTACTATTTATTTCACAGATGAAAAAATTGGGATTTAGAAGAGTTAAGTAACTCAGCAAATGCCCTCTTTTGTTTGACTACAAAGTAGAGCTTTTTCAATACAGTATTTTACCATTGTATAAATGTTTAAGGTTCCGGGGTAAGCTGGAGGTACATTACAAACAAGCCAGATTGTTTTCATCTCCTGAGATGCTGACCAGAGGTTTAAGTCAATGTTGAAGTCCTTAACTCTTTAATAAAGGTTCTGATTCAACTGTATCTTGGTAGTTTGATTTTTTTAAAGTATTTGATAAATTATTATTATTATTGTTATTATTTTTTTACAATTTTTTCTATCAGCAATAAAGGGAGACCTTAACTTCCTTTAAAGTAAAATTAGTCTGTGAACTAAGGACATATTGACTTCATGGAAAAAGTTTGTTGACCTTAAGATTTGTTTCTTTAAAACCTGTGATAATCTTTGAAATTTTCATTATTTCCCACCCATCTTCAAGGAAGACATTCTCAACTAGCTATTATCATCCTCATCTGTAACAAGTAAATGAAAAGGAAAGACTTCAATATATTAATATTGAAGGGGTGGAGGTGTGGCTTAGTGATAGAGCACCTGGCTTGATGCCTAGCACTGCAAAAACAAACAAACCAATAATGTATCAGTCGTATCCTATATGTTATGTTCTCTGGTAGGTAGTGGAAATCTTACATATTTTTCAAAGACTGGCCAAAGTTTTCTTTAGTGTAGTCGATAAATTCTAGAATCTAGACCAACATCAACATGCTTACTTACCACAGTATTGTCAAAGTATGTAGCTTCTGTAGGACCGATTTCTTCCTGATTTCCTTCTCTTTGGGACATCTAAGTTTCTATTTCTCTTTGGGCACTCTTCTTTTTTTTTTTTTAATATTTATTTATTTGCTTTAGTTTTACACATGCGTTTATTTGTACGTGGTGCTGAGGATCGAACCCGGGCCGCGCACGTTCGAGGCGAGCGCTTTTGCCGCTGAGCCACAATCCCAGCCCGGGCACTCTTCTTTATTGTTCCAGTTATTTAAGGTAGCACTTTTATTATTGACCATCATTTTGAGCTATGAGGGCAGTGGTAAAGCTTTTTGCCACATGATCTAAAGATTCATTCCAATTACCTTGACTTAATAAGGTTATTAAAGTAATTTTTCAACTCATTCATTTTTTTATTATAAGACTGTACATAACCAAAGCTCTCACTGAGGATGGCAAAAGAGAAAGAAGGTCTTTGTGACTATTGTCATGTAACTAAGAAAATGAATCTTGATTAGGCTTGCCGAGTGCCAAGTACAGAGGTTCTGTTGCTTGCACCTGCAGAGCCTGGAGTTTTGGATGAAGAACCTTTCATTATCTTCCTCCTGAAATGACTGGCTAAACAATGAAAGAAAAAATTCCCACTGAGTAAATGAAAAGGAAAGACTCTTCTTTTTTGAGCATCTAATCACACAGGTGTTAAATACCCCTTGTTGGCCCTTTTGCTGGCTTTCCCCAACATCTGTTCTTTGCTCTTACCTATATCTATCTAACAACATTCCTCTGAAATGGATTTTTTCACTGTGTAATTGCTTCTGCTCACAGTCATATACAATTTGGCACAAGAAGGGTGGGCTTAAATGTCAGCATTCCACATATATCAGTCTTTTCCAAAAGATTCCATTGTTATTGTGAATTTCAGAGGCTCAAGCATTCACTTTCCTTGCTACTTTTGTGATCAAAATATTTTATTGGAACAGAACAAAAAGCTATTCTTTATAATATTTCCTGAAACATAAACACATTAGGATGCATACATGTGTACTCCTACTTTCAGTAAACACAGCTTACATTGCTAGTGCAAGGCCAAAATTTACACAGCAATGGTAGGAGTATAATGTTGAAAGAAATAGACTTTGAGATAAATAACTCAGTTTTATCATCTAATCATTTTTCCAAGGAATTCCCAATCTGATTTCTTAAAACATGGAACAATTTACTGTAAAATGACTGTTTTGTACAATTTAGCCAAGCATACTTACAATTTTCACTGTTACAGCTCCAGTTGGAAATTTAATTAGTTAGAATTGTTTTCAGGGACATCTATCCCAGCCAAGTTAATACCATATCCTTAAGATGCAAATAATTGAAGCTTTCTCCTAGCATGAAACTTGTAAATACAGTCTAGTTCATGAGCACTCAGGAGCTTATGGAACCAATGCTAATTGTTCATCTTCAAAGTCATGGATCACATAACTGAAAATGTGGAATAGACCTTAGAGAGCCAATAGTCCAACATACGCAGATATGTCTCAAGAAATATCAAGCCTACAAGATGCTCAAATAAAATCTTCTGGAATTCTATGGTCACTAGTTTTTAAAAAGCTCTATGCAGGAAGAGATTCATAAGATGTACGTTGCCAACACAATCTCTGAGAAGTACTATATGAAAGGAACCTACTGTGCATAATCAGAAATGTCTGTGGTTGGTCAAAGAACCCCTTTATTTGTACAAAGTAATAGAGTTCAGAACAGTATAACTTGAAATTTCACTAAAAATGTTCAGTCATTGTCAGTTAACTAAAAGGAATTGACTATGTCCAGTGTGATCAAAGATCTAGTTAATTAATTTTTCTTAATTCCTGCCCTCACTATAGTGTGTCTAATGACTTTCTCTTCGTGCTAAGGTACTATGCCAGCCCCCTAGCTGCTTCTCTGCAAACTACATTTCACAGAGCAGTCATAGATAAATTATATAATTATAATCAAAATATCAATCTTGTGCTCAAAATCTTATGTTTCATTAGTGTGGTCTCTTTTATAAATACTTATTGAACTGATGAAGAAATGAAGAATAAATAAGTATATGAATCTTCTTCCTCTCAGTCATTTCCAAAAGATGAATAGTAATATGAAGTTTTATGTACTAAGAAAATCCAATAGTCTTTAGGTTTGAATTTGTACTTTTGGCCACAAAATCAATCTACACCAATCCCCTATCTACATTACCCCAGTACCCATAGCCCTTTAAATCTCTACTACACAAAATGCTCTTAGGAATTTTCTTATGTGTATCATTATTAATTATTGATTCATAAATTATCCATGCTTCCATGTGACATTCTAGGTAGCATTTCTTTCATGGTGTCTTCATAGCATCCCATGACTGCCTAGAAAACATGATCATGTCCCTTTAACTTGTGTGGTAAAGCACCCCATGCCAAGCCATATGCACACTGTACTGCATAAAAGCCTTTTAATGACAAATTAGATTTTTATTTCGGTTCATTACGCCTGGGTTTTCAAGCAATGTTCCGGATTTCATGCTTTTGTTTGTAATGAGTCATGGCCCCCTTGACAAACAAGAGAGTAATTAAACTAACCAGGTTATCAATAGAAGCTTGTGATGGATCTCCTGTTGCATATGGTTATTTCATCTTCAATAACAGTTGGATATCATAAAAGATTACGGCCTGTTAGTGTGACAAGGAGCAAGTTGAAAGCCTGCGAGAACAATAGTGAAAATACAATCTTACCTGTGCCTTTTACAAGCAAGTCAGTGTCATATTAATTGACAGATGAGTGGGATTTTATTTGTAGGTATATTTTATATATTTTACTGCTTTCTACAAAGGGGCATGAATCTTTCCTTAACAAAATAATAAAAAACTATTAAAGTATTCTTTATATTGTATATATATTTATATTGTGTGTGTATATGTGTGTGTGTGTGTACGTATAATATCTTGCAATCTTTCCTCATTCAAACATTTTTGGTAAACAGTCTTTCATTATTTTTCACCAAGTTATTAACAAGTACTTTAATAAAAATAGTTATTTGTGATTTTTTTTCTGGAACCTTATTTAAACTGAATCTTTACTAGTAAGAATAAAATACTATAGAGAAATAGAGGCACAATAATTTAAAAATGAAGAATCACCCTTAATAAAGAGTGATGAATTTACTAGGGTATCAAAAAGAAGACAATGTTCTATTCTAAGAGGGTTTATTTCCAGGTTTTATATTCACCATATAATGAAAAACATTAAACCCTATTTCTTTTTTCATTGCTTTCCAAAGGAAACTTAACTATATCCAGAGCACAGTTACTTAGGTCATGTTTCTAAGTGAACCAGGTATTTGCATCTTCAAGGATCCAGCTGTACTGAACTCTTTCCCATATGTGCTATGTTAAAAGCTTGGTAGAAAAGCAAATATTTATGAAAAAACATATTCATCCATGGCCTAAAATCTCCACAAATCTTCACCTGACAGACATTCCCTCTCAGTGATGGCATTCTAAACTTGCAGTCACCTAACCACCTGAAGTCACCTTGACTCATCTCCTTTTCTCATATCTCACTGCAGTCAAGGGGTCCTTGGGGCTCCATTGTCACAACAGGCCTGGATCCCAGCCACTCTCCACTATCTTCTGCCGCTCTGCGGGAGCTGCCATCACTTCTCTTACTTGCAGCAGTTTCCTAACTAGTCCCTGCTCTTCCATCCTGGCCTTATCCATGTCTTTCTGTGACCCAGCAACCAGAGTTCTCCTTCCAAAACACAAAGCAGATCACACCTGCAGTGGCTCACCATTTCACTCAGCAAAAGTCAAATCAAGAACATGGCTCTCCAGGTCCCACTTGATCTCCTGTCCTGCTCCTCTTGGGCCCTGACTGCTGTCACATTCCCTTCTTTCTCCTTGCTTCTGCCACACTGACCTCAGTATTTCACAAACAAAGCAGAATTGCTCCAGCTGGGGTCTTAACAGCAACCTGTTCTCCCTTCCTGTAAGGCCTTCTCCAGATGTCCACAGAGCTAACCACTCCTTTGCACCCGGCTTTTTTTTTTTTTTTTTTTTTTGGTACTGGGGTTTGAACTCAGGGACACTCGACCACTGGGCCACATCCCCAGCCCTTTTTTGTATTTTATTAGAGACAGGGTCTCACTGAGTTGCTAAGTGCCTCGCCATTGCTGAGGCTGGCTTTGAACTCGCGATCCTCCTGCCTCAGCCTCCCAAAGTGCTGGGATTACAGGCGTGCGCCACCGCGCCCAGCTGCACCCGGCCTTTTTGTAAATCCCTCCTTCTCAAAAAGGCCTACTCAGACAACCCTCTAAAACACTGCATTCCATTCCTTGCTCTAATTCTTCCTACTTTGCTGCTGTAAGTGTCTGCTGTTATTGTTTCTGTTTTTACTATACTGCCTCTCACCTTCTAACATTTTACTTAAACTCCTTTGTTGTTATACCTGCTGTTTATTGTTATCTCCTCATCCCTACTTCATCTACAATGTAGCTGATAGTGGAGGGACTTTCCTTGCTTTGTCCCTTGAGAAAGGCCTGGTGTCTCCTGGTGGCTCAAAGACCATCTGATGACTAAAGGAACAGCCGGGTTGCAAAGAAGATTTTTAAGCATCACTCTCTGCTAGGCACCATGCCTTGATTTCTAAATGTGCAAAGATGAATTGGATATTGACCCTGCCATCAGGAGCTAACTAGGAAGCAACACATATCCATGAAATAATTACAACAGAAAAGCAAAAGTATCAGGCATGAGCAACTCATAAACAATACTCATAGAAGGGACAGCTATTTCCAGCTTAAGTAAGAATATGGAGACCATGACACCTAAAATAGGCACTAAATCTGTGGAAATGGAGAAAAGCAGTTTCCAAGTTAGATGAAACCACATAAGAAAATCACTAAATTGCTAAGCCCAGGGAGTAGGCAGGGAAAAACAGAATATAAAAGGATCTAGGCTTGCATCAACATGGGTGACTTCAACTACAAATTCTGCCGAGCTGTGTGACCTTAGACAAATTGTTTAACCTCTCTGAACTTCCATTTTCACATTTGTAAAATGGGAATAATACCATCTAGCTTAGAGAATTACTGTGAGGAAATCAGGAACATAAAGCACCTAGTCCATTGACTAACTCCTAGTGATTACTCAATAAACGACAGCTATTATTGAAGTGTAGTTTGACTGGAGTACAGATGAAGTGTTCCCCTCACCCTGCCATTTTTCCAACAAGAAGTAAGACCAAAATGTATTGCATTTACTCTGCACTCCCTGTGAACATTCATCTATTGTCCAACTTGAAAAATGAAGCTGAAAATGACTAGTCTTGTGTTTCAAGCATAAAATACTGCAAATGTGATGCATTGGCGTATCGGGTATAAGATTGCTTTGAATATAGAAGGAATAAAAATATATGTACGTTATATTTCTGCTGAAGATTATTTTTTCCTTACCAACCAGGTTTTTATTTTTTTCATTTTCAGTTGCTCCTACAATTCAGGAAATTAAATCGGGCACTGTGATCCCCGGACGCAGCGGATTGATAAGGTGCGAAGGTGCAGGTGTGCCGCCTCCGGCCTTTGAGTGGTACAAAGGAGAGAAGAAGTAAGGACTTTGTGATTATTGCTGTGTTTCAAGCACTTGGAGCTAATGTGTTTGTGTTTCAGATACTTACTTTAAGCAATTTCTTTAACTGGCTTGAATGATTCTCAGCAGCCTCCTCACCGGCAGGCAAGCAGAAGGGGCCCACGTGGGAGAGATGAGTAGCTAATAGCATCCCGAAGAAAAGTCCACGTTGGTTTATATAATCTCAGAAATGCCTGCAAATCCCCCAGTGCAGACGCCTTTCATTTCTTTCCTTCCTTTCTGAACCAGCACACCAAGCCTCTTCCTGGCAACCATGTTTACTTGGGAAGTAAACCTGCCTCTAAAGGACTTGAACGGAGCCGCCACAAGAGCACTTCAAATGAAGGGAGCTTCGGACTCCGCCTGGCTTCCTTGATAAGCCTCAACCCTGGCACCTGCCTGACTCTCCCACAAGACAGTTCAACGTTTTGTTTTATAGGGCACTGTGTTTTAGATACTCTATCACGAAGGAGTCTGTAGAGGAGATAAAATACATAGTTAAAGAACTAACCAGGGGATTTGAGGCTACTCTAATGTCAGTTCTGTCTCATTGTACCCTAGAGAAACCCCAGAAGTCTTGGTAAGAGCTTTTGAACAAGAAAAGACAAGGATTGACGACTTTCTCCTTTTTTGAACCAGTAGGCTCATTCATACCTCTTCAACTGCTCTCATCAAGCTTTCTAGGAAGCATGAGCCCCCCGTTGGCTAACTAGAAGATGTAATAGAGAGGCAAGGATTATTATCTATTCTACACATAGTTTGCTTCAAAACCAGGGAGGGACAAATTTAAGAAAGATGTTAGACTGAATCGTATTAAATGGCCATATTTTAGTAAAAACAGAAAAGCCAAATATTGATAATTCCATATAGTTCAACAAAATTGTATGGGGTTTATGTACTCAGGTCCTAGCTCAAAATTAATTGAAACAATATCCAAAGATAAAGCTGGCAAAAATCACACAAGAACTCACATATTGCCATGATAGGTGAAAATGGATGATGTAAGCAGTTACTTTGATTTTCAAATTGGGATGAAAAATTGATTTATGGAAGTCAGTCTCCCACTTTAACATTAGACTTAATGCTCTGAGTATCTCCCTGTGGGTTTACCTTAAATTTTTGCAGCTATTTTATATGCAACCTCTTATATTGAAGTTGTTCAATTTTTATTCTTTTCACTAATTAATTTATGCTTTTTACTAATTCTAATTGGGACTTTGTGGCATATTTGTATAATACTGAGAAGGAGATTAAATGATCTGTGGTCATCCTCATTCCACCTACAAGATTGTATGTCTGCAAATATGGCCTTTGTCAGATCCTCATAACCCAGGTTGAAAAGTTGTCAGTTTGTGGTTATTGACATGTACACACATCCAGTAGAGTGCTCTCAAAAATTGAAACGGGTGGAACTTTTTGTTAAAACATTTTCTTATTTGGGAATTATTATCTATGAACATAGCACTTCCCTGATAGATGTGGGGTGAATGAAGCCTCAGTTCCACCTGTCCGGAACTCCCCTCAGCATATCCTTGCAATAGCCCCTCAAACCCCCAGTTCCCCACAAAAGAGTCTAAATACACTGACTTACATTATTTTACCTGTCTCCCAAAGTCATTTTTAATATATGCTATTAGTTTAATAATAGCTAACCATCAGAATTATTTGTCATTCAAATGAGAGCTTTTTTGTTAAAGGACAAATTGTTTCCAATACCTTGTGATGTCCTGGATTTTTTTTTTTTTTTCCTGCTTTATCTTCTTTTCCCTTTTCTACATTCAGAAATCATTGTCAAAAACAAAAAAGTCTGCAATAATTCTCAGTCCACTTTCTTGGCCTACACTGTATACAGCAAGGGTCCTATTTGTACCCATAATCATAGTTTCCGAGATATTTTTTCCTACTGGCGTGATAGAATAGAGCTTTTATTAGATTTTCAAAAAAAGTTTAAGAAGTACTTGCTAACAAGGAAAAAATAGATTGATTCTTCCCAATCAATGTTTTCCTCAACATACTCACACACCTAAGGAAAATCCAGTAGCTGTGATAATCAAATGCACTTTTGAAAGGCAAACATATTTTCAGTTCTGAGTGAAGTATACATTTATCATTTTCACAGTTTCATCTGAGGAATTATTCAAATTTTCAAATATTTAAAAATAGTTTCATTTCCAAACTATTGTAATGTAATGTAGAGAGAAGGATTCTGGTTACTGAATGGGTGTAACTATATTCCCTAAGGATTCACCATCAAGTTCCAGGCTATTCAAATAGTTACTTCATCAAAATGAAAATCTATCTATTGCTATTTGGTAAGTAGTGTTCTAAGTTGCTAACAAATATTATTAAGATTTATTCTCATGACAAACTGATGAGAAATATACTATTATTTTTATTGTATTTTGCTTGTGGAAAAAAAAAAAACATAGCATGTTTTTAAGTCATTTGTACAAGTTTTTACAGTTAGTGGCAAAGCTGGGCTTTAAACCTAGGAAATCTTGCAAAAGAACCCATGGATTAAACCCTTCTACTATGGCACTGAGTGTAGGTCATTGCTCTGCAGAGTTTATCAAAAATAATTGGAAATGTCAATGATAAATACCAAGGATGTAGGCATTTCAGGTCGATTATGATTTGCAAACTAGGATACTGCTTATATAGATACTCATTCACAACTTCCCAATTTATTTAGTCAAGGACACAGAAAAAAATGGAATCAGGTGCACACATGGCAGATACAGATACAACACATTTCAGAGTTGTCTTCTTGACCCTGTCCAGGAGCAAGATGCTGTCACAGACCCTGTCAGAATGGAGGAAGAGTTTTTGCAAGCTCTGGAGAAGTTTATTTCCTAGAGATCTTTGAAAGTTGTAGCTTACATGAATAGTCAAAAATAATTTACATCACATTTTTTGCATGTTGGGAAATGTTTATAAATATACATATGTCTTAAATCAAGTTCTTCAAAGTCATAATTTCATTCAGACAAATATACAGAAAACAGAGGCTGAGCCTGGACATCACTAGCCTTCTTTTGCATGCTGTTCTTCATCCTGCAAAGTCCATTTTCTATGTGCTGAAAATAATCAGCTTGAAACCCTTTTAAAAAAGAAATTCTATAAAATTAAGCCCACTTTAAAGAAAAGAAATAACTATATTCTTAAGGAGAAAAAAAAAAAAAACACTTTCCAGGTCTTTAAATTCTTTTTTCTCATTTATTCTACACACCTCTGTGAGTTAAGATTTACTGATGAAAAATTTAAGACACAAGGGAGTTAAAATAACCAGTCCAAGAGCATTCACTTCAAGCTGACTTCAAAACACATTTTAGATTTGTCAGCCTCTCAGCCCCATGTTCTTTCCCTTGTATAAGCTATCATTGTTAGTTATCTATTGCTAATTAACAAATTAAACTTAAATATAATAGCTTAACAGTTCCTGTGGTCATGAATCTAGGAGTAGTTTGACTTGATAGTTATGGCTCAGGGGCTCTCAGAAGGTTGGCATCAAGAAACCACATGCCCCTGGCCATTCTAAGGTCTGGTTTGGGCTGGAGTGTTGCTGCCTGAAGCGATTGCCGCTTGGAGCAATGACGCCGCAGAAATAAGTTCAGAGGCAGACTGGAAACAAACAGGCTCTTTATTCTGCTAGCTTCTCTGTCCAGCTCCAACAACAACTCCAACATGCCATCCACACTCCTCCAACCACACCAAAATCTCCCCAACCCCATCTGCAATGTCCCGGGCCAAGTCCCATGAGAGCATGCAAATGGCTCCGACACCATCTACAATGTCCGGGCCAAGTCTCACAAGATCATGGAAGGTGGTAATGCTTTATGGCTCACAGCTAACAGCAATCTTAGCTATCTCCTTAATTAGGGCTCCTACACTGGAGGATCTGCTTCTTAGTTAGCTCATCCCATATGCCCAGCAAGCTAGTGCTGGTGATAGCTGTTGGCAGATGGCCTCAGGTAATTCCATGTGAATATCTTCATAAGGCTACTTGAAAGTCTACCTAACATGGCAATGGGCTTCCTCCCGAATTAGTGATCCCAGAGATAGCAAAGTAGAAGCTGTCTTCTTTTATGACCTGGCCTCAGAGTCATGCTGTGTAGTTTATACAGTATCTTATTCCTGCACAGGACAACTCTCTTTAATGTGGGAGGGGACAATGCAGGGACATGAATATCAAGAGATAAGAATCGGGGTTGGGATTGTGGCTCAGCGGCAGAGCGCTCGCCTTGCACGTGCGCGGCCAGGGTTCGATCCTCAGCACCACGTAAACATAAATGCATTGCATTGTGTACAACTAAAGTAAATAAATAAATATTTAAAAAAAGAGATAAGAATCGTTGGATGCCATCTTCAAAGATGGCTCCTGAAGTATCTCTATTATAGATTGACTAATTGTTTTTCATATTAGAAATATCAGACATTTTATTTAGTTTATTGAACTGTTTAGATAAGTATTTTGACACTGACTAAATTTATAAGGTTATTATTAAAATATTACTCTTTTGAATAAGATAGTCATTTTTTAACTCTTCAATCTCTTTCAGCATATCTAGCAGAGACCGTCCCAGTAGGCTTAATTTTGCTCTCTATACATTTTAGCATTGGTAAAATTATAATTTGGAGATCCATTTTAAGGAGTGTCAAAAATTTAACCTTTTCTCTTGAAAATAGAGAAGGTTGATAAGAAGAAATATACTCCTTATATGCAATAAAAGGACAATTCTAGAATTGTCCAGTGTAACTTTAAGCAAAAAAAAAAAAGTCTTTAATGATATGAAATTAAATCAATCTATTACTTAATAACAGTACAGTCTCTTGGGATTAAGGTTAAACCATACATTGTAATGGACTGACATTTCAAAAGGTATTTCAAAAGTGAGAATGATGTATCACTTTGTGAAGTAAGCATTACAATCTTGTCTTAGATCAGAATTTTGCTACATGCTTATGTGGATGAATTCCCTCCTCTTCTTGATTTGCTGAAATTCAAACCTGACACCTGGAAATTTATAATTTCTGATTTCTTATGGTCAGTTTAACTGCTCCCAGTTTTTAGGGAATAGATAAATTTTAGTCAGTTCACAATATATAAATATATGAAAGCATCACAATGTGACTCCAACATATACAATAATTGTTCATCAGTTAAAATAAAATGTTAAATAACTAATTAAATTTAAAATATTATTTTATTCACTTTGCCTGATCTTAAGCAAAGGGCCAATTATAGCAATGCATTTTGGAAATCAATTTCAACATTGTTTCTTTTTTAATCCTTCATCATAATTCAAGATAGGGATGCAAAAGTTACAAATACTATAAAAAGAAATTTCTTTTATGAATGAAAACATATAATAAAACATTAAAAATTATCAATGTATCAGTCAAAAACTAACATGCATCTTTAAAATGGCATCTTTTGCATTTGATAGTATGGCGAGTATACTATCTTGATTTTTTATGCAGCATGATACAAATTTAGTACATGCATTTATAAGTCGTACTTTAAAACACTTTTAGAGAAAATGCAATAACTATTACCATTTTACCTTGGTGAAAAGTATAAGATATTTATGTGTGTAAATCCTGCATAAACAAACATACATAATATGTATCAGGAGGCAGTGTATAGACTGGAAAGGGCCTACAATCAACCATGTAGAGTACTAATGCACCTTATTCCACATACACTTTACACAGAAGCATGATGACCAGGTGAATGTCAGATTTCACGTCAGACAATGATTATTTTTCATTCTTGGATTAACAGAGGTAATAACTTAAGATATCATAATTATGTCAGTGACCATTCCTTCCTCTCCTCCTGCTTACCCTATTTTTTTTTTTTTTTGAGGGGATACTGGGGGATTGAATCTAAGGGCACTCTACCATTGAGCTACATCTCCAGCCCTATTTTGTATTTTTTGTAGAGACAGGGTTTCACTGAGTTGCTTAGCACCTCACTTTACTGAGGCTGACTTTGAACTAGAGATCCTCCTGCCTCAGCCTTGAAAATGCTGGGATTATAGGCATGCACCACTACACCTGGCTCCTCTTACCTACTCTAGATATTTACTACTTAATTGTCTAGGCAGTTTATATAAATTTCATCTGTTGAAGGAATTTAGTAAGGAGTACCTTCCTTACTTAAATTTTTAAGGAAATCAGCAGAATGAGTTAAAATATTTCTTTGGGTTTTCAGTGATCCTCTTTCCCATGCACTTTATTCATGTCAAAATTTTGAATTCATGCTGGGCATGGTGGTGCACACCTGTAATCCCAGCAACTCAGGAAGCTGAGGCAGGAGGATCATGAGTTCAAAGCCAGCCTCAGCAATAGCAAGGTGCTAAGACAACTCAGTAAGGCCCTGTCTCTAAATAAAACACAAAATTGGGCTGGGTACTTGGCTCAGTGGTTGAGTGCCCCTGAGTCCAACCCCTGCCACCCCCCCCCCCCCCAAATTATGAACTCATTACATTTGGATAATGCACTAGGATTTTCAAAGAATTGTCATATATGGTAGCTTTGCAAAATGTTTGCATTGTATATTTCACTTACAAAGAGCCAACTCTTCACTACTAGGGTGCTACTTGAGAGAGGACTGAAAAAAAGCGTGAGAGATAAACATGTAAAGTGCTATACAGAGCATAACTTGGTGTTTTACTCAATACCTAAGCTGGGAAAATATACATGATGGGAGGTCCATACCTTGCTGCTCTTTCAGGTGCTCCTCACTCTCATATACCTCTGATAGTGTGTGCATTTCTCCCTTCCATGTGAGAATCTAACGCTGAAGGTATATGTTTAATAGCATAGCTCTAAAACAACCCAACAATGTCATCTGCTGCTCAATCATGGACAAACAGTGGTCAGAAAAGCTTTTTGGAGTAAACCTATGAATAATATTTAATTTAGTTTTAGGAAAAATTAAGAATACACACATTCTACTTTTTTTTTTACTTATTTTTTGCTAGCATATTCTGTATGTTAAATGTCGTACAGTAGACAAATTTTTAAAAATGAGATAAAATTACAGTATAAATGAACTCTTGTTATTTTATCAAACTCTAACACAGCATTTTCTACTCATTTTAGGAGTTTTGCTCTCCATTTTGGAGACTGTTGTAAAGTATGGTAGCTTAAAATAAGACATTTAAGAATTTTTCAAAGGCAATTTTAACAGCATGCAACTTTTACCCTACTTGCTGACTTTGCAATCTTACAACATACTTACTTATCTCACCCATTCCTTGCATAATTCTGACCAGTTTATACTTACGGAATACGCTATCCCTAAGAATAGAATGGGAAGTAAAATCGAATTTCCTGATTCTCATGTCAGGATGTCTCCTATATCTTACACTGCAAATTTTATTATGCAGAAGGAACAAGAAATATATTCTATCTGTCTCTCTCTTTTCTTTTTCTTTTTTTTTTTTTTTTTTTTTTTTTGTACCAGGGATCAACCTCAGGAGCACTTGACGACTGGGCCACATCCCCAGGCCTTTTTTGTATTTTATTAGAAACAGGGTCTCACTGAGTTACTAAGTGCCTCGCCATTGCTGAGGCTGGCTTTGAACTTGCAATCCTCCTGCCTCAGCCTCCCAAGTGCTGGGATTACAGGCGTGCGTCACAGCACCCGGCTCTCTTTTTGGCTTTTTATGTACAAGATCATTCGTACTAAAGTTAGAAGTTACATGTTTTGATTTAGAAGGGTGTATTTTTCCTCTCGGCTGGGTGCTCTGGCAAGCACCCTTGTTCAGTGTCATGGGAAGCCCGGACAAGAGAATGGGTTGAGCTCAGGAGTTTGAGGCAAGCCTTGGCAACATAGTAAGACCTGGTCTATAAAAGAAAGGAAAAGCAAAATTTTCTGCTAACTTAAGGTTTTACTTCTTCATTCAACAAATACGCCATGGGCACTTATCATCTGTGAGATAATTTGAAAAATTTGAAAAGCAAATAAGTTCCTGCATTGAAAGATCATGCATTTTTAGTGTTATCTTATTTTTATGTAATGTAATGTAATGTAATGTGATTCTGATGGTATTTCATTCCTTTTAACCATCAGTGTCTTATCAGTGCAAGTCTCATCATTCCCATGGAGTCCAGGGAGGTAAAGAATAAATATGCAAAGCAACTGAGAGCATTTCCTCAACTGGAAATTGGAGAGCACATGTCCATACGAGATACAAATGCATATTATTATATTTAAAATTTGGGCCACTCAAGCAAAGAGGAAAGTGAACCAACTCCATATTGCATTCCCTGACTTAGAGTTAAGAATTTGTCATAAAAATCAACAAAATGAAATAAGCACTTAGAAAATCCTCAGGGAATTCTTAGTGGAGTCCTGTGAAAGTGCACAGAAAGTGTCCCTTCAGCTCACTTCAGAGGATTAAAGAATGCTTCAGGACAAAGGTAGCTTTTGTCCTGGACACCAAATGGTGAATAGTACTTTCAAACGTTACAAGGGGTTGAGAATAATCATGGGCAAGGGAAGAACATGATCAATTTCAAGTGAGCATCGTATAGAGATTTTTTTTTTTTATGCCGAAGGGTGCAAGATATGAATTCAGGTGTTATAGGAAGTAAGAATAGCAAGGCACCTTAGAGAAAGGCTTGAACAGTCTTAAATGTGGTAAAGCATTCGGACTGGATTCTGTGACATTCAGAAGCTATTGAAGGGTTTCTCAAAGTAGTAAGCAATGCAGCTCCTATCAGAATGTTTCTTAAGGCAACTGGGAGGAATGGATGGGACAGATAAAATAGGGCTTCTACTGGAGTACAGGCTGTGCAGCTATAAAGCAAGAGAGAAAAATGGTAGTGTTTATTCATTTCAGTGACCAATTAGATGGGACAAGACAATTTGAAGATAATTTCCTCTTTTTATCCGAACAGTACTGTGAATGGTGAGTCCATGAGGGAGGCTGAAACAAACAAACAAAAAAAATGGTCGGAAGGGACCATGATGAGTTTGATTTAGGACAGATTGGAACCCAGGTGTTAATACTGCATACAGAGTCCACCAGTAAATACCTGGAATTTGGTTGCTTTCTTAAAATTCAGTGATCATTCCAAACAAATAGCTGATCATATCACTTTATACTTGAGGCCTGTCCATAGTTCCTCACTGTCCCTGGACAGAGTTCTAACTGCAAAGAATGGCATGGAAGGCCTTCAAACTCTGGCCCCTGTTTACCTCTCTGGCTGTGAATCTTGTCATTCTACACCTCACAACTTGAACCATGGCCATACTGAGAGTTTTAGTTCCCAAATTGCACATGCTTGCTTATTTTCAGGTCTCTTTACATGTTGGCCCCTTTGCTTAGGAGCCCTTCCACACAAAATCCCATCTCTGCCTCCCCTGAGCTGTCTGCCTTCACTGACTAGTCCCTTAATCTCCATGCTGATGCCCCCTTCTCCAGGAATGCCACACAGAGCCTTGTCTATTTGTGGAGGGAGGTCCCCAAATACACTCTGTGTGTTCACCACAATCAAAGCACTTATTAAACCATCCTCAGCTTCTTTTACTTGTCCCATCTCACTTCCTAAACTCTTACCTGGGACTGAGGATTCTCCTTGTTCACCATCACATCCCAAACACCTAACATAGTATTTAGCACAAATAACACACAGGGTTAAAAGAATGAGTTATAGCCTTTTCATAATTATAAAGTAGAGCCATTCTTATTTTAATGCAGTTTCAAATGGAAAACAAAGTATCCACAAGGCTAGATCCTGTCACTTTAGATTGTGGGACATTGTAAACCCACCATATGTTTGGGGAAAGGAAAGTGGATTCTGTCGCTCAATTCTGTCTTCCATTATTGTGAACGTAATCTTTACAAAATGGTTGTGTTGTTGTTCTGTGGGACAGAATTTGACATTAAAACCATGGACATATTGATATTAGAAAAGCAGTTCAAGCAGAGGGGAGAAATTCAGTCGCAGGCCAGGTTGTCAGGGATACAGGAACTCACCGCAGTCAGGGGTGCTTGTCACCTGCACTGCAGCCTTTGTTTATTCGATGTAGGGTTAAAAGGGATGATCCTCCCTCTGCGAATCAAACTGTCACAAGTAAAGCAGTCCAAAAGTCTCTTATCTAAAATTATGAATTTCATTAAAATTGATAAAGTAAACAAGACATACATTTTAAATAGCTTAATAAAGTCTAGAATCATTAAAGTATCCTAATGTATTATAATAACATTAATTTATTCAAATGCACAACTAAAGATAGATACCCCTTGGGGCTAAGACAGCGATGCATGATATTCTTCAGTCTGTTCCTAGGAATAAATGATATCATATTGTTTTCAAGCCTTAAGTATCAAGCAACACAATAAACCAATAGGTTGCTATAGCAGCATGTTTACATAAATTTTCATTTCTCTCTGGTTTCTAGCAGTTCTTATTCGTCCCCCTTTTTGCTCTTATTTTTCTGTTATCTACCCTGCACATCTGTGAAAAGCCTAGATGAGGTTGATAATGTGCATGTAATTGATCCTGAATTTGGCACATCTTGGAATCACGATGCCATGATCTTTTCAGTCACTCTCCAGATCTTTTCTTTAAAAATAATTTCCTGTATGTTCAATATTTAATATTTGGCTGCCGTCTGAGAGGAAATGTATCTGTTCTGTCTAAGAAACAGACCCTATCATGGAACAATAATATCACCTATCATAATCTAGTGCCTTGTGCACTTGATATATATGTGCATAGATATTACACATTATATATTTTTAAAACATTCCTACATCAACATTTTGCTACTGGGTTCATTTTTCCCATTTCACAAATGAAAAAACTAAGAATTAAAATATGTAATAGCATAATACATGGGGAGTCAAGCATGCAGCACTCCCTGTATCCCTACTTATTAAGTGCCCAGCACTATTATACTATGTGCTTAGAATACAACAAGTAACAAACCCCTTCAGAAACCTTGCCATAAAGAAGTTACACTCTAATAAGAATGATGGACCTTTTAAAAAATCACACAAATATGTGAAAGCTTACAACTGAAATGAGATTGGAAAGAGAAGTATTTATTTTATGCTTATGATTTGGCCAAGTCAGACACAATACAATCACTCTACAGCATCACTAGAACTTGAACTTTAGACACAATGTTAGAATTACTCTAGAATATTGCATTCTTATCCTGTAAGGTTGCATTCTTTGCCATGCTTGACTACATTCAGAGTATCTACCTTGAGGTATGATATTCTATCATGCAAATATTTATTGAATCTGGGGAATAAAAGCAAACCATAATTGATGAATAGGGCATGTGGACTAGGAGGGAATTGGAGGAGAAAGGAGGGGAAAACTCATTTTGTGCTTCTCATCTCAGGCTTCAAGTAGCCTAAGAAACTGACTTCCCTGGAGGCTGATGACAGTAACTTTGAGAAGCTGTATTATAAGACATAATTAAGCACAAAATAGTCATGAGACCTCTGACAGATTTATCCAGATAGCTAGCTGAATTGAAGCTTTTTGTTTGTTCGAATTTCTACCCCATTATGCTCAATCCTTGGATGCTTTCTTGGCATAGGTGCCACATACCAGTTGACTATTGAGATCCATTGTTTATTTCCTCTGCCTTGAATCAATTTTCTTAAAGCACCAAAATTTCGTACTTCTATCTCCAAACTCAAATACTCAAAACTACAAATATCCAGGTTTATTCCTTATTATTTGAATACTAACTGCTCTTGTGAGAAGATACCATAGTCAGAAGACCTGCAATTTATTAGATGGTAAATGATAAATTAGCTTCATCTCTCTAAACTTCAGTTGCCTCATCTTTAAAACAGGACTAAATAGCACCTATATTCTAAAGTTGCTGTGAAGTTTAGTTGACATATACATTTGAAAAAAAAAAAGGCTTACATGTTTTCTGAATGTCAATTTCCATAATCTTAACACTGAACATTTTTTTGTGTATAATGCTGAATTTTTTCTTTAGTGTTAGATTACTTCAGCAATAGTGTATTGAGAACAACTACCATTTTCCACATATATATAGCATTCCTCCTCACATAGAAAAGACTAGAAATATAGTTATAATGCAGAGCCTATACTGTTTATTATTATTCCTGACCCAGAAAGACAGATATGGAACAATAATCCCAAAGTGTCGAGTGAAGTTGGATTTATATATAAAATGAATAAGGTACAGAATAGCTGCTCCATTTATTTTTGCAATCTTAACAATCGGTGCTCATGGCTAGTGGTCAGATTTTCTATGACAATGTTGCTCTAGGTTCTTCTGGTCATCCTTGATAACTACAGCCTGCAGGAGATTAAGATTGTAAGCATTTCATGAGTCTGAACTGTAGTATCTCTAGTTATTAGCATGCTTTCCATGTGCTACTTTTGACTGACACTAAAAAATATAGGGGGACTATTCTAATTCAGAACTAGTTAGTGGGTCGGGCTGTGTCACTTATGAGCTGGCAGCATCTGCTGGCAAAGCAAATAGCCTGCAGTTTACAGATTTATGAGGCATTGGCAAAAGGCAAAGAAAGAAAAAGAGAGAAATGGTCCTTGATATGGAGCAAACTTCTATTGGTGTCAGAAGGTAGAGGACAGCAGGGTCTACAGTAATAGAAGGATCTATAGCCATATTCCCTATGGTAAAAGTGCAACAAAGAAAAGTGACCAGGTATTTCCAAGTAAAGCACCATATGCTGCTAGAGAAAGGGATGCCATGTTTAACTCCTAACTCCATATAATTTCTTTTTCTTTGGGTGGGGGGAAAATATAGGACAGCATCTTTTTTTTTTTTTATTCTGTAAGCCAATACAAGAATGATTCTTTTTATAGAAAGTATCATTACTGACAGTCATCTTGGAATAAATCTGTTTCAAAAAGAAATGTCATCAATTAAAGAACCTTTTTATTATGTGCTTTAATCAGTTTAAGGACAAACATACTTCCAGGTGTGGCTCAAATTTCTACAGCCAGTGACTCAGGATGGTTCTATAGTAAATGCCTTTTTCCATGTCTTACTCCTCTGCTTGACTTTGACCTTCTCAAGGGCAGAGTTCATATGCTGCCTGTCTAGTCCCTAATCAGTCAGCATAGAACTCATCTTTGTAATAATGGAATGAATATTTTCTGAATTGATTTGAATATTTAAGAAAGTCCCAAACCCAGATCCTTTCAAGAAAATTACAATACATCCTCTGGAGATGTACACCATCTCAGAAGTCACTTCCCTCACAGTCAGCTTTGCAAAGGCCCTCCCAGTCCTCTACAAGATAAAAGTAGGGTCTCCAATGATGTTTAAGGAGTCACCTTTAGATTTCTCTGACAAGTAAGCTTTGGACTTCTCTGATAATCTCAAACAGGTATTTCCCCTGAGGAAAGAAAAACCTCCAGGGAAGATGTTTTTTTCATTTTTGTTGCCCATAATCCCCTGTGTGGCTGATCTGAGTAGCAGGAGTTGAAGCGCTAAGTGATGCACACAGTACTGCTGGCCAGAGTCCAAAATGGGCCTTCACAAACAGAGTATGGATGCACTGTGTGACTCGGCAACATCTGAAGCTTTGCCTCCAGATATGTTTAAGGGCAGGGAATCAAACACCAACTCACTCAGAAAGAGAAACACAAGGAGCATAAGCCAATAGCACCATGGAGTGTCTGAAGTTGACATGGAGTTTCTGGGCTAGACCCAGAGTCTAGCAACTGAAGTTTCTGGTCAATTTCTTCTTAATATTTTAGCACCAAAGCAATCTTGGTTTTTGTTTGTTTGTTTGTTTGTTTGTTTTTCAGAGATGGGGCACAATAGGGGTTAGCTTTTCAGGGGGTTGCTAAGTCCTCTGGAATGTATCTATAACAGAAATGTTGGCAAACTGACTTGAGTCATAGTGCTTAACCTGGCAGGGCAACAAAACTATAATTTTTATGCCTAACATATACTTCTTAGATTAAAAAAAACAAAGTTATTAATGTAATGTACAAAATTATGCAATAAATGCTGTGGGAATTTAGAGCAAATTTTAATAGTCTTGAGTTGGGGATCATTAGATTTATTGCTTAAGCTGAACTTTGTTCAATATTTATTCAACTCAAAGTTCTGTTTATCTGATTAAAGTTTACATTTTCAATAAGTCCAATTCAGCTATTATATGAACTACAAGTTATTCCCAGAGTAGTCAAGTATATCTACTTATTTTAATCTGCACTTAACTACAGTATATTTTATCTAAATCCAGGTGCAAATTACATAACACATTGCAAAGGAGTTCACCTTTCACTCTTGGGGATGCCATTTATTAGTATCTTCATTTAGTGCTAAACTGAACACATTGAATGAAAAGGGAAATCTAGCATGACATTTGTACTATGAATTTACATAGACCATATTGTCATCAATGCATCTCTTTCACAATAAATCTGGGGTTAGTCAAGGAGAAGTTAACATCTCATTGGCATCCTCATTGCAGAAGAATTCATGTTTAGAGAGAAAATATCTTAAAGGGACCAGTGAAGGGGAACTTAATAACACCTGTGTTGGGAGAATATCACCTGGACTAACCAGCTTGCCTAGCAACCATCAGTTTCTAACTTAAATGCAATCTTCATATCTGCTTCCTTTTCTCTGTCTTGACTTTAATAGATGAGTTACTATCACCATGCTGTGTTTAATTTCCTATAAAACAAAACAGTTGCTTATTTAATGTGGGTGGGTTTTTGTAATGTCGTTGCAATAATATAATTGGTGTTGGTCCTTTTACAGTGCATAAATGGGGCCTATGGATATACAAGCTCTGTTTGTTATGTAGCACAAATTATCCCATAGGAACAGTCTGCAGCTGTCAGGCAGTCTCTCCTCCCTCAAGTCTACCAACGCAAGGAAAATATAATTAAATTGTTATTATCTGTATGCTAACCTCAATGTTATCAAACTGCCTATGGGTTGGCATGCCTACCCCATTTAAGGTAAATGTGAAACTTATGTTCATGATACATATTTACCTAGACTTTATTTTGTCTTCTAGGCTCTTCAATGGCCAACAAGGAATTATTATTCAAAATTTCAGCACAAGATCCATTCTCACTGTTACCAACGTGACACAGGAGCACTTCGGCAACTATACTTGTGTGGCTGCCAACAAGCTCGGCACAACCAATGCGAGCCTGCCTCTTAACCGTAAGTAACACAGTGCTGCAACAGTGCTCCCAGGGCCTTTCAGCTCCTATACATTGGCATAGATGAAACCTAAGAGTGCAATGTGCATTGTAGAACTCATTCTGATGTGACATATCCCTTACACACAGAAAACCTTTTCCCCAAACAACAGGGATATGTGAGAATTTTGTAATTCCTACAGGAGTCTACATGTGCATAGAAAAATATCTTAGAGCTAAGGTAAAACATACATAAATAACAGGGCTAACAAAAATGTGACTTGTGACTGAGGACAGCTGCTTTAATGGGGTTTTGTTTGTATTTTGGGCTTTTTAAAAACATGTGTTATTTTGAAGCATAAATTATGGCTTCATTTACTCTCTGTTAGTTTTCTTTAGACATTCATCTTTGGATAGCCAGAATTTCACAAGCCATAAATAACATGAAATAGTAAGTAAATAATGTCAGAAAAAAATATTTTATCCATACAGATAACATTTTAACTCAAACCTGTATTTTGGAATATAGCTTAAGAGCTCACTAAAATAAATATTTCATTGCTAGTGTGTGTTAGTTCCTGAAAACTAGAAATGAATAAGAGCAAACACAAGGACCTGTTAAAGGGCGAGAACCTGATACTGTTTTCCTCTGCAATTAATTTTAGTGTGTTTTGGAAGCCAAGTAAGCAAAAAATGGTTGCAATCATAAAATATTTTTAATTTTCAAAGTGTGTGTTTCTCAAAATGCTCAAACTAGAGCACACTGCTCAATCCCACAAAATTATCTGAATTACCCTTTTATTTATATTTAATACTTTACAGTAACCTGACGTGTATATTTATATCAGCATCCTGTGATAGTAAGCTATCCCTGAAAAATACACATGCTGTGTAGTTCATCACAGAAATGATCTTTTCCATTTTGTAGAAACAGGGATTGAATATATGATGTTCCTACTATGGAAAATATATGATTGTAAGTTTCATGATTTATGAGCTTTCAGTTGCCCTGATTTAAAACTTTTTTAAAACAGTTTTATTATTTTAGCTTAATATTTCTTAATATTAAATTTTGAAAGACATTGTTTGCCATGTAATAACTAGAATATAATATACTTGCTCTAGTGCCTTCCTTGAAAATGATTTATTTAGTATAATTATGAATAAGGTAAACCATTGAAAATGTTATAAGCAGTGTGAATTCCAATTTAATATAAATATTGATACTTCTTTGGTATATTATTAATATTTTATATGGTTTAAATATTCAAAAACCTAAAAGAATAAATGAGTTTAAAAGGCAAACTAAAGAAAAAAATTTAAGGCTTTATAACATATTAACTTTTTGCTATTTAAATTTCTAAATCACATTCTGGCTTTTCAAAACTGGAGTATTAATGAATGTGACAAATTAAGAACAAATATCACTTATTTAAATGTCTGTTTTATTCTGACAACCTTAACCTTATCATCTGAAAATAATGTGCTGCCAAAAGGATTCTAAATGTGGAATATTTAGGATGGACTCTCATAATCTCTACCACTGATTTTCCATCTACTGAGATGCAGTAAATGCCAGTAAACTTCTTTTAAATTTGTTAATAAGTCAAAACGTGCAAATCTTGTATGCAATTACAAACATAGCCCTGGTATTTGATGAAATTCCTATATATGTAGAACATATGTCACCTCTGAAGCACTCATTGCACTAAGCATTTCTATTTGTACTATAATAATTATTATATTTATTTTTTGTGGTGCTGGGATCAAACCCAGGGCTTCACATACACCATGCAGGTATTCTATCACTGTGCTATATCCCTATACCCATTATTATTTTTGTATAGTTTTAATCTTTCTGCCAAACCATGAGTTCTTTGAGAAGGATCAATGTCTGGTAAACAATTTTATCTCCCCTACCAACAAGCACAGTGCCTGCTATTTAATAGGTGATTAGTAAATATTTAGTGAATAAATGAATTAAACACTAAGTAGTTGAATTAATAGATTAATGAGTAAATGAAGGAGTAAACTGTGTTTCAGCTGCAGAATGTGTACTTGCAATCTCCAGAGATACAAGGCAATATCACTGTAATTACAAATAACACTTGTTAGCTTACTCTGGGCCAGACTCTTTTCTAATTTCTTTATGTGGATTTGTTTAATTCTCATATAATTTAAAGGTAGATTCTACAATTCCCCTTTACAGATAAGGAAACTCACAGAGAAAATATAAATATGGCCAAAGGTCAAGAGGTTGGTAAGTGACAAAGTGAAAACTTGAACTCTGATAGTCTGGCTGCAGAGTCCAGGCTTTTAACTAATACACTTCACTCTTTATGAACATAAAACCATCAAGAAAACCAGAGATAATTTGTATCATTTGCAACAAAAGGTAAATCTCTATGTATAACATAATTGTTCTTTCTGTAGGTTTTATCAACTTTAATAATTAGGGTGTTATTTAATGTATGAAAATTTATTCTTAAAATAAAGGTCCATATCAGCCGGGCGCGGTGGCGCACGCCTGTAATCCCAGCACTTTGGGAGGCTGAGGCAGGAGGATCATGAGTTCAAAGCCAGCCTCAGCAATGGCAAGGCACTTAGCAACTCAGTGAGACCCTGTCTTTAAATAAAATACAAAAAAAGGGCTGTGGATGTGACCCAGTGGTCGAGTGCCCCTGAGTTCAATCCCCGGTACCACACAAAAAAAAAAAAAAAGGTCCATATCTCCCTCCATAAGAAATCCTCTCACATCTTCAAAGTCTCTGAAGGAGAAAGGTGCTCAACTTTTAGAAAAATGATCCAAGACTAGAAACAAGTCCTAAACTGATCCAGTGTTGACCTGTGACCTTCTAAACAATCTCTTTCAGTTGTTACAGGTCAGCACTTTCTATAGGTTATGGGGTGTGTAATGCTAACTTGCCCAGATCCTTGCTCAGGAGAAAGGAGGTAGATACCAAGGGACCCTCCATCCGTAGAGATGGTGTTATTTGGCACATGTTTTGAATAAGAAAATTTTTGTGTTTTTGTGACTTGTATTCTTAAATAGTTAATAAGTCAAAGCCAGGGTGACTGGAAGTATGAGCTAACTGCTATAATGCTGATTAGTAGCAAGCACTCAAACTCCAAAAAGAATTAGCCACTAGGAATCAGCTATTCATTCATACTACTTAGGACAAACTCTGAGACTATTATAAAACTATTAATAATCTATTTCTGGCCTGTAATAACTCACATTTTCTAGATCACCAAAAGACAAATGCCAAGCTACAGGTCATAACTAAGATGATCACAAAGAAAGAACAACACTTTAGAATGTGTAAATGGGGGTATGTGTGCATTTCACATAGTGGGAGTCAAGCAGGTCTTGGTTGATCACATGCATCAAACATCAGTTGTGTAAATTCTGAATCCTCAGTTAACTCATTTGAAAAGTGAGGGTGATAATAACACCCCCCTTGCAAGATAGCAACTAATTGGGATGTTTCATTCAATGCACTTAGCATTCAGCCCAGGACAAACAAAGTCATTCAATAATTGTAAACCATTGTTACTTGAAGTAATGTATCAGATATAGCTTCTAATTTAATCCCATTCTTTGCTTAGTGCATTAATCAGACTTTGTGGCAGTAAATCAAGATGAAATATAATACCTGCAGTATATCAATTTGGATAGAAAATTCAAAGAGTAAAGGCAGAATCGACACAACAATTCTATTTTGAGGTCCAGATAATTCATTAACTAGCAATGTGACAAAATATATATATTGACTGCCTATAATGTACACAACACTGTGCTAGATATTGGCCTGGAACCCCAATCTCAAGGGTTTCTCAGACAGCTGAGAGGAAGGGAGTAAGAAAACAGGCAACTCTAATGCGACATAGACAATGGTACTATGCTGGGGCAGGGAGGAGGCTCTAAATCCAGTCTCGAGGATGATGAATGGACTCTCATCCAGAGTATCTAATATCGATATTTTAATTATAACAAAGCTACCACTTGAAGTACCATCTTAGCCATTGTTGTCTCATTTTTCAGAAACAGAACTTTCAATGACTCAAGGAAAACTATAGAGGAGATGCCACATGAGCTAAAGAAATGACTGGGTTGATCCTGGGTATGAGGATTGTATGAAAGAGGGAGGGGATGAGTAGTATGGAACAGTTCATGTAAAGACATGTTGGGGTGAAACAATATGATATAGTTGAAGACACAATGGGATTTTCATATGGCTAGAGAACAGGGAGAAAGAAAGTACTGTGATATGAGGCTAGACAAGTTGGCAGGGATTAGGACAAGAAGGGTTGGACTTTATTTTGGATTTGGAGAGTCACTGAAAATGAATAGATTTGGTTTATGAAAGACTTTCTTAGGCAATCTAGATGACAAACCCAGATACTAAACTTTGAATAATAAAAACAAAAGAAACTAAATGCACAGAAAGAAGAGCAGATGTGAGAGAGTTGAGAGAGAATTAGGAGATATGAATTGATAACCAAATCTGAGAGAACAGAAAGGGAGTGGCAGGAAGCTAGATAATTCCTAATTTTTAGTTGGGGTGACATTAATCCAAATAAGAACATAAAAGAAGGATTCAGGCTTTTGGCTTTTGGAAGGAAGTAGAGATTGAAATAAGAGGATAAGTTCAATTTTAGACATGTCCAGTTTAAGGCAATTCCCAGTAGATAGCTAAATATAAAGTTCAGAATGGAGATGTAGATTTAGAAGTCATCAGAATGGAGGTGGTAATTTGAACCATGAGAGTAAATCATATTTCTCATAAAAACATGGACATGAAAAGGTGACAAAGGACAGAAATCCAAAAAAGATCAGCATGGAAGAGTGGATAGAGGAAGAGGAGCATCCTGGAGAAGGATGCAGATTCAGTGTGATTGGAGATGTCCATGGAGGTTCAGTGCTGTGGAAGCCATGGGTGGGAACTATTTCAGGAAGGATGGAGGGGCAGCAGTGTCCTCCGCTGCATCAGACCAGAGAAAGTCTGAAAGTCAACCACTGTCTAACAATTGGGCAGTTATTGATGATCTGTGCCAGAGGATCTCTGTGGAAAACTGGGAATAGAAGATTTCTATGAATTAAAGCTGAATATGTGGATGAAGCAACAAAGAGCTGGGAAATAAACCACTCTAGGAAGGAGATGAGACTGATGCTGTGCTTAGATGCCCTGCAGCTGGTCTTCTCGGGCTTCTTTGCACATTAGCAGGTCCAGTGGCTGGGTGTAAATCATGAACCTGACCTGCAGAGGCACAGCACTTGGACTTCAGTTAACTAAGTTTGTTCTGCCTGCTGGTTTTCCACAAGCCTTCCTTATCTGCATCTTGTTTGCCTCTTCTCACATCTTTCTTAGGACCTGAAGAAATAATCAAGACCTGTGATTTAACACAAAGTCATCTTAACACCCTTTATCTTTAGGCTTTAGGATGTAATTGTAAAAGGGACTACAATATTTTTTTTAAAGTAGAAATTGTAGTGATTTCATCAGTGGGACTACTTTAAATTACTTCAGCTAGAGTATACTTTGTCAACTAAGGTAGAAGCAAAAAAGGTGGAAAAATATAATAAAGCACTTTGGTGGAGATTTCTCATCATCTAGATCATCTGTCTAAAAAAATTATGAAGCATTTCTGCATTTTAAAAAAGTGAAAAATTAGAAGTGCAATGAGAAAGACAGACTATTCTGCAGATCAGTGTAGATCAGCCCTCAGGGCGAGGGGAAAAAAAAAAAAAAAAAGCTTTAACAAAATTCATAATGTATGACAATGTGCCAACTATACAAAATTCCTTATTAAGTAAAAAGTTTGGGACTTAGAGTTATTTATTTTATTGTTATTTTTCACCTGTGAGTTTTGCTTCTTGAATATGAACAACAGAATAGACGATTCTTCAATGTCTATTTCTTTAAGAATATGAACTAAATGGTCCCATCCTGCCATCTATGGGTCCGATTCATCAAATATACACCATCATTTAAGAAGGAATTCAGTACCAAAAAACATAAAGTTATTTCTATAAGTAAATCACATTGTATACGCTTTCTTTCTTACTTTCACGAAAGAACAAATATTTACATCAGAACACTTATCCTTTAACTCATCATCTGAAGGGAAATATGTAAGAAGAATTAATTAATAAGGAAGAGAGTTATATAAACAAAGCGCTTAAAAACTCATACACATCTTTGGCTTAATATAAACCCGAGATCTGATCCATGAAAATATCTGGAGCAAATCTAGACTTAATATTAATGAAGAGTCTGCTTACAGCCCCCAAATAGATAAAATGATAGTATTGTTACAATGTGTGCATACCAAAATCCCCTTTAAGTTGTCCCCAAAAGTATGCTTTCAAATCCTTTTCTGGATTATATGTCCTAAGGATACAACAGGGGCTTTCTGCCTTTGAGTATATGTGCATTTATCCAAAGTAACAAAGCATTTGTCACAGAATAATACATATAAAACACTACACATAAAACCTTCAAAGAACTCACCCAAACCTTGTCTTTTATCTGCCTTAGTTATGCTATGGATAAAATAATGAAATTCTAACTTCCAATGTTTTATAGAGTCAGTACTAAATTCTCTAGAAAATCTCTTCTCATATTAGAGAATATTTCTTCTCTGCCTATTTAATTTGATGGACACCTCCTCTTTTGAAAAGAAAAAAAAAAAAGTAAGTCAGTAGCTTATATCTAAAAGGGAAATGGAAGAGGCAACCTGAGAATATAAGAATGGGTAATGTGACAGCTTTTGCCTGTTCAGATTCAACTGATGCAAGTAAACAGTATTTGTTGGCTGATTTGTTGAATCTGGAATCAACTGTGCCTTTTGCAAGTAATATTTCAGCACTCTGCTTGCTTGAAATGTCCCCAGATGTTGGAAAGCTACTGTCTAGGCTCTCTTGCTTTTGCCTATTATAATGAACCCTGATTCTATGTGAAAGGTGATACCACAAATTTAAATGATTCATATTTTAAATCAAATCTGATCTCCCCTCATGAAACTTAAAATTAAAAAAATAGAGGTTTTCATTCTGGTCAAAAAAGGCAGTAATAAATTTAGACTTGGTGATTATTGAAGACAGAGTGTGGAAAGAGTCAACTTTCTTAACCCTCACAGGTTTGAGTTGTTAATAGGCAGCTTCCTTTGATGTTCTCATAATAAATGCTCAACAGAAATTATTTGCAGTGGTAGGCAAATTCTGATATATCTCTGCAGGCCTATCAAATGACACACCATCAAACAGAACACACACACAGACATAATCATTACTCAAATAATGGATGTATATAAGTTTGCTGAAATGGAGTTTAAGTGAAAGAGGATTTCCCTCTCCCCTGGAACCTGTGTGTGTTTTTTTTTGTTTTGTTTTGTATGTTTTTTGTTTTTGGTACTGAGGATTAAACCCATGGGTGCTTAACCACTGAGCCATATCCTCAGCCCTGTTTTATGTTTTATTTAGAGACAGGGTCTCACTGAGTTGCTAAGTGCCTCACTAAGTTGCTGAGGCTGGCTTTGGACTCATAAGACTCATAATCCTCCTGCCTCAGCCTGCCAAACTGCTAGGAGTACAGGTGTACACCACGGAGCCTGGCCTGTGTGTGTTTTCAGGAAGATAGGTGCAAAATGGTAATTCTGTACCATACAAGAAAGTTGATTCCTCACAGGTTGAAGAAGTCACAATGAGGTTCTCCAGGTCACCAAATAGCCATGAGTGAAAACCTAATACAGATGCAATCAAGATGCAATCAACATTTTAGTTGCACATGTCAACTGACAGAGATTTGTAGCTAGATGGTGACTCAGATATTACTAGTTGATTTTATTTGAGCTTTTAAGAAAGCAATGAAATCCTGTCTTCTCCCAAATGCAAACCCCTACTGTCCAGTCATATGTCACTTAACAATGGGGATGTATTCTAAGAAAAGTATCATTAGGCCATTCCATCATTATTCCAACAACATAGAATGTACTTACACAAACTGAGATGGTGTAGCCTACTACACACTCCTTCTCTCTCTCTCTTGTTCTCTCTCTCTCTCTCTCTCTCTCTCTCTCTCTCATGGCATAGCTTATTGCTTTGGGGACATGATAAACAAAACAATGAGATTAAATCAAGTGCAAGAGAAAACGAATGATATGATCAAGAGACACAGTCACCTGAGATGTAAGAGATACTTCCAAGGTAACACTATACACTATTTTGCAGCCACTAGTTTTTTGTAAATAGAAGGAGTGTATTGTATTCTAAAATAATGATAAAATGTATAGTAGAGCACATAAGCCAATAGCATAGTCATTTATGAACATTATCAGGTATTATGTAATGTACATAATTCTATGTGCCACACTTTTACACTCTTGGTGCAGTAGGTTTATTTACAGCATCATGACCACAACCATGTGAGTGATGCGCTGTGCTATGGTGTCATAATAGCTACTGTTTCAATAAGCTGTAGGAATTTTTCAACTCCATTATAATCTTATGAGACCAGCATCTTCTCTGCAGTCCATCACTGACTGGAAGGGCATTATGCTGTGCATGACTGTATAACAAAGAGAATTGGAGATAGATCGGTGTTCTTAGAGGTAACCCTGGTAAATCTTTTTCCTCCCTATCACACTGCACAGTGACATTGAGGCCTATCAAAGTGTCATCAAATTTCAGAGAACTAGACTGGAAAACTTGTGGG
The DNA here is from genome assembly GCA_025594165.1 of Tamias sibiricus. Classification (NCBI taxonomy): domain Eukaryota; kingdom Metazoa; phylum Chordata; class Mammalia; order Rodentia; family Sciuridae; genus Tamias; species Tamias sibiricus. The sequence continues at coordinate 63,807,333 of CM046658.1, read as the reverse complement.
CTAGAGCAGTTCTTTTACTTCATAGGTGAGGAAACTGAAGCCCAAAAGAGGTGAGTCAGAGTCCAACATCAAACCCCATAACTAGAGCTAGAACAGTTTTCCTCCCCTTGTTCCAACACTTCCTACTATATAGGTGAAACATATACATAGCTTTGCGTCGAGCAAAGCCTAGTTTAAGCCATAATCTCACCTGAGGGATTTTGAATAGTTATCTCAATCGCAATCCTTGAGCCTTAGTCACCTCTTTTATAAAATAGAGAAGCATACTTTGTTTTTAGGGGTTACTATGAAGATGAAATGAGATAGGACATACTAAATGGCCAGTATGGGGCCTAGTCCAAAACAAGTCCCCATTAAAGGTTAGTTTTCTTTCCTTCTGATAATATATACAATGTAAATGTTGAAGAATAACCACAAGCAGGCTTAGTTCCACATAACCAGAATAACTTTATAACCTTATTTTACTATATATCCAAATTAACAGCATTTATTCTTTGATTCATTTCTTTATCTACCTTTATATATGATTATGAAACTGTCCTTTTTATTAGAATTACTAATTAAATCAGCCATGCACATAAGCATTCATTTGTAATGAGTGAAAAAAAAATGTGCAGGTTGATAGAGAAGGTTGTAAAAGATTAATTACTCTGCTGTTGTGTTTCTCTCAGGTTAAGAGGCAATTTGACAGCTGCATCTTCAAGCTTCTGGTGTTACATGAACGTCCCCATAGCTGAAGGGTCAGTAAATACCAAAGGGAGAAGGGAACTTTGGTATTTACTGTTGTTGATCAGCCTTGGAATGCTACAAGCTTATGGGAATTAGGTACCAAAAATATATAGGAAGATCAAATTTAGCCATAATATTTTACCAAGAGCCCTAGCCTTGGAGTCTGACCTTAAATTGAAAGGTCCTCAGCACTTTAATCTCTGGCCTGAGTTTACTTATCTATGAAATGAGAAGACTAGAATAACTAAACTCTAAGTTCTCTTTCAGCTATACTGCCTTAAGATCCTAAAAAATCTATATATGTTAAGAAAGAAAAATAATAGTGAATATATATGTACATATATGCATGCATATATTACTTAAAAAGTTATACTTACTCAAAAAAACTAAAAATGCTGCCAATATATTCCCTTATGTACATTTTTGTCATTGAACTCAATATTATTTTTTATTGACAGAAAAAAATGTATTTTAATATATTTGGCTTTGCAGTGAGTTTCCATAAAGTTTAGTTCAAAAGCACTGCTTGCCTAATCATTTTGTCATCTCTACAAATAATTTTTCTCTCCAGGGAAATTTCCTTTATGTTCTCAGTTTCAATTCTGTTGGTCAGCAACCTATGAAAAGGCACTAGAATTGACCTTCTTGCTTGCTATTTTATTCCTCACAGCCCTAACCCTATAACAAATTAGGTCAAATATAACCTTGTGTATATGACACTGTGGCTATTAGGGCTTTATAAAAATGAAAACATGCCAACATTATCAGCCTACAGAAAATGTGTTAGCAGACACTTCCTTCAATAATACCGTTCCCAGTCTTGTCTCTGGGAGAGCCTGTGAGGATGTCCTCTTAGAGATTCCCTTCCTATTATTTCTGAGAAGTCTCTTTATATATGTACTGTTTTCCTTATAGCTGTGAGGAGATCTGAAACATGCTCTAGTGACTAAAGCACATAAGAAGGTGGTGAAGTCTAAGCTACCCCCTACCCCTTTGGTACTTGGATTTCTTTCTCTGAAAAATGAAAATGTGGCCCTTAATAAAAGAGCCAGGGATGTGCATGGGAAAAATCATTATTACAAAATGCTGGGTATCATTATTAAACTTTCCATTTCTCCTTAGTAAGTATAAATCATAATTAATAGAGTGTCCCACCAAAAGAAAAAGTAAAGTGAAGTTGGTTGGCACTTTCTTTTTTCTTTTTTACCATTTTGATGTTCCAGATAAAGGCAGAAGAAGAAGGGGAATTAACTGTGAAAGCAATGATATTTCAGTGGGCCACACTTTCTCTAAAGCACTGTAAATTCAGTTTTAGTATCCATAAAACTGCTGGGGAAGGGACTAAAAATGGCATGTCCTCATTGAATGTGTCTATTCAGCATGGGATGGATTTCCTTATAAATGTAATTCAATTGGGATCCCTCTATAGAGACACAAATTAGCTATCTGCCCAGTATATACTTAAATAAGATTAGAATAAATCAAGCAAGACTTGCTGTGTGGAAATGTTATTTCACCTATGCTGTAGCCAGACATTTATAGGAGGTTGGATTTTTCCCAATTTTACTTTTTTTTCTTTTTCTTTTCCCCAGCCAACTTTGCCTTTCAGCAGTTATAAGGCAAAAAGGCAATTTGAGTTGCTTAGCTCGAAAATGTGATTTTAGATAGCTGCGCACTCTTCAGTTCCTTCTTTGATTTTTGAAAATCAATCCAATTAGTGCACATGTGGAGCTGCCTAATTAGTGAGGCAGATCATAATTCTTGTCAAAGAACCATTCGGGTCACTACTGAGTCCACTTAGAGGGAATCACAAGTTTTCTGAAATACTTCATAAGACAAGATGTAACAGCTTATTTCCCTAAAACTGACAGAATACTAGTATATGCTCTAAGAAATAGTGGATATTACTATAGGTAAATTAGTATTTTCTCAAAAAAAAAATCATCACTCCTTGGGAGGGCGATGGTTTGGAATATAATGGTATGCTTTCAAAAATGTAGCAAAGTGCTGTTTTCAACCTGAGCAATATTAATTGAGCAAACACATTTTTAGAAAGAGTTACATAACCAGTAGATGCATAATAACTCCACAGGCTTGCAAGGTAAGTTGAAAGGGTTTATTTCCCTCAAGCTAGCATCTTGCCTGTTGGAGATCATATTTGACATCGTTTCTTACACCCATTTTGCTTCACATTGCGGAAACACCTGTATTTCTCCATCATTTCTCCTGCCAACCTCACCTGAGAGAATGGGCCTCATATACCACAATAATTTTAGACTGCCACATGGCACCATCATGATTATTTCTCATCTATTTTTTGTTTTCCTTTTTCCTTTATTTAATTTTTTCCCTTTTATTCTTGTTATCATTATAAAATTTTAAAAGGTTAGGCACATTCCTGATTGATATATTATTAGTGATTGCCTCGCATTCACTGTTTTTTCATTATTTTTGTTTTCTGTATCAGCTCTTCTTGTTTGCCTTTCTCTCATGTCTCCACATCTCCAGGACTTAATCATCACCAAAAGAGATAGATGCTTCTCTAACCAGGAGTATAGATTTGTGACAGAACCCAACCACCTCTGAATAGGCAAGCTCAAAATTGCTTTTGAAAGCTTCATCACTGAAAATGTAATCAAACTTAGCTTACCCAAAATTGATTTAAGTTGCAGCCTAAGGGCCAACCTTTGACCAGGGCAGCATTCACATTTGCCATCGATTCTCTCTGCAATTGAATTACTCAGGCAATTCTGTGCATTTTCAGCTTTAGCCCTGGAGTGCAAACGGCCAATTTGGGAAGCAACTTGGTTTTGCTTGAAATTTGCAGGAAGATTTTCTCATACCGTCCTGGGGAAAAGCAGGCTTACTTTTCAAAAATATTCTTAGTCACAGAATTGGTTGCCCAAAGGATATTTGGTTTGCTTGTTCTTATGTTTGTTTTGATTTGAGAAAACTTTGCTTCCCCCAAAGAATGTCTTCTGACTTTGAAAAAATGAGTTCTAATCTTTCAATATGGATTCTAAAATTTAGAAGAAATTAAATTTAATAGGAAAAAATATGGCAACATAATGTGCTGTTATTAAGTAGAGGGAAAGTTCACAAAGAGACTGCATTCAGTAGTTCTAAAAGCAAAAGTTAAAAATTTAATGAGATAGAAGCAAAATAATCTTCTGTGGGTCTCTATAGAATTGTATTCTGTGACAACACCTCCCTCCTTTCATCTCTAAAATATGTAAGAAACATTACAAATCCTCTTCTGGGGCACAACAGGTCTCTATTATGCATTTCCATTTCTTCATGTTTTTTCCTCTTATGCTATATACCAGTTGCACATCTTCTCCACTTCTAACAAAACTTCCTTCACTTTCTCATACACAATACCATCTCTATGTATTTATTTTACATATTATAAAGTAGATTATAAAATAGATTCAACTTTATACCTTGCAAACACTTCTCCATATTTAAATTCAGACTTACTAAGTAATATTTTAATGGCTTCACTGTTATATATTCAGTGATGCATTAATAAATATTTAACTGAAATAAAGAATGTGTGCAACAAAATTCAAAAATAATAACATAACATTCAATTCTCTTCATTGTAAATCTTAGATAGCTGATTACTTCTCACAGGTGCTTTTCACTGATTTTTGACAATCTGTAACCAAACTATGGTTGCAGTTCAACTGTGATATGACATATGGAGTTGTGTTTTAACTATGAGCATCATTGTAACATAAATATAGGTTGGTATTTTTATTTATGATAAAAATTAAGATGAAAATAACACATGCAGCCTCTTTGTGGAATAAGAGAATAATTTGAAATATTGCAAGAAAATTCCCTCAAGTTTTGTGTTATTTGCAGTATAAAAGACTTGACACACTTTTATGTTTAATTTCCATTAACACTTTTGTCCCTACTTTTATAAGTCAAGACTATCAATAAAATGATAAATCAACCCTTGTGTGGAACATTTGCTAATTTTTATGGTATAAATGTGTCTATTATTGGTGATTTCAGGCTACCAAAGTGATGTTACTGAATGAAGAGTTGGGAGGAAATATGCTATATCACATCATTATACAACATTTCTATAATACAGATATGATAGATGTAAATAATCTGAAGATCATAAAATGTAATTTTGAAGTTGTAAGGTTTGAGGAGTTATGAAACTTATTAATATAAGGTTATTAATGCAATTTATTATATAAGGTTATATAATTTAATAGTGGCCATAAAGAATTCATGAAGAATTCACAAAATTCATGAAGAATTCACAGAGTCCCTAAAAATTTAACTACTGTTCTCATGAACTGGTACCAGTTAGGTTCAATATGCTATTATCTAATTCAGTGGCTATAAAGGAAAACATGATTCCACCACATATAAACTGTTTGACCTTAGACAAATTACATAATCATTCTTATCTTCAATTTGCTGAACTGTAAATTGGAATTAATAATAAATAATGCACATGGAGTTGGAAGAATTAAATAAGTGTAAAGTATTTGACACATGGTAAAAGTTTATATAGTAGGAGCCTTTCTTTTCCCTCATATAACTTCAGTCCTCCTCACTATATATACATAATTCCCTTAATTTTACTTGGAGGTAAGGAAGATGTATTTAAGCATCTCTTAATCCATATATGGTCCCTGATACAATTGAGATTTGTATGTCTCCGTGTTAAATATATGCATACATAAGTATTTTCACAAGTATGCTATATTTCTTTAAATTTGTTGCAACACAAAGTATTTCCCTCTTACGTAATTGACAATGCCTTTCCTACTCCATACTAGGTTTTAAGCAACATTATTTCTTTAGACTTAAACTATCAGACCTCAGGGGATGCTTATATTGTAGCGTTTTAATCCAATGAAGCCAGAGGGAAAAATATATCATCTAGTCATAAAAAACTTCTAAAGCCTCATATTAACATCACAATAGGATCGAAATCCATTGTTTTCTCTCCTCTAACCTGGCCAGAGACAGGGGAGAAGGAATACATATTTAAACTGCTTTGAAAGAAATGGAATCAGTTCTTTCATACCATCTACTTTCCTCAAAAATATTTGAACACTTTAAAGGAAATAAACCATAGTTTGTAACCCACATACTTTGGTATAGAAAGATTAACCATTATTTCAAAATTTTAAAACTTCGGTACTTTTCCTTTTTTTTTTTTTTCATCATTCAAAGTGTTGACCTGAATGTCTAGTCCCATGCTGTCCTGGGAATACAAAGATAAACTAAGATACCTTGACTTTGAAACTTTTGGAGACTGATAATTTTATTTTGGGTTTACTTTTTTTTGCTAATTTAATTTTTTAATGGATAAATAGAAAACAAAAAAATATAGAGATATTGATAAGGTATCATGATATTTTGGTAATGTTTAAATGAGATTAAACATATCTGTCTCCTCAAACATTTATCATTTTTTAATGGTAAAATAATTAAAGTTTCTTTCTACTAGCTTTTTTGAAATACAGACTACATTATCACTTACAACAGCGCACCAGAACTTCTTACTCCTAACTATAACTTAGTACATGTTGATCAAATTTTCCAAACCTCTCTCCCCTGATCTCCATACCCTCTGGTTACTAACATTCTACTCTGGTCTTTTATTTAGAAAATAAACCTTTTAAAATTCCATTTGTATGTGAGATCGTGCAGTACTTGAAATTCCGTGCCTGGCTTATTTCACTCAACATGATGATCTCCAGTTCCATTCATGTTAGGCAAATGACAGAAGTTCATTCTTTTTTTATAGTTAACTAGTATTCCATTGTGCATATCTACCATATTTTCTTTATCCATTTTTAGTTTTCAGACACTTAAGTTGTTTCCATTTCTTTGCTATTGTAAATAGTGCTGCAATAAGTATGGGAGTAAAGATGTCTCTTTAAAATTCTAAATTCAAGTCTTGCATATACACACACACATGCACAGTAGTGAGATTGCTGGATCAAATATTATCAGCCAAAATTATATTTTAATATATGATTGATAGCTTTTAAAATGTGGGTGACTGTATATAACATGAAATAGAACTACTGAAATATTGTAATACTTTGGTTCTTAGGATGTCTTAATGTTCATGAGGAACAGCCCGTTTCTTAGATGAGTCTATTTGAGTTTCTTCCTCAATTCCTCTACCACTTTTGGCACTGCTCACATTCATGTAATTATTCATCAGTGCCTTATATGTTTCTAGAAAATCATATATATTTGCGCCAAACTGTATTTTAAGGAAGCGCAATTATTTCACTCTGTTGATCTATTATGTTGATCAAATAATATGATAATTAAGCACTGAACTGCTTAATGAGATGTCTAACCTTTCACTAATACATGCTTCCCTAACTTTTTCTTAGTGCACTATTAAGTCTGTCCACTGATTTATACTGTAATTGTATAGGCCAACCTCTTTTTCTTTCAAATTATGCAGGGTGTTGCAACAAACTCTCCAAAAACACAAAGGAGCCAAATTCTTTGTCTCTGAGTATATAATACAATTAAATCCTTTTGCCACTGAATCGATCCATAGAGAACTTTAATATATGGATTTATAACACCTTACCTTCTAATTAGAGAATTTCCTGGTTAATAATGACATTGATATAGCTGAATAATGCATATAATTTATGTGAATATACTTTGTATACAACCAGAGATATGTAAAAATGTGCTCTACAAGTATAATATGAATTCTGCTGTCATTTCTAACAACTTAGAATAAAAAATAAATAATTTTTATGTGTCCTGGAAAACAGCCTCATAAAAATAGTTTTTCATTTATTCATAGTTTATTCTATCCAATGAATTATCTGGTATGGTATGTACTGTGACAAGTATAAGGAAGAGTTAAGTTCTGGACAGGAGAACTTACCTTTGCTTATTTGTTATGTCTTTTTGTTTTGCTTTGCTTTTGTCTCTAATAGCTTCTATCACTTCCAGCTTGGTATCTGGAAATTTGTATGTGACAGGAGCAAGGTGAGAGAGCTGAGATGTTTAGCAAAAATTTATCCCCTCTGTTAATAAATAAACACAATATAGATCCTTGTGTATACACACTCCACTAGCTCATGGGTGTGGGAAAGAGAGAAGTAGTGCAGTATTTACAGGGTATGGCTGTTGCAAGATCAATAGAGAATGAGGAAATGCTGGGTGGACTGCAGTGCTATATCTAGATGCAGATAATCATGACTTCAGAAATTCAGCGAGAGAATGTGTATTGGTACTAGAAAATAACAGCTCTAAGCAAGCATTCTGTTGATGGTGGTTCAGAATTATTATCTTCAAATGTAAAAACAATATTATTATCCTTTGTGAGTTAGCAATAGTTGAATTCAACATGAGATAGGCCTAGCCTTAACAGTTTTAAAAAATATTGTGCTATATCAGTATTGTTACTGTTGTTCATAAAGGAGAGCGCAACAAAGTGACAAACATAGACAGAGGATGACTTCAGACCAGAAATGGAACTGATTATCCCAGAGGCGGATAACAGAAAAGATCTGGAACCTAATGTGATGTTTGGAACTGACTCTGTGTGTGTGTGTGTGTGTGTGTGTGTGTGTGTGTGTTTGATTAAAAATCACCTGATAATTGATTTCAGTTTTTCTTGACCACCATTATATGTATGGCTTATAACCTATGCCTTCTGAAAGACCAGCAGATACACAGTAAGTCCAAGTACTTGCTTATGCTCTCATTACATAAGGATTTAGATCTTCCTCCAACAATGCTGATAGCTTTTAGAAGGTTGCAGCCATACAACAGATTTCTGCATAGGTAATTCTGTAAAGTTATGCAATTCTAACATTTGTCTTATTTTAAATGACTGTTGAAATTTAATGTCTAAATCATTAAGAAATAAAGGCAATTATTTTATCTACATTCTACTTTACCATTAAAATTCTATTTAAGCAAAGTATTTAGAGACCTTTCTCCCACCAGAAGAGCGAGAATATTCTAAGAACTTACTCTTATTTATTAATATTAAATTTCTGTGGAACCTGGAAAGAACTAACAAAAAAGTTTAAGGTTTTCTAAATCTCTTCTTTAGATAATTTTTCTAAAGCATCTCTGTTTGTTAGGATTAGGAACAGTAGCAAGTGACAAAACTCAACATAACAATGACAAGCAAGATAAAACTATCTCTCATATTCAGAAGCCTAGAATAGACAGTTCAGGGCTAGAAAAATATCACTGCATCAAGGATGAACTTCCTTCTGTGATTTTGTTCCACTTTGGAGTATCCATTCCTAAGGACACATCATGGTCCAGGATGGCCATTTCAATTCAAAGCATCATATCTATACTTCATGCTGTAGGGAGAAGAAAAGGTCTCCATGTCTGCTTTTATGAATACATCTCAAAATTTGTACATGCCACTCACACTCATACCCCGTTAGTTCTTATTGACCTGGCCACTTAGCTGTCTGCATGACAGGTTGGGGATCTTGTTCTGTTCTTTGCTAGTATTCTTTGCAAAAAATACGGTTACTTTTTTATATAATTATTAACAGAGAATGAATATGATGAATGTTGAAGGACGGCATTTATTTTTATCACAATCTACTCTTCTGTTACCCAAGTGTCCAGGCATATGCTCTTCCTATGTGTAGAATACACACATTCCCATGAAAGATAGAAAATCATAGTTTTCCATTCAGAGGCTGAATCTAACTAAAGAGCAGCATCTCTAGCTGTTACAGTTTTCTCTGTATCAGCCTGAATGCATCTGGTCTGATGACCTGAGGTTTAAAACAAATGCTTTCTGTCACACACAAGTCAGCACACTATGATGCACTATGATCCAGAAAACTGCAATAGTACTTTTACTCTGGGAAGATGAGAAAAGAAAACTCACAGCATTCACTTAACCATGGCAGCAATCAGATCCTGCTTGTTGGAAGAGTCAGGACTCCCTTTTCCAAAAGTGGAATGATCCTTAAGTAGCTTACTGGGCAGCAATTCACTCTAGGCTCTTGGAAAGAATTCCCAAATCCATTGCCCCTAGTGGCCTTTGTCTTTGTCCTCTTGGAAGATGTTTCTTGGACACTGTGCTTCATGAGAACATCTGACAAAATCATCAACGGATGAACAGCTTGTGTAGCCAACTTCATACTGGTGCATAATCGGGACACAGAACTCTCTGTAAGGGTGAACAACTAAAATCCTAGGCCCAGCTTGTGGTTTCTTTGACAAAAGGATTTGCTCAAAAAGTGAGTAGGTTTCCCACATACCTAATTTTGTTGTTAGAAATCATAGGGAATTTTTTTCCTTTGGTGGAAAAGTTTTTAATTCCAGTAACTCCAGTCTTTCACTTACCACCCACTTTGTTCCTTCTCAATCAAGTGACAGCTACATTGAGAAGATCTAATGATGAGCATGAATGGAAGGTCAATAGAGTAGTACCTGCTATCTGCAAAAGACACATTATTTATTTATTTATTTATTTATTTATTTTTTATTCAAAGTTGTATTTATAATAGTAGTATGCATTATAATTCATAATAAACATATAGAGCATCTTTTTACAAAACACTGTTTGTATACAATGTATATTCATACCATTCAAATCTTCAATCATGCATTTATTTAGGATAATGACATCCATCTTATTCAACCACCTTTTCTTTTTTCCCCTCCCTCCCCTTTGACCTTTCTAGCATAAAAGATACATTCTTAGACCCTCCAATGGATGCCTGAAACTATACACTGAACCCCACTATGTACCATGTTTTTCCTATATGCCCTCTATCATTGCCACAAAACACAAGTTAATCTATCCTGGTACATGTTACTCCTGGTGCCTCCTTTGCCACATGACTCTTGCACTTTGGGGCCATTATTAAATAAAATAAGAGTTACTTGAACACACATAAGCACTATGCAACTAAGACAGTCAATCTGGTAATTGAGGCAGTTCCTAGGTGACTAACAGATGGTAACATGTACAATGTGGATGCCTGGGACAAAGAATCATTCAGATCCTGGGAAGAATAGAGTAGGAAGATACAAATTTCATCATGCTGCCCAGAATGTGGTCCAATTCAAAACATATGAATTGTTTATTTCTGGACTTTTCCCATTCAGAAGTTCCATTGCAGATCATGGTCACTGCAGGTAACTGAAACCTTGGAAAAGGAAACCATGGATAAGAGGGGGACTACTGTACTCTCCATGGTCTGTGCCCTCAAAGCTCATAGTTCACCATGACAAAGCATTAGTTTCCTTATATATTGAATATGATGGTTTGTAGTTATTTCTTTACAGTTTTAGTTGGGGTCCAAAGCAATTTGGTTTTTCATTGTTGCAGGATATAAATTACCAGTCTTCCCATTAGTTCTCATTACAGGGTACAGGTGAATCTTCCCTTAGCGAAAGGGCATTTTCCCAGCATCTCTAAGAGTACCTAGGTGTATACTAAGTTTGTGAGTCTGAAAGTAGCATAGCTCAGGAAATACATTAGCCTTCTAATTTCTCCTCTTGTTCTCTCATCTTAAAAATCACCACATTGCAGATTTACTCTCAAAAGAATTTTATATTAAATCATGAACAAATCATTGTCTTTCAAAGATGCCCACACTCCATAAAACCTCAAATAAATAAGGATCTGAAAGTATCAAAATCAAACTGACTCAGAAATAATCAAAAGGAATCATACATTTTTAATTCAGTAAGTAATTGTCTTCACCAAATAAGGTATTGTGTGTGCCTAGAACATATGCACATCCTTTCATGTAGAATTAGGTAAGATAAGGCAATTAAGTTACTAAGATTTTCTAAAAGAATTTCCTTAGGTTTAAACAGAGCATAAATTTATTACTACCTCCAACTCACAAAGAAATGTGCTAAATCTTAGAGGAAAAGATATTAAAAAAGCCTTTTTAAGACATGAATGCTGACCTTAAGGAACTACCCATCTATAAACTCCCATAGCCTACCTCATCCCTCACCTTCCTTCTCTCATTTTATATGTAAAGAAATAATTCCCAAAAGAAGAGTTAATAATTCTTCTTTGGCATTGGTATTCACGGTAGAACCTAGAAAAGAACTCAATTCTTCTACCTTTATATTTTGCAACCCTGTTTTAAAAAAGAAAGGTATACAGAAAACGGTATCAATAAGTGTAAAGTGTCTGAGATTTTACCCAATTTATAAGCTAATGGTAACTCACCACAATTTCATGGATGCTGGTGGAAAACACGACTCCTGAGTTCAGAGATATGACTTTATTACACACAGCACAAACAGTAGGCAGAGAGTCAGCATGTTTGTTTTAGTTTCATGAGCCCCAATTCCCACAAGGTAAGATGGATTTCCTAGATGAATGCCTGCACATGCAGTGGTTTCTGTTACAGGAGAACACCAAGATTAGGGAACCCAGTGTTTTACAGCAGCTCCTTGTCTTAGGATATATTATCTCATTCTATAAGACATGGTCTGCATAAGAGTATTTCCTTTATATTTTTTATTCAGTTTTTTGTTGTTTGATTGTTTGGTACCAGAGACTAAACCTAGAGGTGCTTAACCACTACCATATCTCCAGGCTTTTTATGTTTTATTTTGAGACAGGGTCTTGCTGAATTGCTCAGGACCCCACTAAGTTGCTGAGGCTAGCTATGAATCCACATCCTCCTGCCTCAGCCTCCCAAGTCACTGGGATTACAGGCATGCACCACTGTGCCTGGCCAGGGTTTTGTTTTATTTAATCCTTGGTATTTCCCTCAAATTATGTAACAACAAAACATGTAGAAACCTGGGAGTTCCAGGAAGGAGAGTCCTGATGATCTAAAGAGAGGGAGCAATAAAAAGGTAGCTGTAATCCTGGGGTACATCTTAAAATTTATCATCTTTACACATATACTAAGGATCTTGTTAAAATGCAGACTTTGATTCTGTGATTCTGTTTCAGAGTCTGGCTTCTAATTCTCAGGGGTGAATGATACTGTGAGTTCAAGGGACACAGATAACAAGGCTACAGGGAAGTCTGGTTGAGCTTCAGAAGAGCTTATTAGTAAGCACACTGTATTCTAGGTTCTGGACCTCCTATTTCCAAAACCTTGAGAGTCTTTCTAGTCTGCTTTATAGGACTTAGCAGAATATGACAGACTGATGCTTTCTAAAAAAAAAAGTGTGTGTATATATATAAGCATATATATATACACATATATATCATACCATATATATATATATATACATATATATATATATATATATATACCACATGTATTCTGATTAGACTCTAGAATACCAAAGTATTAATTTACAATAAGAGATTATTTGGATTATAGTATATGTATTGGCATGATCAGTTCATCCTCTTCCTAACGTAAAGTTATAAGAGAAGTCACATCAAAGTTTGATTAGTTTTAATTCATTGTTAGAAATCACTGCTTGAGGACAAAAAATATCGAAGTCTGTACAATCAGTTATTCTCTTCAACATAGGCAAATCTACATAGAATACCAAATCACAATCTGAAGGCTTTATGGTGACCATGGATTCAAAAGAAGGGAAGATAAATAAATCAAATATTTAATGGCATTAGTCTAAAATCTATATTGCATCATTAATCTCACAAAAATGGCCATTTTGCTGGGCATGGTGGCACATGCCTGTAATCCCAGAGCTACAGAGGCTGAGGAAGGAAGATTGTGAGTTTAAAGCCAGCCTCAGCAACTTAGAGAAACCCTAAGCTACTTAGTCTCAAAATAAAATATAAAAAGGCTGGGGATGTGGATCAGTGGTTAGATTCTCTGGGTTCAATCCCTTGGACAAAAAAAAAAAAAGGCAATTTTGTCAGTAGCACAAAATATGCGTAACATGCATAACATCTAATAATATCTAATAATTCTGACTCCTTTCTTGGAGTGGTACAATGTCCAATTTTTAATTTCTCCACTTTTCCTCTACAACTTTGCTTGTCTACGTATGTAGATTACAACATTCTCTATCTTTATTTCCTGTTCCTTTACTGTAACATCAAACACACAATGATCCATAGCCATGTTAAACATGCCCACAGTGTTCCTAAACCAGAGGCAGTGTCTGCTGACTTCATATGTAGGAACAGGAGACTCTTCACACTTGAAGATTCTCAAAAAAAAACCTTATCCTTATAAGAATTCAGCCTCTGGAGATTTTCTAACTTGGGTTTCTCCAGAAGCACTTTACCCATCTTCTCAGTAACTAAAAACTGCTTTTAAGATGATATTAGCAAACCAATCTAAATTGTCACCCTTTATCAAGTGCTCACTGATTACTCCTCTAAGGGTCCCTTTTGAAATGTAACAAACCAGATGCCAAGGTCCTGTACCTATTCATTTATTAATGTCTAGCACAACCGCATGTGCAGTCAGACACGTGTATTAGCTACTGCTGTTTCCATAGTGATAACTTGAACCTCAAGTAAGATAATACACATATGCATTTGCAAATTAAGTTTGAACAAACTATATTTAAAGGAATGTTTTCTTATAAGCTTGCTACTTAAAGACTTCAGACCTTAAACATACATGTCCAGCCCCTATGTTGGAAATCAATGCTTAAACCAGAGTTTGCAGTTTTTTAAAATGCCTGACACTCAGAACAACCAGATGCTTTGCTTTTCTCAATACCGAGGAAAGAGTTAATGTGGGAGGTACTGGTGTTGAACATATTATATCCTGTTAATACTAAAAATATATATGTGTTCCAAGCTTGTACAAGTTAATCACAGAAGCTCTTGAAACAGCAGTTATGCTGGCCTGGCTTTGGTCTGAACAGAGACTTGCATTTCACTTGCTACTGCCCTTTTACTTAAGAGCAGTTAGTTTCTCAGAATCTCAACAGCCTGCTTTCTGCCTTTGTTTAGCATTGCTACGTGTCACAAGCCTAATGGACCCCTTCAGTAGCTGTGATTAAGAATAAGGAATGGGGATCAAAGAGGTCAGCAATGCTTAGATGGCTTGTTAAAATTTTGAACTCTAATGAATCACTTGTGGTGGGGCGAAATAAAGCCTATTTAAACCCAGAAGTCATCAGTATTCTTACGTGAAAGACAAAGGCTAATACTCAGAGTTAATCTGAAAAATTAAAGTTCCAGAGCATGGCCAAAACATGCTATGAATGTACAGTACAAAGGATTCTCTGTCTCCACTGCCCCATTCTGGTGCTATACTGTACGTTGTGTGGAAATTAGCTACCACATGTCAGGGCTCATTAGTGTCATTCTCACACCCTTGACTTTTGAAAATGTACATTCCCAAATGTGGGCTTTGAAGACACCTACTTTGAACATAATGAGCTCACATTTCAGATTTGAAAACATGTTATTATTGTTAGTTTTATATGTGGTAGACAATTACGTTAATTTTGATCTGGTCAAAAATGATTGATCAATCATATAAAAATTACTTATTTATATTTAAAACATGGTAAATCCATGAAACCAACTCCAGATATCATTAACAATAAGATGTGCCTGGGCTTCAGGGAATTATGGGAATAGTTCTGAATTGATTAAATAATGTCAACTTTCCTAAATTCACTTTGTGAGACTCTACTTAAACAATATAGATCCTTGATTTGACTTTCCAAAACTTCAGATAACTCTGTCCCAAAATATATTTATGAACAAAAAGGAAATGATGATAAAATGCTGTTCACAGCCAAAATGTGTCCTACTTTCTAATATTAATTTTTACAAGATATATGAGCCCTTAACCCATTAATCTATCATGTTTAATATGAGGTCTAAAGTGAAAACTTCCTTGTGCTGCCTGACACACTATCAGTTTAATCTGGCAATTAGATAACATACCTAGAATCAAAGAGAGATGTCATGGGACTGCAGATCAGAGTAGAGCATTTATTTAGTATGCACATTCCCTAGGTTTGGTTCAATACAGGCACCAGAAAGAGAGAGAGAGAGAGAGAGAGATAATAGACATTTGCAAACATTCTCTTTTTCTATGAATATAAAACAAACAAACAAAACCATCTAAACACAATAGCAGTAATTACTAATGTTTTGGACTAAGCCAGCACCTCCAACTACTTTGTTAACTCTTCATCAGTTTAGCTAAAACTCATATTGTTAGTTTTCCACTGAAAGGCTACAATGACTTGTTTATAAAGTCATTGTAATTGCTGTTCCTTCATATATTTAACAGAAATAGGTGACTAGGGACATTAATATTTTAGAACATTTTCGTTCTAAAAGTGATAATAATAACTAGTATAAACAAAGTTTATAAGTATATTTAAAATATTTTACTGTGTATCAAAAAATAATTATCCTGGAAGGATGAGTTTACAAATAAGAAATGTATTTATAATAAAGTGGTTTTAATTGTACCTTATACATGAAAAGTATATTTGACTGCTGGCATTGACATTGTGGCAGTGATATCGGCAACACTGTTATGCCATATGTCACTTCTCAGTTTATTTCTTTTAAAGGCACACTGGTCCAAAATATGGCTCCAGTTACTGTACAAGAGCCAATAGGAAAAATTAAAAGTACATTCAGACCAACAATGCACTGTATCGAGGTAGAAGGGATGAATTTAAAGTGCCATGCAAGTGGCTGTGGCATTGGTGTACAAGTATAATAACCATGTAACTTGTCAAAAAAAAAGGCCATGTGTAAAAAATCTAAGCCTATAAAAATGACAAATTAAAAACAGCTTCTTGTCTTACAAGACAGAAAATTACTAAACAATTCCTTCTCAGAATTCTTTTCAATCATGGGCTTTCCTTAGAAAAGTTTATGTATGTCAACAAATTATAAAACAACAAAAGATTTAAAAAATTCTAATTAACTAAGTACTTTAAAACACTATTTTTGGTATTCAAATTGTCTTGGTTAGTAACTGTGTGTATGTGTGTGTGTGTGAGAGTGTGTTTGTGTGTTTTAAGGAAATAGGCATCAAGAGAACAAGAAGAGTGCAAAGTCATAGAACCAGTTAGCAATAGATACGAGGCTAGAATCTCGTTTTGTCAATTCAGTACTTATTACACTACCACTGGAAAAGAAATAGACAAGGATTAGACAAGAAGGAGGAGATGGAGTAACCCCAGTGGTGCGCCACACTTGGGTCTGAACTCTTCTGAGTATCACCTGAAATATGGTTCAAGTTATAGTTTATAGCCCAGCCAGGCAGAGAATCCCTCAATGACTTCATGTGTACCAATGCCTCTGTCTCCATTAGCCAAGGAAGCATTGTAGCTGGCTCTCACAGCAACCCAAATAAAACTCAAGCACAAGATATTTATCATCTCAGCTGTGCACTTAGTGAGGGCAAGAACCATGTGCAGCCCCAATAAAACAGGGCTATTTCACTTTAATAAATAAATAAATTCAAAAGCCTTAAACAGTGATCTAGATCATTACTGGATATTTTCTTATGCAGGCAGGAGAGACACCAGATTATTACACCAACAACAATAATAAATCTCCTTATCTATTTCTCCATGAAATGCACTAAACCTCTTGTTAACTGCTCAAATATAGTTTTCATCTCTCTTCCAGGCTCATGCTGTGCTGGCTGTCTTTCCTACTCCCTCTTTTCCTTTCTCTCAACCCTCTTCCTACCAGATTACTTTGTCTCTTTTTTTTAGTGAATTCCTTTATATATGAAGTGATTCCTTTATATTTCTACAATTGTAAATTTAGAATCTGAAGATTTTAAAATTCATACATTAGTCCTAACAACAGATAACAAGGTCATATATGCACACATAAAATATTTGTCAAATTCTTATAATTTTACTTTAAATATACACATACATGTGTGTGGACATATATACATATCATACATACTAGCTATACATGTGTTTATATGAGTATGCATTTTTCACATACTTTTGTTTTCATATACTTTTATTTTATTTCATATATTTTTGTAAGAAGATGCTTACTCACATCTTCTATGTTTTTATTTATCACTGAAAATCTAATACTCACCTAGGACTTGTCACATAGTAACTTCAATAAATATTTGATTACTGATGAACAAATGACTTTCTTTGATAAATCTGCTCATCTGGAACTTGGGGATTACCTCCAAGGTCATTGAGGACTCCTGAAAGCGACCCTTGTTTCTGCTTCCCAGGTTTTCCACCTGAGTCTGAAGGCAGACTCTCAGGGGTGAAAGAGTAGATCAGTGGCACATGGACTGTAGTGAGCAGAAGGGATTCTTCATTAGAGCTCATCATACCCTGAGGTATAAGCTATGGCTCTCTGGATTAGAATGAGTATCACCATCAGGGAGGCCTATTTCATAGGTGGGTTAATAAAAATGACTTGTTTATCAGCTAAGGAAATTAATAATTCAACTGAAAATTAAAAGTTCTTTTTCTCTTGTTACATAGTGCAACTGAATGGGTGCGATGAAATTATATATTGCATCTACTGATTCTCTTAGTTCAGACTTCGATAACAAAATACCATAGAGTGAATAGTTTATTAACAACAGAAATTTCTTACTATTTTGGAAGCTGGAAATCCAGGATTAAGATGCCAGCATGGTTGAGGTTCTGAAGAGGGACTTCTTTTGTGGTTAATGGAACATAGACTTCTGGTTGTATCCTTACAAGGTGGACAGAGGGTGAGGGAACTCTCCTGTGTCCTTCTTATAAGGAAACGAATCCCATTCACGAGGACTCCCTCATCATGACCTAATTATTTCATAAATGTAATGTAATCATATTGGAGTTGAGTATTTCAACATATGAATTTGAGAGGCACAAAAACATTCAGTTTATATTGTATTGGTAAACTTTATTGTGAGCTGAACAATAATATAAATCAATTATTATATGAATCTAGAATAAATAACACAAAAACTGAATTCATACATACACATTATGTGGAAATCAAATAATAGTAGAACAAATGCACAGTTTACTTGAATTTTGTTGTAAATCTTGAGAAAGCAGAAAAAAGTCCACATATAAACATTATTACCAGAAAATGCAACTGTTCAAAAAAAAAGCTCTGCCTATTAGATTACAGTATAGGTAATAGAAAATGCTTATCAATTTCTATATCATTTCTGCCTTTTGCTAGAAATATTATTTTTAGAACAATCTTCCCTCAATCCATTTTTCTAAAACCCAGCTACTATATTCACAGCAGAATCTATATAAAAAAGTACACTTTTGAAATTGCTCCAAACTCTGCAATACTTAATCAATTTTATCTCAAGCAGATAGTTTGGAAATATGATAGAAATAGGGATAAAAAGAAAAAAACAACAAAAAGAATGCCATGGGTCTGCATTGCCCTAAATAAAATTGAGACATATTTTCTTTTCTCAGTTGATGCAGTTGATGTCTTTTACTTCAATTGTCCTCAAAGAATCAGAAAGCTTTTACTAGACTTCTAAAGATTGAATGTTTATATACCTCCTCCACCAAATTCATATGAAAATCCAGACCCCAAGGTAATGATATTAGGAGGTGAGGATTTTCACATGTGATTAGATCATGAATGGAACTGGTGCCCTCATAAAGGAGGTCTGAGGGGAACTATCTGACTTTCCACTAAGTGCAGACAGTCAGAATGTACCGTGAAGGATGGGCCCATACAAGTCACTGAATGGGACTTGTTCTTGCCCTTCCCAGCTTCCAAAATTGTGATAAATAAATTTCTGTTTATAAACCACACTGTCTATTGTATTGTGTTACAGCTTCCTGAGTGGACTAAGACAATACCTAGTGTGATTCCTTTGATGCCACCCTTCCCTGTATTCTTTACTTTTTCATCAGTATCAACTATAAAGTTTTTTATGTGATAATAAATTGATTAACTTACATTCAAAATTTTAAATGCAATTACAAAAAGAGAGACATGAGCTGAACCAGAGACCAAGCATATAATCAAGGGAGACCAACTAAGCATTCCCTTTCCTCAGATGTGTCACACGTGCCCATTGTGCATCCCATAACATCCAAGTAGAAGCCTGAGGCCATGGCCTCCATATCATAGCAGGTGGCCTGTTCTTATGGAGATGTGTTATCCATAGGGGTGAAAGAAGTCAAGAAGGGACACAGATATCTGTTGTTTCCTCTAGAATTAGTCATGCTGTGCATGTAATTGATGAGTCATAGCAAAGAAAATGTGTAGCTCCTACCTGCTGATAGAGTGGGGATCAACTAGCTTATGGTCTGATTGCAGATAATTTGAAGGCAGGACTCCATACTGGCAAAAAGCCAGCTCCCTCCAACGTGGTCTTTACTGGTTTCTCCCCAGCATGAAATCTTATCTTTTGTTTCCTAAAATACTTTCTGTCTCTGTCTTAGCTTTTTGTCACTATGACCAAAACATCTGACATAGACAACCTAAAGGGGGGAAAATTTATTTGGTCTCATGGTTTCAGAGGTTTTAGTCCACAGTCAGTTGGCTCCACTGCTTTGGGCCTTTCCTGGCAGAGGGAAGCTGCTCAGCTCACAGTAGCTGGGAAGCAAAGAAGGAAGGAAGGGCTGGGGACAGAAAATATCCTTCTCAGGCACTTTCAGTGACCTATTTCCTCCAGCTGGGCCCCACGTTCTAAAGTTTCCACAACCTCCCAATAGTCCTTTCAGCTGTCAATTATGGGTTAATCCACTGGTGAGGTCAGAGCCCTCATGATCCAGTCACTTCTCTGAACAAGTTGGGGAGCAAGCCTTCAACACTTCTGAGGACATGCTCGACCCAAAGGTAACAATCCGTAATAGTCATTCTTTGGCAAGTCCCTCTAATTTAGTGTGACACAGACCAATCTCTAATGGTCTCTTGTCTGTCCTTAGCACAGTAGTTCCTTCCATTCATGATTTCACTTTCCATGGTTTCAGTTATAGTCAGCCACAGTCTGAAAGTATTACATGGATAATTGCAACAATAAGTAACTCATAATTCATTTTAAAATATTTATTGTAGTATATTACTATAATTGTTCTATTTTAATATTAGTTATTGTTGTTATTCTCAGTGTGCCTAATTTAGATTAAACTTTATCCCAGGTATGTATGCATAGGAATATATATATATATATATATATATATATATATATATATATATGATATTTGTGTCATAAAATATTATTGTATTATTATTACAGATTGAATATATATATATATTTTCAAGCATCAGAGAAACATCTGGGAATGTATTCTCCAAGGATAAAAAGAGATGACTGTATGAGCAAACCACCCATTCTGACTTCCACCCACATCCTCTCTACACCAAAGCTGTTCACACTTTTCTTTCATAGAAGACCCTAATAACCAGTTCAATCTGATTCACTTTAATGTGGAAAAGAGGGGAAATATTTCATTCTATATGCCAGATGTGCCACTTCCTTAAAATTTCTAAATTATTAAAATGCATCAAATAAAGAAAATTGAGACAAAATGTTTGTTCCCAAATTCAGTTTATTAATATCCAAATCATACTAGAGTATATACTTCCCAAGTCTTTTTTATGCTGGCCCTTTCTGTCTTTTATGGTTAAAATAGGGTTCTGAAAGCTATTGCCCATGAGCCATTTCTAGTTACTACCAGTTTCTTTCTTTCTTTCTTTCTTTCTTTCTTTTTTTTTTTTTTTTTTTTTTTTAAGCCTATGAAGTAAGAATGGCTTTTAGCTTTTTTTTTTTTTTTTTTTTAGGTGGGAGTACTGGGGATTGAACTCAGGGGCACTTGACCACTGAGCCACATCCCGATCCCTATTTTGTATTTTAATTAGAGACAGTGTCTCACTGAGTTGCTAGTGCCTCACTTTTGCTGAGGCTGGCTTTGAACTCACAATCCTCCTGCCTCATCCTTCTGGGCTGCTGGGATTACAGGCGTGTGCCACCCAGCTGGCTTGTAGCTTTTTAAGTGGTTGTAGAAATCAAAAGAATAATATTTTATGACACAAATATCATGTGAAATTTAAATTTCAACATCAATAAATAGAGTTGTTGGAAAACAACCTTGTGCATTTGTTTGTATATCTTACACAACTTACAACCAGAGTGGATTAGTTGCTGGAGAATCATTTGCCCTGGATAGCCAAAAATATTTACATCCTGGCCCACAACAGGCAAAGTTGCTGATCTCTGTTAAAGGTATGCTTCATTGAACCTGAGAGACTTAGGTTCAGATTTCCCTCTGTCACTTCTAGCTTGTTAATTAATCTGGAGGATATAAAAGATATTTCACAATAGTGTTTCTGAGACTAAATGAGAAGATGCACACAGACCACAATGGCAATTACCTGATGGAGAATAACATTAAATAAATACTTTTTAGAAAGTGGGCTAAGAATTTTATTACTAGTATCTGCCTTCTTTGTGTATCAATTTCCTTATGTATAAAATATACAAAATATTACAAAATATTTTGCCTCGCTTGTTGATACCTCTTTCTAAAGACCAAATAGCATATTAAAATTCAGATATTTTAAAGTTAAAAGCAGTATTAGAAATCCATGCAGCTAAATATCTATATTAATTTTCTAGGGCTGTAATAACAAATTACTACAAACTAGGTGACTTAAACAACAGACTTTTATTCTGTCATGGTTCTGGAGCCAACAGTCTGAAAACAAGAATTTGGCAAAGCTGGTCCCTTCTGGCAACTCGGAGGAATTGGTTCTGTGCCTGACTCCTGGTTTCTGGCATTGCCAACAGTTCTTGGTGGCCCTTGGCTCATGGCTGCACAAATCCAATCTGTTTCTGTCTTCACATGGCCTTCATCTCCATGTGCCAGACATTGTGTTAAACCATGCCATGTATTTGCATAATTTGTGTTATACATGGACATAGATAAGTAAGAATATATTATCAAATTATGCAGGTTTTTTTTTTTAAAGAAATGTACAAAATTTTAAGAATTTTATAAATTACTTACAGACAGTATGCCTACCCAGAGTGTTGCTAAAAAACCTTATCCTCTCCAGCCTAATCTGGCTCTTTTGCCTCAATATTATTCTCTACTTTCCAATATTTCCTATTTCTAGTTTATCCATCATATTTATTTCATGTTCCTTTTCTTTTCCTAAGCTTTTGAGCTGTTTCTTTTTTCTATGTCTGCTATGTACCTGGTAAAGAAACTGAAGAGTCAGCTGGCACTCTCTGCGTGTTCCTGTCTGCATGCCAATACTTGTTGCTCTGTCCTATTTAGAGGGCCTGAGTTCTTGATGAGGAAATGTGCTCTGCACAGAGACCAGCACAATTTTGGCAATCATAGGGAGAGACACTTATTTTCCCTGCTAAGCAAATAGCTTATTACTGAAAACCACTAAGAACCGAGATGAAGTCTGTATACAAGAAATGACATGAATCGTAAAAGTCTTAGCCAGGCTTAAACTATTGTGTACACATACATCGAAGAATGCTCAAGCACACAAACTCCAGCTGTTTATTTTTTCCTTTTCTTTTCTTTTGAATATGCCTTAATTCTCTAGAAACCCCAAGCCAAGGATTAAGTCAAGTAGGATCTCAGTGGAAATTTGATCCAATCCATTTTTTGGACAGGATTCATAGAAAGGCTCAAGCAGGGCAAGCATAGTTTCCTCCTAGGACCCATCAGGGGGTGTTTGCTTTACTTCCTTGCTATTCTACCTAGCTGTTCTCAGTAAATACACCATTGGCTGGTTTGAGAAAGAGACGCACCGTACTGATTCTTTACCTTATATAACACTATACAAATTGTGTGCTCTCAAAATGACTTCTAATTGATAGTCGCACTCAACTTCACCTTATGACATATGACATGTAGTAGAAATGGACACACCATAAGTGGGAACTCAGAAGACCTGGGTTTTAACCATGGCTCTGTAATAGATGAGCTTGGGAAGTCACCTAAGGTTTCAGGGTGTGGGATGAGATTATCTCTAAATCCCTTTATAGCTCTGAGTCAATGATGATATTATGATATATGTTCCACTTTTATCCTTGTGGGACATAGTTATAAATAGTCTGTCATATCTACATACTATTTGATGCCTTGGCAATTTCATGAAAACTATTGGTATTCAGTATTGATAAACTACAGTTATCCATAAAAATTTTCCTTATTTTTTTGAATTATAAATGAGAATTGTGTGAAATTTTTGAGTTATTTTTAGTGTCTACATCTTTGTACTGTGAACACTAAGAAAAAAGAGGGAGACATGTGAGGAAAAGTAGAGGGGGCACCAGAATTTGAATTGTAAAAAAACTGAGAACTACACAGATCTTATATTTCCCACTATTTCCTGGTTTTAAAAAATAAAAATTAAGAAAAGCTGGTTGAGAGAGAAAAAAATTAAAGAGTAAAGAGTCACAGAATTGGGTCCAAATTCTTAATTCACTACTCTTATTTCTGCATATGGTTTGCCTGATGTGTGATATCTAAGACTAAGTTCTAATTATTAAATTTTGGAAAGACAAGCTTAGAGTTCATGGTGATGATTATGTGAGACCATATAAATAAATACTTTACTTACCAAGGGACTACTGTCCAGGAGAAGTGTTTCTCAAATCTTAAAGTGCATGCAGATCACCTGCAATCTTGGTAAAAACAAATTCTAGTTCAGTAGGTTTGAACTGTGGCCTGAGGTTCTGCATTTCTGACAATCTCCCAGGAATTGAGAAAGCTTTGAACAGAAAAAGCAGAAGCATTTAATAAATGTAAATGTCTTTGGCCCTCATTCTTCCACTCCCAAGCATAAGTACAAATTTACTTTTAAATGCTAGTCTTTTTTACTCCCATTCTGTATGCCTGCTCTGTACTATCATCTGTCACCTATAGTCAGGACAAAGGACACCAACAGTGTATCATTTTCAAGTCATCTTGTGTCAACCTGCTAGGACAAGTCCCTCAGACTTCCTCTGAGTATTGTCAACCTTCTTTTCCTTTTTTCAGCCACCACCAGCAGTTATCAAATGCTAAAACATATTGATTAAATTCTTCACCCTCTTTTACAATAGAAGATCAATGTTCCCAGTAAAATCATAGTTCTTTGCTTGCTTCAAACTTTCTCTGTTAACAAAGCATAAAAACAACAAAATAACCTTGTTCCTACATTTCTCCTGGCTCATGGTTTTGCCATTCTTTAATGCTTTTCTATTTCTCTAAATGATAGAAAAAGGCCTAGTGACAGTTTGTCTTTCTAGTTCTTTCAGTCAATAATAGATGATAATTTACTCTCCCTCTGTATGATTGGAACATATTTTAAATTATCCATTTAAGCTTGATCTATAATTAAAATTATGTAGGCATTTAAGACATTATTCTGCAAAAATTCTCTGTGGGCTTCCTCTGATCTCGCTCATAGAGTCCAGGTGCAAAGCAGCACAAAAACATTGAGGGGAAAAATCAACCATTTCTTGAGTTCATGTTCTGGCCATTTATGTACCAGCTCCCAAGTGAAATATATTGCTATGTCTTTTCAAGAGATCAAATATCTCCCAAAGTGATCAGGAAAAAATGAAATCTTCTCTTGTTTCACTTTAAGTAGAAGTTAGACCTGTTTCTTGTTTCATGTAGTTCAGAGAGCATAGCTCTCATAAACAAATACATTTCTGTGTGAGAGTCTATTATTATTCACAAATATTCTCTTACCTTTCTGTAAGAGGTTTATACATCTATCTGTTTTCAAATGATGTATGAGGCCTCCCTCCCATTGACAACAGTAGTCAGGCGACTTGCTGTCATGGAGGAGCAGAAGTGATATATACCATATTCTCAGCTAGAACGCCAAGAAATATTAGAAGTTTGGTCTCAGACTTTTCCTATGCCATGAGAAGGGCATGAGTCAGGTAAATGATATGCCTTGATCTTGGTCTTAGATAAAGACACATAGAACAGAAGCGGAACTGCAGTTGGCATGCAATAAACAAGTTAAATGAACAAGAAATCAAGTTTGTTGTTGGAATCACTGAATGTTGACTGTTACCACAGCATCACCTAGCAAAAGTTAACAAAATCAGTGCTTTTACCTATGTAAATGACTTCAAGAACAGGAGAGTGAAGCTCCTCAATTATAGAAAAGAAAACAAATGAACTAAACATTCAAGTAACTACCTATGGCAAATTTTAGAGGTAAATAAAAATGCAAAATTTACATTCTGCTTTGTACTTGAGTAAATCTATGCTAGAGAAGACATATAGATTTCATCAAGAATCTAGTGCTGCCTAATACAAACAGCCCACCTTGAAAGATTGAAACATCAGAAGAGGATAAACAAAACAGTTTATTAATATCTGTCTGTCATATGATGGAGGTAAAGGTAAGTACTGCAATATATTTGCTAGCCTTATTCTAGAACCAAAGACAACAACAAAAGTACCAATGTAAACCTGAAGATTTATGTATAGTGTTTTGATTTGATTGGATTGGAGAGCAAATTTCTGCTCTCAAATGTGTGCAAAGATAATGACAGTAAAGGTAACAGAGCTGTATTAGCCACCTTTTTGTCACTGTTACCAAAATATCCAACAAGACCAACTTAGAGGAGGAAATGTTTATTTTGATCTCATGGTTTCAGAGAGCCAGACCATGGTTGGCTTATTCCATTGCTCCAGGCCCAAGATGCTGTAGAATATCATGGCAGACGGGCATGATGGAAGAAAGCTGCTCAGCTTATGGCAGCCAAGAAGAAACAGAAAAGAGAAAGAGAGAGAGAGAGAGAGGATCCAGGGACAGGATATATCCCAGGCTATACCTCAAATGGCCTGTTTCCTCTAGCCATATCCCAATTGCCTATAGTTACCACCTAGTTGTCCTTTTGGATTATTATTTCATTAAATGTATTAATCCACCAATGATGTTATAGTTCTCATACTCTATTTGTTTCACCTTTATATATTCCTGCATTGCCTAACACTTGAGATTTTCAGGGGACATTAAAGATTCAAACCCTAACAAGAGCAAAGTAAGTTCTACTAAAAAAGTTTTATGTTCACTGTTATGCATTATTATCATTTTACCAAATAGTCTATGATGTTCATTAATAATAACCTGAATCAAACCTTTGGTCCCTGCCTTGCCACTAGGAAGCTTTTTAGTCATTGAAGAATATAAAGAACTACAGGAATTGATCATTAATCTATCTTTGTACCACCAATTCACTTCAGCCTAGATACTAGAAGTAGAACAGATTCAAGATGGACCTCAAAGGCAGGAATTGTAACTTCTCAGTGTCAAAAGTATTATTACTCATATGTTTTTGTAAACTCTTGCAAAAATGCAATTTAACAGTCTCCAACATCTCAGTGATTCATGAATGCTACATTTATTCATATTCGTGAAAGAAAGACCTAAAAAGAATACTTTGTCACTTTTTTTTCTCTTTGATGTAGGCAGAACAGACACTAAAAGGACACCTAAACCATCTGTCCAATTCTGAACTCTCTAGAACTTAATATGATTGGCCCACAGGACTTGAACATCTGTGCTTTCAGGATCCATGATGTATGGAGAAACAATGAAATAAAAAAATTGGGGCCCTAAACATTTGTATTTCAATGTTCATTTGTTTTAACAGTGTTCTATTTTCATTCTATAAAAATTTAGTATCATGTATACAAATTTGGCTTGTGATTGATATTTTATAAATTCAAGTAAGAACATAATTTTATTCAGTTTAACAAATCTCCTTTATTTATCTTTAAGGACAAAAACACAAAGGATTTCATGAGCATAGGGAAAAAACCCTTTTAAATAGTATGATCATATAATTTATCATTCAAACTGGTAAGTGTTTAGAGTAAAAGTGGGCCCCATAACATATATGAGGATTATCTCAAGCAAAACAATTTATATTCATACTGGTGAAGAGAAAATTTGGAATTTGAATGCTGAATCAAATTAATAGCACCAACTTGGGATGTAGCTCAGTTGTAGAGAGTTTGCTTAATAGGTACAAGGCCCTAGGTTCAATCCCCAGTACCATTAAAAAAAAAAAAAAAAAAAAAAAAAAAAAAGCCAAACAAATTTATAGCACAACCTACCTTTTATAAAGAATTTCTTTAATCATGTTTATGATAAACTTCTTAAACTCTCTCCATCTCTTATTCACTAACAAAAAGTGGGGCTGTCTCATTGTCTTAGTAAATTTGAGTATCGCCTGCCTTAATTTCTAATCTCATGATCATGGCCAAGATGTGCTATGTACTTTATTCCCATTGTATTATTTGATCCTTAGTGTAATATTGTGAGAGTTTCTCAGTTTCACATAACATAAAATCACATCTCAGAGACATTAAATGATTCGTTCAAGTACATAAACTATTATGAACTGGAGCCTGATTCAAATCCAGTTTTATCTAGATAGAGATAGATTTTTTTTCCCCCTTAGAGTTCTGGAGAATTTTTTCCTTAGGTCTAGCCTTCAGAAGGTTAGTAGGCAAAAGTCAAGAAAATCTTTTCTACTTCAGGGAAGACAAAGGATATCAAGTTTACCCCTTACAAAGCATGATATCCATTTTTATTTAACAGCTATTAGAATCTTCTCACCCTCACGAGACACCAAATGTTGAAATGAGAGATAAGGTTAATTCTAATTACCTTAACAAAAATTCAGCATGATCTAGTTGAAAGAAATCAAATTTATATTTATGTAATTTGGGTCTGAAATATACTAAGTAATATTTGGGAATTTGTTCTGTTTCTCAGAATCCTAGTATCCTCAACTGATACTGTTATCTTAAAGAATTGAAAGAATGATTTTATTTATTTATTTATTTATTTGTTTATTTATTTATTTATACTGAAGATAGAACCAGGGGCATTTTGCCAATGTGTTGCATTCTTAATCATTTATTTATTTGTTTGTTTGTTTGTTTGTTTGTTTACAGGCAGAGTCTCCCTAACTTGCTGAGGCTGGCCTTAAACTTGCAAACCTTCTGCTTAAGCTTCCCTAAGTCACTGGGATTTCAGGCCTATGCCACCAGCTGACAATAAATTGGATAAGATATATAATGGAAAATTACAAAGTGCCTAGAACATATTAAGGTCATATGTTAGTTTTATCTTTTCCAATCCCTGACAACACTGAAGGATTTCAACATAGATAACAGGGACAGTAAGAAATTTGAAAAATATCTGGGTTTAAGTCTTCCCTCTACTATTTATTAGATTTTTATCCTTGAGATAATCACTGAGGCTTAATTTTCTCAACTTTCAATATGGAGAGTGCAATAATAGGAACACTAATATCTTTCAGGATCATTGTAAGTTGCATATGAATCAAGTATAAAAGTTCTTTATAAATAATGTCTTTCAAATATAGCTATTGTAATGATGATCATTATCTTCTGCAACATGAACTCTTAGTAATCAGAGCAATATCTGTGTAGTGGACAGCCATGGACACCAGACCTGAAGTGAGGGTGACAGAGCTGGTCTTTGGACAATACTTTGAGAACTTCTGAGAAAGAATATAGTAGCCAATAGGAAAACAATAAAATATAAGGTTGAAAAGGCCAGTCCAAGCCTATTTCTCAGGAGCCTTTTGAGCATCAAGAAATATACACAGCATTTCAAATACCTGAAGATATTTTCCCAGAATGATCATCTGAATTGTGTTGAGATGTAAGGGATATTAGCATGAAAAATGTGTACAATTGATGATGCTTTGCTGGGTATTAGGGTCCCTGAAAACTGTGGGATCAGAATAAATCAAATTTGTGTTCTAACTCAGAAAGTATTTTACATACATGTTTTCAGAATTTGATTAAACCTTAAAGTGTTGTTATTGTCTCTTTTCTCTCTTCTTCCTCCTTCCCTTTTCTCCTATCTACCTCTTCCTTTCCTTTCTTCCTCCCTCTCTCCCTCCTTTCTTTCTTTCTTTCTCTCTCTCTCTCTCTCTCTCTCTCTCTCTCTCTCTCTCTCTCTCTCTCTTCCTTGGTGCTAGGGGTTGAACCCAAGGCCTTGAACATGCTAGGAAAGCATTATACCACTGAGCTATATCCCCAGACCTTTTTATTTTTATTTTATTTATTTATTTATTTAGTCAGGATTTCCCAAAGTTTCTGATGCTGACCTTGATCTTAGAATCCTCCTGTCTCAGCATCCCATGTCCCTGGGATTATAGGCATGCACCACTACATTCAGTTATTTTTTTTTTTTTTTTTTATTTTTTTAGTTGTTGATAGACCTTTATTTTATTTATTTATATGCAGTGCTGAGAATAGAACCCAGTTCCTCACACATGCCAGGCAAGTGCACTACTGCTGAGCTCCAGCCCCAGCCCCTACGTTTTTTCTTTTAAAATACTTTTCTGAGAAGTTTTGGGGTGATAGAAGTAATCTGTATTATGTTGTGGCCGCAGGTGTACAATTCCATACATTTGTCAGAACTCACTAAAATGTACACCACAAAATGTGAACTTTATTGTATACAAATTTTAAACATCAAAGAGGCTATCAGAGAAACCCAAGATAAAATGCAGACTCTGACAAATGTGTCTAACTTTGCAACAAATGAATCACATTAACCACACTGAAATGAGGGAGGAAGAAAGGAGCTGATCTAAGTAACTTTGTAAAATTGTCCTTTGATTTGATACTGTCAGCCTAAAGATTAAAAAGAAAATACTATACCATAGTTGGAAAATTCATTTTTCAAAAGATTATTGTTAGCAATTCTGAAACTAATATAAAATGTATCCTAGGGTTGAACAAATAAGTAAATACATTATAGATAATGACAATTGGCTTTCCCATGCTCTGCAAAAGAAATTGCAAATAAGAAAGGGCAAATGCTAGAATGAACTAGGTGCTTGATTGAAGTTGAAGATGTCATTGCGTGTGTGTGTGTGTGTGTGTGTGTGTGTGTGTATGTGTGTATATATATATATATATATGCGTGAGTGTGTATGTGTGTGTGTGTATTTAAGTATGGACTTATGGACATTCATTTTATTATTTGTTATGATAAAAATACTACCAATACTTGTTTCATATCTCAAATCCATCCAGTTTTGACCTTTTGGAGCTCTTTTCAGATTGTTTCTGATAAGTCTTTGGAAATGTCCCCTGCTTTATCAGCATTTGCATTCTCTTGACCAAGATATATCCAACAAGAACAACTTAGAAAAGGAAAAAAATTTTTTTTTCTTTTTTGGCTCACAGAGTCAGAGGTCTTAGTCCATAGATGGTGAATTCCACCGCTCTGGGCCCACAGGTGAGGCAGATCATCATGTAGGGAGGGCATGGCACAAGGAAGCTGCAGTCCTCATGGCAGCAAGGAAGAAGAGAGAGAGGAATGGGGAGGGGGGCCATAGGAAGAGCAACCCTTCCAGGGCACATCCCCAGTGACACACCTCTCCCAGCCAAGCCCCACCTACCTACACTTACCACCATTCAAACTAGGATGGACTCATTAGGTTTCAGCTCTTACAAACCAATTGCTTCACCTTTCCACATTCCTGCATTAACAAAAGAGCTTTGGAGGGACACCTCATATCGAAACCACAACATTCCCATCCATTTATTTATGTATTTTTTAAAAAATATTCTTTCTTACATCCTGGCCCACAGGTGTTTTAGGCTTATTTTGTATTTTCCCTACTCATCCCCAGAATCAGCAGTTTTAGAATGAGGCATTTCTTAAAGGATTCCTGGTGCCTCTTTTTGAGAAATGGTATCAAAGACCAAGACCTGGGGGCTAGGAGCACTCCTCCCTATTGGGGTCACAGTGCTTCTAAATTTCTTAGCAGACAGTGTTAAGAAAGGTATTTACTCATACTAGCTCATGTATATACACATATCTATGTTTATCTCTATTCATATATTCATGAGAGGAATCCAAATTTAGGAACATTCTGCAAAACCCCAACTAGTACTTTTCAAAGTTTCAAAGGCATAAAAAAATCACTGGTGAGGAATTACAGACTGGAGGAGTCCCCAGACATGGGAACTAATGCAATATACTGGTTTGGATCCTGGAATAGAAAAAGAACAGTAGTGGAAACACTGAAAAATTCTGGATAAAATCTGTAAGTTAGTTAATGACATTGTACCAATATTAATTCATTTGCAAAGATAATTGTATTGATTATTGATAATTGATTGTTGTGTCTCATGGTGATATAAGATTTTAGCCTTAGAGGAAGCTGGGTGAGGGGTACACAGGGATTCTGTGTTCTGATCACTTGCAATTCTTCTGTATGTTTAAAATTGTTTTAAAATACAAAGTTAGTGAAAAAGCCATTGAGATACTTTGGCTTTTTGAAGTGAACAACTTAAATTAGTTCAGTGGAATTAATAGATATACTAGAAATATTTCATCAGTATTTAATTTTCCTCTTTGATTTATTTCCTTCAAGTGTTTGATGTTCATTGTAATTTTTGATTCATTCTGAACTTGACCTCTTGTCTCTCCCATACTATCTCCATCACAAAGCTAACACCTGCCTAAAACACAGCCAATTTTCCAAGGCTTTATTCTACTCAAATATCTCCAATAACAAGCTCTGACAGGCCAACTCAGGATTTAAGCCCCTGCTACTTTTCTAACTCTCCACAATCCCCCCCAATTATTGTGTTGTTGTTTTTTTTTCACATGTGCCCCACCAAAAATTTTTTGTTCCAAAAAGAAATGCGGGAAATGAATTGTACATTCCTTAAAGGACTAATTCCTTAACTACTATCAAGCTTCACAGTATTTGAGGGTCCATAGTCGGGAAGGCCTTTCCTGAATACTTCAGAGAAATCCATTGGGTGTTTCTAAAACCATTCTAACTCAGAGCTTTCCTAATGTAAGTGTATTTTCATGCTTTGCAAAGTGCATGCTCGATATCCCTATTCATTTCATGCAAAATAAAAATTATACATCTGTTCAGATGTTTCCATTTTACTCTTCAACACATCTGTTCTGTAACCCTTCTTATTGAGCACATATTTCTCATTTCATAAAAAAAGACATGAGAAATAGGTTAATTGAACAGAACAATATGTCATCTTTCCTGCCACTGTTGACTTTGATAATATATCTCTCCCTCTATATTTCTTCATGTTTCTTTTTTTCTGAGTGTGATTACATGAGTGTCATTTTGTTTATATCTATTAAATAGTGTGCATAATTATGAAAAGGATACAATTTCATTTAAAAATATCATCACTAACAGAATAAAATAATACATGATTGCAATTTGATAGTCATGTATATACAAGATAATGTGTGCACCAGTATGTACATGTATGTAAGCACATATATATATACACATATGTGTAAGCACACATAACATACACACATTATTGTAGAAAATGCTGCTAGAATTGCTAAGTAAACCTTAATATTCAATTTTACATAATTGCCACATTGTTTCAATTCTTTAGGCATTCCAGAAATTCTTTCCCATCAACTAACTGAATTAAGCACACCTGTCTTCAGCACTTTCTACTTTCTGTCTGACTATTCTCTTGACTAGGCAATGAACAGATGGTTTCAGACACATAAGGCAGAAAGGTTTACAGATATATTGCATGGAATTATGAAATGTGAGTTTGGTGATTCAAAAAACCCTACAGGGAAACCCCAGGCTTCACTGCAATATATGTACTACTATAGTGCATCAAAGTTTGATATATCTGCATGCTCAGAATTCATTCCCATACTATTTGATCTTCATTTAAAAACAAAAGGTCTAAAAAATGACATCTTACAGTACTCTAAATAATATTTTCTAAGTATCCAAAGTTCAAAAATTCACACCATATTTTATGATCTAGTCATGGAAAACATGTATATTTATGTTTTCTTGAATTTTGTTACTTTGTAGAAAATACTGTTCACTAAGTTCTCTGACTGATATGTAAAAATATCAAATAGGAACATGAGTATAATATGATAGATGGTCTAGAAATGTCTTCCTCAAGCCTAGGTGTAAATACTACACTGAGGACAAAGGACATTTGAAAATATCTTGCTAACTTTCCATCACTGTAACCAAAACCCTTGACAGGAATAGCTCAGAGGAGGAAAAGATAATTTTGAACTTATGATTTTAGAGGTTCAGCCCATTAATAGCTGACTCCATTGCTCCATTGGTTGGAGGCATGGCAGAGTATCAGGGTGGAAGGGTATAGCAGAGGAGAGCTGTTCAGCTTATGGCAGCTGGGAAGCAGAGAGAGAGAGAGGAAGGAGTCAGTGGGACATGATGTAATCCCTAAAGAGACACCCCAGTGACCTATTTCCTTCTGTAATAAGACAGGAGGCAGAACATCACCTGCCTATAGTTACCACCCAGTACAGTAGTCCTTTTAATTTATTAATCCATCAAATGAATCAATCCACTGAGAGGTTATAGCTCTCATAATCTTACCAATTTACCTCGGAACATTCATCCCTGCATTAAAACAGGAATTTTGGGCGGGACTCCTCACATCTAAACTATAACAATATTCTTAACTCTAGGGTTACAGAGAACAATAAAGGAATACCAGAGGTGGTTCACATCCATTCAAAAATTGAGTGCAACTGTCTTAGTGGAAATTTTTTGTTTTCCTTTAATTGGTCTTTTTGGGCTTCATTCTCCCAAGTTACCTGCAAAATAAATAAAATTTAGAAAAAACATTAAACTTCAAACATTGAGACTGATAGTCTTATACTCTGTACATACTCAGCAGGACTCTTTATCAACTAGGAGTAAATTAATTTGCTTTCTCTTTGTGGCACAAGACACGTATATATCATCTTTATATATCTTTACGAGTAGCAAGTGTTTTTAAAATGTATGTTTTATGTAGCAAATAGTATCACAAACCCGGATTCAGAAAGAAAATTCTCTTCTTCTAAGGCAGGGAGGGTAATATAGTATGTGGGCAGCTTCTTCCTACTCCTCTCCCCTGGCAGACATTACTAATCAACTTTAAAATTCTTTGCTGCTTAGTACAATTGCAGCCTCTAAACTCCTACTTAGCAATCAGAAGTGGCATTCAAGGCATGCCTGTCTGCCTAAACAGCATTAAGCATAGCTAGCTGTTCAGTTCAAACTAAGGTTTGTGGTAAAATATAAAATCTGTAATATGCAAGTGAGGGCAGTACAGGGCAGTAATATCCAAATGGAACTTCTCAATACATTACTTAAAAGGCTATTAACACTTTGTTTCAAATTGAATTTAAAGTGGCTGTTCCTTAGGTAAATAGGTATGCTATCTACCCATTTGTTAAAGGGAAAAAATTATTCATTTTAATGTGTGTGTACTTTGGGGAAGTTGAAGAAAGGCAAAATTGATGAATACTTTTGGGGTGACTTTTTGGTGTCTTTCCAGGGAACACAAAAGAGATATTGCATTGAAGATTATTGATTCCTGAGACTTTTGTATCAAAAGCTTCCCTTTAAATGCTTAAATTGCTGTCATCCTAGCTTTCCAGCAGGTTCCACAGGCAGGGCACCTAACAACCTAATTGTTGAAGTCCAGAGAAGAAATCCAGGAACTTAAGTGTATTCTCTGATGAACAGAAATAATAAATTAGGCTTCAAGTATTTCTTCTAGGTTGTCCAAATTCTTTTAACAGAAAAAAAAAGAGAAGAAAAGAAAAAGTAGGATAGGGTCTTGGAGGAACTTCTATCCAGGAACAGAGATTCACCCAATGTTATATTTCTTAAAGTCAAAATAGGGTACAGTTGGGTAAGAAATCCCAGTATAGTACATGACTTCCTGCTTGCAAATACTTTACCTCTTGAACAATTAAGTACTCAGTCTCCCTTGATACAGAAACTCTATCCTGGCAACTAATATATTCCCCTGGACCAAACAGGCTCCTTTCTAACAGCTATTAAAGTGGCCTCTGCCAAGAGATTAATAGCATTATTTGATTTTTTTGAATTTATTTTTTAAAAGCTATTTTAAAATAACATATTCTACTACTTTTTCCTTTAAGTAGATCAAGCACTTCTAAATATCTAGAAGGACTAGGTATTTCACATAAGAATTTGTCCACTATGCACAGAGCCCTGGTAAATAAAATTGCACACATATCAATAATCTATTGCTATAATCTGAAGTATTTTCTAATATGACCATTTTCTCCTCAATTCCTTCTTTCTACTTTCAGTCCAGTGGGCATGCACAGGCATATGTAACGCTTAGAGATCTTGAACAAATTCCTATTCAGAAGTCATTTACAGAGCACAACCTTCCTATGAATTTCCACCCACACAAAATGTACAAACTGTGCTAATTTTGCTAACTACTTGGTCATAAACTGGCAATCTCTTTATCATTTACAGACTAAACATTGCAAATTTGGAACTCATTTGTCCATTATATACACTATACACAACAGCAAAACAAAATGCACAAAACATACAGAAAAATGATGTCTGAAATGTCCAGTATGAACACACTAACATATTACCTTTTGCAGTTGCCTCTCTCCCACCTTCTCTACATCACTGAACAAGTACAGATGGTACTATACTTCACACAGAGGTGGTTTCACAGTTCCTTCCCAAAATACAATATTTCATTTCAATTTTAGCAAAAAGATATTTACAAAGTGACATTTTACTTCCTCTACATTTAACATACATCAGGCACTTCTAAACATCTAGACAGACCAGATGTTTCAGGTAAGGACTCAATTTGTCTGCAATGTACATAACAGTCTTGAATAAACTGCACACATGTAACAATAGTTCTAATTTGAAAATGTCTTCAAAATATGAGCTTTTTGGCCCTTCACTGACCCAGTGGACTATCATGCTTAAATTTGCAGAAGACAATCTTTCCTAGGAATTTTAACACAAAACATACAAAATTACTTTACTACTTCTCCTTTTGCCCTTTATGTACACTCTGTACACAGCAAAGTAAAACCAAACCCATAGACATAAGGAACAATGGTTACTCTTGCCTCATTGTAAGCACACTAATATGGTACTCCCAAGAACCAGCACACAATGTGTACTACTCAACAGGGAGTTTAGCTATTGCCCCCCCCCCAATATTTCATAAGAATTTTAATGAAGTAAATATACAAAATTTTTGTATTTTACTACTTATACTTTTAACATATATCAGGCACTTTGAGATCTAAAAGACTATTTTAAAAATGTACTTAGTATTGTCATCTATATATACAGTTATAAGAAATAAAATGCACAAGCAAAACAATGTTTATAATTTAAAAAAAAAGTTTTTTACAAATAGTAAGAAGGTCCATGGTTTGATTTTCATATTAATATTTCATTCTAAATAGTTATCTATAATTAGAAATATGTTGTCTAATTAAAAATTGCTATCATCTGCAATTAGTTTTTGATTGATACTTGTCTGGTTTATACTTGTTTAATTCCCAGATTTTCAATAATAGAAAAAAACATTCTAAAAAATAAATCCTTTTAAGAGTTAAAAAAGTTAACTAAAATTATTTATATAATAGTAAACCATTTTATTGGCCTATCTTAGTATCTAATATGTCTAAAAGACATAAAGATGAAATCCAAACAACAAAATTGGTTTTATTAATTTTCAAAAGGATTAATTAAAGCAATGAATTTTCATTTACAATGCTGACTTAGTTATTGCAATAAAATAGCCTTTCCTCTAAAGCCTAACTTACTATTAAATCTTGTTTTTGAAATGTTCTATGATGAAGATATTTGATATTAACAAAAGTAAATATATTAAATAAGAAAAGAATTTTATGCGTAAGTAAATATAATTATTACAAGTATGCTAATAGCATAAAGACACTTGGGCTACATACTCATAGTCAGCCAAATTTGAGTTCAGTCAAACAAAGTATTTTAAAAACCATCAGCTAGTAAATCTTTCTGTTTTCCAGAATGGCTCATATATGTAACCATAGTCTTAGGTAAAATTTTTAAAAACTATGCATAAACAAATGTGAGTCATCTGTGTTTAATTCCTCAAAAATGATGGAAGCTGTTATAGTAATATATTTTGGATTAGTTATGTCTCTGCTATGAATAAAAAAATCTCCACTGTATCATTCCTTTTAAACCTTTCCATCTAAAAGGTTTATCTTTGAGTCAGATTTTTCCACTTATGACACATTCTGATAGCGTCTGGCCTACTTTTACGGCTTAAAGAGTGTTCATTAAAATGAAATACATTAACATATAAGCCACAGACAGGGAAGATGAAATTGCCTTAAATAACTACCAAGGAAGTAGGTGTAAATGAAAACAGTTATAAGTTGAAAATTAATTCAGGCATTAATACTTTGATACCAGGCAGATTCTAGGCTAGGCAATTAATTATTCATTCCAAAATGCTAGAAATAACCTTATTATTAAAAGACAGAAAATCTTAGAGAAGAAACTGGTCATTCAAAAAGAGGGTAAGTGAAAATTATAAGTTAACATGCTCTAGTGCCTGAAAAATAAACATATGCTATGGGAAGAAATGCAGTTCCCAATATAATCTTATTACTAGAAAGTGTATTCTCAGTAGAATTTTTAATATTAGTGGGAAAAAAGAAAGAAGAATAAAATTGCTTCATAGTATAGGTAATTTTCACAATTTTGACCTGATTCTTTTGAGGAAGGATATATAATATAAGTAAATGAAATCTGTGTTACAAAAACCTAAGAATAGAAAGGTTGGTGTATGTCCCTATATTTAGGTCAAATGAAAAGAGAATACCTTTTCCTGACAATGCCAATGTCAAGAGATTTGGCAGTTTCTATTGTTGAATTCTCATGAGAATGTGCTGTAAAGCAACATGCACTTTTGCTTACTTATATATCAAAGAAAAAACAGAGCTGACAGTAGTTGAGGTAGTAAAATTGTAATAGAGGAGAGGATCTCAGTTTAGAATTGGGCTCACTTCTGAATACAGCAAGGAAAGGTAGGGATTTATAATGAAGCAGGAGAATGGGAGGTTCAATGGATGGATAATTATGAAGAGGAAACTTCAGGGGTAAGGAGTATTCTAGTTAAACAGACCTAGCAGAATTCTTTTTTAAGGCAGGCCAGTATGATCCATATCTCCTAGGGAATGTAAGGGTGAGGAATTTTATCAGATAGGGAGAGTCATCGGAAATTGATAGTGAGGGATTCTCTCCAAACTGACTGACTGAAGACTCTTGCTACACCTGGGCAAAGCAATTGCAATAAGGACAGAGGCCAGTGTGGAGGCCTGAGGGACTTAGAGGAGCCAGACTAAAGTGAGGTCAAGGACAGTGTTTGTCAAGATAGAACTCTGAAAAGAAGGAGAAGAAGGAAAATTAGAGTGTTTGTGATTAAAGATAAAGAAGTTTTCACACATTGGGCACTTGTGCTATTATGTGCATGAATGAGAATGGGTTATTTTCAGGCTCTCAGTCCTTTCAGTATTGAGGTGTATTTTTAAGAGTGAACTTGCAGAAGGCTCATTTAAGGTGATATGCATGAGATAACCAATGGACTTTATATCAGGTGTAAAATCAAATCAAATGCAGCCACTACCTGGAGCCCAGCACTGAAAAAGGGTTTGAGACCCATGAACAGACACAGTGCTCTGATTGATTAGCACTGTGTACCACATGCAGAAAGGGGGCACCAATGCCTGTTTTTGCCCTGATTTAAAATCTTATTTCTGTAGCTGGCTGTACAAAGTCATGTAATTTGCCTTAAACATAAGTAACGAGAAATATAAAATCCCAGGTATCCTAATTTCTAATCTTTCTTTTTTGTCTCACACAAATCTACCTGAAAATGTTCTTTGTGTACATATTCAAATACTAGAAACATTTATGTGTGTATACATATATGCATGACAGTCTCTGAAATACTCAATCATATGAATAGTTCATTAGGCAGTTTATTTCTCAATTTTTCAGTCTCATTATTTATTTGAAAATAAGAGGAAAAGTATGATTGAAATTCCTTATGAATTAAAGTATGTTGGATTTTTCTTTCATGATTGTCTGTAATGAGATTCATCTTTTACGGAAACTTTCAGTGCTCACATTTTTGAAGAAGATGACTATTAAAGAGTAATATTTGCATATTGTAAAAGAGTAATGCTTGCATTTTTTTTGTGTTAAGGTAGAAGAAATTCCAGTGGCAATCCTGATGGTGTATGCAATATTATTTAATTAAGTACTTATAAGCCATATCTATAACAATTCTTCTTAAAGTCATAAAATGTGGAGTACTGCACTATGATATGGTAAATTACTATTATAATGTTGGTCTCTGAGACAACATAAATGCCCAATATGTAGTTATTCTAAGTTATATGCAAGAGATGTATTATACACTTAAAACAGCAAATAGTTAGATGAGGTTCATCTCATAGTTTGACAGATGGTTTATGTCAAGATTGTTGAAGGAATAAAATTCCCTAAACACTTCCAATAAGCTAACTGTTGCCCTAAATACTGCAAGAAGATTTTCCTAGACATGGAAAAGTATGGTCCAATTTTTCTTCCTAAGTTATTCAGATAAGAAAAAAAGTGAATGGTAGCAATATCCCTTGGACTCCAGTACAGGTTGTGTTTGCAGGAGCTGGTTCAGAAGCTAAGCATGGCTCACTCCCTTACAGAAAGGACTAAGAATTTGTAAGTGAGGTGTCTCAGGCCTTAATGAAAAATTGGTATCTCATATCTGTGGTTACAGTGTCTTTGCACAAAGGGATCTGTATTCAAGAAAATTCCACAGCAGTAAGTAAAGAAAATTTGGATGAGGATCAAAATAGTCAACCCTGAACCCTGAGAAAAGCAAGTATGAGTTGGGAGAGTTTCTTCTAAGGAACAGTACTCTTAGAAAATGTACCAATTTTACACCTGATATAAAGTCCATTGGTTATCTCATGCAGATCACCAATCTCCAGGATCTAGGAGAGGAATGAACACTGAAGAAAACAGTACAGTTTCAACTTTAAAATTTATGCCACATATAGATTAACAGGAGAGAAAAAAAAATCTGTGAATGGCTGGGAAGGTAGTATTTCAATGAAAATAGTCTCAGATTGAAAAGATAATCTGTGCTGAACTTTGTAGATCCAGACAACACTCATGGAGTCAAAAGATGGAGAAGCTAAAATAACTCAAAAACTGAATACTCCACCATTTGGCCTTGGATAGTAGAAAGGATTATGTCACAAAACTGCTACATTCACAGTGGAGTAGGTGATTTATGATATAGCTTAATTATACCGTATATGAGGAAGGAAGTGTACACCATTGGAAACATCCTTATCATTCCTAAAGTAACCCCAAATATACACCCTGGTATTCGCAGTATTGTAAAACAATACCTGGCACAAATTAGGCATCCATTCAATTTATTTCAACCCAAGTTTTTTGAACACTTTCTATGTTTCTGACACTATGTTAGGAACTTGAGCTTTCAGTAGTGGTCAAATGGACCCTCTCCTCATTCACTTAGGGGATTTGAAATCAATACTTGGAAAAATGTATGAAGTATATTATTCAAGCAGAGTAGATACCACATGACCCATCAGCTTTCCTTGATCATTGGTACTCTAGGCAGAAATTCTTTCCTCCATATGTATTGCTTAATGAGAACATGGGTTTTGGGTTTTAATATACCTGGGTTTGGCATCATGCAGTTCTACCACTTTTCAGGTAAACGCCTCGAAAAGTCACTTTATCTCTTTGTGTCATGGTTTTGGCACCAATAAAATTAATCTGTTAAAGTATTTTGGAGACTTCCAGGGCTTATCTACTTCTGGTTCTCCTCTCCAGGCATTTGGGAAGAGTTTAGACAAGATCATGTGACTTGTTCTGACCAATGACATTTTGAGCATTTTTTGATATGTGGAGTTTCTAGAACAAAGCATGAAAGAGTCACCACATAACATTCATTCTCTTCCAAGTCCAGCAAGGAGAAATTTTGCCCTTTTCACATGCTGCAATAATAAGAAATTTACCCTGGTCACCAAAGGATATACAAAGGTATGGCAATAAATAAACATTTGTTAGGCTAATTCTCTGAAATTTTAACATCGATCATCATATTATACAATTCATTCTAATATAGGCTTGGATTAGATAAAGCATGTGAAGTGTTTGGCACAATGCCTAGGATATAGTAAGTACTCAATAAATGCTAGGCTTGACTCTAGACATAAATAGCTTCCCCTGGTGTCCAGAAGGACAAAGTTTTAGCCACTTCTCATAGCATAAGAACTTTCCTATTCTCAGTGCAGTGAAGCTATCAACCTCTATCCAC
Organism: Tamias sibiricus; assembly: GCA_025594165.1. Lineage (NCBI taxonomy): Eukaryota > Metazoa > Chordata > Mammalia > Rodentia > Sciuridae > Tamias > Tamias sibiricus. The sequence goes on along the minus strand of CM046658.1, from coordinate 63,765,480 downwards.
ACAGATTCATATGAAATGACTAGCTCCTTCTTTTATTTAAATCACTGTACGTTGACAATATTTGCTGTACCAAAGGGGCTCATGTTATTCAGCTCTACAAAGTCGCAAATAATATATATTTGAAAACAAGTGGTAGCTGATGTAAGCACCAGATGGCTCAAACATAAAATCAAGGGAGCTGCTTTTAGCTCTACCCCAGGGCTCTTAAAGCCGCCTTCTCAGTGCTCCTTTATATGTTGTAGTTTATTTCTGAAGTGACAATAAAATTGGGAACAGCAGAATGGAAAGGAGCACCACAGCCTCGGCATGTTTTAACAATCTGCTATGCATATGAGATGAAACGTTGCCATCACTAGAATCAACAACATCTTGACACATGATTCAAACGTCAAAAATATCCAAGAATGTAAGATGTCTTTGAAACAGCGACAAAAAGCTAAAGTCAAATCCAGATTGGAGCCTGATCCCTGACAGGATCTTGTCTCCTCTTTTCTGGATGTTGATAAATTTGTAGTGCACAGTTTTGGCCTTGGGGACTGAACACCTAAGATATTCATTGTTGCAATCCTTTGTGTTGGATGGCAGCGTGGAGCGTGCCTCACTTAGGGTGGCAGTACTGCAGGGACACACTATGCTTGAAGCAGCAGAACTGCTGCTGCTCAGAGAAGCCGCAGCTCTGAGAAGGCTCACTGTGTCTGCAGTAATAGCACCATCTCTAAAAGAGAGGTGCCGAACCGTAGTTGGTGTGTATTGCTACATAATAAATTACCCCAAATATAGTAGGTTAGAACAACAAGCATTCGTTACTTCCATTTCTGTGGTCAGATTTCCAGGAGGGTTTACTTGGTGGTTCTGGATCAGGGTCTCTTGCAAGGCTGTAATTATGATGACAGTTGGAGTTTGACAAACATAGAAAATTTGCTTCCAAGATCACTCAGGTGGTCGTTGGTAGGAGACCATTATGTGGGCTTTTCTAAGGTGCTCACATTATGCCTTTTCCAAGCTACTAATGAGAGGGTATGTGCAGTGAGTGGAGCACACAGGACAGGCACTGCAGTGACTCTTATTACAAAGCAGAATGATATGACATAACTTTTGCCACATAATGCTAGTCCAACACACCAACCCTGATACAATGATGTGAATACTAGGAGGCCGAGGACCACTGGGGCCCATCTTGGAAGCAGGCTAACATGAGAGCCATGGCTATAGAAGAACTGGAAAAGCAGCACTGCTTCCTGCTCTCCTCTTTTCCCCTTCTGGATCAGTTTGCTAAGAAGTGCATTCAATCCTCACTTCTATCTGGCACCACATATATATGGAAGAATGTCCCATTTTTAAATGGCTCATTTTAAAAAAATTGTTGAACATCTCCAAGTATCTTTGCCTCTGTCTTCTATTCTGTCGTTGAGTATTCCTGTTTATATTCTTTTCAAGGAATGATAAAGCTGTACTGCTATCAGTTCAGTTTTTAGAAGCCATCCTCCCAAATAAGAAAGACACAAGAGCAGACAATGAGTGGCAGAAAAGCCTATACCCTTTCCACTACAGTGACTTTTCTAAATTGCAAAATGCATGTGCTCTTATTTCCAATTAATTATCCCCAAATACTTCACAGTCTATTGTCTCTGTCTTTTAACAAATGAATGAGTTATATGGACAGTATCAGACATCAAGGGAAGAGCCTGTTACTTGCAATCAGCAGTGAAATGAGGTTTCAAACAAACTTAGAGGAAAAGACAAGGACAGCTGTTCATAAAGAATTTTCCTACCTCCTATTTTAGTGATATGAAGACATCAAAATATTCTAGAAGTGCATAAGTTGGTAGACATAAACTCTTCACCAGTTATTATTGGTATGAAAAATAATTAAAAATATGTCTTAAAATAAAAACAACTTAAAGAGAGGATAAAGTGTCAAACTTGCCAGCCTCTCTCTAGTTTTCTTTACTTTTTCACTTCATCATTATTTATCTATATTTATGACTTGATTAATTAGTAGCTAAGAATAATTTACAGAGGCATCAACCAACTCGGCATCTCTTTCTGTAGGAACTGATAGTAGGTAATTCAGGTCTTGACCTCTATTATTCTTGTTCCTCAAGTGTTGTAGGCTATCTTTTTACACTGTTATAGGTCACCACTTACCTAATACCTTCTAAGAACCACTGGTTTAAGTAGTAAGTGCACAGACTCTAGAGTCCTCTGGGTTTAAATTTTACCTAGGCCACTTACTTTTGGGTCAACTTGTATAAGAACTCAAATTTTGCTTAATTTTCTCCTATTTAATAATGGTGATAATAACAGCATTCACTTGTATTGGTCCGTTTTCCTTTGCTATAACTGAATAACAGACGGCATAAATATAAAGAAAAGAACTTTCTTGCAGTTCTAAAGACTAGAAAGCCCAGCCAAGGTCAAAGGAGCATATTTGGTGAGGAACTTCTTGAAATAGAGATTTCTGCAGAGTCCTGAGGCAACACACAGCATCTCATGTCAAGAGAGAAAAACCAAGCCAGAGAGAGCTCACCTTTATGGCGGAGCCACTCTGCAATAACCCGTCAATCTACTAATCCATTAATCTAAGAATGGATTCATCTATGAATGGATCAGTCCATCCGAATGTTCAGAGACCTCTTCCCATTCAGCTCCCAAAAGTCCCACCACTCAAACTCCATTAATACATGACTTTGGGGATTAAGTCTATAAAACAAAAATTGGGGGCACATACTCAAACCATAACATCACTTCTCTAGATTATTCTGAGGATTAAAAGGCTTCCTATGCTTAAGTCATTTAAAATGTTGTCTGACAATACATATATGCTATTATCATCATCTTTAAACCCAATTTACCCTATATAATATTTGGCAAAAACATGTATTTTATGTTGCCTTATGAAAATTTTCATTCTAATTATTTGGCTATATTTCCACTAGAAAACAAATGTTGCCTTATTTACTTTTGTACCACCCACATTGTATGATACTTTGCATAGTACAGAATCAGTCAACTTTTGAATAGATTAATTAATTAATTAACAGATGAATCAAGTGACTTTATTTTTTATCATAAAATTCTTAAGTTTACCCTCTGTTACATAAATGGGCATTTTGGGGGGAAAAAATCCATGAGCATTCCTAATTTATTTGTATTTTTAAAAGTTTGGTCATTTCACCTTCATAGTAACCATAATCAAATGCTGATTCAATAATGTAATTTGAAACGGTAAAGAATGAAGACATATTTTATCATTAAAAAAAGAAAAGTTATCAGCACGGTGGTATACATCGGTAATTCCAGCAACACAGGAGGCTGAGGTAGGAGGATTGCAAGTTCAAAGCCAGCCTTGGCTGCTTAGTGAGAACCTCAGCAAATTAATTAGACCCTGTCTAAAAAAATCTATCTATCTATCTATCTATCTATCTATCTATTTATTATTTATTTATTTATTTATAAATAGGACAGAGGATGTAGCTCAGTGGAATAGTATTTCTAGGTTCAATTGCCAGTACTAAAAAAAAAAAAAAAAAAAAAAAAAAGCTTAAATAAAATTCTACTTTTCCTTTTACTACTTAGTAAACTAGTCAACTAGTTAGTGAACTAGCTTTTTATGATTATCAGACTTAAATTTCTCTCCACAGATGTAATCATTGAAACTCTAGAATCATATTATTTTTGGTTTGTATCACAGCACATTATTATTTGTGTTACAGCATATTATTTTTGGCTAGTATCAGATTGATAATTTTATAGGGAAGATAGTAGCAAACAATGTCATAGAGAAGTTATAGTGAGAAGTTCCTTCCTCATTATTCCTAAAGTTAATGCCTGAGTGGGCAACTTCTCCACACACAGCCTGAGCTTCCCACTCAGGACTGGCCTCTTATAGAAGCAGCTGCCAGAGCTTCCCTGTTCTGTGTCCCTCATCATACCCACTGGAAATGGAAGGGTTTGTTATGAAAGGAATCATGTCTGCAAAACACCATAGCCCTCACAGAATTTAAAAGAATAGGAAAAATGTTAAGACAAGAGTATGGCTAGAGACAGAAGAATAAAGGAAAGAAGGGAAGACTACACACAATACTGAGATGTAAAAGGGACATTGATACACTGAAATTGACACAGGGCATTGAATTTCAAAGAACTCTATGCTTAATAAGCATGAAGCACACTTCATTCCTTCTGTGGACAGGTCAAAGGCAGACAGATAGATCTTGATCTTCAGTTTTTGAGTTTGGCTCTGAATCACTAAATCCAACAGGATCCCTTGGACCATACCACTCCTCCCTAGTGGATTAAGAGCTTCCTTGGGGCACTTACAACATTTTTGCAAGCTGTTATATCTCTAGCATATTACATAGCACCTGGCAGATAACAATTAATAATCTTTGTGGGATATACTAATGAATAAATTGGTTCAGATGGAGCCAGCAGCCAAATAGTTACTAATAGTAACAGAACTGACCTAGCAGTTAGGAACCTGTACTCTGATCTTGGTTCTGATCCCAGCTACCATCATGGCAACTGATATGTTGCTTCCACTCCCTTGATTACCTGCTCCACTTTTTGAATAAGGAAACAGCCCTAGGAAGACTATGATATGGTCAAAGTAGCAGGTATCTTGATCAGATGATACTATTTCAATTTGCATAATAGAAAATGTCTTAATCCTGCCTTAATTTTTTAAAAAGCTTCAAAATGTAGACCAAGATGAAACTTAAACTGGATTCAGAACTTCTATCCCCTTAGCATAAGATTTAAACTATAAGTTTAATATATTTGATTAGGGTGAGTCACTACATTTCTAACAGATTTCTGAGGGTTGTCACATGTGCATGGCATATGTGTGCATGGTACAAAACAAAACATTCACACTTGAACAGATGTACCCACATGTGTATATGCAAATGTATACATGTTCTTTTATTCATCTAGTAAATTGTTACTGAGTACCTACCATGTGCCAGGAATATTTTAGGCACAGAGAATTCCATAGTAAAACAGATAAAATTCCTTACTACATGTAGCTTATGTTATAGTGTGAAAGAAAGAAAATAAATAAGCAAAAATGCTTATCACATCACATATGTGCATATCATATCATACACATGCATAAACACATATATATGTATGATTATGTATGCACTCACTTTATATTCCAGTATAGATGTGCATAAATATTTGCATTTGTTCAGGTTAATTTAAGAGAGCATGGCAAATCTGTCAACAATTAAATGGGTTCCAAAATTGGTGGGTCAGACTGTGGTGTCAAGAAATATCAGTTGTTGCGTCCTTGTTCCTCAGTCACTTTTTTCCCCTTGCTTTGTGGAGTTGTGAGAATCAAATGTTATCACAGAAGTGAAATTGTGATACAACCTACCCAAGCATATCACTAAGAAGACATGGCTCTTGCTGAGTTGTTCATGTTTAGAGTAATGTTACTGGGGTAGGGCATTGCAAAGGTTTTCTTCTTCCTCTTCACTGTCACTGGATTGTGAGTGAAAGGAACAGTTTCTAATTCATCCCTGCATTTACTGGCTGTGTGATTTTGGTACATTACTGTATCTGCCTGGGCCTCTTTTTTCTCATCTATAAGATGTTCTGGTGGACACAGAAGAGCCTCTAATTTTTTTTTCAGGTGATTAGGTCCTCTCTCTCTAGCTGGAATCATTACCCTGATACCTCACTGCTCACAGAGCTTATCATATCATGCCTTCTCAATAGCTCAGACTCTCCAGAGCATTATGCAGTGCAGAATATGCTCTAGCCAAACTTGCCAGTGGGCTTGCACTAACACTGAATCCATCTGACTTTCCCTTCTGTTATCTGTCACCAGCCTGGATGAAGCATGTGACTCAAATATGGAAGCTAACGCTTAGTAAGGCAGTTCTCAGGAAGGTTTACCCCCAAACCTCTTGTTCCAAGAGACTCCCCCACTACATGCTCCTAAAGTATTCTGAACTTATTTACCAAACCGCTAATTACATAATTAATTTATTGTTTTTACTAATTGCCGATCTCCCTTATAGTATAATTTATAAAGAAGGAAATTTGTCATACCCATCACTGTTCCAACAACACCTAGCATCATGTCAGGAACATAGAATATTTTCAAAAGGTGTGTTGGAAAGAAATAAATAATTCCAAAATTATTCCATTTGTCAATATGACACAGAGCAGGCAGTTATCCCATAGGAAAACCTCCTTAGTCATCCCTCACAGCTTTGCCCTTGGCCTTTTGTATTTTTCCTTGACTGAGCCAATAGTACAGCTGCTTCTTGGCAGGACTGTTTTTCTGCTAGCATCAGTAAGTTGTATCATTGCCACATTGCTTTAAATAGAGCACCAGGAGGACCCTAGCAACACGAATTCCACCAGCCTGTGGCACTCCTGTGGTTCCATGCTGTGCCTGACCTTATCCACCTGGCTCACAGAAACTCACATGATGGCAGCTCCCTTCTGAGCTTGTCATGGAAGTCCCATAGCATCTCTTTTTGCCAGGGTTTTGCTATCATAGCCATTTAATACTGGACTCATTTTTACAGATCTCCATGATGGAAAGCCAGTGTTTCAACGACATTTATCACAAAACTCAAACTGCATTTTTTATTGCAAGTTTCCAGGTTCCTTCTCTATTGCTTAGAGAGTTAAAAATATGCTGTCCAAATTGGAACTGGAGGTGACTAGAGACTTAATCTTTCTTCCATTATATCAGAAATTTTGGATCTAGATCACAGATGAAAGATAAAAAAAATTAGTACCTTCTACTATCTGTCAGTCACTGTACTAGCTAGGTGTCTCATCTTGGTTATTCAACTTGGTTATTTATCTTTAAAAATCTGTATTACCTGAGATCAATGAACTGTAAAAAATCTCACTGCTAGTTTATGGCAGAGACTTGAATCCTGGTCTGTCTGACTCCAGCCACATTAATGACATCTCAAATGACTAAGTCTTAGAGTGTTGATTTGAATTGACCAAATCCCCCTTTATATCCTACATGTCAAACTGATAAGTAATGTGCTAATTCAGGGGACTGAGTATCTCAAATCATTGGCCATTTCCAGTTCCTCAGAGATCCCTCAAAAATCTAGCCAAGAAAGCCCAGAGTCAGTAACTTTTAGTTACTGCTTTTAGCCAAATCTCCATATAATCTAACAGGGGGAAGAATTAAAAAGAGCTAACAAGTTGTTGCCAAGTCCTTGGAAATAACAAGGATTTTGTAGGTTTAAGACAATAAACCATCCAACTATTAATTAAAATGTGTCTACATCCCACATATCTTTGTACGACCTCAGTATGATGGGCTTTTATAAATATATAAATAGTTTTTAAATATATTCTCTTTTGGATGCTTGTTGTATCCTCAATCACATTTTCTTTATTTCTATGTGAATTCTAATTTGTAATAGAAAGGAAACCAAGTGTGTTTGTTAAAATATGAGACATTTATTCTTCTGTGGTATTGGGAAGTATGTTTCTGAAATAATACCAGAGTCTTGTCAGATTATATTCAAATATTAGTATCTACAAAATGATGAAAGTCAGACAATATTTGGCCTTAGAGTGTCATGTGAAATATTCATTCTAACCCAAAGTACCTCAATGGCCTTTGGCTCCATGTTATATTTGCTGAAGTTTGGTAGTTTTTCCAGAAGAAGTCTGAGGCAAACATTTGTATAGGTTATAATTTATAACATGGACCAAAAATATTTTAAGTGCATTCCCTCAAATATCATCCAGTGGGGATTATATTACAGTGACTTTTTCAGTCTAAAAAGCGATTTCATAACATGTAAATATGCCATTCCTGAGTAGTGTCCTTTGTTTACTCCAGAAAAACTGTTCTTTACTCTAAAAAGAACTGGATTTTGGCTGTTTTCACATTCAGCAAAATAGTTTTGACCAAGATTAAGTATGGCAATATTTACATTTTCTCGGGACATTTACCAAGATGATAATACACATGCATGCTTTCTCAGCTTTGACACAGGGTTTGTCTTCAAATGGACATTGGAGGAAAACACATTTAGAGATACTTAAAGCAACATTCTAATCCTTACTCCTCTGTGAATCCTACTTTATTCCATCACATACACAGTGTTCAAACACCTTCAAACAACAGTTGCATGTAGGCACAAAACCCTCTTTTGCAAAACAAATGCAGAATATCTTATGGATTTGTAAAATTAGAGTGAAATTTTGTTGAATGAGTGGAGCTAATGGTAACATGTAGACTTTCATTTGGAAATACTTTTGAAATCTTTTTATTAATAGAAATGATTTTCTTGAGAAAAAAATATTTACTTTTAATATTGAGTTGTATGATAGTCATAACAACATAAATTGTTGATAGTGTTACAATTACTTTGAAGGTATTTATCATAACTCCAATTAAAAAATAAAATGTATAGATACATGGTTATTTGCCAGTCACCATGCTGAGTAACTTGTATGCATTATCTCATTTACTCTTTCTACAATGTTGAGTGATAAATATCATCATTTTCTCCATTGCACACACTGAGAGAAGGTGAGTAGCTTCTAAGTATAAGAGCTGTGATTTAATTCTTGGTAAGTTTCCTCCAGAGTCTCTGTTATTAATCACTGTGCTAAATCATCTTTTAAACAACTATCTGATGGAAACAAAAACAACCCACTGAAGTATTTAGGGCAACTATTACAACCTCTTAATCATATAGGAAGAAAGTGAAATACAGAACTTGCTTTAGAGTAACACACCTGCTTTGCCAGATGGGATGGAATCTAAGTCTTCTCACTGCCAAGAGAGTGCCCTCTGTATTAGAAAGTAATACCACATGAATATTCAGAGATAATACAGTTTCTTCTTTGGAAGCAAAACTGTGATTGCCAAATCCTATTCTATGTACAAAGTCCCTGATATTCCAATGCTCTAAGAGGCCTTCATATAAAGGGGAAATGTAAGGGTCACCTTTGATTTTTTCTTTCTTAATTTTCTTAATTTGTCTTCTGTGTCCATCTTAGTTCACAGTCTGTCTTCTGTGGCTTTGTCAGCACTAACCTTGGTTATTCCAGAGCAACATCCTCTTCACTCCACTGTGAAAATGCAGTCTTCCACTCCACAATGATTGGGAGTCAGAGCTTTCAGATGAAACCATGGCAACCAAAAGGATTGATTTCTGCCATGTCTCCATAACACAATCATGTTATCTCTCAACAGGCTGAAAGATAACTCGCACATATCACTACCCATACAATAGCATAAAGATAAAGTAACAACCTAGAATCCAAATGTGACCTTCCAAAATACACAGAAATGAAGGGGTTTGACACTGGACAATTCCAGTAATATGTATGCATAGTTATAAAACAATAATTAATGTGGTTGATAGAAACAGCCATTAGCAATGATTCCCTCCTACAGTACAATGTCTCTTCAGTTCTTTGTTTTAATGGAATTTCCTCTTGTTCTAGACAAAATTACATTTACAAAATAAATAAAATCTTGTTTTACATGATACCACATATACTTCCACATAACTGTTGAGAATGTCTGTGTTGGTGAACTTCTCTTCACCCCTGTTTTATGTACAATTAAAACTGTCCCCTTGCTAAAGCTATTCCCCACAGTAGTACAGTAGCCAACAATGATATATTCTGCTGTAAACCTGGAGCGCTCACTCTGGTTCTCCATGAAATGAGACACATAAGAAAGTCTCACCAAGGACCTTCATTGTTGCTCATCACAAGAGCCCACTTGGCACCTCATGAAGAATATTTCACTGTACAAATTGATTACTAAGATGACAGAACAGCAGCTCAAATCTGATCCACATAAAAACGACAATTTTCTTGAAAGCTAAGCAATCTCTTTAAACTGCTGTTAGCAGAATGGAGGTTTACAAGTTCAAGATTCCTATTTAATTGTGTAATTCTGTTATACCATTCCCTGAGCTCTCTGAGCAATTGTCCTCTATGGCACCAAGCCTTATACAGAAGCAAACGCCTATACTTGGTGTCGGCTCCGAGTATGAGAATAAGATTGGAAAATGGTGTGCAGATCCTTTACCCAGCACAAAGCCCGTGAGAGAAGCTACAGGAAGAAAAACTGATTGAATCTGCCTCTCTTCCAGTTTTAATGACAGAAGCTACTCCCTATTAGCTACCTCCAACAGAAAGACCTGGAAAGCCAGCTGTTGTGAGGAATTGTAAGATCCCTTGTATAGGAGTGTTCCATTTAAGTAATTAGAGATACAATGAAGTGGATAGTGAGAGAATGAAATGCTAAGATAGAGTATCTTTTATCTCTACTCCTTATTAGTGAGGTGACTATAAATGAGATATTTAACTTCTCTGTGCTTCATTTTCTCATATACAAAAGGGGAATTAATAATGGTATCTACCTTATAGAGTTGTTAGGAAGATAAAAATGGGTTAATCTATGTAAAATATTTTTTACTGGTAAATTTGCTTGGCACATAGTAAGGGATTGACAATCTCCTTAATTGTAATTAGTATAATAAAAAGAATTATTGTTGTTATAATGGCTGTGAATAACTAGTTTTTGAAATATTGAATCAAAGAGCTTGGAAGAGTAAAAGGAAATATTTTTAAGTGCAGATTTATTGGATCTAGTCAGTTTCAACTACTATACAGACCTAGATTTTCTATGTAATAAAACAATATTTTCCTTTTTAAGAATTAGTTTGGTTATCTTGAGTTAGTAGAATCATTGTGATTTGTTTAGAGATAAAGGGAGGGAAATTTTCATTTTAAATATTTCTTGTATATCTACAATTTCACACAAAAGTCTCATTTTAGGATTAAAATGAGTTTCCCTCACAAACGTCTTTAGCTCTCAATATGTAAATTTATATTTCAATTTTTGCCTCACTCAGAACTGTTAGAAATACCCTAGATTCTACAGTTATTTTGCAATAACCAATATGACTTTAAAATAGTGAAACCAAAATATTCAGTACTTTTAATTGGAAAAATTAATATATAAATTTTAGGTGGAATTTTCTTATTTATATAGTTTCTGTTACTTATGTTGTTCTTAATCTTTGTTTGAACTTGGTCAGGTAAAAATCTCCCTAAATTCTATTTAATTTTTTGTCATTGATTCATATTCAATTTTTTTTTGTTTGCTTGTATAAGCAGTAATTTAAAACTACTACTACTGCTCATTCTCACTTGGCTATTTATATGATATATCTTCAATCTTTCCAACAATTCTATGAAGTAGGAACTTTCAGTTAAATTTGATAAATGAGGAAACTGGGGCTTGGAGAGTTTCGTTAAATTGTTCCCCACAATGCAGCTGAATAATGACAGATGTGAGATCTGATTCTAGTTTTACTTGGGTCCTTTCTAACTCACCAAGCTACCTCACATCTAGGAATGTAGCTGGTTTTTATCAACTACAACCCTTAGCACAGCTTCTCCCCATTCTGAGTGTTTTGATCTAATCTTACTTTGGTTTCTCTTCTATTTTATGCCTGTGTGACCCCTAGATTTTTATAATCTGAATCTCTACTCATCTAGCTTCTCTTTTTCCAACTCTTGCTTTACATAAAATTACCTCACTAGGGATTCTACCTTATCTTGGTCTACATAGGAAAAAAAAAAATCTCATGTTGGCTGTGAGATCATAATTATGGAGTGCATCTTGTGTGCAACATAATTTTTCATGCACCAAATTCCTGTATTCGTTTAAAAAGCCTTTCTAAGAGACAATGTGGCTTTACATAAGCAATTTAGCTCTACATAAGCGAGCACAATGAAGAGCTTGGTTCACTGGAATAGCTCTTTGTTTCTACCATCCTTTCACTGAGATGAAGTTGTAGTTGTACACCACCCATCTTTTTCAATGAACTCACAGATCAGTGTTCAACATTCACAAAAGTGGAAGCCAAAGAGTTGAAGAAATCAAAGTTCAAATATCCAAAATACTGACCACAGAAAATACTCTCTACTGTCCCACTGATTTTCCTTTTTCTATGAATAAATGTTCTGAGTAGACACCTACCTTTTTAAGCCATGTTCTTTTCACTTCTCTTTAGAATTAAAAAAAAAAAAATCCTTTCATTCGAATGCATACTCTAAGTTTATATTTATGAATTTATGCATGGCATTAGCTAGGATTGTCATTATTTTGAAAGAGCATCTTTTACATTATCTGTTACAAATAAATATATTTGAGGTTTCACTGCCAGCCCACCAAAACAACAGCATCGGTTAGAGACTTACTTGTTTTATGATTTTTTGATTGGAAATTTATTCATTTTTATAACTAATGGAATTTTGATAAAATTATTGAATGCTCCTGTATTTTAAAAATTGTCAAGAACACCAAATCACACTGTTTGATGCAAGATTGGGCTTTTGAATTTTAATTGCTGCTTATTTTCTGACTTCTGCCATTGGAAAATGTCTTTGTTCAAAAGTATATTCTCCAGTCCAAGATGTGTTATATCCCAGCCATGGTCCTTGTCAGATGTCCTTAATATGATACACTGACTCAGAACAGTCAGAAATATGCCCAGAGTCCTTCTGTTAAGGATTTGAGTCCCCAAAATAATCCCCATCTCAAAAAACAGTTTTTTAGAAGTCTGACATTATAGCCACACAAGTATTTTATTGTTAAGACCAGTAGCCAACGTAGATTAGTAGATAAGTGACATGAGTTTACTATTAAACGGAATTGATAATTGTCATTGCCTTGTCAGAGTCCTAAAGAGGTTGCATGTAAAGAATAACAACAGCAAAAAAATCACTTTGTTTTCTTGTTGCTGTTCTGCAGCATCTCTTGAAGGTTATGAGAGAACATAGAGAAGCAAATCAGGTTTCCAGAGCCAAGATTTTACACAAGGGTCTTTGGTTTGATCTTTCGTACCCACAGCCATTGTTGAGTTTTAAGAATTGAGTCATGTGCTCTTCATGTTATATAACTTTTATTAACTAGGTTCTATAAGGTTAAGAAAGACGTCTATATTCTCAGTCCACTACATCATTAGACTGTCTAAAAAATTTAGCATTTTCCTAATATTTGCATTCCCACTCACTAAAATCAATTCATATTCTTTCAGATTGACAATGATGGTGTTAATCTTTGTTCTACTACTGTTTTACTATCACCATCATTTCCCACTTGAATCCTTTTAAATGAAAAGTTGCAAACAGAAATCTTAAATGGAAGTATGTTACACAATTTAAAATGCCATAGAACTTATTTGTTAGATAATTACTGGAAAATTGTATTGACAAGTCACTGATACAGTTATCTTTTGATTATACCTGAGATATAACTAGCATTGCCTTGCAGCATTCAAATATATTTCAGTAATTCATACTGTGTATACATTTTTCTGCATGTGTGCAGGGTGTGTAAAGGTGTCTGTGTGTATGTGTTTACTTTTTACTTGGAAACAAACAAAAGTCAGACACACCTGGTCTTCTTTCCAAAGACATTTGGAGATAATTTGAATTTTACCCATGATTTTTATTTTTAGTGCATATTAAAAAACAATATTTGATTGACTTTATAGGAACGGGCATCAGCTCTTCAGAAGAAAGCATTCTGTGTGTAGGTCTTAGTATTTTACTAGAATGAAGCTCTGTAAACTATTGCTTGAGAACTCCAAGGAGAGGTCCCTAAACTTGGCACAGAAGAATTTGATGGTCTAAGTATGAGAATATGGAAGTGACTCCTAAATGTTAGGTCAGCATAGAGATGAACAAATAGCAAGGACAGTGTTGGGATGTTGTGTAAACCTCATTAATTGGATTTTATCAATTTTTTTGATGATCAGAGGAGTCTCCAAATAAGGACCCTGTGTATATGTTGCATGACTGTTGATTGTCTTCATGGGTGTTTGTCTTTTATGTGTGATTAATACACAAAATGTTTTTCTTTTCTTTCCTTTTCCCTTTTTGTAGAAATTATTGAACCTACTACCTCTAGTCCTGTCACAAGTCCAGGTCAGTATCCACATACATTCACAAAGTATGTCTGGGTACTTTTTCCATTAAACGAGAACTTCACATTGTGGTAGCAACAAAGCGAGTTGATTCTGGGCCGCATGCTTGCCATGCTGCTCTCATGTCTATTACTTGTCCTCTCGTCTATCCGTGGTTTGTCCTGTCTTTGGATTTTGTGACCTGATCCTGATCTGACCCTGATTTGAAGTTAACATCTTTTACTTCATTCTGTAGGGCTTATGCAGTAAATATGTGTCATGTTGTAGAAGAGTTGCAGGGTGATTAGCTTCTGCAATACCTTTGCAAACAGAGCTGTAGAGAGTTTACAAGGTTTTCTGAGTAGCTATTAAAAAACTATTTACTTTGGCTTGGTATTACGTTATTGTATAATCATTATGAAGCAAGAAGGCATTTAGTGCTTCCAAAAGGAACAATAGCGGGGGGAAAGCCGATACTTCAGCTCTCTCCATATTACAGTGGGAGATTTTGGTCTCTTGAAACTGTCAAGTCAGAGGACTTATTTCAGTTGCTGGGCTTTATTTTCAGATTGTTCCTAATTCAACCACAAACACTCCGTCTGAAAAGATAGGCCATTGCTATAAGTGCGTTTTTAAGAGTTGTTTTCAACTGTGAACATTCCTGAGTGACACAAAAATCGAGATAAAAGCTATTGATATTAGAAACAACCTTTATCTTGTTATATAGGAATTTAGCAGTTCATTTTGAATGTTGGCTGCTGGCTATTTAAAGAAGAAAGTGGAACTGCTAAAGTTATTTAGCTTTGAAAAGTTCATAGGGATTTCTTGTAACTGCTGAGTTAAAGGATTTGTTGATGCTGCCTACCCATAAAGAGGTGTAAGTTAGTTAAATAGTTGTTTCTCCTCTCATTCCAGAAATGGCACTAAATTTTAGTCTAAAACAGGATTTGCTGATCTGAGAAACTGAGTGTTTTAGAAATGAAAAAAAAAATTCTATCTCAAATTGTAATCAATCAAAAATGCTTTAAATTGCTTTAGATGATTATGAATTGCCCCCACCCCCAAAATGAAACAAGTTTGAGTAAGTCTATGATTATGTATTTAAAGAATCTCATAATATGACACTTTCTGGTCAAATTATAGAATACGTTCTCATAACCTCTCAAATGAAACATATTTGAATAGTCTTTCTTAAATTATTTTATAGTTGATGCATGCAAAGTTTAAGTTATATTATTAATAACAGCTTCCTATTTTGCAGATGGGATTACTAGCCCCTCAAGTTTGAGCAGCATATTGATATAATTATAAGTAGTAGTCATTTCAATAGAGTTTTTTCTCTTAACTTATAAAGACTTATTAGTTCTGATTCCTATGAATATCCATGACCTTCACAGAATAACATATTCTGAGGTTTATATACAATCTTAGAGTTACTCTTATTGGTAAAATTTAATCTTCTTCTTTCCATCAATTTTAAAGAAGATTTTAGGCAATTTCCATAGAGCTATGTCACCTAGTGGGTATAAGATGAAATGAGCACTTATTTTCCTTCTTAGGACATTGCCTAAATTATTGGATGAAGTTAAATTAAAACAACAGAGTACCTTCCATATATACTCAAATAAACAAGAATGGCATAAAAGTGTTTTAAAAAATTGCAATCTACTGGCATCTTATTTGCTGACTGTGTTAGTAGAAAACATTTTATATAGCGTAAATATAACAAGATTTTTTTTCAACAGGGCATCTATATCAAAAGCTCTTATACTGGTATGGGCTTGTATAAAAATATTTATCCATCATGAAACAAAAAATTTGCTCTTATCTTTAAAAAAAAAGTTTTAAAAAGTATAGTATAATGGTTGAGAAACTTTGAAGCTTATGTTCAAACTATAAGTTTGAATTCCAGCTCTTTTATCTTTTAGCTGCATAAATCTCATCAAGTTACTTAGCCTCCCTCTGACTTAGACTGCTCACTTGTAAAATTAAGTGAGGGTGTAACAATGATAGCTGCTACCACTTGGAGTTATCATGCAAACAGAATGAGTCAGTATTGGCAAAGCACCTATATGAGTGCTCATTCACACAGAGTAAGCACAGTGAAAGTGGAGGTCACAAACCTGGGGACTATGCATAAGATGTCCCTGTGATGTCCAGAACAGAAAACAAACGAATAATTTGCTTAAAAGCAAGAAACTGGGTGCTAAAGAGTCCATAAAGTCTCACAAAGTTACCTGAGACCTCATGATCCTTGTCATTGCCTAACAAAATGCCTACACAGAAGCCATTTTGTCTTCAAATTGGTCAATGTGTTACTAGGGTTAAATGTTCTGAAACTATGAATGCATGAAAAATAGTCTAAAATTGAAGTCTTCGGCACTGTGATCTTTAACAAAGATAATGAAAGCTTTTTCTGAAAATATTATGAGTAAAGTTAATAAACATATGTTGAATTGAACTGAATCGAATTGAATTGAATTATGGGGGAAAAAACAAACACAGCTATAAATGAAATTTACCCTTCATTAGTCGTGAATTTGGTAAAGGCCTCCAAGGAGCAGGTTGATAAGACAGGAATTCAAAGAGTATGTAGTTATAGCAGGACTGAAAGAGTAGTATAAATGATAAACAAAAGCTTTTTAAAGATTGTTCACTCTGCTGAGGGAGATACAAAAGATAAGGATTTGGCAGTATCATAATTGCCATGCTAGACCATAACCCTAAGCAAAAGATCATTCAAGACAGATGGGAAAGTAATTTACTTTGTGAATAAAGCCAAATGTTATGAGTTCCAGTTGTTTAAAACAAAGCTCTAAAAATGTTATCCAAATAACAATAGTAAGTGAAAAGTCTCACAAAAGTATTCAAAAGATAAGAAATATCAGATTTGCAAACTAGCCCATTTGATGATTCTACATAAGTGGAAAAGAGAATATAAAATAACTCAACATAGATCTCATATTTCCTAATATTACTGTCAGAGAGTTAAAGCAGAGATAAAGTGAATACAGTTATGAAAATATTGAAAACACTGAAAATAGATTGTAGAAAGTGGATTTATATCATTTATGACCATAGTTCTAAAGAAATGAAGGCCTTGAAGTCATAGCTTATATTTTTATATATTTCTTGACAAGTCAAAGTCTGCTTCAACTGACAGAAATGAAAACTGAATTATTAACATCATTATTCAAGAAAAGGCCACAAAATATAGTATGTAATAAGAACAAAAGAAAACTATTCTTTGATCAGTCTCAGTCTCAACATTTGAAAGGTAAAGGGCATTTTTCATGATGAATGAGATATGCAGTGAATTTGAAAATTTAGACTGCTTTTATCATAATTGCTATGCTAGATCATAATTTATTATGGATAATGATCATCAAGCTAAAAAAATGCCCACTGTTAGGCTAATAACAACGGCATGTTATTAAACCAACTACATCATTTCCATTTAGTTTTTTTTCAAAAAATATATAATTTACTATGTATAACAATATATAATTTAAAGTATAGTTTATATGTATAGTTAATATATTTAATATTAATACTGGACTTTATAAAATATGGAAAAGTCTGAGGCTGTCTACTTTGAATAAGACTGTTTATAAACTTATTTCTAAATGGATCTATTGGTTTGCTAGAGCAATTTTTCTGTGTGAGGGCACCACATAAGACTCTAGTGTGATCTTGATCCCAACAAGTCAAAACTGAACTTCCCAGTCCAGGATCAATTCACAGTGTTGTGCTGGCTCTGGTTTTATATTCCTATAACTATCTACATAGCAGCACAGTGATCATCTAAAAAGTTAAAATTCCAGTCAAATCAGCATTCATATGACTTCATATAAGAATACAAAAATTAATAAACAACAATCCAACCAACCCATTTCAGTTAATAGGCAGAAGACTAAAATCAGCGGTTCATTTATAATGCACTGTGGATATCCATCTAGTATTTCTCCTTACTTTGTCCCTAGTAATCGTAGTCACCAATTAAAATTGTTATTCTGAAAATAATTTAATTTTAAAGGTAAACCATTGATATTTGTAATAACATGGCTTTAGTTACATGCTTCAGACAAGTAGAGAAGTAATATAATATGATTTTTTCCATATCTGAAAATAAACCAAAAAACCCACACAATAGGACTTTGAATACTTCACTATTTTAAAATGTCTATTATTAAGTGCATTTTATTTACATATATTTTAACATCATTTTAAAGTTTGTGAAGTAAATCTAGTTTCGTTTGACACCCGAAGTTAAAAAAAAAAAAAAAAAAAAAAAAAAACTTTTTTAAAACCAAAGGTCACTCAGAATACATATGATGAAACCAAAATTTAAATGACCAGAACTTTTAACAACACTTTAAACAACAAATAGTGTTGGTGAAGAATTAAAATGTAATATTTTAAAACTGAATCATTTAAATTCCTCAGAAGATACTATATTATGTAAAGAAATCCCACTCTGAAATGAATAATTCTTTGTTGATACATCTACTTAGCAAATAATTTTTCACTTTGCAATCTTACAGGGTTTTCTTAAAAAGGAAAATGCTTTTATTCAACTTAACAGGAAGCCCCATTTCCTGTTTTCGCTGAAGAATATAGTTCATCATTTAGCAAACATTTACTGAGTAACAACTGTATCAGACACTGAGTGCTGGGAACATAAGGTTATAATCTTAAAAGGGGTTGTTTCCAATTAAGGAGACAGGTATATGTGTGACTAACCATTGTTTAAAATCATGTATTCTATCAGTTCCATCCAAAGGAAGAAGTAGACACTTTTTCCTGGAGGGAAATCTTCACACATAGGAACCGGGTCTTCACAAGTGAGGAATAGTTGGAAAGGAATAGGAACACTGAATGTAGCCATAAAGGAAATGATTAAAAAGTCAAAGATGTAAACACTGTAGAAGACCCAGGGTAGGGCTGGGGATACAGCTCAGTTGGTAGAGTGCCTGCCTTGCATGCACGAGGCCCTGGGTTCAATTCCCATCATGAAGATAAGAAAAAAAAAAAAAAAAAAAAAAAAGACTCAGGGTAACAGTTGACTTTAATTTTTGTATCTTCATACCTAAAACAGTGCCTGGTACTTAGCAGGTCCTCCATGTATGCCTGATGATTTCAACAGAATTCCTGAACCAATTATCAAGAAGTTATCTTTCCTCAAGAAATGAAGAAGGGAAGACAGGAATGACTTAGAAAACTTATGTGTAGTTCACAGTGTAGAACATAAGAAGAATCTCATAGGTATCTGTACTGTGCTTCAGTTAAACTTATTGAAGAGAGGCAAGTGGTGGAAATACGCCATCAAAAATCAAGATAACAAGAAGATTGGATAATTTATTCATATGTTTACTAAACAGAAAATTCAAAAATCCCAATGATTAGGTCAAATGCACATACCTGACTACATAGAGATGAATGGAGGATAGATAGATAGATGGAGAGATGAAGATGGAGAGAAGACTGAGGAATGAATAACAAACTTATATGTGCTTCACAGAGCTGGGCCATAAGACAAGTGGAAAAACTGGTGGACACTGAAAGTAAGTTTAATTTGGGTAGTTCCTGTTCATTCTCAAGAACTCATTGAGCATCTGAATGTTCACACACTGTGCCATGCATTAGAGATGCCTACTGCTTGAGATGCCTACTACTTGTCATTTGAATCTTACTTTTCAATGGCTGAGAGCAACACGGAGACCGAAGAGATTAATACAATGCAACATGTGTTATAATAGTAATATGTAATGTACTCAGAATGCTGATCCAGACTGACTGAAGAATATCAGAAAATACTTTCTAGAAGAAGGGATTACTGAATATTTTTAAATGGGGCTTCCTTTTGAAGGCAAAGAAAGAAAGCCATTTCAGACAAAGCCTCTACATACACAAAGTAACAGAGACAGCCATTGTCCTAATCTGTCACAACAGCATGATGTGCTTGGAAGGAACTACAGATAATTTCTGGAGTGCAAAGTGGGCAGAGTACAGTAAGGCTACAGGGTCCACGGGGCCAGATCATGAGGGCTGTGTGTATGTTGCTTGGAAGCTTGGTCTGCTTAACCTTAGACATAGTCTGAGTATTAGGCTTCCTCTGTAGCTTTGATAATGGAACTGATTCAAATTGTTTAGAAGAGAAACGTCAGAGTGCAGTTGTTGATTAGATTCGGAGGACAGGGAGAGGGTGAAACAAGGACAACTCCTGGCTCTCTCTACAGACCGGAGCACCACGCAAGACAGAGTGTCATGCCAAACGATTTAGACTTTGTCCTTTTGTTTAGGAAAGGATTCAGTGTTTTGTTTTATTTGGTTTTGGTCTAACAGGGAAATAATATCACTGTCTGTGTTTTGCAAACATAATTCTGTAAAAGTAAGAAAATGAAGAATGAGGATGAGAAGCATGGAGCCAAGTCTGGGAAATCACAGTCTAGTGACAGATTAGGACAATGGCTGCCTGAGAACAAACATCTCTCTACAAGCTGGGTGATAAGTTCCTACAAAATAACTAGCAAACTTTCATATTATTTCAAATTTTATTTTAAGGTTTGTGGGGTTTTTTTCCCTAATTTGAAATAATCAAGCTTCCATTATTCTCTGATTGTTGGAGCATAAGGAGTTTAAGACAGCTCAGAATATATTTCAAATTCCAATTAATATTCAATATAATGAATTCTGATATTAATTATAATTATCTATAATTAGTTGATTAATTTCTAGATACAAGTATAGCAGAAAACCTGTGATGCAATTTATAATATGAAGCTATTGTTTAAAAAGGAAGAAAAAATGAGATGCTCACTTATCTATGCTTCTCACCATTTATTCAAGACTTTCTTGATGACATATATTCAGCTCTGTCTCAACATATAATTTTAAGCTATTGGCCTTTTGATTTATGTTGGGGTCAGAGTAAAGCACCACCAAAGGTATGAATCAATGCCTCAAGAAGTCAAACATTATGTGTACTAATTGCAAGTCTTCAACAGGTTAAATCAAATGATTGATATATAGCAGAATTATTAAGATTACTGATGATTACTACTATTTTGCTTTATATATATATAAATAACATATGCTTATGAATGTCAGTCCCTATTAAGTGCTTATCAAATATCCTGTACTGTATGAGAAATTGTAGAGTTAGATCACAATTGTCAAAGCTCTTAACACCTTACATTATATCTGGAGGTATGTATCTGCCATATCTACCATACCTCTAGATTGCAAGATCCTTTAGGGAAGGGAGCAAGTTTTTTTTTTTTTTTTTTTTTCTATTTTTTGTACATTTAAAAAAATTATTCTCTTTATGGTAACTGAGAGAGTAACTGGAACATGTTAAGAACTGAACTCACTATATGAATGCATAGTTGAATAAGTGGGTTAATATGAGGAAGATCCCAGCTGATGAGAAATTAGAATATTTGAAATACATGTCTTTATATTTTATATTTAAAACTAAATATGCATGATTGAAGTTCAGCATAGAGCTCAAATTTACATTGAGAAGGAGTTCTTATAATGAACTTATTCAAAAGAGAAAACAACAAAAACGCTGGTGGAAAATTGAATGTCTTCTCAAGATCTCTATGAGAAAGAAAAACTGTCTTCCTCATCTTATCATTCAGAACTTACCAATAAAAATAAAGAAAGAGAAGAGGTCAATAAAAGCAAGCTCTACAGGATGAATACTGATTAGATGAATGTGTCAATATCTTACAGGTAGAAACTATACAAGATTTGTTGAATGATGAATAGATGAATGAATGAATTCATTGATAGATTAATTTCCTGTTTCTGCTGTAAAAAAAAAAAATCATCATAAACATGGTGGCTTAGAAGAACAAAAATTTATAATTTTATAGTTTTGTAGGTCAGAAGTTCCAAATGGCTCTTTCTGGCTAAACTGAAAACATCAAGTCAGCATTTTTTTCTAGAGCTCTAGAGGAAAATCTGCTCTCTGCCTTTTCCGCTTTCTAGAGCTGCCCACATTCTTTTGGGTCATGTTTCTCTACCATCTTCAAAGCCATTGTGGTGATTCAGACTCAAATCTTTCTCATGTCACATCACAGTGACTCTGGCTCTTCTGCCACACTTAAGAACCCTCAGGAGGTTGAGGCAGGAGGACAAAAAGTTGATGACAGCCTCAGCAAATGAGCAAGGCCCTAAACAACTTAGTGAGACCTGTATCAATATAAAAAATAAAAAGGGTTGTGGATGTCACTCAGTGGTTAAGTGCTTCCTAGATTCAATCTCTAGAATAAAAACTAAAATAAAACAAATCCTTGTGATTGTATTGAAATCTCTAGATAACTCCAGGATAACCTCCCAATTTTAAGTCAACTAATGAACAACCACAATTTTATCTGCCATCTTAATTCCCCTTGGTCCTGGAATACATGTTCCTGGATTCCAGGAATGAGGATGTCAACCCTTTGGAAAGGCAGTTTCTCTGCTATAGCCAGGATAAACAATTATTTTTCTCTACTTCTAAAAATTTCCCTCAGAACCAACCAAACATGCTGGATTTTTCCAAAATTCAGGCATTTAGATTTTGAGGATACAGGTTATTTGAACATTGAACAATCAGTGATTTCACTGTGGGAAAGGTAAAAAAAAATCTATTTAAAAGATCATTTGTGAAGCTGCGGTGGCACACGCCTGTAATCCCAGCTCTTGGGAGGTGAGGCAGGAGGATTTCAAAGCCAGCCTCAGCAATGGCGAAAGCAACTCAGTGAGACCCTGTCTCTAAAAAACACAAAAAGGGCTGGGGATCTATGGTCGAGTGCCCCTGAGTTCAAGTCCCCAGTACCAAAAAAAAAAAAGATCATTTGTGTCAGGCCATATTATTTCACACAATATTACAATATTTCATAAAGAAAATATCTGATATCTCTCTCTCATACACACACACACACACACACACACACACACACACACACACAGTAAAGAAGGTACTAAATGTCTTACTTTAAGAGATAAATCCCAACTGGCTAACTGATCAATCAGAGAAGGCATTTATAATAGGAAATGCAAGTTAATCTTGATAAAATTGGATTTAATGACTTTTAGTCTATAAGTGGTTAGTTTTTCAATAATACATGTAGGAAACAGTTTCTTTTTTGGATCCTGGATTCTAGAAGGCAACAAGAAAATACTTGGTTGTAGGTATTCTGAGTAAGAATGCATGCATTTTTTAAATGGCTTTAATACTGAAATACTAAATGTAAACAGAAAAAAATCTGTTTTAGTAGAGTCTATGTTCATGATAATAGGATAAAATTGATTAGAAAAGGAGCCCTCACACTTCTGCTTTTCACTATCACCTTTGTGTGACAATTTTCCCTTTGCTGCCCACTTGCCTCTTTTAGAACAGCTGTATTGTCAGTCAGTCCTCCTAGCTCATACTTTCTCATTGTACTTGGAATCCAGGTCAATGCCTATAATCTGAAATGAGCAAATTTCATCCAGTTAGTAGCAGATCAGTTGTTATACCAGTGCATGCCTGTGTGATGTTAATGACAATAACCTCAAATATGCACCTACCTAAGGATATTTGTGTTTTAAAAGAAACTACTGATTTTAACCCTAAATAATTTATTTCTAATAGTGGAATTTTCACCTGTGACATGGGCACTGTAGGGGGATATTACTGGTTCTGAGAGGTTTTCTGTTGGACAAAAAAATCACTAAATCCAAGGATTCATATCCTTGGGCTCTGCCTGCTCATCTGCCTAACTGTAGTAGCTGGCTTCCTGAGTTTTCCTTAAATACACTAAATGGAGGTTTTATGAGAAGAAATAGTTAAGGTTTTTTTTGTGTGCTTTGTTAGAAGACAGTGATATTTATACACATATTTCAAAGTGAGTAAATTTTTAAAAGTATTTTTAGAGTATTTTTACCAATTTCTCAAAAATAATCCTATGATATCTGAATTATTTGTATCAGTATTTTATAGAAAAAAAATTGAAGTTCAGAGACTTCTCAAGGACTCATAAATTCAGAAGTATTTAAGTATTTTCTTTGATATGGGTCTTCCTACATTGTTTAGGCATTTCACGTGTAGTCTCATTTCATCTTCAAAACTCAAATTTATCTGCTGATCACCTCCTGGGTAATGATCATGAATCTGAACCATGAGAGGTTGGGTGGTCTTGTTTGGGCAATTTTATTCTAATAGGATGCCAACTGAACCAACTATCTTGTGTTCATCCAAATAAACAGAACATGGCATCTTTAATATCCTACCTTATTTCTTAGAGGATTTGAAGAGAAGCTGCTAGTGGTTTAAAATATACATATCGATTGGTTCATGGGCAGTGGACTTTGTGCCTCCTCTGCTCATGAAGCCAGGCAATCAAAATTTTCCAGTTTTCACGAAGTGCCCATCACTCCTTCTTTTACATATTGCTTTTTATTGTATCAGCAGAGCACCAATCAACTCTCCAAAACATTACAATCATTAGGCAATCATACACATGAGCTTGAGAGCATGCATGTTTACTGTAGCTGGCTTTTTGAAAAGCATTGCATGTGTGTGTAGAAGGGGCACAGCAGTGTCTTGTATATCCATTTTACAATTGATAATGCATTTAACTGGGTGTACACTGTGAATAAATGTATTCTGCTGGAAGTCATTTCTGCTAAACTAAACACCTTGGTTTCAGCAATTCTTTCAGATTTTAAAATGACATCATACTCAGATATCTAGGTAGTTGTCATACAGTCACCTGTCTACTTTCCAAGGTAATGTCTTCTCTTGAAATTTTTGAAGTTCAAGAATCATTTATATATTTACTTATTCAGCATCCTTTATTCATCATCTATTACATGTCAGGCTCAGTTTAAAAAAAAAATAATCAAATAATCAGAACAGAACCTGAAAATACAATAGTGGAGACAAGGATGTGTTCTATCCTTTTCATCACATCATATGTTAGAAATTTTGCTTATTATGTTTATTAGAACTGCAGGGATGTGCTGGGCATGGTGGCACATGCCTGTAATTGCAGCAGCTTAGGGAACCTGAGGCAGAAGGAACGTGAGTTCAAAACCCAACCTCAGCAATTTAGCAAGGCCCTAAGCAACTTAACAAGACCTCTTCTCTAAATAAAATATAAAAAGTGCTGGGGATGTGGCTCAGTGGTTAAATGCCACTGGGTTCAATACCCAGTACCAAAAATAAATAAACAAATAAACAAACAACAACAAAAACTGCAGGGATGTGCATCCATAAGGAGAAAGTTACTTTGATGCATATCCTAAGCTTCCATTGCTGTTGTTGCCCTGTGGTTTTTAAGCCTTGCAGCCCATTACTCATTTTATCTTCTGAATCTGACAGAGCAGAGCAAACTGTGAATAGACATTTTGTGTTATAATGTATTTAAAGATGAACTGAAATGTATACAAATCATTCTCCATACTAACAAATCTGTACTTTTTACAGTTAGGAGAATGCAGTTGGCACCTCTGTGCTGTATTCTCTGCTGAAGGATCACAATGACCTTTCTATTTAAGTACTGGCTTCTGCTGGAATTTTGTAACATTTTCTCCCCTCCTACAGCAACATTTCATTAAACTGTGATTTGCACTAATCTTTTGAACAAGTATTTCTCCTGTAAATGTAATAATAACATATTGAAATTGTTCACACTCACTGCCAATGAAAAATGAAAAAAAAATCAGACTTGCTGCCTGGTAGTTGAAGCATACTGAAACACACAATCTATTTTTATTTAATATTTCATTGGCTTGGGTCTACGGAGGTAGGATGATGTACTTAAGCAATATAGTACCATGAGTAGGACACTCTTACTTACACAGAAGGTTTGAAATCATGTCAGTTACATTCAGGACTTCAGGCGTGCCTCAACTTATTTAAACATTGATGAAAAAAAAAAAAAAAAAACTAGTCCCTGTCCTCTACAAACACTCATTCCTCTGGAAATATAGATTCATAAAATGGAATGATTGGATGAGAAAATCTTAAAATTTGTCTTCAAATCTTAATTTCTTTGATTTTTCTATAAACTGGATACCAAGGGTCTGTGGATCTAAATCAGCTATAAAATTCCTTTGGTATTCCTATGAGCTTAGTTAAACTGACTATTTCAGTCATATGGGACATAGTCCTTTTGTACTCTGAAATATCTGCATTCAATCTAGGATTTTAGAATAAGGAAGATTCAACTTGGACATAAATCTCTATGCACAAGTCAGAGGCCCTGGAACTAAACTCTTGTAAGTGAAGAGAATTCTACAAATCCCAGGTTATTAGGCTGCTAATTAAAATGCCCAAGAATTACAAGTCATGTCTAAATTGTCCCTTAACCTGACAAGTTGCCAAAACTTGAAATACAGAAATTTCCAGTAGATTCTTCTAACCACAAATCAATGGCCCTTCAACTTCTCCTGGATTGGGATGGAGTGACAGAAAATGACAGTTGATAAATAAAAGCAGGGCAACCTATGCTTCTTAAGTCATATTTGATAACCTTCTCACTCTCCCCATCTGTTCTTCCCTGTTCATTTTCCCTGTCCCAAACATAACTTTAACACGACATGAATGAGGAGCTATTGATTTGTTGGTTTTACATATTGTTCACACAAGTTATTCCTCATGGTGAATAATATACAAAGCCAAAACAAGGTGCTATTTCAAAAACCTAGACACCAATCTAGCCTCTAGGAGTTAAGAACAGAGATTTTAAAATATTTTGAATAAACAAAAAAAGGATTCTAGGCTTTTGACAGCCTTGTGAATAGTTTATAATCTTAACATATGTAATTAAAGAACATAGGATGTGAATCAATAAACTGACAATAGGAATCATTGAGATAAAATCCTCTTCCTGAAGTCCTATCCAAAAGAGAGCTTTCTGGAAGACAAATATGACTGGATCTGCCTGTCATGAAGCAATGGATGCTTGAAGATAACTCTGATTCCTTGCTTACCAAGAAACATGATATACCCAGAAGGAGGTCAGCCTGTCCTAGTGGACAGCATTGAGGTGGAAATCAAAATCACAGTCATTACCATTTATTAAGCAATTACTCAGTGGCAGACACTGTGTTAAATAATTTTAAATGCATTATCTCAGTTAACCTTCATGACAACCCTAACAGTGGGTATGTTCATCCCAATTTACAGAGGAAACTGAAGCTCTGAGAGCTAAGTGATCCAGTCATTGAGGTCAGGGTTTATCCCGTCCAAATCCCGTGATCTTAAAAATTAAACCATTTTCTCGGTTGACATTTTCACCTATATTCTCAGGGGCTGACAAATTCTTTGAAAAAATGAAATTTTGTCTCTTCCTTTTTGACAGTAATCCTTAAATAATCATTTTACCAGATATTTAATAAACAAAAAAAGAAAAGAAAATTTCCTTTTATCCTAAATAAAGAGCAAGCTTTAAAAATCCTAGGTCCAAGCCGGGCGCGGTGGCGCACGCCTGTAATCCCAGCACTTTGGGAGGCTGAGGCAGGAGGATCGCGAGTTCAAAGCCAGCCTCAGCAATGGCGAGGCACTTAGTAACTCAGTGAGACCCTGTCTCTAATAAAATACAAAAAAAAGGGCTGGGGATGTGGCCCAGTGGTCGAGTGCCTCTGAGTTCAATCCCCGGTACCAAAAAAAAAAAAAAAAAAAAAAAAAAAAAAAAAAATCCTAGGTCCATGCACATTGTCTCAGATTCATTGTATTTTCATATTTTGCTTTAAAAGGAATTCATACATATCTTGGTTTGGTAATACAAAACTATCTAAGACCTCAGTTTGCATCCTATTTTGAGATTATGTCATTTAAGCAGGTTACTTAACTTCCCCGAACCTCAGTTTCCTCTGCAAAAAGGGGCTAAAAATATGTACATTGTGGAGCTTTGAAACATTTTAGGAAACTATGAACATGACTGAGCTCAGTAAATCTAGATATCAGTGTTAATGCTGGCCTGCTTCAAATAAAGTGTCCATCAACTAGTTTTCTTTTACATTTAGGAAGTAGCATAAATTCTTTAGCCTGTTCTGAATTTACACAGTAAGAGTCTTCATTCAATTTTATCAACTCAAGAACATAGAAAAAAACAGGTTTTTGGTCCCAAAAACTGAGAGCCAGATCCTAAATACTGACAGATACTCTGAGATCAAAACTACTCTGAGTGCATTTCCTCATAACTCACTCTATTTTGGTGGGGAGAGGTAAATTTCTGTATCAAAAGAACAGGTAGAAAATTAAATCAGCAAACTAATTAAATAAAAAAACTAATAGGGATAGTAAACACCAAAAACATCCCAGACTTTAAATCATAAAGTTACCATATAAAGACTTTAAGGTAATAAAACAGATTTCTTTAAGATTCATTTGAATTCAGCTTTTCTAAATTGTATCTATAAATTCATTTTTCAAAAGAAATTAACTTTTTATTAGTGCAATACATGTATGTGATACTTTTTGTTATTGTTTTTATATATATACACACACACACATATATATATAGCAAAATGTTAGTTTTTTTGATAATCAAGGTAAATATTATATTGGCTCCTATACATCTTATTCCAGAAACTTATTTAACTTATATAATTTTTGTTACATTTAATATTCCCAACAGAGAACATTGTACATCAGAAAAGCTCCATTTTAATGTAATTGAATAGCCATTTTAAAAATACACTTGATTTTACAGAAAGGAAGAAATGTTTGTATTTTGAGAGGGAAATCATATTTTTGATTTGAGAATAAAGAATAATAACAGTACTTTAAGCAACACTGCGGAGTTCTTCAGTCATTATATCATTTTCTTGCATCTAAAATTTCAATGACTTCAAGTTTTTACACATTTAGAATATTTGCAGAATGCAACTATATTGTGGGTGTTTTACAATGATCCCTAAATTGGATGCATTGTTTAATTTTTTTTTTAATTTATAAAATCCTGATATAGACATTGGCCAGTTTAAGTTTAAATGTAAAAGAAGAAAAATATGCCTTATTATAGTTTCTCACTACATGGTTGTTTATGGCAGATATATTTAATATTGTCTCTATATGTCTTGGACTGATCCTCTCAGTAAAATACACAGGCTGATACTTTAGGAACATAAGAATATTTTAAAAGGACATATCTTTCTTTGATTCAACTTATCTCAGTACAACCATAACAAGTACTTATTAGATAATTTATTTGATAACAGCCTGGCATGATCTACACAAAATCCCTATGTTAAAAATTATGCATCAACTTGTGAAATGTCTCTGGAAGTCTTTGCGCTCCTAGGAGCTGAGCTCTTTCCACCCGTTGAGCTGAAGCTCTAAGAACAACTGAATGTAGTCCATACATAATGTATAGTGGTGAAATTAAGGCTTTCGAACAAAGAGGGGAAGTAAATACTTCATGGGATATGCTAGTTTGTTATGTGTTTTGAGGTAAAATGTTCTGATAGATTTGGAGACCCTGCATACTGCCTCATTGACTTAAAGATTCCAGTTAAATATTAAACACATTAAAGATTCTGAGAAATGTAACAATAAGGAAATGAGTAAACTTTGTTTAGTTCCTGATTCTCTAAACTCACTCAAGTGCAGAATATGCAGCTCTTGTTTTATTAATCAACACCTACTTTAGTAGAACATATGTGAGTGCTGGTGTCAATTGCAGTTAAAATGTCTGCAAAGCAGTCACATGATGCTCCTTTACCCCCTCTTCTCCAGGCCACATCCCAAGAGTTCTTCCCAGCCAGAGCTGCAAAATTATTGTCACTCCCAGCACTCTGCCCTAAACTTGGAGAACTATTTATCATTCTTTCAGGTCACAAAACTTTCATTGACCAAACTTTGCCTTAGAAGAGAATTCATAGCCAGAGAAAATTCACTCCATATACTACCTTCAGGTTTCTAGTGTATATTTCTCTTCCAAAAGATTTGGCCTCTGGACAAATAACCATAGGTGCATGTAATTATATATTCAATTTTACAATAAACATGAACTTCATGTGAAATTACGTTTATTTCATCATTGATTATTTAAAAATATATTTTCCCTTCTGAAAGTTAAAAAAAGAAGTCAACAAACTTCATACACACGAATTAACAATATTGAACATTTGAATACATAAATGTGCTTTATTTTAACAGATAGTTTTTGTGCAATTTATAATAGCTTTAATAAATTCTATCAAAAGCAGAAAAGTCCTTCTCATCTGCAACTATACTACATGAAATTTCTTATTGCTTATGTTTTTTATGAACATTATCTTTTCAGCATTATTTTAAAAGTTACCAGGGAACAGATAATTTTGTGTTGAAATAAAACCATTGATTTTTTTTTTATTGATAAAGAGGCCATTAAGATTTGCCCTGATTTCATTTTCCAGACAGGTAAACTAAAGGTTTGTCAACTCTCAGTGACATTTCTGGAGCCATGAAGCTTTCAGTAGCAATCAGTTGTTAGAGCCTAGGTTTTATTTCTGAACCATGCCTGTTTTTCCCACCGCATAGTATGCCAATCACTGAAACAAGTTTTGCAAAAGCAAAAAAACAAAACAAAAATAAAATAGCTGCCAGGCATTGGAAGGGAGACCAAACTGTTGTGTTGAATCTGCCTCCCCAGAGATAAGGTTTAGGGATATTACTCAAGTAAAGAAGTCGGGTGATTTAAATCATGGGGAAAGGTGATCAGAGATGAAGTTATCAGTGGTTTGTGCAGGCATAACCAATCTTCCTGGCTCTTCATGGGGCACATGTTCAGAAAATGGTTATCATGATCTGAGAGTGGAGTTTTCAACCTACTAATGTCAAAAAGTCATCCACTGGACACCTGCATGGGTCGAAATGATGAGTCTGTGCTTTAAACAGCCTCAAGTCTCTGAAGAGTAACCATGGAAATTATAATCATGGTAACCTGCATGTCAGAGATGTAATCTTCAGAAAAGCTAGTAGGTCAGCTGTGTGACCTTTAGAATTAGTAATTTTTAAAGTTAACTAAATGCAACCAACTGGGGGGGGGGGAACACGGGAGATCAGAAACAGAGTAGTAAAAAGTACAAAGGGTCAGTTAATATAAATGAGATGAGACCAGATATGTTTGTTGGTGGGTAGTTCACAGAAATAGCATTTTGTCCTCCCATAGAACTTTGGACACTTGAGGTCTTGTTCTTTTGATGGTTAAATTCTTGAGAATGGTTCTTGGGTCCTTGAGAGATGTTTTTGAGCTTCAAAAGATATATACTTAAAATTGTTAGCTCATGGTTTTAGTAAATGCCCAGCAGATGGTTGTAGTCCATTGAGCAAGCATTTATTTTTAGTTTGACATATCCTAATTTATGACAAATTCATTTTTAAAAAATTTTGGCACTTGAGTCTTTTAGCAATATTTCAGACACGGGATCATTCAGTTTATTCTATCAGCTTATTATTAAGCCTCAATTAGAAATGTAGGTGTGAACACACATGTCTACATGTGTATAGAGAGTAAATGGATCATTCTTTGGTGCCAGTTACATAGTAATGCCAATCCTGTTTCGAGTAATTCAAAACCTGTGTCGATTTTGAAGACTAAATATGTTACAATATAATATTTCAAATTAGCATGCATGCACTATTATAATTAAAATATAAAGTGTTGGTAAAGTGTAGAGAAGACTTTACTGCAGTTTGCTAAAAGAATGAGGGAAAACTTTGAGGATAAGATGGCATTTCATCTGCTCTTTCAGAGTTCAAAAATATTTAAACAGACCAGAATTGGGATGTCTTATGTAATGTGAAGAAATTTATCAATTCCAAAATCAAGACATTGTCCTTGAGGAAAACTAAGTTTAGGGGATCTGGGAATGTTGCTCACTGATAGAGGACTTGCCTACCCCATGTGAAGTCCTACCTTTAATCTCCAACACCAAAAAATAAAACAAAATTAAATTAAATTAAAAACCAAGGTTTCACTGTAGCAATCTTATTTAAAAATAAAAACCATGGTCCCGATGAGCAGTTCAGATGAGGATAACCCTTCTGTATTAAATCTATAGATCATTGATTTGGCTCTGTATGACTGTATTTATTCTCAGTCTGACTTGACCCTCATACCAGAGGCTAGAACTTTGTTCAACCATGCAATCATTGTCAATAATATAACCAACACAATTTTAACCGTATTAGCTTATGATATAAGAAGTTAAACAAATAAATCATAGCTTTTCAGGATAGACTGTGTAGGACTGTTTCTTTTGGTGTTATGTTTGATTTGGGGAGTCACAAAAACTCCTCTAATAATAATCTATTAACAAATAAGGCTTTTAAGATTTATTTCTAAAACTAAATCTTAATTCAATAAAGAGAATTGCATTACTTATGAATACTACAATCGGCAGTTCAGTAAGATTCAGTGTTGCGAAGAGGTTCAGGTTAAGTAATTAATGACCCTTATATTGGTCTGGCATTTATGGAGGTGAAATATTTTGATTCAAGTGTTTCAGTACTATGTTGTACATATTCTGTATTGTGGGTAACTTATCACTAGTAGACTCTGTTTAATCAGAAGTGACAAATAGTCCTCATTCTACCTACCTACTCATATTGATTGATACTGACTATCTAGTGTAAAGGCTGAGAAGGAGCATGTGGCTGTGTCATCCCACAGGAAATGCATGAGGCTATGATAAAATATTTGTATTTCTGTTCCCACTAGAATAGAAGTCCCATGAGGACAGGAACTTTGTATTCTTTGTTCTTTGTTGCATGCTGAGTAACTATAATAATGACCAGCAGTGTGTGTGTGTGTGTGTGTGTGTGTGTGTGTGTGTGTGTGTTAGTGAGATATGCAAAGAAGAAAAGAGAGGAGGGAGAATAGCACCTCACATGGTCTCATTAGTTATATTTTTGTCTTCTCTGTGGTAGGTGGTTAAAAACTCCCAAGATCTATAAGCCACAATCCTTGAGTATGTGTTAAAATATGATGACTGAGCCTATTTTTAACAAGAAGTTTTTGAATATAAAAAATGCAAACAGTGACATACATATGGAGAGGAATCATAAACACAATAAATCCCAAGACGCATGATTTTTAAAAGACTATCCTGTTAGACAAGGGAAGTTCATTTTTCTACCTAGAAGAGAATAAACTCTTGCTAAAAACTGGCATTGACTCAATTTTTTTGAAAACAGAAAAAAAAAAAAAAAAAAAAAACAAAGGAAGTTTGAGTTCTGAAGGGTCCTCAAGGTCTTTGTATTTATCCTGCTGCCTCAGAAGCCAATAGTTGGCAGAGGATTTCTCACTGATGGGAAATGGATTTGCCTTTGAAGCGACTTTGTATATAACTGGCTGCAACCAAGATGAAAATAATGGAAGCCAAGAGACCTGGTAAGCAGCTGGGTAGTGGGCATACCCACTACTATCTCCACTGAATATATTCCCTATGGTTGAGTAATGACCTCGAGGTCTCCCATGATTAAGGCAAATGATCTCATGAGTGGTCATGAGTATGCACATTGATTGGGCTTGGCAGATTGCATAATCAACTGCAAATTAGCTTTTGGAAATGACCAGTGGGTAGAAGAAATGGAAGCAAGGGGATCTGGCAGACAGCAGGTACCCATAGCAGCTGTATGAGTTACATTCCCATATTTTACTGCTGAAGAGAGCCAACTCTGGACCTTTCATAGCTGTGCTTTTCATTTTGATATTTGGAGGGACTACAGGAGGAAGCTGCACACCCAAGCAATTTATCTTTAGAGTAGCAGTAAAGCCTAGAGAGAATGTCCTACTTATATTGGTCCACCTCTTGAATCATGATATGCACATCTCTTTTCTTTATATACAGAGAAAAGCACAACATCTGCTCTACTGATAATTGGACGCCAGACTTGTCTGATAAAAGGATATTAATTTTCACTTCATAAATTAATAGACCTTGGAAGTCAACTAGTTCATCACACACTCTTACTGCAGGAAACTTCCTAAAGCAGAAGGATGTGTTTGAAAGAGATAAAGGCATGTTTTACAATGTTATGATTTTGAATGCTTTAAACTTCATCTTCTTGCATGTAGAGAAGTATTGCTAAATCATTCCAAGGAAAAGAACTATTAGGTGGCCACTGCCTCTCTGCTCTCAGAGGAGTGCATGTTTTTCTGTTTGTATATTTTATCAGACAGGCCCAGGCTCACACTTATAAAAAGATCCAAATCAATAATTATTAATGAACTCATGCTAAATTGTAAATGATGTCTTATGGGCCATGGTAGCTATTAGCTTCTGCTTTAATTCAGCGTACATTTTTTTCTGTGAAGGAAAAAACAATACAAAGTGTCTTTTTCCTATCTTGATGGGAACATAGAAAATATATAATTTCACCTTCTACCTTGAATAAAACAGATATTAGAAAATGGAAAAGGAAGTTCTGATCAGAAAACATTAGTGTTCAGTATTATTTTGTCTAAGACATTTGATCTATGCATCACCATCTTTTTTTGTCCTAAAAATGTTTATGTTTTACAATTATCTGGGTTTGTTTTTGTTCTTTATTCAGTTTCTTTAAAAATTAGATTGTATATTTAATAGGAACAACATAAGTCCTTGAAACACCATAATGTAGAACAATAAACCATGCCTATCTCAAGAATCAACTGCCACAAATTAATTTACTTATAAAAATATTTTGAAAACTTTATTTCAAAACAAAAGTCTTGAATTGTCTTAGGAAAAACATATTTAAAAAAAACTTAAACTATGGAATGATAGTAAAGGTCTGTCTCTTAAAGTAAATATAATTTAAGCATTATGCAGAGGAAATACTGATATTTCCCTCTACATTTACAGTACATATATGTACAGTATTATTTCAGAATACTATTTGAGCACAGGAAATTAAAATGATATTAAACTTTGATTTCTGGACTCATGCATCTCTTTCAATCAGAAGGAATAGACTTTTTTACATAAAAAAAATAGATGCATCATCTTTCAATTGATCAGCAGTTAGTTACCCACCCCTCTATGGCCCCAAACCCCTGTGGAATGTAAAGTACTACTACCTGACATCACTTCAACTAGAGATGCTTTTCTTATCAGAAATTTCAATATTAATAAGCTCTTCTCCATAATTCTTTCTAGTATATCGAAAGTCTGACAGAATTATGGAAACCAGACACACTATACTTTGCTTATCTGATTCATAAAAACTAATGTTTTAAGCAGAAATCAGATTAAGCACATCAAAGCCTTATTTTGGATGATGGATTTTCCAGTGTTGAGAATGAATGTTAGCAATTACACACAGTTTAACCAGTTTTGAAGGGTGTTGTAGAATTTGCATGGTGCTTATAAAGCAGGGGTAAACATACTTTTTCCATTGGTATGTTGTCATGGGACTCTAGCCAGTAGATTGTGAATTATCACTTTGTTACTGATCCATTACACATCCCTTAGGTCAACCTGGATATGTAGCATGATATGGACAGAACAAGAGATAACCAAATATTCTGTTTTTATAGAATTGTCCCAATTTAGAGTTCTTCAGGGACCCTTCAGGATAGCTATTTGAGAGGCTTTTCTTTCTGAAAACTATTATCTTGAGATTTTTTTAAAAAATGTATCCTGTCATAATCCCACCCCAAAAAAGTGTGAATCCTGGTCCCCATACCATTTACAGAGAAGTCAAAACAAACCCCAAAATGCAAGATGCATCATTCAATTAAGGGATGTCAAATTTCCAGCCAATGGGCACCTTCATCCTTCCCAACCCATCTACAACCACCTGCTGCTATACTCAAGCCAAGAATCCAACCCATCACTGTTTCTCATTTCAGGATTTACTAAAATTTCTGTGAATATCTTCCCTGAACTAGTTCCAGACACCAGTGTGAGTCAAATTCCAGCCCTTTGATTCCTCTATTACTCTGGTTTCTTGTGCCCTGTTACACTACGTGCTATTCATAAATCTGTTTTCTCCCAGCATATCTTAGAGTATTTCACATTCCTTAGGATTATCCCTGGCTGTGAAACTGGACAAGAGCTCTACTCTGACTATCTGAACCTTTTCTATGAAAGGAAAAAGTTACAAGTAACAGGTAAACTAGTCATAGGTAGTGAACATATAGACAGTTTTACACAGTTAAGTTTGTAAGATGTGGAAAGCCAGTCATCTATTCCCAAAGATGAAACCTCTGGAATAATTTTCTGTCAAAAAAAAAAAAAAAAAAAAAAAACAAGCAAAATGAGTTGCAACAATGATCATGTTCCATTATCAGACATTCATCCCTGGAAAGCTGGTAGCTCATTTTCAGTGATGAGCATGTATTCAAGAGATGTTGATAAAATTCTTATATTTTATCATTTATACAGTGTTTCCTTAGGGAAATGCCTGATGTCTTCTTGCAGTATCACTACTATCTTCTTTTATACTTGTTTAACTCTGTGTGTATACACATATATGTATGTAAATACATATATATGTGTAAATATTTACACATATGTTTATACATATACATATACGCATAGATATAGGATATAGATATATAGGCTTTACTCTCCTTTTATTTCCTCCTGCTCTCAGAAGTTATCAGATTGATGTATTTCCATTGTACCAATTCTAAACATTTGTTGGTACTTACTGTAATTTCTGCTTAATAACTTACCAGGAATGACCTATATTAGCCAAAAAGTTTGTGTTATTTAATATAAATAATATAATATAAATAATAAAGATTGGTGAGGAAGATAGTATTGAGAGGATGCTTTAAGGAGGATGCAGATATGTACTATGACTTTTAACCAACCATGTAATTTGAAGGAACAGTGTTTGCAAGATTGCCACCACTTCAGACATATATCACAAGTTCCTGGGTCTCTAGAACCACCCTCATTTTAGACCAGCTGGCTATAAATTCAGGAATCCCCAAAATTAACCCTGGGTTTCATATCACTAGAAGAAACCACAGAACTCATTGATTGCTATTATAATTAAAATTTATTAAAGGGAAAAGATGTTGGATCAGCCAAAGGAAGAGTTGCATGGGGCGGAGTTGCATGGGGCTGTTTTTTCTCCCTGTGGAATCATGGATGTATTGTCTCCTCCCAATCATGGTGTGTGATGATACACAGAGCAATGCCAACAAGTGAAGTCAATTAAGTCTTTTATGTCCCAGATTTTTACAGAGGCTCAATCACACATTAACTATGTGTCCAACCTTTCATCTCCAGAACCTCACAAAGGTCAGCCTACCTTTAATCGTCAGTTCTTTACAAGGTCAAGAATGGTGTGGCATGATCTCAAAGCCCTCATGAATCACATTGTTATTCCATCTGGTGGCCAAAGATCCCAGCAGAAACATTCCTATCAGACAAGACATGCCAAAAGCTAGAGATTGCTTCTCAGTAGCCAAAGGTAAAAGCCAGACTTCTCTTTTGGTGAAGCCGAATTTCTTACTATATCATCTGAAAATGAGTTTTAAAGGAAATAGAAGACAAACTTAGGTAAAGACATGTCATGTTGGGTTAAAACATACACAAAAGGAAAGGCTTGGATCAGATGTGAATGAGTGGATCAGAGGGTGTGCTAATGAAGGAAATCCATCTCAGCTAAGGCCAGAGGTGTTTTAGGAAATTGCAATAACTGAGCTGGGTTACAACAGAGGACACAGAATCTGGATAGCCTTAAAAGTCAAGTTGAGCTCGGGCAGAGAAATTCTGCCTGGGAGCAATAAAAAACTGGTAATATTTAAGACTCTTGAATTTGGGAGGTGAATAGGATGATGAGGTTGGAGAATATAATGCTAAGTGAAATTAGTCAATCTCAAAAATCCAAGTACCGAATGTTTTCTCTGATATAAGGAGGCTGGTTCACAGTGTTGTTGGAAGGGGGTACATAGGATCAGAGGAACACTAGAATGGTCAACGGAAAGGGAGGGGAGGGAGGGAGTAAGGGGGGTGGTGGAAAAAAATTGGTGGTTGAATGAGATGGATATCATTACCCTAAATGCATGATTGAAGATCTGAATGGTACTTATATACTTTGTATACAAGCAGTGGTATGTAAAAAAGATACTATACTTGTGCATGATGAATAAGTAAATAAATAATAAAAAAAATTAAAAAAAAAAAGAAATTCTGAAATGTCCTCTTTATACCTTGATACCACATTTTAAAATAATGCTGACAACTATGAAAATACCAATAAGAGGGCAATTGAGATGTTGAGGTCTAAAATTTACATCATACTCATTATGAAATAGTATTTATTTAACCAGTTTTTTTAAATATATGACTTAATATAAAATAATTTTCATAAAAAAGCTTGATGAGATTTCATATTTCAGGGAAGCAAAACTAGGCTACAAAGGAGAATACTAGACTAAGAAAGGTACAAACTTACCATTATATGGGGATTTTTTTCCCTATTAAAATACTCTATGAAACTAAATGAAAACTTTTCAAAGATTTGGACTTCTCATCAACTAGTGTTCAGGTTGTACATGGCTGTTCTCCTACATTTCAGGGTTGATTCGTAGAGATTTTTGCTTTGGAGGTTTATGTCTACTCTTATTTTAGAATTCTGTGTTCTTTGAAGTACACAGGATGATTTTGATTAGGGAGGGCCTGGGTTCATAGACATCTGCTAGGAAATTGCAGGAATATAGGTGTAAAGTGATCCAGTTTCAAGTATGGTGATAGTAAATGACCAGGGAACAAAATGATAAAAGGAATCTTTCAAAAGAAAAATGAAAAACCATGGTGGATGGCCAGATGGGGAGTATGAATCTGTGGAAAATGCAGAGAATTCCCACCCTTCAAGCACGAGTGACTAGGCTAACTGTGACACAGCTAGTAGAAACATAATTATCACAATGCAGAATAATTTTGGGAAGAAAGATGGTGAATTTTGTCTCCAACATAGTAAGTTTGAAATGAAGGGAGAGACCCTACCAGCAGCAGATATGAAACAGCTCACATTTAGACTTCAGTGAGATACAAGCTACTACCCTTTTCAATGCTTCAAGACTTTTATTGTGGCAGTTACCACAGTATGACTTCATTAGAATTATTGAAATACCTCATAATGAATTCTGAGATTCTTGAAAGCAGGTTCAAAGTTTTATGCATCTTTTTATTTTATCCGACCAGTTTTGTACCTTTCATGTATTTAGTAAATATTTTTGTGCCAAATTATTTAGAGATAAAAATCTAGAGAAATCCATAAATAGAAAACTCAAGAGGACATAGAGAAAAAACAGCAAGACATTACTAAGTGCTTGAAGAAGAGAAGGATAAAGAGCTGAATTAGGAACCAAAACGGGAGTAAAGAGAGAAAGATCAGGGTAGTACATTATTGTGGACCCTGGAAGACAAACACTTCTAGATCAAGAATGTGGCTAACAGAGGACTTGATAAGAAGAAAGGGGAAAAAAAACATTTTTTAAAAAATAAACATTTAATTGATGATTTCAGGACACTATTGTAAAACATTTAGAACTTTCCATTATAAGAAAATTTAGTCTGTGTCCAAGGGACACTTATAGCAGGAAGCAGGCCCTTTTCCTGTACATGAGATCCTCTTCAAGACACCTCTTAAATCTGAAATTTTTCTATGCATTATAGTTTGTATTTCATCCATGCCCTATATTTTAGTCTGACATTGCTGATATAAAAAAAAATTACCACTACCTTGGCAATTTACAAATAATAGAAACTTGCTTCTCACAGTTCTAGAGACTGGAAAGTCCAAGATCAAGGTAACAACAGGTTCAGCACCTGATGAGGGCCTAGCTCTGCTTCTGAAATGGTACCCTGAAGGCTGCATCTCATATGGCAGAGGGCAAAAAGGGGCAGTAACTTTCTGAAGCCCCTTTTATGAATGCACTAATCCCATGAACATGACCCAATCACCTCCCAGAGGCCTCACATACCAATAAGGTTACTTCGGTGCTTAGAATTTTGGAGGTACACATATATTCAAAGCAATAAAATGGAATGCCCTATTGAAATGAACCTTCAAAACAAGTTTCTCTTTGGACAAAATACTGATAGAAAGAAAAGCCAATAAGCACAGTCTTTTGTTTTCTATTTTACACATTTTGGGTGTGACCTGTTTTTTTTTTTTTTTTTTTTCTTTTGAAGATATAGACCTTTGCAAGAAAGGACCAGTTGCTAGTGTTGTCCCTACAGGCTAGCAATGTGGAGAGGCCAAGCTTCACCAGGGCAGGGTTGATTGACATTCACACTAAGATGAAAGGTGAGGAAAAACACTGCGCTGTGAGTTCATGTTTTCACTTCAAGAAAAAAGGGTCAAGCCCTGAGGTGGTCACCAGAGGTTCCCAGATGTGCCTTTTTTTTAAATCTCTTCTCCCATAATACACACATGCTGTTGTTTTGAAGAATTACTTTGACCATGCACATTGTATCCTATTGTTTTAAATACTCCTTACACAAGAATAATGAGATTTTATATTAAGTTAGGTGGGTAGCTGATGCATATTAATTCCAAATTTGTATTTCAATTTTTAAAGAAATAAAGAAATATGTAATAGTTACTTTGTTTGCTTTTTGCTAAATTTTATACATTCTTGGTATGAACAAAGAATAATTTAGAAAATAATACTTCTTTATTAAGAAATTAGCAGGTATCTACTACAGATAGTCCCAAGAGTATATTATAATACAAAATAAGAATAATATATAACATTCGCCTATTTAAATTTTAATCATACAATTTAATTTTAAATGGGTTGTATAAATTAGTACTTAAGTGGTAAGGCAATTCAATTCAATTCTTGTTTTATTTGGGGTGAGTGGGAAGTGGCTTCTTTTTCTGTCCAGCAAGTGTAATTATTTCAGTTTTATCCTGTTTTGGTGCTGATACATGATGATTTGAGAGCAAGGTAATAAACCCCCTCCTTTGTGTAATCTGCTTATTCTCCTTTATAACTGCTTAGAATTCCTTTTCAAAATGCCTTTGTTTTCCTCCCTTCCTATTTTAAAGTATCTCAAATTGACTTGAATGGAAGCTTCCAGGGTACCCTCCAGGGAAATAAGACCACTTAGGCAAATTTGGACTTAGTGAAATAGCTCTGTTTAAGCAAAAAACCTGTTCTGTTTAAATAGAAAAATAGGTTTTATAGTCTGAAAGATCTGACCTTAGATCAGGATTCTACTATACTAATTCTGTGAACTCAGTATAGTAACATGACTGAAATATGGCTTAGTTGACTCTTAAATGAAGAAAAAAATATATATTCTATTAATCAGTATTATTTCTGAGAAACAACAGAAACCAACCATGAATACCTTATACAAAAATAAACATATTAGAAAGGTATGTTAACAGCTAACAAAATTGACAAGAGGCTGAGGAAAACAACCTGAGAAAGGGTAAGGAACAAGGCTAGAGTGGAGGGCCAAGAATTGAAAAACTAGAACTCATGATCCTCTATGCCTCAGTCTCCCAAGCCACTGGGATTAAGCAAGGCTCTAAGCAACTCAATGAGACCCTGTATCTAAATAAAATACAAAATAGGGCTGGGGATGTGGTTCAGTTGTCGCGTGCCCCTGAGTTCAATCCCATGTACCCTTATCCCCCACGCCAGAAAAAGAATTAGAAAACTAGAAACTCAGCAGGGAACTGTTTTGGCCAGACTCCATAACTACTACTTTTTTTGTTTTAATTAATAACAAACCTCTCTGGAAGATTTTTTTTATAGTGAGTTTTTTTGTATGCTTTTTTTGTGGGGTGAATGGGGGATAGATTGGGAATTGAACCCAGGAGTGCTTTATCACTGAGTTGTAGCCCCAGCCCTATTATTATTATTTTTTTTTTTGAGACAGGGCCTCACTAAGTTGCTAAGCCAATCTCTCTAAAAGATTTAAAACCTCAGGAAAAAGTTCCTAATTCGCTGAACATAGATGATTATTACTGCTCCCTATTTTGTCTGAGACAGAAAACAGGAACATTTTCTTTCCTGTTTTTCTTTAATACATCTGTCAAGACTACATACAATGGGGAAGAAGTAATTCTTCAAAAGTAAAAACATAGGCTATATTCGTATGCTTATTTATCTAATATAATCTTCACAAGAACTCTATGAGATATTTGAATCTCAGAAAACAGACTCAAAAAGATTAAACAACTTTTCCAAAAGTAGTAATTAAATAGTGGAATAATAGAAATAAAAAGAGAAGTCAGTTTCTAAGTCTAGATTCAATTATTTCTACATTTTATAATTTTTTATGCCATTTCATCTTTAATGGGAAAGAAAACCACCAGTTTTATGAATTTTGAATGGAGTAATATTTCTGATTGTGCTAGTGGTTGCAGGCAACAGACTCTCAAACACAGGAATCTGGGATGGGTTATCCAGGGGTATTTGAAATCAGGGTGGTTCTGTTGATAACAGAAAAAAAAAAAAGATGCAGGTAGTTAACAGTGGCAAAAATGATGAAGATGTTTAGCTAATTTAATCAAAAATTGAAAGAATATTCTGATTCTCTGAGTATGGAAGACACAATATAGATAGAAAGTTCTGGTACCATTTGAAAAAGTAGATTCTGGGGAATGGATAAATAATTTCAAAGAAAATTCAGACACTCAAACCCCTATTTTAAGACTTCAAACTTGAATCAGAGTGAGTTTAGTTGCAGAAACTGCTCTGGTCTCATAAGCACAAAGTAACATTTTACATGGAAGTAGGGTTGACAAAATTGATTGATAGGGCTGTAATCATGGGCACTGCTTGACCCCAACATTGTCCTTTATAACAACATGGCATATCTTCCCATCAAGGAAACTTCCACATTCCTGGGCCAATATCAGGAAGCTGGGGAAATCAGGAAAACCATCACAAAATAGATTGCCTCTAGAAATACTCTGCCATAATTTGAATGTTGAGACCTCAAGCTATAACCAGCACTGTGAACTCAAGAGTCACACCACTCCTGAAAGATACCCATGTGCCAACTGCCTCATCTCTGCTAAATGAAGTTCTGAATTCAAGTCTTGAGCTTATACTTGAAGAATATAAATCATGTCTGGAAAACTAACTCCAAAGAAGTCAGGGAATATTATTTTTAGTTTTCCAGTGTCTGCAGTACAAGAAAAAACTTCAGAAAGATGTTGGGAAAAAATGTCAAGTAAGCTAATCTATTCTATCTACCACATCATTAATGTTTTTGAGAAAATGTGTATTTGAAACAGAAAGAATATGGGATTAGTCACTGCAAATTTATTACATTGTAAAGAAAATCAGTGAACAAATACAACTTCTTAAGTTTCAAGGAAAAGTACATTTTGCTTACAAAGGAAAATGTTTGCTCATTTTTACCAAAATGTTTTTTCTTCCAAATGCATGCTAGGGTGTGTATGCATCATAACAAACTACTCATACCATCAGCAGTTTCTGAGCAGAACTTTGTCACTCATAAATCAGTAATATTTACTCCTCAGCAAGCTCATTATTTTCATTTTGAACTATTCTGGGAAGATTTCATGTTAGTCACTGGCTAATGTTTCAAAAATGGGACAAATAGTGTGGAACAGAGCGTGCAAACTCAAAGAGGCTTGAAAGACCTGGATTATGAGTGGATAAATGACTCGTAGAATTTAGAATAACAAACGTGTAAAAGGCATGAAACTCTGGAACCAAAATGATCAGAGTGGCTACAACTTAAAAGAGTTCAGAGAATAAAGTGCACATCAGGAGAAGAGCTCTTAAGTAGTTGCAGATATTATACTGGAATCATCTGCCTAGGAGACAGCCATGAGGAAAGGGGAAGGAAGGCAGTCCCTGGGTAAAAGAGAAGAGAGCACGCCTTCAGCTGTCACTGTGACTTCAGATAAAGCATTAGCATGTAGAATTATTTCAGCAAGAGCTCCTGATTCTGCCCTGCAAGGCTGTCATGACGATTATTAGGAATTGCTTCTTCAAAATGTGGCGTGGTCCTGTCAAAGAAAGACTCAGTGTTTATAAGATAGACTTTTCACTTTCGAACAACTTAAGAGATGCACAAATCCTCTATGTATTTTATCTCTTCCTCTCAGTTTTTCTGTCTCTCTCTGGAGAATTGGTCAAGGTCCTTATAACACCTGTATCATTTTGCTATTATGGACAATCAAGTAAAGGCCATCTCCATCTGACCAATGTTTTAAGACTGTGGTAGTAAGCACATATAGGAAAAAAGAAACTGATTTTAGAGGCTATATGCTTCTACATAAACAATAATAATAAGAAAAATAACATTGTTAGTATTTTTAAATATTGTTAATATTTATTAATATTAATATCACTTATTG
This sequence comes from Tamias sibiricus, assembly GCA_025594165.1. Classification (NCBI taxonomy): domain Eukaryota; kingdom Metazoa; phylum Chordata; class Mammalia; order Rodentia; family Sciuridae; genus Tamias; species Tamias sibiricus. Next base: position 63,721,257 of record CM046658.1, on the reverse strand, counting down.
ACTTATTACTGTGGCTAGGGACTGTGCTAAATACTTTATGTCAATTAGCATACTTTTTTTATCTCCATCTCTTTTGTTTTCTTTTGCATTAAGGAACAAAAAATTGCTGAAATGTCTCATACAATAGACCCTTAGAAAATAATTCCATCAAAAACCAATTTTTAATTGTAGAAGGTGAACTAGCAGCAGAGAGGGTTCCAGAGAGGAAAATCATACCACCTGCTTTGTGCCTGGTAGGGTGTGTTTGACTCTGAAGGTCACCTTATGTAAGGATGTGCTTGCTATAGTGGACTCATCAGCAGGGTCCTTGAGAAAGTGTCCCACCCAGTCCTTTCATATTGTTCCCACTCCAAAAGAGGCAGGTTGCATTTTGTCTTCTTTTCTTTCACCATGAATATTCAATGGTAAAGGGTAGAATATATTCACAAAAGACATATCAAATAAAGAAATACTATTCAGAATATATAAAAAGTCTCCCCTAAAAACTCAACAAAAAGAACACAAATGACTGGTTTTTAAAAAGGACCAAAGAGGCGGCGGCGGCGGCGAGGAGGAGGAAAGATGGCGGCGGGCTCGGATCTGCTGGACGAGGTCTTCAACAGCGAGATGGACGAGAAAGTGGGCCCGCGCCGGCGCCCGCCAAGCTGAGGCCGCCGCCCGAGGCCAGCGCGGGGCCCTGCCCGGCCGCCGCCGCCGCCCCGCCCGCCGGCCCCGGCCCCGGCGCCGCGCAAACTTTGAATGGGAGCGCCGCGCCGCCCACCGCGCCGCACGCCGCACCTGCTGTCAGCCCGGTCAACAACCGGCCCGCGCCGCCGCCCGCCGCCGGCTCTGTCATCCAGGCGGCCCCCGCGCCCCCCGCGCCCCCCGCGCCTGCCGCGCCCCCCCCGCCGCCCCCGCGCCCGCCCGGCCGCCCGGCCCCCCCCCCCCACGCCCGCCGCCGCGCAGAACTGGGCCGGCGCCGCCCCCGCCCCCGCCCCTGCCCCGGCCGCCGGGGGCGCCGCGGGGCTCAGCGGCCAGTCCGGGCCCGGCGCGCCCGCGCAGGGGGCCAGGGCCGAGCCGCCCAAGACGGCGGGGCCCGCGGCGGCGGGCGCGGCGGCCGGCGTGCCGCTCGGGCCCGCGATGCAAGGGGCGCTGCCCGGGCCCGCTGGCGGCCCGCCGCCAGCCCCCGGCGCCCCGGCGGGGCTGCCCAAAGGCGCGGCCGGCGTGGCGACCCCCAGCCTGCCGCGGACGCCGTCGGCCGCCACCGGCGGGATCCGGGCCACCCTGACGCCCACCGTGCTGGCCCCTCGCCTACCGCAGCCGCCGCAGAACCCGACCAACATCCAGAACTTCCAGCTGCCCCCAGGAATGGTCCTTGTGCGGAGCGAGAATGGGCAGTTGTTGATGATCCCTCAACAGGCCCTGGCCCAAATGCAGGCCCAGGCCCACGCCCAAGCCCAGCCTCAGAGCGCCATGGCGCCCCGCCCTGCGGCCCCCACCAGTGCCCCTCCCGTCCAGATCTCCACCGTGCAGGCTCCTGGCACACCTATTATTGCACGGCAGGTGACCCCAACTACAATAATTAAGCAGGTGTCGCAGGCCCAGACGACAGTACAGCCCACTACAACCCTACAGCGCTCCCCTGGGGTACAGCCTCAGCTGGTCCTGGGCGGCTCTGCCCAGGCAGCTTCGCTCGGGACGGCCACAGCTGTGCAGGCAGGGGCACCTCAGCGCACGGTCCCAGGGGCGGCCAGCACCTCCACAGCTGCCACGGAAACCATGGAAAACGTGAAGAAATGTAAAAATTTTCTGTCTACGTTAATAAAACTGGCTTCATCTGGTAAACAGTCCACAGAGACAGCGGCCAACGTGAAAGAACTAGTGCAGAACTTACTGGACGGGAAGATCGAAGCCGAAGATTTCACTAGCAGGTTATACCGAGAACTCAATTCTTCACCTCAACCTTACCTCGTGCCTTTCCTGAAGAGGAGCTTACCCGCCTTGAGACAGCTGACCCCCGACTCCGCGGCCTTCATCCAGCAGCAGCCGCCTGCCTCGCAGGCCACCACCGCGCTCACAGCCGTGGTGCTGAGCGGCTCCGTGCAGCGCACGGCCGGCAAGACGGCTGCCTCCGTGAGCAGTGCCCTGCAGCCCCCGTCATCAGCCTCACGCAGCCCACACAGGTGATCCAGCAGCCCCCGAAGCCAGGAGCCCTGATCCGGCCCCAGCAGGTGACCTTGACCCAGACGCCCATGGTCGCCTTGCGGCAGCCTCACAACCGGATCATGCTCACCACTCCCCAGCAGATCCAGCTGAACCAGCTGCAGCCAGTCCCGGTGGTGAAGCCCACTGTGTTACCTGGAACCAAAGCCCTTCCCACCGTCACCACGCAGGCGGCAGCCGCGCAGAAAAACAAGCTCAAGGAACCTGGGGGAGGTTCGTTTCGAGACGATGACGACATTAATGATGTTGCGTCGATGGCTGGAGTAAACCTGTCGGAAGAAAGTGCGAGGATACTGGCCACAAACTCTGAGTTGGTGGGCACGCTGACGCGGTCCTGTAAGGACGACACCCTCCTCCTCCCCGCGCCGCTACAGAGAAGGATATTGGAAATAGGTAAAAAGCACGGCATAACGGAATTACATCCAGACGTAGTAAGTTATGTATCCCATGCCACACAGCAAAGGCTACAGAATCTTGTAGAAAAAATATCTGAAACGGCTCAGCAAAAAAACTTCTCCTATAAGGATGATGACAGATACGAGCAGGCAAGCGATGTCCGGGCTCAGCTCAGATTTTTTGAACAGCTTGACCCGATTGAGAAGCAGAGGAAAGAGGAGCAGGAGAGGGAGATCTTGATGCGGGCGGCAAAGTCTCGATCCAGACAAGAAGATCCAGAACAATTAAGGCTGAAGCAGAAGGCCAAGGAGATGCAGCAGCAGGAGCTGGCACAGATGCGGCAGCGGGATGCCAACCTCACAGCACTGGCGGCGATCGGGCCCAGGAAAAAGAGGAAAGTGGACTGTGCAGGGCCGGGATCGGGAGCAGAGGGCGCGGGCCCCGGCGTGGCGGTCCCAGGCAGCTCCGGCGTGGGAGCCCGCAGGCAGTTCACACGGCAGAGAATCACACGGGTCAACCTCAGGGACCTCATATTTTGCTTAGAAAACGGGCGCGAGACAAGCCATTCACTGTTGCTCTACAAAGCATTCCTCAAGTGACGCGGGATGCGGTGTTCCTGACGGAGACGCCTGGGGACATTTTTATATATTTGCAGATTGCGCCTTTTTGTAACAAGCAAACGGGATATTGTTTAAAAAACAGCCACCTCTTTGCAACGGAACAGTTTTATATTCCTGTTTCTAAATCTGCTCAGTGTGGAAGGAAACCTCTCCTGTGGCAGAGAACGCAGGCCTGCGGCTGCTCCCGGAGGCCAGCCGCGCCCCGCTCACCCCGACTGAGTGGCCTTCTTGCCAAACAAGCCATGTTAAAGACTGACGAGCCGTTCAGCGACAGCGCTGCCCTGCCCTGCCAGCTCGCGGCAGCCCCACGCCCTCGTGCATTTGGTTTAGTTCAGCCTGACCGTACCGAGTAGGTGTCTGTCTACAGCCGATGACCTCATTTCACTTATTTTATTTTTGTAACAGTCAGTTGGCTAAGCAAACTGTTTTTTAGACTATTTATCTTCCTCTCTCCCCATTCCGCTTGAAGTCCTGCAGGAACGTGCAGCTCACCGCAGCGCCGTCACCTCCGAGTGGGCCGCCGTCCGCCTGGTGGAGGCCGGAGCCCAGCGAGCGGCCCTTCTGAATGTGCTCAGCATCTGTACAAACGCATTTTATTTGCTACAGTTTGTGAAGCTGTAAGGTTAAAAGAAATGAGAACTTTTTCAGCATAAATATATTTTACTTGCACTGTTTTTTAGCTAAAAGTGAAAACTTAGATTAAATAAAATCAAAGTTGAGAAGAATCATCAAAAGACTTTCTCAGTGTGAATCAAGTGTTGAAAAATGGTTGGTGTATTTTGTCAGTAATTGTACATAATCTTTGGCACATAACATGAAAATGGCTATGTAAACTATAATTATTTTGCTAAGAGACTGTATGCCAGCCGAGGGCCACTTTACAGACCCCAGAGCAAAGCCCCTTCTTTGTACCTATTTTTTTATTACAAATATACTAATTGGTTCTTTATATTTTCAGAGGTTATTGTATTAAATTGTCTATTGATGGTACTTTTATGACTGTAAATACCTGGGCTTTCTCCGTGTGGATCCTCACGTTAGACTTCAGTCCGCGCCTGTGGACTGAGGGCTGATCAGTATTTTTTATCAGCACCTGAGAACTGTTACACCTTTTATTTTATCTTTTAGGAAATCCCTGTCTTTCCATTTTTTCATGTAAATTTTGCACAGTTACTTGTTCATATGTAAATATTTTACTTTGAAAAATGAAGTTTTTAATTGCTATTGTTTTATATAGGATTGAAAGAAAATTAACTCCTTTATTAAAAACAAATCTATCTGCAAAAAAAAAAAGGACCAAAGATTTTAACAAACACCTCACCAAAAAATAAATAAATAATTACACACACACACACACACACACACACACACACACACACACACACACATGGGGGGGGGACAAAAGAAGCATATGAAAAAATATGTTCCATATTACATGTCCTCAGGGAAATGCAAATTATAACAACAATGAGATACTAATAGCTACCTGTTAGAATGGCCAAAATTCAGAACACTGACTTCAGCATAAACTGGCAAGCATTTGGAGCAACAGGAACTCCCATTTATAGCTGGTAGGCATGCCAAATGGTATAGTCACTTCTAAAAATACTTTGGCAGGGTTTTTTTTTGTTGTTGTTTGTGTGTTTATAAAACTAAACCTAAGATCCAGCAAGTACATTCCTTGCTATTTATCTAAAAGAGGTGAAAAATTATGTACACACTAAATCCTGCACCCATCTGTTATTCATAATTGCCAACCTGATGTCCTTCAGTAGGTAAATGGATAAGCTGTGGTATGTTCAGACTGCAGAATGTTCTGTAGCATTGAAAATAAATGAGCTATAAGCAACGAAAGGCATAGAAGAAACAAATGCACATTATTAACTGAAATATGCCAATCTATAAAAACCCCACACCACACAATCTCAACTACACAACATCCTAGAAAGTTGAAACTATGGTGACACTAAGATTGGAGGTTGCCAGGGACTACAGGGAGGAAGGTATGAATAGGTGGAGCACAGAGGTTTTTTAGAGTAGTAAAAATACTCTGTATGATATGATAATGAAAGATACATGTAATTACACATTTGGCTAAACCCACAGAACATACAACACAAAGACTGAATCCTAATGTCAAGGATGGACTCCTGCTGTTCATTATGGGTCAGTACAGATTCCTCAGTTGCAACATACGCACCACTTTGAGTGGGGAGCCAGGCGTATGTAGGGCAGGAGGCATGTGGAAAATCTCTGTACCTTCTGTTCAGTTCAGCATAAACAAAAAGCTCCTCTTAAAAAAAAAGTATATTACAAAGAAAAAATAAAATAATCAAGAAAAATAATTGTGGTAAAAGATATAGCCAGAAGGGAGGAATAAATTTATCTTTCCTCCCTTCTTCATCTACTCCCATAGGCAATTATCTGCTAACTATATAAGAACTGAAATTGCCAAGGTCAAATCCTGTTCACCATCTCACTGGAATAATCTCAGTTTAGGGTACATTATTTAATTTTATTATTATTTTTTTTTTTTTGCTTACTGTTAATAAATTCTATGAGGAATATTTTTATAAGCAAAAATATTATAATCAATTTGTCACCTCCAAATATTAAAGGTTTATTTTGCTTTATTTAATATCTACTACAATTTTGAGATAGAATTTCATATAAGAAAATTTCAGACCAAATCAATGCAGTACCTGAAGTGTTCTGAATGAGTTAGAAATAGTTTCTTGTCTGTTTTTCACTATCTGTGTGATTTTGCAAGTATCACATAAATTCTGTGGTCCTCAGTTTTTCAGTTCTTATAAAGAAGGAGCTGGATTGGAAGTCTTAGACTTGTATGATCCTATGCCAACTTTCTCAGACACAAAAGGATGGGAGATTATTAATACTATTGGGTAGATGATGAGAATATATTTTCTGAGAGGAAAACGTACACTGAGAATTCAGCAATAAATTGTTGTCTTAGAACATTTCAGTTGCACACACTTTCTGGTAATATCCATTATATTAAAGGCCATTTGTAAGGTTTCCATATCTTGATTTATTCTAGTCCGGGATTGCTTTCTGAAGGGATAATCTCATTTATGATATTGCCTTTTTAAGATGTAGCAGCATTACACAGAAAGATAAATTTGCACTGCCAACTAAATGCAAATGATCACTATTTTGAAGAAATAACTTCTAGCCTTTATTTCATACATATATATATATATGGAATTCTTATATGTTTAAGGATTACAGGCAAGAGCAATAAATAAAATTAGTTAACTCTGGGGATAAAAAAAATAACATTACATGAAAAGGAATGGTGTCCCAAGTACACTAGAGGTTAATATTCAGCTGAATTTCATTCATGTACCCAAACGGAGTCACTGTTAGAATGTTAAAAACACTGAAATCAATGTCCATAAGGGTATTTGTAAAGCTGATGTAGAATGTAGAGCTGATGCTGGCAAAGCTAGTTCTCAGCCAAGGATAAAAGTCTACAGTCACACTAAGGAGAATTTGGAAATAGTTGATCAATTTACCCCCAACTGGTTTTCAAGTTTTTTGCCTCAAGCACATACCAGTTATCTTCCAGAGATTATAGAAAACGTTCTACAGATTTGTTGTTGTTGTTGTTGTTGTTGTTTACTTCTAATGAATAAGAAACCAGGTGAAGGAACTCCTTTGAGAAAGTGAAGTTTGAAAAAACGGTTTAGATTCTGCTGTTATAGAAATGACTGTTAAATGCTAGGCACTTTTATTTATTTTATCTGTTTTCAACCAAAAGTCAGACAGTCTTAGCTATTTAAAATCCACTACTGCCGGGCGCGGTGGCGCACGCCTGTAATCCCAGCACTTTGGGAGGCTGAGTCAGGAGGATCACGAGTTCAAAGCCAGCCTCAGCAATGGCGAGGCACTTAGCAACTCAGTGAGACCCTGTCTCTAATAAAATACAAAAAAGGGCTGGGGATGTGGCCCAGTGGTCTAGTGCCGCTGAGTTCAATCCCCGGTACCAAAAAAAAAAAAAAAAAAAAAAAAAAAAAAAAATCCACTACTGACAGTTGCTTCTGAACAGAGATGGGACACGTCTGACATCATTGCTGCAGATTTGCCTTTTCCAGGTATGGGACTCTTTCCCTCTGAGCCTGAACATGACCTTAGAACACCCTCTCATCACAGCACACCTGGTGGCCACTACCAATAGATAAGAATTTGCACTGAAGATAAACTTATGAGCCAGGCATGGCTTAAAGGTCTGATATATTTTTATGTATATATTTATACACACACACACACACCCACTGGAGTCCAGTCATCTCTGGAGGTTATGATATAATATTGACAACATCATTTCTATCAAGGGTTAATCTGGTATTTCCTAATTGGATCTCATGCCACTGTTCTTGCTTCCATAAAGTTTATTCCCAACTTTTTAAAGATTTTTCTTTTTTCATATGGTGTTTTATGATCATACATAATAGTGGGATTCATTTTGTCATATTGATTCATGCACATGACAATTTGACTGATCTCATTTCTCAATATCTTCTCTTTCCTTTTCCTCCTTTCTTTCCTAGTCTCCCTCCTCCACTATAATGATCTCCTTTCTATTACTTTATTTTAATTAGTGGATTATAGTTGTACATATATGTTATTCACTGTGGTATGTTTAGACATAGACTTAGCATAATGTAGTAGATTTAATTACTCAGTACTTCCCAGTCTCTTCCCCTCCTCCCTCTCTGTTGATCTTCTTCCTCCACTCTATTGGTCTTCCTTTCATTCTTGTGAGATTTTCTCCCTTCTAAAAATTCCTTTAGCCCCTCTGTCCCCAGTACTACCTATGAGAGAAAACATCCAACCTTTGACTTTCTGAGTCTGACTTATTTTACTTAGCATGATATTCTCCCATTCCACATATTTACCTAAAATGGCATTATTTCATTCTTCATTATGGCTGAGTGAAACTCTATTTTAAATATATACCACACTTTATTTAGACATTCATCTGTTGATAGACACCTGGACTGCTTTCATAACTTGGCTATTATGAATTGTGCTGCTATAAACATGGGTATGCATGTATCACTATATTATTATGTTGATTTTTGTTCTTTTGGATAAATAGGAAGGTGTGGGATAGCTGGGGCATAATAATGGTAGTTCTTTTCCTAGTCTTCTGAGGAAACTCCACGCTGCTTTCCAAAGTGGTTTTATTAATTTTCTGTCCCAGCAACAATGTATAGATATATATTTTTCCTCACATCCTTGACTGAAGTTATTATTACTTGTATTTTTGATGATTGCCATTCTAACTGGAATGAAATGAAATCTAAGTGTAATTTTGATTGCTAAGGATGTGGAACATTTTTTTCATATATTTTTTGGCCATTCATATTTCTTCTTTTGAGAAATGTCTGTTTAGACCTTTTGCATAGTGGCCACACTACATGTTGGCACAGGTAACAACTTTGTTAACAAGACTTCTAAATTTCAAGAATTAGAACCAAATATCACTAAGTGGGATGGCATCAAATTAAAAAAAGCTTCTGCACAGCAAAGGAAACAAGAATGTGAAGAAAGTCTGCAGAATGCAAGAAAATCTTTGCCAGTTACTCTTCCCATAGGGGATTAATATCAAGAATATATAAAGAATTCAAAAACTAAACATCCAAAAAAGTTATAATCCAATCAATAAATGGCAAAAGATCTAAATAGATAGTTATTCCTGACTTTAAAATCATAAGTTCTTTCATGTTTCTCCTCTCCTCCAAGCTTTCCAGAGATTCCCCTTTTACTGAAATAGAAGCCTAAGACCTTACAACAGTCTTCAAATCCCAACATAATCAGGGGCCCTGGCCTGTCTCTGCTTTGTTTCTTGTTCCCTGTCTCTTCTCCACTCTCCTGCAATCAGACTGGCCTCTGCACTCTTCCTAGAACATGCCGGAGCAGGTGGATTATGTCTCATGGCCTTTACACTACCTGTCCCCTTTGTGGGACTTCCTTTAAGAAACCTTATGCCTTATCATTGAGTTCTTCAACCATTTTCTCAGATGTCCCCTCTGGGTTGCCCCAATCTGACCCCTCTTTCTAATTGAATACCATACCACTATTTGCAATGCCCTTCCTATAGTGGATCACTTTTTAATCTCACTTATATGAAATGAAATAATTTTTTTCATGTGCTGGAGATTGAACTCAGAGCCTTACATATGCTAGACAAGCACTCTACTGTTGAGCTACACCTGTAGCCCAATTTTTGTCTTTTTCAAAGTTTTTCTGGTCCTCCCCAACCAGAATGTAAATTTCATCAGGACAATACCTTATTCATGACTTTATTCCCAGCATACTATTACAGACAGTATATAGTTAGTTATCAATTATATACTAAATTGAGATCTACATGCCTTGATGAATTGGTAACAGTTATCACCCCAGGACCTCAGGGAAAAGACAGATGTGAAGTAGACATTAGGATGATTCTGATAAACACATTTCTGCTTGCAATGTCCACTTTGGAGATTTGCTGTTTGTGACTTAAAAGTGATCAATATCACACATTTTTATTTCTTAGCAACCAGTCTCAAAATCTTCTACTGTCACAAATTCCTTTGCACAACTGAGGAAATGAGAACTAAAAGTAGAAAGACAGAACAAAAAAAAAAAAAAGTCTAAGTTATGTCATTCAATTCTGGGGTTTGTTTAAAATTGTGATCACTTTCTTGACAAGAATAAGTATTTTCTTTTAATCAGAAAAGATCTTGTGAATTAAGTAAACATCTTTCTTCACTGGTTTGCACCACCTAACAGTTTGTTCTATTTTGTTTAGAAAGATGAGATATGGCAGGTGTTTTGCTTCTTCCTACATTAAAAAAAAAAAACTATATATGCAAAATGTTTCTCAGTGACTGAGCCCAAAATACCTTTTTGTTACTGTTTCCAAAACTAGGGTTTTTAAATATATATATAATGTGATTCTGCTTTGGCAACAACAAAGATTAACAGCTATTTGTGGTGTGCATTTTATTTCTGCCTTTGGCTATTTAGTGTACAGAGGAATCAGTAGGAAGAGTTAACAGTGCTTTAAAAAATAAGCAGAAGTTTAATCTCCATTGCTCTTGATTCAGTGTTTCATCCATATCAAAAGACCTCATGCTGAAAATGAGATGGTACATTATTCCAGAAGCCTGATGGTTTGTGATTTGCTATAGAAAGTAGACTCTGCTCTTCAGGATTAGATGAGGGTCCAAAAGGCAAAGGTATAGAGTGAGAAACATAAAGCTCTGAGAATAAAAAGGAGAGGTAGGTTTTAAAGTAGAAACATGAATATAGTTTTTACTTATGAAGTGATTCAAATGCATGTCTTTCCAGAAATAAAGGAGATAGATAATTTAAACAAAAGCTCATATGGTAAAAACAGCCTCTCAAATAAATGTTTAAGAGAAAAAAAAAGTGGAAGGGAGAGAGGAAGACAGAGAAAATCAGTGTCTAAGATTCTATATCATCTGTTTACAAGGCGGTTTTATCTTGAAAGAGTAGTTGTGAATATTAAAACACTTGCTGAAGTATTCATTGGTAGAAAGATCTAGACTATCATGTAAAATCATACTCCAAGGACCACCAATAAGCTCAAAAGTTTTGTTTTATTTTGATACTCACTAGGTTCAGTTCATTTTTACTATTGCTGCTGTTATCATTGCTTCCTCATGAAAACATGAGGAAGCAAAGCGACTCACCTCCACATGCTCAGTATATGTGGGCCACCAGTGGAAGGCAGCAGTAATCCAAATGATTTAAGTCCCCTGAAATTGTTATGTGAAGAATAGTTATAACATGAAGAAAGAATTGCAGTTGTCAAAAGTATTTGTCAAGAGAAGCTCAGTCTTATAGAAACTTTTTTTCATTTCCTTCAAGCCTGTGAGCAATGGTTGAGCACCAACTGTATCTGACTCTAGGGCAGCTGCCAGAGCAGGGCAGGACCAGATGGCATGGAGAGGCCTGGGCTTAGCTCTTCTGAGGTCCCACTGACCTGCACTGTCTCCTCAAGCAAAAGCTGTATTCATTTCCTTGCCTGATAAACAGTATCTACCTTACTGAGTTATAGGATGGAATTTGTTATGTGAAAAGAAATCACACAGAACAGTGAAATGATGTTTATCTTTTAATAGGTATTAGCTATTTTTCTTACATAAAATAAAGGAATTAGTTTTAGTAGAAGGAGCCTAATATTTGAATGTAAAAAGGGCAAATCTGACTCAGTCTCCCATTTTTCCTAGTTTATGATTTTAAAGTAAGTTATTTGATCTCTTTGAGTACGTTTTTCTCTCTTTTTTATTTTTTAGATTTATTTACTTATTTATTTTTAATTAGGTATGTATGACAGCAGAATGCATTTTGATTCATTGCACAAAATTGCAGCACAACTTTTCATTTCTCTGGTTACACAATGTAGCATTGCACCATATGTGCAGTCACACATGTACCTAGGGTAATGATGTCCATCTCATTCCACTATCTTTCCTGCCCCCATGCCTCCTCTTCTCCCCTCCCCCACTTTTCCTAAACATAGCTCCTCCATTTTTCCCATGTGACCCTCCCCATTATGGATCAGCAACCACTTATCAGAACATTTGGCCTTTGGGTTTTGGGGATAAGCTTACTTCGCTAAACATGATATTCTCCAGTTCCATCTATTTACCTGAAAATACCACAATTTTATTCATTTTTAATGCTGAGTAATATTCGATTGTGTATATATACCACAGTTTCTTTATCCATTCATCTATTGAAGGGCATCTAGGTTGGTTCCACACTTTAGCTATTGTGAATTGAGCTGCTATAAACATTGATGTGGCTGCATTTTCATCAACTTAAACTAGAAGTAAATATTCCTACTTTTCATATTTTTGATAGAATCATAGATTGGTATGTAAGTTTCTAAAGGGCAGTTCCTGATGTGGCCAGAATTCACAATTTCTTATTTGAAATATCCCTTCTTGCTTTTCCATGTGGCCTGGTTCCCCTTGTTCACCATTGGTTCTGAGGTGTCTTAGGGCTACGGATAGAATCCAAGCACTCCAATGCCAGATACTCTGGGCTTTGATTTGGGGGTCACAACTTCGTTCATTCAGACAAACAGTGTTGCCTGCCTGCAGTGTGCCATCTCTGAATTGGCCTGGGTACAGCAGTAAACAAACAAGGACTGATGTTCTTTATGTACTCAGGGAGCTCACTTATAGCAGGAGGGAGCAAATAAAGACATAGTAAACAAACAAACTATATTGTATAGTAGAAGGTGAGAAATGCTGAGAGAAAGGAGGGAGGGAGAGGAAGAAAGAGGAAGGGAGGAATTCAGTAAACAGAAAAGTAGAAGTGAATGAAAGTAAATTTGCAATTAGCTACTTACTATACTAAAACCTATGCTCTACTATACTTCCTATACTAAAATCTTTATGTTACTTAACCTCTCTGCTCTCATTTTTTTCATCTGTAAAATGGGGGTACACAATGTTATTAAATTTATAGCATTTGTTTGAAGCTTAATGAACACTTCATGTAAAGTAGCATTTTTCACAACAGCCACTGTGTTCAGTGAAGTAGCCAGACATAGAAAAACTAATACCACATCTAAAGAAGGTGAAGCCATAGAAGTAGAAAGGAGAGACGGGGTTTACTGGAGGTTGGAGTGGGGTGAGGGTAGGAAGGATAGGCAGATATTAGTGAATGAATGGGTACAAAGTCCCAGTTAGAGAGGAGTAATGAATTCTGGTGTTCTATTGCACAGTAGAGAGACTATCATGTAATGAATATTTCAAAATAGCTACAAGAGAGGATTTTGAATGTCTTTATGAAGAAATGATAAAGGTATGAGGTGATAGTATGCTAAATATCCTGATTTGATTATTTTACAATATATACATGTATCAAAACATTGCACTGTACCCCACACATATCTATAATTATTATGCTTCAATTTGTTAAAAAGCAGAACACAGGACAACACCTGGCACATAGTTCATTTGGGGTAGGTATTAGCTATTATTATTATGAGTTAGAGAAATGAGGCCGCTACAATTATGAGTTGGCTTAAATGTAGTCTTATCAATTTTATTGTTCATAAGCCATTATAATTATCCTGTTTTGACCATTTTGAAAGCCTAAAAATATTTAAAAGTGAATGAGCTGTCCTGGAAAATTTCATAATGAAGTAAAATGAATACAAACCATGCAAAAGAAGTACAAATATTCAAAATATACTAAACAATGTATTAGCAGTTGCAATTGATTTACATATAAGCAATCATGAAACTACTGAGAAACTTTAATAAGCAACAAAACCACTGTAGATAACAAAATCAATTGCAATATTAATTGCATATTGACAGGAAAAAAGATTCGCTACCAACCAGGGGCTCTGATTTTTCTCATGAATGAAAGAATACAAATAGTTCAAAGTATGTTAAATACCTATAAATAAAGATTTTACACAAGATATGTTTAAACTATAACTCTGTTGGACTGATATTGGTGTGAAAACAGTTTCCCAGAAGCAAAGTTTTCTCCCGTAAGCATATATTTACCTTAATTGCCTATCACACAATGCAGGACTGGGTGTCAGAAGGACCTAATAAAAATAAATAAATAACACCTAGATTCCTATTAAATATTTAGCCTGTCTAGAAGAGAAAACAAGCAAGTGAGACATACTTTTATAATGGCTTTTTTCTACTGATTGATTCTACTGGATAGTGAGTTTATCTGGATTATATCCAACCAGCTAAAATGGGATGCTGGTTTTCTGATTTGTTTTTTTCAATTCCATGTCAGGGTATTGCTTGTGCATAAGTGAGTAAGAGAGATGCAGCAGGTGAAGAAAGGAGTGGGCGAGAATAAGACAGTAGGAAACTAATCCAGGCCAACTATGGAAGCACAATGAAAATCATTAGCATTGATTCAACTGACCTGCACAGATTATCAGCCCCTAGGAGAGGTACAGTTAAGACTTGGAAAATAATAAAGCCAGATCAGGTTCTTTGATCTCTACTATTTTTAAAATAGTAAAGTAAAATGATTGTTTTTGCCTAGTTCACATGGAAAGATATTTTATTAATAAAGTAAGCTTAATGCATATATTGCACATTCTAAATATTATAAGCAGTGGTTTTTAAGACTGTGATGGCACAGACAAAATGTAAAATGTCTTAATAAGAGGAATCTATACATTTGTGTAACTGAATAGATAAGATAGTTGGCTTCAGGTGAGGTTTGATCTAGTTGCAAATAAAGTGTCACTGAGACACTTTGCCCCTGTGTGTCTTCCATGGTATAAACTTCATCTTCATGCACCAGGCTGAACACACTGTAATTATAATTTTCCCTCTGGAGTAGCAAAATGATTCACAAATTTCACACCTCCCATTCTCACATAATACCATCACAGGGCAGGAAGGGAGGAGAGGGTTATTTCTGGTTTCTCCTACAGATCTTCTAGGACTTGATCTAGAAGTGATCAAGTCTGTGATCCAAATTACCCCATTAAGTATTTACTGTGTCCTAAGGAACAGGATATGCTATTGTGTTAAGTCAAGAGGAGGACCAATTCTACAAAATCTTAAGCAGAAGCATGTAGTTTCTAAATAAATATCAAGTGATGGTGAACAGAGAAGAAGATAATTACTGAGAAAGAAACAAAAACATCCTTTTCAAGGGCTCAACTTATCAGCCTCTAAAAATGTTTGGGGGGTGGGTGCAGAACGCCCAATAATGTTGACACTAATAATTGCTGTGATCATGAATTATTTTAATAAGGCTAGAAAAGGGGGCTCATAGACCAGGTTATGAAATGTTTCAAATGCCACAACAAGGAATTTGAGGTATTACCCCTGCTGATAAGGAATCAGAAAGATTTTACTCAGGGTAGTAACATGATAAGACTTTACATTCTGTAGTCTGGTCATAGTATTTTTGTACTATACACACATGTGCACATCCACACCTTTGGTTTTTCCCCAATGATTGTACCTCTTAATAGCAAAAGAAATCAAAAAGTATGAACTGAACGAGTGGCAGTTCCTTGAGGGCAAAATAGAATGGAATAAAGAATAAAGGTGCACATTGATCTTGTGGAAACCAATGAAAACAAGTTCCAATTCAACAAAGAGCATCCCGAGCTTATTTGAAGGGAAAACCCTTATAAAATTATATAAAAAACATACAAGATCATTGCAATACTTATTACTCCTCACACCCTCAGGCTTCCAACAGGTTTTGCTCTTTAACTTTGTGACTGAATGAGAAAAGAAGGAATGAAGGAAGGAAGGGAGGGAGGAAGGAAGGAGGGAAGGAGGGAGGGAGGGAGGGAGGGAGGGAGGGAGGAAGGAAGGAAGGAAGGAAGGAAGGAAAAAAGATCCCAGGGTGTAATGCATTATCTGACCATTGAGATATCTCGTCCCTCTCTATAAGAGATCTGAGATCCGGTGCCAAAGTGTATACAGGAAACAAATGTAACAAAGCACCAATAATATAGTAAGGGAACAAAATAATAATCTAGTAGAACAAAATGCCTCAAACAGAAGGGCCATGAAGTTTCAAGCAAGGGCTTCACCTTCTACTAACCCTGCTTTTCCTTAAAAGCATCTGGCATCAATTGCAGCTAACTGAGCTAAAATCACTGGACACCTTCTGCCATCAATTCAGTAGACAGGACTAAGTACAAGGTGAAAAGAGGAAGTCCCAGCAAAGCAGGACGGGTGGCAGGCAGCTGCGCTGCAGGCATAAACACTACTATTAGAAGGCAAGAAGCTTGGAGTCAGGAGGAGGTGAGAGTCAGGAAATGCTAACTTGCCTTCAACGCTCTGGCAGTCTCAAGGGAGACAATTAACGCAGTGTCGCCAAAAGCAAACCTCAGCCTTTGACCAGTCCCTGTGAAAGGCGAAAAATAGCTTTTCATACACAGTTGTCAAGAAACCTGCTGAACAAAAGCATCTGCCAAATATTCTGCCCTAAAGATGGATTTCCAGTCAAAGTCAACAAAATTTACTGCTAAAACACATATAAAATCCATCTTTTAATATCTTGCAGTTACCTCATATTATCAGCATTTAGCAAGGCTGCCTGGTTTGTTTGATTTTTTTTTTTTTTTTTTTACACTTAAACTTTACAGGTTAAGCAAATTTTTATATGAAATGTTCACCAAAATTATTGGTTAGAATTAAAATTGATTCGAAGACAATATTTTCTTCTGTGTGCCAGTCAGCGATACTTACAGACAAGCCAGGGTGATGGAAATAATCTAATTGTATGTGTGACAATGCATTAATTTCTTGTTTTGGGATTTTTCTGTTTGTTTGTTGTTGTTGTTTTTGTTTGTTTTTGTTTTTTATCTTCTTCACCCTGGTACAACTTGGAGGGTTCCCCATACCACCCTCAGTTTTGGCAATTTGCTAGAAAGACTTTCAGTGCTCACCTAAAGATGTTGTACTCATGATTACACTTTATTACAGCTAAAGGATACACATTGAAATCAGCCAAGGAAAGAAAGGCAGAAGGCAAGGTTCAGGAAAGTTCCCAGGAATGGAGCACCCTTTATCCTTTCCATGGAGCTATGGACAGCATTATTTCCCCGTATCAATAAGTGACAAAATCCTTGGAGTATGGCCAACCAGGGATGCTCACCTAAACCTTGGAGTCCACAGCCTTTACTAAGGCTCCATCACGTGGACACAGTTGACTGCTCACCTAGCTGATCTCCATATCCAGCCTGTTGGGAAGTTAAGCTCATCCTATGTGGCCTGAAGCTCCCACCCTAAAGCACTTGGTTATAGTGATTTAAAGCTTCAACTTCCCAAATCTTCCTAATTGGCTGTCCTTAAACCCCAAGGCAGAGGGAGACCCTTCTTCTAGCAGGCATGACATCCGAAGGGATAAGAGATTATTTCCTAGAAACCAAGGTAAAAATCCACACCTTTCTTTGGGTAATGTTAAATTATTGCACAACTGATAACATAAAATAACTGTATCTTGTTTATTTTGATGAATTTCAGTTTTTGTGGTCAGAAATGATAGTTGAAAATAGAAATGAAGGACCTCACTAAATTGGATTCCACAACCTATTTAAGCTTCACTACGATTGCCCCATGATTTTCTTTCCTATCATTCAAATATCAACCAATCAAGTAACTACTCTTTTTTTTAAAAAAAAAATAAACTAGTTAATGCAGGAAATTTTAATAAGAGATTACTTTTATAAAACAGCAAGGCACTTATTAAGGATTCTTAAATATTCCATAAAGAAAAATATATTAAAGGGACTGAATAAAACAAAAACAAACAAACAAAATAAACAACAATAAAAAAACCTTACAACTTGAAGGGTTCCCCACACCACCTCAATTTTTGCAATTTGCTAGAAAGACTTTCAGTGCTCACCAAAAGATGTTGTACTCATAATTACACTTTATTACAGCTAAAGGATACACGTTGAAATCAGCCAGGGAAAGAAAGGCAGAAGGCAAGGTTCAGGAAAGTCCCAGGAATGGAGCACCCTTTGTCCTTCCCATGGAGCTATGGACAGTGAAATTGGATTTCTTTATTTTTAAGAAATAAAGACATACAAGTTATTCAATTATCCAGAGAAATACAAGAATAATAGAAAAAATCCAAACTATACCTAGGATATCCAATCAGCTATACCTAGGAAGGACTGTGAAAGTAAAAGTCTGTTTATAAACATATATTACTATGAGTATAAAGTGATGTCTTGTAAATTAAAGCCTAAAAACTTGAACAAATGAACATCAATACATCAGTGAAATAAAAAATAATTGAAGCCAGGCATGGTGATGCACACCAGTAATCCCAGCAACTCAAATGGCTGAGGCAAGAGGTTCCCAAGTTCAAGCGCAACCTCACCAACTTAGGGAGACCCTGTCTCAAAATAAAAAAAAATAAAAAGAGCTTGATAAAACAAGTTAAAATCAACTCATTGGTAAAGTGCCCCTGGGCTCAATCCCCAGTAACAACAACAGCAAAAATGAATAATTGAAGATTCTATAGAGAAAAAACAGTGTAGTAGTAAAATGTACCATGTAACACCAACTTTTTAGGGTAGAAATTGAAGAAATTAAAGATCAAAACTTTTCCAGAAAGTAAAAATAGAAAATAATTTGTTAGTTTACCTCTTTGAAAATATGTTGTCTTGTAAATATTTAGCCAGGATTGGTTCCCTAACCCAACAAAGAATAATTTTTAAAAAAGATTTCTTAAGAGTGTTTTATTCTTACTTAAGCAAGTATGCATGATGTCTCTTACACCACCTCTAATTCTTTTAAATAAACATTATATTCTTACATATTAAAGTTATGCTGTAGCTTTTGTTGTGTGACTTCTATAATCTTGAGCAATAATTTACATTGGAAAATACTGTTAAGAAAATGTAATATATACCCAAGAAATGTTATTTAAAGTTATACATTGTTAGTATACAAATATATCAAGTTTGTCCTATTCTTGTCATAAAAATCTCAGATTAATATAACCAATTATTTATATTTCCTTTTTATTTGGAGGAAATTTATTTAATGACTCAAACTTGGAATATTTTCCAAACATCTTTTTAACTTATTTTAGGCAGTACCTATCACCTACTGGGTTTCAAATCACATTTTAAAAATACTTAATAGCCCTCTATAAGTAGAATTCTGTTTTCTAAAAAAATAAAGAAATATAAGCTATTCAATTATCCAGAGAAATACAAGAATAATATAAAAATCCAAGTATGCACCAATTATGTTCATCAAATGTTAATGTTTACAGATTTTTGCTTCATATTTCTATTTATGGTGGAGAGAAGTCCCATTTCTCCTATTGCCGTATACTACCTCCATCCTGAATTTAGAATGGATCTTTCCCACCCTCATTTATATGCACCCTTAAAGACTACATATTTTGAGATATTGTGTTTTAAAATTTTATATGTTCTTTTTCTCCTCTTACCTGACCTCTGTTGAATTTCTAATGCTTTTCTCTTTAAATTTTTTTCTCTGTTGATTTGGAAGCTATATATTTCATATTTCTATTCTTTTAGTGGTTCCACTTGCACTTTAGCATTCAGAGTTACCAACTATTTTTATAAAACAAGTTAAAATGTATTCAGTACCCTTTTCCCAGGCAAGAGAAGAAACTTAATGTTGTTTACTTATTCACTTAGCTACTTCCTCTCTCATCATTTACTATTTTGAGTTTTTATTTGCTGTTTTAATCACACACACAAACACATACGTATAGACACACACACAAGTTTGCTATGTTTTCTTTCTGTATTCAGCAGATAATTAACTTTATCAAAATTTACTTTCTATATTTATCATTGTTTCTTTCACACCAAACTTCCCACTGGTTTATCTTTTTTCTGTTGTTTTTAAAAAATGCATTCTTTTATTTCTTTCCATGTGAGTCTGTGGGTGGCAAATGTTTTTAACCTAGGTTTGTTAGGGTTTTTGAATGATAGCTGTGTTAATACAGAGGGTTGAACTGTCAAGGAACATCTCTGCACAGTATAGATCTTAGCTGGCACCAAACTTTATTAATGGTTCAAAAGATACAGGCAAACAGCAGGATCAGGCAAGACATTCATTTCCTGCAGAAACTCAAGACTAAATGTAATTTCCAAAAATGTTCTCTTCCTTACTTTAGGATATATTTTCATCTAAAACAGAATAGTACTGAACAATATTTGCACATTGTTCACAAAGGAAACTATTAGTAATTTGAAACTCTTTCATTTTATACTCTGATATTTATGGACATAAGAAAATGATTAGATGACTACCAGTCCTATTTCCCACTATCCAGCAAGCCATGCCCTATACACCCATAAGGTCCAAGTTCATTTACAATAAACAATCTAGTTACATCACATTGATTCTACAAAAATATTTTCTTGATTTCTTTATAAAGTCTTCCTATCTATGGTGAATACTATCATCATACTACAAAGAAGTCTGTTCAAGGTCATTGGCATGCTTATAAAGTACACATAAGGTCATTCATTTCCCCCTCGATTTCCCCATCAGAGAATAAGTGAGTTGCAGGTCCCATTATAACTGTTTTCCTTTGAATTGTTATATCATGTGTTATTTCCCTATTATTTCTTGTTTTCTTCTGTTGAGATTTGTTTCAGACAATTATTGGAGACTTTCAGTCTCCCTTCTATTTTTCTCTTTAACTATACATATGTTCATGTACACACTTTTTAAAAAAAGTTTTAGTACACTTTATCATTCTCACTATGCATTTCTCTATGGTTTACTTTTCAAAAGCTCTGTTCTCCTGTCCCAGAGGAGTTTACTCCATCTTTTAATTCTCCTTATTTAGAAAACCTAATATATTTTTTCATATTTATACTTTTTCTTTAATTTCTGCCTATTTGTGTTTTATAATTTCTTTCTTATTATGAATGGATGTCTCAGTCCAAATTCTCACCTTGGGTACATAAACTTAACTCTCTTTTCATTAGTTTAAATGAAACAAAAATAGTTTTTCCCCCATTACTCTCTTAGTGTGTTTTTTGTTGTTATAACTGAGAAACTGACAGTGATTTATAAAGAATGAGAGTGTGATTTTGGCTCATGCTTCTGGAGGCTAGGATGTCCAAGAACATGCTGCTGGCGTCTTCTCAGCTTTTGGTGAGGGTCTCTTGCTGCTTCAACTCATGGTAGAAAGCTATAACAGCAAACAGGTACATGAGGAAGAGACCCAAAAGGATCAAACTCCTGAAACCACTAAGCCATTCTCTCAAAAAAGGCATTCATGGAAGATCTGCTCTCGTGACCCCAATGCTTCCCATAGACCACACCTCCTGACCCTGCAGCATTGATAAATCAACGTTCTAACACTTGGACCTTTGGGAGATACAACAATTACCATCTACCAGACTATCTAAGGAAAGGTTTCCAATGCATCACCTTTATAAAAACAAATAAGCACCAAGGGAACATCTACAGATAAGTCAGCTTGATTCTAGTACCTGCAAAAATATTGAACAGATCAAGCTGCTTCCATTTTAAAGTGCCTCAAAGATCTTAGTGTTCTAATATATAACCAACACATCTTTATGAAGCTCAAGTCCCAGTAGGCCAATTGAATTTCATCTGTTACATGAGAAACATGATCCTGAGGAGTGAATGCCCCCCCAATATTCATATATCTGCATTTAATTAAGGCTATGTTTAGGTAGACTTGCCCATAAGCAGTAGGAAAAAGGAATAAGTGAAAGTTCAAGTTTGTAAACATCTCCAAATTAGAATAAATAAATAGCAATTCAGGTGATTTTTGTGCTAGATGTGTTTTTATTATTAATCAATGTCATTCCATTATTTTAGCCAATACCCCTTACATCTCTCATTCCTTCTTTTTCACTGCCTGTACAACCTCAAGGGAAGATGATAAAAACAAAAAGAATTGAAGGGACTATAGATAGCATCTAATCCAATTGTTTGATTGTACATTTCTCATAAATGTTGGTTCTAGTGAAAACTAAAGTGAAGGGGAATTTCAATGTGAAGGACCAACATGCATCTAGAAAGGTCAGGATATCTGCAAAGAGTAGAAGTTTGCCCAGAAGATCTGGAGTATAAGATAGATAAAAGAGAAGAGTAAGCTGTAAGGTGAAAGTCAGGTGGAGTTCAGCTTCTAGAAAGTCTGGAATGCTAAGCTGATAAGGAATTCTGGGACATTGTGGTGTTGGGAATGAGAAACTGTGGAATACAAGCTCCCCAAATGTTGATACAACCTGTTGATAAGATGGTACTGAGTTTGTTTCTATAGGTAACTGACAAGAATACCTCTACAGAGTTGGCCTTTTCTCAGAGAAAGAAGTCACAGTCAGGTTTTACTGAGAACTTAATATTCGGTTTAAGGTAGGTCTTTCAATATGTGACTTGGTTAATACTGCGTTAGGATCACAATATGATCCTTTAACACTGATGGATATAGCAAGAGGATTGTGAGAGGAGAATTTCAAAGTATTAAACTTTGTGATAGTTTTTCATCAAAATACTTGAGAAAAACAACTTAAAGGAGAAAAAGATTATTTTGGCTCATGATTTCAGAGGTTTTAGTTCATGGCTGACTGGCTCTGGGTCTGATAGTGGGTAGAACGTCATGGCAGAAGGGCATGGTGGAAGAAAGATATTCACCTCATGGCAGCCAGGAAGCAGGGGGTAGAGGGAAAGAGGGGGTCCAGGGACAAGATATTCCCAAGGACATGCCCTTATTGACTTACTTCTAACCAGGCTCCATTTTCCAGTTTCTACCATGTCCCAATAGTACCACCAGCTTGGGACCAAGTCAACATATGAGCCTTTGAGAAACATTTCAGTACCAAACTATAATACAATTAAATTGTTGATGCTTACATTGAAGAATTGGTAGATCTTCCAGAAAAAAAGAACAATAAATTTTATTTGTATATTGTGATAGAATCTCCCTTGTGTTATCGAAGACAATGGAATTGTAATGTCACATTATGGAGCTAGTAAGCTATTTAAGGATAGATGGTCTTAGTTCTTGAAGCCATTAGAAGTTCTGAAGCAGAGACATAACTTGACTTTTCTTTTACAAAGATTTTTCTAGCATGTGTGAATGGAATGAAAAGCTATGCTAGAAACAGAAATGAGTGGGTAAAGAAAATGTGGTATATATACACAATGGAATATTACTCAGCAATTAAAGAGAATAAAATAATGGCATTCTCAGGTAAATGGATGAAGTTGAAGAATATAATGCTAATCTCAAAAATCCAAATTCTGAATATTTTCTCTGATATAAGTAGGATGATTCACAGTGGGATTGGGCTGGGGAACATAGGAGGATTAGAGGAACACTAGAAAGGTCAATGGGGAGGGAGGGGAAGGGAAGGAGAAAGGGAGTTTGAAGGGGGAAAAAAAAGAAAAAAAAGAGAAGATGGTAGAATGAGATGGATATCAGTATCCTAAATGCATGATTGAAGACATGAATAGTATGAATATACTTTGTATTCAAACAATGTTATGTAAAATGGTGTTCTATATATGTACTATGAATTGTAATGCATGCTACTGTTATATATACAACAACTTTGAATAAAAAAAAAAAAAAAAAGAAAGAAGCATTAGCTGGGAAATTGTTTTGCAATAGCGATTGGTACCTGTGCCTGAATATATGAAACAGAATGAGGAGAGAGACAAAGGGAAACTAAAGAAGAAAAGTTACAGTTGAGTAGGTTTGCAATGATGGGGTGAGGGGAAGTTAAAAACAATTAGAAAAAGCCAGAAATTCAAGATGTTCAATTTTAAATTGGAATGCCTATAAGGAGATCTCCTTATCCCAGCAAATGCAGACCTATCTCACATCCTTCTTGAGGACTGTCCCCTGTCCCATTCACTGAGCATTATTTCAACATTGCCTTTGTCAGAACCAATGCTTCTTAACCTGGCTGCAAAACAAAATGTAAAGTACCAATGCTTTGACCCTATTCCAGAACAGTGGTAAACTGTATGTGGAGATAGGGTCAGATGTTCAAATTTTCTAAAGCCCCCCTAGTGATTTTGATGAATAGTGAGTATATAGACTATGAAGGGGAATACACACATTTTATGCTTAATTTTTGACTTCAAGGGATTTCAGATCTTGATTGTAAAGAAAAAAAAAACTCACAAATTTATGATATTGTCATGCCCTTTGGAATTTTCTAGTAGTATATAGGACTAAAAAGACTTTACTTTTCACTTTCAAAATAAATTTTAAAATTTTGGTGAACGTACCTATTCTTTTTTTTTTTTTTTTTTTTTTTTTGTGGTACTGGGGATTGAACTCAGGTGCACTCGACCACTGGGTCACATCCCTAGCCCTTTTTCGTATTTTTTATTAGAGACAGGGTCTCACTGAGTTGCTAAGTAAGTTGCTAAGTGCCTCGCCATTGCTGAGGCTGGCTTTGAACTCGCGATCCTCCTGCCTCAGCCTCCCAAAGGGCTGGGATTACAGGCATGCGCCACCGCGCCCGGCTACGTACCTATTCTTCATTGGGTAGTATTACAAAGCATGGTCACCACTATCACTGTGGAAAAGAACCAAGTGTACCGTAATGTTCAGGGAGCATTGAGTCAATTTAGTCTGCTTGACTTGAGCACTTTCAAGCATATGTGCACTAACTGTTTAATAATCTTCAAACACTAGAATTAATACATTTTAATATCTTTATTCCTATCAGATATGTGCTCCTTCAGAGAAGGATTTATCATCTTTGCTGTTTCCTCAATAATTCATCAGTTGTCCCTTTCACTCTGTCCCAGGCTATCTCTGATTGTATTAACTGGGCTGCAGACCAGGTCTCAGCTGGGTCTGCAGTGATGTAAGTGCTTCTGATGAAAGGTTTGTTCTTTTTTCCCCTAGATAGTTCTAATTCAACTTATTGCTTTTCATTTGTAGCCCCCAACTTCCCCTAGATACTAAATTCAACTGGAGGATTTTCTCTTATCAGAAAGTTAAACATCTGTTAATGAAAAATGACCAGAAGTAAAGTACTTATAAGAATTTAATTACAGAGCAAATTATGTTTTTTTTAATAGTTTACAATGTGCTCCTGCTTACTAAAAGTGGTGCACTCTATTTTAAAAATTTCAACTTTATCCCTATGCAATGACCAAATTATCTTAATGGGTGTCCAAGTGACAAATTAGATGAATGCCTTCCCCCTGAGTCATTTTCTGATAAAGACACATCGTTTAGTTGCAAGATGACAAACTATGTGTTCAAAGTGACAAATCATTTAATTAAAATTTACAAGTGGTTAAATGCCGTTTGACCCAAATGGAGGCCATTATCATGAATCAATTTCAGAGGAGGAACAGGCTTTTCACAAAAAATCAATCCCAAATAACCATATCCCTTTGAATGTATTCTACAAATTCTTCACCACATTTCAAACACCTTTTCAGGTTAGCAGCAGTTTTTGCCTGGTTCAAAAAGAATCTCAATCTAGTTGAAAAGAATTTAAGAGTTTTACTTAGTACTTAAACTCTATTCAGGTTCATGAATATTTAATGTCACATTCAATGTTCAAGCTAAATGTTCTTCTATCTTAAAAGAAAATAGCTAAAATTTTGATGAGTTATGGTTTTTTATTGCATATACAAGCCAATGGAAATTGCAATCATCTTTCATGAAAAGGCTGGGTAGTTTTATTATTTGAGAATTAGGGTGGCCATTGCATTTACTTACTAATACAGCAAATGTAAAATTGCTTAAGTAACATGATTTATTATTTATGCTGCCAACCACATAATGTGAGGGTAGTTTCATAAAAAATATAAATTAGAGAAATTTCACATGCCAGCAGGCTGTAGATCTGTTTTATGGCTCTGACTTAGCAGGTGCGCTTCTATTTTAGTCGTGCCCTGTAATGAAGTACATATTTCAGCAGTATTGAAATGCAGATAAAAATACAATACACATAAGGCAAGTAAGTTCCTTCTCCAGTGACTCTGTACTTCACAAGCTCCATCATTAGTAGTTAATGACTTGGGATTCTTTTCATCAATTCAACTCAGTTTTTTGCTCAAGGTTTTTTTTTTTTTTTTTCCATGCCAAGGTTGATAAGGTATTAAGAAATATCTTTCTTCTATTTTGATAAAAAAGAAAAAAAGACTTTTAACATTGATGGATTTATCAGATATGGAAAATTCATCTATGAATGAGAAAATCCATTTGTAGTCAGGCTTAGACAGTGGTCCATAGCACCAATGTCTAAACTAACCTAGTAAACAGAAAGATCAGAAAAATAAAAACAATCATCTATAATATATGCGCCATTTCTCCCACACCAAACTATATCATATTATAAGGAAAAGACAAATTATACTGTTAGATTATTTAAATTTATTAATATTATAAGTATCATATTACTTTGCAATCCATTTTATTTTCTTATCTGTTGAAAAATAAGCTTAAACTTTTTACCCTTAGCTAGATGTGTTAAAAGTTAGGATAATTAAGTATATTATAAATTACCATATTTTCACTTGAATGCAATAACAATTTATTATTTACAACATGCTGTATGACTCCACTTAAAATATAAAAACCAGCCGGGCAAGGTGGTACACTCCTGTAATCCCAGTGGCTATAGATGCTGAGACAAGAGATTCGTGAGTTCAAAGCCAGCCTCAGCAATGGTGAGGTGCTAAGCAATGCAATGAGACCCTGTCTCTAAATAAAATACCAAAAATAGGGCTGGGATGTGGCTCAGTGGTCAAGTACCCCTGTGTTCAATCCTTGGTACCAAATTAAAAATATATGTGTGTTTGTGTGTGTGTGTGTGTGTGTGTGTGTGTGTGTACCAAAAGGTTTGGTTTATGAGGACAGTAATACCCACTAAATACTTAAGACTTTAAATGTACTATATGTTAAGTCTAGATCTTCTTTGCAATTCCAGATATCAAATGGACAGAGAGCTATTATTTTGACAAGCAATTTAAATAGGAGAATATTTTATGAAAGGTCAGAAGTATAAAATGTTTTACCCTCCATTGAAATTAGTGGTTCAACTAATGTATAATGTTTATAGTATTCTGAAAAACATAAGCCTCTAATTATCTGGAGTAGTCATAAATAATTGTCAAAAATGCAAATGAGAAAAAATTCTGCCAAATTAAGTTCGCTAGTTAAAATTTCCTCTCATATTAAAAACCACTTACTTTCTAAAGTATGACACTGAAAAATGAAGGAATCTTTCAGTATACTGTTACTGAAGAATTATTGAAATTTGACTTTGAAATACAGCACAAATGACATGACAATTATAATGCAGATTATATAATTTTCTGGGTATTCATTATTACCTTGTTTTCTGTTTTTACATCATGACACCTCCATTAGCAAACTAATACCTCAGACATGTTTCTCTTATACTGTAAACTCTTCTAACACAGCCTCAGTTTCATCCACACAGTTCCTACTAAACTCGACCTACTGGTTAAACTAACAAAGTAATCAAACCTTCAGCTTTGTACCCAAAGGCCTGATTTCTGAGAAGACAAACCAATTTTGTCTTATTTTCCTTTCATTATTAATTTTAACCAATATTTTTCTATGAATATGTATTTTTGCCATGGCTACGTAAGTATTGACAATGGACAGATACCAAGTCTTCTGCCCATGATACATAAAACAAAAATTCATTAATGTCATGAAAAAGAGGTTTCCAGATTTGTCTCAGAGATGACTCAAAGGCAACCCATATTTTTTACCATGGGTTTGATAATCTTTTGTGAAAGGTTGGTTGACTCCTTAGACTACTCTGCAGAGCAGAATTCAGGCTCTCCTCTCCTGCAGACATCAGAGTGTCATGAAGTGTGGTCTGTGGACCTGTGTGGGGTCCCATCCCCTCTGCTATCTCCATGACTTATTTCCACCCTTTCCCCCTAGCTCACTCTCCTTCAAGGACTCTGGCCTCCTTGTCCTGGCCACATGCCTGCTGTGCTCTACTTGAGGGTTTCACACTCCCTCTGGTGGCAGCATTCTTCCCCAAACATCCCCTGTCACTCTCCCTTCCCTTTCTAATCTTCATCCAGTTATCATCTTCTCAATGAGGTCTGCTCAGACCAGACATGTATATTGGCTGGATTCCCAGGCATATCACCCTTCCCCTGCTCTATTTTTTTCATAGTACATGTTATATTCCAATATGATGTATATCTTAACTCTTTATTCTGTTCATGGTTTATAGTCTACCCACTGCTTCTCCTATCACATAAGCTCCAAAAGGGCAGGAATCTGGGGAAGGGGGTATTTTTCTAAGTAAATATATGCTTAGGCACTAAATCAGGGGGAAAAGTGGTTGATAAATACTTTTTGAGTATGAATTGAAGACAGTAGACGTATGCTTCAAGTACAGACTATGGGTTATACATGGAGGTATGGCATGTTGGTGTATTGCTACTACTATTATTTCTTTACTAAGGAAAGGTTATCATATGATGCCTACAGATTATGGCTGGCATCAGAAGTTCTTTCACACAAATCATCATATCTGTTCAATAACCCTGTTACTTGCATATTGCTATTATGATTTCACACATGAGGGGACTCAGGCTCAAAGAACTGGTCACATATCTAGAATGTGACCTATCTAGGAATCAGGAACAGATCAGAAGTCTAGCAAAGATTTTATTATTAACCATTAGATAATACAAAAATGCTAATCTCTAATATCAATGTGGTAAAAGCTGGTCATAATCATTTTTTCTAATATCCTCTCTCTATATAGTATTTAATTCAGTGACCTATTATTTGTCACATTAACAAAAATAATAATTTTCTGATTCCCCCCCCTTTTTTTTACCCTAATGTATTCTATACCCTTCCCTAGCTTCACTTCCCTAAAGTACAGCAATCATGATGCCATCAATATTATCAGAGGCCTCTCATGTGCCCCCATTAATTACATATTCTCTATGACTCCAGTTTACTTAATATGTTAGCTTCCAGTTGCTGTGACAAAACACCTGAGAAGATCAACTTAAAGTAAGAGTTGAGACATGGTTTCAGAGGTTTTGGTACAGGGTCACATGGCCCTGTTACTATGGACCCGTGGTGAGGCAGAACATCCTGGTGGGAGCATGCTACAGAACAAGCTGGGTGTCTCACGGTGGCTGGAGAGCAGAGAATGGGGCCCACATACCCACATAAGCTCAAGGCGCATCCCTAATGGCCTCTTTCTTCCAATGAGGCCCTGCCTCCTGAAGTTTTCATCACTCCCCAACAGCACCACCAACTAGGAATCAAGCTTTCCACATGGGAGATTTGGGGAGACATTCTAGATCCAGCCACAATACTCACCCACTGATGCAGCTCTCTCTCCCTACACCCCACCCCAATAAAAAAGTCTTGGAGAAACTAGTAAAGGTAGAAGTAAAAAAAAAAAAAAAAAAGTTGTGTAGTATATCTGACTTCACAGGTTCATGAATACCCAGGTTTCAATAGGAAGTAACTCTGTTATCATCATTGTCTTCAAAACATTGTTGTTCTGGTTTTTTTCTTCCAAATCAGCATATGTGTATGTTGTGATATGAGTTACAGAAGATAGGAGTAGATGCTATGTCCAGATCATGGCCACATCAATAGTGACCAGGGGACCAGTCAGCAGCCATTTGCATCACCACCAAAATCCTGAAATAATTAGGCCCATAACTCAGGGATCCTGTTTGCAGTCACTCAGGAAGAACTGTAATCCCCATCAGGGCACAGGCAGTGGAGTGCAGTGGCTAGCTCCAAGTGATAATCATTACTTAACTGTTTTTTTATTGCTGTTGTTCTCACTGAAACTCTAATTTTTTTAAATTCTTGTTTTTCTTCTGTTACATACACTATAATTGCAGTAACTTTCCAGGAGGTGCAGGAATTTGTAATAGTTAATCAAATAAGAGGTACAAATTCTAAGGTCTGAAATAACATCTAAGTATTCCCGCAATAATCCTTGACTTACAGATGAAATCCATTGAAGGCTCTGAAGTGCTTTTCTCTGTCCTGAATCCTAACACTCTTCTAAAGATAACTGATGGGGATTTTCTTAAGAGTGACAATAATATCATCTCCTTTTTCCCTTGAATGTGTACCAGAGGCCTTTGTTGTCACTTCAACTATTTGAGATAAAGTTGCTGTTATTCTATTAGACCCCATCATGTAGACTTCCCTCAACACCAAGACCCTGCAGTTCACAGTGTGAATCGCTCTGTCATGTCAACGATATACACAGGAGTGAGGCAGCAGTTTTTTTATTTAATTATGCAGAACAGAGTTTCCCAGATGAGCTGGCTCACAGGTGCTCTTCATTTCCTGTGCTCTGTGATGGAAAATGCTCTTTAATTTATATACATCTGATTTTAAGTCTGCAACAAAACTACATCTTTGGGAGAATATGATATTCTGTGATAAAATCTCAATCTTTCATTTTACATTTTTTGACAGATATTTTTAAAACACATAATTTAGCAAAATTATATTGGAAATGGATGGAGGCAATGCCAATAAAGCTATAATTTGAGTATATATCATTTGTTGCTTCTCTTTTTTTTGAATATTTATTTATTTGCTTTAGTTGTACACAATGCGATTATTTATGTGGTGCTGAGGATCGAACCCGGGCACACGTGCGAGGCGAGCGCTCTGCCGCTGAGCCACAATCCCAGCTCTGTGGCTTCTCTTTATTTTTCCAGTAACCTTTTCCTTTTGTGCATGATCCCTAGTAGTCTTTATTTTCTGCTCATTTTACTTCCCTTTTTAAACTTACCATGCTGCTACTCATGACTAAAAGCCATCCCAATCTATTCCAGTCCAAAATTTGCCATATTCCCTTATCCACTGTAAGACATACTTAAAATCAGAAATTGTCCATGTTTAGTAATATGGCACTTTTCATCCCCAACCTAATGTTGCAATATTGGATGAACTTTGGATTCAGATTGCTTTTTTGGTTTGTTTTTTTTTTTATTTTTTTTTTTTTTTTTTTCTCTCCTTAATGAAAAGATGAGATAGCAAGCTGTTGACAGGAGATTAAAACTTGACTTTAATCTACTTTTATTAACTACACAGAGCCTTTGCAGATGTCTCCAACTGGGGTTTAAAAGTAAAGACCCAGGAAAGAGATGAATTTAACTCCTACCTTCTCCAAGAAGAAATGTTCCAGTTGTGAGTGACAATTCTCCCTTGGATTCCTGACTATAAAACTTATCTAACATAAGCTCCACTTATTTTATTTTATTTAGTATTCTTTTGTGCCTCTCCTCCTCTAATTAGTATATAAATTCCTTAAGAGTTAAGAGTCCAGCACTGAGCCTTCTACAAAATACGTATTTGTGTGGTTTTGTCCCCATGCCAAATTGCTGTATTTGAAATACACATTTTCCATATACCACAATAAGAAATGCGTGATTAAAAAAAATAACCTAGGAAACCTGTTCATTACAACTACAAAACAAATCAGAAGCCTGGATTCAGCAACTATTCCAAATTGACTGTGATCAGGATGGGCAGAAATGATGCAGTAGCAAAGTTTCAAATATGTGTTTCTTGCTTACATTACATCAGGGCCACAGAGGGCAGCTTCCTGTTTCCTTATTTCATGACTCAGGAATCTCTACCCTATAATTACTGGTTGCCACATTAGGAGAAAGAGAACTTGGAGACTCATGAACTTTTCAAAGCTTTCTGTTTAAAAGTGGTGCATACAATTTGTGTTCACATTCCATTGGACCAAGTGAGTCATATCACCTTGCAAAGTTCAACAGAGTGGGGAAATGCAATCATAGCATGTGCTTGCAAGACAAACAAGATCACCCCAATGCACTATTCAAACTTTTTATGTCCTTCTCCCAGCATTCCCTGGCCTCCATTTTACTACCTGATTTTGCTACACAGCTTTTGTCACCATTCCACATACAATTTATATAATTTAGTGAAGTATTATGTTTCCAGGTTTCCCTCTCATTCAACCTGCATTGTAATATATATTAAGACAATTTTTTTTCTTCTTTGTTCATTCCAGTGCCTAGAGGAGTGTCAAGTACACAGGAAACACTCAATAAATAATTGTTGAGTGAATGAATGAACTACACATATCCAAACTTCAGATATACAATTAGCTTCCTCTTGTTTTCATACTGTTGCTTAAGTATTATCCAGCGTTACTAGAAACACATACTTGTGCACTTGTCATTGTAAATCTTCTCAATTTTGTCAACACAAATTAATTATTCCTTTTGAGAAATATAATTATAAATGAAATTTGGTGCCTAAACTTGTTTATCAATTAAGTGATTGGCTGATTCTTTTTAAGTAAATTATATCTAAAAGTCAAAACTTTAAAAGTGCTCTTTAAATTCTTTTATAAATGTACTGTTGCAGTTATTGTTTTCATCAGGGCTGAAGGCCTCACCTACCTGCTTTTCCAGTGTAATCTCTGGCTTTTAGTACAAAAGCCTCTCTCCCTTCTCTCAGGATAAAATCATTTGAAGTATCTTCTTCTGTGATTGGCCTGGTAGTCACAGTCACCAGACAGGTAGGGGGCCATCCTGCTGGGCAAGGCCTTGCTTCCTAAGGCCTGCTTTGCGCTACAAAAGGAAACTACCTGGAGATCACCTATTAGTGCTTGATTTTCCTCTTTGCATCTCCATTGCTCTCTAGCTGGCATGCTATCATGAAAGTGCCCTTGTTCTAAAAGGGTTTGCTGAATTTTCCAAATACCAGCTATTAAATCTTTATTTGATCCTGAAAGATTTGTTCTATTCTGAAAAAAAGATAAAAGGCATCCTGAACAAACTTGGACCATTCCTACTTAAGAAACAATTATGGGTTTCCATCTAATGCTGAATATTCTCCCCAAAGCATTAGATTTGATCTTAGATTTTACTTTCAGATGGGTGTTATTTCAAAGTTCCATATGGAATTATCAACTACCATGATAATGTTTCCTGTTCTATGACACCAAGTTTATAAAGGATCCAGTTTCATAGACCAATTGAGCTAAACACACATGATTTCATAGTACAAATCATACCCAGCAATGAGACCCACCAGGGTTCGAATCCCAATCAACCATTCGTTCTGTACTTTTGCAGCCTGGGCTGTTACATGACCTCTTTAAGACCCCATTTTTTCCTTGGCTAAAGGGCCTCTGAAGATTAAATAAGAAAAGTTCTGTAAAGCATCTATAACAACGTCTGGCACACAGCATTCAGAGAGAAAATGAAATTGGCTTTATTTTCTCAACTAGGCTTGTACCTCATGTGTTTCTGAATGCACACCCTCTTTCAAAGCTCTCTTCTCACTTTTATGCTGCCTCCTCCAATAATCAGTTTCTTTCAAGCCAACAATCCAACTTCTCTTATCAGTTCTAAATGTAGATTGCCTCTTCCCAGGATCACCTTACCGGTGTTTGACATTGGACATGTATCTGAGATCTATTGGTGACATTTTTATAAGTCAGATGGGAAGATTAGACATACGCAAACAATGTGTTCTTCTATCAACATTTGTTCAGCCTTCTGTGGGACATACCAAGAGAACTTATCAGAGTAATTTTCAAAATTTTGTTGGGCCAGTTTGCTTATTCAAATTAGAAACTGATTATGCATTCAAGCTTTATAAAGAGAATAAATTAGTTCCAAACTTCTTCAATAAAAATGTAAGTAAGACCTTCAAATTTGGCAATCATGACCAAGTTCAGGATGTTAATTTAGCTTAACTAATTATGCAAATCTTAAATACAATCATTTAGAGGTAATCTGTCTTATTTTTAAATGTACGCATTAGGATAACGTATGATTGTTAGGGAAAAAAACTGTGACATGATAGATTGTCAAAAATATTTTTCATAAAATCTTTGTGAACTTGGTCAAAGATTTGGAACAGGTATCATTTTTTGGGAACATCAATGGACAATTATGCTTATTATATATTAAGAAGTTCTACGATTGATATTATAAATAGGTAATATTGGATGAACACCCAATCCAATCCAATCCAACTGAAAATTGTTTTTTTAAATCATAAAGAAGACAAGTAAGCCCTGAATGGAAAGGTCACTCTCCATAAGAAAGAAAAAATAGGTTTCTTTAGGTTCAGATACCCAAAAATTTATTTGGCAATGGTTTGGGATAAGTTTTTAAAATGTATATGATTGGAGTTAAACCAAAAACATAAACTCCAATACTAGCTTTTACTCTTGATATATATTTGTTTTTGGGCCTGGCATTTTATGGAAACAGCTATCAATGATTCTTCTCCACCACAGAAATACTGCTGGTAAGGATTCATTGACAATCACTTTAGTACTTTATCCTTTCTAGGAAACATCATCCCCAGACACCTCCTCTTTCTTTTATATCTGATGTCTACATATTCCCTCCACAAATCTGTAATGCCTTCCCACTACTTCCTCTCAGTAACCTCAAAATTTTCCTTGGGAATCCAAATCTACTGTGGGCTCATTACCTCAAACTATTGGGAAGCCACCACACGATTCATTAAGTATCATATTGTCTTATAATAGTGTCCAAACACTCTTTATAAAGTGTGTGTGTGTGTATGTGCCTATATATATTTAATATTTATTTTTTAGTTGTAGTTATTTTATTTATTTCTATGTGGTGCTGAGGATCGAACCCAGGGCTCAGCATGTACTAGGCAAGTGCTCTATTGCTGAAGCATAACCCTAGCCCCTGATATATATATTTTTTAAAACTCATTTTATGAATGAGAAAACTAGGGCTGATAGGTTGGGGAAAATGCCCATTAGATCTTGGAAACCAGGTAGAAAGAAGTCATGTGTCTAAGGTATAAAATACAAGATATTTACTTACAGAGCTGTAAGAACCTACTAAAGTTTTGTACCCTAGCCCTAGGTCCCTTGCTTGCAATTTCTTACCCCAGGCCTTATTGCCATGGTTGAACTAATTGTATTTGAAAGATATGATGCAGTTCAATCTGAATCCAGAGCCTGTGTTTGGCTCTTTATCAATGATACTGCCCCCTCCACACAGAAATACTGTATTGATCAATTCACAGATCACTTCAGTATGTCATCCTTTCTAGGGAAGATTATTCCCAGCCTGAAATATAATTCATTTATTCAACTAATATTAATTAAGTACCTGCTACCATCCAAATACTGTGCCTGGTTAGTACAACATACATTGGTAGGCAACAAAGACATTCTACTAGCATTTATGGCATTAAAAGGCCTAGAAAGAAGAAGTAAATATTAAGAAAGTAATCATAAAACTGAATACAAGTTACAACTGTGACAATTATATGAATAAATGCATGGTATTATGATTGTATGATTGTCAACACCACTGATGTTTGATCAATTCAGGTGATCTTAGAAGGATTCTTAGGAAGTTAAGATTAAGCCAACTATCCAAAGGATGAGTAAATTACTGCATGAATAAGGAAATAAGAAAATTCTAGGCATGGGGCAGGTAGGGAAAGATGCATGCATGTATTATTTGTATATAATGCAGAAAGTAATAAACTGTACAAAAAATATGGGTGCTCAGGTTGGGGATTCTGCCCACAGGTGATTATGGGAAGTCCAGCGGAAGAGTTGGCATTTAGCCTGAGTGTTGGTAGGCAACAAAGTTGGCATTTAGCCTGAATGTTGGGCAGGATGTGGATATGCAAACATGGGGCAAGAGGATCATTATAGGCACAAGGGATTAGTTACAGCAAAGGAATATGATAAGAAAGCTGAGCTGGGTACAAGGAAAACAATCCCAAATTGATCTTTCAGTATTAAGATGACTTTGCTAGAAGAAAAGTTATCATCAAGTTGGAATAATATTTTCCAAAATTGCAAATAAAAGATGGAAGGAGAGAACTTAGTGTTTACTTTAGGAAAGAAGATGCTTAAAGTGATGGAAAAAAATAAACAAGACAAGAAATAATTTATTTTAAAAGTCCAGGACTGATAAAGAACTTGAAGCTCAAAGTCTGTAACTTGGTTTGATTTTGCATATCAGAGGTTTTGAGGAATGGGGTGACTATCAAAGCAGCAGACTGGAGATAACTTTGTCAGAGACTTATGAGACTGATGAAAACTGGGAGATGCTGAGGCATGAAAGCTGATAAAGAAAACTTCAAGTCATTTAGGTAACAAATGAACAAGTTCTGGATACAATATAATTCTAGATCAAAGACATACTTGATTAACATTTGGAGAAAGACCTAGAAAAATGTGTCTCTTGTTGCTTTGAGGAAGAGGGAACCCATAATTGAGTCACTCATCCATTTTATGAATATGGATGCCATGTGCACCAGACTCTGTGATAGGAAATGCGCTCAAAAAATTTATATACATAGAATCCCAATTTTAAGATACGCATGGCTTACTTTATAGCTAAAGTCATATAAAAATTTAGTAGCAAGGATACAGACTAAGTGAAATTATGCATACAATTAAAATGCAATTTGACAATTGAAAGTAAATATTTAATAGAAATTATTTTGAGTAAATTATTTCCATGGTGGGCTTTGTAGAGGTTATTGTTAAGTATATAACTCAATCCAGGTCATCAAAGAATCCACAAGCTATTTGAGTTTGCAAGATACAGATACACAATGGATTAAAACAATGTTTAATGACAAAGGAACTGTATAGATAATAAGAGTTTGTGGGAGTTTAGAGCATTTACAGAAAGCAAAGACAAGCAGAGAGTTTAGATAGCAGTCAGGTGTTAGGCTATATCTTGATGAATCAGTTGAATTTTCATTCAGCCTAGCAAGAGAGACACATGATCCTGGAATGAATAAATGAGCTCCCTGGAGTAGCCCTAAGGTGCGAGGAAAAAGATACAAGCTTTGCAATCAAATAGATCTAGATAAAGTGCTAGTGTATCTGTGTGAGTTTGGGTAGTAATGTAGCTTCTCTGATCCTTAGTTATCTTTCTCCTAAAATAAAAAACAATTTCCATTTCACATAATTGCTGTAAGAAACAAAGGAAATAATTCAAGTCAGTTCCAAATAGGTCTATATAAAATGTTAGTTCCCTCTCTGAATTTTCAATAGGGAAAACTTGTTAAATAGTCACGTAGTGCCTAGGAAAAACTCCCTACCTTATATAGGAACAATAAACATGATGAATGAACAAAAAAGTTAAAAGTGGGGTTGGGTGTCACGAGTATACCTAACTATGTGGTAGATTTCATGCAGGGAAAAACTGAAAAAAAATTTTTCAAATTGAAGTAGAGGCCTGAATGTATTCTTTGAATCGCATATTTACTGTCAAACACTAAAGCATCATTGAAAGCCCATAAGCAGGGATGCAGTGTCATGAGGTGGGATATTGTGAATATTATTCTAGAAGTCAGTGTAGTGGCAGAAATATGCAATAGCTTTTCTCACCCACGAGGGTCACAAAGACACTCCTATAACACAAACAGATCAACAAGAGAAAAACAGCCTTTTTGGGGTACTGGGGATTGAACTCAGGGGTGCTTTATCACTACACTATATCCCCAGCCTATTTTATCTTGCTAAGTTGCCAAGGTTGGTCTCAAACTTGTGATCCTCCAGTTTAGCCTCCTGAGTGGCTGTCACTACAGACACACACTACTGTGCTCTACTAAGCCAATTTATTTAAGTAAAGTTTTCCATGACACTGGGTGTTCAGAAATGAAAATCCAAAGACTCATGGTATATGTTTTCAACCTTATAGAAATGTGATTGGACAAAAAGGGTGTGATCTGAAGGGAATAGACTGAAGGGGAAACCTAGCAAACCTGTCTGTTTTGATTCTTCTTGGTCTGTGTTGCATTCCTCTCTGCCAGGGATGGGGCAGGACTCCCAAGGAATGAAAGACAGAGAAGGGAGAGAATGACCTTTCTAGGTTTTATCACTTGCTTTGGAGAAGAAGAATTCTAGTTTTTATGATTTGCTTGAAAAAGAGTAACTGTTGTTTCTGCTGACTCACTCTAGAGGAGAAAAAGAAGGGGGGATGAGGTCAGGAGAAGACCAGAGAGCTATTGCTTCTTAGGTCTTTCCAACTTCCTTTAGTGCAAAGTACTCAGCATGACAAAGTGCCATACTTTGAAGTCATCCATTCTGAGCCCCAACACCAGGGAATGAGCAAATGAGAAGAATTTAGACCGTGAGAGTGGGGCTGATGGTAAGATGGAGTAAGGGGTGGGTTGGAGAAGGGTTAGAAGAAAGAGACCTTGTGAAGGAAGAATCCCAGGACTCAGTCATTAGTTGACAAAGAGAGAAAGAAGCTGGGAAGAGACGGGCAGACTCAGAAGCCAAGGGAAGGTGACAGTACTTCCAACAGATATGAACTAAGGAAGCAAAATGGGGAGATCAACCATCCTGGATTGTCCTGGTCTGAGAGGAAACTGTCAGTGCTATAATTAGTAAAATCCCACACAAAGTTGAGTAGTTTATCATCTCTGTATCTCTCTGTTCTTGAAATTCTGAATCACTGCCACTTCTGATGAGCAACACATTCAACTTTATTATCTAGAGGTGAAGCATGCACATACTATAGACCAAATTGTCTTTGGACTTTTTAAGTCACAGAGGATGGAAAGGAAACACAAATAAATTTATGATTTGACAATGATAAATTATAAATTAAAAATTTTAAGTTGGAGTTATGAAAAAAGTGACAAAGTGAGTGCAGGTAATAGCATCAGACTAATAGTCAAACATCTGAACTTAAGTCCCACCTCTGTGGGAAAGCTAATGGGGTAAACTTGAACTAGCTGCTTAATGATACCAGACTTTCATATGGCCCCTGATCCCCTACAGTCATTCATTTAGTCAGTCAGTCAATTACTATTTATTGAGAGAATTTGGTGTTTGAGTCAGCTTTGTGTCATTGTAACAAATATAACCCAACAAGAACAATTTAGAGGAGTAAAAGTTCATTTTGGCTCACGATTTAACAGGTTCAGGTGATGATTAGCAGACTCCATAGCTCTGGGCCAAGGAGAGGCAGAAAGATTTGGTGGACAAAAATTGCTCAGTTCTTGGCAGCCAGGGAGCAGAGAGAGAACACCATTAACCAAAGACAAAATATAAAACACAAAGGCAATTAATTCTTCAGTGACCTACTTCCTCTAGCCACATCCAACATACCTGTGGTTACCACCTAGTAAATTCAGTCAAGTGAATTAATTGACTGACTAGGTTATAGCTCTAGTGATCTAATCCTTTTACCTCTGAACATTTGTGTATTGTCTCACACATGAGCTTTTGGGGAACACTCACATCCAAACCATAATATTAGGAAGTGAGTTTATTATGTACCAAGCGTAGTAAAAGGCGCTACACCAGGGCTTCTTAATCTCCATACTATTAGTATGTTGGATTAAACACTAAATATCTTCTGGAATTGTAAAAACATTGAAACACCTGCACAGAAATTGGTTCTCAGTCTAAAAAGTAGAAAATAGTGGATAGCCTCTTCAGAATGCCATCATTGGATTCAACAAACCACTTCCATCTACTGTTCAGTATTTATGCCACTGGAAGATTGTCTTATTGCCTCACTTGCATTTGTGCCTGTCCCTAAAGCAATTGCCATGGGATCTGATTGGCCAAGCTTGGATTGTAGGGTTACCTCCACACTGGACATAGTGGAGAATAGAGCCAGCCTGCCCAAACCGCAAGTTTTCACTAGGGAAATGATGGTGTCCTAAGGAAAGATGCAAGCAAGGTAAAACCTCCATTGTCTCCTGCAGTACTTTGCAAAGGCTGCTTGCACTTGTGATATAAATAGGCAGATCTTATAAGAGTCTTTATTTTGTAGGTAAGACAACAAAAAAATAGTGATTTATCCAAGTTTTATATAATTACTAAATGACAGAATGAAATTTTGAAACTGGCCCTTCTGTCCATAAATGTTCTGCCCTTTCCACTTCTCATGCTTCTTCAGAAGTGTTTCTACCCATATAAGGATTCAGGGGTCCATATTATAAGAGTGGAAAATATAGACACACAAAAAAAAAAATCCACAAGGAAATCTGACACTTTGAATAAATCATAAAGGACGTATGTTCCAGAAACAAAAACAAAAACAAAAAAAATTCAAAGATGTGACTGGATTTCTAGAGATGAGAACCCATCAGAGAAGAAAGCTAATGGCTTTGAAAATTATCTGTGGCAGATATTACAGATGTCTAAGAATCTTTCCATCAAATAACATGACAAAGAACTGAATCAAAGAGAAAACATGTTAGATACAGAATTAATGACAATAGACAGAGGTATCACATAAGCTCTAAGGAAAAAGAAAGCTGAAAATCTAGTAAAATTTTCTTAAAAACAAATATGCTTAAAGTTAACAAAAAAAATAGGACTAATTTCAATTGTCATTAGATGTTGATGGACAGGGAGTTGTCAAGGAGATGAAGAATGAATTAGGACATAAACAGTCATAAGAAATGGGGAAATTAAGTATGGAATAAAATTTTAGTTCAAAAGTACTAATTAAGGCTGAAAAGAAGGTAAAAATGAAAGGAACAGGCAGACTCCAGTGTCTGTGGTTAAATGTGAGACCAACATTTGCAGTGTAATTGTGGCTCAGTTTAGAGTAAAGTAAAGGGCAGAGGTTATTTTTTTTGGTGTACAATTCTGGTTTATAACCTTTTGTCTACTGAGTGTGGGGCTTTCTCTATTTCATAGTGTTCCTCGTCAGTGAACAATCTGCTCAGAACCATTCCAGATTCATGCTGATCCTTATTAGCTTTTCATTTCCCTGGGAGTTTCTCTCTGACAGGAACAATACTTTCCAGTTACAAACAGTTCTGCAACATAAAATATCATGAAGGGCAATAGCACTTGTTTGTACTTCTTTTCCCCATGTCTTATTGAAAAGCAGCCAGTGTTATTTCAGGTTCTTCCCCAGTCTGGTAAAACTTGTAATTCCACTTCATGATAAGTTGATTGACCTCTGGCTTTTCCATTTCTTGCCCATCTTGGCATAGAAAATTTAACCTGTCACTGTTGACATCCCATGAAACTAAACGTAAGTTCATTTAAATTCTCAACACTGAATGGCATTTTACACTGCATATCCTATGCTGAGTGGAATAACTCACTCCTCACAGTTCAGAGATTTAAGGGTTTTCAAATTCTCTACCCAAATTGATCTGATATTACAATCCCATCATTGCAACCCAGGAACAGGTTGGTATGTTCCTGTGACTACTGTGTGAAGGGCCCCCTACACATCCTTGATTGCAGCTTGGGTAAAACATAAAGATGCCACAGAATTTGTAAAGAATGAGTTGTAGAATATCCTGTCCCCTAGATCAATAAAGCACAGCTCTGAATCCACATCTGTACCATCTACCCTTAAATATATAATGGCTTCTTCAGTTTCCAATTGTCACTGCATTTCTCTGCTTTCAAAAAACTATTGAGATACTTGGGGTATGAAAGATGCTATATAAAACCAAATTTAATTCTGTACTATTCCAGTAATTTGCCTCATAAATACTTCTTGAGGTGGTGAAATACTTTCGGTTATAGAAATAAAGCTTATGTATTCATGACCTATGTATTATTTCATCTTCTTGGAAGTCAAAGGACTCTTCCTGTGTTTATGCTACTGAAATAAATCTGCTAAAGATATTTTTACAAAGGTTATTAGTAAAAGTGACATTGTTGTTGGAGCTAGCACCATTATCTGTTGTATTTTCAGCAATTACTTTTTATTTATTTTCTGAGTCATTTGAAATGGAAGAGCTCAAATTTTTCCTCACTAATAACTACTTTATTTCTCCCAAACCTGACAGTTTAATAGATGGTTGGACATGTTACTGCGACCTTCATGGTCAGGAAAATTTCAGGACAGGGGTCTCAACCAAGGTAGCCTTCAAGATCTCTACTGAAGAGACAGCCTGACCCTGTTTTGGCACTGAGACAGGTCCATGTTCCTCCCAGTGATGTGTGTCTTTACATTGTACTTCCTACTTTGAGCATGTCCACATACAATCTTATCTTGCCCCCTGTGGAGGCCCCTGCTATATTGGCAACATTGAACAGAGATCTTCAATGCTTTAGTTACAAAAGTCAGAAATTATTTTCAAACCTTGTAGCAATGCAGATTGCTATTTTCACAAGAAAATGTCTTAAAAATAAAAAAAAAAATTGTGTCATTCTATGAAGTTTTATGTGTAGTGATGTCATTGAGAATAGTCTTTGTGTCTGTGCCCTGGAAAAATCTAGGCATATGAGAATCAGCCATCCCATCATTCACACTTAAGTGAAATAAATAAAATAAAGGGAGGTTTGTGATAATCAGAAATGTGTGTGTGTGTGTGTGTGTGTGTGTGTGTGTGAAAGTGTGTGAATGTGTGTTGAGAGGGTTTACAAATTGCCCCAATTTATCAAGTGATTATAACTATTGTCCCCCATAGTAAAATTACAACTATTAGCATTATAGCATGAAGACTTTTCATG
The DNA here is from genome assembly GCA_025594165.1 of Tamias sibiricus. Taxonomy (NCBI): domain Eukaryota; kingdom Metazoa; phylum Chordata; class Mammalia; order Rodentia; family Sciuridae; genus Tamias; species Tamias sibiricus. The sequence continues at coordinate 63,679,047 of CM046658.1, read as the reverse complement.
ATTTTATAATGGATGTAATTTATCTAATTCAGAAGCTAATTTTGAGCCCCTACTGGTGCTGAAGGATGAGATGTGGGTCCAAAGGTATGTAAGATATGAATCTTGCTCTAAGAGAATTCAAGGTCTAGTGAAGATTATGTGTTTAAAAATAAAATCTCACTTGGGATTCATTTTTTCAGGATTATGTACTAGAATATAGAATAGGATTATTGAATATTTTAATGGACATAATAAGATTTAAAATATCATATTTCAAAAGAATTTTAAGTACTTACTTATGTGCCTAGCAGCCTAATTTTCACTCTATCTCCTCAAGGACAAGGACAGGTCTCTGTTACTATATGTATAGAATTGGTCTCAAGTTCAACAGTCAGTCTATGGAATAATTAGTGATACCACCTTCTAGAAATTTTGGGTACTATTGGGTGCCTTTTTGTTCCACCAGTTTTATCCTGGAATCATTTTTTTTTTCACTACAGAATTGGCTAAAGTCTTTTAAAAATGTTTTTTCCAGAATTTTGTTAGAACATTTTAGAGTAATTTTAGAACTTGAATATTGAAACTCCCATATTGAACAAGCCCATCTGCCCAACCTGGTAAAGCACTGAAATGCTATAAGATTGTGAAGGGAATATTTCAAGGGCACAATTGCTGCAACTAATTAACAAATGAAAAGTGATTTCTAGTCTGGAGATGAGAACATTAGACTTGAAACTTTCTTTGAATTCCAGTGCCCTAGAGGCTAGACCTGCCAAAAAACACTGGAAAACACTTATGGCCTGAAAGTGACATACATGTTGCTACCCAGCATCAGACTCATTTTCTATTAAAAGGTGTATTTTTCTATGCTCTGAGTAAGTATTATATGTTCATTGTTCATGAGTAATTCTCTGCAAAGATAAGAAATCGAAGAAAAAAGTTACCCATCTTTTCAACACCCCAAAATAATCAGTATGATATTAAATCCTATTTTCTTATATATAAAGAATTCTTCCAAAAATGTTTCTCACACTTTTGTTATTATAGTATTTAAAATTTAAGTAACATTTAAATTTTTGATTTCCATAAATTGTTTTTGTGCATTGACTTAATGATGGAAAGGATGCTTATAAATAATAATGTTTTATGTAAATTTTTACAAGTTAATTCCTAAAATTTTTGAAAATAATAAAGGCAAATATAAAATATTTTATTTAATAAATTTTAGGATTATATTAATTATTGAGGATAACAAAGAGGGAGAGACAGAGACAGAAATAGAGGCTAAAAAGGAAAAAGAAAGAAACACTGTCCAGGCCGAGAAGAATGTATTAAAAAATGTGATTCAGGATTTGGAGTTCTGAACCATAGATATAGGTCCTAAGTCTGTTTAGTAATTGTAAATCAGAATGGAAGTTATACTGCACGTATGTATGATATGTCAAAATACATTGTACAGTTATGTGTAACTAAAAAGAACAAATAAAATCAATCAATCAATCAATCATTGTAAATTCTTCAGCACATCAGTTAATCTCCTTGAGCCTCAGTTACACCATCTATAAAAGGGAGGAAATGATAAAGCTTTCCTTAAAAACTTGTTTTGAGAATTAAGTGATAAAACATGAATATAAACTTTACATGGTACTAAAATGATGCTAGCAGACCGTTTAATAAGTTGAATTTAAAAATTAGTTCTTAAATTAAGTCCCTAAAATTATATTCTGTTTCTCTTTATCTGTTATTTTCTAACAGTTCATAGAACCTAATTAAAAAATTAGTACTGTCAGTAAGGCCTACCTTCCAAAGTTCAGAGGTAACGTTTATGGTCATTTTTTAGCCTCACTAAGGGCCTTCTACCCACCTACCAGTACTGAATGAAGTTTTGTCTTATCTTTCTGTAGGCGTTGTTCAAAATTTTCTAAATTTCAAATGTAGAAATCACTGAATATAATTTTAGCTAATATAAGCAGTTTTAAATTAATTGATGTTAGCGATTTCTAATCTAGCTAATTTATATTGTGAAACAACAAAATCTCCATATGAATAACTGAACACTGCATTCCATGCTGCTCCTCTCCTAGATACTAGGATGGTGAAGACACATTCTGATATGATCAGGTTAGGCTTTGTGGAGATGAAGAGAACCACTGACTGTATAAAATATCTATCACTCTTTATGGGTGGTGTAAATTGTAGCATCACACATAGACACATAGACTAGTGGCAGTCCCATGTTACTCTTTAATAACTCAGATAAACTTGACAAAGCCATAGCATAGACCATGCAAGGGGGAAAATGAAAAGTAATGAGATTTTTATCCTATGCTCTTTCACTATCAGTTGTCACTAAGGTCAAAGATTCCAGAACGCTCCTTGTGATGTAGCTTACAATGTTCACTGCCATAGATTTGGATCCAATGTATAAGGGACATCTAAGTTGGGAGCACCTTACCCTCTTTATGTTTTTTCAGACTATGCCTTATAAGCCTGGTGAATCCCCTGGGAGAGCTTGCCCTACCACTTGCTTTTAGAGTTTCTGTCTCTGGAATGTCACATCATCCTCTCTAATCTCTCTCAGTATCTTCTTACCAAGGACTTCTCTTATCTGTCAGGGCTCAAGGAATAAGGGCTTTTTGTTGTTGTTGTTGTTATCTTATTTCTTCTTCAGCAGGCACTGCAAGATCTCTTTTTTCTTCTAAGCTCCAATAAACCTCATTTCTATCCTTTTCTTTCAACTTTGACCAAAGGCACAAAACACTACAATTTTGAAATCACCTTTCAGTAACCAGTAAACAGGGCCTCTAACTGCCAAGGTGGAAAAAAGGGAAGAGTTTTTACTGACCTTCTCTTAGGTTAGCTTCTTCTTTCCCATGGGGATACCATTCAGTTCTGTGAAACTACCTAAAATGCAAGTGTATTGAAAGTTTCCTCTTCCAATCCCTGTAGTAAATACAAACTTTTGCTACTTTTCTTTCAACTATTCTATACTGTAGGCAATATAATTTTTTTGATTGAATTTCAATGATATTTAAAAGAACACTGAAGAGGAAAAAAATGTCATAAAAGAATAGTTCATAGCCGGGCGCGGTGGCGCAAGCCTGTAATCCCAGCACTTTGGGAGGCTGAGGCAGGAGGATCGCGAGTTCAAAGCCAGCCTCAGCAATGGCGAGGCACTTAGCAACTCAGTGAGACCCTGTCTCTAAATAAAAATACAAAAAAGGGCTGGGGATGTGACCCAGTGGTCGAGTGCCCCTGAGTTCAATCCCTGGTAACCACAAAAAAAAAAAAAAAAAAAAAAAAAAAAAAAAAAAAAAAAAAAAAAAAAGAATAGTTCATTCTCTCGTTTACTAAATAAAATTATAGTGGGCAATTTGTTAAACTCATTCTAGTCATTCTAAACACAAAGTGAAGGAGACATAGTCCCTGCCTGAAGCTTCACAGTCTCTTAGAGATAAAAGCAAAATTATGTTCAAACATTTAAGGAGCAGGGATGATGAACTCGACTGTGCATGAAAGATCAGGACAGACTTTTCAAAGGCTGAGGTTTGAATAGGAGGAGGCAGAGTTCAGCACCCAGAAAAGATGGGGATACAGTCACTCCAGTAGCCAAAGTGTGGCTCTCCATGGCTGTTCAGAAACTGCAAGTCCAGTCAGATAATTAAAAGGAGAGCAGCAAACATGTTATTCATGGACTCATGCTAGAGTAAGGGGCTTAAATTGTACCCTAAAATATTGGAATCTTCTAGGCCAGGAAGTGATTTCTTGTAATGTGCATTTGTTAGGATATTTCTAGTATTAGCACTTTGCACCCTCTGGGCAGATTAGACAAAGTGGACCAAACACGGCAGGGATATTAGTCAGCAGGATGATGCAAAACACAACAGGCTTCAAGAAGTCACACATAGTGAATAAAGATTTTGTGGCCCTGAAATACTGAGTGTGAGACACATTGTTTGTATTTTCAATGAACTTTAAGTCTTTTCAGTGTTTTTATTTAAAATTAAAAAGGTCATATTTAACTATATGAATTCAAATAATTTATCATAGACTTAAACACAAAAACCAAATAAATTTTGTGATTGAAAAGATAGAACAAATATTATTTAGTTTGATTTTAAAATCAGGCCTTCAGCACAAAATTCCTAAAAGGAATTTTGGAATATGGGTTAAGATTGTGAGTTCAGAAGAATTGATCCTCCTGTTTGGGACTTCATAAGACTCAGACACATAATCTGCTCTAATGGGTAAAAAAGAGAAAAATAAGTCTCCATTCGGTAATATGACACAAGACATCATAAAAACTGAAAAAAAAAATCATGGTTCTGGGAAGATATTTATAATGCATACATATCCAACAGTGGACATGTATCTCAAATATATCAAAAACTCCCATAAATAGTGATGTTAAGACAGACCATGCAATGTGGAAACAGGCAAATTTATTGAATAGGCACTTCACAAAAGACCATATCTAAAGAATCAATAAACATTTGTAAAGGCCTTAGTCATGAGGCAAATGGAAATTAGAGCCCCTATTTAAAACTTCTCCATAGCCCTCAGAATGGCTAAAGTGAAAAGGTACAATAGCAATAGTTTGCTAAGATGTAAGAGCACTCTTACGCACTTGGTTGGGAGTTTAAATCACACAGCCACTTGGTAAACTCATCTACCATATTTGCTGAAGCTGAACACATTCCCATACTCGTATCTGGCAATTTCATTTCTCAGCAAAAAGGAAGGTATATGTTCACCAAAAGCTATGTATAAGAATGTTCAGAGTAGTGTTCTTGTGATAGGCCAGCTCTAGAAATACCCAATGCCTATCAGCAGGAGAATGAATAAAGTTGTGTTATATTTATACAATGCAGTCTTATCAATAATGAGAAAGAATGAACTCCAGTTACATCCAACACATCATAAATAAATTTCACAAATGTAATGCTGAATGGAAAATATAGCAAACACAAGATAATTTATTATTTGATTCCATTTATTTGAAGTTGAAACTTTGGTACAGTTAGAAATAAACATAATAGCTATGTTTATAAATGGGAATAGTTACTAGATAGGGGACAGTCACTTAGGGGCTGTGGTAATATTTCCTTTGTGACAATTATCAAGCTGTGCAGTTATAATTTATACCTTTTTCTGTTATATTTCAATTAAAAGTTTACATTAAAAAGAAAAATCAAATAAAAGCTGCGAGTAACCAGCCTCTCTTATAAACACACAGCAGCCTCATATTGTCATCTTTAATTAAAATCTAAACCTGTCAACTGAATTTGTAGTCACTTAAATTGGTCATAGGGACACAATCCATGTAAAACATGTCAGTTTTGAATTATTTCTCCTCCTCAACAGTATCATGTGCAATTCTTAAAAGTCAATCTTGTCAAAAACAATCCATATCACCTCCTCAAAATAATGAACACATTGCCGAGGCTTGCCTTGTGGTTTTATGAAACAATTCACCATTTCATGACATTTAAGAAAGTGTAGCTTTTTTTCTCTCTCTTTTAAAACAAAATGAAACCTCCCCAGCTTTCCTTTCTGAGATGGTTATCTCAGAACAAACTAAACAGAAATCTATTTGGTACACATCTGATTTGAAATGCCTCTTATTTCCTCTTCCTCACGATTTTCTGTGAAATGATTTCCAATGAGTTCATCTCAAATGAGGCAGCATGGCTTCTAGTAAAGGGAAAAATACCTTCTAATGTGGTCGAAGACGCTGTAAAGGCCACATAAAGTCCTCCATACTGATAACTCCTTATAGCAATGTGATTCAAATTTTACATTCTGAGCTGCATTGGCTATTTTAAAAACAGTAGTAGTTTTTTCATTTTAGTGTCATTTGAAAATTTCTTATGAAAGAATAATCTAATATGTAAAAATATGATGGAGAATTGGAAAATAAAGATATGATATGGTTTTTTTCATTTTTTTTTTTGTTTGCTTTCATGATGCTTATAATAGAAAGCTAGGAAATTCAGTGACAGAGGTTTCAACTTTACAGAATCACACTGCGTAGAAATTTACTACACGTCCTTGGGAATGTCCAGTAGGTCACATAACTTGAGACCACAGCACTGTAATTGACCATTGGACTTGTCGCACATAGGTTCCCATCAGGCAGCCAACTGCTGGCTGAAACATAAGAATAAGCATATTGGGACCTTCTATTTTTATTTAAAGTCATGTACATTTCCTAGGTCTTATTCCCCCAGCATCATAAATTGAATTCCTCCCAGGTATCTTCAGTTTAAAGTGTCTTGTTTGGAGAACTTTATTAGAAACAGAGCTCTCAGTAGTCAGTTGTGTCAGACTTCAAAAGAGGTAATGCACAGATTCACTTACCCCTATCTAGATCATCATTCTAATTCACCCTATCTATGTCTAGTCATCATTTCTAATTCATGAGGGTAATTACTGCATTAAAGATAGATTAAAGAAAAGGTAAAGGCACTTTAGAGAAATAATTTGTTAGCTGGAACCCTTGAGTCTCTGTATACAGAGCAATCTTTTACCTGTTGAGATAATTGAAATTAATGAGCTATTAAACAAATGAAGTTAATAACAAATAAACAATCTTAAGTCAAAACACCAAAATATCAGGTTATATAGCACTAGTCATATTGTTTGCTAAAGAGAAGTCCCAGGGACACCTATAAATCAAAATTGAAAGTACCTTCATTTATAAAATTATTTACCTAAATTGAATACTCTAAACCTAAAATGAATTAAAGTTATTTGGATCCATATATATATATATATTTTCTTTTTCATAAGCGCTTTGTTCTATGTGACGTCACACTGGACAGACGAACATACAAACATATATTTGTGACGTCACATTAACATGAAATATAGACAAATGTACAGACATAAAGACATGTATAAAAAGAAAAAAAAAATACAATTGTGTGCACACTAAAGAGAGATCTCCTCGTCCCGGCCGGGAGAAATGACACTTAAGTTGTGAAATATTTTGAAGGACTCTTTTGAGGGAATCATTCTATACCTTCATCTTGGTCCTCTTGATTTTGTACCTTTTTTATTAATCTTGATTCTTCAATAACTTCATCTTGATCATTTTGATGTGGTACCTGTTTTATTAATCTAGATGGTATCCATATTGGAGAGGATTCGTCTTTTGGAAAAAAAACAGATCCTCTTCCCCAAATTAATACTGGATCTGGACCCTTCCATGTACCTGAAAGAACATCCTTCCAGTAAACCAAAGGTTTATGTTGTTGGTGTGGATTCCAATGTCTGTCTCCAGCAGAATAACCATTAGAGTCTAAAGTTAAAAAATTTAAGGTAAACAGGGCAACTGCCAATCTGTCCTTAGGACTTTTCCAATTTCCTTCTTTTTGTTTTAATAACATAATTTTCAGTGTTCGGTTTGCTCTTTCAATAATGCCCTGACCCTGAGGATTGTATGGGATGCCTGTTTTATGGGATATATTGAATTTTGCGCAAAACTCTTTGAAAGATGAGGACGTATATGCGGGGCCATTATCTGTTTTAAGCATTTTGGGGATGCCCAATGCAGCAAAAGCTTGCAAGCAATGAGATGTAACATCTTTAACTTTTTCTCCAGAATGTAAGGAAGCAAAAATCATGCCTGAACATGTATCTATGGTCACATGAATAAATCGCAATTTTCCAAAACTTGGCTCATGAGTAACATCCATCTGCCACAAATGATTGGGCATCAATCCTCTAGGGTTAACGCCGAAATGAGGATTGGGCAAATGTGTCATACAAGATTTACAATCTTTTACAATTGTTCTGGCTTGCTCCTTTGTGATTTTAAACCTACGTTGCAAGGTGGTGCTGTTGACATGAAACTGGGAGTGAAATAAAGTAGCTTGTTGTAGCGCTGAAAGTATAAATACTGTTTTTGTAAGTTCATCAGCCTTTTGATTACCTTCATGGAGGGGACCAGGCAAATTAGTATGTGCTCTAATATGGCCTACGAATAGGGGTTCTTTTCTTGCCCACAAAAGTTTTTGTATTTGATAAAACAATTTAAAGGCTGGAGTATGAGGTGCTATTGGTCCTGCTAACTCTAATTTTGGGACGGCTTGTACAATATAGTGGCTATCTGAAAAAATGTTTACGGGCTGGTCCCTAAAATTTTCCAGAGCTCTTACCACAGCTTCCAATTCCACTAGTTGAGCTGATTTGTGTGCAGTTATGTAAGTCATATTTTCTTTTTTAGTGACTACTGTAGCAGTACCATTTGAAGACCCATCTGTAAATACATTAAATGCCTTAGGAATAGGTTGATTTTTTATTACCTGTGGAAATATAATAGGATGATTAATACAAAAAGATAATATAGGGGACTTAGGAAGATGATTATCAAAATTTGCAGAAGTAGAGCATTTAGCTATAGCCCAATCATTATCATTGAAGCATAAGTATTCAATCTGTGATGATGAATAGGGAGTAATAATAGTAGCAGGGTGAATGCCAAATATTTTAGTAGAAGTCTTAAGTCCTTGAAGAATAAGTTTAGCCACCATGGAGGTATAAGATTCAATTATACTTTTAGGAGAGACGGGCAAATGTATCCATAATAAAGGCCCTTGTTGCCAAAATACTCCTGTGGGTGTATATTGTGAAGAAATAATAATCAACATCAGCGGTTGAGTTAAATCAAATCTATCACAATGAGCTCCTTCGATGGCTTTTTCTACTAACTTTAAAGCTTTCCTAGCATCAGGAGTCAATGTTCGTGGTGAAGAAGATGGATCAGGATCTCCACGAAGGATGTCAAATAAAGGTTTTTAGTTGGCCAGTAGTGAGATTTAGTGTAGGGCGAAGCCAATTAATGTCTCCCAGTAGTTTTTGGAAATCATTGAGGGTGGTCAAATGTTCTTTATTTATTAAAATTTTTTGGGGTCTAACAAAAGTATCCATGATTTTAAATCCTAAATATAATATGGGAGATCTGGTTTGAACTTTTTCTTCTGCTATATATAATCCATATTTTTTTAAATTTTCTACCACATCACTGAATATATTAAATAAGATTTTTTGATTAGGGTGGGCCAATAAAATATCATCCATGTAATGTAGACACATGAGGTTTGGATATTTATTTTTAATGGGTTGGATAGCCTTGTCCACATATATTTGGCATATGGTGGGGCTATTAGCCATTCCCTGTGGTAAAACCTTCCATTGATATCTCTGATCAGGGCCATTATTGTTCATAGAAGGAACGGAAAAAAAAAAGCAAACCTGGGGGCATCCAGAGGATGTAGGGGAATAGAAAAGAAGCAATCCTTTATATCAAGAGTAATAAGATGGAAATTTTTTGGAATAGCTACGGGACTAGGAAGTCCAGGTTGAGTAGGCCCCATAACTTGCATGGTTTTATTGATTTGTCTCAGCCTGATCCTGGGGCCGCTTGTAATTTCTCTTTAGATAGGGGCCACTGAGGGACCCACACTGGCTTATCAGAAAGCCATGGTATTTTCAAAATTATTTTCTCAGTGGCCCCGAAAAAAAATATCTTTTTCCTTTATGACAATGATTACTTTTAGGGTTATGTACTTTTTGATAATGAGTTCTTTTATGGTTAAGATTACCCTGTAGGTTTTTCACATTTAACATCTGCAGGCTTGAAGCCATAAATCCTCAACTAACTTTAAGTGAAAATATTCAGAGATTTTTATCTCTCGGTTTCTACAACGAATTCTAAAATTTTTCTACCTATATTGTCCCATTATCGATCATCTATGCTTAAGACAATTTTGACAGCCTAAACTAGTTAAAATGGTAAAACATATGTGTGTGTGTGTGTATTCAGTGTTTTTAAAAAATTGAACCTGTGTTTGTGTCTTAAACCTTGAGTTTGTGTTTTCTCCTTGATTTGTTGCAGTTTCTGAGAAGGCAAGGTTAAGAGCCTTCCTTACCATAAGTCATTAACCCCAGCTAGAGTTTAGTGGGCAGGTTGGTAGAACCTTGCTTAGATAGCACTAAGAGTAGATTGTTGTAACAGCTCTGTCATTTCCAATTTTTCTCAGAAGCTGTCAATATTTGTGGGAGTCATTTTGTGTCAATATGTTACAGTTATGAACTGTGGAATTGCATGTCTCCTTAATATTTCTGGACTCCTATCCTAGAAAGTAAACTCCATGAAGGCAGAGCCCATGCCCATTTGTATGCCTGGGCTGCGGTATTCTAATATCTAGAATAGAGCTTGGTACATAGCAGCTACTCAAGCATACCAATTGAATTCATGAATATTATTGTGTCAGAAAGTTTGTTGTCTTTTGAGCAAAAATTGTGCCTTATATTGGATTTTATATGACTCATCAAGTAAACACTTTAATGGAAATGCATTATTTTCTAGATTAGAGATTGCAAACCTTTTTCTGAAAGGCCAAAAAGTAAATAGTTTTGAATCTGCTAGTCTTAAGATATCTATAACAAGTACTCAACTCTGCAGGAAGGACTTAACTCTGAAGTAGGAACACTAAAGAAGCCACAGACATATATAAAGGAATAAACAGGCAGCCATCCCATCCACCTCCTGGTTTTGTATAACTTTTGAGATTAAAAAAAAAAATGGTTTTTAGATTTTAAATGGTTTTTAAAAAAAATCAGAAGAATAATATCCCATGACACTTGAAAATTATAGAAAATTACAATTTCTGTGTTCATAAATAAAATTTTATTGGAACATAGCCATGACTATTCATTTACATATTATCTATGAATACATTTGCATTGTAATGGTGGAGTTAAGTATTTGCAAATCTGAAATAAACTACACAGAAGAACTTTAAAAAAGAAGAGGGCTAAAAAATGATAAGGAATTTTCCTTTACATTCTCTGGTTATAACAATTTCCATCTCTCCAAGATTTGTAAAATGCCTGAAAGTTTATTTTTTGCAGACTGTAGCTCTTACAATTAAAACTTGCTAATGACACAAGAAAAAGAAAAGACACTATTCCATACTCATTGGTGAGAACAAGTTACCTATAATTATTGATTCAAAAATCAAATGCTGAAACGATGCCCACAGGTGATGCAAAAGATTCACACAAATCAATAGTGTTAGGTTTCTCATCTCTATCAGCTTTACAAAAGTCTTTACAACAAAATTGAAATTAACTTCTCACATTTGTCCTCTGACACAGTTGAAAGTGCTAATGAAAAATCTAGAAAATCTGTATAGAAGTTAATCAAGAATTGACTATAGATTATTATCTTCTATAACCTATAAAAATCAAATGGGCATACTTACGTTCATCAGAAAGCACAAAGTTAAGCTATGTTTCTCACAAATTATAATGCTCTGTTAATGTTAGGAAAAGTATATCTGAAAAAAAAAAAGGATGTGTCTTTCTATTAGAATCTGAGCTTCAGGAGGATGTGTAGAATATCTTATTCATGTTTCTATCCCCATAGCTCAATAATTTAATGAAAGAATTAATGATGATGGTCACAAAGTCATTTATTCATCCATTAATGCATTTGATCAATTAATAGTTATTTAATGGCTATTATACCTATTGTTGTGGACAGAGTATATGGAAGAAACTGCATTTACCCTTCGGCAACACTATCTGAGGAGATAACATATAAGTAATAAAAGTGGACCTAATGGCAGGTTTTAATATAAATTTAAAATAAAAGGATGCTAACCTGTAGGGCAGCATCTTTTTAAGACTTAAGGGATGGAACAGTTGTAGGGAAGAATGGATCACTGAGATCTAGAGAGGTCAACAAAGGCTTCCTCCAGAGGAATGACTTGGCAAGGAATTCGGAGGGTGAGAAATCACCTAATAAGCATTAGGTGAATAAGCTTTTGACAGCTAAAGAGAAAGAAAAACACAAGTGGATAAAATTTCTAGTTTTCTACCAGGAGCCTACAGGAGAACAAGTATCCACTAGATGGCTAGTGGTCAATCATGTTCTCTCTGCCCACCCCCACTGCTGTCTCAGCCTGAGAGTACAGATCTATGAGTTAACCTCAGCATTGTAGGATCTGGAACAGAGGAGGAGGGATAAAGTTTTTTCCTGAAAACTGAGACCAATTTTTAACATCTAAAAAGATTACTGAACACAATAACCCTCTGTTATTTCTAACAAAACATCAGAGTCAACCATAATCTTCTATCAAACAAGGTCCAGAAGAGGGATTCCTAGTGCTGTCTTAGAATTCACCATATTGTCCTATGCCTTCCATGACTAATTTCTGTTACCTAGTTGAAGATCACTGCAGGTTGTTAGGATTGTGCTATGTAAAGTTAGAATGTCCAGTTATTTAATAATGGCAAATTTTCCTGCATTGTTTATTGGAGATAAAGAAACATAAAAACAAAAGTAATCTTACATTTTTATTTTAAAATGTTTTACATTCACATGTTCATGTGCTTGCAAATACATTTATATAGAAATGATTTTCTCAAGGTAAATTCCTTACATGGTAAACAAACACCTATACATTTTATGATTCAGATTTATATAGGACATAATCATCACCAATTTTATTTTGCTAGTATCTTATAAATGACACACACCCATTTCAACTACTATTTAAAATATTTATTGAATATCAACATTGTGCTAAGCATGAGTGTACTAAGTATTAACTAATGTACATTTCCATCTTTAGGGAATAAAAAGTATAAAAGATGTAGAATTAAATAATTGTTTATAATTTTTCAGGGTTTTCCTCTCTTGATTGTACCTTTTTTGTAAATATATATTCATGTAATGATCTTGGTAAAAGAATTTCATATGGAACCATCTCAGGCACCCTTTGAAATATTGACCAAATAACCAATTTGTGCTTAGCAGGGAGGTGTTTAATGACAGACAATACAGACTCCTATCTTCAAGGAGCTAAAAATCTAGTATAGGTGATGACATGTACAGAGACAGGTATGCTGCAAAGCAGAAAGGGGTTTCTTAAAAACCCCTGATGCGGGCTGGGGTTGTGGCTCAGTGGTAGAGCGCTCGCCTGGCACATGCGCGGCCCGGGTTCGATCCTCAGCACCACGTACAAATAAACCCGTTGTGTACAGCTAAAGCAAATAAATAAATATTTAAAAAAAAAACTGATGCCTTCCCCATGTCACTAAAAGTAAAAACCAATTTCATTGCTGTGATTTTTAAGACTGTAATAATCTGAATAATCACCATCCAGATCCCAAGAATGTAGACTCTTGCTCACCATGGTTCAACATGTTCTTTTGAGACCTAGGGTCAGAAATGCCACATAGGCATTTCTATTTCATATTATTAGCTAAAGCAAGTCTCATTGCTGAATCAAATTCATGAAGGAGGGAAGTACATACTGCCCACAATGGGAGGGTCCTGAAAAGTACCTGGCGAAGGGTGTGGATAAAGAAAAAACTCAAAGAGGAGAACTAATAACAAGCTGCCGTACCAGGTTAAGTGCACATTTATGTGATTTTGTGTTCTTTTGATTATCAGCTATGCTGATTTCAAATTAGTTAATGTCCTTCTTTATTTCTGAGTGATTATTGACCACCCATGCATTGGTCATATGATCCAACACATTCCAGGACATGGGAATGCATTTTTGCCTAAGAGAAGTATATTTTGGCTTTATTTGTACTGATAAGGACTTTTCAGAAACATGTCACATGTATTCATCTATAGGCACTTTAAAACATCTTCCATTTCATGTGTAATGACCCAGAAACACTCACCTACAAATGTAGGTGCACAAAGTGAGCACCAATAAATGCAACTTTTTAACTGACTGCTTTATGCTCATATAAGATATGGGTGACCAGGAGATTTCCATGATTCTGATCATTTAAAAATATTAATATTCAAAACCTTACTAAGCTGCTCACCTGCATCAGCTAAGCTGATTGAGGTTGTTGGACCAATCAAAACCAGACACAACAAGACTTTCTTCTTTCAACTCTATAAATATGACATTTCTAATTCCAATGACAGAAATAAAAACCTATGGCAGTGTCTCTCAAACTTTAATGTGCATTTGAATCACCTAAGGAACCTTGTTAAAATGCAGATTATAATTCAGTAGTCTGAGGTAAGAAATGATAGTTGACATTTCTAACAAGCTCCCAAGTGATATTGATGCTCTTGATGCTTGGACCATACTGAGTGGCAAAGGCCTAAAGAATTCAGTAACATCCTTTCTGATTATAATCCTCATCCATGAATTTCTTAAACTGCATGTAAGAAAAATAAGAGACCTCACTCAGCACATAATCATAGAATTTTTTTTTCATGTATTAAAGGTGAGCTATTCTTTTGTATGTTGATAATAAACATAATTCATATTTTGGAGACAGAACACTAATCAAAATAAAATCATATTCATTAAAGAGCAATTACTTTATTGCTCTCTCACAGGCTATGGTTGTTGGCCATAAATGTGGAATTACACTTGGACAAGTAAATTAGATCAATGCACATAAGAAGTTATGGAATATACTGGTAATTCAATATTTCTCACTTCATAGTAAATCATCAATTGTGCTCATTAGCTAACAAAATATATTGATTTACTTATGGAATAAGTTATAATATATCTTGATGAAAATATTAAAACATATTTAATACTTACTGGGAATAACATGCTAATAGGTATTGTAGTTGAAACAATGATGGATGACACATGACACCAATTCTCAGTGAGTTTGCAAACAAGTGAACAGAGATGGATAATCAGGCAGCAATAAAACAATGCAGGAAGTACTAAATTTCCTAAGGAATTGACAGAGGTCCAAGGAAATTGCTAAAAGGGTAAAGAAAAACAAGAACAAACTATCATCAGTGTGTATCAGTGTGTATCTGTGTGTGTGCGCGCGCACAAAAGAAGAGAAGAGAGAGAGAATAAGAAGAATATATATATATAATGCTGTCTGTATCCATATCGACATCAAGACAGTGAGAAAGTGATAAAGATAGAGAGATAAAAAGACCAGTAGAATGTTCAAAATAAGAATCCCTGGATCAGAATCCTGCTCATGCATTTGTAAGGTAAACATCAGTCTTGGTAGAAGCATTCAATATATTTCACATAGTTTAGTGAAGAAAAAGAAAGATGGTGACATTTCATTTGAACCCCAGAAACCCAAACAAAAAATTATAGTCACTCCTTATACTTTTATTCCTACTTGAACACTTAACTTCTCACAGACTTTCACAGCTTTTGGATCTGTAAAATGAGTTGATTTTCTAATACACAGAACCTTATTCAGAATTTATTATACCCTGTTTAGTGCTTGAAAAACATGATTATTTGGAGTAGTTTGGAGAAGAATAAAAACAGTGATAGAAAATGTAATGGAGAGTGAAGATTAGAGCAAATGAGATTTGGGGATTTGCTCATTTGAAAAAGACTGCAGGGGACTTAGATTTCATTGTGAATGTTGGACTAGGGCTACCGAGCAAAGATTTGATGATTAGGGCATGGCAAAAAGAACATGCACTAGTCAAACACATAAGCAAGCACTGGTCTACATGTACTTGGCCAGTACTGCTTGCCCCTCCTGTGAGTATACAGCAGGGCAGGTTTCCACTGCTCCATGCCTGGCCAGGGATACTTGCCAATCTTTTAGATCAGCATATTCAGGTTCTGGCCATAATAGCACCAGGTATGGTCAGGTGTTCTCTCAAGAGTGTCTGGCTCCATTTTACTTGTATAGTCTTTTAAAATTTCTAGGCTTCCTTGACAAGCAGAATTGTGAGCTTGGATAGAGTCCAGTTCATCCCAGAACCTTAACCCAGGATCATTGTTCCTGTTGGGTGCTCCAAGCCATTATAAACTGTCATGCCTAGCTAATTTTTCAATGTGAAAAGATTAAAAAAAGAAAACCACAAAACCAAAACCCTTTCTTTATTGCCCTGAAAGTAGTTCTTCATCCCTCTTTTCAGTGGGATGAGAAGGCAATTATGTTTGTTTAGAGAGTTTATTATTATACAAAGTAATTTTTTAGCACCACAAAAAAAAAGGAAGGTGCCGGGATTCATCACATTTGAAGTATCATTATAATTTGATAAGAATGCTTTACGATAGGAAAAGAATCTAGGAGTTTGACTACAAGTACAGATGTATTTTTTTCATAAGAAACAGATTGAAGTACCTCTGCTAAGATCCATTAATTCTTGGTGCCAAATTTAAGCATAGCCTCAGATATTGCAACACCTGTTATTTTGTCATTTGTATACCACTAACCCTGGCAATCTTTGACTAAGGGCTCAGAGAAAACATTAAAGTCTTCAAAGCTATCCAAACAGTTTATATGTTGTCTGTACCGCAGAAACTCGCAGAGAGCATTGAAATTTGGTAGTTGACTGGTTGGAATAATTAATTAGCAGCTATAGCTGATAGAAAAAGACTTAAGAACCATGTCCAGCAAGCCATGCAGCCCTTGTGAGAAAGTCTCTCTAGAAACAAAGATATTACTACTAATGAGAATCCCTAAGATGGCTTTGAAAGGCAGTGTTGCTTCCTGAAGTGCTTACTCAATGCAGCTATTCTACCTTTGGCTGGAAGAGAAATCATACTTCCTTCTCAATATCTTGACCTCAACAGCTCTCCTTACCTGAATTTACCATGAACACTGTTTTAGTCAGCTTTTTCACTGCTGAAACCAAAAGACTTAATAAAAACAATTTTAGAGTAGGAAAAAATTTTTTGACACTCAGTTTCAGAGGTCCCATTCCATAGATGGCTGACTCCATTTCTCTGGGCTACAGATGAGACCAAACATCATGGCGGAAAGGTGTGAAGGAGGAAAGCAGCTGAGGACATGGCAATCAGGAAGCAGAAAGAGTTCTCTTCACCACAGACAAAATATAAATCCTAAGGCATGTTCCTAGTGACCTACTTCTTCCAGCCACACCCTATCTGCCTATAGTTACTGCTATTAATCCATATCCCTGGCTTAATGCATCAATTAGGTTAAGGCTCTTATAACCCAATCATTTCACTTCTAAACTTCTTGCATTGTCTTACACATGAGCTTTTGGGTGACATCTCATATCTAAACCATAACAAACACTAAGGAAAAGTCAAACAAACCTAGATATATCTTAAGACAAATGCAAATTTGGGCATTTAATTCCCACAGAGCAGTCAATTAATTCCTTTTCTTCTTTTCAAAGATGTCATGCTCAACCTGACTCCCCACTCACATTTTCCCAAATAGAGTATATACATATCTAGATGAACCTAATCCATAAACACAGATTGGACAAAGTGTTTTGATAAATTGTCAAAAAATATTTGCATAGAAGCACTTTCATTTCTTGACTCCCTGATATATTGGCCTTTTTTTTAGCACATGCATTTGTATTGTGAGCATTATTTCTTATGAATAAGACTTCATCAATTAGTTTTAAAATATATTTTTCATACCAGTCTTATTAAAATATAATTCACGTGCAAAAAATTGGCCCATGAAAAGTATAAATTCTGAGGTTTTTAGTCATAGATTTATGAAATTATCACCAGAATCGATTTAAGAACATATTGCCCAACCCCCCAAAATCCATTTCACTCTTTAGCTATCATTCCCCAAACCTTTTACCCCTCTTGGTCCTAAGCAATCAATCACTAATATTTCTGTCTCTATCTATCTGCCTATACTGGAAATTTCATAGAAAGGCAATAATAGGTTTTATAATGATTTTACTGACTAAATTTATTCAGTTAAACATATTTCATTCTTATAAAACATTTTTTTCCTGAGTCAAGCACCTAATACAAATGGTATCTACCTACAAAGATTTTAGGGCTATATTTACAGCTTATATTTGAAGTTCTGTGAGAGCTAGGGTGTATTCTAATGGTAGAGTGTATGTTTAGCAGGCACAGGGACCTGAATGTTGCAATTTCCAGCAAACGTGGGCATGTGTACATGCACGTGTATGTGCACACACACACTCAAAAGACAAAAAAAAAAAAAAAAGCTGTTTGAATAAATGCATGGCCAACTATATATATGTACATATACATATATATTATGTATATATATAAAACTACATATATTATATACATATCTCTATCTATATATTTATCCCTATCTATACAAATAGATATATTCCTTTTAACACGAGATTAAAGCAAGTCTTATTTCTAACTTATTAATTTAGTGTTGATTTAACAACTTCAACATAGCTTCAGTTTTTAAAAATGTATATTTGGATAAAATATATTTTCAATAGTTTGTGAAGTTATTTGATAATATAGAGAACCACTGTGTTTATTGCCAGTAACAACAAGCCTTTAAACTTATGGAGAAAGTTAATCCCTCTGTCTCACATGCAAACTGGGCTCCAAATCTTGGCACTTCTTTATTGCCCAGAGGCATTTTGGGGACATATGGAGCACAGTGGATTCATGTCCACTTTAAAATTCTTTAAAAGCACCTGCTAATGAGTTATTATGTGAGATGACGGCTTTGCTCTTTGCTAATTTATTTGATTATAGTAACCATTTCACTATTGTCTTTGTTCCTTTGTGTTGTTATAATAAAGGACTACAGACTGAGGGATTTTATAACAACAGAAATTTATTTCCCACAGTCTGGAGTCTGGGAAGTCCAAGATCAAGGCACTAACGTTCTGTTTCTGGCAAGGGTTTCTTACTAAGTACTCACATGGCAGAAGGAGGAAGTACAAAAGGAAGGGACTCTTTCCCTCAAGCCCTCTTATGAGCATGTAATAACTTCTTGAGGTCACTACCCTTGGGACCTGGTCACCTCTTGAAAGTTCCTACCTCTTTATTCTGCTGCATTGAGGATTAAATTTTAACACGAGTTTTGAGAAGGACACAAGCATTCAAAACATAGCAACTATGTGTAAGTGTATTGGAACATCATGTTGTACACCTTAAATATGTGCAACAAAATAATTTCCTTTAAAAAAAGCAATTGCTAATAAATATATACTATCTCTTGCTTGAACTATTGCTATGGACTCTTAATTTCTCTTCCCATCTTCGTATATTGCATCATCTTAGTCTATTCTCCATCACAAGGGGTCTGAATTATAAATTTAACACATTACTCCTCTGATCAAAACCAGCCAATGTGTCCCCTTCGCATGAAAAATAAAATCCAGAGGCTTCTGTGTGACCATATGATCTTGCCTCCTGTTCTAAGACCTCATGTCTTATAACTTTGTCTCACTGGACTCTTATATTCTTCTCCAGGCATTCCAGTTTTATTGTTTTTGAAAATAGCAAGCTTGCTTTTGCCTTGGAGCCTTAGTACTGACTAGCCCTCTTAACACTGTTTCCCCTCAAATATTTCTGTAGCTCATGCCATTGCACCTCCAGTCAAGGTCTCTAAGTCACCAGTCATACACACAAAAGCACACTTCCTTCCCACTTACTCTCTGCTCCTTCATTGTACTTAGTCTTTTTAGCACCATGCTTCTGATGTTTCACTTACTTGTTTATTCATTTCTCTCCCTTTCCCTGTCCTGTGTGAGTTTCCTGAGAGCAAAATGTTTGTTTGTTCACTGCTCTGTCCCTAGTGCCTAGGAAGTACCTTATAATATAGTAAATATTTGGTAAATATCTGTTGAATGGATGCATGGATGCATGGATGGATGGATGGATGTTGAATTGGATAAGTGGGTGAATACATGAAAGCAAAAGAAATATCCATATTCTTCCCTTAAGATAAAATAATTCCAAAATAGAAGTATAGAATTTTTATAGACTTTTAATTTTTCAAAGTTCAATTAAAAATGTTTAAATGCTTTCAGGGCTACAGGTTAGCTTTTAGCCCTGAAATTATCTTGACTTCCTATATGAACTCACTTAGGTAAGAAGAGTGACTTGATTTGATTTTGACCTATAGAAAATTTGTTTTATAAATAGGAATTTTCTGATCAGACTTACTAGAAGCCTCATTTAAAGCTGACATTTTGTAGTCATTGGATTAAATATTAGAAGCAACAAAAAAGCAACAAGCTGGACCTTGATCATGGAATTTCTGCAGTAAAGTCCAGCAGAGACACCATCATCTCTTTCTCCTCTTCCACTACTGCACAATTTACAAGAAAAATTGGAAGCTATATCTGTTTTTTATTTCATCCAAACACTATTTTTGTGTTTTAACATTAAATAAACAGAATTCATGATTTATATATTTACCATATTTTTGGTTACATTTTGCCTTGATTTTAAAACTGTATTTGTAGGTTTTGAATACATCTAAACAATTCCACAGAATGTGTTTATTGCCTGATCACAAAAAATAATGTGCCTTTTTTATTCTTATATTGAGAGCCACAGCCATAAAAGAAAAAAAAAAAGCTATAAGACATACCAGTTCTGAAAGTTCAGTAAAATGTGTGAATTATATACTTTCTGTATTACCAAGCTAAAATGTGGGTATACTAAAAGAACTTCAGAAAATCCAGATAACATAAGGGTTTGAATGAAAGTACAGCGTGACTACTATTAAAAAAAATAAGAAGAAATAAAAAACTATGGATTTGAATTTTAAATAAAAACAAGAAGAAAAGGCATATGACCTCTCCCTGTGACCTAGTTGAGCCTCAAGGCAGAGAGATACAGAAAAGCAAGGTACCTTAGGCCAGTCTCAGGGAGGTTGTTGTAGGAATAGACGAGGCAAGGCACCAAAGATAGCAGGAAACAGTTTTATTTGGCTGCAGCCAGGCTCAGAGGGTACAGCTTTTGCTGTAATCAATTCCCTGAACCCCAAGTTTTAGAATTTTATACCCAGCTTGTAAGGGGAAGGGCTGAGAAGTTTACAGTCTACATTAGTTCACATAAAAGCAGCTTTTTCTTTCCCTGTTTTGGGCAAGTTAACCCTTCAAGGACAACACCTGAGAAGGGTAGAGCTTCTTCTCCCCTTTCATTCCTCCCCCTGCCAGCTGTTACCATGGAGCCCAATTGGTAACTTCTCTTAACTTGGAAATGTAGACATCTCTGTGAAGCTCCAGCTCAAGGCCAGAGGCCTTGTTAAAGAATTTTTCTTTTTATTATCACATTTTGCATTTTCAAACACACTTCTACAAACTACTATACTGGATATATGTTTGTGAAAAAAACAAGTAAAGGGGCATCCAGCACCTGGAGTGCTGATTTCTTCCAGGCCACTGGCCAAGTAATAGAGGAACAGGAAAATAGGAAGTTTACCTACATTGAACTTTTTTTGTAGAAACTCTTTTGCTGACAGTCCTAAAATCAGCCATGGTGAAGATTTCTGGAGAAGCTTAGTTAAGATTTTCTGTGGAGAAGGGGGTGCCACTACAGAGGGAGCCAGGTGGGAATGATCTTCACAGAGATAAGAGACAACACAGAAAGGAGAGATGCAAACTGAGGTCCAAATGAGATCCAAGAGCCAAAAGCAGAGAGGAAAAGTGTCTTCAAACCAGAAATTAGGAGCTTCGATGGCCATAGTTTGCCAGAAGGTGAACACATGTTCAGAGATAAGATGTCCCAGCTGCTAGAAGGATACTGTCTACTTTTGTACTGTAGTACCATGCCATGAACAGTGGCTCTAAAGTAGTAAGGAGAGGTGGGACTTGGAGTTTGTATAACATTTACTTGTGAATTTGCTTTATCTGTCCTACCATTCTGTTATAGTTTGAGAAGAGAGACAAGGCAAAGAACTTTGAACATAGAAGGGAGTCAACACATTTGTTGAATAATGAATGTACTTTATACTCCCTCCTCACGAGTAAATCCTTCACACAGAAGCATGGGTAATCCATAAAGTATATTTTCACTTTAAAGCAAAATACATCTCTTTAATATTTCTCTGAAAGAAGCACTTTGAACTGAAGGCAAGCACAAAGTTTCCATAGGGAGAATAGTTTGAGAAAGTTGTATCACAAAGCAGTGATTTTTAAAATGGAAGGGCCTCCTCAACCATATCCATAGTATGTCATGCCTGCAACAATGTTTTAATTGCCACCATTTGTCTGGCTGCAGAACAATGAGGTATGGATGGGCCTGGGACTGGCTGGAGAGTTCCCAGGGTGAGAACAAAATGGGATGCACCGTACAGTGGACCTAACAGATGGAGAAAGCCTCTGATGGATGACTTTCTGAACAGACTGCTCAGAGACCACTGGCTCTGGGTGACTTGGCTCAGACTATTAGCAAAAAGAAGTATTACTCAGACAGTCTTTCATCAATAAGGATTTTATTGTGCAATCATTGAGCATTTGAATTAAAAATGAAATGCCATTTAGACTTTGCATCATTCAGACTTTTTTTGTTTGTTTTAATTGTACCTTTTGTACAATAACAAAATCTGCTATCATTCATAGACATGTGTATCCTTGACATAAATTAATCCATTTAAATATTGGGTGGTCATTTGTTCCTTCTTTAGAAATAGCTTTTTTCACTGAATTTAAGTTCATTGAAAATAAATATGGCTATGCTTGCTAGTAACAGCAGTTCTAGTCAATGTGGTTTATGAAAAAAAAATCTAAAATTATCCAGATGTCACTTCTTAATCAAAGAACCAAAAATAATATATGCATTCATCATGCCAAGGTTTCTTCTTATTTCTTATAGGCTTTTTTTGTGAAATAGAAGTCATAGAGGTGATAAAGGTTAGATTTTTAAAGTATTTTTCTTTCTTTTTATTAAAGAAAATAAGAAGGGATTTTCTTCATTTCTTTGTTTTATTAATGGCAGATCTTATTATAACCTTTTAAAAGTTTTATATTTTTTGGCTTATCTCTGAGGTCAACATAGTAAAGTAATTAAAAACAAATGTTTTAAAAAAACATAGATGGAATTAAATCTGAGATGCAGTGCTTGCATGTCTTAATTTTTCCCATTTATAAAATGGGGTTGTGAGAAGTAAATAAATTTATATATGCAAAACTCCTAAAATGGTGTTTAAATATAGCAGGTCTATGTAAGAATAAGTTACTTATGTTGTTGTTGTTTTAAATTCCAGAGGTCCTCAAACATGCAATTATTTATTCTCCTTTAGCTATGCACCTCACTGAAAGCACATTGTTATTATGTTTCCAGCATTTGAATTTATTAAGGATTATACTGGGAGCCTTAACAATGCAGCAGTTTTACAGAAAAATGACAATGAGTTGTTTTTATTTTCATGAAGCATTGATTTGAACAGTGTTATTACATGTGTACTATTGAGGATAGGACTTAACACAGACTGTGCTGACAGCAGGTGTGAAACCTTCAGCCCACAGGCCAAACGTGCACCTCAGCTTAGTGTCATCAAGCCAGAAGGGCAAGCACCAAGAGCTGGCATTGCCATTCATACCTTCTGCTGTGAAATACAAAGAGGGCATTGCAGTCTTCTGGAGCGACATTCTATAAACACATAAGCTGAAGCTGTTTCCAATCCATCTCAACCCTCATCATAATTATAATTCTCAGTCTCTCTTTGCCTTTTCGATAAGTGTCATTGTGTGCCTCTGAAATGTTGGGATGCATGAGAGAGTAAAGGTTGTGTTGTCAGTCTCTCTGCTTCTCTTTTGTATGAGTGCATAATTCCCTTTGAGCATCTCTATTGTTTGTCCTTTTGCCTTTTTGGTCATTTTCTTTGTACGGCTTATGTTGTATCTTAGCTCAGCATTCTCCATCCTTCTTTACTTTCTCATGTTGTCATCTCACTTAAAATTCTAGAATGTGTGGATTAGAATGGAATACTGCCTTATGTTAACAATAGCTATAATTCTTTAAAAACAGAACCAGATTTGTATTTTGTTGCTTAATGAATTTACTGAAAAGAACTCCTTTACTTAGCAAATATTTAACACCTGCTATATGCCAGGAACTAGAAATAGAGTTTGGTTTCTTATTCATATTTAAAACTGCAAGAAACATCATACATTTTTATTAACTAAAACATTGCTAGTTATTTAAATTTCTTTTAAACTGTTGATTGATTGCACTTGGTTAACTCTCCAGAGGAAAAAGTAAAGGATTTCCTGCCTTGCTCTAAATTCAAAATAAGAAATTAATGTTAAAGAATATATAACATTAAACATATATTTCCAGGGCTGGGGTTGTGGCTCAGTGGTAGAGCACTCACCTAGCATGTGTGAGGCCCTGGGTTCAATCCTCAGCACCACATAAAGATAATAAATGTATGTATCCATCTACAATTAAAAAATATTAAAAATCATATATTTCCAAATAGTTTAGACTATGTAAATCCACAATAAAAATGAATTTAATTAGTTAACTTCAACATCAAAGAATTTCCTTCTTTAGAACAAAAGAAAAATGATGACCAGTCTGTCTCATTGGCATGGTTATTGACTCAAGATGTTTGTACACTCCAGTTCATGCAGTTGTCTGCACTTCCTCTGACGGAGCATCTTGTGGTCTTGGCCATACTGTGTCTATAAAGACAGTATGTGAGATTAAGCTCAGATAAATACCCAGTTATGTAAATATGCTTCTATGCCTACCACATCTCCAAGGTGGGCATACAGGGACTGATATTTTTAGAAAGCTACTAAAGTAAACACTAACTATTCAGACAATGAGAATAAATAGGCCTAAAAGACAGGAATAAGAACCAGTCCCATTTAAGGAACAGAGAAAAAAACTTCAACATGTCTACTGTGTTGGCTTCCTGCGCCCTCACCGGCATTACTTTGATATGTGATTTTCAAAGCAGGTGCTATTCTTATTGCAATCACATTGTCACACTCCATTATGAGGAAGCAATTAAGCCCATAATAAGTTAAGAGGTGATGTTTTGTGTTTTTTTTTTTAATCTCATACAACCCGTTGATTTGTTAGCTTTTGAAAACAGATAGGAATTTTTCAATTACACCCTGCAAAATACCTTTTTTCATTCTGAGTGTTTGAAAAGCAAATGTATCTTGGATCCAATGCTTTTGTGTTTACAAATCTGGATATGATTTAGTAAGCTTTAAAGAGATAGCAAGCACATAGTAAGGAAATCAGATTTACATAATTTTCTGCTTGCTTACAGAACACAGCAGTTGAGATTATCTTTTACATTTGGGAAGACTGTTTTAATATGATAAGATGAAATACCACCTACAGTACACTTGATCTTGCTAGTTTGACTTCTTAAAATAAATGATGAGCTGATTTGTCATAGTGCCTTTTAACATAAATTGCTATTATAATCTAAAGAAGCAATTCTAAAGGAGACTGCCTTTTTACCTCATCTACATAAAAAGATTTAGGTTATTTCTACATTTATTATTGTCTCTCTGCAGTTTACTTGCTGTAACTTTACATGGCAACAACAACAAAATCCATGCTTTGTTCATTCCATCCATTCTTCTATTCATGCATGAAAAAATAGCAAAGAACAGCTTAAATGGAGAAGTGGCATAAGTAAAAAGAGAAGTATGTTGACTTTACTTTTTGTATATAAAAATAAAAGGTTTTTGAGGGAGATATCTGTGCCCTTTTTCCCCTACTGGAAACACAATTAGATTGCAACCTTGGGGAAATAAGATGAGCTGAGGGTTTTTACTCTTCAGCTGCTGCACTATGTATGTATGTATATATTCTTGCAGCTTCAATAGTTGCTGTAAATAATGAGTGTCCTAGTCCAAACATCTTTTAGCTGTAGGAGTGTGATTGCTAGGAAGAGGACGTAGTGCTAAACTAAAGGACCCAAAGGGCCCTCTTATACAATCACGAGCCTGGGGGAAATGTTTGATGTTTTTTCATCCTGATTTTTGCTTTATGTATTGTGAGCATTATGCTTGACTAAGCTTTCTGTCACCGTCTCTAAACTCTATTTGTACAAATTTGCCATGGTGCCTATTTTCTGTATCATCTGTATTTATTATTTGACCACAAGAGTTAGAAAAATGAATGTGGTTGTAGGCTGACTAGGATTAGTAATTCATTGAGATGTGTTTAGATTTAGCCATTGTACATTGAAAAGGTGTGCACAGTGGGGTGCACATCAGTCTTCTGGTCAAGCTTTCTTGTTATATTCTGTACAGAGATTACATATATGTATGCGTTATCTCATTCAGGGCACAGGCTGAAATTGAAGTAATCTTGGATTTGTAAGTGGTTGATGATTATATCCTTTCAACTCAACAGAACAATAATATTGACCCCTGGCATCTGATTGGAGCCTTTGTTTTTATTGTTTTCCAGGTGGGGTAAGGTTTATAGTAACCATGAATAATAGACATAGGCTTAGAGAGTGTCATTTAAGCAAAAACTTGATTCAAAGATTGACAAATCAGTTCAAAGGGAGATTTATATGAAGTTATAAGAAATTCTGCCCTGGCAAGCCTCCCCATGCTTCAGGCCTCCTGATCTAGGAAGAAGGTCCCACGTAAGACAAACTTCTGAGACCTAGGAGCACTGAACGTATGCACTGCTTGTTTGATATTCAGCCATGACATTTTGACATGTTTTTTCATTTCAATGTGTTGTCTCTTTAATCCTTGTATTGCTTTATTTGGTGGTGGTGGTGGGGGCAGCTACAGGGGATTGAATTCAGGGGTACTCAATCACTGAGCCACATTCCAAGGCCTACTTTGTATTTTATTTAGAGACAGGGTATCACTGAGTTGCTTGGCACCTCATTTTTTCTGAGGCTGGCTTTGAACGTGATCCTCCTTGCCTCAGCCTCCCTAGCCACTGGGATTATAGGTATGCACCACCAAGCCCGACTTGTATTGCCTGTCAACAACAGCTTTTGTGACACACTGCCATGAAAGGAGGCTGCTGGTTTGCATTTCTTTTTATTGTATGAAGACATGATCAAGAATATAGTGGCTAAAATCAACAGAGATTATAAGTTTGATGTGCTAGCTAAGATAGGCTCTAGGTGAGACTCTGTTCTCAAGCTCATTCCAGTTATTGCCAGAACCCACTTCCTGATGGTTGTGACAGTGAGGTCCTCATTTCTTTGTCATCGGAGGGAGGAAGTTTTCTACTTCCTAGTCATCTATATTCCCTAATGCATGGGCCCCTTGGTCCTTAAACCAGCAACAGCAAGGCAAATCTCCCTGTAGGGGTGAATCTGTGACTTTTGCCACTGATGGAGAATACTGCCTTCTTTTAAAGGAGCTCACATGACTAGGTTAGGCCCATTCAGATCATCTCCATATTTTAAGGTAAGTTAATTTAGGACTTTAATTAGAACTGAAAAATCTTTCAGAGCAACCTAAATTAGTGTTTGTTTTAGTAACTAGAGGATAGGAATCTTGGGTGAGGGGAAACATCTTTAGAATTCTCCCTACTATACCTACCATGATTTATTGTCCCCTGTGGCATTCAGTTCTATGCCTATGTAGATGCTAAATAAATATTCTTAAGTGAATCTACAAATAGATGAACGAATGAATGATAAAAGAGACACTTTAAGAAGTAAGCTATCTAACGGTACAAATTACTAACAAGTAAAATTTAGCCTCTAGGTAAAGGTAATTTACTTTAACCTGAATAAATTAGTTTGGGGTACTTATACTTCACCTTATGTTCATGATTAAGTTGATTCATCATGTAATGAATTACTGTTCACTGGTAAGAGTTCATTTAACAAATGACAACAAATTTAAAAGAATTTTTTTTCCTTTAAAATCCCCATTATCAGCTTCTAGAAAATTGTGTCCTAAGATCAAATTGCTTTTATAAACTGATTTATAAGTTACAAAGTATAGTTACAAATAAGTATCCCCTCTAATGCTCACAATAATCCAAAGGTACTACACAATATAAATAGAAATTTGAGGCTCATAGAACTTCAGTATTTTAATGGTCTTAATTATTTATGCTTAAAACTTTCTAAAGGCAATTAAATTTAAGAAAAAGACAGATAAATGGTCAAGGTTTCTTTTTTTAATTTTTGGTACCAGGGATTGAACTCAGGGGCAATCAACCCCTGAACCACATCCACAGCCCTTTTATGTATTTTATTTAGAGAAAGGGTCTCACTGAATTGCTTAGCATTTCACTTTTGCTGAGGCTGGCTTTGAACTCATGATCCTCCTATCTAGCCTCCTGAGCTGATGGGATTACAGGCATGCACCACCATGCCCAGCTGGGAAATGATCAAAATAACAGAATTCACAAGCACAATGAAGTGAAAAAAATATTTAAGTGTCCTCTGCATGCCCTGCCCCAAACAAAAATTCTATCTTTTATTTAGCACTAGAAATGTGTCTTCTCAGAAATTAATACAGTAAGTTATGTCAAGAATAATATAGTTTTTTTTTTTTCCCCAGCACTTTGTCTAACTGGCTGGAAAAGGACCTTTGATCCCTACCTACCAGCAAAGTGATAAAAAAGTAACATCTCCAAAGGAACAACATGTGATATGTATTTCTCTAACTGCCACCTAAGAAATAGTGACTCTCAACATTTTCTTCCAGAATGTTGTATCCTTCCCTTATTTTAAAATAACCTTTTGACTCTATCTATTCTTTTCATTATTGAGTGATCGAGAAATAAAATTATAGTCAAAATTGTTTCTCCATATTTCAAAAACTAGCCCAAATGCGAGTCAATGGTACAAGCTGTATTTTAAGAATACATTAAAAAGCATGAATGGAATTAGTGGACTCATAATTTAGTAAACATGTCTACAAACAGGAAAGGACTCAAACTGTCCAATATGAAGAAAGGTATTTGCAGGGCTCCAAATGAGTATGTTTGTGTTTTTGATGAAACTTTCAGTCACAGGGTCTCTGTAGACCACTTCTTCTCTCAACGTTATTCAAGTTCCAGTACTTTTTCCAACACTCATTTTACTCCTGCTCAGCCACTCTCTTTCACTTACCAATCTTTCCCATAATATCCTTACATCATATTTTTTTTCCTTGTCAGCAAACAGTAATACAAGGCCTTTGGCGAGTTATTTTCCTATACCTGCTAAACCCAGATATAGTCTGTGTGGGCTTTCAAAGTCCTGTGACTTTGAGCTTGACCTAGGCCCTTGCCTTTAGTATTCAACTGTGAGATTTCACAGGAATTGTCACCTTATTCCTTAAAGAATAAAAATGACATTTTGGCAATCTTAAATAAGAAAAACACTCACACAGAAACCATTATGACAAATTGAGGAATATTGAACTAGTCAATTTGTGCATTTCATTGAACATTCTAAACCATACAAATTTGAATGAAGCTTTCAATACACAAATAAGCCAGTTCTGTAACAATAGACATTGCCATTGTATATTAGACATTATGCAGAGTACAGCCAGCTGCATCAAAGAGATGGGGGAATTGGGACTTGTTTTCAATGTTAAATTGAAATCCAAAAAATTATTGTTGTTGCTCTGTAATAAACAGGAATGCTGCTTAATGAAAACCTCTATTTGTATTATTGGTGAGTTTTTTCCCTGATTCAGACATGTGGATAAAGCTGCTCTATTACTCTTTGCAAGCAGGTAGCTGCTTAAACCTTAAAAACAATCACCTTGTTCCTGTCAAGAATATCAGAAGAATAACTTAAATAACTATAGACCCAAAAAAACAAAACAACAACAACAACAAAAAAAAAACAGCTTTCTATAGGAACAGATTCCCAGAAGACTAGTAGGAAAATGCACAGGGCTTATTACATGCCTCTTATTGTCTTTATTTTCAACACAGTAATGATGAAATATTAGCATTTAACATCTTTTCCTTTTTTGGGGAAAGGGGGGGAAATCTATTTTTTCTAATATTATAATTAAAAATCTCACCCCCCCGAAAAAGAAAAAAACCTCACCCAAGTGCAATTATGTTGCTCAGACCATTTTAGAATGACATGTTTCTAAGAAGACACCAAAATGTGTGAGTGTTTTCTTTAAATCTTGTACATCAACTTACAGGGAATTTTAGATATTCTTTATGACAATCAGGATGATGCCAAATATCCCTACTAATTATGATTATAGTTCAATTTAGTGTGAAATGGAAAATGTATATTAGAACACATATTTAAATATGGCTCTCTGATTTCATTAGCAATTACTCTTAGATATTGGTGTACTAGGAGGTAGAAAAGTTACTGGAGTAAAACCAAATTGACATATTTATTGTTTTAAAACCATAGCTTTGCTCTCTAGGAAGATATGGTTCCCTTAATCCCTTTTTCATTTTTTCAAGTTTTCAAGTCCTGACCTCAAGCATGAATAATAAACTGAAGCTGCAACTTCACTGGAAAATACCAAACAAAACAAAGCTGCATTTTATGCAAAGATGCTCTGAATGCTGATTTTCTGATTTCATGTGTACCTTTGAGAAACGGAGAATCAACAGTGAGTCTAGACAGATAACAGAATTTTACAGATGCTTATTTTTTTGATTCTAGGAGATATTCCTCCCATACAAATAAATTAAGCATTCATAACACATTTCCAGTATAGTAGTTATTCAACTATCACTAATATTTGATCAAAAATATTTAGTGTGAGCTTCATAGACTTGAGACACTGAAAAAGTCCAAGCTGAATATATTAGAGAGAAGTAAATAAAGCAGACATTAACTATAGATCTTAGAAATTATTTTCAACATTTGATACTTCAAAATGCAATTCTATCTCTTTTAGCACATGTAAAGAATAAACTCATTTTGTATTTCATTGGTTGAAATTCCTAATTAAAGAGAAGACTAACTTTTGGATAATTTACTAGACTACAAAATCCTCTTGATTATATTAGATTTAGAAATATTTTAAGATTATACTTGCTGCATTTAATATTAATGAGCAGTGAGAGTTATGAAAGCCGGAAGCAAGATGCTAAATAAATTAATGTGGACAGTGCGATATGCTGGGCCAGAGCCTGAACTCAAAGCCAGGACACCTGCATTAATTCTCTGCACAGTTCTTCACTCTCCAGCTTCCAGTCTCTTTGGGCTTAAAAATGACATAAGCCTAGAACATCTTTCTCTAACTGAATTTCTGATTTAGTTTTTACTTTCACACAGGAGAATGGAGTCTTTCAAAGTTTCTTTTCACCCTGAAATTCAAATAATATATGATTTGGTGAAAATCATTCCTTTTATTCTAGAGTGGAATGTTTTATTTCAAATTGATTATAAATTTCTTAAAGCCAAGAACTGGGTCTTATTCATCTTTGTGTACTGAGCACCAAGCACCAAGCCTAACACAGAGTAGGTGCTCAATAAATTATTTCATTGACTAAATAATATGATTATTGGTATAAAGTCAATTACTCTTAAATTATAATTTTCTGACTAAAGTTTAAAAGAACAATTTTCCAATTTTAGGTTGTAATGTATACATTCAGATTAAGAATAATTGAAAATGCAATTAAAGCAGAGGCAGAGCTCAATAAAATAAAGGTTTTGCCTTATGAAATGACAAGGCTTTCTCTAGAGTTTTATAACCAAAGAAATTATGGATATAAACCTTAACATGGATGGACTGAAACATTTATTAATGCAGGAAGTGCTATTTCTGTGACAGCCAAACACTAACATAAGTGATCCAATTTGAGTATCCCAACAATGAGTCAGAGTAAAGGTGTTTCAATATAAGGTCTAAAAAATGTTACCCTTCTCTTTTTAATGTCTTGACTAGTGTCCAAAGAAATTATGAGCAACTTATTATCTATACTTTTTTAAAGGAGGTTACTAAACTTTAAAAATTAGATTAGAGTGTATTTAGTGCTGGAGTCACTATGTAAATTTAATCTTTTTCCTTTTCATCCTTCAGACACGTCTTTTTATTTTCATGTGTATGTTACCAAATTCCTTCCGTAATGATAGTATTTCTCATTTTTCCGTTTTGCAAGCTGGATCAACTTAGGTAGAAATAAAGTCTAGAATAAAGAGCATTTCAAGGTTGTAGGGAAGAGGCATTTTATAGTTGAAGTCATAATAAAAATATAAGAACCATGAGTGTCTTTAAATATTTAAGAAATACAACGGGAGAGAGGACTTTCATTAGATAATGTTGCTGGTATAGCACAAACCAAAATGATGATCTTGTAAAACAGTGGGTGATATTCCTGGGACAAAGTCTTTGAGGAAAAAAAAAAATACAAGATTTAATTAAGATTTTAAGACCCCTTTTTCATTACTAACAGAATGTGCCTTTTAATGCTATTATTAATGCAAACCTCATAAAAGTGATGAAACTGAGAAAATTTTAATAAGCTAAGAAGAGCAGCAGCAGAGATTGAAAAGTTGTTTACTTT
This sequence comes from Tamias sibiricus, assembly GCA_025594165.1. Taxonomy (NCBI): domain Eukaryota; kingdom Metazoa; phylum Chordata; class Mammalia; order Rodentia; family Sciuridae; genus Tamias; species Tamias sibiricus. The sequence continues at coordinate 63,646,933 of CM046658.1, read as the reverse complement.
CAATTGGTTTATTTACCTGAAATTAATTTGTTCTGTACCTACTATGTGCAAAACACCATGAATCTATTGTTTTTCTCTTCTTCATTCAAGATTGTTGTCTTTTTCTGGGACCCACCCTCCCCTGCCAAAATGAGTGACTCTCTTATAAATGCCTATTTGGGGAAAGAATTTCAGGGAACCCTAGTGGGCAGTTGAACCAAGCAAAATAGCGAAGGAATAAATCCAATCCAAGAATATGTTGTTGACCTAGTCCTTGCTATGTGTAATGAGGCTCTGTTCTACTGGGGATCCTTTAAAGAACTAAGTCAGATCTACTTCAGAATTGTTTGCTCTGCACACAACTGGTTGTCATAGCAACAGCTAAAGTAATAAGGTAATGAGAGGATGTAAGACAAGACACAAGCCGTGTATAAAACCAGTATATTTTGCAAATTTATCTCATGTAGAGATAAAAGAGCAGGTATTTATTAAGTCCTTCTTATTTGCAGTCACTGGGGAAGAGGAAAAGAGAAGAACAGAAAGATGAAAAAATCAAGAATCATGATCCCTATACTTTAGGAACCTACCCTCGAGGGAGGAAGCCAGTCTGAGCAAGGCCATGACGGACAGTGAGTTACAGTGAGGCCTCCAGGGAGGGAGCAGGCAGGGAAGTTATCCTAGAGGGAACCCTGACTAGATTCTTAAGGAGAAGGCAAAATAAGTCAGATACAGGCTAGAGAATTGGGAAGGAGTAATAGAAGGTAAATCTGAGTAGAAGAAACATGGATTTCAAACCCAAGGAATTACAGGGTGTGGTTTATTTACAGCATTATGATCTACTTAGAAGAATTATGTACAAAAGCTGTATCCCAATCCCACCACATACAGTAAACTGGAACTAGTAGGTACTCAGCATGTGTAGGTTCTCAAGCATTATGTGTTCAGTGTATGTGGTAGGAGTGTTATTGTCTCAAATTTATGGAACTTTGTGGCACCTCATTCCAACAACTGGATATTTACTGGTACTTCTTATATAAATATTAACACATTTTTATAGCCATTATTTATTGAGCACTTAAATCAACACTGCACTGAGCACCTTTATTAGCTGTCTCATTTACTTATCACAACACCATGAAGAAGAAAATAATATCTCCTTTCTCAACTCAGAAAACTTGGAGCTAAGTTAGCAAATGGTATGCTTAATTGTAAGCAATATAGTCTCCATTCATCACCAACATATTCAAATAGAAGTCTAGATGAACGTAACTATTTAAAGGTCTCTTGGGTGTGTGTGTGGTATGTATGTGCATGAATACATATGTTTCTGTGTATGTATAACTGTGCATTTATGATGTCATGTCTTTAGAGACAACCAAGAAGACAATACTCTCCTTTCCAATAGATGGAACCAATGTACTCTACAATGTTAGTCAATGTTTCTAAGTCTGAATTATTGACTAATGATATCATCTTAGAGTGCTTTTTCTTTCTTTCTTTTTTCTTTTTGGTTTGAACTTTATATTAAGTCTCATTGAAATGCAGAAATTAAAACAATGCATCTATAATTCGGTGCTATATAATAAATATTTTTTAAAACCATCCTTTGATCAAATGCTATGAGTGATACAAAAGTAAATTAAATGTGATCCCTGCTTTCAAGAAACTTAGACTCTAATAAAGGAGATGAACATGACAGTAATAAAGTGTAGGTCAGAGTAAATGGCTATGAAAGAAAAGAGGAATTGACAGATGAATTCCAACTAGAGTTAGGTAGTAATTCATTGAACCTACATAGAATTGGATGCACAGAGAATCAACATACCTGAATTCTGGTTTATTTGCTCAATCCCCACCAGCTTTCTCTCCTTATCTGGAAAGCTGAAGATCCCCTAAGATTTATGACAGATCCTAACTTTGTGAACTGGTTGCATTGGAGATGGGTAATATTTCAACCACAGAAACCACAAAGACACAAGAGGCCCTCTCAGATGAAGGCACACCGTGAGCAAAGACCTGGCCAAGTCCTGAGAACAGAGAGCTTTCTTCCTGTGTGATTTGTGCAGAATGTGGTGGAGAACAGACATTGACAGGGCTGGAAAGGTAGCTTTTGAAAAATATACAGATATGTCAAATACCATACAAAGTCATTTGGATTTTATTAAGGATTTTTTAATAGCCAAAATATAATGGCAGAGTAACCAAAAATCAATCTAGATCATAAGATCAGAACAATGCAAGAAAATCTGAACTACAGAGCCAATCACTAGCTTTTAGTCACATTTGAAAAGATAAAAACAAAAGAAACAAAACAAAACAAGGGGGCTGGGGATATAGCTCAGTTGGTAGAGTGCTTGCTTCTCATGCACAAGGCCCTGGGTTTGATCCCCAATACAAAAAAAAAAATAAAAAAAATAAATAAATAAAATCTTGAAGGTAAACAGAATATTTACAGAACTGGGAAAGATAATCAAACCTATGAAATTTTTTATCTTTATTTCTAAAAGAACAACATTGCAGAAGAACAGAAAATAAGTTGGTTTAGGGTAAACTTCCTCACACAAAATATGCAAATAATAAAATTTAATAAACAAGACAATGTGATCATTATAGCTCCAAGTTTAGACATCCATATAAAAACTTAAATAAATCACACCCATGTAATCACATATATAGAATCTTAAAAGAGACTTCAACTTACAGAAATGTTTGCTGGTTTGCAATTTCTCCTATTTTTTTTTAACCACACTAGTAGTGTCACAGTAAAGATACAGCTGATGACAGTGACTATTAGTGACCTTAAGAACACAGCTGGGTTTCTATTTTTATTTCTATAAATCCCTGTTTTCTTCAGCTAGATGTTGCCTTAAAGGCCAAAACTAAAATCTATATAGCAAAGGTTATTTGTATATCTTTTGTGCATATATATTTCACACAACAAACCTGCTTTTAAAACATGCATACAAACACAAACCTACATACAGAGACATACATATTCTAAAATATATAAGAATTCTTATATAGAAACCCATTTTCAAACTAACCTGGATGGACAACTGGACCATGCCAAGGTTAAAGGGTCATTTAAAGTTTTAGAAAATTACCTGTATTGACAACACATTTCAAAACAGAAATAGTATATGTAAATAGTATTCATGTAAATTACTTCTGATTTTACAGAAACAAAAAAAAAATACAATACATTTAAAAGATATTCATGAGCAATTAGAGGTCTGACTTTATCCTAATGATTAGGACAGGAAAAGACAATAAAAACTTGTCTTTATCTGGGTAAATGCTTTCTTACTCTCCATATCATATCTTGAAGAATTTCATCTTGCTGTTACCAGGTAAAGGTATTTATCTACAAATACATATATTTCTGAATCTGGGTAATAACAGACAGATAGATAGATATTTGAAATACCTATTGTAATTGATGATGAGTAGTTATGATAGTATAACATGAACTTTGGCAAGATGGTTACTCAGCAAGCAGAGCAGGATTCAAGGATGTTGGTCTGCCAGAGAAATAGCTTAGTAATTGCCAATATCAAGTTGTCAGGAAAATATCACTAGTCAGAGAGAGAGAGAGAGAGAGAGAGAGAGAGGAATGGTATAACTTTCCTACCCATTCTCCTCATTGTTTATAACACAAAAAAGAGTAACTTTTATGAAAATAATTATTTTATATTTTTTGTGATTGTGAAAACTCAGTTTTCCAAAGATGTTGGAATTTCTACTCACTCAGTTTTTGAAAATGAAAACCAAAAATCTGAAACATTTGAATAAGTATATAAAATACAAATTTTTCTTATTAGACCTTTAATTTAAGAAAAGTACACCAATGTGCACTTGTTAGCTTGATTCCATCTAAAGAAAGGGAAAGGGCTGACTGACAGGAATTTGAAGCCACATATCCAATTCTTAGATTCTTTCCCTAAATACCAGGGGAGCTGACTGGTAGAGGTTCATAAATTAAGTCTTATTCTATCAGATGAAGAGCTTCTGGAAAAGTGGACTGTGGTATATTATCTCTCTGTATTCCTAGGAAATAGTATACACTATACAAGAAAGGTTTGTTGTGCAAAAACAGGAACTGAAAATCTATACATTGTTATCTCTATCATATAACAACTTCACTAAATAGGCACAGTTGCTGAACCCCAAAGTCTAGGGGAAGAAGATCCCAGAGTACAGCAGCATGCAATATTAACACCAATCCTTCTCCCTGGGCATCACTGTGCTTCATGAGTGTGGTAGTGTATGAGAAGACACCATTTGTCCATCCTTATCTGTGACACACTACATCACATGTAAGGACCTTGACCATGTGATTACACATGATCTTGTGTGTAATTATGTCATTATACTGAGATCATGTCACTATACTAAGGTCTGCCTACTTTCACTATACTGAGGCCTGCCTACTTTCTCCAGATACCACAATCCAAATTACACATTCAGTTGCAAAATATATCCCATTTGCTGTTCTCCTTGTCCCCAAACTCCACCCAGAGTTTTGGTAGAATTAAGTGACATAAAAATGTGAGGTTTAATCAGAGACTCCATATGTTTTCTAATCCTGCTGATGGCATAGAGGGGTGGATATTGCTTAAAAGAAGATAAAAGTATCTTTTGAGGAAACTCATTCTACACTATGTGATGAAATAGGGTCACACTACCTATTGGATCGAATCATTGGTGCACAACATTTTAGTACTCTAATGTGTTTTCTGTTTCATATATACATTAATCACTTTCTTACATGAAACTAATTTGGGTGTATATCATTCACTTCCCATTAAGATAGAAGCTTCCTTGGGAAAAAGAGAGTTAAGGCTAGTTTTGTCTTATGGAAGCAGAATTAATGTAGTTTAAATAACTCTACCTAAGATTGTGACAGGAATCTTAAAAATATGACTCAAAGCTAGTTTAGTTAAAGCTTGTGTAATTTAAGGAAATTGCCTAGGCAAGTAATTGGTATTGTACCAAAACTAAATATTTCACAGTTACATTTGCTCTTGCCTAAAAATAAAATCTAGAGCAATACAAGGGAAAACTGCCAAGACTGAAAATAATATGCAGCAGCTGTAAGTAATTGGGAGTGATAATCATAATTAGACAAGATGTAAGATATGTGTTAAAACCCAGATTGGATCTTCCTGTTGATAACTGGGAGAAATCCCAAAGGCTTCAACTCTATACCTATCCTGGGTACTTCTGCTCCATGCCTGAGAACTCCTCCAGAATCACAGGAAGCATTAAGTCAGGCATGAAACCACACTCTGAATGGCATGTGGAAATGCCAAAAGAGGATGAGAGAGAAGAGGAAGAAAAGGTCACACTCCCTGACATGGAGGAGACTGCAAAAAGAGACTAGCAAATCATCTAGCAGTAACTGACATTCAAATACATCCTTCCAAAGAAGCTAATAAAACACAGATAACTGTTATTTTTGCTAAGATAGAAAGGGGGACATTTTTGTAAGACCAGAGAAACATTGATTTCTTTAATCAGTATAGGGTTAAGTAAATGAAGTTAAAATGTGCTTGTTGCATTCAAACTATCTTAAGCTATAAAGAAAATTCTATGGGGACAGGGGACATTTCTATTTTGCCCAATGATCAGAATGTCTGTCATAAAGTACATGCTCAATGTGTTAAATAAATGAGTGAATGAAGGTTAAGTTTCACAATATCTGAGTGGGTGCTTGAGCTTTGTTACTTTACATCAACACATTTTAATCTTCTTGTAAACTTGAGATACCACTAATCTTCTTTTGCAGGTAAAAATCCTGAATTAAGTAAAGAACTTTGCCCAGTTTAGTCCAATTAGAAAGCAATAGAGGTGGAATTCAAACCAATGTCATCTGTCTCCACAGTCCATATATTAAACACATGGTTTATTTAAAAAAAAAATACAAAAATCTAGAATGTCTTAACCTAATTAAGAAACTAGGAAGAATGACAGCCATCTCTAAGTGTCACCAAATGTCTGAGTCACTCTCTCTAAAATTCCCTGTTTCTTTTTTTCCTCTCTCTTTCTTCCCTCAAATAAACTGCAGAATATGAAACAAATACATTGCTCAAGGGCTGGGCATCTTTTCTCTCTGTTTTAAATCTTCATCCCCTTTGATTTCTTTTTCCTTTCTTAACTTTTCTTTTTCCTTTCTTAACTCCTTTCTTTCTCTTTTACTTCTTCAATATTTCTACTCAAAAGGTGTTGATCAAATAGGTGTTGGAAAAGAAACAGAACACATTCTTCATCATACCTTTCTCCTTAGGGGCAAAAACTCATAAGAATGACTATCAAAATACAAATTATTATCAAATTATTCTCGAATTACACAAACATATACTTAGGAAGATTTTTCAATATTTAATTTAACAAACATCTATTAGCACATTTGATAGAAGATACAGAAACACATATTATCATGAGAAATGTTCCATAATTTTGAAATGCTTATAGTCATTGGAAGATTTTATAACTATGTCAACAAGGAACCAGTTCTGAAATCGGTATAAGAAGATTAATGATTCTTATCAGAGAGACTGGAGAGGGCCTCATGGAGGAAGGGGTATTTTATTTGTTTATCTTATGACACTGAACCCAGGAGTACCGAAACACTGATCTACATTCCCAGCCCTCTGAATTTTTGATTTCGAGACAAGTTCTCCTAAATTGTTCAGGCTGGCTTGGAATTTATGCCCTTCACCTCAGCCTCCTGAGTAATGGAGATTACAGGTATGAGCCACAAAGCCCAGCTCCATAGAGGTATTTTAGATGTTTAAAGATGATTAGGAGTCTAATAAGTGGAGAAGGGATATAAGAAGAAGTCCACATAGGCTTAAGGATGTAGCATGTGCAAATGACATGAGGTAGTAAAATACCATGTGTTCAAAAATGGCTTGTAAGTCTGGAGTTGAGTGTATGCATGAGTTTGGATGAGTGGATCATAACCAGACAATAGAGACCTCTGAATTCTGGACTACATATCTCTGGTTTTTCTAGGGAGGCAATAGGGATTCCTGAAGGTTACAGGCCTACATTCTACTCTTTCTTCCTCTAGTTTAACATATTGTCCTGAACATAGCCAAGTGATCGTTTTAGAATGGTCAGACTCTCCTCTGGTCTCTCATGTCACTCAGAGTGGACCCTATACCACAGGCCCCTGCTCTCTGAGCACGTAACCCATGTCTCCTAATTTTACTTGGGATAATAGTAGTACAATATTCACACATAGTCAAAAATAGAACCTACGGAAGATCTGACCATTGCAGAGAGGCACATACCAGACCCCTCCTAAAAGTTCATGTTTATAGGTGGGGTCCTCTGGTTTACTTGCACTCACTGTCTTCTGCAGTGGCAGGATGGTGTTAAAAAATTCAGTACACATTCTATCTCTCTATAATCTGCCTATAATTAGTCCTCTCTCTCAAAATGCTGAAGGCAGGTAGTCTGATCTGTACATATCAGAATAAGTTAAACCACCCAGCATGGCATCTAGTAAACCATACGCATTCCCTTGAGTATTATTTCACACTCCTCATTCATTCACTTATTTCACACATCTAGTGTGTGCTATGAGCAGGCACTTGAGTCAATGAGTAAAATCAGTAAACCAGAAAGTAGAAGAAGAAAAAAAATTCAGCAAGCCGGGCACGGTGGTGCACGCCTGTAAACCCAGCACTTGGGAGGCTGAGGCAGGAGGATTATGAGTTCAAAGCCAGCCTCAGCAATGGCGAGACACTTAGCAACTCAGTTAGACCCTTTCTCTAATAAAATACAAAAAAACAGCTGGGGATGTGGCCCAGTGGTCAAGTGCCCCTGAGTTCAATCCCCGGTACCAAAAAACAAAAAAGAAGAAGAAAAGAAAAAAGATTCAGCAAAATATGGGAGAGGAAAGATAATACTTATCTGTAAAAAAGAGGTCATGGTTTTATGTCTCCTATGTTTGTGGTGATAATAGGGTAAATAAGTGTAAATCATATAATCATTTGAAAAAAATACTGAGTACTTTCTAAATTATGGACTTTGTGATCAGTACTAAACGTAAAAGATATAAATCTTAGCTTTGGAATTTTTTGCTCTACTTGGGGGAAAATGCATAAATATGATTTTTGAGTTACTAAATAATATGGAGAAAAGAGAAGAATGCTTAATGTAGCATGGTATTTTTCTAAATGATTTTTTTTTTCTTGTTGATGTAGGTGATACTTGAGCAGAGTCTTGAATCTAATTTCTAATAATAGCTAATAGTTACTTTCTTCACTTTCTTTTTTTAAAAATACTTATTTATTTGCTTTAGTTGTACACAATGTGTTTATTTTTATGTGGTGCTGAGGATCGAACCCGGGCCACGCACGTGCTAGGCAAGTGCTCTACCGCTGAGCCACAACCCCAGACCTTCTTTACTTTCTTAACATCAAAAGTTCAACTGGAGGGGCTGGGGTTGTGGCTCAGTAGTAAAGCACTTGCCTAGCATGCACGCAGCACTGTGTTTGATCCCTAGCATCACATAAAAACAAAAACAAATAAAATAAAGGTATTGTGTCCATGTACAACTAAAAAAAAAAAATTCATTGGAATTTAACATGTGAAACAAATCAAAATAGCCCTGAGACCCTTACTGTTAATACCATTAGACCTTATCTCCAAATAGTTCAGTCCAATAGTCAGACACATAAAAACCAAATATGATAAATGTTAATCCTTGAGAATGAATTACACAGTGATGGGATACCCCAACAAAGACTGCTGCACACCATTTTAGAAAATGAGATTTATATTACTGAAATACAAATTCCATTTTTTAAAAAGTCAGTTTTTTATACTTGTTGCCTGAACTATTCCCCTGCCATAGTCTCTTATCCTTCTCAGGAATCTGCATTTTCCTTATAGGTGCATATGGTCCTGTGTTCTGTATTTGCCTGTTTATTTGTATCCCTACTAGAGTGAACTCTTTCTGAAGGAGAGAACTGTGCTTTATTCATCTTGCTCGCGTGTTATTTAATCCAACTCTCAACACAAAAAAAAACCTACAGTATGTAGTACAAGAGTGTGTGAATGATGACATATGACTTGATACTGGGCATCTAATGTCACATTTCCTTGACTAGTTTTGCCCTTTGCTTTGTGGCCTGGTGATTGTTCATAATTATTCCACAGTCTATTAGCTGTAATAATTGCTGGCTAACAATGCAGCAGCCAGCTTCTAGTTTACTTTAGGACTACAATAATATTGCATTCACAAACAACTAAAAAGTGAATCAATGATATAAACTTGCTGTTTTAATTGTAAGGTCATCATTAATTTTAAAATATACTATGGATAATATCTTTGCCTTGTTTAAAATGATAGTAAACTGAGTAGAAGAAGAGGTGGGCACATTTTGAAAAAAGATGGCCATGAAGGTAGATGACAAAAAGACCATATGTGTCTTATGAAATTCCTAGCACTCAATATGGTGCTTGGTATCGAGTTCAATATGAGATTGCTAAAAGAGTCAAGGAAAGTATTTTAATTTGTTTACTAGGCTTTAAGCATGTGACTTGTTTCAGAAGAGATTTGATTTTTTTTTTGTTACAGAAATACACATTTTAATTACAAATTAATTTTTTATGTCATTGAATCATTCACTTAGACGTTTCTTGAGTATCTCCCATCCACTATATACCAAACTTTCTGTCAGGAAACACACAGATAAATCAGATATGGCCTGAATCTAGAAATAGATACATAGACAAACATTTGCAATTAGTGTGATAATGGTATAATAGAGGAATATAGATCATGGTCTAATGACAGAAAAGGAGTATTCAGTTCAGCTTATAGAAGGAAGAGCCAGGACTTAGGAAAGATTGCTCTAACATGTACTCCAAAGGATGGATGAATTTTTAGGGTTATTGATATTCTACATGCTTAGGTACTATTTAATTTGTCATCATAACAAAAATAATTTACCTAGGTTTTTATGCTTAACATTTAAAATATTTTTTCTAATTTGTTAAACCATTTTATTTGTTTTGTTTTGTTTTTATATTATACCAGTTTGGTTACACTCAGATTCTTAAAAGGTGACTCTGACACAACTATTATTAAGAAGGTCATATACAATTAAATATTCATTTGTATTTTTAAAATATTCTTCCAGGTCTTAATTAAGAGAAAATAAGGAGCTCCATGGTTTTAAATTAGACTTATCTCAGATATTTGAAAGCTATCTGTTCAGTCATAGATGTACTGTCTTCATCATGTTTTCATTTTAAAAAAAACCCTCATTCACAATGTGTCTAGATAAATTAAATAGTTGATTTGGTTCTCTGTTTATTAAAAAGCAGTAGCTTCAGCACTGGGATTCTAGTCACCTGAAGTCAATGATTGCATTGTCAAGAAATCTTTCCACTGGCAGGGGCCAATGCATCTTTCCCCCCTTTTAATTTCTTAGAGGTATAAACAACACTATTTGTTCTTCTTCTGACATACCAATACTGTCATTTTATGAAAGTTCCACTTAAAACTACCTACCAGTAATTCAAACCCTGAGCAACTAAAACTAAAACTGTTCCTTGATTTGAGTTATGAATTAAGGGTTAGAATAGTATTTTTCTTTATTACATTATTCAAGTTTGACTAGGAAATAGTGCTTGCATTAGCAAAAGTTTCCATTAACAAAAGGTAGTTAAAATATGTGCATGGAGTTTTTGTTGTCATTACTATTATTATTATTGTGGTAAACAAAACTCAGTCCTGAGAAATACTGAGCATGCATACAACATTCAATTTCTGTTGCATAGTATCCACATATAGGAGGCAGCTAGCCCCATGTGTAGTGAAATGTAATCTACTCAGTAGACACCAACCATATCCCAGACGAAATGAATCTTTAGGATTTGGGCGAAAATTCAACGTAAGTGTTAGCTAAATACCACATGAACTTGTCTGTGTATAATACTGTGATCTGTCTAATATATGAATATGGTTATATATTCAGCCACTCCAAATCTTCAAATTCTCCTTCAGATTAGAAACTAAAACTCTTTTCATTACAATCAAGGTCATTCTACTTGCCTAGAGCTGCAGTTTCAATTCCCTCCACTTCAGGCCTCCAACTTCACGGTCCAGCACGACTAATCTACTTTTAGATTCTAGAAGTATGTCTGATCTCTCCTTTCCTTATGCCTTGGGATGTGTTATTTCCTCTATTCAAATGGCAGCTCTTTTTGGTAAAACTGTTAAATCATCCCACTCTTGTACAGGTAGATTTAAATATACCATTTTTCATGTCACTGCAGTTTGCACATGCAATTTCTACTATTCCTAGGATTGTATTATAATTGTATGCATGCCTTTCCCCAAACACATATAAAAACAGTGCTTGGAAGAAAGAACCCCTTTTTTGTTTTTCTATCATTTCATGCAGTGTTTAACTGATAAGAAAGATTTACAGATAGACTCATGAATGAAAAATATCCATAACTACAAATATTTACAATGGATATAAGAGAAATAAGGATGTTAATGGTTGTTTATTGAATACTTAGCATGTGTCTAGCCCCATACAGGGTATGGTATGTGCTCCATCTCCCATTCTCACCACAGCTCTTCCAGCTAGATTATATTATTTCTGTTATTTCTAGTTTGCCCTTGAGAAAACTGAAGCTCAGAGAGGTTAGTCAAATAGGCCACACACTCTCATAGAGCAGAATCAGATGTGAACCTAATTCTGTCTGACCCCAAAGCCAATGCTCTCCCCAGTACACCCGGCTGTCTTTTGATTATTGTCAAGATCCTGAAAGGCACAAATTAGATTTTGATTTAATCTTTTCCATTTCTTTCCAGCTCCAAGTACAGCCCAGTATGGAATTACCGGGAGCGCTGATGTTCTTTTCTCCTGCTGGTACCTTGTGTTGACACTGTCCTCTTTCACCAGCATACTCTACCTGAAGAATGCCATTCTACAATAAATTTAAAGACCCATAAAAGGCTTTTAAGGATTCTCTGAAAGTGCTGATGGCTGGATCCAATCTGGTACAGTTTGTTAAAAGCAGCGTGGGATATAATCAGCAGTGCTTACATGGGGATGATCGCCTTCTGTAGAATTGCTCATTATGTAAATACTTTAATTCTACTCTTTTTTGATTAGCTACATTACCTTGTGAAGCAGTACACATTGTCCTTTTTTTAAGACGTGAAAGCTCTGAAATTACTTTTAGAGGATATTAATTGTGATTTCATGTTTGTAATCTACAACTTTTCAAAAGCATTCAGTCATGGTCTGCTAGGTTGCAGGCTGTAGTTTACAAAAACGAATATTGCAGTGAACATGTGATTCTTTAAGGCTGCAATACAAGCATTCAGTTCCCTGTTTCAATAAGAGTCAATCTACATTTACAAAGACGCATTTTTTTCTTTTTTGATTAAAAAACAAGCAAATAATATTGCCTTCAGATCATTTCTTCAAAATATAACACATATCTAGATTTTTCTGCTCGCATGATATTCAGGTTTCAGGAATGAGCCTTGTAATATAACTGGCTGTGCAGCTCTGCTTCTCTTTCCTGTAAGTTCAGCATGGGTGTGCCTTCATGAAATATTTTTCTCTTTGTCTCCAACTAATATAAAACATTTTGCTAAAGCCTACAATTTGTAAGGAAAAAATAAACCACAAGTTAAACTATATCCTATCTCTAAAGAACAAAGGAGCTATTGGATTCTATTCCTTCATTATCAGTGGGGTTTGAGAGTTTTGCCCCACAATAACTCCGTTCTTGGGATGAAAAACAATTTAATCACATAGAAGAGTAAATGTACCGTACGATTTCTTTAGTTGAAGTTAAATGTTAGATCTACTGTGGGAAATAATTCCCTTTAAAATGACAGCACAGTCCACTCGAGGGATTGCTGAGCAAGACAATATCTTTTTTCTTTCACTATTTCAAGCCTAAATTTTTAAGATGGTTTGTCAGAGAGGACACAAAGTCCTATCACCTAGTATTATATGAGTTGGTAAGCACTCAAAACTAATTTGGATTTGTGATAGGTAAGTTATTATGACAGAAACAGTACTCCTGCAGACAGGAGCATTTTGCATATGTTCTATCTGAAAACATCACAGTTGATAATCTGAAATGCATGTTACATTTTAAAAGTTCCAAAACATTTTATATCAAATATTCTATATTAGTATGCAGCAGATCAATCCCTGAAGGAAATAATTCTTTAATAAAATCTTTCTTTATAACCATTTCAGTTCAAACAAGTGACGCCAAAAAAAATTACCATGCTTTATTTCTTCTTACATGATATATGTAAGATGTGATCAAATGAAGACAGACACCAGTGATGAAAATATCTTAAGATGTATTAATTATTCAATTACTGTGAGTATCCATTTTTTTTCTACTTAAAAAATGAAAACTACATTTTTGAAGGAAAATTCTGTGAGTCTAACTATTATATTACAGGAATAGGCTGATGGTTTTACTCTTTACCAAAGAAAGACCATAGCCTTGAAAGCCATGTTACAGGTTTGATGAAGTTGCCAATTTCAGCACACCTACATTTCTACAGATAGTCATCTTTTACAATCATACCAACAACCCACATCTTACTACTAAGATTAGATATAAGAAATTTTACAGAGGTCACAGATATTTAAGATAGCTAATATTTTGCCCTAGAAGTGATGACTTGAAAATTGTGATTTTTTTTCCAAGTAAAATTTAAAGACAAAGTATGCCATAAATCTATTTTAATTAGAAAGATGACTCATAAATAAGGAGGCATAAATATAATCTTCCCACAAAATGACAATAATATGGCATAATGCTCTTAAATTTACTAGCTGTAATAAATTTATGATGCTTTGACTGATATATTAAAACTTGGGTTTAAAAATATAGCATTTAAATGTATTATTTATTTGCTTTGAAAATATTCTTTTTGTGAAATTGGCAAGAAAACTAAAAATACTCCTTTTTTTTTTTTTGTATTGCAGCTTTAAAGTGGCACACTCCATAATAATCTACTTACTAGAAATAGTGGTGCTACCACAAAAGTGTTAACCATCTGTACATTGTTTGGGAGAAAGAAACAGATCAAGAATGCGTATTATACAGTGACCGTTTTCCTAGAGTTAAAAATACCTCCTCTTTGTAAGGTTTGTAGGGTTAATGTGAGGTAAATTGAGGTATAAACTATGGATGAACCAAATAATTAGTTCAAAGTGTTGTCATGATTCCGAATTTGTGGAGTCTGGTGTTTTTCCCATAGAATGTGACAGAAGTACAGTCATAGCTCAGTAGCTATATGTATTTGCCTTTATGTTAGAAGAGACTTTCTTGAGTGACATTTTTAAATAGAGGAGGTATTCACTATGTTTTTCTGTATCACAGCAGCATTCCTAGTCCTTAGCCCCTGGACAGAGTGAAATCATGAGTATTTATGAGTTCAATATTGTTCAAATAAGGCTACAGTATTTGCTTTTTTGTGTGAATGTATTGCATATAATGTTCAAGTAGATGATTTTACATTTATGGACATATGAAATGTCTGATTATTCCATTTTATCAGTCCTGACTGTACAAGATTGTTGCAATTTCAGAATAGCAGTTTTATAAAATTGATTTATCTTTCAATCTAAAATAATTTCTTAAGCTATTCCTTTCAGCATTGTGTTTTCCACAAGTTCCATTTGTGGGATTCCTTTTGTTGCCCCTAAATTTTTGTCAAAGAAAGAAGAAAAGAAAATAAAGAGCAGTTGAGAAAAAAAATAAAGACAGAAATGGAGGTGAAGACAAAGGAAATAGAAGAAGAGAAGGACAAAAAGAGGGAAAAGAGGAAAGGGCGAAAGATAGGAGAAAGGACGAATGAGAGGGAGGCAAGAAGCAGAATGTTAGGGTAGTTAACTTTTTCATTTGCATTCTTGGTTTAAATGCAAGTGGTGTAATGTGTTTTACAATGATCTCATTCAACACGTAAGTCCTATTACACCATTAAGTTTCTATTATGCAGCAATTATATAATGAAAAGTACTGCCCAAGCTATAGCATTGTGTGATTTTTTGAGACACCAAGATTTGAGAGAGAGAATTTCAAACATAAAGTCACTTTTGGGGGATTTATAACTTCACTGAAAATTAATGCTTCCTCATAACATTTAAGCTATATCTAGAAAGTAGACTGGAGAACTAAGAATATTACCCAGATAATTCAAAACAAAAATATATAGAGAGATATATATATATAAATACCCCTATGTGTGAAGTCAGAAAACTCTGAAAAGCTGAATTAACAAAGCCAATCATCTATATTGATCAAATTACTGATAAATTGTTAATTTATCCATTGTATTTAGCTTTGTGACACAGCCAAAAGTTACCTATTTAATCTTTTCAATAAAAATTGTTTTTTGAAATCCAGAAATGATTTAAAAAGAGGTCAGGTTTTTAACTATTTATTGAAGTATGTGGATGTACAGTATTTCAATAGATATGAATATGAATAAATGGTATGCCTTAAGATTCTTTGAATATGTATTTACTTTAAAGACCGGAAAAATCTCTTCCTGTCTTTTAGTAAAACATCCATATTTCATAATCTGATGTAAAATATGTTGTACTGTTTCCAATAGGTGAATATAAAGTCAGTTTACCAATTAAATATGTATTTGACTCATTTAAAAACTATTAGTTTAAGAGAAAAATGGAAGAAATAATAATTTAAACATGCTTCTCCTAGTCCCTCCTTCATTTTCTGTTTCATTCATTGTATCATATTCACATCCTCTGGTACTTCAAAACAATACTGGTTGAAAGTTTTGATGCTACAATTTCAAACACCTCCACATGGTTTTTCACTATGTTGCTGATTCCCAAAAGGCTTAACAAGCTGCATTACATCTAGCTCAGAAATAATTTCTCTGGAGAGATTTTATTATCAGTTATTTAGAACTTCTACTTGCTGAAATGCAGCAGTTAGCTACAGAGACTGATGATCAAATCCTGACAGTCTTACAGGTTAAGCAAATGAAAACTCAAATGCTTATAGAAGCCAAAGTGTAATTTCTTAAGAGAATTGGGTATAAAATAACAGTGAGCATAGGCTTCCTTCAAGACATTTAGATACAATTTCTTTGAAAACATCTTGCCTTCCAAACAAAACCTGTGACTTGGCTGAGCACCCTTAATGTGTGAATACTATAATATACAAATGGGAGTCCGTTCCAAAGGAACATTTTAAGCCCTCTTTCCTAGATCGGTCCATTTATAACAATTAACCAAAAAAAAAAAAAAAAAAAAAAAATGGGAACAATGTGGTTGATGAAACAATGCAACAAATCATGAAAAAATATCCATGCTTGGTTTACTAAGCTATTTTGAAATATGGGTGTTATTGCTATTCTGTGAAAATCATATACACCAAAACTCTCTCCCTACAAACAGTGAAAATACATTTAACATGTCTGATTTTTCCTACTGCCTCATTATTCCTTGCCTTTCCAACTTCTGTCCTGAACTCAATTACATAATAGAAAAAGAAGCATCAAGTAGCAGATCTAGAAAGCTCGCACATGAAGCAGAGCTAGTTTTTCTTTGAATGTAATAGATCAAAACATAAACACTTCAAAACTACATACAGGTATTCAGAAAATAATTATTCATTTTAGCCGATCAGGAAGAAATGTAAGTAAGATTTTTTTTTAATATTGATTTATTTGCTTTAGTTGTACACAATGCGTTTATTTGTATGTGGTGCTGAGGATCGAACCCGGGCTGCGCACGTGCTAGGCGAGTGCTCTACCACTGAGCCACAATCCCAGCCCCTGTAAGTAAGATTTTAAAGAGAAAAAATTCCCATGAATAATTCATTCAAGATAAGGGAATTTGAGCCAGGCCTGGTTGGGCATGCCTGTAATCACAGCGACTCTGGAGGCTAAAGCAGGAGGATGGCAAGTTCAAGTCCACCCTCAGTAACTTGGTGAGACCTTAAAATTTAGCAAGACACAGTTTAAAAATAAATAAATAAAAAGGATTGGGAATGTAGCTTAGTGGTAAAGCACCCCTGAGTGTAATCTTCAGTGCCACAAAAGTGGGGGAGGGGATTTTATACTCCCTCTGAATTTCCCAAGCACATGCCTTCATAATCACATGCATTTCTATCAAATGATTTCAAGCTTAGAGAAAATATTTATAAATTGATATCTTTAGTAGAAGGAGAACAAACCAGCAAGCAAATCAAATAAATACTTCCCAGCCTTCCTGGAGAGAACTAGAAAGAAATCGTTTCACCACATTCCCTAGAAGCTTCACCAAAGTCATCCTAAGGCTAGATCAAATTTCCCACAGCTTTTGGTCCAAAGGATATGCCATCCTCAGAGACAGATGGGCAACTGGAGTTTCGCTGAGGGATCACAGCTCTTGCACCTTGCATTTTATAATGGCAAAACACTTTGGCAGGCATTGCTGCTTTGGCTCCAACAATACTTCAAAATAATAGTAGAAAATACTATTGTCCCACATTGATGATGAAAATGAGATTCAGAAATTTTAATCACTTGCTGGAAATTACTCTTTTACTAAGTGGAGTATTTGAGCCAAATATTTGAGCCAATGCAAAAATTCTACCAACTGTTTTCTACCACCATTAGCCTTCCTAAGAATAGGAATAGAATGTGATCACATTGCTACTTCACAGATCTATGTATATTTATATTTGGAATATGGAATTGGAACATGGAAGCACATAACATGTTTGATTTCCACAAGATTAATAATTGTTAATTTCCAGAGAAAATTCTTGCAGAACGTGAATAATACAAAATACAAATAGAGGTTAAGTCTTCACTCTCTTAACTGGAATATACAGTAAATCAGATATGGGTAAAACTCAAGGCATGATTCATGCTGAGGCAAATTACTCTCCAGATGTGAATCTGTGAAATCAAATATGTTATGAGTGGGCTAGGGTTGTGACTCAGCAGCAGAGCTCTCGCCTCACACATGCGTGGCCCGGGTTCAATCCTTAGCACCACGTAAATATAAATGCATTGCATTGTGTACAACTAAGTAAATAAATAAATATTTTAAAAAATTATGTTATGAGCTTCCATATTCTAATGCCTCCAAAGGGTATGAGGTTTAAAAGCAAATCAGATTGCACATCTCATCTAAAACTTTTGGAGTGTGAAATATACTATGCCATTGGCTTCAGACTCAAAGTGCTTGTTGTATTAGGACCATCACACCAAATGGAGGATCTTGTCATCATCACATGTAACTTCTTTTTATATAACATTTTGTAAAAGACCTGCCAGGTTTTGGCTAATCCATTAAGACTATTCCTCAGACAACTGCCATCAAGAGAACTGTTGGGGAAATATAACTCAGAATACACATACCCCTTTTTTTGAGTTCGTAATAGACTCCTAGTTTTTAATCTTACTAAAGTTGCCAGTTTATATCAAAACACTAATTATATGTACATCTGTTTGTGTCGAGATAGTCAAATGAAGGGCAGTCCAAATTCTACAAACTAAATTATTTGCAACCTAAGAAATATTTTTTGTCAAAATATAATTTTATTGCAAATCCTGTGGCCATCACCTTGTAATCTGAAGAATGTAGGAAATATGACTTATATATACTTGTAAAATGGGCACATTAATTTGCTAATGAAAGAACTATGTAAGATGTTACAAGCCAGGGTAATTTAAGAGCACATATTTTTATAGATCAAGAATAATTATATGCTAAAGGAGGCAAAACTGGCTTCTTCCAGAATAAAGAATTCAATTGAAATTAATATGAAATTAATGAAATTAATATGCTAAAAGAGGCAAAACTGGCTTCTTCCAGAATAAAGAATTCAATTGAAACTTTGCCCAAAAGAATTTATTTCCATATCTACACAGAAGAAATATTTTGTCATAGTGTCACTTATCTACAATTGGGAAAGAGGTGACATGCAATTAAAGATACAGACCCCCATAAAATCAGAACCAGGTAACCTGAAATGGTGGCTCTACATAATGCATGTTTTTTCATTGCAGCAGAAATTGTTCCTGGGGCTGAGGATGTAGCTCAAAGAGTAGAGTGCTTGCATAAGGTTCAATCTTCAGTACAGGAGAAAAAGAAAAAATCCCCTAAAAGGATATGTAAAAATTTTCAAGGCAGTTAAACAAATTGCTGTTATTTTGAGCCTCCTTAATATAATATCTACTTTAATGAAGAAAGTTCCCAGTATAACTATATATCTAATATCACATATTCTTTTTCTTCTAATTACTCATTTATTCCTCTCTTCTCACAAACCATCACTTCATAGTCTGGGACATGTAGAAGAAATGAACCATTATAATAAATACTCACTTCAAGAAGATAACCTGTTGAAAAACAAATGTATTTTGGATACTTATTATGTGACATAAATTCATAGTATAATGGGCATTTTGCATCAACAAGAAGAAAAATGAAATAATGATTGAGATAGCAACATTTTATCAACCAAATACAATGGCAATGGTCAGAACTTTGCAAAAAAGCCATAGCAAGAGCTGAGTGGTCTGCTTCCACTTAATGCTAATGAGCTCAGTCCCTGTGCAAATTTTGGCTTGGTAGGAACTACAGGAGGTGGCATGGGTCATTAGGCTTTCAAAGCTTTAAAATACTAAAGGGGGTGGTTTTCCTTCTTCATTTCAAGTGGATTCTAAAAACATTGGAATGTTCCTTGGTGGAACTTTGAATTTGCTAGTTTCTTCATTAATTTTGACCTTTTTACATTTAAAAAAAAGGTTCACTTTAAACTAAATCACAGCTGACCTATACCTCCTGCAGTTCTGAATTGTGTTTTTAAATAAGAACTCTAAGCACATGGAATTCCCTGAGAAAATCTGGGGTACGTGTATTTTAAAAAGGACTTATAAAGTATTCTTTGAAGCCTATAATATTTAACAATAAAGAAAAAATGTTTCTTGATTCTTCTGAAACACCGAATAGTACCCATAAAACTCCTACATAGTTTCTAAGTATTTTCATAAATATGGATGGGGATTACCCAGAAACTTGACATCCCCCTACCACACATTTGACAAGTGACCTGGCAAAAATGTGGTCAACAGCTCATTTTTGACATACTCCTTAAAAAAATGTTGCCAGAGATTTGAAACTGCTTCAAGCTGATATCTTTTTTGAAACAAAACACATACTCAGACACAACCACAGAATTGCATTGCTATCAGTGATCTGGAAAATAAGCTTGCAAGCTGTCCATGTGGTATTCTGGATAATTTAAAGGAAAAAAAAAAAAAAAAAGAAGAAGAAAAAAGGAGAAGAAGTGACAACAGTACAACCACAGTTTCTGTTTAAGTTTCATTTGCAAGATTTTAGCATAAGGAACATCTTGTGATTTAATTAATCAGAAAATGGCACCTGCTTTAAAATACTAACATAGTGAAAAGCAGATTTTTTTAAAATTTGGAATAAAATTTGTCTCTGGAAATATGTCCTTCCTGTTGGTAGACAACTATTTATGTTTTGAGAGTCTTACTGTCTAATACTGTTAAATGTTGACAGGAATGAAGACTGGGTTTGGTTTCCTTTTTAAATTTGATATAAGCTTTTCTTTTTTTTTTTCTGGACATACATGTTTCCAATTTTTGAATATGCAAACTAGTATGTGTGCTCAAAAATTCTCATTTATCTCACAATTTAGTTTTTACAATGCATTAACCAAGCTTTACGGTTTGTGTATGACACATGTTGATCTTTCATAAAGTAACACAGGAACTTACATAATGGTCTCCATTTTCATGTTGAGGTACATTCTCAGACTGTTATTTCAAGAAGAATCTGTCATCTCTTGATTCTGGAAATCTTAAAATCGAATTTAGACTGAAAAGACATTTACTTTAACTGTTTTGGTCAGATAACTTGAACTGTGCATGCTTCTCTCACTCATTCATTCATTCTCCAGGATGAAAAACTGTGATTCAAACGACATTTGAAGAACTATCTGAAAGAAATTGGTAGAGTTAATTGGGATATTTAGAAGACTATCACAAAATTAAAGGGAAAAAACATCGATTTCTCTAATCTGTTTTATAAGAAGCCAAGCTTTGCCTTAAGACGGAAAGAGAGAGAGGAAAAGGATGGTAAAGAGAAAGGGGGGAAGTGGGAAGAAGTGGGGGAGAGAGGACAGCAGGGAGGAAAGAAAGGAGAGAAAGAGGAAGAGACAGAGACACAGACACAGAGACAGATTGACATATATATTCTCCTGGAAAAGTAGTTGCTGAAAATATGTATTCCTAAAAATGTTGCTGAAGAAAGATTGTGTGGGGGGGTGGGATTGGGGGGAGTATGCTTCCTATTGGCTGGGTTTATCATTGCAATGGCTTCTTTTAGCTATATGGCTTAAGTTTCCACATTTATAATTACTAAATACAGTAATATAAATAAAGGTTGCTAGTCTATGTTTTCCTTTTTGTCATTCCTTGTTTCTTTAAAGTTTATTATTGTTCATGTAAAATTAATTTTAATAATAGATATCACACCCTCTCTTGAGAAAATATGACAATATTCCATTGCATCATACAACATAATAAAAGAAATAAAGTTTCCATTTCTCTGTGACATAGATAACAACGATTCTCATAAGCAATTACTGGAATTGCTTAATAAGAAACAAAATCTGAGTTTGAATAGGTCACCACTTTATAAATACGAGCAGTAAAAATGAAGAATCAGATCTTCTGTAATTGTCAGGTGTAAACTTTTGATGATGTGTGGGGAAAAAAAAATCCCCAAATCCTTGAGAATTTAACTGCTATATCTTGAGGCTGCCAGAAACATTGAAAAATATTTTTCAAAAGTAAATAAAAATAAAAGTTTATTTTAAAGGCTCTTGGTGTTTCATGAACTGTGATGTAAGTGACTGTGTGTTATAATCTATTAGTTGTGATTGCAAACAACAGAAACAGACTAAGTTGAGCAGAAAAGAAATTCATTGGCAGGTTCTAGGGTAGTTCTCAGAATGATGGAAAACTTGGAGAGCAGGATGGAACTAAGACATGAACTAGTCAATAGACAGTCAAACACACAGCTGAGATCAGCCAGAAGGGGAGGTAAGGACACCACATTGGTGGGGTTCACAACACATTATTTCAAAATGTGATTTTAAGCATATTAATTTTAAGCTGAAGGAATGTGAGAAATCACAGGGGCCAGAAGAATTCACCAACCTGTCTCTTCTCCACTGAAGCAGGTCATAAGACACCTCCTACTGAGAGGCAGAGAAGCATCCTTATTTCCAGAAACAAAAGAAAGTCAAGAAGAATCTGATGGAATGGACCTTGCTAAATTACCCCAAGTTGACCACCTTAGCTCATACCCTTTTCTCCCACCATGTTTTCCATAACTACTCTCTGTCATCCTAGTATAAAAACACTCAGGTTTAATTGTTTCTTCAGGACTTCATTTTGTCAGGGAGCTTCTCTTATCACATGCAATTTATTCTAAATAAATTTGCATGCATTTCTCTTGTTAATTTTTCTTCTGTAATTCCAGTGTATAGGGCCCCAGCCAGATAAGCTAGAAGGGAAATAGAAGAATGAAATTTTCCTCTCCTACAGCTTCCATGGACACCTGTCACTAATGTAGAACAGAGGAGACTTGGACACATGAGGAATTAGCAGGAAGCAGGTTTATTAGCAGCAGGAGTACAGAGAGGCTATAGCCTAAAAATCTCTGGACCTTGAGTCTGGAAATTCTTAAACTTTATACTCAGTGGGGGGGTTACATGTCAGTGGATGGGTACATAACAGTTACTCTTTGTCCATATTTTTAGGCTAGACAGAAGTTTCACAAGTCTTTACCACAGGAAGCAGAAATTAACAATTCTTATACATCATCAAGTTAGTGGGCAAATTTAGCTTTCGCAAGACAGAGCTCCTTAGCCCTTACAGGAAATAGGAAGTTTCAACCCACAATCAGTTCTTTGCAGAAATTTTTGCTGATATTTTGTTAATAAGAACAATCATGGTGAGGGCTTCTGGAGAAGCTTAATTATGACTCTTTGGTGGAGGCAAGGGGCCCAATACATCACCTACACTGAATCTCAGTTCTACTGCTGATACTCTGAGATATGGCTTACTGTTCCCTTATCTCCCCCCCCCCACACACACTATCCAAATCTTGAGCACTTGCCAAAACCTAGGTTTATAAACCAAGAACTAAGCTACCAGGTGCAGAAAGTGACTTGGCTACCTGAGTCAGAGAAGCAGGAGGTACAGCCCTTTCTTCCAACAAGATCCATTATAGTCAATATTCTAAATAGGAAGAGTTTCTAGGTATATTTAGACAAAGTATGAAAGTTATTCACACAAATCCCTGTAAGGTGAATTTGTAATAGATTATTCATGGAAAGCCATTACTCATAAGCTTTCATGCTAATTTAGTAATATTTTTTCTGTTTTAACTATAATCTGAGAAAAACATTTAGTTACGCCTATGTATTTAATGTCTTCCACACAAATTATTTTCTAATTAAAAAAATATATTGAACCATATATCAGACTATTATATTTTATTTGATGTTGTCTTGAAGGACATAGCAGAATTGATAGAAATTCTTAAGTTAGTATTTGTAAAGACTAAAGATTCAATTGGAAAAGATAATAGATACACATGCAGACAGATAGATACAACTTTTCCCTTCAAGATCAGCATTACTAATAGAGACAATGTCCAAATAGTTCTTTTGCTTCAAGTTTGCTTTTTAAGAGCAATAGACATTCTCCCTCACTCAAAATATTTCTTAAGTTATTTAAGATAGATGCAGCATATAATGTTGAATTTATATGCTTACTATACTACATAGTTTTAGAAAGAATTTTCTTAGGAGTGGCCTGGCTCCAATAATAATTGCTTACTTAAAGTGTAGAGCTGCATAAAATAATTTCAATACACACTTAATATTTTAGATTTAGTAGATACTTTTCTTATACTATAATTCAGTGCCTCTAACACAATCATATGTATGAGAACACTATTAAAAAGTCATATTAAAAATTAATATAAAAACTAATCACCCTTAGGAAAGTAGCTTCACAGAACATCATAGTATTCCAAATCAGATTAATGGCCTCTGATTTAAACTGAAATTATAGTAATGTTAATTTGAGCACAGATAAGCTCCAAGGACAAGGAGATATTCAAAAACTCTGAAACAAATTCCAAACAAATTCTGTCTCAGATTAAAAAAAAAAAAAAAAAGGAATAAGAAGAAAACTTTACTAAATTCCCCATTATTATCCATGAAGGTATTGGGTTAATCTCAATAATTTGATAGTGAGAAAAAGAGAGTTTAAAAAGTTGGTGATCTAAAACAAACAAAATAATATAAAAGCATACCACACTGGATGGCACATTCCTTCCATATTATCTTATAGATATTTTTATTTCATTGTCAAAGGGAAAATGCTTGGCTACATTCAGAGAAATAGGTGTCTTTATTTCCCTAAAGTACTAGGCTTTTGATCTTGGGAAAAGTAAATGAAGACCCTGCATTTACCTGTAATCTATGATACTCAATATATTTCCTTTTTGGCATTGCCCTATATCATTTAGATTGCCTTCGAATATGATACACTCATCCATTCAATCACCAAGTATTTATGGAATGCAAACTTTTACTGAACACTGTGCTGTTATGTAAAGATGAGGGACTCAGAATGTAATGGGAGAAAAAGACCATAAATAAATGATTACAACACAATGTAGCATTGCAAATGTATTTATGAAGTGTTTGGGGAGCATAGAAAACAGTGCTTAACTGTCTGAGGGAGGTAGGAAAAATTTCACAGAAGAGGTGACATTGAAGCTTGATCTTGCAATGTGACAGTTTCATGCTGATTGTGAACTGCAATAAATATTTGATAAATATGAGTTTGAGTCCTCATTTAGAGCAATGTATGTCAAGAAACTGAAATTCATTTTAATTTATGGCCAAAACATTACCATTTGTACTATCAATGCAAAGTTGATATCTATTGCCTCCAACTATTTCTTTCTTCTAGTCCCTGGTGAATCCACTCCAATCATGCTCCTGTCCCCATCACTTTGGCAAAACTCTGTGTCATCACCAATCACAATATGGCTAAATCCAAATATAATTTCTCAGTCCTTGTTTAACTTGACCTGTCAGCATCAGTTGGCAAGGTGAATAGATTTCCTATTGTTCCCTGAAACAATGTATACAATTGTCTTCTGTGAAAGTTTGTGTACTTCATTTTTCTCCTATCTGTCTAGTCACTCCTTTTCAGATTCTTTTTAATGGTTCCTCATTTTCTTCCAAATAACCTTCAGAGTGCAGTTCTCATGCTGCTTCTCTGTTCTTGCTACACACAATTCCTAAGTGGTAACATTCGATTTCTCAACATTAAATTGCATCTGTACACTGTATTTGTATTGGTAGCCAAAACTCTACAATGAACTCAAGACTGACATATCCAACCTCCCACTCAGTATCCCCACTTGTGTGTAGGCAGAACATCCCACACTGAACTATCTCAAATCTGAGCTACTCCTATTTCCTTCAAACTAGCTCTGCCTGCTGCTCCCCCATCTCAGGAAATAGTAAATCCTTTATTTCAGTTGTTCAGATTAAAAAAAAAAAAAAAAAAGGAATAAGAAGAAAACTTTACTAAATTCCCCATTATTATCCATGAAGGTATTGGGTTAATCTCAATAATTTGATAGTGAGAAAAAGAGAGTTTAAAAAGTTGGTGATCTAAAACAAACAAAATAATATAAAAGCATACCACACTGGATGGCACATTCCTTCCATATTATCTTATAGATATTTTTATTTCATTGTCAAAGGGAAAATGCTTGGCTACATTCAGAGAAATAGGTGTCTTTATTTCCCTAAAGTACTAGGCTTTTGATCTTGGGAAAAGTAAATGAAAACCCTGCTTTACCTGTAATCTATGATACTCAATATATTTCCTTTTTGGCATTGCCCTATATCATTTAGATTGCCTTCGAATATGATACACTCATCCATTCAATCACCAAGTATTTATGGAATGCAAACTTTTACTGAACACTGTGCTGTTATGTAAAGATGAGGGACTCAGAATGTAATGGGAGAAAAAGACCATAAATAAATGATTACAACACAATGTAGCATTGCAAATGTATTTATGAAGTGTTTGGGGAGCATAGAAAACAGTGCTTAACTGTCTGAGGGAGGTAGGAAAAATTTCACAGAAGAGGTGACATTGAAGCTTGATCTTGCAATGTGACAGTTTCATGCTGATTGTGAACTGCAATAAATATTTGATAAATATGAGTTTGAGTCCTCATTTAGAGCAATGTATGTCAAGAAACTGAAATTCATTTTAATTTATGGCCAAAACATTACCATTTGTACTATCAATGCAAAGTTGATATCTATTGCCTCCAACTATTTCTTTCTTCTAGTCCCTGGTGAATCCACTCCAATCATGCTCCTGTCCCCATCACTTTGGCAAAACTCTGTGTCATCACCAATCACAATATGGCTAAATCCAAATATAATTTCTCAGTCCTTGTTTAACTTGACCTGTCAGCATCAGTTGGCAAGGTGAATAGATTTCCTATTGTTCCCTGAAACAATGTATACAATTGTCTTCTGTGAAAGTTTGTGTACTTCATTTTTCTCCTATCTGTCTAGTCACTCCTTTTCAGATTCTTTTTAATGGTTCCTCATTTTCTTCCAAATAACCTTCAGAGTGCAGTTCTCATGCTGCTTCTCTGTTCTTGCTACACACAATTCCTAAGTGGTAACATTCGATTTCTCAACATTAAATTGCATCTGTACACTGTATTTGTATTGGTAGCCCAAAACTCTACAATGAACTCAAGACTGACATATCCAACCTCCCACTCAGTATCCCCACTTGTGTGTAGGCAGAACATCCCACACTGAACTATCTCAAATCTGAGCTACTCCTATTTCCTTCAAACTAGCTCTGCCTGCTGCTCCCCCATCTCAGGAAATAGTAAATCCTTTATTTCAGTTGTTCAGATTAAAAACTGTGGAATTACTTCTAACTTTCTCTTTAGATTTCCCAGCCTGTCTCTCGCCCAATCTTACCAACTCCAGTTTCAAAACACATCTAGAATCTGATGGCTTATCACCTTTACTTTCCTGATCTGAACCTCCCTCATCTTTTGCCAAGACTTGTGTAAGAATTTTGTAACTGTTCACCCTAATTCTAGCCTAGGTTTTTCCTCTATTCTAAACAGTGGAGTCATAGCAATCCTGTCAGATCAAATTATTTCTCTGCTAAAAAAATTTCTAGAGTCTGTCTATGTCACTGTGTTAGTTAGATTTTTGTTGCCATGACCAAAACTTCTGACTAGAACAATTTAGAGAAGGAAAAGTTTCTTTGGGGCTCATGGTGTCAGAGGTTCAACTGACTCCATTGCTCTGGGCCTGAGGTGAGGCACAGAATCATGGCAAAAGAGCCTGGTAGAGGAAAACTGCTCAGCTTATGACAGCCAGGAAGCATAGAGCCAGCAGTGAGCAGCCAGGGACAAAATATATAATTCTCAAGGCTTCCTCCCCACAGCGACCCACTTCCTCCAACAACACTCCACCTGCCTACAGTTATTACCCAGCAATATATTCAAATTATGAATCTATCAAATGGATTATCCCACTGATTAGCTACTGCTTTCTTAACCTGATTTTTTACTTCCTGCATTCCTGCATTAATATAAGAGATATTGGGGGATACTTCATACTCAAACTGTCATTCTGACTAGAGTCAAAATATTTGCTATGAATCACAAGATCCTGTGTGATCCCAAATCTCATTTTTTCTGTTATTGTCTCTTGCAGCTCTTCCCCGATGCTCATTTGACTGTCTTGCTAACCTCCTTGCTGTTCCTCACACATACCAGCCCTGCTCGCAACTGAGGAGCCTTCATTCTTTCTTCTACTTGCTCTGTCTTTTCCACTCAAGGGATATTACATAAGAGCAGGGATTTTTATGTTTTCTTCACTACTTTGTCTCTAATATTTAGAAGCAAAGCTTGACATTGAATATATGTTCAATAAGTATTCTTCAATAAATAAACAATGTATAGTAACAAAATTTAGGATAATACAAATCAATACCAATACTGGTATTTATTCACCTAGGTTATGAGAAAGCTGCTAAAACAATAGATTAAAAATTTGTATATCTCGTGCCAAAGCAGAGGTCTTTTCAACAAGAAGGAGGGAAAAAGTTACACATGCAGGCATGGACCCTGGCACAAAGTCTCCATCGCTTTCTACCCAGGTCAGAACTCCAGATGGAAATTTGAGGTGGTGACATATCTGAAGCTGGACTTCAATGGATGCTAATGTTTTCTTCACAATGAAATGTGTTTTCCAATTCTATTTTCCCTAAAATCTCATCTAAGATGTTTTAACCCTTATCAAACACTCATTTTATTTTTCTTTATATTGTAATTATTTGTTCTACTAAAAATAAGAATTGCTGAAATACAAATGATCAACCTTGTATGAGATATTGTAATTTTTGCAAACTTACATTCTTTTTCCTTCAGAAATTCACACAAAATATTTCTATTGTGCCTTACTTAGTATGTTCAGTCTACTACAACAAAGTACCATAAAAACAGCAGCAATTTATCACAGTTCTGCAGGTTAGGAAGTCCAATCTCAAGGTGCAGGCAGATTTAGTCTCTGAGAAGACACACTTTCTCTTTCACAGATGATACCTTTTTTTTTTTTTTTAATTTTTGTGGTACCAGGGATTGAACTCAGGGGCACTCTACCACTGGGTCACATCCCCAGCCCTTTTTTATTTAGAGACAGGGTTTCACTGAGTTGCTAAGTGCCTCGCCATTGCTGAGGCTGGCTTTGAACTTGCGATCCTCCTGCCTCAGCCTCCCAAAGTGTTGGGATTACAGGCGTGCGCCACCACGCCCGGCAGAGATGATGCCTTTTTCTGTGTCTTCACATGGAAGAATGGGCACACAGAGCCCTCTTGAAAGAATACCAATACCACGTGAAGATTCTACCCTCTGAACTAACTACCTCCCGATAGCCTTACCTTGGAAGTTAGGATTTCAACATATGAATTTGGAGGAGAAAAAAAATTCAGGTCATAGTAAACTGGAATATAAAACAATTTAACTCACTTACACTTTCCATGCCAATAATAGAAATGCTATTTAAAAGAGAATATTTATTTTGTTGTTGAGATGATAACACAACTCAAAATTTTACAATTAAAAAAAAAATCTCAACTAAAATCCGCAAGAATCTGTGTTTGCTTTCTTAATTTTAAAAATATTATTTTCAGTTGGACTTTGCAAAACTGTCTATTTTGACTAGTATATATCAAGGTGTCCATTAATGCTTATAAATGATGACATCTCAGTGGCGTATCTCAGTTGAATTTACTCATATATGCAAAAGCTGAATAGCTCACGTGAGAGGTTTCCTCCTTCATGTGAGAGGTTTCCTCCTCCATGTAGGCACTGAAAAGCTCAGGCTGATGAATCTCTGTGATCATCAACATGGATTCTAAGGCTAACTTATGCATTTAGCATCTAACATCAAGACAAAGGGAAAGAGAGAGCACAGAAATGCACACGAAGTTCTTACGGGCTAGGCTTGGAAATGGCATGCACCATATCGATGTTTTCATTGATCAGCATTCAGACTTTTGGCTCCAACCTATTGTGAAAAGGGGCAGGAAAAATGTACCAAAGAGAAAAGGGAGATTAATTTTGTTAAATTTAGCCAGCCTTTTTCACATTCTGCATTTTAGTCACCACATATGCATTTTTCTTTTGATCCCATGCAGAGAACACATTCTCTCCCTTCCCTAAAGCTGCATCCAGTCACAGCATCCAGATTGAAATCCAATATTTGTGGTGATGCAAAAACTGCCCATTAGGGCCAAATGTGGCTCCTGTTGAATTGACAACTCCTATGAATACAAACCAACACGTGACCATCCCCTAATCCCAAACCACACACATATCTAACTTACAAAAGTAGTGTAAGAATAAGATAATCACATCACAAGCTCCTCTTCATAAAAGGATACAAAAACGACAGTAGCAAGGATTTCTAAAATCCTGCAGGCAGGCATTTTGAAGCATTCCTACACATGAAGAAGGAAAAATGTCTTAATTAGACCCTTAGTCTGATTTCTGGAAATATCTTCCTTGGCTCCCTAGTTCTGCTTCTACCCTTTTAAAAAGTCCTTCTCTGACCATTATCCTTTATATCCAGATCTGAGATTGGTGTGGAGGATTGGGCCCTCCTTCAGGACTGTAGAGGCTTTGGAAGCCTGACTTTTGCTTCAGTAAGAAAGCCATATTCTTGTCATAGGTTGGGTCTTCATGATCATTTGTCCCTCACAAGTTGTTTCAATATTATATTCTATTTTCAGGCGTGTAGTGGCACTCATACTTCCATTCTTTTCAGCTCCTAAATGTCTGTATTTCTTTATTCTCTTTGATTTCTCCAGTCAGCCTGGAAGTAGGATATATCCCTCCCACCACAATCTGGAGATTACTGAGCCAGACATTAGTCATGTGACCATATCCAACTTCAAGAAAGACTAGTTACAAGGGTCCAGCAGAAGAGAAAATCAGTTTCTGCCAGAACTATTAAATTTGAAGGATTGCTGTGAGTTACAGAGTGGATTTTTGGTTTTGGTTTTTCTTTTTCTTTTATTTTCTTTCTTCTTTTTTTTTTTTAAGATTTCATGATAGAGAAGAAAATGATTCAAGAAAGTCTTTGAACTTTTGTGAAATATTTAATGTTTATAAGAATTCCATTTTATGAGACTTCATGCTATACCATGAGTAGCTTGACTACCAAAGTGAAAAATAAGAAAAAATAGTCTAATTTTAAAGGAATAAAAAAGCTTATCTTGCCCTTTTTCTTCTGTTCTGTGTTTGGAAATCCTGCAGTATGAGCATGATTCTTGTCTGCATACTCCATACACTCTTAGCCTTTGGCAGTTTTCATTGTTACATTGTGGTTAAGTATTCAAGACTCAGGGAGGTAGATGAGGATGTGAAGATATTCTTAAAAATGTTTAAGAAATAAATTGTTGCCAGGTGTGGTTGTGCATGCCTGTAATCCCAACAACTCAGGAGGCTGAGGCAAGAGGATCACAAGTTCAAGGTCAGTTCAGCAACTTAGAGAGACCCTGTCTCAAAATAAAAAATAAAAATTGTTGAGGATGTGTCTCAGTGATTAAGCACCCCTGAGTTTAATCCCTTGTTCCAAAACAAACAAAAAATAATTGATTCATAATAGTTTTGAAATCAACCCTATGGCGTTGCTGAGATATTTAAGTATAACAGGCATGTTTTCCATGATAACTAGTTTTTATTTGATGAAATTACAAAATGAGTTATCTTCCACTTATATATGAAAGGTCAAGCACAGAATTTTTTTCATGCAAAAGTTCCATGAGCCCTCTTAGTTGAAGGACAGAAGCTATGGTGTGTTGGTATCTATTGCTTCAAGCTCCAAAATAGGTTTTCCTGTTAGAGCATGCTAGCTTCCAGCTCCTAATAGTATTTTAGCAGAAAGATTGATTAAGGATAGGGAGAAAAATGTAAGCTTACTGGGGGACTGTCTCTATTATACAAAGTTTATTCCTTAGGCCTAAGTAGAGAACTAGGATCAGGAACTATATCACCAGCCAAAATATCTCTAAAATTCTTTGGTGGTAGGATACCCAGGACAAAGCAACAGGAGTGAGTTTTGTCTGTATTTAAAGGAATAACTCAAGCCATTACAGTTTTAACCTCTCAAGAGATAACCTATACAAAGCTAAGGCAATGGCTTCATTATGAATCACCTTCAGGTTTATCATCCACAAGAATCAGGCTTTTGTCTGCATGCACCTTCTCAAAGTTTTCTCCTGGAATGCAAAGGAAACCACTTTGGTACGGATATGAATAAAGAGACAGCACTTCTCACACTTCTGCCCTCTTGAAAAGTGTGTATTTTCTTTCTCAATTACTCGATGAATCATGCACTGATTTTGTCTGAATAACAAAAGACTCAGTATTTTATCATATATTTATGATGTCTACTGGAACCACTTCTTCAACACAGTCCCATCACCAAGGTACAAATCGTAAAAAACGTTAAAGTGTCTTAATTCAGTAATTTTCTTGGCCAAAATGGGGTGGTGGGGGGGGGGATGAAGAGTTTTATTTCCTTTTGACAAGCATGGACTTAAGAACTAGAGTTAGGATTTTTTTTTTCTTTGAGTCATTAAAGCTCAGTCTATCATCCATTTAATTTTATCCTCATTATACATTTTATTTTCACTAGTTACCAAAGACTTCACAATTCTAAATATATAGTTCTGTCAGCTCAGGACATTTGCAATAGGCATTTTTTTTCTTCACCTTGATTATGGCATAGAAAATCTTTAGAAATTTATACAAAGCCTATACTATTCATTCCATTTTAAATTCATCCTCTAAATTAATGGTTTCTATTAATTAGACAACAAAAACTGAAAAGGGAAAAAATGGAAGGTATGGTGTCTTTCATCTAAAGGTGCACTGCTGTAAGAGATGTTAAACAGTTGGGCCAGATTTTAATGAATTCCGAGAAAGGTCTTAATTAGGGTTGGCATCTGAACTGAATAGTCCTACGGTACCCTATACATGAAGGGTTCTTTTTAAAACTAAAACCTAGAATTATTATGTGTAATTAGTGTTATAAATGAAAGATACGAATGGCACATTTTGGTGCCAGTAGAATACTAATTCAGACCTAATTTCTAACAGGCCTTCAGCTTACACTGGTTACTGTTTGCTAACTGTACCATGTTTCACAAAGGACAATGTTTGGATATAATAGATAACAAGTATGAGAACAATATATTTTTTATTCTACTGGTAATTTCACTGCCAATTAATTCACTCTCTAGACCTACTTGATTTCTGTATTCTGTGTAGCTCTCAAAAAGTTATCACATGTGTCTGCTGACAGATCCAATCTAATTAGAAAAATGGTAGAGAGTCTTCAGAAACACACAGTTTGAGTAAACTTAATAGACAAGAATGCTGCAAAAGGTTCAAAAGCAATTAATGCTATTTTTTTTTTTAAAAAGGATAGGGCTTGTTAACACATAAATACTCCCTTTAAAAGAGACATTCATCCGGCTTACTGGACAAAGGTAGAATTTTTATAACTCCTTTGATTCGATACTGAAGAGACAGAATGAGGCTACTTTAAAATATTGCTCTATCCTACACTTTTAAAAGCATTAAGACAAAAAGCAAAGGTGCTTTCAAGCTCTGATATAAATTTCTTGTCAAAGAAAATAAAAATGCTGGGAAAGTATTTGATTCTTGAAGAAAAACTTATTCTTAATTCATGCCAAAATTAATATTTGAATATTTACATGCAAAAGTATATTGTCAAAGGACTATGATATCATCTAGTAGATTTTATGTTAGAGCAAAAATGTGACCAGGGAGAGTTTTTACTCAATAGAAAACTGCAGTGTGGATAAATACATCACCAGAAATACCACTGTCAACATCAACATTAACAACATACAAGTATTATTTATAGATGTTCCAATGCACATACAATATTAGGGAAGAAGGTTTTTGCAGGATTTATTGAAATAAATGGTCTAAATTGGGTCTGGTGAGGATTACTGTAGTTCAGGCATCAATATACTTTTTTTTCTGTAAAAATTCTGATAGTAAATTTTTAGTTAATATGATATGTTGCAACTGTTTAACTCTATCATTGCAGCATGAAAATAGCCGCAGACAATATATAAATGACTTGATGTGGTTCTATTCCAATAACACTTTATTTATGGATACATATTTAAATTTTAGATCATTTTCATATGCTCTAAGCTATTCCTATTTGTTTTTTCAGCCATTTACAAATGTACAAATCATTGTTAGCCAGTGAGCTATTCAAAAGGAGATGGTGGCTAGAATTTGGTCCATGAAACACAGTTTGGTGATACTTGTTTTATATGATAGTTTGTCCAGGAAAACCCCTTTTTGCACTTGTTGAACTTGCAAAAATATTAATTGCTACCTCTTTCCATCTCTGAGTGTTCTGTTGTAATTATGTGATCATCTACCTATGGTGACAATGTATTGAAATAAAAGGCCAACAAACCCATGCAACAGCTTTACAATAGAAGTGTATTATAAAATATTTTATTTATGAATGCCAATTAATTAGCATTATTAAATGTAAGTTCCATTTTTAATCTTACTTATCAGTGTATACATGAAAGCATAATTAAGTAATGAAATAAAATTGTTCAGTAGCCAGATACAGTGATACATGGCTGTGATCCCTGCAGCTTGGGAGGCTGAAGCAGGAGGATCTTGAGTTCAAAAGCCAGCCTCAGCAATTTAGCAAGGCCCTAAGCAACTCAGTGAGACCCTGTCTCTAAATAAAAATTTAAAAAGGGCTGGGAATGTGGCTCAGTGGTTCACTGACCCTAGGATCAATCTCCAGTACCCCACACCCAAAACAAAAGAAAAATGTTCAGAAGCTAAAGAAAGGAGAAAGTGGCATAAAACAAATGATAATTAGGTTTGTCTGAAGAGGTATTCATAAAGAGGAAATATGGAACAAATGAAGAGCCTTCTCTTTTTATATTGTAAGAATATTATTTATGAAATAGAGTCTGACACAGATGAAGCAAAATCCTGTTTAATATTTTATAAACATCACTGCACATAAGGTGAAACTCAAGATGGCTAGCTAAGGAAAACCAAAATTTCGTATGAATTTTTTTCCAAAGTTAAATGGGTTCAAAAGTTGAATGAGTACTAGCCAAACAACAGATAAATAACAGAAAGAAATCATGTTTGGAATCTCATGCAAGAAAAACATTTTCATCCTGAGATTGACTAAATAGTTCAACCATGACTTTACTATGACCAAAGAAATCCACATTTTAACCATGTCACTATTCAACAGATGCATTTGCTGGTTAGACCCAAAGCACTGTTCTGTTATGTTTTTCATAGAAAGATTTCATTTGTCACTAAAAATGACCAATAATGACAACATAAACTTTAGGTTGACAGCCACAATTTCATCAGGAGAATGTACAGTTCAAAGAGCATATTTTCTTCATCTAGCTCAAAGGTTAAGATGTATCATAGCAGATAAAAAGCTACACTTTGTACCCCATGAAGACAAGAAATAATAACCATGCTTTAAGGAAAAGCATGATATGTGGTCTTGGAACCTATAGTAAAAACTCATAGGCAACCCCACGAGGTATCATAATAACTCCATAATTTACTGTTTCTCCCTGGTGTTTAGACCAGTGTGACTCTCTGAAGTGTTTACTATGGATAACCATGAAGAATGACTTCTTTCCCACGTTCTTTTATTTCATGTTTTTTTCTCCACCTAACATCAGGCACTGTTGCTACATAGAGGGAGCAGAGTCCAAAGAACCCACATAATTCAAGGTCATCATATGCCATGAAAACTAAAAAGCACAGCTTTCTCTACAAATGGTGTTCCATTAGCTCTATGACTTTATCCTTTCCTCACTGAATAATTGCTCTGCTTTAAGGAAAATACTCCCTAATAACAATAGAATTAATCAAGTTTTCCTTCATTGCATTATCATATTATAAGAAAAAGAGTCAGGAAATAAAACTGACAAAGCAATAAAAGAAAAATCAATCTTCATGACAAATGGGAAAGAGAGATTTCCACCTAATCAAAACATACATGGAAACAGATGTGTAGGGTATAGAATAACATTCAGGTAACCTATTGTGTAATTGAGGATAATTCATACTGAAACAACCATTTCCCCATTTCAGGACA
This sequence comes from Tamias sibiricus, assembly GCA_025594165.1. Taxonomy (NCBI): domain Eukaryota; kingdom Metazoa; phylum Chordata; class Mammalia; order Rodentia; family Sciuridae; genus Tamias; species Tamias sibiricus. The sequence goes on along the minus strand of CM046658.1, from coordinate 63,611,059 downwards.
AGTCTCTCAGTAGATCTTGCTGAGGTGTCTTGATATCGGTGTCTAATCTCTAAGTAATCCTACTTTCACTGACTTCCTGGACCCAATACATTTGGATTCCTGATGTGATCAATTGGCAGAGGACATGCACTTAGAGAAATGTTCACATTATATCTAGAATCTCATTGAGACTAGAATCTCACTTTCTACTTGGATGCAGTACTAGGTGTTAAAAATATTTATGCCTGGCATCATAGGAATATACTGATTACACCACTTAAAGTCAATTTATTTAAGCAAATTTTTTTAAATTTGTATTTGTAAATACAAAAGCTAAAGTCAATAAGAAAGCCAAAGTTTGGTAAATGAAAATTTTCAAATTCTATAATGCACTTATTTGGTTAATGAAATTTTAGAGCATCTTAAGTCTCTTTGCTAATGTCTTTGAGTTTTTTACATTAGCTTCCCAATTAACAAAATCAAGGTGTTTTTTCTTTCTTTCTTTTCTTTTCTTTTCCAAGTTTTAAGCCTAAAAGATAGTTAGCTGAAAGCAAAAGCCAAGCCACTTCTAATTTTGGGATTTCCTTAATTGAAAGAAAATTTAAAGAAATATTTTTCTCATGCATGAGTTTGAGTATCATTAACTTAAGATTAAACATCTACAATAAGGTCAATTTACACATAAAACATTTTACATTTTGGAGGGCTTATCAAGTACAGACTATTTGCTATATATTTTACGACTATTTCTCATATATTCCTAAGAGTAACCTTACATTAGACCCATTTTATAGATGGGGAATCTGAAGCACGAACAGGTACCTAAATAAATAAATAAATAACAGGTAAAATAATCCATAAATGATAGGTGGGACCAGGTTTAAAATAGGCAAACTGATTCCTGAACTAGTTCTGTTTTTCACTATACTCTGTACTGCCTATCTGCATTCCATTCTTAAAACAACATGTTTGAAAATCTAAAAAAAAAAAAAAAAAGTAGAATATTGGAATGACTGACCTGATTCACTAAAGTACACCAGAGTATGAACCCTCTGTGTCAAATCTACATATGAATTACCTCTCACACATAACATTTTATTTACTACAGTTGACAGACAACAAATACATTCATCTAGGTGTGGAATCATGTAACTTTCTATTTGATCCAGAGCTGTCAGAGAAAGTGTAAATATCTGCTGCTTCTCCCACATCATCCCTTCTGAGGAATGCATTCATTACTTCACATTCTATTGAGGTCATAAGATTTCAGAAAACTTACTTGTTCTTCTATCTGTTGAATCTATTGCTGATATCAGGAAACTATTGGCTGATACTTTTTTAAAATGACAAGGTTACTACTTCAGCAATGTTCTCATTATGTGTGAATCTTCAGGTCAGCATCTACAGAGAATACAAGCAACGAGGTGCCTTCATGGAAAGGGTTTCAGATTGCTGAAAAAAATACAGTTCAGTAGGGTCACCAGGTTTCTAGTCTCATAGCAATAACTTGAGTTTAAAACTTCATTAATGGATCAAATCCAAAATGAGTCTGAATTTGAAACCACAGTACAAAAGTCCAAATTCTGAATCATATTGATTCTTGTCTAATCATGATTTGATAAAACTAATTTTAAGGCAAGATACTGCATTAAAATATCATTCAAAGAGTAAATTTCTTTCTGTATTCTCATATTAAAGTTATTTTATAAGGCAAGAAAATAGTTACCCTCAGAACCTCCAGAAAGGAATACAGTCCTGCCTACACCCTGCTTTCGTCCCAGGGAAACCTGTTTTGCAATTCTGACCTTCAGAACTGAAAGAAAAAAATATTGCACCATTTTAAGCCACTATACCTGTTGTAAGTAATTGAATAGAGTAGCAATGGGAAGCTACACAATATCCAATTCCATTCCATTTCAACTCTCCTCTCTCACATGTATCTATACATAAACACAAAGGGAGGGAGCTGAAGAAAGAGAGAGAGAGAGAGAGAAAAGGAGAAACTGTAAGCTTTTATAGTGAGGAATATGCTAATACATATTCTTATTAAGTATATTTTAGGTTCCTAAAACCAACTTCTTTTGTTCTTGTCTGCTAAGTCATATGCAATCTTAAAAGAAAACTTTAAAGTTAAACAGACTTGAGAAATTAAAGTTAATGAATGCTTCTTTTGGATTAATTAACTATACAAATGGAGAGCAGAGTGCAAATCGGTTTGGGTCTCCCCTAGGATGCTGTTAAAGAAAAAAAAAATGCCGCTGTCATTTTCACTGGAATGAGATATAATTTTGTTTCTCTCTGCTCATTCAGTCTGTAATACATAAGACTCAGACACCATTGTGTTTGAGTAATAACTTAATGCCTTACCTGAAAACACTATAATAGGAAATTCTGATAAATTAAACCAATATCTATTGGAATGAGAGTTTAGGAAAAATGCTCCCATGTGATAATTATAAAACAAGCTGTTGCTAGCAGTAAACTTTACTTGTTATATTGTGAGGGCAATTTAACGGTCCTGTTGAAATAATTTCATAACTATAAAATGTAATTGCATTTTTTAACCCAATATGAACCTTTTTCACAAATGAAAAAAGAAATCCAGAATACTAGTTTCCTTCCTTTGTTCCTAGTTAGAGGCCTAGCCAATTCATAATTATGTACTGTCTGATTAAAAGGCTGTCTTATTTTTTAATTAATGTACTAAATTTCAATTAATATCAGGTACCCTGAAACAGGTACTGATATTTTGATTCAACATGGAAGGTTGAGCAATAAGAATATGATATGTCTAACAATGGCATTTTACTCAGTCATAAAGAAAAATGAAATCATGTCATTTGCTGGTAAATGGATAGAACTGGAGAAAATCATGCTAAATGAAATAATCCAGACTCAAAAAGTCAAAAGTCAAATGTTTTCTCTCATATGGGTTAGAGAGAGAGAGAGATTGGGGGGGAGGGAGGATTGAGAGGAATTCTTTATGAAAATAGAAGAGAGACCAGTAGAGTAGAGGATGGGAATAGAAAAGGAGGGAAGAGAGGAGGGCATATGAAAGTACTGCTATATGAAATCTTCTAAATTATGTAACATCCATGTGTGAACATACTATGATGACTCCCACTGGTGTATAAATATATATACATATATATATATATATATATATATATATATATATATACATACACAGTGAAAACTGATAATGCAATGTTTTTGACAAGCATATTTAGATAACCAATAGCTACAACCAAATTAATAACAACTCTGAAAACTTCTTTTTCTAGGGGTAAACATTTGAAAATGTATTAAGTTGACAGTAATAAAAGTCTTTAGAATTTTCACTCACCTTTTTTCTCCCAGTAATTTTTCCAACCACTATATATCTATAGTAATTTTCTTTAAAATGATTACAGCAATCCACTCCTTATGCAAGAAAGAAGTACTCCAAGACCAATAGAGATGCCTGAAACCACACATAGTATCCAATATTATATATACTATCTTTTTCCTTATACATACATACATACATACCCATTGCAATATCAGTTTCACTTTCATTCTATGGGCCTATTAGGTCCAGAGCTAAATAAGACCAAATATCTGCCTTTAGAAAACAGCTGGAAGAGGCTGGTATGGTGGCAAATGCCTGTAATCCCAGGGCTCATGAGACTGAGGCAGGAGTCTCACAAGTTTGAGACTAGCCTCAGAAATTGAGCAAGGCCCTAAGCAACTTAGTGAGACCTTGTCTCAAAATAAAATGTAAGAAGTTCTGCGAATGTGGCTCAGTGGTTAAGCGTCCCTGGGCCCAATCCCTGGTACCAAAACAAAACAGAACAAAGCAAAACAAACAGATGGAAGGAGAAAAGAAAAAAAGAAAACAGATGAAGGGAAAAGCAGTAAAACAGTACTGGTAGACAGCTTCCACATGCAGAATCAAACTTAATTGTCAATGACTGACTTTGGGAGTCATCTCTTCTTGCACTACCAGGGATCCATTTCTCACTTTGGCCAATCAGTGCCAGTGTTCAATTTTATATATATGTGTATTTTATGTATACATATAACTAAAATAATAATAATAGAAGGGAGATCAGTTCAGTAGAGCAAAAAGATCAGGGGAAGGAAAAGAAAACTATTGGGGAATGAAACTGATCAAATTATGCTATGTGCATATATGAACATGGCATAATGAATCCAACTACTATGTATAATTCTAATGCATCAATAAAATATTATAATAAAAAGAACATGATGTATAAAGTAAAATGATTTTTGCACAATTTGCATGGTTTAAAACTATATAGGTAGTACTTTTGAAATAGAACCAATAGAACTCTTATGGCAATTTTTGAGTATACCAAATTTAAAAAGAGTCTGGCTAACTAATTAATGCTGTAAAAAAAAATTATTGCTAAATTATTATTTAAACAAAGTTGTATTTTTAAAAAAAAAGTATCATACAATTCAATACAGAACAGAAGCACTTCCATAAAATTTAGTCTTACACATTCTATGAGTCTTTTATCTGCAGTGTTATTGTTACGGTGCTTTTTTTGACAAACACATTTAGATAACCAATAGCTACAACCAAATTAATAAAAGCTCTGAAAACTTATTTTTCTAGGAGTAAACATTTGAAAAGATTATGTTGACAATAATAAAGTCTTTAGAATTTTTACTCATATTTTTTCTCCCAGTAAATTTTCCAGCCACTATATGCCTATAGTAATTTTCTTTAAAATGATTATAGCAGTCCACTCTTATGCAAGAAAGAAGCACTTCAAGACCAACAGGGATACCTGAAACCACAGATAGTATTCAATTTTATGTATAATATGTTTTTCCTTATACATACATATATACCTATGATAAGTTTCAATTATAAATTAGTAATGGCAAGAGATTGACCACAACTAACAATAATAAAATAGAACAATTACAATATGTTGTAATAGAGTTTATATGAATGGAGTCTGCCTTTCTTCTATTATCTGTCCCTGTCTCCTCATTCTCTCAAAATATTGTATTGAACTCACATTTTTTTTCTTGTGAGGATGTGAGATGACACAGTATACACATGAGATGAAGTAAAATAAATGATGTAGGCATTAAATGGAATTTTTTTTCAAAAAATAAAATTTATTAATTATAAAAAAATTTCTTAAATGCACTGTGGTGACAGGAGATAGATTAAATAAATATCATCTATTTTTAAACTAAGACTTTAAAACTTTTAATTAGTTAATCTGTTTTTTAATTTTGGTAATGGGCACAGGTCCCTGACATTACCCCTTATTTAAGTTTTGCTTCTTGGGGGACAGTGCATAAACTTTCAGGGTCTTAGAGTGTAGTAGGGACAGATGAGGCAAGGCACCAAAGATAACAGAAAACAGTTTTATTATTTTGGCTGCAGCTGGTTCAGAGGGCACAGCTCTCACTGTAATCAATTAATCCCCTGAACCCCAAGTTCAGGTAGTTTCAGAATTTTATACAAAGCATGTAAGGGGAGGGGCTCAGAAGTACAGTTTACATAAGTTCACATAAAAGCAGGCTTGTTTTTTTTTTTTTCCTCTTTCACTTTTCTGGGCAAGTTAACCCTTCAAGGACACCACCTGAGAAGGGGAGAGCTTCTTCTCCCCTATCTTTCTTCCCCCTTGCCAGCTGTTACTATGAAGCCCAAATTATAACTTTTCTTAGAAATGTAGACATCTCTATGAGCTCCAACTCATGGCCAGAGACCTTGTTAAAGAATTTGTCCTTGTTATTTTCATACCTTGCCTTTGCAAACACATTCTACAAACTACTACACTGGACACATGTTTGTGGGAAAAAAGTAAAGGGGTGTCCAGCACCTAGAGTATAGATTTCTTCCAGGCCAGTGGCCAAGTGAAATAGGGCAACACGAAAATAGGAATTTTATTTTCACTGAACTCTTTTGTAGGGACTCTTTTGTTGACAGTCTTAAAATCAGCTATGGTGAAGATTTCTGGAGCAGCCCAGTTAAAATTTTCTGTAAAGAAAGGGGGTGCTATTACAATTCCCCCCTTTAATGATGCTCCCCATAATTTAACCCTTTAAATTAAAGAGCATCATTATCATCATCTTGGCTTAAAGCTTTATATAATGCCAAAATCTTCGTTGTTGTCCTCCTTTCAACAGCGGCTTCTATAGTGGAGTTAATAATTTTAATGCACAATGGAGCCAAACATGGGAGCAATAAACAGGTTAAAAGCAGAATACCCACTATATCAATTAAGCTCTTAAATCTACCAAGAGTTGAAAACCATCCCCCAAAAAGAATGTTCAGGTCCCAAATTTTGAGGCACTTCCAGGTCTGAACTGGCACATGTGCCAGTTTTCTTATGTTGTTGGCTATATCCTTAACTGCTTTTCCATAGTCATCTATTTGGATGCAACAATCTGAGCTGTTGAACTTTCCACATATTCCTCCTTCCTCGGCCAGTAAGTAATCTAATGCCAAGTCCAAAACAATGTTTTATGACATGGGGTTTCACCAACCCATCGGGTGTGGTGGGGTCCAAATCTACCAATACAATCTTCACCACATACTTCTGAAGTGAGAACCCAGCCTTGGGGCCTTTTACTCTTTAGTTTCATTTGGGTCTTATTCCATAGTAGTAGGGAATAAGCATCTGGACTTATTCCTGTCCAGGGCCATTCCTCATTCATGAGGGCCCGCCCCCCCCAACAATTTTTAACCCCAAGGTTTTTAGCAATCCTTTCCGATAGGTCCAGAAAGAGATTTTTTCCTAAGGGAGGAAGGTTGAGATTTGGGCTTAACCCCTCATATAGTTTAGCCTTAGGTTTGGGGCTTATGGTAGGTCTCAGGGCAGTAGGTTTTGAATCACTTTTTATAAATTTTTTCCATGTCAGCGGCTGAGAGTCTAGTGGCCAGCAATACCAGATTCCACGAGTAAAGGGGAAATTTCCTGGACAAGTTATATTTCCCTTATATTGGGATTCAATCCAAGCCGCGTAGACTCTTTTCCCTTTCCAGAGACAGTCATCCACCTATAGCATTCCTCTGATGGGACAGGTCCTAAATATATGTTCTTTACTACCTCTTAGCTATAGTAAATTGTCTTGACACATGGTTCACATGATCTCCATTGTTGGGATAGGAGTAGGGCAGAGCCCCCTAAGATTATCAAGGGAAACCATACTAAATTATAGACTAACATTTTGGTTAGCATAGGTTAAACAGCATAAGTTAACAAGCCAAACTAATAACACCAAACAAATTCTAGAAAACTTATATAAGAAAGAAAAAAAAATATAAATGAAATTTTGTTACCTAGAGTCCAGTCGGTAGGAGTTACTGTTATCAAACCAGCAGCAAAAACCAAACAGAGAAGCAAGGGGTGGCAATGCATTACAGTATAAGAACTATTTTAGAGGCTGAAAGAGTTCATTAGTCCTGGTGGGAAGTTTATCTGTGTTGATCAGCCAGTCCTTCCCATGTGGCTGAAACAGGGCCATAGTCTCCTCAAGCTTCGGCTGTGCGTAGACCAGTCAGCTTCCGGAGTGACTGGAGCAGGGCTGTTGTCCTTCTGATCCTCAATCTTCTCTGGTGCTCCCTTTTCCCAGATGATCAGCTTCAAGGGTGAGGCAGCATCTGGAGTGCACTCCCAGTCCGCAGCTGCAGGCTTGAGTCTGGTGTAATGAATCTAGGGACCTATCTCTGCCACCTTTACTGCAGTAGGGGTGGATAAAATAACAGTGAAAGTACACTTCTAAAGAAGTTTTGGGGTTGAATATTTTATTCTTTGACCCAGACTGAATCTCTAGGCTAGAAGGAGTGTGCATCTGTGGTCAAACTTACTGGCAATCTTTCTCTAACCCATTTGAGAACCTGTAAAGTTTTCCCTAAGGCCTGAAGATGTTGTCTCAGTGTTAATTTTTCTATTTTTCTTAAGTATCCCTATAATCCCCTGGTAAGGGGGTGTCTCTCATATATTATCTCATAAATAGGGAAGCTGGTCCTTCTAGAGGGAATGGATCTAATCCTCAACAGTGTAATAGGAATAAGTTCATCCCAACTGTCTTGACACAGCTTACCCAATTGAGCTTTTATAGTCCTGTTCATCCTTTCAACTTAACTCTGAGGCCTATAGGCTGTTTGTGACTTCCATCTGATGTTTAAATTTTGGCCAACAATTGTATCACGTCTGCCACAAAAGCTAGCCCATTGTCTAAGCCAATAGGATACCAAATCTGAGTATAATTTCCTGGAGGAGCATCTTGGTTATCTCCCTAGCCTTTTCAGTGTGAGTTGGTAAGGCTTCCACCAGCCAAAGTATGAACACACAAAATAAAACAAATTAAAGAAAGGCTGAGAGCTTTTAATCTTTTGTGGAAAAGTAGCAAAATGCTTTTGTGTTTTACGATACTAACCTTTATATAGATTAGGCTCTCATTAACTTAAAAAATATACTTAAATTATACCCCAGTGTAAAAAGTAACATAAAACTTTATATCTTATTGATAATAGGTCCAGTTGTACAACACATTTTAAATGACATCTAGTTTGGAGAACACCAGCTAGATATAATGTTCTCTCAGAGCTTTTACCTTAAGGCTTGTATATGTGAAAGATATGAAGACATTTAATATACAAAGAAGAGTAATAGCACAACAATTACATGATGTTTTTATATTAATCATGTTTAGCTCTTAAAGAAATAACATTACAATATTTTAAAATAACAGTTTTTGTTTAACCAACTGTCTCAAATAATAAAACCTAACAAATATAAGAAAATTATCTTGATAAAAGTAGACCAATGTTTCAGACTTTGCTTTATATCAGTACATTAGATTTAATAGACTGTGTTAATCATAGCCAATTTAATCACAAACTTTTTTTGAAATTTACTCTTTACTTACATAGACTTTTTTATCACTTCATTTACTCAGACCTTCTTATCACTTATTCAGACCCTTTTATCACTTACTCAGACCTTTTAATCACTTACTCAGCCCCTCTTATCACTTCACTTAAACTTTTTAATTTTTTTCATAAACCTTATATCTAATTTCCCATCATAAAGCTTATGTCTAATTTCTCATCAAAAACCTTATGTCTAATTTCCCATCACAAGCCTTATATCTAATTTCTCATCACAAACCATCTTATATCATTTTCTATCCTTTTTAAATTTATAATTTGCAGTATATAAAATTTTAAATTTAGATAAATTATTTCATCTTAATAAAAATATTTTGTTATCTACAGTACTTTTAATTGGAACAGTTGAAACTTTTGAGCCTTTGTATATATAGAAATCTTTTATAAACCTTTGTATATAGTCACATCTGTTTACCATTTCATGAGAACACAATGTTTAAGTATATAGAATTAGACTTGTTGGAACTTTAAATTTTTAGTAACATTTTTTCAGTGATGACAAAGCAATTTTAAAACATTTTTTTCTTTTCATTTATCAACTTATGAAAACAATCAATAATGTTACCCAATGGAATTTAAGGTGTTAAGAGTACTTGATGGTATATTTAACAGTTAGCATTTTAACCTTGTAAGTTAATAAGATGTTTAACAAACAAAATTACTCACAAATATGAGTAATCCTATGTCAAATCTATTTTATTTATTTTACCAAAATATCAGACAAGTGTATTGAACACTATTAGCCATTTTTTTCTTGTTGAAGAAAAGTCCTAGAACCAAGAGATATTAGACATTATATAGACAACATTTTGTTAGTTTTTTTACCACCTAGAGAGACTTGTGAGTTGTTTAATTTTAAAGATATCTTTATTTTTATTTGTTTACTCGCTTTAAATTGAACCTTTTTAAATCATGTGAATTACAGGTATTTAGATCCATTTTTTAAATAAATTTTCATGAGCGCTCATTTTCTATTTGCCAATCTTGACATCATGTACATGATATATGGACATATGCACATATAGACATACAACACATAACACAAGTGTGCACACATAACACAATAGCAAAAGCCTTGTAGCTTTTTGTAGATGAATCTCCATTGCAATGATACAGATGTCTAAAACTCTATAGTTGAATAAAAAGTAAAACTGATTTCTTACCAGGAGGTGTGAGGACTGAAAAGTTGTCCCATAATAAGGCCAGAGTGGACAAGGCTATTACTTGGAAATGTAAATCTTTAATATCTCTAGAGTTCTAATTTTGGGGGCTAATACAAGTGTATATCTTAAGTTACATTTAACTATTAATTTTTTTTTTTAAATGCCCAGAAATGGCTGTATTTTGGTTTTAACTGTTTTTCTAGGTGTTTAAGATGAAGCAGGTCAAACTGACTTTTGTTTCTATCTATTGTTAAGAGTCAGCTGAGTTCCCACAGGAGTCACTCTTGGAGGAACTTGAGTAGCTTTTTAGTTCTGCTAGTACATTTGCACTAGGATGGATCCAGGTCTTGCTTGACCACCAGACCACTGGAGTCTTTCCTTTCATCTGGCCAAGTTTTTCCTCTTTAAACTCTGGCTTTGTTTTGGATGAGCCCCCCTTTGAGTGTCCTCTGGTTTATGGGTTTTTTTTTTTTTTTGTTTTGTTTTGTTTTGTTTGGTGAGGGCAGCTGTACCTATCCTCTTTTTTTTATCTTCTGGTCTGTCTGTCTTTGAGCCTTTGGGTCTTTATTGATGAAAACTGCGGTGGCCACCATAATCAGCTCACTGGCACACTTCTCAGTAAAGCCTTTTAGTTTTGGTAATTTTTGGCAAATGTCACTCTAAGCCTGTCTCACAAAGGCTTCATTGATCACCTGTTATTTGGGCCTCTGCATCTCTTCACTGACAAACTTGTGCTGTTACATGTATGGTGCCCCACCCCACTGGGCACCTCAACAGTAGCTGGGACATTTAGCTCCAAGTTAGTTGGGCACATCTCTTTTGATCACTATTGCCAGTTTCAGTAAGCAGAGGGGCCATATGCAGATATGGAGCCTAGAGAAGTGTTCAGGGCTATCGAGGGTGCAAGAGGAGCTGTGGGAGGCTTTGCTCTGGCTCCTTTTAAAAAGGGAAAGAACTACAGGCAAAGAGGCATACAGAAGAGAAGGGAGAAAACAAGAAAGACATCCTAACATAGCCCTTTCCTTCAGCTGCCCTTTCCCTGTGGTCCAAAGTAAAATTAGAAAGCAAGTCCTGCTGTGGCTGGTGGGCACCTGCTGTTGGCCAGGTCTCTGTGTGTTACCTGGGTCCTGATCTGAGCCCGGTGTGGGAAGCAAAGCAGCCATGGGGGCAGGAGACCTCCCTCAGAAGGGGTGAGGGTCTTTGCCCCACCTCTGTTGGCCCCCAAGTTCTCTCCTGATGGCCTCTATGTGACTGTGCCTGTCTTAGGTCGTTCCTTCCCTGAGGAATCTTACCCGTCTCTGGCTAACCAGCCATCCTCTGGGGCCAAACAGGGTGACGTGAGGTGTGTGAGTGAGGAAGAGGCATTGCCCCCATGGTAGCTAATGTCCCCATGGCTTCCACACCCAGCATCTGCCTTAGGATCCCCTCGCCTGCTGGCGGGCCCCCAGCTCTGGTCACAGGTTTTAGGGAACCCAGGTTTCTTCTTCAGGGAGGGCCCAGCTCACAGGACTGGGTGGGAGAGACATACAGCATGGTACCAGCCTCCAGGAGGCTTTAACCTCAGCATGGGCAGGAAAGCCCAAGCTGCAGCCTTCAACAAGTGGTCCTCTTGGTACAATGTAAGAGGGGTACAATGCTAGAGGACAAAGGGGAGAAAGACCCATCTTAGAAGGAAGTCCCAGTTAGGGAGGACTTTCTCAGCCTGAGGATACTAGGCTCTTAGTCCAAGGTAACCCCATGGATGGGGTATATACAAGACACCCCCCAAAGTAGAAATGAGGTGTCCTTCTTGGAATAATAGGGTAGGGAGATTCTAGAAAAGGCTATGTTCAGGAAGGAAGGAGAAAGGCCATAGCACCAGCAAACAGTAATCAGGTGAGAAGAAAGAAGGGATCTTGGGAAAGCTGAGAGACACAGACAGACGGAAAAAAAGGGGGAGTGTGTGGTCCTCCCAAAGGACAGGTGGCTTCAGCTTCATGGCCCAGGGTTTCTCCGTGTAGGAGGGAACATGATTTTTCCAATTTAAAAGATCAGTGGAGGTGAAAGGCAGATACATATAAATGCATCGTCCCCCTTGAATATTTCCCTCCTGGTGAACATAGGCAGGTCCTCTAGCCACTCGTAGGGGCATCTGGAGAGTATTCCTTTGGGTAGTGGTTCTGGTCTTAGGATGGGTTTCCATTCTGGGTCTCGGGAGGTGGAGGAGTCTTTTGTTCTGGGGAAATTTCTGGCTCTGAGGACAAATTGGGGGAAGGAGTAGCTGACGTAGGAGGATTATCATCTGTTACTTCTGGGGACGAGGGGGCTGTGGGGACAGGCCGCTGTTCCAGTGGTCTTGGTAAGGTTGGGTAGAGTGGCACATATGGAGGTGGAGTTTCTTCTGGCTCACTGGGCAAAACTTGTTTCTCTTCTGTCTTCTGTTGGGTTCTCTCTGTGTAGCTGCCCTCTGCTGTGTCTTAGAGGCCGCTGTGTTCTGTGCTAACATCAGCTTGGATTGTCCATCTAGACAGGCTCTCAACCAAGGGGACTGTTTCTGTACTATCTCTTGCCAGCAATCAATATAAGGGAACTGGTCTGGGTGCCCAGGGGTTCTAACTAGTAAAAGGACCTCAGCAATAACACACTCATCTAAAGATCCTTCTGGAAGCCAGCCCACACCTAGGGCAGGACATTTTAATTCACAGAAAGTACAAAACTTTTGTGGAGTTTCACCCCATAATTTCCTTTAAAACCCTTCTTAAAATTTTTCAACATACATTCCAAGGGGTTCAAGGAACTCTGTTTACTTTGTGTGCCTCCCATGCTCCACCCTGCGTAGGTGTCACACACTTAGGATAAGACTCCTTTGGCCATTCCCCTCTCGGGAACTTAGGGCCCTCTTAGTCTTGCGAGTTGGTATAAACCCCCGATCTGGAGCTTTCACCTAGATGTTGGTTGGTGAAATTCCGCCATAGATTGTATGAGGTGCCAGGGAACCACGGATCGGGACTCTGCACTGGCTTCGGCCCTCGGGTTGTGTCGGAACCCTTCCCTTTGTCTGTCTCATTCACACACTTTTACACACTTTCACGCAGACATGGTCAGAACACAATTTATATACCAACCAAATTCTAAATATTACAAACCAAGCAAAAAGGGAGTCACAGTTTCCCTGCTGCTCGCTGACCCTGAACAGAGACTACTTGGGTGACTCCCTGGGCCTGTTTCAGCTCCAACCACTTTGGAGTGTACTCAGGACCCTAAAGAGGTTGATCAGGCCTCTCTTCCACCTGCATAGGCCTCTAAGGGGAAGTCAGGTGGGCTACCAAAACAAATGGACCCCCAACTCTGGTTCCTGGTACTACCTGTTCAGCTGGGCGGTGCTCCAAAACCCCAACTCTGGTTCCTGCTCCTTGTGGGTTCCCTTGTGCTCCAGGGTGGCAGCTCCAGGGCACGGGGGTGTGAGTAGATCCTCTTTCAGGCAAAGAGTGGCCTGTGCGCACCAGGGGGAAACACAGTCCCCCACTGCCCGGGGGAAGCCAATCCCCAGAGACAAGAGAGGCAGAATAGTCTTCCCTACCTCCTTCGTCCCATCTGGGTCACCAAAAATGTAGTAGGGACAGATGAGGCAAGGCACCAAAGATAACAGGAAACCGTTTTATTATTTTGGCTGCAGCTGGTTCAGAGGGCACAGCTTTCCCTGTAATCAATTAATCCCCTGAACCCCAAGTTCAGGTAGTTTCAGAATTTTATACAAAGCATGTAAGGGGAGGGGCTCATTATTAGTACAGTTTACAGAAGTTCACATAAAAGCAGGTTTTTTTTTTTCTCTATTTTCTTTCTTTTTTTTTTTTTTTTTCTTTCACTGTTATGGGCAAGTTAACCCTTCAAGGACACCACCTGAGAAGGGGAGAGCTTCTTCTCCCCTATCTTTCTTCCCCCTTGCCAGCTGTTACCATGGAGCCCAAATTGTAACTTTTCTTAGAAATGTAGACATCTCTATGAGATCCAACTCATGGCCAGAGACCTTGTTAAAGAATTTGTCCTTGTTATTATCACACCTTGCATTTGCAAACACATTGTACAAACTACTACACTGGATACATGTTTGTGGGGAAAACATAAAGGGGTGTCCAGCACCTGGAGTGTAGATTTCTTCCAGGCCAGTGGCCAAGTGAAATAGGGCAACATGAAAATAGGAATTTTATCTTCACTAAACTCTTTTGTAGAGACTCTTTTGACGACAGTCTTAAAATCAGCTATGGTGAAGATTTCTGAAGAAGCCCAGTTAAAATTTTCTGTAAAGAAAGGGGGTGCTACTACAAGAGATCATTTTCTTCATATATTAAACACCTTCACAGTACAAAAGTATTTAAATGTATTTGAATTTAATGAATGATAAATTTATCAATATTTAGCTGATATTATTAATGATGTCATGCCCCACCAAGGAGTTTTTCTTTGCTGCTTAGACTATAAGTACCTTTAATGATGTGTTTGTATAACAAAGTAGGGTTTGTTTCCTCAAGCTAACTTATGTGGAGGCCAAAATAAAACAATGTATTTTTGTAAGGAATAATTTCCTAACAGTACTGTGAATGCAGGACAGCAATGATTTGGCAACTTAAAAAAAAAAAAAAAAAAAATCAACTCCCAAACCCTCCAAGTAACTATTATGAAGTTACTGGCATTAAAAGTATGAAACCTAACTGCGTCATACATATTTGCACACTCCCAGTGGGTTAAAGGAAAACTAGCATGTGTGATAGAGCTCAAGCTGAAAGGAAGGTAAAGAAAAAGAATTGAATATGCAGCCACCTACATTTCCAATGAGTCATGGAGGAAGCAAGTGAGGTAACTGCTGAGAGCATTAACACTTCCGTGGTCATTACCCACCATAATGATAATTTCAGAAACAGTATCTTAGAGACAAGAATTGTTCTTTTCAAATGAGCCTAATTTATTCCTTGACTGGATCTAACAACGCAATCACATTACTAATAGTACCAGATTTAAAAAACCCTTCTACATGCAAATAGAGAATGAAAGTAAATACTGTACTTAATCTATAAACCAAACACATATTCCTAGTTCAAATCATAGAGATTTAGGCACTGGACTGCAAAGAGACACATAACAGAATAAGCTAAGTACATTTTTACAGATTTTTCTTTTACCGTCAGTTTAGCTGAGTACTGTTCAATCTGAAAACAACCCCCTTAACAATAACACCAGATAATTGAGTTATAAATAGATGTAAAACAGTAGGAAGAGGTACATCACCATATGTGGCTTTTGCAAATTGTATGGGATGACTTCATTATTAGCACACAGCTTGCCCCATGATCATTATAAATCATTTCATTGATGAGATAATAATAATGGCTTATAATATTATCCCCTTGCCCATTGTCACAGCTTTCCAGTATGGCTCAGCAGGAAGAGAAAAGAAATCTAACGAATTTGTATCTTTCCTTTGGTTGTATGTTCATAGCAATCTGCACTCATAAAAATTTTTACAAAAGCAAGAAATTATAGAACTCCTTCCAAAAGAAATTACTGAGAAATCAATCCATATTTGTAAAAACTGTTAACCAGAATTATTTGAGTCAGTTTTTTGCATTTAAAAACCTTGGCTATTATGCATGGTATTCAAAAGAGAAGGAAGGAAAAGGGCAAAGCTTTGTCCATTATTGAGCACCTACGGTGTGTCAGGTACTCGACATAACCTCCCTCCCTCGATCCTCACAGACATTCAGCAAGTAAGATACTACTGACATCACAGACTGAAAAACTGAGGCTCAACAATGAGTAGGGGGGTGGCAAGAGTGAACCTAGATCTGTCTGGTTCCAGAAACCACTTAGCACCTCCCATCATCACCCTAAAATAATCTACCTGAAGTAAACTTGAAAGGAATGCTGAATTTAAAAGTTGGTAAACAGCATTTTTACCATAGTGTTGGCATGTATGGAGCCAAACATCCAAATGTTAAGGGCAGACACCCCTGACAATTTTATTTGGGATTCTGAATAGAGGGTAACAGACTACTCAAGGCCTCCGGCTCTTGCCATCTAGATCAGAGCTTCTCAAAACTATCTGTGATGAAGAACTTTTTGCTTGTTTTCATTTCCAGTCTGTTGCATGTCACTACTCTGTAAATCGCAGTACAAATAAATAATTACAAAAAACAAAATGAAAATGTAAAGTAAGGTACACGGAAAATAAGCTCAGTTAATTTAATTTTTAATAATTACATTTGACAAACATCACAGGCTTAGATAGAGCAGCAATGTCAAAATGCTGTGAAAGTTCCTAAATGCCCACCTTTGTATTGTTAGGGATGGATGATAAGCAGTTCTCAAACGGGCTGCTGTCCACAGGCCACCCCCTGATTATGAGATCTAGAGAACTTGGTGGAGGCCCAATGGCTTGCTTCTCAGTTGTCTGATGCACACTCAGGCAGTGCATTAAATTCAGAGATTCCCCAATTCTAGGCCATTATGTAGGAAACTGCTGAAAATTTCCCAATTTTACCAATTTGCACAACTGCTGATGATTGAAAGTAAACTGAAACATTCAGAACTTTTTAGTCATTTCATAGCACAGCCTAATGTGTTAGAATGGTCAACATATTGTTTGTTGTTCAAGTTCCTTCCAGCCCACATTATTAAATTGTTCTTTGGGAAAAAAATGTTTTTGATTGTTCTGAGCATTGGAAAATCTATTCCTAATGTTTTGCTTTTAAAATTAAACCATTATAGTAGCCAGGCGTGTTGGCACACACCTGTAATTTCACCGGCTCTGACTAAAGCAGGAGGATTTTGAGTTCAAAGCCACCCTCAGCAATTGAGCAAGGACATAAGCAACTCAGCAAGACTCTGTCGCTAAGTAAAACACAAAAAAGGACTGAGGATGTGGCCCAGTGCTAAACAACTCTGGGTTCAATCCCTGGTACCAAAAAGGAAAGAAAGAAAAAACAAAAAGAAACCATTACATAATTCTTTATCTTAAAATTAACCTTTAGAAATAAAGATTTTTTTTTAATGTAATCTCTATCCTTGTCACTTTGGAATTGTCATTTGAAAAGCAATATGGTTTACTTTGTCAATCAATGCACAGATTCAGTTCCCTTTCTGGTCATAAACTAGCAATGTTTGTTCTTTGAGCAATTTTCTATTAGTACTTTTAAGAAAACCTAACAATTAGAATTCAATATGAATAAATGCTATGTTAATTTAGATAATTTTTTAAGACCAATGGTCTTCTTTATAAGCCTGACTGTTAATTGACAAAAATCTTAGATTTGCATATAAATGCCTTCATAATCACAGTGCTATTTTAACCAATATGTGTAACACTTAGAAGGGTAAAAATAAACAGCAGGCTACTCATATGTAACTTTTTCTTCTTCAAGGAAACATTGTTAGAGCTAACAATTATGCTGCTTTCAGAGTAAAATGCATTCCTTTTTGGTTGTGTTTCTGGATATGTAGGTGGATATGTTGGCAAATGTAAATTTCAAATTTAAGTAGAATTTCATTTGTGCTATTTCACTGGCACATATTTCATCATTCCAGATTGTCAGAGTTTCATCTCCAAAGTCTCAACATCAAATATCAGTCTAATAATAGAAAAGGAAGGGTGTAAAAATATTAATATTTTACTTTGCAAATTACATTTGGTAAGTAATTTATCATTACATAATAAGTGTAATTTATTATTACATGCCAAATATGTAATGATAAATTTAGAAATAATATTAAACTTGCAACATAAAATGAGAATGCAAGAATTTAGTTTTTTTCTAATGTGTTCTATATGTGTATTGCTAATTGTAATGCATGCTACTGTTATATGTACAACTTCAAATAAAAAATAAAGAATTTAATTTTTTTCTTTTAATTTTTCTTGTGATTTTTACTAAAAAGCAATCACTAGTCAAAAAGAATCTGCTAGAAAATGGTGCTGTTGCAAATCATGTTTGGATATTTAAATTATGATTTTATTTTTATTAATTCCATCATAAAAATCAAATTCACATTGAACACCTTAAATATACTGATTAATTATGACCATATAGAAAACAAAAGCACTCATTTTTCAGAATTTCCAATAGTATCCAGGTGAGAGTGATCTTAAATTAGCCGCAGTTATTTTTAAAAAACACATACACACATTCACACACACACACACACACACACACACACACACACTGCTTGGTATTCTAGCTAATGAGATAATAACAACGATTATGATAGTATTTCATCATTTGTAAAAGAAGCAGAATTTGCACATTTGTTGCCATTAGCAGAATGACTTTTTAATGGATATTGCAATAGCTTATATCATATAATCAGACTGAGATTCAGTCTTATCCTGCCAAATACAAAATTAAACAACATGTTTCTGTCTTACTGAACTGTTTATTCCACTTGTTTAAAGAGCTGAAAAAGAAAAGCATGGTTTCTTCCCAATGATATGTTTATGTAACAATTATCTTTGTCATGTTGCTGTGATCCACCCAACCTTTTTTCTTAAATTACACTAGAAATATTAAAGATATTAGATTTTGCCCATTACAAACTCTTATTTTCTTCAAAGGCAAATATATTTACTTAATGAAAAGCATGATGCCTTGCAAAAGTTTAAAAATTAAAAAGAATGAGGAAATTTTTAAAGCACGTTGTTACACTAATGGGAAGAAAATTGGAGGCAGGACCTCTGTGTGACTTAGCAGCAGGTTATGTGAAAAGATTTGCAGCTTCTAGAAGAATACACTGAAATAAGGTAATGGTGAAATAAAGTAACAGAAAGTTAAAATCAAATTAAGGAAAGTTAACTGAGTGAAAGGAAAGGGTGGTTTTATGTTGTTTCACCATACCACGCCCAGTTTTAGCTTCGTGAAGCATATTTTAAGAAGGTGATAGGTATAATATAGTCCCTCCAAAGGGAGAAGTGCAGGATTCCGGATATTTATCAACTTTTGATTGATTTAAGCAAAAGTTTCAACTGGTAGCTGACAAGCAGAATTTGACCATTCAAACATGTTTTATTTGTTTTGGAAAGTATTGAACTATACAGTGCTTTAAGTTTAGAATAGATATGTTTATTTAGAAATCAGGAGATTTTTCATACAAACTAGATTTGGGGAATTAAAAAATCTGGCAACACCAGGCCCATATTTTTACCTTTGGCAGCAGCTGATTGAAGCTGAGAGCTGCTGCCTATCATATTTAGATAAGGTATAAATTCTCCACCTTGTCCTAGCTGAGTCTCTCTCTCTCTCTCTCTCTCTCTCTCTCTCTCTCTCTCTCTCTCTGTTACCTCTCACCCTAGCTAAATTCACACATTCATGGAAGCTCAGCTTGCAAAAGTGTAAGTTTGTGACAGATTTCTGGGTGGGACTCTGAAGATGTGTGGGCTAGATAGACAAGGGGTGCTATTACCATGCTTTTCAATTATTTACAGATCGTTACACAGATGAGAAAAAGACTTTTAAGTTTTTAGAGAAAGCATAAGTAAGACTTAAATGTAGAGTTTAGAGGGACATGAGTTTTAAGATAACACAATAAAATAGCATCCTTTGAGAAGTATGTTCACTTTCATTGAAGATATAAGGTAAAAGGTAGGTAAAAAATAGCATTTGTCCTTTTAGTCCAGAATATTAGTGATTTTATATAAATTTATTTCATTTTATCATTGTATATGAGAGCAGTTCAATTTTAGTCATTACATTGTTTCTCAACTGAATTATTTTTGCCCTGTTCTTAAAATCCTCTCCATGTCTCAGATACCATGTAGAGAAGAAAATATGACATGTACAAAACAAAATTTTAGTGACTGTTTAGATTTTCCACTTTTAATATTAATCTCCTTCTCACTTGATGGTCTAAGCTATGGTAAGATTCTTATGGGCAAGACATTGTTGAATAGAAATTTAGTACTATAAGTTGGAATCTGAAATGTCCCCCAAAACCTCAGGTCTTAAAGGTCTTGTCCCTAGCACAGCAATATTGGGGGATGGGGCGACCTTCAGGAAATGGGGCCTAGTAGAAGGGAGATTGTAGGTCATTGGGGCATGCTCTTGAGGGGGATGTTGGGATTCTGGCCCTTCCTCTTCCTCCCTTTTTGCTTTCCTGCCACTGTGAAGTATTTTGCTCCATGTGTACTCCTGCCATGGTGTACTGCCTTGCCACAGGCGCAAAATCAAAAGGCCAAAAAACTACAGACTGATACCCTCCAAAACTGAGCCAAAATAAGCCTTCCCTTTTCAAAGCTGATTAACTCAGTTATTTTGTTTCAGTAATGGAAAGCTGATTAACACAGTGATACAGTGAGGAATAAAGCTTGGGTGTGATTACATTTTCTTCAGAAACAGTAAATTCATAGGCATTGGATAGAATGAGGTTGGTTTTGGCCGAAGACCATTGTAAATTAAAAACATTAATATTCTTCCTTTAATAACACAAATTATGCCAGATATAGAACATATTATTTTATGTAACTATATAATATAATCTATAGTTATATAATAATATTACAATATGATAATTATCATATGATAATGTTAATTTATATATATATACGCACGTGCGCGTGTGTGTGTATACACTCTAGATTGTGATTTCCAACCTATTTAAATGCACCAGTATCAATTTTGCTGAAATATTTTCAGATTTGTAAACTTGAACTTAATGGGTTTAAAAAAAAAAAAAAAGAAGAAAGTTCTGAGCACCATTTATGAAGTATATGAAGTATATGCCTTTAAAATTCTAGAATGGAATTTTGCCAAGCTCTGAATCTGAATAGCAGTTTATAGGACATATGGGAAATAGAAGATCAAGATACCACACCTCAAGGAAACCATCACTCTGCAAAGCAATAGACCCATTTCTCTAATAAGGCAATGCATAACATGAAAAGAGAGGTCAAGTGAGGAGAGTGGGAAGGGAGACCATCAGAAAATAAAGAAATATAGGAGTCATCAAAATGAAATAAAATAAGTAGTCTTGTCTGATCACATTTTACCCAAAAGAACTCAAAATATTTATGAGTCCAATGGGAAGTTTTAAGTGAAGAATGTAATAAAATAGAAAGGAAAGGATAGTAACCACTGAGTAAAAATTCATTGGGACTAGAATATTTGCATATTGTTGAAGTTCCACTCCACATATGATTTATTAATTATAATAGGAAAAGGCACATTTATAATGGAGAAATCTGGTGGGCATAACATTAACCAAATGAGCAAACATAACATCATCAATAATGTCGAATATTGCTTGATGTGGTGCATCCATGTAATATTCCTGTAAAAAAAAAAAAAAAAAAAAAAAAAAGAAATGAAACACTAACTGAAATCTAATCATGAGGCAACAATCAAACACATGAAAATCGAAGGCGACTTTCAAAAAATTGTTGTGTTGTTTAAAAATATTAAAAGACAAAATGAAAAAAATGAAGTTTTGGGTAATGTTCTAGAATAAGGGAGGAATGCAAATAGTGATCCTTGATAGGCTTGTGCATTAGAGCAATGAGCAATTATATAGAGCACTGTTGAGACCATTGAGGGACATTGAATAGAACTGAATATTAGTAAATTTTATCATATTAATTCTAAATTTTCTGAGTTTTATAATTTTATTGCAGTTTTGTGGGATAATTCCAGGGACTTAGGCTTAAGTAATATGAGGTATCATGATATTTGCAATTAATTCTCACTTGGTTTCAGAAGATAGAGTGAGAGAAAGAGTCTGTGCAAGTACACTTAAAAAAGAAAGAAGCAAATTGGCCACACTGCAGCAATTGCTAAATGTAAGTGAAGACAGAGATTCTTTGTATTATTCTTGCAACTTTTCTGAAGATTAGATATTTTGTAACATCTCAATGGCCATGGTGGCAAATAATTATGTTAATTAGGTAGAGTATGATCATTGAGTGATAGCTGTGTTAAAATTAAAAGTCTATCAATTCAAGATGAACGCTGAACTATTTACAGGTACAAAAACATAATGTCTGAGAATGTCTTTAAAATACTTCAGTTTTAAAAAAAAGGTGGTGGAAGAATAAATAAAACAAAATTGCAGCTGGGTAATCAATATATGGAGGCTCATTTAAAAGCTGTTTACAGACTGATTTTCAGAATGGTTTATTAGAATAAATTTTCACCATGCTTTTTTGTTTGTTTAACTGTAGTTTCAAAAGCAGTTTTGGATACAATTTTTGATGTGTAAGTAAAGAGTTAGAATCAAATAGTAGAGAGTACATAACGTAATTTGGGGGGTCATTATTCAGATGTTTAAAGACAACCTAAAAGAAATTTCTGGTAGACTTCCATATTCACAGGAAGAATAAAGGAAGAAAATCAAAAAGTCACACTTTTAGACTCAAATAAGAAACATTCTAATTGTAGGGTAACATTCTGTTGATGTTGTATAGTAGGAATCAAGATTATTATCAGAAGACAGACTTTACCATAACTATTTTTGTTTCTCCCTAAATATATCCTTTCTGAAATCAAATGGGACATATTTAATTATGCTGTATTTTCATGAAATACCACAAACATAAGTTTTCTTTCTATAAATGTTACTGGTCATAAGGAAACAAAGCTCCTGTGCTAACCCAGTAGAGGATAAAAGTATGTTTCACATAATTCCAGAAAAATATGCAAAGGGAAGGATTTTGTCTGTTCAATATTTCAGTAGTGCAGAAATAAGATATAAATTTCTGATAATCAGGTACTAAATTATAAACTGTTATAAGAAGAATTTAAAAGCATTATCTCTAGATACAGTTCTTGATTTTAAGCAATTGATTTTATAGGAAATGCACAATATTTTCTTTCAATTCTGCACATACTTATGCACATTTCAGGTGATATGCTCATTTTTTCTTTATTGTTTTTGACATATAGTTAGAATTATTATCAAGAGTAGAAAAAAAAAAAAAACTTTACTGTATTCTCTGTACACCCAACTTGGACACAAAGATTTCAAAAAAAGAACTTAACAAGAAAGACATAAAATGATAACATGTAAATCAAAGCTTGCAAATTGTGTCCCTATGCTTCTAAAATTTCTAAGTAAGTCTTCTTAAAAATTAAATTATAAGTTTTACTCACTAGCGATTATTTAGATATGCTTTTTCTTTGAACAGTCATTACTAGATATTGATATTCAGAGGCAAGTGTTTTGTTTATCCTAAGAACAGACAGGTTTATTTTTTAAATAGTTTCTCTTTTGTAACAATTCTGCCAAAATTTCTTTCTATTATTGCATATCAGTCAAGTTTTGCTCATAATAAGTTACTAATGGGCTAACTCTAAAATACCTTATTCCATTGCCCAAGATCCACAAATGTTCAGTCTTCCAAATGAAATATCATTTTAAACAATCATTTAGATAATTAAAAGTATTTTGTAGAATGTTTTCTTTATTAAATGTTAAAAATGGTGTGGTTTGGATTTTGACATAAACAATGTTACACTGAGAAAAAGGCTTAGTTCCGAACCATCTGCTTCACAGCTCACAAATATATTTCCATTAGTAATTCTAATTGGGAGACTGGGGGAGACTTATGTCCAAGAAGATGCATCAAAACAAGAATAATCTAGTTTTACATTTCTTAGAATGACAAGAATAATGAGTATAATGCTCATATTGGTTTCATGTTTTTAAAAAATATAGGCTCAAATTTTCTGAACAGTGCTTAGCATCTATGTGTATCATCTGTTTTATAAATTAGACTAATCCTCATATTTAAAAGTGTAGTTTCAAAGTGAGTTGTACAGAGAGGATGAATATGAACAGTAATGCTGCAAATACCTCCAGTCAAATGATGCCCTTACTCTTATAGGAGAGAGAACTGGGGCCCCATGAAAGGGCTTGTGATTCTTCAAGTGTTTCCTGTAACAACAATGATCTTTGTTGTCTTTTCTTCCTTCCTTCCTTCCTTCTTTCTTTCTTTCTTTTTTTCTTTCTTTCCTTCTTTCTTTTATTCCAAGGAAAATTGAGGTTGTGGATGATAGCTTTTCCTGGCTTTGAAGATATTAAAGGAATATGAAAAATAGCAAGACCTAGGTATATTCCCATCTCTCCCTAGAATTGAATGTATAACTGCCATGCCACAACCTGAGATCAAAAAAGCCATCAAAGTCCATTGCAAGTTCTTTCTCTCAGATTCTCCAGGAGATACAAAATTTGACAGGAATCAGAAATCAAAGCATCTAGGAAATACCATTTTATTTGAACTTGCTTGCTAAATTCATGCATTCCAAAAATACTTGTCAAACTTTGTTATGAGCCACACACTCTAGTATGTGTTGAAATAGTTAATTGTGAATAACAGTCATGGTCTCTCTGCCTGAGAAGTTTCAGTCTAGGAAGAAATCCCACACTGACCAAATAAGTACATGTGAGATACATATTATGAGCCTCAAGTGAAGGCTTCTGGGAATTGTACCTGAAGGAGAGAGGAATGTGCTCTATAGATGCTGTGAGGGCTACCTACTAAAACAGGACTTCATCAAGAAGGCTAGTGAATGAAGAGATCTTTGCCAGAGAAGAAGAGAAAGGGCAAACAATATCTGGAGATTGTCTTCAGCATTAGAGCAGAATGCATGTCAAGAAAGAAAGATGAATTTGAAATGATTATAAAAATGAACAAAACTCCTTTTATATAAATGATTATAAAAATGAACAAACTACTTTGAGACATAAAATTGTTCACTGAATTATATTTTCAGTGACACATAACATACAAAAAAGTCAAGTTCAACCATTTATTTCTGAATCATAATCCTAGATAAAAGAGGGAAAAAGTGTGTCCAGTGATAATGTATATTGATATATTCCTACTGTAACTCACAATCTTTTTTAGAATTATATGAATAATGCCCACACAATGACATTGATGACAAATGCTTAATTTGAACTTTTGCTTTACTTACTTATGTTAAGCTTAATTATTTTTAATTTTCTAATATTTCTTAATCTGGACATAATTCAAAGAGAACTATTCTAGATGGAAAATCTGATGTATCATTTGAGTGGAAGAATATCTTAAAAAATACTTGCATATATTATGAAAAATTTGAATGTTCTTCCCAGAGAGAGAGGGGGGAAAGAGAGAGAGGGAGGGAGGGAGACACACACACACACACACACACACACACACACACACACACACACACACACACACACACACAGAGAAAAATTTTATATCACGACACCTCTTCAAGGACTCATTAGTTAGAAAGACCTATGGTAGAAGATGTCATTTATCAAGTGAAAGATTGGAGCTTCAAGATATTAATCTCCTTTAAGAAAAATCCCACATTCTTTATAAATGAATATATAATCTCTGCTCCTATAAATTGTCAAAAGACAATTGATAAGACAAAGCAAATTATTTTATGACAGCCTTGTCTTTGAGTCCTAGGTCCTTAGAAACTCACAACAAGGTAAGACAGCACCTGCTAAAACAAAAGAAAAACGTGGGGACCACAGCAAGTGGAGAGCTCAAAAACCACATCCTAGAGGAGCTGCTGTAGGCATCCTGTCAGAAACATGCAGAGAGTCTTCAGGACATCCTGCTTCTTGCAGGATTTGCTAACCTTAACAAACCCTTACAAGCCCTTAAAAACCCCAACCCCTTAGGACAAGGGGGACACTTTTCAAGGAGTCCAGACCCTTTCCTGTCTTGGACAGTGAGTAAAATAGTTTACTGCTAATTGCTCTCTGCCTGCAAATTTTTTGTACCCGACAAAGCACCATCTCTACTTGAACCACCTTAAAAATATTCTGGTAGAAAAAACATGTGATTATCAGTTTAATTCAGAATGTTCTCAAAAAATAGTTGATTTTTTTTTTTTTTTTTTTTTTTTTTTTTTTTTTTTTTTTTTTTTTTTTTTTTGGTACTGGGAATGAACTCAGGGGCACTCAACCACCACTGGGCCACATCCCCAGCCCAAATTTGTATTTTATTTAGAGACAGGGTCTCACTGAGTTACTTAGGACCAGCTGAGGCTGGCTTTGAATTTACAATCCTCCTGTCTCAGCCTCCCTAGCCACTGGGATTACAGGCATGGAACATTTTTTTAAACAATAATTTTTTATGTTACTATCCCAGTACCTCCATCTAATAACAAAACTACCCAAGACTGCAAAAGCATTGAATTTCTCTAGAAACCTAGGTACGAGGCTGAAACAAAATAAATATAGTTAGTATAAACAATCATATTCTTTTGAACTTTAAAGAAGTGCATTTAGAAATAAACATTTTGAACCAGGTGTGGTGGCTCCCGCCCTGTAATCCCAGTGGCTCGGGAGGCTGAGGCAGTAGCATCTTGAGTTCAAAGCCAGCCTCAGCGACAGAGAGGTGCTAAGCAACTCAGTGAGACTCTGTCTCTAAATAAAATATAAAATCGGGCTGGGGATGTGGCCCAGTGGTTGAGTGCCTCTGCGTTCAATTACTGGTACCATTTCCATCACCCCCCCCCCAAAGAAAAAAAGAAAGAAAAAAAAAAAAAGAAGGAAACATTTTGAAAGTATTGTGTCCACTAACAAAACTAATATTCGGATAACTGATCAGATACAATCTTCAAATTGTTCAGAAGAAAAAAGCAGCCACCAATTAGAGTTATCAGTCTTACTCATGACTAGGTTGCAAATATCTAACTGGCATCTTTTCCTCCCATGAGTATTTTAAGAAAATAGAGATATAATTTTAAATTATTTCTTTAAGATTTATTTTGAATAGCAAGATGCCACAAACCTTGTTCTAAATACTAGCAATTTCAATTGTAGCTTACATGATTTCTTCATTTCTTAAGTTAATTTCAGTGTGTATTGAGTAGGACTCTAAATACGCAAAGCATTTGCTTTTGTATATTTAAAATGTTTGACCTTTACACCACATGAGTTTGCAGTTTAATTATATGATGGTACTAACAAGACTACAAAATGAAACCACTCAATAGCAAAACGTACGTGCAATATAATGTTGCATGCTGTGAAGTATAGCCAATATTACACAGTATGACTTCTCAAACATCTGAGAAATCATTCAACAGAATTAAAGCTTTTAAGAACAGAGATTTTTAAGAGCAAATAAGGTCAAAACTTCATTAAGGGGCATGAGACACAGTCTGTCATTATTCATCAGTATAGAATATAAATCTTTAGTGACAGTTCTTAGCAGTTAAGGCAAACATTTGCATAACAGTTCACTTGACATAGATCAAATTAATAATAGAAAGAATTATTTGAGTTCTGCCAAATGATTTCATTACAATCTTTATAATGAAATCTTGTTGAAAGGGGGATGGTGTGAAAAAGTTCCAAATCCATGCTTCAGTAATTATTTATAAGCACTTTGGAAATGAAGAACATACTGTGGAACAAAAGGGACCCATGTTTTGGCTTCTATAATAATGTGGCTTTTATGTGAGAAAACAAAATTTCCTAGTTCCAAGTTTGAATTTAGCTCATTATTCGATGATTTTTATCTATTATTTATAACAGATCACTCAAAACTTAGTGGCTGAAAACAATGATGATATATTATTTCTCATGATTCTGCAGTTTGCCTGGGCTCTTCTGCTCTGTACAATGTCTACTAGGATCACTCTGGTGCTATAATCGCTGGGCAGATGAGATAACAGGTTCAGGAAGGCCTCTCTAACATACTGGGTCTTGGCAGTGGCTGATGGTTGGGGGCCTTGGGTATTCTTAACAGTTGCTAGCACTCCAAGTGATTCTGTTTCCTTCAGGTCTCTTCACTTGGCCTCTTACTCCAGTAGGTGATTAGAAATTAAATTGCAACATGCACCTGAGTTTCCAAGGAAAGCAATCTGAGAGGTCCTCACCATGAAGCATACATCAAAATTCTGCCTACATCACTTTTGCTAATATCTCACTGACAAAAACTTTGTTATGGCCAAGCCCAGCATCACTGTATGGAGGCTCTAGAAAGACATAAAGACTGGGGTCATCTTCACTGCCTCTCCCCAATGTAGCAGTCTGCCATGCATGAGATGTCTTTTCACCTGCACTTTAGAGTCTATGAGATTGAATTTCCATTATTTTGCATCACTCTGTGATTTAAAAAAATCCTATCATTCCCCCCTCATTTTTGTTTTACATCTCATACAAAACTAATTTCATAATATGAAATATTTCAAGCAAAGTGTATTTAATTTTTAGAGAAAACTTTTGTTACTTTTCAATAAAGCCAGGAGAACATGTCTAAAATCAAATGTTAAAATGGATTATTTTCTGGATATGTAGTCATTTGTTTAACCCAATCTCTCTCTCCCTCTCTTTTTTAAAAGAATTTTTAAATATAGCAAAATCAGTTACATGTACAATAACATTCTTCCAAATGCTTATAATGATTACATTTCTTTTCTAAGAAATAATTCTTACACAAAAAGATGATCCAACTTTGCATATCCTCCTCTACTCAGAAAAGCTTCTTTTTGTTGTTTGAGAACTGTGCTATTACTACTGGTACTACTAATAATAACAATAATAGTAACAACACATAAAATAAAAAGCAAACAGCGAATGTTTCACTGAAAACAGTCAAATATCTGCATCAACCATAAATTTGCTTAAATGCATTGATAAACTTGCAAGGGTTTCTTACTAGGATAATCACATTAAAAATTAAATGAAAGAATAAACTAGGACGGGTTGCTGATTGCTCTAATAGGTGTTTGTTTTGAGTCATTTGAACGAGGTGAACATGTGTTTTTGTTTACTTTAAAGACTACAGGAGTCACTAAGAGTAATGCAGAGCACAGTAGTGGGCTATTTGTGGTAGGGAGTCTAACAGAAGACACTCCCTTGCCATAGATGCTAAAGGGTTACCACTACTTTATGTGGTGACTTAAAAATATGCAAAACCTTACCCAAAAATGCTACAGGGAAAGTTGCTTGTCTTAACTGTGATATTGAATAGAGAGGGTAAAACAACTCCTTTAAGAATTCCTAATCCACTGGGTGTAGTGATGCATGTCTGTAATCCTAGTGGCTCAGGAGGCTGAGGCAGGAGAATCTTGAGCTCAAAGCCAGCCTCAAAAAAAGCAAGGCACTAAGCAACTCAGTGAGATCCTATCTCTAAATAAAATATAAAATAGGGCTGGGGATGTGGCTCAGTGATCGAGTGCCCCTGAGTTCAATCCCCAGGAAAAAAAAGAATTTCTCATCCTAGTCACTTCTTCAAAGTGGTTTAGAAATGAGAATGTACATTATTGCACGTTGGGTCCAAAAACTTTTTTCAATGAGGAATTTAATTTAATAATCTAAGAGTGGTGCCCTAGGATCCTGGAAGAAGCAAATTCAAATGCTCTCTAAAGGAACCAATTTTCCTTCTACAACTCAAAGGATTTTTACAGATAAACTTCTAAAAAGTATAACTTTGCAGTCAAACATAAAAGGAAAACAAAGTATTACAAGAGAGAGGCAGATGGCAAAGTCACACAGCAAAATAATACCCAGAGAGTTCTAACTCTATAATTATCAAATTGAATAAATAAAAGAAACAGAAATACAGAAATTGTCAATGAGAATTTAAATCATGACTAACTAGGTGAAAACTAATAAGTAAACCTCTACAAATAAAAACATATTGTTAAAACTTTAAAAATTAATCAATAGATTTTATAGAAATAGATATAACTGAAAAAATAGATGACTGAGTTGGAATAGTGATCATAAAATAATATGGATAATTATAGATAACAAGATCAAAACTGTATATGAGCATTTAGAAAAGTCTATTATATGTGAAATCTGAGCATCAGAATAAGAGAATAAAAAAGATAAAGCAAAGACAATATTTGAAGAGATAATGACTGAAAATCTCTCTAAACTGACAGAAGATCAAATATACAGATCCATGAAGCTCTGTGATTCTCAAGTAAGAGAAATAAAAGTGTTTTAGATAGCTTTTTTCACTACTGTGACTAAAAGAGCAGACCAGAATAACTGTAGAGGAGGAAAAAGTGTATTTGAGGGCTCACGGTTCCAGAGGTCTCAATCCATAGACAGCAGGCTTCATTCCTTGGGGCTTAAGGTGAGGCAGAACATCATGGCAGAAGAGTGTGTCAGAGAGAAGCTGCTCACATTGATGATTAGGAAGCAGAGGGAGAGAGAGAGAGATCTCCACTTGCCAGACACAAATATATATCCCAAAGCCACACCCCCAATGTCTACCTCCTCCAGCCACACCCTACCACTTTAATTACCACTTAGTTAATTCCAATCAGGGGATCAATTCACCGATTGGGTTAAGACTCTCATAACCTAATCATTTCTTTCTGAAACTTCTTGCATTGTCTCACATGTGAGCTTTTGGGGGACAACTCAAACCATAACAAAATTTAAACTTGAACCTTCAAAGAGAAAAGCTAGAAGAGGGAACAGATCATTCTAAATAAGTATCAATAGAGTCTGGCTCTGGTTTTTGCATTCTGCTGCTCAAAGATTTCAAGTCCTCGCTAAGCACTTTGCAAGACCCTGTCTTTAAATAAAATATAAAAATGGGCTGGGGATGTGGCTCGGTAGCTAAGCACAACTGGGTTCAATTCTCAGTATCAAAAACAAAAACAAAAATGTTTTGTTCAAGTCTTCAATCTGCAAAAGCTGATAAGAAAGCCCAATGGAATCTCTTCTTTAATACCAGTGAATGTTCAAACCATGCAAGCCCTGACCCCACAAGGCCACTCATATCCTGCTCACCCTGTCTATTGTGAATAGTCCCAATGAGTGTCCACAATAAAAACCCAGCTATCCCCTTTTTTCTATCCACTCATGCTTCCTCTGAAGAAATGTTTAGGCCAGCTTGGGAGCCTGCTCTCCTCTAGATGGGAAGCCTAATTATGAGAGTAATAATACTTTGCACATATTCTTGGTGTACGTTTGGCATCATCATCATAAGTCTCAATACCTGACCCAACATCTGGGTGAGGGTCCATGCTGCTGAGAGAGTAACCCCAGTTTGTGCACCCAGAAGCTCTTGTGGACAGTGACCACTACCACCACCAGGGATTTTCTTCTCTTACTTTGTCTTGTTAACTGATTCGGCTGCCTACTGCCTAGTTTGGTCTTTAAAATTCACTGCTGCTTACTGGTAAACTTGTGCTCTCCGCTCTGCTGATCCATTCTGCATTGATAAATTCTACTAAGTCTGTGTTTAAATTTAGCCAACTTAAGTTGGAATTTTCAATAAGTAGGGCTAGAACTATGAAACTGGGCCCCTCCTTATTGTGGCAGTGGGAGCATGTCTCAGCCTGGACTTATCTGTGTATCTCAGATTGAAGCATGTACCTTGATTATAGTCTAAACCATGACTAAGACTAAGGTAAGGTGGTTAAACTTGTACCCAATGTCAGTGGTGTGTGTGTGTCTAAATAGGTATTGGTTTCCTTCTATTAGGGTGTCCAGGGGTGAGAGTGATACCTTGTGCATTATAAAGACCCATTTGATTATGGCTTATATGAGGAATAGAAGTTTAATGTGGTATGCTAAGATAGCATTTAAAAAGCCAGTGACTTACTAGAACACTACAAAATGTCATTGCTGCTATTACTAGCTATGCCTCTGTCTCAATGAACATCTTCATCATCAGAATTAAGGAAGAACACACTCATGGCATCTTCATACATCAACCAGTGACTTGGTACTAGGGGAGGCTCCTAACCCTTATCACATTCATGTAAGTCGCACTGTAATGAAAATGTGATAATATGATCAGAATATAGAGATCCAAAATATAGCTAGTAACCATCAAGAAAGACAGACAGACAGACACACACACACACACACACACACACACACACACACACACACACACAAACACACACCCCCAAAACAAAGCCTGCATATAGGTGAAGAAACAAAAATATGAAAACAGAGTTCAAAGTTTAACCCAATTGGAAACCCAATATTCACTAAAAGGATTCATACAATAAAAAGATAAAAAGGGTACTGATTGGCATTTTGCCTCTATAATATTTTCTGAAAAACATTTATAGCTATTAAAATGCACCAACTGGTAAACTGTCATGGTCTTAATTGTTACAAGGGTTGAAATTAGTTATTCCTGGAGAGAGCATAAATTAAATAAGTTACCCTTCCAATCTTTGGAAAATTACGGAGCATAAATTGGAAGAAAAAGAGTTATGCCTCACCTTAGCCATTGGAACTACTGTCTTGCCTAAATTTCCCAAAATCATAGTGTCCATTTTTCTAAAATATACCATTGTGGTCATGGCTGGTCTGACCCAACAAGCAATAAATTAAAATTAAATTAAGCTTTTGGCACTTACAATTGGCTTGATAAAATGAGATCCTATGAACCTTCCCCCCAGATAAAATAGTTCATCCTGCCAGATAAAAATTAAAAGTGGGCCTAAAAGATTGAAAACCATTATACAAGACCTATTTAAAGAAGAGGTGATTATCTCCATTACTTCTTTAATTAACAGCCCAATTTGGCCTATTTTTAACCCAAAAAAGAATAAATGATATCTCATAGTAGATTTCTGTAATGTTAATGGTATCATCACATCCCACACCAAATATTATTAAAATTACTGACTTCATTCAACTAGTGACTGGTAAATACTTTGACTCTTACACTCATAGATTTGGCTAATATGTTCTGTTCAGAATCTATTTCAATTGCCTCTTATGTGCAATTTGCTTTCACCTTTGCAAGGACACATTAATGGATACTTACTAGCTACCTGTGGGGTACATCAGTCCTGTGATCATACATACTTTTCAGGTAAGATCTTAACTGCATCCAACCTTCCCCAGGTTCACAGGTTTGACATCACTCTGATGATATCCTCCTCTAAGGAGACTCATTAGATCCATTCATTCAAGACATGCAAATACTCAAAAGGGGGTCCCCCAGAGATAGGTCATTGACCCATATATGTCACAAAGTCCCACCACTTCAGTTAAATCCCTAAAATTTATCCAATAAGACAAATACTTCTCCATCCCTGACATTGTCAAGAAAGTGGTATTGACCTTCTTAGCAACAAAGATGTTAAAAGAATTCCAAGATCTTTGTTTGAGGCATTGGAGACAACATATTCCTCATTTACAAATTTTACTTTAAGCCCAATTACACTGTTACTCACAAATTAGTCAACTTCAATAAAACTTCCTACAGCAAAATTCTAGGATCTGTCCAAATTGCAATACCACAAGCACTTCATTAACACCTCAAGCCAGGCATGATGGTGCACGCCTGTAATCCCAGCACTTGGGAGGCTGAGGCAGGAGGATCGAGAGTTCAAAGCCAGCCTCAGCAATGGCGAGGCACTTAGCAACTCAGTGAGACCCTGTCTCTAATAAAATAAAAAGAAGTGCTGGGGATGTGGCCCAGTGGTAGAGTGTCCTTGAGTTCAATCATCCCCGGTACCCCCGTACCAAAAAAAAAAAAAAAAAAAAAAAAAAAAAAAAAATATATATATATATATATATATATATATATATATATCTTCATTCTAGGGGCATTAGCAACATCCTCTTATTGTTTCAATAGTTTCTTATGCACCCAAGATGGCCATAAATTGCACATGGGTTTCCAGTGCAAAATAAATAGATAAATAAATAGCCCTCCTTGATCCCATACTATATGTCATTAAGGTAACAAGGGCAATCTGCATACCAGGCTCTCCTTGTGAAGCAAAGGCCTCACAAGACCAGAACCTTTGACCCTCCATATCTAGTTGCTCATTATTTATTGAGTTATGGTAACAGCAGTCTTTGAGTTCAGCAGGGTCACTAAAGTCTCCTTCCTATAAAATGGAGCCAAGCCTTAGTTCTCTGACTTTTCCCACCTATAGGAGCTAGTGAAAGGTGGACTGTATTTTCCTCATTTCTTTGTCAAATGACACAGTAATGGAGAGGATTGCTCCTCTTCTACACCCCTTAGCTTCCTTAGGAGCCCCTTGGTATCAACAGAATAAGCAACAAAGAGAGTTCATGTAGTAAAGGTGGTAGCAGTACCACTACACGTCATAAAACTTACTGGAGAACTATTCCTTTTCACACTTCAACTGTATGTTTTTGATGAACGATGTAATCCAAGGGTCAACAAAATTGACTGAACCTCAGTCAGTCATTTAACACTGGACACCCTAGCCAACAATTATCCTTATCTACACATTTTTACAGACTCTATTGTCTAGTCCAGTCAATGGCATCTATGACTCCTTTGTCAAGATTTCTCTTTGTGGTAAAGAACTCCAGGAATCTTTTGACTCACAGATGACCAAGTCTAAAATACAGTCACAGTAAAAGAACTCATTGAGATGTTCTTTATCCCTCAGACCTCCACATGTTATTTATAGTGACCACTGGCCATTTTACTTCTCAAAATATAGAATGCTAGACTCTGGAACAGGGTATCAGTGAACTCTTAGCAACCTTCATAGTCTAAGTGTACAGGTCTCATGGAGCATCATTATGTCTTACTTAGATGAGATCCAATTCTAGTAAATGAAACAGCACATGTCAGTCACCAGTAGCATCAGGACAAATTACTAGAGTCTGGCTTTTTGTTTTTTCCCCCACGCATTTATTGGTATATTACAGTGGTATATAATCATGGTATCTTCATACATGCACACAATATAACAACATAATTTGGCCAATATCATTCCCCAGTATTTCCCCTTCTGACTTGTTTTTTGGTGCTTGAGTACTGACAGCTTTCAAGATCCACCACTCTTATTTCCCCTTCTTCCCTGTATCTGGGCAAGTTGATAGAAAGTCCATTTGACATTGGCAGGAAGTTCAAATAACAAAAAACTGTGGCTGGCATAAAGTCCCTTGTCCCAGCCTCAGGCCAACAATAAAAGCCTCACCATTCTCCCTTCTCTCCTCACCAGTCCCCCTTCCCTCCTCTCTCAAAACATTTTTGAATCTCTTCAAAAAGACTCATTGTGTAAATAATAGAACTTTTAATATTGCTCTGGTGTATGTATAGTGTCATTAGTCTTGAGATTCAAATCAAACTGGAGGAGGGGAGGTCCTATCCCCCTAAAGGAGGACCCCAATATCATCTAACTTTAAAAAAATTAAATAAAAATAATTTATAGTAAGTTAAATTTATTAGAATTATTCTTGTACTGAAAGAATAAATATATTGACTAAAGACACACTTTGTGAAGTTAAATCTGATTTTTTAAAAGTTTAAACTAATCATTAGTGAATATGCTGGTATAACCTAAAATCTTGTATGTAAAAGAAATAAAATGAGAAAAAATCCATTCAATATAAGGAAAGAATGAAGAAAAATATATAGAAAAGGAATAACAAAAAGTATACATTACATTAGAAATTAAAACATGATTAATGACCCAAAACCCAAATTGATAAAATGTTCCCCCATAAGACAAGATTTTAAAAAACACATTTAAAATTTTTGCTGGTACACCCCCCATGCAAATGAATAGGGGTATGCTTGAGGTAAAAGGACTTAAAAATATACAAAGGTAAATACCAATTTCAAAAAACTCGATGTAGCAATTAATATTAGAAAAATAGACGTTAAGACAAAAACTATTAGTCAAGAAAAATAGAGCATTTAATAACAGCAAGTTTAAATTCATATGCATCTGCTATGGTCTGAATATGTCCTCCAAAATTCACACACTGAAACATAGAGCCAATGTGACAGTATAAGAGGTGAGTCCTTCAGGAGGTGACTGAGTCACAAATGGGATTAGTCAATCTATCAGGGAGGTAAGGGTGGTAGTTGCTCCTTTTTGTTTTTCTGTCAAGTGAAACACATAAAAGTCACTATTCATGAGGAACGGTCCTTGCCAGACATCAAATCTGCTTGTTCCTTGATCTTGGACTTCCCAGCCTGCAGAACCATGATAAATAAATTTCTACTATTATAAATTACCCAATCTAAGATACTTTGTTACAGTTATAGGAATGAACTAAGATAGCACTTAATAGTGTAAACTTACATTTAAAAGTGAAAAAAAAAACACACAAAAATTTCCCAATTACAATAGAAGATATCAACACAATTTTTAGTCATTTAAAGTTCAACCAGCAAAGTATGAATGTTCTAGGTTCTCTTGAATCTGGTCAAAACTTGATATGGTCTGGGAACTTTCCAGACATCTAATATTTATTTTTAATTTAACTTAATTGTGGTCTGAGAATACACTTTCAAGACTTAAATATTTTTTAAGATTTATTAACATCTGTTTTATGGATCAGAATACAATTTAATTTAATAAATATATTCTGTGAAGTTAAAATGAATCAGTGGTTTGCTTATGTTGGGGTATGAAGATGAAAATTAGAACAAATTAGTTGACAGTGCTATTCAAGTGTTCCCAGTTCTTACTAATTTCCATTGGACCTGTCGTATGAATTATTGAGAAAGAGGTAATAATAGCATTAAGATAATTATGAATTGTCCTATTCCTCCATTTAATCCTATCGACTTTTGTTTCATGTACTTTGAAGTTCTGTTAGTAGGAACATAAACATTTAGTACTTTTATGCCTTTAACCAAAAATAGTAAATTAGAAATTCAAATGGTAAATATGACATGTGTACAAATGAGGAGACTGAATATAATCAGAGGCTAATTATCTCCTTTTTGATCTAAGAAAATAGTGCAATCCTAATCATAAAATGCTTTTTTATGAGAGTTAACTAGTGACTTTATAATATATATAAATAGGAAAATAATCAAGAATGGTCCAATATTCTGAAAGCAAAACAAAAAAGAATTTGCTTTTCTAGATATTGGCTTAGCTTAAATTTAAAGTAATTAAAACATTGTAGAAATAGAAATTTGCCAATGGAACAAAATAAAGAATCAACAAGTCAATTAATACTTATATTCAGTTAATTATGACAGTTGTCCCTTAAGGTCAGTAATAAGAATGGCTTATTTATTTAAAAGAACTAGGACAAAGTGCATGCATGAAGAAAGAAATTTCTCCACTGTTTCACATCAAAAAAAAAAAAAAAACAGTTTCACATAATAAAGGTACTAAATATAAAAAGTAAAATTAAAAATTTGATAAAACAATATAAAGAAAACCCTTTGGCTTCTGGACAGAGATGGATTTTGTAAACAAGACAGTTATGGTTTACATGTGAGGTGTCACCAAAAGCTCCTATGTGAGACAATGCAGGAAGATTTAGAGGAGAAATTATTGGGATGTGAGAGCCTTAACCTGATCAGTGAATTAATGCCCCCAAAGGATTAACTGAGTGGTAACTGAAGGTGGGTAGGGTGTGGCTGGAGGAGGTGGGTCACTGGGGATGTGCCTTCAGGATATGTACTTTGTGTCTGGTAAGTGGAGTCTCTCACTGTTTCCTGAACATCATGTGAGCTGCTCCCTTCATCACACCCTTCCACCATGATGATCTGCCTCACGTGGAGCCCTGAGGAATGGAACCAGCTGTCCATGGACTGAAACCTCTGGAACCAAGAACTCCCAAATAAAATTTTCCTCCTCTACAATTTTTCTGATCAGGGCTTTTAGTTACAACAGAGAAAAAACTGACTAAAACAGAGACAAAAAGCTCCATTCCTAAAGCAAATTATAGATAAGTTTAACTAAAATTAAAACTTCTGGTTATGCCATTAAAATGAGTAAATTTCAAGGCATAAATAGGAGATGATCATTGAAACACACATAACTGACAAAAATTGTGTAAACAGAGTACATGATTTTTTCAATCACTGAGGAAAAAGAAAAAGGTTAATAAGTATAAAGGAAAAGGACTTGAAGAGGTGAAGATGTAAATGTTTGCATCCTCATGAAACTAACACTTTCACATGTGATCATCAGTATGATGGTGCAGGTGGGTGGTGCCTTTGGGAGTGGATCTGGTCATGAGGGCTTTACTTTTATGAATGGGATTAGTGCCCTTATAAGAAATCTCCAAGATGTCTTCACCCTTCCTCCATGGAAAGACCCAGTGAGAAGACACTGGTCTGTGAATCAGGAAGTGGGTCCTCAACAGACACCAAATCCACCAGCACCTTGATCTTGACTTCGCAGCCTCCAAAATTGTGAGAGATATTTTTCTGCTGCTTGTAATCCACCCAGTTTATGACATTTTATTTTAGCAGCCCAAATGGACTAAAGCACTCTACAAATGAAACCTGAATAGTCCATGCCCCCACCTAGCCAAGTAATTACGGACAGCACTGTCATTTCTATCACTAGGAGATATTATTTCATACGTATGTGTTTTGGACAAAATTATTCTAATTAGCAGTTATTATTGTTTCATCAAATCGCATTGCTATTTTACCAGAATTTGTCAGGATATTTAAGGTATACATTCATTAACTGAAAGCACATATAAATATTTTCCTTTGCATTTATACTTCAGACCTTTAAATATCTCAATTGTAATATATCTTATGAGGATTTGGAGTTTTTAAAAAAATTTCATTAACTATACATTTCCAAGTTAATAAGGTTAATGAGTTATAGCAATAGTTAATTATTTTGAATTTCAGTAAAAGAAAAACAATAATACATTGATATGTCTTTTAAATCTATATGTATAATTTTATAACACAAGCTTTTGCAAGAAATGATATCTTATCTACAGGTATGATTAAAAAGGAAAATGATTAGGAAAGAAAGGTCCCCCAAAGTTTCTGAAGATGGAATATCATTACAGAGATCATCACTGAGGCCAGTGAGTAATATACTGTTATAGAAAATAGAAAATTCATAGTTTGTTATGAATATGCAAACAGAAATGTTAAAGGTAAAAATATAGCAGTAGGAGAACCAGATACAATGAAAAACTGAATGCATGACCTATGCACTATGGAAAAATCAACTTAATTATGGTTTGTTACAATAGTTCATCTTTCTGAAAGAAGTCCAGCTTTAATTAAAATCTTCTCATTCGATCAGATGGAGTTGCAGATGAGATTAGTTGAAACTACCTATTGTTCTTATTCAGTTTAATGTACTGCATTTCAGCATTAAGGAGACATACAAAAGAAAAGCATTTCACTAAGTCTTCAAAGAGTCTGTTACAATTCTAAATTTAATTAAATTAGATTAGTCGCACATCATTTATATGACTAAAAAAATATCAAGCAATTTCTAAGAGTCTCCCCCTGCTATTCTATCCTTCCTTGGTCTATCTTGCACAATTCAAAATTACAAAATCTGTGTTGAACTCCTGGTAGTTCTTTTAGTAAACATCAGAGTATTTCTTATAAGAGTCTTTATTACTTTTCTCTCAACTATCCAGCAAATATAAATAGAACTCAATCAACAAATCATCTAATATCCATGTTAACAGAATAAACAACTCACTGCTTTTCAATGTTCATCTAAAGTTAATAATTACAGCTTTAAATAATCTCTGATTTTTCGACATTTTTTGTGTTTTTGAAAATAATATATACTTTGTGTATTTCTCTGGCTTGCTTTCTATGAATACAAATGGACAAAACAGATCTAGAAATAATCCAGTATAATTCACATATTTCTGTGACTCAGATTAATCCAGCTGCCTCAGAAGTTCTTTAAATATCATCTTTAACAACAGAATATCTCTATCCAAGGGATCTAACATGGCTGAGAAACACAGCAATGAAAATACAATTTTTGTTTTTAAACTATTAAATTCTGGAGCAGCCCCAGACAAAAGATAGTAACTTGGTACTTGGACAAGGGTAGGAACAGGGAAGTTTGAGGATAAATTAGTGTCAATGAAATGTGAAATGCCTTCCTTGAAGAAAGTGTCTGTAAAGGTGTGATAATAAGGAGAACACAAAGAGGGCTTAACTAATGTCAAGAATAGAGAAGGAGGAGGAGAAGGAAAGAGAAATTAGTAGGAACAAAAATAGAGCAAATTATACTCCATGTATGTAGTATGTATGATTATATTGATATATATTATATTGATTATATTTTGAAATGAATCTCACTATTATTATATGACTATAATGCACTGATAAAAACTTTAAAAAATGAACAGCAAGAAAAATTAGTAGCATTTGGAGGATACAGGTTTCAAGTATTTAGTGGTAGTATTTAGTGGTAGATAGTAGTGTAGGAAGTAGAAAATGTATCTAAGGAACTAAGTGTTATGCTCAAAAGATTTCAAAGTAAAATGTTAAAGATGCTACCTGGCTTATTTATGTTGCTGACAGTAAAATGTGAGAAGAGAGATAAGAACTGTTAAACAGAAAGGACCCAAGACTTACTGGGGTTGAAATTCTGTATTTCTTCAGATGGTAAACAATGCTACAATTAGGAAAATGGCTTCTGAACTATGGGATCAAATCCTGGGGACACTCAAAAAGGAAAACTGAAACAGGAAGCAGCAGGTATTACTGTAAAATTCTTTCAGAGTTTCAGAAAGATGCAAGGTTTGGACCTAAAAACTAGTTAAGCAATAGGAATTCTAAAATGTTTAAGGATAGCTGCCCTCAGCAGTCTTAGTAGAGACCCAAACAAAGTAGAAAAAAACTCAAATCAATGTTAGGGTGGGGTTATTGATTTATCATAGGTACTTCAGCAAGATTCACAGGATGTCTGCAAAGATTTTTAAGTAATTATCTTAGCAGAAACACTACCAATCACCTCCAAAGAACAGAGTGCAAAATTAAGAAGTTATTTGACAAATTCTGTCAGTAAGGAAATTGAGAAAAATACAAAGCCATGCACATGGCTACCAATTATTACTTGCAAACTAGAAGCAGAATTCCATACTGCTGAACATAGAGACTTAGAAAATCCACCTTGAGAAGCAATACTACTAAGAACTAAAACAAAATCTATTATTTGAAAAGCAGGACTTCAGAATTCCTTTGGGTTCATGAGTCAGCCCTCTGCTTTTACTACTTTCTCCTCCTTTGAACAGGAATTTACAGCAGTTATCTATGCTTCATCTAAAATTATATATTGGCTAATTAAGGATGGTTGATAAGTTCATAAATATGAAGATTTAGAGAACTGTATTCAAGGAGCTGAACTTAAGAAAGTCTAACCAAGGAATAACCACCACCTCCCCCCCCACACACACACTTGGATTAGATGATGAAATTCTAGACTTTGAGATGATGTTATAATAGAGATGAGATATTTGGGGAACTTTGGGAGAGGTTGGCAGTTTTTGAACTTGGAAGAAATAAAAATATATTTTGGCCAGAGGCTGTACTCTGGTATTTGATTATCCTTATTTTAAAATTATTTTTATAACTGATGAATCTTCCTTGGGCCATTATCATCACCCAAGGTTTACATTAAGATTCCCTCTTATTGGTGTGCATTCTATGGGTTAGGCACCTTGCCAGATATTGGATATAGAAAAATAATAATAAAATAATGGAAGATAAGTGGGTGGAACTGGAGAATATCATGCTAAGTGAAATAAGCCAAATTCAGAAAGTCAATAATCAAATGTGTTCTCTCGTATGTGGAAACTAGGGAAAAATAATGGGAAAAGGAGGTGTATCCCATGAAAATAGAAGGGAGATAAGTGTATTAGAGGAAGGGGATTGAGTGAGAGGGAAGGGGGAAAGGAAAAAAAAGAAGAACCTTTGGAGTGAAATTGACCAAATTGTGCTATGTATACCATATACAAATATGCCACAGTGAATTCCATCTTTATGTGTGTCTATAAAGCACCAACTTAAAAAAAATAAATAAAGAGAAGGAAAACCAATAAAATAGAGGAAGAGGAATGGAAAGGGAGGAAAGAAAATGGAAGTACTGGGGATTGAAATGGAGCAAATTATATTCCAGGCATGTATGAATATGTTAAAAAGAATCCCACTGCTATGTTTAACTATAATGCACTAATAAAACACTTAAAATTAAAAAGAAGAAAGTAAGACACATTGTCTGCCCTCATGGATTTTTGATCCATAAATACAAACTAGAAATTTTTAAATTAGGATGTTGTTACTTAGAGCTAAAGAATTTAGTGAAAAATTCATAAGTCATGCATTTTTCCCACTCACCTCCTGCATATACATTGATATTTCCAATGGGAAAACAATGTTTTATCAGATTTTTAAAAAACTTGAATCTTTCATGCAATAAGAAAATGAAGAGGAATAACTTTGTGTTATGGCAACATAGAGAAGTAGGCAAATCCTCTGGAAAGGAAGAAAAGAGTAGAAAACTAAACTGAAGTGTCAAAAATAAATAACACTTTCACAGTGATAAAATTGATCAAAACCAAACAATGATTTGATATTAATTCTCAAAACCTGCTATAGACTTACATAGGAACAGTAGAAATCTGTGCCCTTCTTACCTCGGGACATTTCTATTCCTCCAGCACAGTTAATGAAAACTTTAACCACCTAGAGGCTTTCTCCTACACCAGTAGCGTGGTTGTTGGAGAGAAGACTCAATTTGGGATGAGAGTAAAACCTCCTGGTTTTGCCAGTTCAAAATGACAAATTCAGCCAGGTGTGGTGGTGCATGCCTGTAATCCCAGCACTTGGGAGGCTGAGCAGGAGGATCTTGAGTTCAAAGCCAGCCTCAGCAATGGCAAGGCAGTTAGCAACTCAGTGAGACTCTGTCTCTAAATAAAATACAAAAAGGGGTTGGGGATGTGGTCCAGTGGTCAAGTGCTCCTGAGCTCAAACCCCAGTACCAAAAAAAAAAAAAAAAAAAAAAGACAAGTTCAGCCGTAAATAAACATAAAAGCACTATAGTTTTGATAGTTCAAAGTTGTAGTTCAGCTAGGACAAGAAGTGGGAATGAGAGAGCATCAGAAGGGCTAAGGTAAGCCTGACTTAAAAACTACACATTTGCATGTCATAGCCATGAGAGAAACCAGTAAATGCAAAAAGCCAAGGCAGACTTGACAGCCCTGAAACTTTGAACGTGTCCCACAAACTACGCATAGAGCAATAAATAGTCAGAGGTATGGAGTGTAACCACTGCTCAAGTCATTGACTGACCATTAAGCTATACAGAGACATGAGGAAATACTGGAAAGTCAGGGAAAAAAATTAAAATTAAAAACTGACAAATTCTGCAGTGTAGGTCCAGGTAAGTAAAAATAAAAAAGAAAAGCAAAACAACAACACTTAAAATATACATGTGCATACACACACACACACACATATATGTATATACACACATACACACACATATATGTATATGTATGTCTAGGATTGCTGCAATGCATTACCAAAAATGTCCGATTTTTAAACAAAAATTATAAAACATGCGGCGAAACAGGAAAATAAGTGGATACTCATACACACACACACACACACACACACACACACACACACATACCATTAATAGAAATGGTCTAACTGGACTCTACATCATACTGTACAAAGATTTAAAAGTAGCTATTATAATATGCTCAGAAAATTAAATAAAACTATATTTAAAAAATTAAATAAAAATTTGTGACAATGAACAATTTTAAATTTGTTTAAAATAATTTTAGTTGTAGGTGGACACAATACTTTTATTTTATTTATGTGGTGCTGAGGATTGAACCCAGGGTCTCACACATGCAAGACCGGCACTCAACCTCCAAGCTATAGCCCTAGCCCCCAGAAATTATTTTTAATGAAAATCCTAATACTTGA
Source organism: Tamias sibiricus (assembly GCA_025594165.1). Lineage (NCBI taxonomy): Eukaryota > Metazoa > Chordata > Mammalia > Rodentia > Sciuridae > Tamias > Tamias sibiricus. Next base: position 63,567,387 of record CM046658.1, on the reverse strand, counting down.
AAATACACGTATTAGTAGAAATGAAAAAAAAAAAAAAAACCTAAGTGGACTCAAAAGAACATTTAAGGTGACATAAAAATATATCAGAGAACATGAAAAGGAACAATCAAAATTCTACAGTATGAATAACAAAGAAGAAAAAAGATGGAAGAAAAATGAGCAGAGCCTCAGAGACTTATGGAATAAAATCAAACATGAAATACAAGTAATGGTAGTAGTCCTTTGTAGAAAAGACAGAGGTTAAAAAAGAAGAAAAAAAATAGAAAAATGGCAGAAATCTTAATGGCAGAAATCTTCCCATATTTGATTTAAAAACATTAATCTTCAGGTCTGAGAAGCTTAATAATCACAAGAGAAATAAATCACAAAGATGTGTGTGTGTGTGTGTGTGTGTGTGTGTGTGTGTGTGTGTGTGTATGTATGCATGTGTTTGTGTACTGCTCAAAAACAACAGAAAACTAAAGAGGAAAAATATTCAAATAAGGAACAACAACATGAATAAATGCTGATCTTCAGAAACAATAGAGAATGGAAGATAATGGAATATTTAAAGTATATAAGAATAAAGAAATAGCCAATTAAGAGTTATAACCATTGATAAAAATTGGGATTAAAATAATGACATTCTAGCCTGGCTTGGTGGTGCACACATGTAATCCTAACAGTTTGGAAGGCTGAGGAAGGAAGATTGCAAGTTCAAAGTTAGCCTCAGCAACTCAATGAAGCCCTCAGCAACTCAGGGCTATGGTTGTTGCTCAGTGGTTAAGCACCCCTAGGTTCAATTCCTGGTACCTAAATAAATAAATAATGACATTCTTAGATTAAAAAAGAGAGAGAGAATTTATTTCTAACCTAACCTATAAGACAAACTAAAGGAAGTTCTTTTGACTGAAAAGAATTGTAGCATTTAGTAATTCAAATCCGAAAGAAGGAACAAAAATCAAAAGAAATATTATATACGTGAGTAAATATAAAATAGGAAAAAAAAGGGAGGGAGAGTTTAAATCTCTATTGATTCTTTGAATTTCTGAAAGATAGAAAATTCTTTCGCTGGAATTTTATGATTGTTTACTGTAACAGCAAAACTAAAAATGGCTGATTCACTTTGATGGCACTGCCTTTTAGCATCTGTCTGTTGGTTTTCACATTCTGCACTTCTGGAGATGCTGCCGCTGCCTCAGTACTCCTTTGATTCTAGAATCTGCCCCTCCACTATCCATCCAAGAAATTTCTCTTATGCCTATGTTTATCCTAAATTTTATGTTATTACCATTAAAGGCAGTTACATATTTATTTCTCATGAAATAACTGCTTTTTAAAAAAAATTCATCATTCATTCATTCATTCATTGTTACATTTATTTAGCAACCACTGTGCTAATTTCTGCAATTATATTAGTGGGAAAAAAAACAGACATGTCTCCTACTTAAAAAAACTAACATCCAGATGATCAGAAGAACAACAACTCATTTTTTAAAATTAAATGCATAGTAAACTACAAAAAGGATAATATATTATAAGAATATAGAATAGGACACAATATGGATGGTCAGACAAGACTTCTCTTATCTGGAAGGTTTGTTTAATGTTTTCCCAGGTTATAAGATTACTGAATACTTGAGTAGCCTGTTTTTCCTTTTCTTTTTAACTGACATATAAATGTACACGCTTATGAAGTACAACATACTGTTTTGATTCATGTATACATTGGGTGATAATTATATTGGGCTAATCAGCATATCTTTTATCTTAAACTTTTATCATTTCTTTATGAGGAATATATTAAAATCCTTTCTTCTAGCTTGCTTTTAATTGATTATATCTGCACATCTTTCCCAAATCCCAAAAGCACTCTGTGGAAAACCACAGCACATATTTTTTATCTATTGTCTAGTCATCAAATAAAAATTCTGTTTATACAAAGCTGATCTCTCCCCAATCCCTAGAGATGGGCTTAGGACATATTTACATATGGAAACACTAGATGTTATTGATCTGTGGACAGTAGCCTAGGTGGAATCTCTCTCCATGAAAGTTTTCTCCTTCTTTATCTTACTAATTGTCAGGGAAAAAAAATGACATGATTGTAGATCTTAAACATGCCATCCATTTAAAAACAAACTGCATGCCTGCAAACCACAAAAGAAGGTCAAATGAATAGCCTCAGAGTCACATTGCCAACATTCTCTACTACGTGAATATTTAGACCATTATTTTTAATTGCATCTCCAGATACAAAGAGGGTCAGTATGCCATATTTTCAAAGTGATGCTTAACATTTGAAAGAGTGTACTATGTGAACCATGAACAATTTAACAAGTCCAAACTTCAAGCAACATATAGCACTTTATAAAAACATGTAGTATTTTTAGTAGCAAATAATGAAACATTTGCAAACTAGCAAAATATTACTGATTTCCAAATGTAATACTTGCACTGAGCATTATAAAGATAGACTCTATTGTAAATTATTTTAAAAATATTTTTATCTCAGATAAAAGTCATGTAAAAGATATAATATAGATAAAAGAAAAAAGTAAACTTTTATGAAAGAAAATATATTTGTAAATGTAAAAATTTTATGACAACTGTTCAAAGTATAAAAAGCTGGGACTTAGAAAATAATTTGTTTTTCACTAAAAAATTTATACTATGTTCATTTTAAAATATCACAGTTTAAAAACATAAAACAAATATGAAATAGATTAGGTGTATGATTTTGTAATCATGACCACAGGTTTGGTATAAATACAAGACCAGCCCTTATCAAACTTGGTTGCAAACAGCAAAACTTCTATTTAATATTATAGAGGTCCTAGGCTATGTTGAAAGGTAAGAAGTAATAATGTTTATTTTTATTTACATTTATATATTATAATATATATAAAACATGTAACTTTATTATTATTCTAATAATAATAATTTAAAGAACCATTACAGCCTTTATTTGCAGAACTGCTCATTGCTTACATAGAAGTTTCAGGAAAATCTGTAGAAAAAAATATTACAATTAATAAAAAGTTCAGGAAACTTTCTATATAGAGATCCATAAGTAAAAACCAATTGCATTTCTAAACATAAAATATTTTAGAAAATATTATGTTCATATTATTTCAATAACAACATTAATACTTTTTTAGAAATAAACATGTACATGCTCTTCAAGGAGAACATTATGCAATTTTAGGAAAGCACTAGAGAAGGACTAAATATTTATAGGATTATGTAATGTTTATATATCAAATGGCTCAATACTGTGAAGATTCTAAAATTTATATATAAGAGCAAAGGATCAGGCTATGACAAGTTATTCTCAAATAAAATGAATAAGTTGGAACTTATTGTACAATAGGGAATAAAACTTAGAATAAAGCCATGTTAATTAAAGCTCTGCCATTTTTGCAGCTATAAAGCTTTGTGTTTAAAAGTTATTTCTTCTGTCATTAAAAATATATTTTTTCTTCAATGTATTTTATATCACATATCTCTATGAGGTAAAAAAAATAAAAAACAATTTATTATGTCCTCTGAAAATATTATGTAGATTTGAAAATCAATATTTTGATGGTTTGCAGATGATGTATTTTTTTACTAAAAATACTACATGTTTTATTAAAAGTTAACACAGAGATCAACAAATAATAATAGAATAAAATAAATACCCCAGAAGAAGAACACAATATATAATGAATTTTAATGTAGGACTAAAATGGCATTTCAAATCAGTGGGGAATACAGTGGGGAATTCAACAATTGGGCTGCAGTTATTCCCTACTTTGTAGATTTGTAGATTTCTGGTGGTTAGCTTTTAAAGGATTATTTGGAGTATATCCTGTGACTTCAGGAGAAAAAAATTGATTACACAAAGCCATAGAAAAAGTTGATAATTACAATAATATCATAATTTTAAATTTTTTGAACTCTAAAAACAACATGAAAAGTCCAGTCCCAGATTTGGGAAAAGTTACTTGCAAAACATAAAATGGAAAAATAATTATTACCCAGAATATAATATAGCATTCTGACAGATCAACTAATAAAAAAATTGGAGAAAGGGATATAAATAGGAAATTCACCAAAGGTTTACCTCAAATGTTCAATAAGCCTACTGAAGATGATTTACCTCAGTTGTAATCAAACATCTGCCAACTAAAAGCACAATAAAATAACAATACTACTAACTGTATTGGCACAAATTGAGAACTGACAATATTAAGCGTTGACAAAGATATGGATAAAAGGCAACACTTATACCTTGAGGAAAAATTTGTCAGGAACTAATAAAATTTAAGATATGAATACCATCTAACCCATCAAATCCCTCTGTAGGTATATACCATGGATAACTCTTGCTTGTCTAAAACATGAAGAAATATATTCTTTTCAAGAGGCAGGTTCTCAGCAAGATTTTTTTTTTTTTTTTTATGAAAGTAAAAATTGGAAACAAATTTTCCACTAACAGGAAATAGATAACTGTGTTGTATTAAACTTATATAATGTAAGGGAACAGTAAAAATGAATGAACCAAAGTCACATAAGTAGGTATGGATAAATCTCATGAACATAATGTGATTGGAGAAAGCTACATATGAATATTTGAAGAATGGCATGACTCATACCCAAGGAAAACCATATAAGACAATATAATATGCATAGTATATATTTAAGGAGATACACATTGACTGAAAAATGTCTATATAATAAATGATAAATACTAAGTTCAAGAGAATTAGTAGTAGAGGGAATGGATTGTAGAGAGGATGAAGCTTCAATTCTATTAGTAATGTTAAATTTTTAAGCTGAAAGAATCTCAGCAAAACCTGAAGATAAAGTTCCTTGGCTGAGGATCACTAAATGAATCTTAGACATGAACCTGAATTGGACCTAACATAGCTACTGTCTCTGCCACAATCATGTTGTCACAGAACCATAAAGCTGGGGCTGCCAGATACAGCCCCACAATGCCAGAAACACATGTGAACTCAGGTATGTATCTACATCACCACAGTCAGGAAGCACTAAATCAGGAGGTTGCCACCATAGTCATGGACGCCAGAACTGTGAAGCCTCAACCACAGTCTGTTCCAAGAAATGCATGGCCTGAGCCTCACCTATTTCCCCACATAACTCAGTTCTAAATCAGAGCTCCACATGTGTGCATTCAAATAGCAGAACCTATATCTGACTGTAACCAGAAAGAAAGGCTACAAAATCCAAGTTTGTTCTTAGAGAAATGAGACTAGGACAAGGAACTCTTAAGAAGAGAAAATACTCAAAACTTTTAAGTAGACTACAATGACAGATGTCCATTAAAGTGTGAGGCAGGGAAATTTCAACTTTGTACCTGTATATTTCTACACTAATAGCATGTTTTTGATGAGAGTTTGTTTTTCATTTGTTTACCATGTCACAGAAGCCACAGTTTCCTCCTCAACATATAGTGACATTCTTCCTCATTAACAAAGAACCCAGCCAACGAGATATTTATCAAACTTTGGTATGCTAATTCCAAGAAGTCCCTTCAAAAGAATAGAATAGACCCTTGGTGGTCCCTTCATGCTTACCACTTCCTGGAATGGTAAAAGCTGATTCGGCCCTACTAGATCTGTTAAAGATGGTAGATAAGACAGAAAGAACTCAGTTCTCATGTGTACAAAGAGCTAAGCATGGAACTACCTGCTCACATGTGTACATGAGCAAGACTTGCACATGTATCTGGTTTAAGCCACTTTCAGGGAAAATAGGGATGTGGGTCTTTGTAACTGTCAGCCTAACCTGTTTCTGACATTGGAAGTAGTGTCATTATTTTAAAATCTACTTAAAAATTAATTAATCTACTTAAAATTAATCTTAAGGACAGCTAAATAGACAAATTTTTGAAAGTTTAAGGCTAAGGTGCTTGTCCATTTATCAATTTCAATAGTAAAACTCCATGGGGATTTGCCTAATCTTTTGGGGAAAGTTATTATAATACAAATCCTACTTTTTTCCAAGTAGTTATGTTGTCTCCTTTCTAACTTCTTAAGTTTCTCAATGTTATTATTAAAATTCTACTCTGATACAGAAATCACACTTTACAAGATCCTGTGAAATGCTAACTATGGTGTATTGATTATTTCCTCAATTATAATCCCTCTTAATACATCTCTGAATGATTTTTGTCATGTTTTACTTATTATTTTTAATTTGTTAATATATTGATATATAGATTCATTTTAAAAATAATGCAAATCTTCCCTATGCTAGGTGCTAGACTAAGTGCTGTAAATACAATGATGAATATTAAAGTCCTGTCCACAGGATGAGCTCACAGTTCAATGGGGGAAGGTGGTCACAAAAATCTTTATCATATGTTGTAATAAATACTATAATATGCCATTATTAAGATACTAACACATAAATTGGGGATCACATTCTATGAATAGTTGACTTACTTTTAGTGTTCTAACTCTGACTTCTACATCTTTTTAAATATTGTCTTTAAGTGGTGGCTATTTATTTACCTATACATTATAACTATACAGTGTAACTTTATAGTGTAGTACTGATCCCTAGCTATGCCACCATTTTGAATAAAGAATTTATATGTAGCAATTTTAAAATAGTGAAGTTAAAAATTCTATTCTTATCTTTGAAGCAGACAACTTTTCTCTACATTTTTAAACATCTGAAAATTTGTCTCTAATACCCAGGTAAAATAAAATTTTACTAATATACATCGATTAGTATCACACATTGCCCATTCTCTGCTAGCTGAATGCATTTAAAGCTCATCCTCTAGGTAGGCTGAAAATTATCACTCCCCTTTCTTTTTAATTATCTTGTAAATTTTGAGCTCATTTTAGAAGAATGGTTTCTAAGCCATTAATCTTTAGCTTGTATGTGAGAATATGGGAAGAAATTGAACCATATCTACCTGAAAACTAGATGATTTGACATGTATTGTTTCTTCTTTGTTTGTGAGGATCATCACTATGCAAATTATCTTTGCATTTGAAAATAGATGGACTGAATAATACAGTGTTTTTTAGGGTATCATATCTTTCAGTCTTAAATCAATAACCTGCTTAAGTTTTTTGATACAGTGGAAGATCAACAATCATACAACAATTACAAAATTTGGCAGACCATCATGAGAATTTAAGAATATCAAGGAAGTTAGAGTGCTTTAGTAAGCTGACTGTGTAAGCACGGCATGCTTGAATCCAAGCACAGCTATATATCTATTATTCAATAAGCTAGTAAGATGCATTATATTTTAAAAGGCTAGGTGCTTGGGGGCAAAACAAATGATTAGCATGAAAGGGCTAAGCCAGCAGATACAATGACATAATAAAAAAAGTTTAGGGAAAGAAGTGAAACAGGAGGTAAGTAGCTATCAATAAAATCATGATATTGACATACTACTTTTTGGGAAGCAGTAAGGAGATTTGGGGATGACTGATAGGCTGAGAAAGGCTGGATTCTAGAAGAAACAAAGCAGCTGCATTCTAAATGCATCAGTTGATGAAGTATACCTCCAGGTAACTAGTGAATAATGAATTACATCCATATTAACACAGGATACAAATAAGGAATCAACCCATTTCCTCACCTTTCCCATTGTGCTCAAAACTGACAACTTCCTACAAAAAGAAAAGAACCACCCTGCTTAGAATACCTTTCAGATCTCAAAGAGTTCTAGTTTAATAGGTCTTACAGATTTGTGAGATTTTGTGTCATTAAAACAGTCACCACACATGTTCAAAGTTGGAAAACCAAGCAGTGTTATCCAATAATATTGAAAGAAGAAATAGAATGTTGCCAGAAATTCCCTTTACACTAAATATTCTTGGAAGATTTGGGATTTCTATTTGTAAAATTTATAACAATAACACAATGAACATTCTTTACATATACTACGTATACGTATACTTTACAACATACATTCCACTCAACACACATTTGCTGAGCTATGTCAAATTCTGCTGTTTTCCAAGGGGAACAAAGTTGTGAGAGACAGGAGTCAGCTCTGTGCTAAATGAGTTCATCATTTAATGCAAGAGACTACATAAGACTAGTTAGACTAGATAGAATATGATGAATGCTATTAGAAGGGTACAGTAAAAGTGTTGTGTTGCTTCACATGATAAGGAAACGAGAAATAAACAATTTCATTCACACAATGCACATTTCCTGGAGGTCTCTCCTAGGCATTTGGGGTAGATTAGTAAACAAGATAGACAAGGACCCAGACCTTTTGCACCTTTACAAATCTTAGCACGCTTTTTCTTCATGAGAATATGGTGAGGCAAGTATGATTATAAGAAAGTGATCCTTTTACTATTTGGCATGTAAATAATGGCCTCCCAGTAGTGTTCAACATACACAGCTTAGAATAGCAAAAGACTCAGTCTCTACTCTGATCCTCCCTAGAATGTATCCCAAAGTGCTAATGTCCATCTAAGAACCAGTCTTGGTTGTTTTGGTGAGAGAGAGAATTTAAAGGCTGCAAATAGGGGAGACAATTCTCTAGGACTGATACCAGATGTTTTTGCCCAGGACTACTCTAACAACAATTCTCTTCAAGGTGACTTCCAGGAATGAATGAAACAATGGTTTATGTTAGAAATAAAGAAACAAACAAGAGCTATAAAACAACTTCTTGAATAGGCCATGAGTGTCTGAAACTTTCATTCTATTCTTCAATAAGCAAGGTTTATATTACTGTACAATTAAAGCATTGGGTTCTCAATATCACTATGGTACTGCAATTATCAAAATGGACTCAATTACATGCTCTGTATTGGATATTTTAAAGCAGAAAAGACTATTAAATTTTAGGAATATTTTCAGCAATGAGAATTAAATCAAAATTTATTTTCTGGCCAGCCCAGGGAAGTAAGTCAATTAAAATATTTAATTCCTGGATCATTCTGGATAAATCAGCAGCATTTAATAGATTTAAAAGACTGTTCATAATGATAACGATATTGCATTTTTCCAAATACCTCAAATCCCTTCAGATTTAGAATGACATTTTTAAACATCTTTTCTATGATACAAATATTAATGATTAGTATTTTATTGAACATTTACCAAGTGTCTAGTACTGAACATATTACTTTTAATTCTCATAGTAACTTTCTAACATTGTTCTAAAGATTAGGAAAATAAGGATCCATAAATAAGAATATTTAAAACCATAATTCAAAGGAATTTAATAAAAAGCATTTAGTGTCATGATAGTTCTCAACTAATGCTATCCTAAGGACTCATTTGTGAATTTTGTAAAAATAGAAATACCTTGCACCATACTGAGAAGTGTGAATCAGTTTCATGGAGTCTTCATTTTTGCAGGAGCCCTGTTTGGGGAGATAGCTAAGATTGCGGTTGACTATTGGGCCATAGACATTTTTGGGCATTTCCGCCTTCCGTAGTCTCACGGGATCTCGTGGGACTTGGTCGAGGATCTCGAGAGATTTGAACGGTGACTCAGCAGATCGAGCTAGCGCCATTGCTGCTCGGGCGCATGGGAAGAGACCAGAGAGAGAAAAGACAGGGTTATCGCTATTGTATAGATATATTGTAGTTTCTTGTAAGATTAAAGAATATTTTCGTCTCCATCCTGTCTCCGGACTCCTTCCCGCTGCGCTGCCATTCCAGGCTGCAATCCCTTTCCGGCGGCAACACATTTTTACATTTAAAAATCTCTACTGCTATTTCTTAATGGAATAGAATCTGTTAGATGGAAAACTGAATGTAAGATGCTTCAACATCTAAGTGAAATACAATCTAAAATATAATGGGTCTACATGCAAGGGAAAGAAAGTACACCCTTGTCTCTCACCATGTATAAAAACTAACTAAAATAATTCAAAGGCTTAAATGTAAAACCCAAACTATGAAACAACAAGAAGAAAACATATGAGAAACACCTCAAGATATTAGTCTGGGCAAAGATTTTTGGATATGATCTTAAATGCATAGATAACAAAAATAAAAATTGAAAAAAGGGATTGCATCAAACTAAAAACTTCAGAACAGCAAAAGAAACAATAAACAGAATGAAGAGGCAGTTTACACCAAATGAGAGGAAAAAAAATTGCTTACTACTTATCCAAGAAAGAATTGATTTCCATAGTATATAAGGAACTTAACAACAAATAAAAGTAATCTGATTTAAAAATGGGAAAATGACCTGAACAGACATTTCTCAAAAGAGCATATATGAATGGCCAATTAGTATATAAAAAAAAATTCAACATCACCAACCATCTGGGAAATGAAAATCAAAACTATAATAAGAAATTATCTCACTACAATTAGAATAGCATTATCAAAAAGATAAAAAATAAGAAATTCTGGCAAAGATATAAAGAAAGGGGACTATCATGCACTGTTGGTTGAAGTATAAATTGGCACAACCATTGTTGAAAACAATGTGGGGTTATTTAAAATCTAGAAATGGAACGACCATATGATCCATCCATCTCGCTACTGGATCTCCACATACACACACACTCAAGAGTGGAAAAAAGGTATCTGCACACTCATATTTATTACAGCACTACTCATATCAAGAGAGAGCATCAACCTAGGTGTCCATCAACAGGTGAATATTAACTGGATTATTATTCAACCATAAAAACAATAAAATTTTGTCATTTGCAGCAACATGGATGGAACTGTGAGATATTATGTTAAGTGCAATAAGTCAAGCACAGAAAGAGAAATCCCACAAGTTCTCACATGTGGAAGTTAAAATGTTGACCTCAAAGAAGTAGAGACTAGAATAGTGGTTACCAGATCCTGGGAAGGATGTGGAGGAGGGAGGAATGGACAGAGGATGGTCATTAGGTTCAGAAGTGCAGTTTGATAGCAAGAATAGTTTCTAATATTCCATAGCACAGTTATAGTAAAACTATAGTTGGCAGCAATTCATTGAATATTTCAAAATAACTTTAAAAATTATTTTGAATTTTCCCAGCACAAAGAAAATATAAATCTTGGAGGTTCCCATTACCCTGATATGATCATTATACATTATATATGTGTATTGAAATGTTACACTATACCCAATAAATATGTATAATTATTAAGCATCAACTAAAAATAAAAATATGTGAAAGAAGAAGTTGGGGACATCTGTCTCTGAGCCTGGATAAAAAAAAAGCAAACAAACAAACAAACAAACAAAAAAAAACAAGAAGTAATGCCATGGTTTATATAGTTTATGTAAATGAGCTTTAGATTATGATCAACACAATTTTCTCAGATACCAGTCATTTCAAGGTGAATGTGACAAATTAATTCTGTCTTTTAACTAAAAGTGAGTAGACAGAGGAGGAAATAATCATCTCCTTAATTCCAAATTCTATCAGTTCCATGCCCTAGAGTATGAGCTGAGGCTGGGGTCAATGCATCTATATTATTTATACTGCCTCTCTCTGTGCCTCTGCCCTAGCTAAACAGGCATATCAGATTGATTGGTACAGCTAGGCACTTAGGTATCCTAATAATTCTTTGTGAACCCTACCAATGAATCAGACTTGGTATAAAAGATAAAATTTATTTGCCATTCTAGATCATTCATTTATTCATTCACTCATTCCTTAAACAAACACTTACTGAATGTCTAGTATTGTTTGGAAAAAGTACTCAATAATAGAAAGACAACCGTGAATAAGTTTTGTATGTTAATAATGTCTGAAAACAGTGAATGAATGACAGAAGAACCACTTACATATAGGCCTGAAATCTACTGCTAAAGTGCTTTTTCAAGCACTCATGTACCCTCTATCATAGCTCTTCATTCAAAGGTCTTTTAAAAAAACATATTTCTAAATCTTACCACCCAGTCAGTTCTGCTTTTTATCATTCAATTTTTACAGCAAACCTCAAAGGTTTTTCTGTATTTTACAGAAGATGGAACAAAGATTTAAAGAGAAAGAGTGAATTGTTGAAAGTCACACAAACACCAAGTGACAGAGTAGAGATTTGAACTTAGGTTCATCTGACTTCAAAACTCATGCTTTTAGCAATGAAACTTTTTTTGACTTCTAGAGGACAAGTATATTTGTATTGGTCTAAGCCCTAGAGAGAACTTAGAACAGAAGCTTTCCATCTTCATAAAATGAGAATAGAATTGTTTTGTCAGTAAGTGAGAAAAAGGAAGGAAGGAAAGGAGGGAGGGAGGGAAAGAGTAAAAGAGGAGAGTGGATGAGGAGGTTGAAGTCAGGACTCCAATGCAAAAGCTCAGGAAGTACACATTCACATACCTCTCCATTCACAGGAAGTTTTAGCCTCAGTTGAAAACATATTTAGAAACTGTGGACACTTTCTCACTTCTGGTCTGCAAAATCTGATCACAAGAAGGGACATGATGTCTTCCCCAGTTACCCAGACTTTAGGTGTCTCCCCCTTATTGGTCATGATGCCATCCAAGTTGCATATCTAGCCTCTTAAATTGTCTTGTTGGTCTATCATCTTGGTTACCTTATCCTCTTTATTTATATGATTAGCTAAATTTAGTTTTCTCTCAGTTAAACAATCTGAAATAGTGTTTGGTAGCCTCCAATGGCCCAAGAAGGCTCTAGCTGTTGATCTCAGCCATAAGCTGTTGTCAATTTCTAACAGGCTAGAGAAATCAAAATACATAAATAGCCCTGTAGCTGTGCTTGCCAATAAGGTTGTTTGCTTGCCTTGAGCCAGGTAAGCATTCTTAGCAAGGTCCTAGAAAGCAGAGCAGTACAAGTAGTGTAGGGGCAGTGAGAAGAATGGAGATAAGTGTGTTCCATGTCAGTGCTGAGTACCCTGCAAGGCAAAGCAAGTGACAATCAAACTTAAGAACCTTAAAAGCTGCCTCTAGAATTGTTGTCAGTGGTGAGAATTAAACTTATTTTCTTTTGTCAAAAGTGAAAATATGTTTATGCCAAAAAAATTTCAACATGAAAATGGATAAAAGGAAGTTATGTCCTTGCATGATTATATGAGGAAAAAATGTCTTCACTCTTAATTCTGCAAAGCAAAATTAAATTGTGTACTTTTTTGCTAAGGATTCTATCATGCCTAGAATACTGTGAGTGCTCAGAAATATCTGTAGACTAAATAAATAAATTTTAAAAATCAGAAAATAAATTGTACCAAATGTTCTCTTAAATAACATAAATATATATCAGAGAATTGCCAAAAATTCATTTCATTGTGCCTTCAATCAATGAATTTTTTAAAATGTGATCTTTGAGAAAGCCAGCCCTTATCTGAAACAAGAAATCTTCGCAAATACTGAAAATAGTTCAGTTTTTAAATGAAACTAATTTGTAATGTGTGCAGCTGATAGGATGAGATTTTTCCCCCCTGGATATAAATGAGAAAACGTCTTTACCTAATTTTATTTGTTTATCTCAGAAGGTCTTCTTCTTTACCTACTAAATAGCCTCTTTTCTCAAAACACTGTAGCGAAACCCATTGAACCTTAATCAACTATTTAAAGCGCATCTATTCTTTTCCATTCTGGCTTTGTAATTACCAATTACATTATTTTTTCTCAACTAGAAGAAACACTTCTGGACTTATTTTGATTGATTTTTATCAGGCAGCTCTCCTGCATCTTTAAGTAGCCTCTTTTGTAAGAGTTTCACTTTGCTTAGTTTATGCTAATCATAAATTTACATTTTTAGTTATTAATAAATTCAGATGTCTCATTTGTGTTTGAAAACAAAGCCCTAATAAAAAACAAGAAAATATTAATAAATTCTGCATTTGTGCAATTTGAAAACCAGATCTCAGTTAAACACCATTTTCAAGAAAAGCAAATGCCACAGAGGCTACAAGAGCCAAAATTGCCTGTGTTATTTTACCTTCATTTTCAATATTAGAAACAACAAATATTCACATTTCGTCTTCAATAAATCCTGTTGCTGTTGTTGTTTTCCATAGTATGTGCATGACAAAACAAGAAAAATATGGCAGGAGTGATTTTTCAATGCTACAACAAATTGTGGCCTTTTTCTAGAGTAACTTGAGTTTCTGAATCACAGTGAGTAAAAGAGCATGAGGAGGGATGAAGTTTGGTGGAGACAGCACAGGCATGGGGAGAGTCTTTCCCAGATTCCTCTTAAGTATACCACATCCAAGCCAGGACTTGGAAGCAGGGACAAAAGAGAAAAGCAGCTGATTCTTCTCTCAACTAGGAACATTTGAGTCAGAGGAACAGCCTAAAAGAGCAGTATGCCCCACAGCTGTACAGCCTTGCCTAAATAGTGTTGGGTGGTTGGGAAGTGTATTGCCATTAAAAGGTGTTTCCTGCCTAGGTGACAGTCTGTCCTAGAGGGCTACTTGGTTTCACCAATTGCTATAATGTTTCTTAAACCTGGAACTTTAGGAACAAAATGGTTGAATTGCAGATCTAAGCAGGAGTTTCTCAGCCACAAGGATATGTGTTAACATCTCCTGGGGAATGTTTTGTCACACAACTTATCCCTATATAGTGCCTATATAGTGTACACCTGCTCCCTTTAGATTCAGAAGCAACTATCTTGAACGCCGTTGTGATTCACCATGTGGAGAATGGACAAGAGACAAGAAAAGAGTAGACAACTGGGTTTTACTGATTTTACTACTTCCCTTTGTTAATAATTGCATTTACTTCTTTGCATTCGACTTTCGCTTTAGTCATGTTGCAGACAGCAGACCCTTAATCTCTTTCCCCTACAATACAACACATTAGGAGATAGGGCTACAGGGTCAGTATCTTCACCTATGATACTTCTGGTAGTGAGAATTTTTCCCAGTTCATGTATATGACCACAGGTCAATAGTTTGAAATGCTACATCTTCGTTTGGTTTTACTGACCATATGATCTCGGTCATTGGTGACCTCAACCCCATGATTTCATCTCTTGGAGACAACCCCCCAAAACTTCCACAAAAAAACACATTCCTTGATCTCCCCTTAATTACCCACATTTTTTGCCCTTCATTCTCTGCATCTTCTTCATTCCACTACTTCTCATCATTCTTTAAATACATTCTCCAGGTTTCCTATTATTATTTCTTCATTTGCCACTTAGAGTTCCAGATCCGTGTTACCCAACTGCCTCATGTTTTTCTCATTCAAATGCTGTACAAGACAACCAAGAAACATGCTCCAACA
Organism: Tamias sibiricus; assembly: GCA_025594165.1. Taxonomy (NCBI): domain Eukaryota; kingdom Metazoa; phylum Chordata; class Mammalia; order Rodentia; family Sciuridae; genus Tamias; species Tamias sibiricus. The sequence continues at coordinate 63,552,251 of CM046658.1, read as the reverse complement.
TATGAAAATTGACCCAAAATCATTCTCTTTTTACAATTTTTCTTCATTCTTATTTCCTGGCATCCCTCACTGGATGTTCATATCATTGCCTATATAAGTAGCCATAGAAGTGTGGTTAGATCATCTTCCTAACTCACCCCTCACATTTAATGTCATAACAATTGCATAATGTGACCATTTATATTTCTTTCAGTCTTCACCGTAGCATCTCAATCATAGAAACTAATCAGCTCTCCAATGACACCTATGAAGTACTATCATCCACTGCCTCCCAGTCTCATGACCACACTTATTTCCCTAGCTAGGGATGATCTCCACCTCTTCATTAGTTCAGCTCTACTTTTCATTGGTGCCTTATAAATTATACATCACAGTGCGATTGATTATGCCATATCCATACATGCACATAACATACTTTGATCAATCTTGTTCCCCATTACCTTCCGTTTCCCTTCCGTCCACCCTCCCTGATCCTTTTCCTCTACTCTACTGTCTCCCTTCTATTATTATTATTAGTAGTAGTAGTAGTAGTAGTATATAATTATACATATGACTCATTATAGTATGTTCATATATGAACATAGCATAATTTGGTGTCACTGCCTGAATCGATTGCCACTTGGAGCAACAAAGCCGCGGGAATAAGTTCAGAGGCAGACTGGAAATGAACAGGCTCTTTATTCTGCCAGCTTCTCTCTCTGGCTCCAACAAGACCCCAACACGCAATCCACACTCCTCCAACCACCACAAAATGGCACCGACCAGATACACAATCCCCAGGGCCAAGTCTCATGAGATCATGCAAATGGCGCCGACCTGATCCACAATGTCCTGGGCCAAGTTTCACAAGACCATGGAAGGTGGTAATGCTTATGGCTCACAGCTAACCGCAATCTTAGCTATCTCCTTAATTAGGGCTCCTGCAATTTGGTAGATTTTGCACACCAATACTTCCCCATGCTTTCCCCACCTCCCTCCCCCTCAATCCCCTTTCTCTACTCTGTTATCCTCCTACTCTTTCCAAGATTGCCCTTTTAAAAAAATTCCTCTCTCTCTCTCTCTCTCTCTCTCTCTCTCTCTCTCTCTCTGTAGCTTCCACATATGAAATAAAACATTAGACATTTGACTTTTTGCATCTACTTAGCATGACAGTTAACATGACATTCTCCAGTTCCATCCATTTACCTACAAATTACACAATTTCATTCTTCTTTATGGCTCATTACAACTTCACTGTGTATTTATACCACCTTTTCTTTATGCATACTCGTCTGTTGATGGGCACCTACGCTGATTGCATTGCTTGGCTATTATGAATTGAAACATAGAAACATTGGTTTGCATGTATCACTATAGTATGCTGATTTTAGTTCTTTCAGATAAATACCAAAGAGTGGAATAGCTGGGTCATTTGTGATTCCATTTCTAGTCTTTTGGGAAATCTCCATACTACTTTCCAAAGTGGTTGTACCAATTTGCTATCCCACAAAGTACCACTGTATCCTTTTACCCATACACTTGCCAGCAACTACTATTTGTATTCTTGATGGCTGGCATTCTAACTGGACTGAAAGCTAAGAATGTTGATCATTTTCTTCACATACTTGTTGGCCATTTATATTCCTTCTTTTGAGAAATGTCTGTTTAAGCTGAGTGTGATGGTGCATGCCTATAAGCCCAGTGGCTCAAGAGGCTGAGGCAGGAAAATCACAAGTTCAAAGCCAGCCTCAGCAACTTAGTGAAGCCCTAAGCAACTTAGTGAGATCCCCATTTCAAAATAAATAGGGCCAGGGATGTTGCTCAGTGGTTAGCACCCCTGTGTTCAGTCCCTAGTACTAAGGAGAGAGAGAGAGAGAGAGAGAGAGAGAGAGAGAGAGAGACAGACACACACAGAGAGAGAGAGAGAGAGAGAGAGAGAGAGAGAGAGAGAGAGAAATGTCTATTTAGAACTTTTGCCCACTTTTTTCCCCCAATGTTAAGTTTTTTGAGTTCTTTATGTATTCTGGATATTAATCCCTTGTCATAAAAGTTGTTTGCAAAGATTTTCTCCCATTCTGTGAACTTTCTTTTCATGCTTTTGTTTTCTTTGCTATATATTAGCTTAAGCTTTATAATTTTATGCCATCCCACTTATTGATTCTCAATTTTATTTCTTGAGCTCTAATTTTCCTGTTAAGGAAGACAATTGTCTTGTGCCAATATGTTGAGGTGTTGACCCTATATTTTCCTCTAGCAGTTGTAGTGTTTCTGGTTTAATTTCTAGCTGTTTTATCCACTTTGCATTGATTTTTGTGCAGGGAAAGACACAGGGGTCTAGTTTCATTAGTTTAGCTATTTTTGATGAGGTTTGCTCCAAATTTCTTTAGCTACAGTACTATAAGTTTTACCACTTAGTATGCACCTTCACGGGGGGGGGGGGGGCACAGGTGCCTCTAAGAGACTGTGTTGTGACCAGAGTCTCAAGTATAGCTTCTTGTTATACCAGCTCCTTTGCTTCATTCCGCCCTGCTGCTGAATCCACCCCTCAGCTTACACTTATGGGTTATCTCTGCCAAAGATCCTGTGAAGGCCTCCTGCATTTACACTTCCTGAGAGTCTACTCTTCCCTGCCCCCATCCATGAGCCATCCCTTCTCCCTCCCACTGCCTTAAGGTCCCACCCTCTCACTGGGTCTATCAGCTGTATCTGTAATGAACCTTAATTGTGGATGGGTTTATAGACTTTCTTATGATGCTCCTGAGACCCAGACAAATCAGGAAATGTGACTGGACATCTGTTTGTGTCCCCAAGCATCCTATCACAGTTAAAGAGACAGCCTGCCCAGAGCAGCTGGAGGACTTCCAACAGGTGTTTCCTAATTTCACTTGCTGGCACAATGGGAGACGCCTCTAGTTCATCCCTGATACACACTGTTACACATGATTTCCCTAAAGCTCAGAGATAGCTAAAAGGAAATTGATTCAGAAATCTGACTCCCAGGTCATATTTTACCCTTCTTCAGTTTTCTGTTTCCTCTCCATTTCTTGGCCAGCATCCTACACATCAGAGGTCTTCTCCCTGCTCTCCCGAACATCCCAGAACTCTTCAGGAACTTTCAGCATATTAAGCCTTATTGAAATTCAACTCCAAGATCAAGAGAGGCCCAGAGAGAAATAGGAATTCCTTCCTCAATTGTTCGGAGGTCTGCCTTTCCTCTGAAATGAACACCTGAAACACTCCTCTTTAGAGTACTCAGGGCTCATAGATGTGTAAAGTAATCCAAAGGACAACAAAACAGGATCCAGAACAAGCCAAGGAAATATAACATCTGTCTGAAACATCAACACACACATAACAGTATCACAGTTTCCTCTTTGAAAGGAGCCCATTGGCTACTGGATGAAGTCCAACTCCTGAGCAAGGCAAAAATGCCTTCTCCAACTGGCAGTAACCAGTCATTTTAGTCTCACATTCTGCCTCCCTCCTGATCCCTCCCCAAATTTACCTGACTTTAATCACTCCACACTACCCGCTCCTCACCAAACCTGGCATGCTCCCTGTACTTGGTGCCTCTGTGCCCTCCTCACCGAGAGCTCTTCCATAGTCTTTCTGTGGCAGAAAAAAAACTTGCTATTTCTCTTTCCCAGTTTAGCTCAGCAAAGTTATTCTCTTTGTTTTCTGTACTTTCACAGACCAATTAAGGTTTTCCAGGTAGTATCTATTAAATTATGTTTTAATTATTTGTCTATACTGCTAGATTCTACCTGGTATGGAGCTAGTATCAAGCAATTCTTAAAGAATAAATGATTGAATCTTTATGGTGTTTTCCCCAGAAGATTCCAATATTCTTTTGCTGTTAACTCTTAGACCCAGAAAATGAATAATTATTCTGCCATTACAGTTCAAGACTTGAAGGAAGAGCTTTTATTCCTTAATAGGAATGGTATGGGCCTGGAAAAAAAACTATGTTTATCCTTGCCCCTAGTACATACTACAAATCAATGACGACATTCATTTGCCTGAATCAAATGTGGGTAGGTTGGGCTTTTCTAGAAGCAGACACTGAGATAGGCAGAGTGTGGGTACAGGATAATGATAAGGGATCGACACTATGGTAGGTAAAGTGAGAAAACAGAATCTCCTGCAGTAAGATAAATGGAATATGGATGCAGGCCTGATAGAGCCTCACACAACTCCTCAACAAACTTTGGAGCACATGCCCATAAGAATTGACCTGCTATAGGCTAAAAATGATTGGACCTTTATATCCTCACCATGATTAATCGCTGAACATGGGCTGCCTTGAGAAGGTCATGACCTTGTTTGAAATGATTCTGTGCAGCTGAGGCAGACACCGAAGGAGCAAAAGACTGGAGTCTGGGACAATAGCAGCTAAGACAAGAAAAGCTTTCCTTGAATAGTGATCTGGATGTCATTTCTCATTCCACCACACACAGATGTGACATTGAGCTTTTCCTGTACAGTGCACTCCAAGTGGATCAAGATAAGAGTTAGCAGGTAAGATGATGTCTTTACACTACCCCTGTCCTCAAAATTTTAGACCCCATGCCAAGTTGAGCTTTCAAAAACATATCCCCTTTCCAGAATTTCTGAACTAGGGACAGAATGGTTGTGTTTAAAATTCAAAAGTGCTGTTAACATTGAAACAACTTGTATGCCAATAAAATAGCACTTTCAGCAGTTTTAAAATTTTTAATTAAGTCTTTCCTACTAAGCAGGAACTGAGACAGTTCCCTCTTTCCTCTTATCCTGGAGATTTAAAGAGAATTAACCATTATTCTCTGGTGTGAATTTGATTCTCTTTCTTTTCCTCTTATCTCTCCTCACTTACCTTATCCTCTCCCAGGGCTTTCTTCCTCTTGCCCCTCTCCTCATTTCTCATTCCTCTTTCCTCTCTTCTTTTTCCCCCTGAAGGTTTGGTCAAAATTAACCAAACTTGACCATTATGTGGTTGATGCCTTGATCCACATCTTTGTCCTAAGAAAATATTTGACAAAAATAATTTCAGATTACAATACTATGAGGGAAAGCAGGAGGAAAGGGAAAAATTCTTTTCCTTCTTTTTCATTTTGTTATATTTTAGACTAGAAAATATACTCCACCAACTGAAATACCACAAGCACTTCAAATAGCTCTAGGTGCCAAGGGATGTGTTGTAAACTGTCCCTGACAAATGACAACCAACCCCATCCTGGTCAGTAATGAGGTAAGGTTAATGGGCTTCCTTATCCCTCTAAAGGGAGTTTGGTGAGTGTGTTTATCTGAATGAGTGGAGATGGGTATAAGCTAATAGTGCTCAGCTGTAGTTGTCACAGTGAACTACAGGCTTAAATGTCATTAACAGCTAAAATGGAGTTGAAAATACTTGCAGTGCTGAATCACGCCTTAAAATTTGGTTTGTGGTTACATTTTACTATGATATGTCAGTGAGTGGTAACTGCTTGTCCCCAGAGTGGGAGGAATGCAGCTCAGCCTCTAGTTTATTCTTTTTTTTTTCTAGTTTATTCTTATCAGTATGATATAACTTAAAAAATATATTTTATTACACTTTGAAGAATTGTCTTATCCAAGTGATTTTTTAAAAATATTTATTTTTTAGTTTTAGGTGGACACAATATCTTTATTTTATATTTATGTGGTACTGAGGATCACTGCTGGCCTTCTAAGAGAGTAGAATTCAAGAGAAATATTTGGTTTTGCTTATCATAGATAATGGATAAAATGGATAACAAGAGAATAAATTTTACATAAAAAAAGAATTGAAGGATGGGAAAAAATGGCTAACAAAGAGAGAATAGAAAGAGAATAGAGAGAGACCTCTTATGCAAGACTTCTTAGGCAAAGTATCTAAAAACGGATTTTTAAGAATATTACTGTAATAGACTATAGAAACTCCATCTTGGGGTAGCGAGGAAAATGTTGGACAAAACTGCAAAACTCAGTACTTTAAAACGGGCATCCTAAAATTGTTTTTGGTCCATGGTCAAATCCAGCCTATCACAATACACACATACACACATCTGGACAAATATGCATACATTGTGTGGTTTGTGTTTGTTACAGCCTATGGGCTAAGAATGATTATATATTTTTTAAAAGTATACATACACTTTTAGGGAGGGTACTGGGTATTGAACCCAGGGACACTTAACCACTGAGCCACATCCCAGTCTTTTTTTTTTTTTTTTAATTTAGAGACAGGGTCTTGCTGAGTTGCTTAGGGATTACAGGTGTGCACCACTGGCTTATTTTTATATTTTTAAGAGTTGAAAATAAAAAATTATATCTTGTCTGTGTTGAAAATTATAAGAAAATCAAGTTACAATTTCTGTAAATAGTTCCATTAGAACGTAGCCATGCTCCTTTGTTCATCTGAGGCTGTGTGTTATAGCTGCAGAGTTGAACATTACATCCAGATCATATGGCTCACAAAGCCTAAAATATTTATCTTACACTTTAGAGTAAAATTTTATAGCTTCCTATCTTAAAACAACTATTTATTCTCATGGTTCTGTAGTTGGCTGAGACAGCTCTGCTGGTCTTGGATGGGATCATCTGGGCAGCTGAGCTTCCTTTGTGAAAGCTGGAAGTGACTCTGCTCCGCATATATTCATTCTGGGGTCCAGGTGGGAGTGGCAGCAGCAACTCGGAGGATGTCCCTTTTTTGGTGAAAGCAGAGACTCAAGAGGCCAAGTGGAAACATTGCATGGCTGAGTGCAAAGTCAGAGTAAAAGAAATACTCCCTACCGATGTAAAGGTCATGGCAAAGGTATGAGAGGCGTGAAGAATCAAGGAGAATAATTCAAACCGCTATAAGTACTCTTATCTCATCACTCAAAAAAATTTAATCCAGTCATGACATCAGTCTCAAGGATCTGATGATCTACCTCATGACCAAATGCAGCTTGACCAAGAGATCTTGGTCTTTAGTTTATACTAAAAAACAGCTTTTCCTTCTCCTTCATTCCCCAACCAATGGACTGAATATACAGAAGCAGAGTTATTGCTCCACCTCTGAAAACCCCATGAGAGTAGACTAGGGTGCTGCCAGCTCACATTATTCTGAAATAGGGGATATTCATTGTTGAGGTCCTGTTTCTGACCTCTGAGAGTACATACCCAGTACTATATTAAAAAGTATATATATATATATATATATTGGGGGGGGTACTAGGAATTGAACCCAGGGGTGCTTAACCACTAAGCCATATCCCCAGTGGTTCTATCTTCTGTGAGGTGCTTCCCTGTCCATCTTCCTCACTGTCTACTTCCAATGAAGGCTTTGGGAAACACTCTTTTTTAATGGCTGAGCAGTTCTCCGCTTCCATGTAGAGATTTCAAGGTCCTTTCACATCTCTAAAAGTCTTGATTTATTTTTGTCCAATTTCTTAAAAACTTTGTGGAACTTTTATAGATCTTTTATATATTTGATGCCAGTTGACCTCATTTGTCAAAAGCCATGCTTCTCTTAGACATGCTTCTCTCTTAGATTTTATTATAAATACTTTGAACCTTCTAAATTTTCATAAAACTCAAGGCTTATACTTCATATAAACCATTTTGTTTAGCTGAGAAGATATATTACTTGTCAACCTAATTATTACCATTATCTTAATAAAAATTTTAAGCATATTTTCTTGTTTTGCTCCAAGTGCCCATGTTGTACTCAGTGATCATGCTTTTGATTTAGACTCTCCTTTTAGGCTCAATCCTAATTTGAGGATCTTTTACTGACTCCAGAGATGAAAGATAAAGAATCAGTTTTTAATTCTCCACCCAGAAAGTTATGGGCTGTCTGTATTCCCTCTAAATTTTCTTCATAAACCAATCAGTTTTTTTTTAATCTATTTCATGTAGGCAAATTTTCAAATAAGCTAAAAGCAAAAAACTTACACTCTGAATATTCTGCTTGAAAACATTTTTTCCCCAGGTCAACAAATCCATCAGTACTTTATCTTCTAAGTAACAGGAGGTGGCAGATTCACCCATTTGTTTTACCATCATTTTATACATGTTGTCATTTTTCTAGTATCCAGTAAAATTCTTACAAAACACTACAATCAAATACTTTAGGTTTTGTTTCTTTATTAGCATCCTTTTCTAGGTATCAAATTCTATATCACGTAAATATTGTGACAGTAAATCTGCATTTAAAAAGTAAACTCATTGCCCTAAAATAACCATCATTTATCCTCATGGACGAGCAGACCAGCTGGAGTGCAGTTGCTGATCTTGGCTGGGCTGAGCTGGGCAGTTTTGCTCCAAGCTATGATGTGAGGAGTGGTTCTGTTCCACAGGCATTTACTCTCTGGCCTAGCTAATGATGCTCTTTTAATAGTGATTGAAGATATAAAAATGGGCAATGCAAGCCCCAAAGGCTTCTTATGGCCTACACGTACCTCACTGTCATTTCCACTCATGTATCATGGAAGAAAGCAAGTCACATGGTAAAGGTGAAACTCAAGATGTACAGAAAAATACTCCATCCATTGTTGAAGCTGTGTCATGGATGTGGATGCAGGGAGAAATGAAAAATTGGGGCTCAACCCACAACAAACATATCAATAGATGAGAGGCACTTGATAAATCCACAAATTACTTCTAATAGAAATGTTTAGTGAAATAGAAATAGAAAATAGTCAATAGTAATCTTTTCCTGAATAATAAAAGACTAAGATTGCTTTATTTCAAATCAGGAAGGAATATTTGAGGATACTCCTTATGACTTCACATTGTTTTGAAAGTTCTGGGGAATATAATAAGACCTCCCCAATCCCTCTGAAAAGAAAAAAAAAAAAAGATTTAAAAAAAAAGCAAGAAAAGAAGTAAGACAAGAAAGAGGTAATGATGACAATAACTTATTTTACAAAATATAAAATATAAGGTAAAATCATTTCCTTTATATCTATGACATCATCATCTTCTTGCGAACCTAACCATTTAAACAAATTAAGAGGAGGATTTAATACCATGAATATATCTGAGATACATATATAAAAATCAATAGCTTTTCACTTCTAGCAACAAGCATATTCTTTAAAGCACTGAGAAATACAATTAGAGAAAATTCTATTTACAATAAAAGAAATATTCTAAATAGGAATAAAATCTTGTTGGAGAGCATTAAGTTTTGAACAACAGAAAAATACACATTATTAATTAATAAAATTTAATATAATACTATCAATATAATGAAATTTATCTTTTAACATATGTCATTTTAAAGTCCAAAAAACCTTGGAAGGAATTAGATAAAATGTTTTAAATTTTACATAGATGCATTTAATGGTTAAGAATGGCCAAAAAGGATATGAAAAAGAAGAATGATGAAAGGAAACTTCCCTTCTGGTTATCAGCATATTCTTTAAAGCTACTATAAGAAAATTATTATGATAATTAGAATTGAAATATATAAATAGATAAGTGTTACAGAATAGATAAAAATGGAACACCAGATATAAGAGATTTTAATATATTACAGACTACAGTTCTATTCAGTGCAAAATAAAGGCTTGTTTAATAAATGGGGCCAGTACTTATATTCATAATGAGAAAGCAGTGCAGTTGGAATTCTGTATTAAGTACATTTTAAAAAATTCATATTAAAGCCAGAATATATAAACACACATATGTATGTGTATGTGTATACATATACACACACATATATGCACACATGCATATATATATATATATATATATATATATGCGTGTGTGTGTGTGTGTGTGTGTGTGTGTGTATGTGTGTGTATGATAAGAAATAAGGGAAATTCATGGAAACCACACAGACTTTTTCGAAAATTTTTTATTTTAGAAATATATATATATTTAACAAAACTTGCCATTTTAAAGCATACAATCAAATGGCATTGATTTTATACTCACAGTGTTGTACAACCATCATCCCAATTTCCAAAACATTTTTATCACACCAAACAGAAACTTTTTAGCCTTAACCAACAGCTTCCTATTCTCTTTCATCCTCTGGAATAACCTCTAATCTACTTTATGTCTCTATGAGTTTGCATAAGTTAGCTATTTCATATTAGTGGAATCACATAATTTCCTCCCTATCTAGCTTATTTCACTTGGCATAATGTTTTCACAATTTACCCATGTTGAAGCATATAAAAAACTTTATTTCTTTTTATGGCTAATTAATATTCCATTGGAAGTATATTCCACACTTTATTCTTGTATTCCTCTGTCAGTAGACACTTTTGTTATCCTTTCAGCTTTGTGAATAATGCTATAATCCACAGTAACATAGCTCTATCTGTTTGAGCCCCTGTTCTCAATCCTGTAAGTATACATCTTGGAGTAGAATCCTGGGTAATATGGTGATTCTATGCTTAACTTTTGAGGAACCATCAAACTGTTTTCCACATGGCAGGACATTTGTACATTCTTAACAGCAATGTCAAAGGATTCTGAGTTCTCCACATCCATGTCAACACTCTCTATTTTCCATTTTTTAAAAATTATAGTCATTCTGGAGTGTATGAAATAATACATCTAACATTAATTTTGTTAGTGAATAAAAAAGGTTAACACTATTTATATTAAAATTTGTAATACTTTTAGAAAAAGATACCATACATAAAAGCAAAAGAATGATTTTGTATTTAGAAAACACCACAATGCAGATGATAGGGAACAAAAGCTAATATACATACTATAAAGTGTTCAAATTGACAACAATTCAAAAGACAATTAGATAATGAATATGAATATGCAATTACAAATACTGAAAAATATATGCCACGATACTTAGGGAAATGAACAGGATAATAATACTTTACATGTATTCAGTTGCCCAAAGGTCAAAAGAGCAATGGCACCTAATGCTGGGCATAATGGGAACAAGAGGAGGAAGAGTACTGTTATATGTACTTGATAGAAATTGGAGCTGTAACAGATTTTCTGTAGAGCAATCTATAAATATCTAATAAAATTTTCAATTCAGATACCATGGAACCCCAAAATATTACTTCATTTGTGGATCAGGAGGGATCTTAAGTGAATGCTTAATTCAGCATCAGTTTCAGAGGTTAAACATTTGGAAATAAAATGATTTCCCCTCATTATGACAATAATTTAATAAAATATACTATACTCCCCAGGCGATACTGTGTAGGTATCAAAGAGAATGAATTAGTGGTGTACCAGCTGTTTTGGAGAAATTTCCACAAGTAATTACAGAGGAAGAAAAGCAAGACAAAGAAAAATACTGTACATTTAAAAACTTTAAAATTAACTTCTGTTTTGAGACATCATAAACAAAATTAATATATTATACAAACAACAACTAGGAGAATATATCTGTAATGCAAAGTAACAGATCAATACCCAGAATATATAAAGAACGCATACCACTTTATAAATATCCATACTACTCAATAATAATAACAATAAGAAACCATGGAAAAGTAAACAAAAGATAGATAGGAGTGTTCATAGAAAAAGTCATTTTTCTATAATAATTATGAAAAGTCCCTCAACATTATAATCAATGGAATGTAAATTAACATTATAATGAGATATTATTTCACAGCCATCAGATTAGAAAAATTTTAAAGATTATAAAAAGTCTAATAATTTCAAGAGTTAGCAAGGATGTGTGAATGGCAATATACTTATATCGTAACTGATGTCTAATCAAGATGAAGATTAATTCACTAAGACCCAACAGTTTCACCTGTCAGTATATGTCCTAGATAGATTTCATACATGGGCACAAGAAGACACATATAAGGATATTGTGGCAGCCACTAACTGACACTTCACCTTTCTTCCTTTTCTCAGGCATAGATAAAATTTCCTCAACTTCTTACCATTTTATGAGGCCCTACAATTGAATTCTAACAAATGATTGGCAAATAGAAATAATATGCAGGACATCCAGGCCTTCCCCATAAAAAACACGCCCACACATAAACACCATGGTTCGGCCTTTTTCACTGGCTTAAAGCCAACAAGCACAGAGATTTTAAATGCCTCGCAATGTCAGTGGTGGAGCAATAAGATGGAAGGACCTGGGACCTCCATTCAACTAATCAAGAATATGGATTTTAGTCTTTATTAAGATAAAAATAAAGTTCTATCATTTTTTAGCCAATGCATGTTTGCAAGTTTGTTATCAAAGTTGTTAATGTTATTTTAACTGATAATATACATGCTTCCTGAGAATTGTTAATAAACATTGGAAGAATCTATAGGGATTTGGTAAATTGTGGAATGTTCATAGGATGTAATAGTATTTAAGAGTCAAAACCAATGTTCTTTACCTACATGTATCAATATAGGCAGACCTCAAAAACATTAGAATTAGAATGTGAATGTTTTACAATGCTACAACATGAAATTTAAAAAACTGATCTAAAACATTTTAAAAAATGCAATACTTATCTCAACATTAAAACCAGAGCATAAAAAAGATGCAACATATATCTTAACAAACTTAACAAAATTGAGGTTGCTTTGGATATGATCTTCATGCAGTCAACATCAATGTAAGCTAGAAGAAACATCTTGCTATAGCTGGAATATTTGTCACAAAATTAAAGGTACAAGTTAACAGATGTGGCAATTCTTAAATTTTCACTTTAAGAATAATAACTTTTAAATATTAAATATTATTATCTTTCAACATTTTGAATAAATTTTATTCAGATTCATAAATGTGAACTACTATGAAATATTGATATCAGGTAGAAATTTATGAATTATTATAATATATTGATTCATAATGCCAATAAACTATGCATTTTCATATCATTTTAAAATAGATAACCTCTGAACAGAATCAGCCCTCAGTATAATTCTATCACAAAAAATAATTCACAATTTATTATTATGGTCACTCAATTTTATTTAAAACGGTTTGTTATGAAAAATGTAGGATAACATGATTAAGAGAATTGGCAGGAATTCCAATTTTTCACTCATGAATCCCAAAGATTAACTAACATCTACTGGAAATCTACTAACATATTAACCAACAACAATAATAAGTGCTTTTGATTATAAGATGGATTTCAATTTCAGTAATGTTAAATTGTGAAAATTTGGGATCTTAAAATCAAATGAAGAGATCATATTAGAAGATAATTTCTTTCATTATTTTTTTAGGTCTAAAATATTCAGTGAGCTTATGGTTTAGAATTTTCTAGGAAGCAGAGCACATTAGTAATTGCCCAGAATGTTAATCAGTCATGTCTCACTCTTTTTCTTCTTTTTCCTCTTTCTTATCCAAATAGATTCTCTGTTAGTTTCTTTTTATATTTCCATCTTCTCTACATGTAAATTATAAACAAACTTAATTTGCAGCCTTTTTTAGTGTTCAGTGATATTAGTTTTAGCTCAATGTAAATAATTTGAGAAAAATGCATTTTTCTTGTTTTCGTTTTTCTTTCAAACAGCAGATGGTATAAAACCAACCATCCAGAAAGTACTTTTTTGTCGGCTCACTTTTCAAAATACTACAGTAATATTAGAACTGAAAAAGGGTGTGAAATTTCAGGGATTACAACTTAGTTTATTTGATAAAATAAGAACATAAAATAAAGCAAAAATTTAGATTGCCTTTCCCAGAAAGATATTCTATATTAATATTCTGAGAGAAATAATTAAATTATATTCAGGGGGGTTGAGTAGCAGTGAACTTTGGGATCACTGGAGGTAGTGTTACATAACAAAGGATTATCAACACTTGAGTTTTTGTTAGTGATACTACTTTGCCTGTGTGTGTGTACGTGTGTTGCTGGGCATCCAAACCAGGGCCTTGCACATGCTAGACAAGCACCTCTACCACCAAACTGAAGTCCCAGCCCCACTACTGCTTTTTATTGTAATCACACTTAAAGAAATGTAGCCCTACATAACAAATGCAAAGTATAAAAAACACTTAACTAAATAGTTTTAGTGTCTTCAATTCCCTATATTCTATTCATTAGGGTAATCAAAATCCAAACATGGCTTTGCTAATACTAGATTATTGATTTTAGTAGTTGCTGATCCCAGAATTCTAATCCCATACCCTGACCTCACCTATGCAGTTCTAGAACAAGTCAATTGCAACTTCTCTAAGAAGGGTAATAACTAGATCTCAGAAGAGTTATGTGAGATTTCCTGGTTAATATTTGCAAAGTGCTTTGGAGACAAAAGGGTTGTCAAATTGGCAATTACTATTATAGATACTAGCTCAGTCAAGTGGTGTAACTGGAAGATTGGCAGCCTGTAAAATTTTAGGTTGGTTGCAAGAGTTCTCATTATTAGAGTATCGACGCTTTCAGAAAAATGTATATTTAAATATTAACAACATTTGAGGAGCAAATACTCCCAGAGATAAACATATGCTTTGAATTTACAATTACTTATGCATCTTCCCTGTACTTCCTCCCTCCGTGTGTGCATTTTTAAAATTCTGTAGGTGAAGGACTGAAGTTCAGGCTCAAGGTCATTGTAGCGGCTGTGATTTTATTAGTATGCACATTGAATGTACTGTAGAAATGTAATTTAAGGCATTAATATGTACGTACTAAATAAAACCATGCAGGCTCTGGGAAAAGTTATTTATGCTGCTGGAATTTTACCAGTTATGGAAATAAATAATATAATGTGTGTATCTCTGAAAACAATGTAAACTCAGCTTACTGAACAGAAGCAGTAAAGGAAATCTAAACAATTCTGTTATTCTATGAGGAGGGTAATTTCACTGATGACAGCCTTTCATAATTTTACTCTTTTAGATAGCAAATAATTTTCCTTATTCTTTATTTTATTGCTGTTCTGGATTGCACTCCTTGTTGGGAGTTTCACCTTTTGCTAATAATTCTTGGGAAAATGTATTTTCACTGTTTTTCAAATGGCAGTTACCACTGGCAGTACCTAGTTGAAACCAACAGAATTACAACTCTCTTCAATATCCCTACATGACATGGGTAATATTTCAGTTTAATCCAGGGGCATGAATTGAGCCAGGAACAACCATTTCAATTTCTACTGCCATTTGTTTAGGCTTAACATGGACTAGCTACCATACCCTCTGTCAGTGAACCATATTAAATTGCTTACAGAGACCTGCTCAGAAAGCAAAAGGCATGGCTTTACTATTCTCATGACATACTTTTGCCTAATAATCATGAAAGCCATAATAAAAAAATCCACCATAAATGCCCCCACAAAACTCAATACAACCTCTCAACAACCAAGTTCGTACAGAAGAGTTAAATAGCTGTTAAGATTATTTCCCTTTCATATAACATTATGTTTAGTGCAATATTCCTTAAAAACCACAGGATCCCATCTGTAATAATAGACCAGTTCTATTTCCCTGTACCCCAGACATAATATTATGACTCCTACATCCTTACCATAAGAAAGACAAAATGTGCAATCCTTAGTTCACACATTATCATCCGCAATCTCATCCACATTCTCATTCATAATTGAGGGCATTGGTTTACAAATGTCTCACTGAGGTTAAAGGAATTGTTTGTAGCTACAGAAGAAAACAGGTCTGGCACCAAAAGAAAAGATCTTAGGTAAAACAGATCCAGGTGCTTTATAAAGCCTGTTTATTTCCCCTAAAACTATGTGACTGTGCTTGTTTGTGTCCAAACTCGAGAATTGTCAAGGAAATTGTCCATAAACTGAAACTAGGTTTTACTGACATCTACACATATTATGTTGGTAAATGTTGGTTGATTGAATAAATAAAGACATATCCTTCTAACCAAAGATAAATACATATAATTACATAAAAGATATTGTGTAAATTATCCTGGTTAAAACAATTTTAGGCTTTAATGTTCTTTAAGTACATTTTTGCACAATAGATAGCTGCTACAATTATTGCTCAATAACTGTTGCTTGGCTTTAACAATGTAATGAGTAGAGAAAGCATGGTAAGTGAACCAAAAAAAGAGGAGATGGAGTTTGTCTTAGCCTTTCCACAAATTAGGTTCTGGCACTGGAAAAAGACTTCAACAATCCCTGCATTAGGCTGCCCTATGCCTAATGTGGAGGTTGAACTATGTGTTCTTCCATGTTATATATAACCTTTTATACTACACTACAGGTCTACATAGGGAGTATGATTTACTAGCCTCCTCAATATAGAAAAACAAATTTTGATTAGTTTTCATTACTTTTTTCATATCAGTTATAACTATCAATTAATATCTAATCTTTTCACTAGATCTGACACATTAATCTATCACTCATTTATTGAGCAAATAGTTATTACTATTTATTATGTAGCTACTAACTTTGCTTACTTTTAAAAAAGCCAAGTCCTGTGTCTTCTATATTTTCTTTTCCTTAAGACATGCTAATGCCTGGTCATGTGTACAGTATGCAGAAATTTTTTTTTTTTTTTTTGCTTTATTTGTGTCCCTAGCCATGGAACAAACAAGAAATCACTGGTTATCATTTAGTAAGGCTGTGCAATTTTCAAAAATTATGCAATTTGTATATTAAAATGTGTGCAGGTTTCAAGGAAATCAAACTCTTCTGAAATTATTGAGTCCATCCTATCTTCACTCCTCTGAATATTCTATCCTGTGGCATAGATCAATGCACCAAAGCTGCGAGACTCCCTGAAGGGCTTTTAGTACATTGGTAGAGCCACTTCTTTACACTCAAGACCTCTTGGGGAAAAGCTGTTAGATGTATCATCTGCTTAGTTCTGCTCTCTTCCCTTCTTAAAGTACTGATCTCTGCTCCCAATTCTGCTTCAGCAGGAATATTCCTGAAACAGATGTCTTCTTCATTTTCTGTTATTCTAATAATAACCAAAGACGCTCATTGGGTCTTTTGCACTTAACAGACTGACAAGTCTTTAAGTGTATATTAAATTTGTTCTAAAACCTTTGCTTATGATTTTGTGTAATCAGTTTTCAAGACACTGCCCTAATTTCTAAAAATGAAAAAAAAAAATCCCCAAATGACCTATATAATCTGAAAACTAATCAAGCTAATCATGATTTTGTGTTTGCAGTATTTAGGTTTGTTTTTAATTTGACAGGAGGCTATATAATAGTATTAACAACAGATATAGCTTTTTAATTATTTTAAGATTTAGTATTTAAATACATTTATATTTTCCAACACTTACCAAGTGAAAGTTTCTGTCCAATTCAAATTGAGAACACAATTCAAATCAATAGATAGTACTTAGCTCCTATTAAACGCATAGGCATTCATTAAGAAATGACTAGAACACTCTGTTTCCATGATGTTTATCTGGTAAGAAAAATAAGCCAAGTTCACTTACATCTTGATGAGAGACAAGTAAGGGCCCTGAGAGAAGGGCAGATGGTATGTCCAAAGGAGAGGCAAGACACTAGTTCAGAACCTAGGTAGGCTTTATAAAAAGGAAAACATTTTAACAAGTAGGGATGAATCATGCTAAGAGGAGAAAATACATTAAACAAAAGCACAAAGGCTGAAATGTGTGAGGTGTATTTGCAGAACAGCAAGCTAATTTGGTTTGACTGCATGCAGCGTTTATATAAGCAAGTAATGAGACCTGAAACTGAAAACTACATGGTCCAAATATCTTTTTTATAATCTAAATGTTATGATATGATATGCTGTTGTGTTATGCATTAACCGAGGATTATACATAAAATGTCCCCAAATCCACAGTAATTAGAGCCAATATTAGATATGATATTTATATTGTCCTTGAAACACTACTTCTTAAGTAATTAATTCTATAAAAAGTAGTGTATTGATGCACTAAGAATAGAAATGTACACAATCATTAATAACAAACTCTCCATGATTTACAAACCAAGGCGTAGGACCTTAAAGTCATATTAAACAACATTTAAAGTGACATAACAGACTTTAAGTTAAACATTGAACATTAAAGTTGCACATCCACCTCTACATCATCATGAAAAGAAAGGAAAGAAAGGAAAAAATCTATAAAATAAGAAAGATAAATTGAATAAGAGAAAAGACAATAGCCTGTAAGAAATGCCAACAGTATTTCAAAAGATGATTAACAGCTAGATGACTAGTAACTGAATATGATCTGAGTCTTCTAATGTTTGTTAGGTGGCTAGTAGAGGAAAGGAGTGGAGGTGGGCTACCAGAAATGAAAAAACAGCAAGCTGATTCAGGCCAGTAGCACCACCAGGCTTTGGAATTAGAGATGCCAGCCATCTCTGAAGGTGGGAGAGTGTGGGTTAGGGCAAGTAGGAGGACCCAGATACAGCCAGGCCATCTCTGCAGAATGAACTGGTGAGGTTCTGGTATGGGCTGAATTGTGTCTCTCCCCAAATTCATAACTTGAAGTCCTAATACCCCTAATTACCTAGAATGTGACTATATTTGAAATTGGGACTTTAAAGAAGTAATGAAGGTAAAATAGGTGGGCCTTAATCTGATATGACTAGTATCCTTATAAGAAGAGATTAGAATATAGATACAGAGAAAAGACCATGTGAGGGCATAGAGGGAAGAGGGTGATCTGCAATTGAAGGAGAGAGATCTTAGAAGCAACCAAACCTGCTATGCCTTGATCATGAGCTTGCAGCATCCAGACTGTGAGAAAATACATTTATGTTGTTTAAGCCACTTATTCTGAAAGTATTTGATGTAAGAAGCCTAGCAAACTCATTCTCTCTCTCTCTTTCTCATTAGGATGACTCCTACAGAGGAATGCAAAGCAGGGTCATCAAGAATAGCTGACTTGCCATAGAAATGATAGTGAGAGAAAGCTCCTTTTGAGGATGATCAAGAATAACCTCTCCAAAGAATGATATTTAAAGTCAGACATTAAAGGTAAGGAAATATTTGGAGGAGCAAATATTCACAGTCATTTTCAGGAAAAGGAAGGTAAAGAAAGCAAAAAGATCCTCAGGCATGAAGGATATTAATTATCAGGTTGGGGACTAATCAGTATGGCTGGGATACAGGTACATTTGGAGATAAGAAGCTAGAATATCATCTCATCACTATTATAGACTTTTTTCTTTTTGCTAAGTACAATAGGTCTAAATATTAGTAAGCTATAAGAAATTTGCAAGTTTATTTCTCTGAGTCCACCATTCTGTCTACAATTTTGTCTCGATTTCTATTGCTTCCATGCTCGCACTCATCCAAAGTGTTACGTGAAGGTCCCCTGTGTCCTCGGCAATGCCAGTGGCTCAGGAAGTGTCCTTCATTAACTTTTTGGTAGGCCAGATTTCCTGTGGAGAAGCACATTCTTTCAATCCTCAGAGTCTCTTGGGATTTGGAGGCTCAGCTGATTTCATGTCAAGAGTGATGTATTTGAAACACAAGTGAAGCTGAAGGGTCTTATGCCTTGGAACTAGGCTTCAACAGTGACCAGAGTGCCATGGTCTTTGAGGTCTTGCCCCTTGTGATGTCACTGTCATGAGCACTGAGGAAGTCACTATTACCAGTGGCATCCACCAAGTCTATCTTTTCACTACATTGAGAAACCAAAACCATCTCTCTCTCTCTCTCTCCCTCCCTCCTGAATTCTCCCACAGGCATTCCCTCCCTCTTCTCCCTTGGATAGTCTCTTCAGGGAATTTAGACTTTCACAAAAGATAGGAGGTGGTGCTTCCTTCAAGCAGCTGCTAGCTTAGGTCCTGCACATGACTCTGATATGAATTATAGTGAGTCTGGCCATCTCTCTGAAATGAGGAAAGAAAATAGTAATAAAGAACAACTGAAAATTAATATTTTAATATTTTTTCTCGCTAGCTTGAGTTAACCTTTGCTACTTTGAAGCAGTAATAATAAAATTTAACTAATAGAAATATCAAGTGTTCTCATAAAAGCTTACAGTGATTACAAAATTCACTATTTTGGCTTAGAATCTATAATCTCCTCTTTCTCACCATTCCATCTACTTTGACATGTGCTGGTTTTCTGGGAAGGAGATGGTTTTCCCTGTCTCATTGCTTTAGAATAGTACTCAGCTGATTTATTCACCTATCACAGTCGTCTTCCCAGATATTTTAGACTATGGCTAAGTACCTTTTCAAAAAGTAGAAACACATGAGCCATATGAAGTCAGGAATTTCAAATCACTGAAGAGTTAACAAGATGGAACACTATAAAAGAAAAGCTATTCTAATTTGGAAACCTATCCCCAATGAAATATGCTGTATTCTTCTTTCAGTAATCTTAAATCAGTCTTCACACAGAGTTTACGGAAGACATATTCTCCAGACAGTCCTTGATGTGGGAAAAGCTTTTATTTTAAGGCTAAAAAAGATGGATTTTTAAAATTGTCATATGCTATGGTTTAGCAGCTGCATTCTGCATGGTCCCTACACAGCTTATTCTTCTAATTATGCTGCTGACAGCTTCCCCAGTGAATTAAAACCCGTACTCAGAGTTCTCTTATCTTTAACCTTTCATCCCCATGACTACCCACTCCACAGACGCCTCTCCTAATGCCTACTTCTAAGTCTGGGGACTGCTTAAATGGGTACTTGCACAACAATAAAGGAAAAGTAGACTGTAGTCTTTCTCTGATCTTGAATGTCTAATTTCTGCACACATATTAAATACAGAAAAATGAAAATGTGATCTATTTTATATTACAAATGTTATCTGGTCCTTCATTCAGCTTTTAGAAAGTTATAAACTTCTGATGATTCTATGAGAGGAAACTTATTTTGAAAATAAGGAAAAGAAAAATCTGTCTTCACTGTATAATACTACCTTATTTGAAAGGCATAAAAGAAGGTTGAAGTCATCTAGTGTAGATTATTTGCATTATTGAGATTTACTCCTTAGTAAGTTAAATCTTTAATCATTTTTTTGGTTCAAAAATCTTTCAGGAGGTACACAAACTCCTCAAAGTGAAAGACGGCTGAAAATAATTCAGTATTCCTATATTTACAACATACAAACCAACAAGGAAATATAGTTTGGCTACCTTTGATTCTCAGTCTTCCTTCCTTGATGTTTTCCCATTAAAATCTGGATTACCTGTAAGGATATGTATACTTTTGTATTGTTCTCACTGTCCTTGATGCTTTCAGTTTTGATTACCTGCTAAGGGCAGGGGAACCAGACACTCAAGCCTGTTAAGAACTCTATAAATATGTCATCCAGAGGTCAAGCAGGAAGTTTCTTGAGTTTTCAGATGCTGTTTAAGAATTGTTTTTTCTTTAATCAAGTATGGGCACTGTTCTAAAGAGTTAAATTAAGATATGGTAAGGTTTTTTTTTTTTTTTTTTTGGTTTTTTTTTTTTTTTTTTTTTTTTTTTTTTGCTAGCACCTGACATGATTAAATAGTTTAGATACATGATTTTCAAGTCAATCATGTTACCCTGGATTTAGGATGAAGAATTTGGAACCTGGAAAGTTCTTCTTAGAAGAAGGAAAAAAGGTGAGAGGTTATAGGAAAATTCTCACTTGCTGCATTCATCTAAAATATACATTGTTTCTTCTCAAAAAAAAAAAAAAAAAATGGAAGCAAAGAAGTGGGTTCTGGGAACACCAGTCCATAGAGAGAAACAGCAGAGACAACACAGGCCACAGGCAGAGGCTAAAGTTTATTTTCTGATTTCTTCCAGATACCAAGGACTTATAAAAGTTTGAAATAGGGAAATGGGGGAGAAGAAAGTGAAGTGCAAGACTCCTGGTCCCAAGGGAAAGGACAGGAATCCAATGACACCTCAATTAGGTATCAGGCAACATGCTGTGGCTACCAGTCTTTGGACAATTACTGTCTGGTGCATTCTTTGCCTCTCCATTGTCCTCTGTATCAGTGGAGTTTTTTCCCAGCAGGCTGCTGTGTTTCCCAGCCTCCATTGTCTGGGGGCTTCTGCCTGAGTTCAGCTGAGGTCACAGGAGATTGAAGGATAAGACAAGGGAGAAGTAGGCTATTTCTCCCTCTCTTCCTCTGCTTCTGGGAGCATCACTTGGTGTGTCCCCATGACTCCCACCATACCTATAGGCTGTAGTTCTGGTTTGCCAACACCAAAGTGATCTCTGAATTTTAGTAATAACAGCTCCTATCCTTACTCTCTAGAAAAGGATTAGAACTTGAACCTGCTGGTGCTAATCATCAAGTTGCATGATCATTCCCTGTTTGGCTTCTTGGCTCTTTCATTAAATTTTTAACACATTCTTTGTATTAATTTCCCTGTATAATACAGTCATGGTACTTATACACTATGCAGTGGTTTCATTTTTCTGGTCTGACCTTAACAATACAAGAGGCACTTTACATCTTATTTAATCCTTCAAAGTTACCTGCAAGGTAGTAATCATTACCTCTATTTTATAGATGAGAAAAAAACTGAAAGTCAGCAAATTTAAGGTCTTTGATCAAAGTCACAGGACTAGTAAGTGGTAGAGCTATGATTCAATTCCAGTTCCAAAGTCACCCTTAAAATATTCTGCCTACCAAGGGAAATGACAAAGCCAGGGAAACAGCAGGGGTTCAGAGAACCCTGTGCCTATAAGCAGACACATAATGAGCAGCCTTACAGTCTGAGCCTGACCAATGTCACTAAACAGAGTTCTATCTCCACTGAGCAGTGAAAGTTCAGTAAAAGAGGGATCCCAGCTCCTGAGCAGAATGTCTTGCTCCAAAAGGGCATTGCCACCTTCACCCTAGACCAAAGTATAGGTCTGTTCATTGTGAGGAGAGCAGAGGCAGAGCCAGAACTGGTGGACCAAGGTAAGAATCAGATATGTCAGTTCTTCCGACAGCCTGCTTTTCACCTTTTGCCATTTTAAAAGTTTCCCACCTTTGTGGTGTTGTTTCTGGCTTAAACTCATATTTATGAATAGAATATTATTTTAATGGCAATTGTTAACTGCAGGTATTCACTCTTTTAATTGATTTTTATTACCTACAAATCATTAAAAATAATTCTGCTTACTGAATTCTGAGTGGTGGTTTCTAACAAAATGACAAATTAGGCCAAAAAAAGAAATTTGAAAGCTACCACGTGGGATATGTGGGTGATATGCATCACACCACCAGAAATATTCTAAGAATTTTTGCAATATTCCAATGCAGCCTGAAAAAGAAACAGGTGGTGATTATGAAGCCATTGCTTATAACAATTCAGACTGGTTGGTCCCCATTCTATTATTAATCACGGCCTTCTAAATGCCAATAAACTTTCCTGCTAATAAATGTGCCATGTAGATTGTTACCATAAACTCAATTACAAAGATGTATGTACATGTAGACTACACTGAGTGTCTGGTGAGTCCAAACTAAGTGGAACACACATTCTTTAAAAAACGAATAAAGCAAAATACCAGCACATATTCTTGGTCCAGCTTTCTACACAATGCATCGGGAAAGAATAAATCAGAAATAGAAGGAACACCATTTTATGGATTTTAAAGTCCTCTGTTTTTTTTTTTCCGTCCAGATCTCCTTGTTTCTCTGAATAAAATAGCCTCTGTTGCTCTGCCAGTCCCTTCTTTTAAGTGCTACAGAACACCTGGTGGCCAATTGCTAGGTGGAGGATAATTAGCCCCTCAATTATCACCAGCTTATTTTCACCTGTTCCACTAGCACTTCCCTAGAACTTGAAGCTTGTCTAATTAGTCTTTTCTGACCCATTCCCCACCATCAGACTCAAGAAATAGCCCTTCCAATAAGCAATTAACCCGTGATAGGACAATCTTCCAGCTTTTGTTTCAACTCCTGTTGGATTCATTAAAATCAAATGAACAAAGAAACATCATGGGACAGGGTAATAAGAAACTAAAAAGTTCTGTCTTCCTTCTCCCTCTGTCAGCATCCAAATCCAAATTATAGAAACTTTAAGTACAGTGACATTTAGTCAGACACATATGTGCTTGCTGTTGAATGTCTTGAAAGAGCAAAATAGCACTACCAGAATTATCAAGTTCAGTTCTTCCAAATGCCATAGGAAATATGGTGTTTTATTTTTTCTACCCAAAAGGTGAAAGAGATCAAAAAGATCCAAATTTTAAAATGCAGGCCAAAATCTCCACTTGTAAAACCTTTCCAGGAGACTGTAATTGAATCTAACAATTTACTATTAACATTATTTTGGCAGTCTATGATTGGTTTTTTCGAAATTATTTATACACATGTATGGAAATTTTTATTTGGCTTTATTAAACAAGTTGATAGAGAAGTTCAGCAGAAATTTCCATAAGATTAAGGGATGGTTCATCTTTACTCATTCATTCAACAAGTATTTTGAGTTCCTACTTTATATTGGGCATATTATTAAGCACTGGGGACACAAGAATGATAGAGGTTCTTATAATTTTGAAGCTGAAAGCCTTTCTTCTCAAAATATAGGTAATACACATAAAAATGGTGCACTGGAATCCATTTATATGCTTTAAAAATTACAGGAAAACATTCTCTTATGTGGTGGACATTTGTTACAGTTTGACCTGCTGTTTTCTATTACTTCTTCTTGATGTTATCCCAAATTCCATTGAGCAACCCCCTTCCCTTTTGCACAGGGATTGCTTTAGGGCTGTGCATATGACCCAGACTAAGCCAGTGAGAGCCAGGCTTAAGAAATTTGTTCTAGTATTGTGGAGAAGCTCTTTCTTTCCCACTGAAAATCAGAGGATGTGAAGTTTTGAATTGATGCTGCCATCTTTTCACAATTTGAGAATAACACTACCACAAGACTAACACACAAAGATAAAGTAAGGGGGAAATGGCCTGATGACACCATTAAAGCCCTGCTTAGGCTATTTCTGAAGCTATTACAAAACCCCTAAGCCAGTTGTTTTGGGATGAGGCCAATTGTAACCAAAGAGTTCTGACTGATAAAGAATTGACTCTCTAATATTGCTTATATCAGTATAAGATATAAGGTTATTGTATAAGGTAAGATTGGAAGATCCCACATCTTATCTATTTTTATGCTTTTAAAGATTCAGGTAGACATTGTCTATTAACTATCCATAAGTGTATTCTGTACTTGCTTTTGAACTATAAAATTCTACAATTTCTTTCTGAACTGTTAACTTGCTGGTGTAAATCTGGTGTATCACACCATTCCACAAAATGCATTTCCAAGAAGTTGTATCCTTCATTCTTACATCATACCACATACCCTAAAAATGGTTAACACAGTAGCTACTATTCTGTCAGACTGAATAATTTGTTTTATATCCATATTTTCCCTTCATTCCACGAATACTTACTGAGCTATAACAATATAATGGTACTAGTGAACCAAAAATAAATAAGAAGGGTTTCTCTTTTCAAGGAGCTTCTGGGCTCTTTAAGAGAGTATAAAGTAATATAAAGGGTGACCAAATACTGAATGGAAACAGTTATGTAGGTTTCAGTCTCCTGTGTGCTAAATTTAACACAGTGCCACTCTTTCCAACACCTCCCACATCCAAGCTATTAGCACATCCTCTTGGTACTGCCCCCAAAACCTTTCTCAGATTTAACTATTTCTCACAGTTCCCTTCTGTAAAACTCTAGTCCAAGTCACCAGTATATCTCATTTCTGCAGTTGTAATAGTCTGTAGCTAGACTCTTGTCTCAACTCTTGACCAGCTGACAACCCCTAATTTGTTCTTCACACACAGCGTAAAGGATTTCTCAAAGTGTAAATCAGATCAATCTACTCTGCTGCTTAACCCCCATCCAGTGTATTTTCATTGCTTTCAGAAAAATAATCTAAACATCTTACCATGCTCTACTAGCCCTGGTAAACTGACTTCTAGTCACATCATAAAATCAGATCCTATAATGCTCCCCTTCGTGGACCTTACCCAAGAAGTGACTTTCTTTTCATGCCCTGGAAATGCCAAACCCATCACCATCTCTGGGCCTTTGAACTTTCTGGTTTTCTGATTATGACAGTCTTTCTTCCTCATTGTTTAGCTCTCCCTCACCTTTTCTGACAAACCTTCCCTGACCATCCATCTTTGCTGCAATAATACCCTGTACCCTAAACTCCAGTAAATTCCTATCCTATTGCCAAATTTTATTTTCTTCACAGAATTCGTCACCATTTCAAATCAGATTACTTATTTGTTTAAACAATAAGCATTGGCCTTTCTCCACCCTTCACTAAAATGTAGCTTCTGAGACGTTGTGAACTCTGTTGTATTCACTGCTTTCTCTTCTAGTGCCAAGAAAACCTGGCATGTGATAGGCATTCATACACATTTTTTGGCTGAGTGAATATGAAATTACAGATGTGACACGTCTAATTCAAACTAGGAAAAATGGCAAATACAGAAGGATGCTAGGGATGACAAAATTGGGGGAAAACAGGAGAAACTACTAAATGAACAGTGTATAGAATATATGTGTTAATGAAAAGTCTGAAGAAAGTATAATAACTTGGGGAATTTGTTCAAGTCTGTTTTCTGCAATCTCATCCTACAAAGCAAATTGACTATCAGACCAGAGGGTAGACAAAGATGAATGGGAATAAATTAAATTGCAAGAGTGTTCAAAGTACAAATTCTAGGTTTGTTGTGAGGTTTGTGCCTATTTAACATTGTTATTAATGACCTTGAAAAAATTGTACTATATTTGTGGAACTGTGGATAATCCTAAATTGAATTTTGTTGCAAATATCAGTAAAGATCCAATTCTCAAGTAATACCAATTATCTCAAAAATCTAAGTCGATTAAAACTTGAAAATTGATTTGAACTCTGTTTAAAATATAAATATTTGCATAAAATTAAGCTAACTCTAATCATTCATCAAATAGAAGCTGAGAAGCTAATGGAGTAGCGGTGTCTTAGGCTGGAAATTAACCACCCTTGACAATTCCAAAGAATAGATCTTTTTTTGTACATTTTCTGAATAGATGCAACATTAATTAAGTGTCCAGTATGTGTGGTAGACTTCCCATGTGTTTCATTTTGTCTTCAGTCTAACTCATATAAGATTTTATTAATTATTATTATTATCATCATCATCATCATCATCAGTATCATCATCATCATCATTTGTAGTACTGGGTATTTAACCCAGAGCCTCTTCAATGCTAGGCAAGTACTGCTACTGAGCTACATCCTCTGGCCTCCTAAAAGATTTTTAATCTCCATTTTACTTCTGAGAAAATTAGTGGGAATGAGAGTCAAATCTTGATGGACTTAATTCCAAAGTTCTCTTTCATCACTAACATTTCCCTGTTGCAAGTTCTGAGATACACAGTATTGCCACAGGGCTAACCAGAAAATACCGTTTTACTTCACTTAAGACTTAGTAACACGTTCAGGAACAGCTATTAGAAGATAATGAAAAACAAAGAAAGTTTATAAAGGACTCCCGTAGTGAAAAATCAAACAAACAAGAAGTTAACATGTATTTCTTCTAGGCCTCACCTAAGAAAGCAAGAGGATGAAAAAAAAAAAAATCCAAAAATAATGAACTACAAAAGAGAATACTTATAAACTGAAATTACATAAAAAATAATTTATTGCAAAAAGCTAACAAAGCTCTGCACATCAACAAATTTGTAAAGGGAAACTTCCATCAAGATTGATGAATGAGGAACCAATCAATTAATAGATAAGCAAAAGGAAGTCTAGTAGAGTAGAAGAAGGAGAGGGAGGGAGAAATGGGAGGGAAAAGGAGGAGGGAAAAGGGGGGATCATGAACTAAAATTAAACTTCTATGCATATAGAAGTTTGTTGGGACAAACCCAACTATTAGGTATAACCACTACTACTATGTATAAAAGCTCTCATTTAAAAAAAAAAGTAGATGAATGATTAAAGGAAGGAGGAAGGAAGGAAAGAAGGAAGGAATTAAGACACTTCATTTTATGCTGTCAAGAACAATCTTGTGGGGGTGGACCAGGGGCTAGAATGAAAAACTCAGAAATGAATTGAAGTTATTCATTTTTTTTTCCTGTGCCAAGAATCTTGTGTTTTTCTTGGAGGAGGTATGTAGCCCGGTGGTAGAGCATTTGCCTAGCATGTGCAAGGCCCTGGGCTCAATCCCCAGCACCAAAAAAAAAAAAAAAAAAAAAAAAAAAAAATCTTGTGTTTCTTAAGTCATTCTGTTACCTTTCAGCAAAGTAAATGACATTTTAATTGGTTCGCTTCCTTAAAGCAGAAGATAGACTCAAGATTCACTATCAACAGGAGCTTCACCAGCATTTCATGTAAACTTGGGCATGACATCTATAGTATTTTCAATCTTCACATTTTTAATTTTTGTCAGGCAGTACTATAACAGGCTCCTCTATGTCAATGTGCTACCAGAAAGGGGGGAAAAAAAGGAAATAAAAGAAGCATCCATATAAAGTAAACAAGTTAGAAAGGCTCATTTTTCATTTGTTAACTAGCCTCCACACGGCTGTTGGCTGTGACAACAAATGATTTAATGAGTCCAATTTAAAATTGTCTTGTCTGTGTAAGATAGATGTCTTGGAAAATACTTTTTAAAAATCTCGCAGCTATAGCAAAGGCTGTTTCAATATAGCCTGAGAAAAATCTGCACTGCAGTTCCATTTTCTTCCTAAATTTCTAATAGTCCGGATACCAAGCTGGTAGCAAAAAGGAACCATAACATTCCCGTTGTAGCTGAGAACATTTCCTAAAAGTAATGGTTAAAAGATATTTCAGGAATTCCAGCTCAAGAAGCCAAAAAGATTTGTTAGCTATGTGGAAAAGTGATTAGTAAATGTCGTTTTGAACCACATGTTCATCTTCTGCTGTCAGTCAAATAGCCCATTAGAACAATGCTTTGTTAGAAGTGGAAGGTGATAAGAGACAGGATGTGTACACCGGGCAATGGCAAGGAAAGGTCCATGGATCCATATGTGGTAAGTACCTAGACAGTGGCATCTGATTTTAGAAAGTTTAGATATATTATCCAAAACCTACTTCCCAAGTTCATGAACACATCCTTTTCCCTATGCAAATTCTTAAGTAGATTTCTAAGTGATGAGGCAGGCAGGAAGTGTTATATCTAAATACACATGATACTTTCCTTCAAATACACAAAAATTGCATCATTCTACTCAGCCTTTGACAACAAATAAAACATATTACACAGCTTCTGAGAGGGTCAAGTAGATCCAGTTTTGTAGAATGACCTGCCGCAGCTCAAAATTTAGTATCTTGTTTTATTCCTTGCAACATGAATAAGTCTAAATTCAATTAGGCTAATGTGTGTCTTATTGGAATATCCAGAATATGCCATCAAAGATCAGATTGACTGAAGTCATCTCTATAGAAATAATTCAATTTACTTCAAAATGTTTTAAGAATCCAACAAGAAACTTGAGTACCAATATTGAGGGATGTATACACTAAATAAACGCCTAGAAGTCTGGAGAGCAGATGTGATTCAGAGCTGTCCTCATGATGAAATTATTCAAGAAGTCAAAGAAATGAGGAAAAGAGAAAAAGCAATGTCAAAATATTATCACATTAAAAAAGTAATTAACATATACTGCATAAATTAAAGAGATGTAGACAAACAGACATAGCCATAATACAAATACCTTTTCAAGCCAAGTTTCAGTTTAGATAAATATAGATTCTGCAAGTAGGAAAATTTAAGCTATTTCTCACAGCTCTACATGTGTGCCTTTCTTGACTTTTGTAGCAATCTCAAGGAAAACAACAGGGAAGGGAGTGGGTGGAACAAATGCTACCAAGAAGATTGAGTAAATTGCCAATTGTCTGGTCTGTACAGGGCATGGACCTCACCGAGCTGAGCTTTTGTTTGTGGTCCAAATCTCAGACCAGCATTGTGGCAGGCTATTGTTTGTAAGGAACTAGCAGAAAACAAATTTCAAAATGTCAAATGCTGCGTGCTATTTTCACACTCTGCACTTGTTTCTTCAGTCTTGGATGGTTTGAGGGGAAAGAAAATAAAGGAATTTACTCATCTGAAAAAAAAAAAAAACTTTTTGTTTGGAAAACCGAAACAATGTCCTCAGTCAAATGATATACATGATGTCAAATCCTCAATTCTTTGTTCTTTGTTGAAGATAAACACAATTGAAGTATAACCCTGAATCATTTGTGTCCACTTATTATAATGCAAATACATGATTAATAATAGATACTTTCTAAGTTTGTAAGTTATACTGCTGACTTATTTTCATCCATTTTGATAATACAAATATATCATTAATAACAGACACTTTCTAAGTTTGCTAATAGATACACCTGGCCCCCTGATCTGGGCAGGTCTCATCCAGTCAGGCTCTTGGGCAACTTTGCTGTTTCCAAAAGATCCTATTTTGATCCTCATTTTGTCTCCATTATAATCTCATTCTGCTTTTCTGCCATATTTTTGATCTCCTGTTTTATTTAGTTAGATTCTTATTAAATTGTTCCATAGTATGAATTGCTTATGGAGGACTTCTTTCTGTTCCTTGAGTTTTTATTTCTTCAATGTTAGGTTTTGTCTTTCGTAAATTTTTAAAATTTTATGTTTCTAGATAGCTGTACCAAGCCATTTTTTTTTGTTTGCTTATTATTGAATGGTTTAATCTGAATTAGAAAGTTCATATTTTTATCTATTTCCTCTTATATGGTATAGGTAACTTTCTGATTCCTTACTGTAGTGTCAAAAATCAGTTTGTTGTTTCTTTCAAAGTGCCTATAGTTTGAGGGCATAAGGATCCATATTTGATGCACATTTTCTCTGACCTGACAGCCCAGCATAAAAGGGTGAGGTAAATAAATAGCTGTTGACATAATGAACTAATCAGCAGTTTTGTGTAATTCCAGAATCTACTCTTCTAAAATTTGTTAAATGCCCTGTACTAGAGCTGAATTCATCTAACTGTGGAAATAATGTTCCATTTCCCAGGAGAATACTCTCAGGTTGGTCCTTATAATCAGTATTTGATTGCCTCTCTCAAATATCCACCTTTTCCCCTTTAGTAATAGAACCCCTGATATTAAATTGTGCTCACTGCTGATCAGAATCAAGGCTACATTTTCACTTGGTAGGCCACATCTCCATAACTTCTTTGTAGTTGAGTGAAGTCACTACTTGCTGGCAGATAGGATGCAAGGAAGGAGTGTGAAAGCATTCTAGAACCTTCCTTGAGAGGCAGCATGCTTGTCCTTTCCTCCACTCCACTGTATCAGATGTGAATGCCATCCTCCTTCACAGGAGGCCAAGGCTGCAAGCAGGACTGCACCAAGAGAGGAAGCCTTATGTCACTCAGAATGCACCACTTTGTACCAACCCAAAACCACCTGCATTTTTATGAGAAATAAATATATGCATATCTTATTTAACTACTATCTTCATTTTGTGAAATTTGATGCAAATAATATACCTTCTTTCAGAGAACATCAACTCTTATTGATTTCTGTTTTCTCACTATCAGCCAGGCATTTTGAGAAAAGAAATCATGTATATGTGCTCCTAAATTGATGTTCTGTAGGTCTGAAAGAATTCATGGGAATTCTCAGGACTTTGTGAACATTTCCCAGTGGTTCCTGCTGGTGAAGCCAGCATTGCTCCCTGAGGCCAGAATTGCTCCCTCCAGGAGCTTCTGTTTATTTCCATGGCTGTTGTTGGCTTTTACTGGTGAGTATATATTTGGGTGAGTTTTTGTTTTTTCTCTGTTTTTTTTTTTCCAAATAATTTTTGCTTCCTTATATTAGAGATTCTACAAGCGAGTGTCATTCTGCATTTTTTATATTCAAACCCAAGATTCCATTTGTATAGCTTTTTGAAACTTGATTCTCTTATTTTCAGGCCTGAAGCTATTTAATGGGTAAACACATCTTTTGGAGATGAGAATCAGAGCATATGGTCCCAATGATGTTTCATTTTATGTGGAAACTTGATTGGCCCATAGGGTACACAGATATTTGGTAAATATTCTGAGAGTATCTGTAGGGTGTTTTTGGATAAGTTTAACATTTGAATTGGTAGACTGCCCTTCCTGATGAGCTGGACCTCCTCCAGTCAATTGAAGGCCTGATAGAACAGAAAGTCTGATCCTCCTGCAAGTAAAAGGAACTTCTGCCTTAGTATTCTGAAGTTGAAACACTGGATTTCTTCCTGCCTCTGGATTCAAACTGAAACGTAGGATTTTCCTGGGTCTCAGGACTGCTCAGAATTCAGACAGAATTACACAATTGGCTCTCCTGGATCTCTAGCTTGTCAACTGATTATCATGGAATTTGCAGCCTCCATGCTTCCATAATCATGTGAGCCAATCCTATCTCTCTCTCTCTCTCTCTCTCTCTCTCTCTCTCTCTCTCTCTTTTTCACACACACACACACACACACACACACACACACAGTAAGACATGTCTGTCAGTGGAGTTAGATGGCATCCATCACATTATTTGTATTCACTGACTTACCTGGGAGTTGACTCACCATGATGAGAAGAATTGAGATTTATATCCATAGACTTGCATTTTGGGATTAGATTGGGAGGGGGAGAAAGTATGCCAAATGGCATAGAAAGATAGCAAAGCCCTCAAAAAGAATTAATGCCCAAGCAAGAAGGAATCTAGAATGGCAATTTCATGACATAGTTTGAGGATTCATGACAGCAAAGATAATAGTATGGTTGTAGCTACTGAAATCTCAGCCCAGCCTGGTGACTCCAGGGACAGAACATGTCCCAAAGGATCATGGGAAAAAAAGTGATCCTTCTCTTGACAACATTTTAGAGCCCAAATAATCCCCAAACCATCTAAATATACACTATATATTAATACTTAAGAGTAAATGACATATAGCAATAAAACCTACCAATCTGACCCTGAGTATTTCTGGAGCAGTGGACATTGTAGCTTAGGCTCTCACAATCCCACAACCCCAGGGTGTATTAGAGCCAGGCAGTACCATTAAAAGCATGGGCCCTGGAATTGGATTCCTTTCATTTCAAACCTTTTAATTCTGCTGCTTGTTTGCTATCTTTGTTGTTTGTTATGTGAATCAGTAAGATAATGAGTATAAAAACATTCCTTATATGCTAAATAATTCTTAGCCATCATCACTAGCCCTTCAATTTCTCTGAAACTGTTTTTATATTGCCATGTGTCTACTCTCTGTCCCATACACTGTTGTAATAATTATTATAAATATTTATGGTAATGACTGCCACTACTACCCTGAAAACCCTTCTTCCAGCAGCACACAGTCATTTTTGTGGGATTTTCTTTTAAGCTTTTATTTTAAGTTCTGGGACAGAGAGATTCTCTAAACATGTTACTCATGGGAAATCTATTGCTTGATAATCTGAAGAGGCAAAGTTGTGGTTGATCTTGTTCCTTCTGAAAGTCAGTCAATTCGTAATCATTATCTGTTCACCCTGCCACAGCCCCTGCTCTCCCCGCTTTCCTACAAGGGGCCTTATATGCCCTCAGAGAGGTTCCATGGCAGAGTCTTTGCTACGCTTAACAAGGTCAGTGATAGAACTGCCAGAAGGGTAACTGTCATCAGTGTCTCATCAAACTCAGTGGGCATGATGTGATTTTTGAACTCATGTGTCTACAAAATCTACAAACTGAGAATACTTAGGGATGATGCGCCAGAACCACCCCTGGCTGTCGTATATTTTCTATACAACCTTAAGATCTTGCTTTATTTATTCCATTATTTAAAATAAAATTAATATTCTTATTTCAACCCCTGCTAGTGCATATTCCTGATGTGGGGAATTAATCAACAAGAGAAAAACAATCATGTTGTCTTTCTTACTGTTTGGCAGCTTTAGTATGCTGAAACAGAAGTCCTGGTGGGAAAGGAAACTGCCTTGTTCTATCTATAATTTATCAACACGGAAACATTATAGTTCTAATCATAAAACATGAGAGGTCAGTTTTAACTCCACAACTGTGCTCTGAAGAGTTTCTAATTGGAAGAAATGTATTTCCTAAGGATAAAACTGTAATTACTAAAAGCTAGTGGGGGAAGAGAGGATGCAGATGTAGAACATTCTGTGAGGATAAATGTAGGATGTGAAGAATTCAGGAGAGTGAACACAGTGCATGAGCAGAGGGAGGAGACAAGAGGGAAGAGGCAGCCCCAACATGTCTGAATAGGAGAGATTAGGAGCAAGAAGTAGGTGGAAGGGGGGCTGAAGCACTGGTATTACAGCTGCAATTGCATAGCAGGACAGGACTTTACTTATGTTGAATTTAATTTGGGGCAGTGTTGGAGAGGCCTTAGGGAGAATGTAGGAGGACTAAATCTCATAAATACATTTTCAATGCCAGCACCAGGGAAGAGGGGAAAAGGTCACGAAAGTATAAACATGATGTACATCAGGATGCCTTGCACATGTAGTTGCTGTTCTGCAGTAGATGATAAAGTCAACAGATATATAACAGCCTTGCCTACCCTGGATTACTCTGCCTTGGGTAATCTTTACCTCTGAAAGTAACAAAACATTAAATCTATTTAGAAGGATGCATGAACTCCTCCCTCCCTTCTTATGCTGTGCTTGTTCCTAAGTGGTGTTTTTTAAGAATATTCAAGTAAAACAATAGTTCAGCAATATTTCTTGAGGACATCTTCACATATCACAAAAGCCCCATTCACCCAGTCCTTACTCTTGTGAGAGTTGGCTCTTTACACTCTCAAAACCTCATCTCAAGATTGCAAACTTGACAAAAGCTAGAACATTTCTATCTCGGTATCATTAGTAATAATAATAACAGCTAACATCAATTCATCACTTATTTGCCATGAACTATATGTTAGTTCATTTAATTTTCTCAACAACCTATAAAGAATTTATTTATTTATTTTTGTTTATGCATACAACTTTATTTTTGGAGCACCTGCTGAGTGCTGTGACTCTACCAGACACTAGCTAGATTCTCACACAACATGCACTCTGGCCAAGCCTAATGAAACTTTCTATTAAAAGAAATAGACTACAAATAATAAATAGTCAGGCAAAAAAAAAATTCCAAATGTCTAAATGAGATAATTATAACAAATAACCTATCTATAATAATGAATAAGATCAGAGAGAATGAATGAATGAAGGGAGTTGGAGGGCAGAGGGCTCTATTAGATAGAATGGTCAGTAAAGTCATCTGTGAAGAGGTGACAGCTGAGTCAATATTGAAATGAACAAGTCATGTGGCAAAGAGCTTACTGGGAAAGTTCCTGAGAACAGACCACTCTCTCTAAAGTAAACACAGGAGATGTGGAATGAACTTGAATGGGTAGGGAGCAGTCAGGTTATGTAGGTCTTGGCTGCAGGTCACCATAAGTAATTGGTCCTCCATATCTTTAGGTTCCACATCCTTGGATTCAACAAACCACAACAGAAAATATTTTGGAAAATATTTTTTATGTATTAAATATGTGCAGATGTTTTCTTAATGTTATTATTCCCTAAACAACATAGTAAGACAATATTTACATACGTTGTATTAGGTGTTATGAGTAATCTAGGGATGATTTAAGATATACAGGAGGCTATGCATAGATGATATACAAATACAATGCCATTTTATATAAAGAACTTGAACATCTGCAGATTTTGGTATCCATGGGAATCCTGGAACCATTCCTTTGCAAATAACAAAAGATGACTAAAGCTTGAATTTTATTCTAGGAACAATAAGAAGCACTGAGATGTTTATGATTAGCCAAATTTTAATTAAAGAAACTGGGGCTCTTTGATGTGAATTAACTTGCTTAAGGTCACCTAAGTATTAGGCAAAGGAACTCAGACGTGAACTCTGTGCAGCCTGACTCCAAAGACATTAGTTCCTGATCCTAATTCTTCATAGAGTGTCTGGTACACAGTACATTAGCCATCATCATTATAGTCATTATAATCATCACCACCATCATTAATGTTTTGCAGAATAGGAAGCAAAAACCTTTAGATTCTGAAGAATTTGCCCAGTGTCAAGGCCAATAAATAGATGGCTAGCATTTGAATTCAGGTTCTCTTGATTCCAGAGCCTTGGAACTATACAGGTTTCAGTAGGTAGTTGATGTTCAATAACTATTTCTTGATACATCTATAACCCAATAAATACAAGAGTATACTTAGCTCTGAGGGAAGTTGAAAACTAATAAGGTAGAGTCCCTACTCTTAATTGCTTAAAAATTAAAGGAAAGGGGCTAGGGTTGTGGCTCATTGGTAGTGGGCTTGCGAAACGTGTGAGGCACTGGGTTTGAGACTCAGCACCACATAAGAAGATAAATAAATAAATAATAAAGGTATTGTGTTCATCTACAACTAAATTTTTTTTTAATTAAAGGAAGGTAGAGATCATGAAATTATTCAAATGATAACCATACTACAAAGCAGGGGGTTTTTTTTACATTTTTTAGCAAACATTTATTTGATTCCTGATATGTCTCTGTCACTATGCCAGTCACAAGAAAACAAAATATTGCTACAAATGGTAACACAGTTACTTCAAAAGGGTCCACACACCACATCTTGGGAAATCAAAAAGGATCCATGAAATGGCCTTGAAAGAGGGTTAGAATGTAGATGGATGAAAAAAGTGGGGACAGACAATAACCATGTAAAGAGAAGCACAAAACTAGAAAAGATTAAGAGCCAATCATGAAATAGCCAACAGTCCAGTTTTATTACAAAATAAAATTCACATGGGAAACAAAAAGGAAGGGACCTTGGAAAGGAAGTTGGTGAATATATTTTAGGAAAATTTATTGTGTGGTAGGGATGCCTGTTCTCCTTTGAACACTACTGGAGGAACTTCAGTTGAACTTTGATTGAACTTAAGAATCAGAGTGTTCAGGTAAAATGTTCTACATTTTAAGGAGGTTCATGGTCTACATTTTGAAGAAGAATTTTAAGTGATGGATGCCCACTCTTGAAATCCCTTCTGTTGTTTCATATCAGCTCCATGAGAGAAAGTGCAACACTGTTTTTGTCACTATCATGTCACTAATGTGAATTAGGCAGCACCAAGGACAGTGCCTAATTCATGCAGAGGGGACTCAACAAGAATTTGTTGAATGAATGAGTGAATAAATAGTATAATTCTTCTAATTATTTCTATTAAAAAATTCATACTTGTTTGTTAGCAATGACAGTTTAAACTCCTCATCCAGTGACTGTCAGGAAGGCAATAGCACCCAAAGGGGTATTCAAGAATTTGTGGAGGTATTTTTGCTCATCATAATGAGTAGGAGATACTAATGGTATTTAATGTACAAGGACAAAACATACATAGGAAGATCTTATATAATACAGAATTGACCCAAATCCCACAGGACTTCTGAATGTAACACCAAAAATTCATCTACGTAAAGCACCTGTTTACAATTATCTCAGTCTTTCCTAATCCCATTTTACAAATAAATACAAACCAAGCGGTGCATTGTTTTCTTACAACTTGAAGGAGCTTGTAAGTGGATACTTCCTCAGTTGGGCACTCATGAGATCTAAGCCTCTGCTGACTCCTTCATCATTGGCTTGTGAAACACCCTAACCAGAGAATCCAACCAAGCTACGCCCAGACTCCTGACCCATGGAAACTGAGAGATAAGTAAATGTGTTGTTTGATGCCACTAAGTTTGTAGCAATTTCTTATTTGGTAATAGTAAACATATGTAAATAGATTAAGTAATCCGCTTTTGGTTGCATAACTCCAAGTGATGGATATAAAAAAAGCAAACAGGTCTGCATCTGATGTCAGAGATTTTTCAATTATCAGAAACATTATGATTGGGAAAAAGTGAGGTTAACATAGCTCGTGTTGAATCACTTCGGCGTACTAATAAAATTGAAAGAAGAGGCTGTATGCCAAGAGTGGGATGGGATACATGGCACTGGTACCCAGGAAAATGACTGAGGCTGAGGATACAGATTTGCAGTTATCACCTTATAAACAGTATGTTAAACTAAGAGCATGAATGAGATTACTCAGAGAGTAGTAAAATTGTGAGGAAATTGGAAGGTAAGCATTCAAGGGGTGAGTCAAAGTGAAATGAGAGAAGGAGGAGAAATAGAGTTAAAAGGAAAAATGATACCTTGGAAGCCAAAGGAAGACAAATTTCTAAAAATAGGTAGAAGTCAGTGTTGAATGCCACAGAGACTGCAAATCGGATAGTGTTGAAAAATTCTTGTTAGAATTAACTATAAGGAAGCAGTTGGCAAAACTATTTGACTGAACACATGTAGGTCAATAAATGGGTCCTAGAAGTGTTCATAGGTATGTGATCCACACACTGAACAGGACAGGGTACAGAAAGATGCCACTTACAGCACTGTGGGTACTTCCTTACAGATCAACATAGATCAATTTATTTCAATTTAGCTTACAAACATTTATTTACTGAGCATCTGTAAGTCAAATAGACTGTCTGAGTACAGTAGTGCAGATTCACTCCACTATACCTCATTCCACTTACATTTCTCCAGCTTTGTGACAACAATATGAAAGTACTTTATCAAATCCTTTGCTGAACTCAAGAGACAAGATATGTGTACGTTATTCCCCTGATCTATAGCTATGCAGCTGGTCTCCCAAGTGAATTCCCAGAGTCTGCAGAAGTTTACACACATGAAATCCTAATTACTTTGCACACACCTGAGGACCACCAGACCACAAGGAACTTTGCAGAATGATCTCAATTGCAAAATTACATTCATTTTGTTAATTCTGTGTCAGTCCCTGTTTTCCTTTCTAAGATATGCACCAGGATTTCTAAGACAATCTGGAGAAAACTGGTTTTTAACAGCAAAGTAAGTTTATAATTAACCACAGCCATGCTACTTCTGCTTATATATATTTCTCAACCTGATTAAGATAATTGCACTATATCAGATTTCTCGGGTTTGAGCCTGGAGCAATGTAGAAACCAGCATTTTTTTTTTTTTTTAAGTTTGGCCCCGAGGCTGATAGTCCACTAACCTGAAAGTTAATGGTAAGTGATAAGGAAAAGAACATGCAGAATCATTGCTTACTTCCAAATAGCATTAGTTGACTCCTAAGTAGAAAAGTCTCCAGAGGTTCTGGACTATGACATGTAAATGACATGGTAATAAAATCAAAGAAAAATTTAAGGCACAGTTGTACCAAAAAGCAAATTTCTAACACACAGAAATGACTGCTAATTATAACTATATTTATTCAGATTAGAAGTGTTTCAGTTAAAGGAATATGAAAATTAAAAAGAATGCAGGATTTAATATCAAAATATATTAATGTGAATGTGGGGAGTTACAAATTTGACGAATTAAAAAAAAACAACAACATTTAGAAAGCACCTACCATATATGCGTCAAATCAAAATTTCATTGTTTTATTCATCCATGTATCCTGAGTGCCTAGAAAAACAGTAACGGGGGATTGTGAGTTCAAAAAATTTAACAACAGAGTAGTGCCCACGGCTCATGAGAAGTGTTTCAGAGAGGGATGCACACCAAAGAGGAGAATCATCCAGTGAATGATTCAGGTAGGTATCAAAATCTCCCACCCTCCCACTGTGTTCCAAAGGAAGCTGCCTGGAAAGAGGAGAGGCAGAGGGAGCGTGGAAGCTGAAGATGTAGGGAAAACAACCAGAGACTGGCACACAGTCACATTGGCTGTCTGTTTGTTGTATTAGCGAGGTAAGTGGCTTGAGGACAGGACAGGTCACTCCTTGTGAAGGGCTGTGCTACAAGCAAGAGGGCTGCAAACAGCTTAATGTAAGCCCTGACCAAGAAAGGTACAGGGAGTGCAACCTCCTTAATATGCTCCCTGTGTGTTTTGGAGCAATGCCATCTTATTATGCAAAAGGTCCCTGGGTACCCTTTAGACTGGTGGCTGATTGCCAGTGTTCTTTCCCATCCAAGAAAAGGGGCTGTTTGCTCTGAGCAAAAGAGGTTTGTACTATAAAGGAATGTTAGCACCCAGAGTAAAGAATTTGTATGGAGACTGGAACTATCTTGTACAGAACTCAAGAATCAATAGGCTTAAGAGAATTTTGCGTTATAAATTGCTAATAATTACTACCACCCTGAACTTTCTACCATTCCTCCAGTCCTAAAGGCTTTGTCAAACAGTGTGGCAAATTTCTCAGGCTAAGTTCAAAATGAGGAAGGCCATGAATATGAACTTTCATTGAGGGATAGCAGGGCAGGATAGGTTTGCTGGGGTCTAGGGTTAGGTCTTTGGCAATCTGAAGGGCCTGTTTAAGAAAAAATAATTCAAAATTACAGATACATTATTAGGTATGAAAGTTAATATGTATATAGAATAAGAAATCACAATAAACTACATATTTTACAGTCTGGCAAATGCCACTATTAGGACTCAGAAATTATCCCCCAAAGTGTGGGTGCTTTGGCATTCTGAGTATTTGTAAATAAGGAGAATGGGAGGCCTAAAAGCAAAGTTTCTCTCTCACCTCCTTTGGCCCCCTTTTCTCCTCTGAAGCAAGTCGTAGAACCCAGACTTTCTCTTCTCCAAGGTGGGTTATAGAAACTAGACCCCCTCTTCCTCAAAGCAAGCACATAACCTAGAAAATATACTGTCTCCCTTCTCCCTTCTTTCTTAAAGATGGTCATTCCAGAGGGGTCCTACTCACATACAGGAGGAAGGAATGCAGCACAGACATACTAAAAAGAACCTGGCCAGACAGGCCTTGCTGGGTCCTGCCCC
Source organism: Tamias sibiricus (assembly GCA_025594165.1). NCBI lineage: Eukaryota > Metazoa > Chordata > Mammalia > Rodentia > Sciuridae > Tamias > Tamias sibiricus. The sequence continues at coordinate 63,511,731 of CM046658.1, read as the reverse complement.
TCAGTCCATGACCATTAGATCTCCTCCTTGCATTCAATCACATTTCCACATGGCTGAACATTCTTTTTCAAACCTAAGCATAAAAAACAGCTTTCCCTGAGTCTTTGGTCTTCATTTCTGAAGCCTTCTGTTTCACATAAAACTTTGATTAAATAAATCCATTATGCTTTCCTCTTATTAATTTACCTTTTGTTTGGGGGGTACTGGCTGTGACCATTATCATATGAAGAATGTATCACATAATAATATATAAAAACATCACAATATAGCTCATATTTATACACAATTATGTGTTAAGCAAAAAGAAAATAGACAATAAAATTTAAAATATATTTTTTTTTTCTCTGATAAGATTTAGGAAACAGGCTGGCTTGGCATATCTTCTACTTACTTATTGAAGATGTTAAGGAGTGCTTGCAGCCCCATTGTTCTCACATTTTATAACAACTGTTCTGTTGTACAACTTATTGCTGATGTGCTTCAGCACTTACCGTTTTTTCCAAACTTGTTTCATTTTTCAAATTTGAAGTCACAGAATTTGAAAACACAGGTGTTATGAGCAAAATCTGTTTTTAAAATCCTTCATCAGGGTTTTTGTTTTGTTTTGATAAAACAGTAGGGTGCAATAGTTGCAAATTAATCAGTGTTTGGTATCCAGTTTAGAAGTTAGAACAGTGGATTAGTATTTTGTCTTTTTAAGTTTACCATTTCATCTTGTGCATCTTTTCCATTATCACAGTTAATTCTTCTTAAAACATTTGGGTTGTGTCACATTACTTTTTTTTCATTTTGACATTTTCCCAACTGTTAATATAAAAATGGATCAAATTTAGCAAACTGAAGAGAGCCAGTTTTCATTGTCACCACTGAAAGGTTTGTGTCTTGCACTTAAAAGTTTATTAATCCTAATTACTTTTGTTAAGCTCTTCAAAATAATACTGATTGTACTCTCTTTCTTATCTGTTATTCAAGACATGAGTGTAGAGGCATTTGTAATTGATTTACTTGTAATCCAAGTAAATATAGATTTCTCGTGCTCTGTGGAGTCTTCAGGACTTTCAAGGTTCTCATTATACACATCTGGTCTGGAAGCTCCTCTATTGTAAGTAATGACTGTCTTGTTAAAAACAGCTTAAACAAAACAATAGATACAACCTTTTAGTCTTGGAATAGTTGATCTGGGGTCTCATGATAGTTTGATTCATTTTATTTTCAGTGTCTGCTTGAATAGCATTTTTTTTCTATTTTGTGCTCTGTTTGATTCTCTGTAAAATAATTGGAAACAATTTCAAAAAACTAAATTTTCTATTATTAAATAGTGTTGAATAAAATTATTGCACCATGAAGCAGACCATAGTGAAAGATTGCAGTACTTATAGAATACAATAACTTATCAATATAGAGCTGCTCCTGACCTTTATGATCATAAACATTGATTTTTCTCTACTATTATTTTCCTTCTGCTTTTTGGTTTCTTGTTTGAGAGGAAGAATCCTGATTTTCATAATCTTTTCAGTGAGATGTCCTTTGTACCATGTGTATTTTCACTGTTGTGACTATTTTCTCTGCTTTCATAATCTTGACATTAGATTGTTGTTGTCTTATGTTGTAATATAGTAAAAGAATTTTTGGAATGTTGATATTTCTACAATTTTTCTTTATCTCAGTATGTTTCTGACTTCCATTTAGTTGCTTCCCTCCCATTATATTAGAATTGTATTTTTAAAAGACTGTTTTATTGAATTGAGCTAAAAAAAATGCAAAACAATCTTTTCTTACAGTGTGAACATTTTATTATTAATAAATATCTGTGACAGTTCTGTCCCTGAAACAATTGTACGTGTCTGATAATTTGATAATTGTAAGAATTTCCCACAGACTAGCTTCTTGTACCCCTTTTCGAACTTTACTTCTACAACAGCACTCCAGAGCTGGATACTACAGGACACATTTATATTATGTTATAACTTCTAGTTCTATCTCAATATGGATCATGTTGGCACTATGGGAAGTATGAGTATTCTGGAAGACAGAGACAGCTCACAGAACTTAGTTATACCTGGACTAGGCATCGACCCAAATCAAATGCATGTCTAATTCAACTTCCTCTTGCCTACATCCCCAAAAGTCCCATAGCCACTCCAATGCTACACAACAAAGAGAGGAGGTATAATGGAAGAGAACTTAGAGTAGAAGAAAGAAGATGTGGTAAACATCTACCTCATTTTTATAAATTAACACAAATATGTGACCAGGTAAAATTTTTCTAGATACTTTCCCAAATTGCAAATGAAACCCTGTAAAGCTCAGATCTACCTCTGCATTTAAATCTCTATGGTTTGTTCCAAGTTGTTTGCAGAAGAGCTGAAGCCTAATCCCTACTTCCTGTTTCCAATGTAATGGCTGGCTTCCTTGAACCTGCCAGCAAAATACAGCTAGGCTGTCTTCATTCCACTTCATCCCTACTAGCACCATCCTAGTACAACCCACCATCACTTTGTTCTCAGATTATCATGTTGCTACCTACTCACTGTCTCTGCCTCTAACATCATCCCATCTAATTCATTCTTCATATAAAAATCAGTCTTTACCTTACCTATTTAAACTCCTCCATGTTTTCCATTGCTCTTAGAAAAAGAAATAAATCTACACTCTTGCAAAATCTCTTTTAATTTCTCTTCCTTTAATCAACTGAGTTTCTCTATTACAGTATTTTGTTTTCTTTGTAGAACTCATTGATGCTTGCTTATTATTCTGTCACTTTAACTACTTACTGATAATATGCCATTTCCAGTAGTGTACAAGTTCAGTGCAAAGAGGGCCTCCTGCCTTTTGTTTACCATAGTATCCTTAGTACTATACACAGTATATAAGACATAGTAAGCATATGTGTTTGTCAGCTTTCTACCACTTTAATGAAATACCTAAGAAAATTGACTTGTAGTAGCTCACAGATTTGGAAGCTTCCATCCAAGTTCAGACAGATGCATCATTTGGAGTCTCTTGGTTAGCATGACAGATGATAATGATGGGAAGTGCATGGCAGAGCAAATGGCTCACCTTATGGCTAGGAATCAAAGAGGAAGAGGAAGGGGCCAGTGTCACACAATTTCCTTTAAGGGGATGCCTCCAATAACCTAAGGACCTTCCACTAGGACCCATCTCCTGAATGTCCACAGTATCTCCCAGTGTAATACCTTGGGGGCCAAGCCTTTACAATATGCACATTTGGGAGACATTCAACTAACCTATAGTAACATACAAGTAATATTCACTTAATCAGCACATGAGTAGAGTACAAAGAATATAGAGAACTTGAAAGTATAAATCCACTGAAAATGTTTTCAAAGATCCATCACAAGGGAGTCCCTCATGAGTAGACTCCCAGTTCCTCATCTTGTTTTTTATTCTCAGATTTATGTCTATCTCCTAAATTGTCCCCTCCCTTTCTAAGGTAACCTAGGTAAATCTCTCTACCATTTCTTACTGTGTTCCACAGAAATCCTGAAGGAGGACCAAGGAGGAGACTCTGGCCTACAAGTCTCATAATACCTTCAGGGAATGTGTAAACTCTCTAAGAATTAGGATCTTCTTCACCATTTTAACAGTAAAGGCAGGAGATGAGCTTGTTGGAACTAAACTGCACATACCCCAAAGAAAAATTTTCATTCTTAGTGATAGTACAGTCCAAAGTCTTAAAGAAACCTGTCTGTCTTCCCTTGAATTATGTAAATCACATCAGTATTTAGAGCAGAGTATATTCCTCTTAATGACTTCTCTCTTAGTTTAAAAAAAATGCTTTGTGATCAGAGTTCTAACAGGGCCTTATGAAATTTTTAACCATGGAGACCTTGCTCTCTCAGGGAGGGGGCTATCCATCTTATTGAATCCTCACAACAACTATTTGAAGAAGATATAATTTTTTTACCCTTATCTTTCATCTGAGAAAACTAAGGCTTAAAGAAGAAACATTAACTTCACGTGACCACATAGCCTTTAGTGACAGATCAAAGAATCAACTTCAGATCTAACTTTAACTTCATATTCTCACCCAGGCATGTGTGGGAGACCCCATGTGCTAGCTCACATGAGCTGGTGAAGTTTTCAGGAATTTTTTTGAGGTGGTTATTAAACAAAGTTGCTAGTAAAAAAAAACAAATCACACAAACATGATTAAATAAATTATATGAAAAGCAAAGGTAACAAAAATAAAAACATTACTGTTTAAATATCTATATTGTCCTCTTAATAGTGCTTTGAAGTTTATTTATGTTTGTTTCATCTATATGGTAAAAATGTTATATAATAGTAAGGAAATTTTTTTCAACTCTCTGTTCAGTGACATCATCTTTGCTACTTGAAAATAGATATGATGGAAGTATCACACTATAGGAATTAGCAAGCACTGCCCTCCCTGCACCCATCCTCTCTTCCCCTGTCTACCAGGGCTGGTTGTTATACTAGGTTTCTAAACCATTACATTCTGCCCTTAGACAGTGATTATTTCTCTCTATAAAAATGTTATCAAACAATTCATGTGTCTAAGAATTGATACCACCATCCTATATCACTGCACCCCTTTGGTCTAAAGATTCGTATATCCTTAAATATGTCACATACTGTGTGCTTGGGTAGGCAAGTAAACTTGGTATTTCTTCCTACAGTAATAGGAAAAAAAAAAAGTCATTCCCCTCCGATTTCCAGATATATTAAATCTATTACTTATTTAATAAGTATTGATAAAATGATAGATTGTTGTCCCTCTTAAATGGCCTTTCTGAGCAATTGAGAAATTTAATATTTCAAAAACAAAATGAAAGAGACTGACAATAAAATTTCTTTAGACTACAGGCAGCAAAACAGACTGCTCTGGTTTGAATATTGCTCCTCTCCAAAACTCATGTTGAAATTTAATTGCCAACATAGTGGTATTGGGAGGTAGGACCTTTAAATTTAGGTAAGCAGTATAGCCAGCCAATGTTAGTGCAGGCCTATAAGCCCAGTGACTGGAGAGGCTAAGTCAGGAGGATTGCAAGTTTGAGGCCATCCTCAGCAACTTAGTGAGACCCTAAACAAGTTAGTGAGACTCTGTCTCAAAGAAAAAAAAATAAGAAGTACTGAGGATATAGCTCAGTGGTAAAGCATGCTTGAGTTCAATCCCCAATTTAATAAAAAATTTAGATGAGTATTTCATGAGGCCTCCACCCTCATGAGTGAACATAACTCTTTAATAGGGGGCCTTCAGCAGTGGGTTCTCTCACTTTGAGCCTCTGCTCTTCTGTCATGTGAAGAACAGTGTTCCTTCCCCCAGAGGATACAGTATTCAGGGTGCCATCTGGTAGGTGGAGACTGGGCTCCTGCCAGGCACCAAATCTGCCAACACCTTGATCTTGGACTTGCCAGTCTCCAAAACAGTAAGGAATTAATTTCTCTTTTTTATTCATTATCTAGTCTTTTGTGTTTGTATTATAGAAGAACAAAATGGACTGGGATAGAAACATATTAAAGGATTTTAAATAAAATCCCTGTCTTAAGAAAATTGAGATAATTAAGTAAGAAGTAGCCAGCAGAATTTGGCCATAAAAGTTTCTGATTTTCCCCCTCTTGATTATGTATCTCATTTTAAATGTAGTCACAAAGTTCAGAAGAACCAAAAGCATCACCGTCAATTCCCACTTGAACTGAATACATTTATTTTGCATAGGTAAGTCATGTGCTGATACATGCCCAGTGAAATCAAAATGAATTATCCTCCTCCATTAATGTGACAATACTGTTGTTCGAAGATATTTATGAAGATATAAATTTTTAGAACTTGACACATATGAAGCACTGCAATAGCCAAGTATTTAGTAATGTATTCTAAGTTTTCTCCTAAATCACAAGTTTCCAGCAAACCACAGGTAAATATGCAAAGCAAAAGATATGTAAAATTAGAAAATTGCTTCATTAACAGTGACTATTTGACACAATTCCTTATTCTCTAATATAGAGCAGCTACAAAGCACAGAATAACAACTCTGAAATTTAAAGTTTAAACAAGGCTATTTTTTAAAAATTGGCCTTATTGGATGACAGGTCCAATTCTGAACATTTCATAGAAACACAAAATTAGGCATATTGTTAAGAGGAATCATTTAGTTTATCTCATTAGGCAGGAGTATGTATATACTAGCATTTCCCAAAGTTACAAATGATGTTAATAGGTATTACATTTAAAAAGAGGATTAGTCAAGGAAGCTTAAGAAGTGCATTTTTTTTTTCTTTTCTTTTTTGCAGAGCTGGGGATCACATCCAGTGTCTCATGCATGCTAGACAAACACTCTGCTACTGAGCTCCATACCTAACCCCAAGTGCTAAGTTAAATTTTTTTCTCTTTACCACTTAACTGCTAAGAACCCTTAATATGTAAATGCATTCTATGAACTTTAAGGCTATTTCCCAAAGGTATTAATTTTGGAGTTCTTAAGTCATGGAGCACCTTAGGGACCAATGTTCCACCTGACACTGGGAAATGCTAATATATACTGTATCAAATCAAGTCTGTCATTTAAGAGTTTCCAAAAAATATTATCCTTTAGTAAAGCTCTTCATTGACATTTTGTTGATTTGTTTTATTTTGTGTATTGCTTTTCATCCACAAACCACAATTCATACTGTTGTTGTACAGTCTAGGTTAGTAGTAGTAAAAGAACTATCTGCAGACAGTGCCAATCAGTTATCTTCTTTTTTCCAAACACCATGAAATGTATGTGGAAGTTCTATAACATTTTGACAGAGCAATTTTATCTCTATAAATCTAATAATTAAAAATTGAAAAACTAATAGGAGCTTTTGTATGCCTCTCTATTTTTCTTTTCTAGTAATGAGTTTTTATTCTATTTTACAAAGATATCAGTTCTCGGCAACTTGAAAGTGTAAAAACAACAACTGGTCCCTTACCACTGAGAATTCAGAAGGTCTGTTCTAAGGTCAGATTTTATGAGGAAGAATTTATTTAGTAGTTGTGTGATGTCTCTTTTCTAAAATAAACATATGAACTAACATAAGTTTTGATTGCCATCCCGGCAGGAGGACACTCAAGAAAATTCAGAAGAGTGAGCTCTGGTTGTTGGAAGACACAGTTTCTCTCAGGCAGCCCTCTTCATATGGTACACTTTCTAGATTCTGGAAACTACTCTCTCCACTTGACCCCTATTGTTGCTAGCCATGGAGTACTGTGCCACCCTGATTGTTTCTCCTAACCATGTACAAACCTTTATAAATGTGTAAAACTCCTCTAAACTGTCCAGTTAAATGTGTCAACTGTTTGCTGTTGATTGATAGTCACATTTCTCCATTAGGTGTACAGAACCACACCATTTACTTTGGGGGTTTAAAATATATACTAGGCCTTGCTAGCAAGGTTATTCACTCTGGCTGGATCACTTAAGGGCTAACAAAATCTCAAAGGCCCAACCTTTCTGCAAGATCAACAATCACCTTGCTGACTGCTGTCAATGGATGATCCTCATGGATGGGAACAAGAAAGTCTCCTAACAGCTACTCAATCAAGGCAACACACACCTTCATTTGAAGAGAGACTAGAGGATGTTCAGATATAACCCCAGGCCCTGCATCACCCAGGAAGCAGTCACAGGAGATTCTGGCCCAAACAAAGCTAACATCACTAATGTCCGTATCATCCCTCTTTGTGCCCCTTTTGGCTGTATGGCATCCTATCTATTCTTGGGTCAGAAAAGTAATGCTTCTGTCCAAATGTTTTCTGTTTTACACATGGACCATTGCTTATTAGATTCCCTTCTCTCTTTTTGTTGTGGTGCTGTGGATGAAACCTTGGGTTTCAGACCTGGTGGGCTTTCTATGTGAGGGCTCTACCATTGAGCTACACCTTAGACCTGGATTCTTTTATTTGTATCATTCCAGAGCTGATAGGAACCTCCCAAAATATAGGAGAAGAAATAAAATAAAGCATGAGCTTGTAGGAAATCTATCAGTATATCCCCAAATACATTTTCTTGCCACATAAATTTTGATAGATTCTACTTTAGAATGCTAGAGCTACTACATATGTTTATGTCTCCTCTCTTTCCAAAATGTCCTTGAAGTAACACTATAAAACTATAAAAGGGATAAGTTTATAAAGGCATAAAGAGTACAATGGCAGGCTAAAGATTTTCACAGAGAGCTGTAAAACCAAAGGCAAGTCAAATCAAATCAATAAAGAAATCTTAATGGAAAAATCTAAAACTCAGGATGTAAACAGGAAGAATTGCAAGAAGTGGAAGCTCTTGTCATGACAGACCTAAACTTCTTACTGAATTGATGGACCTAGAGACCAATAGTTAGAGAAGAAAAACTACCAGAAAAAATAGTAAACTGGCTATTCTGGAAATACGACTTAGGCTAACGTAAAGCCATAATCTGCCAAAGGGGTGGCAGGCTTAGAATTTCCCTTAAATCTATTCAGTCTTTCAATAGCACTAAAGAATGCTTTGTGAGTGTTTCCAGTTAAAGTAATTTTTTGTTTTTGTTTTTTGGCACCAGGTATTGAACCCAGGTGCACTTGATCACTAAGCCACATCACCAGTCTTTTTTTTTTTTTTAGACAGGTTTACACTAAGTTGCTGAGAGCCTCACTAAGTTGGTGAGGCTGGCTTTGAACTTGTAATCCTCCTGTCTTAGCCTCCTGAGTCACTGGGATTCCAGGCGTGGGCCACCACACCTGGCCAATTACAATAATTTCAAATGTCGCACAGATAGGCACATAGCACAAATCTCTAGAAAGTGGTGTCCTAAGGGACCAATAATGTATGAAATCATGAGAAGGTCAAGGATAGTGACTTAAAGAATCATCACTCAGATCAATACGTAGTTTTAGAAGTCAGGCAACTTCATAGGTATTGGAGAACAAGAAGTTCTTTCTCATCCAGCTGGTTGAGTTGCTGTGTCTGCTGCACTGTATAGCCAGTGTGGAAGTGGTGGCTTTTACGTATTTAAAGTAATCTGTATATTTTGCCTTGTGTATGAGCAATGTTTTATAAATAACATCACTATCCTATTTTAACTAGTTGAAGACTGGTGTCAGGATTGACATTGATCCCAAACAAACTGATCTAGTATTAGAGTCAGAGGCAATATAACAGTTATAAGTACAAGCTCTAATTCCCAATTAACACAGTTTAAATCATATCTCTGACATTTAGAAAGCTTCTGATATCAGCTTCTCACATTTTAGTTTTCCCATATCCAAAATGGAGACAATCCTTTAATTCTCAATACTTAATGTTTTTATAAGATTTCAGTGAGTTAATACAAAGTCTCATGTACCCATCATAAAGAAAATGTTTTAAGTTGTCATTCTATTATAGCTATTTTAAGACAGGGGTCAGCCAGCCTCTTCTTTAAAAGGCCAGATTGTAAATATTTTAGGTTTAATAGATCAAATATGGCCCCTGTTACTATTGTGTGTGTGTGTGTGTGTGTGTGTGTGTGTGTGTGTGTACAACACTTTAAAAATAGGAAAACAAAACAAAACATGCTTAGCTTAGCTCAGAGACCATACAAAACAGGCTGAAGGTGAGATTTGTTCCCCTGGGATAGTTTGCCAGGCTCTGTCTAAACGTTCTTTCACTTTCTACTGATGGGATGAATACCCATTTCTTTCATTTTTGGAGGGTGTTGGGGGGGTGTACCAAGAATTCAACTCAGGGGCACTTAACCACTGCACCATATTCCCAACCTTTCTTTCTTCTTAAGAAATGGAAGCCTCATGTTAAAATTAAAATCACCCATTTAAGAAAGAAAATTAAAACCACCCATTTAAGAAAAAAAATAAAAAGATAAAATAATTTCCTCAAGATTTACAGACTAAGAGAAAACAAGTGCCTTACCTATCTCTTCCTTGTCTCTGTCACCCAATCCAAGAGACCCTCTTCTGAACAAAATTATACCTGTGATATAAATTATTAATCTTCACTAGATGAATTATGTTGACAACATTACAACTCAATATTGTTAAGAACCATGTATCACTCTGGAAATAAATTTATAGATATCAATTTCTTAGACACTTTCTGTCTAAACATCTTCCTACTTAGACCAAATAGGAAAGGTTGTTAATATTGAGCAGAGGGAAAATATATAAAGGAATTAAAATATTCGTTCAAAGTTAATAAAATATCTGCATCAGGAATGTGAAAAAGGAAGATGCGGAACACAGCAGATCATGCCCCTAAAGACCAAAAGTAAGGCCAGCAGTCAATCTGGGTCCAGGACCTCATCTGCACCCCATCCCCAAAGAAAGCATCTATCCTTAAATGAGTTTGGATACTAATTGGATTCACAGAAGGAGAGATTTTAGCTTTTATAGGGACTTCAACAAAGTTAATCTGAAGCACTTAAGTTCTTGGGAATCACTTTGGTGGAGAAACATTTAAAATAAAACATAGTCTTATGAACACATTTTTAAAAAATATTTATTTATTTACTTTAGTTGTACACAATGCAATACATTTACGTTTACGTGGTGCTGAGGATCGAACCCGGGCCACGCACATGCGAGGCAAGAGCTCTGCCGCTGAGCCACAACCCTAGCCCCAACAAATTTTTAATTATAACCCAAACCAGTCTGTCAGGATTGGAGCCAAAGTATATTATCAATTTATAGATGTTTGGGACTCAGTTTGCCAAATTATAAGATAAAGTAATTGGGTTTTATCTTGGGGAGACCGTGCAGTCAATGCAAATTAACTTTGGTAATATAGGACTACTATGCTTTGATCTATGCAAATGTCAAAATTAGGGACATCACATATGTTTTCTGTTGGTAAGTTTCTTACTACGTCTGTGCAAAGACATGGCACATAAAGTGGCAGTGCTTTAACCCTCAGAATTATTATCCAATGTAGACTGAAATTATACAATAAACAATACCTATAGCTCATCTTATTTACTTATTTATTGGTATATATTACACATAGGCAGGACAGTAATATATATCTAAATGGCACGTTGGTACAAAAACAAATATAAAGGTTTTTGCTTTCTAACTTCAATGAAATATTTCAATCTCATCCTACATTCTACTGCTCTTGATATGTATGTACTTAGCCACCTGACTAAATAGTGATGAAGAGTAAATCTAGAAGTAGAAATTTTAGTGTTGTATATGAAAATTGGGGGTACAGCATTCTAATGAAGCTACTGAGTTAGAAAAAAATCTCCTTTCTTTTTTTAAATAAAAGCTAACAATTCATATTACTATTTTCAATTTAATAAAGATTGTATTTTAGTCCCAAACTGAAAGTATTTAATAAACTTCCCCCTTTTCCAGTAGTTTTATGTCATTGGTTGTTGTATCAGAGTTTTGTCTCTTAGATTCAGAAGTCTTCTTATTCTATTTTTGTCCTTTGCCCCCAGTATGGTAGAGTTGGCCACCCAAACAACTTCCCCAGCAGCATTTTAGAGGACATACTGCCTGAAAAGTAAAAGAAATTCTACCTCTCCAAAGAAATCATAGAGAAAATACAGGCAAAGGACACCTAACAATCATTGTGGAGGTCTATACAATTGGAGGACACTAGCAGTAAAAGGAACACATGTTTGAGATTTTTATCTAAACTAACCTTTAACTTTTCATTTCCATGGCCACTTGTCAATATTTACTTTTTACCTCAGATAGCAATGGTATTGAATTATAATGAATATATACAAATATTTTTAGATCAATATTATTGGATCAGTCCAATGTTTCAATTATTGTCAGATAACACATCTAAATAAATGCCCTGTATCATCAGAATGTGGAAAAATTTCTGCAGGTTACATTGTCTTGTTCTATAAGTCTCAATTCAAAATAGATAATAGCACATCAGATTATAGCATTTTTCATATTCAATATTATGTTTAAACTATATTTACATATTCTACAATATTCAAATCGAATAATTCAAAATTATGGATTTTATAATAATTACAGATTTTTTTTTTGTTTATTCCTATTGCTTTTCATTTTCACATAGGACAACAAAATTCAGCAAGTTTAGCAGTATAAAATCCCACTTCAAATATCACTGTGGTAAATATTATCAGGTGCTGGCATGTGAAAAAAAAAATTCTCTTTCTTCAAACTGCCCTTTGTCTTACTTCCAGTGATCACAGAAGTGGAGTTAGGCTTTCTGGAATCACCAGCATGCCCTTCTCTATTCTTTCTAGCTGCTCAAGCTTTCTGCTCCTCTGAGACCCCCAATTTTTTTTTGTTGTTGTTGTTTGTTGAATCCACATTCTATTGGTGCATTATAGTTGTACACAATGATGGTATTTGTTATTACGCTTTCATACATGAACACAATATAACAATATATTTCTCGTAAACAGTTCTGAATCTCTCCTATGTCTTCAACTATGCCATTGCCTTCTTTAGATTATCTTCAAGCTCACACACAGAATACCCACAACTTGACCAGTAGGAAAGCAAAAACCAGTAGGGTTGTCATTTCTACTGGTGAACTGGTAATGCAACTCTCTGATTTACCCAGGAATCCCTGGTTACCCCAAATGCATATATCTTGAATTCACCCACATTCTCCCTTGAATGCATATCTACTGCCTAAATAAACCTCTGTCTATGCTTCTGACAGGTGCATGCTGGAATTCTTTTCTGTCACATATGCCAAAAACCATGAGGTCCTGAGTCCAGCTCCCCCCTCAGACCTTTATTCAGAGACACTCTTCTGTGACATCAACACACCACTGACCTGCTTTCTTCATTTTGCTTTATATCAGCTTTTCTCTGTGGATTTTTACCTAAAAAGAAGAAGGAAATGAAGAAAGTCATGTCTAATTGGCTTGCAAAGTATTACTCCCTCTAAATTCCAAACAGCTCACATTTCTTTGCTACCCCATGAATTCTACTGTCAGTGTCCACACCTAGTGTTGGTAGTTGAGGCTGAAATTGTCAATCTGTTTTTTCCTATTGTTTACAAAATTTTAATGCATTATGTTTGCAAGTGTTGATGGACAGGAAATGAAAGAAAAAAGAAAAGAAAGGGTGAAAGGAAAAGAGGAAAGGAAAGAAGGGAAGGTAGACGTATCATTCTCCCCTGTCTTTCACAAATTTGCTACTTGCTTTGCGACACATTCTTGTACATGTACTATCACTTTCTCAAGTTAAAAATTAACTTGAGGAGCCAGGCTTGGTGGTCATACCTATAATGCCAGCACATTGGGTGACTGAGGCAAGAAGATCACAAGTTTGATGCCTGTCTCCGTAACTTAGCAAGAACCTGTCTCAAAATAAAATAAAAAGGGCTATGGACATAAGGTAGTGCAGAACACTCTTGGGTTCAATCCCCAGTACTGGCAAAAAAATAAAAATAAAAATAAAAAAGAGAGAGAGAAAGAGAGAAGAAAACTTAAACATTTAACCTGTTGTATCTCCCATAATACCCAACTCAATATCTAACCCAAAATAAATCTTGAATAAACATTTGTTGGAGAAAGAACTGGAATAAATGAGAAAAAGAATTCATAAGTAAAAATGGTTAAGTAGAAAAAAATTATTTCATTATCAAGCCATATGAGTAAGTAGTCAGCATACAAACACAAACTTGATGGTGTTTATAGTCAGTTCCCCATCAATGTCAAGTTGATAGTGTCAGCATGCTCCTACAGTTCCTTCTATAATGGGAATCATATCTGACTGCCTTACTCTATTTAAGGGGATACTTTCGTGCTTCACTGAGATAATCACTTTTTGATCTTTGCTGATAATAGATCAACTCTTGATTAGTAAACTGGTGCTCAGATTTTTTTTTCTTCCAGATAAAAATGGCAGCCCCACAGACATGTTTGGCATGATGTAACTATCAAAATGTATAAGAATTGGGTTTTATTTGGTATTGTCAGGATTCTGTTAAGAGTTATCTACTGATGAGAGATCAGTTGGTTCAACGAAGATAGTTTAGTGCTGAGCTCTGAAATATTTTGCAAGTTTAACTTAAAATATAAAAATTGGTAATTAAAAATGAACTTTACTCTCAGAATTGGAAGAGAAAATCACTATATATTTTTAAATAATTGTTCAATTGCTTAATGTAGCAGGTATGAACCTTAAGCAAAATCATATTTAATTATTGTCTATAATTCATTTAATTTTTATTCTGAGTAACTAGTCCCACTGAGTTGGTGAGAAATTTAACCTCAGTCATTTCCAGGCTTTTTCCCACACCAAGGTTTGTGCAGAGGTACTGGCTTTTTATTCCAGATCCAAGCCTGAGGGCAAGGATCATTAGAGGTATCCATTCATTTGTTAAGAGCTAGATTTTGCTGCAGCCACCAGGGTGGTTTATCTCTATGCCAGGCTTTATGCATTAAAGAGGACTCTTTAACAAGGCTGGGACACCAAGTTTGGCATCTAAACCAAGTGGTTCACCCTGTAGATATTTTCCCTTGAAGTCCTGCCATACCCTTGGACCCTTCCAGGGAAGAACTGAAAGTACTTCTGTTCAAGGACCCACAGAACTGTCCCTTCCCCTGGACCTGGAAAAAGCTCTTATTTTCTTGGAGAACCTTCTGTCTCTTTTGGCTTCACACTGAGATACCAATTTCCTCTCTCTTCAAATTCTATTATCCTCAGTGGGCAAATCAGCCAGGAACCCCTGCCAAAAACCTTTCATGTGGCAAGGAAGTATGGAACTTGTTATCTGCTTGAATGGAGGACAGAAAAGGGGGAAAATTCAAGGAGAAAAATTAACATATCAAAATCTCAATTAACATCTCAAAAAAATTCATGTTAGCAAACTCTCTGTCAAACATCATCTTTCTGCTTATGAATATCTATATTTAGGGATTTCATTGCTTCTAACTTAATCATTTAGTTTTCCCAATTTACAGTCTCCTCCCTTGACACACTAGCTTAAGTACATTCTATCCATCCTTTCTATCTACTTTCTCTTCCCCAACAACATAACATTCTGCTCAAGTAAGGTGGGTAACTGCCCCAGTGAGGCAACATGAAGGATGTGAAACAAGCCCATCTCTGTGCACGTATGCCTGTTTCTGTCACTGAGGACTTGGGTGCTGCTACTGGTAAACCACTGCTCTAGATGAAGGTGTAACCACAGGATGTATAAAAGAATCCATACGTTCAACTATTCATTCAACAAATATTTATTCAGAACATCCACTAGCCAGATACTCTGTTAGGTAAAAGATAGAACACATTAAATAAGCAGACATGGTCCCTCCCTCTTATAGGATTTGCCATCTATTCACGAGAGAACTTATTTCTGCATGAACTTGTTTCTGTAATAATTACTTAATTACAATTACAAGAATTATGAAAGGAAAAGGAGGTAATTGTGAGAGTATATAGCAGACCAGCTGTCCCAAAGAAGCAACATTTAGACTAAAATGTGAAAAAGAAAGTGAGGAAGAAGAGATTTCTCAGGCAGAGGAAACAATATGCTGGAAGCTTTGAAAAAGGCAAAATGATGGTCAGAAGTTTGAAAACAAAATTGAGAAAGACTCTGGTGGCTGAACCCTAGGGGTAGGGGAGAATACCTCAAGGTGAGGTCAAAGTGGCCAGGAGCAGGAATAGGGATGTGTTAATTAACCACAGCATAGATTTTGCTCTTCATCTAAAAAGCAGAGGAAATGTTTTAAGCAAAAGAATGATCTGGTTTCCACTTAACAATTCTGGCTTCTCTGCGGAGGAAGGAAAAAATTGAATATGTAAAACATTATGTCATTATCAGCTATTAGCACCCTAGTCTCTCAAATTCTTTCCAAGTAGCTGTTGATACAAAAGTGTGACAGTAACAGCCCTCAGACTGAGATCTCCCGTGTAGCCACATCCTCACCAAACTCCAGCTTTTACCTCTCTTTCCTCCTTTCCTCCTACCTTTCTCCTTAAAATTAAGTCCTCCACTTTAGATATCAGTTTTATTACCAGGGTTCCTGTTATAATCTCTGGATGACTATAATCCCTAACATTCTACATATTTGGGTTTCATTTTATTCTTACCATTCATGCTTTTGACCCTGGATTGGAGTCACCTTGAACTCCAGTCTGGTGGGTGGGGCTTCTAGTTATCATGCTTTATTAACAAGACCCGCCCCAAACTCTACTTCTCACCATTCTGATGGGTACCAACCCCCAAATCAACTCTCTATCCTTTCTTACCTCAGTTATTCCAACATTGCGCTGAAGAATCTTCCTTCTTGAAGCCTTGCATGGCCCACAGTGCAGCAAGAAAGTCCTTGCTAAACCAAAAATTCTGCCATGTCATTTCCCTGCTTAACACCCTTCAGGGCTCACACTTCTTATAGACAAGCTCCACTTCTGTCATACAAGGCACTTCATAACTAGACTCCCTTTATCTTCTCAGTATTGTCTCATGCTCTTGCTCCCCTGCACTTGATACTCCAGTCACCTTTAACTTATTTATGAACCTACTTAGGGGTGGGACCAGGTGGCTCCCACGCCTCACAGGTGCACTTTAGAAATATGAGATTTGCTTACATGAGTCTCCAGCCCCTTGTTTAACTGGAAAAATTGACACTGGTGTTGCTTCTGGAAAAGGAGTCAACATCCTCAAATGCAAATAAAGACGTTCTCCTCATCCCCCAACCATACTGAGTAAGTATTTCTGCAAAACAAATTTAGAATAACAGCTGAAAGTTGACAATAAGCTGAATTTCTAAAGCCAAATAATATGTGGCATAATGCTATTTGTCAGGGATGAGTCATTCATTTTATTATCTAAATTTTGCATTTTTAATATGCCTCCCAAAAAAGTTCTCTGCTTCAAAACTCATGCAAACTGAAGAAAGAGAAGAAAATGAGGAACATTTTGCTGAATAATTGCACAATATCAACTCTGCTTTGACCCAGCTGAAGTGAATTACTAAGTGAATGTGTTTTGCATATAATTTTTCTTAGTAGAAAAATCAATTTCTCCCTGTCCCCCCCAGAAATAAATATTGAACAAATAGTTTTTTAAATACTCATTTTAAGGGGTGACAAAATGTTAGCTTGCCTTAAGGGTCCTCATTTCCAGTATGCTCAAACAAGCCCTGTACTTTTTCATACATTCTTTCCACTCCTGAAACAAGATCCAATTCCCTCTCCCTATAGCCTACTTAGCTTAAGTAATGTTTCCTCAAGGAGACCTTCCATGACCCATATCTATGGTAGATTCTCCTTTTTACTCTTCCTCCTATACTTTTCTTACCATTTCATTTTGCATCTGTATTATTATATATTTGCACTATTTTATTATATATTTGTTCTTCTAGTCCTTAAGTTTCTTGGGCAGGAAATTCTACCTTTGTTTTTTAATTCATATATCCCAAGCATCTAGACCAATGCATAGAACATAGAAGTTACCCAATAAATATTAGATATATAAATAAATGAATAAGTACACAAGTGAAAAAGTGTTCCACATTAGAGTCTATCTCCTTGCTGGAACTATCCCTTGTCATTTATCATCATGGCTTCCAGCTACCATGTTCTGCCTGAAGTAGTGTCTATGAACTGAATTAATGCCAGATCCAACTACCACTGCTGCCACACACATTCAAACACATGACAATTTTCAACATTAGGTATATAAAAAAGTAAACTCTAGGGCAACAAGCACCATAAATTAATTCATAATTTTGTTAATGGCTAAACCTCCCCGCTTTTCTCCCCAGTTTTATAGGGAACCCTTCAGACATTGACAAAATAGTTCAATTAATAAAGTTCCAGCTCTGCAGTTAGAAAGGGCTGTGTGAATTCAAAGCTAAAAAGAATGTCAGGCCAAGGTAGGTGCCTGGAAAATCATTGGTGTACTGTGAAGAAAAGCAGTTTTCTCCTAATCAATGCACTCACTCCAGAGTTGCAAGAACTAACTATGTGCTAGCATGTGTTGTCTTCTACAAACACTAATGAACATGAAAATCTCTAAGGTAGGTGCAGCTCTACCAACCTGTGCTACAGGAGAGAAAACAGGGAAGTTAAATACATGATTAAGGTCATCCAGTTAAGGAAAGCAGAGCTAGAATCCCCAAAAGATCTGACTCCAGGATTCAGTTACCCTTAATAAAGCTTGTGTTCTATTTCTCAAAGTACCAACTTTTAGAAGAAATGCAACATAGTTCCAAAACCTAAGTAAATTTATAAAAAACAAAATTAATCTTTCTGTTCACGATATTATAATTCTTCATTTGAGGTTCTTTCCAACCAGCTGTTGCACGCTCTACTTTTGTGTTAAATAATATTTCTTTAAACAGAAAAGATGTCTCATTCTATTTACATCTAAAATTAATTAAGAATGATTAGGAAGCGTTCAGGAAAAAATCTAAGCAAATGATTTTGCATGCATTCTATAAAATATATGAAATAGTTACAGAAAGATCTTGCAAACATCTCAAAAAATAAACAAAATTGCCCAAATTATTATCATTCATAATTTCTATTAAAACTACAATTTTATAGTGCTGTCATTCTGTATAAACAGCCCATGAATTATGAACAATTTCATGGGAAAAGAGGTCAGCACATTGGTTAAAGGGGGAAAAAATAGGTTTAGAAAATGCTGGAAATAATATTGACTAGCAGAAAGAAGTTTTATGGTGATAGGAGAAAAGAAAGAAGACAGTGACCCACTAAAATTGAGTATGGTCACTCTTCCTCCTGAAGACCTTAGAGAAGGACATAAGGGTATGCGCATTTGAGGGAGTAAGAAGGGAAGCATGACATGTTGACATGACAATATGCCAAGGGAACCAGAGTCAGCAAAGGTGATGGGGCATCTATTGAATATTTGTATATGTTCGATTCTGTGCTAGGCTGTTTGCATGCCACTTTACAGATTTATAAAGAAGAGTTGGAAGTTAAGTAAAAGGCAGTTTTATAGGATCAAAATGTTATCATTTTAATTAGAGAGAAAAAGTTGTTTAAATACCATGTAGAAGTTTGCAACAGAAAAATAAATTTGTGTGACTACTAGGTTTCCACCATTCACTAGGGATCATGAGAAATTGAAGAACAAAGTGTTTACCTTTGCTCTGACATCAAGGAGTATACAATCTGTGAAGAAGTTAAATTTGACAAGTGAGCATAAAATATAGTAATAGTTCAGACAAAGGATAAATTTCTATGGCTATGGGGTCAAATGAGACAGACAAGAATTCCTCGGTACCTTAAAAGAAATACTAGAATTAAATGAGTTCCTCTGGAACAAAGGCTTAATCCAAGCAAAGCAACACAGGTGAAGTTGAATGTGACTTTTTAAAGGTGAGATTTGCCCAATTGGAATTCAGAGCATATCCTGAGGAAAAGTGGGAAAGAGCTGGACCTATAAATTGGAATGGTTATTGCAAGCCTTTAAACATTTTATGGAATTGAAATATAAGGTGCTTGAACTCCAGTTGGTCTTTGCAGCTTCTCTTATCTCACAAACATCCAAGCGTGCTCCTGCCCACCCTGACACTGACTCAGTAGCTTTCTACCTACATTTATGCCTCGCTCCCAATAGCTTTGTGCCCAATTGCTGCTATGGCCCCAACCTGGGTTTGAGATCAGTGTAAAGGCAGATTTATATCCCTTATATGGGAAACAAGGGTCAACCTAAAGGAAATCTCCTTGCCAATTAATAACATACCTTGCATGTTATCAAGGCCCTCCATACAGAGCAGCTTCTTCCCTGAACTTAGTTCCTACCACCTGGGGGGTAGGTGCCAGATATGCCCTGGGTAGAGAGCCCAGACAGTCAGTATGAACAGTAAGTTGCATCAGTCTACGATGTAAGATGTGACCTAGTAAGCACAGCTCACCCACAAATCCAGCCCAGGGCTGTCATGATCTCCTCAGAGAATCTTGTAACTGGAGTGTGCTATACGGGCAAAGCAGTTTTCTTTCTCACATTTAGTGGGGGGTGGAGGATACATTCTTCCAAAGGCAGAATAATGTGAATGAGCAAGGCTGGACTCCAGTATAACCAGGCACCCTCCCTGCCAACACAGCAAGCCACCTCTGTCAAATGTGCTGAATCTCTCGTCAATGGGAGTAATTATGTGGGAAAAGGTGCTCCTCATAACTACTCTGGGCTGTAGTAGTAAAAGATACTGAAAACTTGAGCACTGTTAGATGGTGAATTTGTCACTCTAAGTAGGACAATGCCTAATGGTGATAAGAAAATGAAGCAAACACCTAACATTAAATTTCCTTTATGGTGTTTTTATAGAAATTGGAGGAACGCCTACATAATCTCTAAATTCAGGAAGGAAGATGGAAAGAAAAATATAGCCGTTAGTGATATGGACTTTCATAGCTGATAGCATGTTCAGGATCATTAATAACAGCTCTCTTTCCAGGAGAAGAAATTGAGACCTAGAAAAGACTTTTGCCCCCAGCTCACAGAGCTTTTGCAGGCAGAACAAGACAATGTCCCAAATGTTTGTCTTTTTCCAGTGACACCATATTTTAATATCAATTCAGATTTTCAGTCCACAAAACAATAGGAAATATATTATCATGCTTGATCTTTAATACCCTGTGAAAGTGGTATTATCTATTTTGCACAGATCTCAGAGATTAACTGAAGTATCTACATAGGTCATGGAAAAGGTTGAACTCATACCTATATCTGCTGCCCAACAGGCTGAGTCAGTTCTTGGTACCATGCTGTCTGACTTGCTGATAGAACCCCATAGAAACCTCTTCTCCCTTTCTCCCACTGCCCCTACCCAAGAGAATGGAGTTACTGAAAGGAAACAATTGTTCATCAACCACTTCATTCAACAAACATATATCTACTTGCATGCTAGACAATACTCCCTTCACAGAGATATAGCAGGACTAAAAAAGTCACTGTCCTTGTGAAGACAAACAATTAAGAAAAAAACATATAGGAACAGGTGGTAATAAGTGCTACAAAAGGAAAATGAAATAAGGTAACAAGATGGAGCATAATTAGGGTATCAATTACATTTTACCCAGTGGCTCTGTCTCCACTGGAGTAAATCAGCATGAGCAGATTTTCATGCAAAGATCTATAAGCAACTGTAACAAACCTGATTCTTAGGAGTCTATAAGCTATGTTGAGTGTTTCCAAATAAATAAATAACCAATAAGGGCATAAATTGACTATTTACTAAAGGAAAATTATATAGTCTCCTTTTAACCCAAACCTTAGATTATATCAATTCTGGGGAATCTCATTTCTTTATCTGTTTTAATCATAAATTCTGATTGACAAATAAAATGTCATAAAAATGGAGACCCCAATCATTCTTCAATAATTGTAATTTTCCTAGTAGGAAAACAAGAAGTGAGTCTTTCCAAAAATCAGGGATTAAGGGGGAGAATTTTGTTAAGAAGTCATTGCCATGGTATAGCACCACCCATCCGAGGGCAATGCAGAGGAGATCCTTTAGAGAGAAGCGTCATCTTTCTGGCACCAGGACAATGCTTACAACAGGTGATGCTGGTGCTAGGAAAATCCAAGCAATCAGAAAAGCTTGTACCATTTATCACCTGAGTCTTCCTCATTCACATGACCACCTGCCCTCCCAATACAGTGTTTCCACAGGAGCCAAGATGGTGTGGTGCTGCTGCCACAGCCCACAGCTCTTGTACCTCAAGGCTGCTCATTCCATTCTCAACACCTTCCTCAGAGAAACTAGGCTGGCTAGGCACCACTTATGATATGTGTTACATTAGTTATTCCTCGAACCAACCTGATACAATAAACATTTTCATTTTGCATATGAAGAAATTAAGGCTATGAAGATTAAGAATCATGCCTGTGGCCGCTTAGTCTCTTTCTCCTTCCACTGTTAACATTCTAAGTGACTACTAGTTAATCAACTGAGTGAATGGGTCATATCTATATCTTTACAAGGTATTTCAATACCTTTAAGACATTAAAGTCAGAATGTATGTACAGTTGACCCTCTGTATTCATGGGTTCCATATCCAGGAATTAAGCAAATAGGGGATAGAAGATATATATATTTTTAATTGCATCTTTAGGTCTGGGAATGTAGCTAAATGGTAGAGTGCTTGCTTAGCATGTGTGAAGCCCTAGGTTCTAGCCTCAGCATTGAAAAAAAAAAAATGTGTCTTTACTTTGCTAAATATGTACAGACATTTTTTGTCACTATTTCCTAAACAATTATTTCCTAAACAATGCAGTACAACAACTATTTACATAGCATTTACCTTGCATTTGCTATTATGTGTAGGTCATATGCAAATACTTCAGTATTTTGTATAGGGACTTGAACATCACAGATTTGTGGTATCCTGGGAGGAGGAATGTCTTGGAACACATTTTTTTTGCAGACACTGAAGGATGCCTGTATAAACTTTGCAAAGAACGGAAGTATTTATAAATTTCTTGCACATTTAATATCACAGTGATAAAGCAATAAACGAACGAAATTATGAGTTCTTGTTCAAACTATTTTATGTTCCTTGTGTACCTATATTTTTTTAAAAAATAGAATTTATAATCGTCTAACTTTGGTTAGTGTAAAGAATAAAGTAGTAGAAGAACAAAGCAGGTGTCAGCCTGCATATTTAGGATTATTTTTCCAAGAGTAATACATTTAACCTTCCCCAAAGTAGAAGTATAAGTGAAAACAATCATGTTTATGGTTAAATAATGAAAAAAAAGCATTGTTTTAAAATATACAACATGTTAGAGCTAATTATCTGGTCAACCTGCTCTGCTAGATAAATGTCTTGATTTCTAGTATTATCAAATTATATTTCCCTGAATCAATTAATAATTGTTAATAATAGTTCTCCTAATACAATTTCAGACCTCATTTAATCCTTACAACTACAAGATGAGAATTATGAGCCTTATTTTACAAGCAAGATAACTTAGGTTCAGAAAAGTCAAATAAATTCCTAAGCGACAGGGTCAGCATTTGAACGCAGGTGGACCTCTCCCCAAGGCTGTGCAAGATGCACACTCCAAGGCTTTTTATGCGCCTTTCTCTTATTACCAAAGCCCAGGCCTTACTCAGATTCTGACTTTTTCCATCTCCAAGCAGTGCCAAGGGGTATCTAAGATGAAACACAAACCAGTTCCCTTTACAGATGAACAATTAAATTGGACATTCAGCAAAAGGCATTCTCAGAAGAGACAAATACTTAGGCCATCACTTTGACAATCCAAAAACATTTTAAGTGTTAAGTGCATTCTGCCACTCATAAAAATGTGAAGATGAATCATATTCTTGACTTCGTATTAAAGTTAAAGGTTCTTTTTTGCATGATTTGTTCTAAAATTAATATGCCGATGATTCACAGCCCCTTGGGTAATATCACCTTTGGCCTACCATTTTTAATCAATGTATTATGATAGAAATTGTCTCTTTGGGTTAAAGCACATCCATCTGAAGGAATGTTATTATGGTCTGCATAAATAGCACTCCATTGTTTTTGAAGAATTATTTTCTCCATCTGTTCAAATCTGCACTATGTTTATTACCCTGAAACAGGTGATATTATCTACCATAATTCCTAGCTTTAAGGGATTTACTTAGCCCCCTCCTGACCCCATAAGAAATTATCTGGATCTGTTTTACTTCTCTAACAAGTTTTTCCTGACTGTTATTTTAGTCACGCAAAAAAATTATAAGCCAAGATTTTTTAAAATACTGTACAGATTGCACATGGAGAAGCTGGCATTCTTTCACACCATGTTCAATCTCTGCAGCACAAATCGTCACCACAATAAAGAACCTAAAACAAAAGCCAAATGCTGCATAAGGAGTACTTTTCCTCCTGAAAAAATTCCAACATTGTGGAGCATACTTTCCTCTGGATGCACATGCATAATTTCCATTATTGTTAATGGGAGCTATACATGCATAACACCCATTACTGCTAATGGGAGCTAAGTGCACACACAAGGGTAGAATACAGTGAAATCTGTCTTAGAAAATCACCCAAGAGACTAGCAAAAATCAGTTGCCTGGTAGAGAATGGTTTTAAATTAAAAGCAGAACAGAACTGAACTTGAAACCGCAGGGGAACTATTTAACTTCAGGGAGCAGGGGGAATTAGCCTCTCTCTTTCTCACTCTATTCCAGTACCTTGTTTTCCTCATCGATGTTCTTGATGAAAGCCAGTGACCTTGTGATTTCCTAAAGAGATGATCCGGAAATGAATTTCACACTCCCATTGATTCAAATGGTAGGCTTGGGTATCTTTTGGTGGGGGAAGGAATACAGATACTGGATGATTACATCACAGCACATGCAAAATACAAGTCACGTGATATCTCTAATGACAGTTAATGAAGCAGGATGGAAACAGAAAAGCAATATTATTCTGGCAATTTATATCTATCATTCATTAATCCTTAAAAACATCTGTTCTATTATAATGTTATTGTAAAAGTCAACGAAAGATAAACTGGAAAGTGATTTCCATCTACCCAAGTGGCCTACTACATTTCCTTTGGCATTTCAAGGCTTTGAAAACACAGACCATACCTACAATACCTCAAAAACAAAGGTTTTATCTTAGCCTAGTCTCTTTATTTTGCAGGTTAGTATATTGCAAAGGACTCAAGTTGTTTATTCCAGGGTCACAGAGTACTATAGGTAGATGTTGGAGGCAGAATCCAGAATTTTTCTGACTCTAGAACCAGTGGTTTAATGTTCAAAAACACAAATACTTCCAAAGACTTTTTTATCTTCTTTGGTTTCATATTGGTCTCTGAGGACTGAATGCACAGATGGGTGGTTGAGTTGCAAACTCCAAAGGGGACAATTCTGGAACTCTGGAGAGAAGGAGACTAAATGTTCTTCATGTTACCCAAGTAATTGCATGCTCCAGTTAGTTCCAAAAATAGTTTCAAATCCCAACAGTGCTTTATTTTAAAGAGGTAGGAACAAAATAGGAAGTAGAAATAGAAGGTGTATTGCTTTAAGTTTAGAAAAGAGGAATGGAAATACTGCACTGTGCTTAGAGGACTTTTCTGTTCAATCTCCTACTTTCTAGTTTTTCTTCTTAGACTTCTAGTACACAGCACCAGCAACAGTCATGTTCTTACCATCTTTGTCACATATATAACACATATTATTTATATTATGCACGGATATTTCTAGTTGGCCTTGCTTGATCTGACTTACCCAGAAATGGGCAGGTGCAGACAGAAAACAATATTGAGAACTGGGAGCTGTTTACAATGTCAGTCAACATGTAAAAGTCCATGTTACCTCTCTCTCACTCTTTCCTTGGAAGTATTCCTTGATTCCTTGGCTGTCAGGTCCCCCTGCCTGTTACAGACTTGAAGATCAGGTCCAAGGGAGATCAAATGCTCAGTAAAGAACAAGAAGTAAATGAAGTTCCATTCTAATCCAGGTATTCTACATATCCTGGTCTTTGATTTTACAAAACACATAATCTCTCATAAAGATCTCTTTGAAATGGATAGCCCTGCTGATTTGAATCGTAAGGAGCAGTTTGATCAAGCAAGTCTTTACTCATCTTGCCAGTGTGAGTCTAGTTAAAACATTTCAATCAGAAGAATAAAAAGGAGGCCAGGAGAGGAATGAAAAGAAAGGAAAGACTAACAATAGAGAATGGAGAACATAGTGGGAAAGGAAAGAAAGGAATAGAAAGAGAAGAAATAAAGGGAAAAAAAGGAGAGTATACCAAAAAAAAAAAAAAAAAAAAAAAAAAAAAGGAACATGTAGAACAGGCACCACAGCATAAAGTTGGTAAAAAGAGCAAAGATTTTGGATCCTGAATCACCAGGTTTGGGTTCTGTTGCAATGTAGCCTGCATTCTTTATGTGGTGTTGAACAAACTATATATAAACTTGCTGTCTCTCAGTTTTTCCATCTGTCAGAAAGGCAGAAAAGACTACCCACTCTATTTTACAGTGTTATTGTATTAGAGGAGGTAAATAATGAATAAAATGTTTTATAAACCACAAAGAGCTGTGATATAGAAACCCTATGATTCTGACAGCTTGACAAAGCAAATGATCAGGAACAAAAATCAAACTGAATGATCACATTTGTCCAAGTACCAGAACCATCTTGATGGCCTCTGAACATCATTCTGACTTTCAATGAGCACCTTCATCCAGTACTATCTTTATCTAATGTGAAAAGCAACTCAATGGAGATCAAAGTCTTGATGGAAAAAAAATTTTTTTTACTTTGTTGTATGGCTCATAATTTCATAAAACTCTTTCGAAAGTTGAATCAAAGAAAACATCCCTAGACTACATGTAAGGTGGCCTTGGATTGGACTAGAAGTTATTGCTGTTTTCTTTGCAGAAAATCAACTCCAACAAATAGAAACATGACTGCAGGCAGGGAAGTACCCAGAGGCCCACAGCTCAGCACGGTGGTTGATCCAGAGAGCTAGAAAGCTATTCTGAAGGTACATAATCCTCACTGACACCCCTCAGCTATTTGCAGAAAAATAAGTAGGACATTAATTGATGCTCTGGAGTCCTGAAATGATGGAGAATTTTTATTTGCTTCTTATGACATATATCACAAACTAGTTTTTATTGAACTTCTTTTGTATACATTGCATGATATAATTTATCTACTCATTCTTTTCCTCCAACAAACTGCAATCACTTTGAAAGCAATGAGTATTTTTTTGTGTGTTTAATTTCCAGCCTAGCACAGTACAAATCATATAGTAGAAGCTCAATTAATACTTATTTGATTTATTTATACATATACTTATTTACTTATCTTTTAATAGATTAAAAATCATGTAGACACAAGTCATTTTATAGAGGCACAGTCCAGCACATAGTTTATATATTAAAATAATTGCATACTGTATCATTTTCATAATTAATTAATTCATCTAAGTAAAAACAAGTGCCCACCAAGCCAAACAGAGCGATTTATTCTATAATGAGCATGAACTTCTGCCAAGCAGCAGAACATCTAATAATCATGTTTCTAAAACCCATCGTCTTGTAGCCTTTCAGAAAGACAAAGGAACAATTGTTTGGTCTTTAGACACATATCAGGGGATGATATCTTCTATGAGAAAATTTTGAGATAATTGTTTTGCTTCTAAGAAACATTGTTTCCTGCAATTTTATTTAAAAATTTGTTTTCTTTGATTTAGAATTGACATTTTTTCTTTAATTAGTATTAGCATTGCACAAAATAACTCTAAAAATAACTGTTTTCTTGTAGGAAGATGACACTGTTGCTTCACTCTTGGTTTAACCTGGTATAGTGAATGGGTTTAGGTCCCAGCTTGAAGGTTTTCTCAATGTGATTTGGCTGCTAATTTTGCTAATCTTGCCAACCCTGCACTTCTTATTTATAATTTCTTTTGTGAGAATTGAATCAGATAATGTTTAATGTGAATATTGTCTGTATGTGAAAAGGTTCACTGCTAATAGTTATTGATAACAATAGGTACCATTTGTTTAATACCTATTGGAAGTTAAGAATTCAGCATCCAACATTACCAATCCTTCCAGCAATAGTACAATAAAGCTGTTATTATCACCATTTAATAGATGAGGAAATGAAGCTTAGGGAGATTAATTTAGAAGTCTGTCCAGCCTCAAACAGTGACAAAAGGAAGAAGTCAGAATGTTATATCCAAACTGACTGGTTCAAATGTTATTGGAACTGGGATGAGTTTGTCACAGAAAATTGCAATTTGTTTTCTTTTCTGTGCCCTGCCCATTGCCATTTTTTTTTTCCCATTCATAATACCATCTCTAGTATTCTTCATTTTTCTAACTTTGGAGAGAGCCACGTGGGATAATCTGCCTCACAGTGTTTCTTACCTTTTGAGATCCACCTTCCTCCACTCTTCCCCATTTGACATAGCAGAATTTATGGGGTGTTGAGTCCATCTGATCTCTTTCAGTTTTACTGGACATTGTGGAGGACATATACACATAGAGGCAATATCTTGGACGACAAGGGGTTAGCCGTGCTCAGATCCATGAGAGAAATTTTCCAAGTACTTTTGAGTAGACACTACATGTCATAAAATGACAAAAGGCCACAATAAGAAGATAAGATTACTGTATGGTGCTTTTAAGGACAAACATTTCCAAGTTGAGAATGAATGTCACATTTATAACTTCATTTTCCCCAGATCTTTTGATAATGTCCCATTATTTGTCATGGGATTTGGGTTAGTACAACTTTGGGAAATAAGCTGAAGTGTAAAATATAAAGAAATTGTTTAGATGAGAAAGGAGGAGTTCTAACCTATATAAATCTTTATCAAGGTTTGCTTCTTATAAGAGGGTCTTTACAATGGAGAAATCTAGTGGACATTAACATTATCAATGGGACAAACTGATAAAATGTGTGGTTCCTGACATAATAATCTTGGAAGACACCAGCATCTGTGCAATATTAACAAACGAGGAAGAAACAATCAGAAAAATGTAAATTGAAGGTCATTCTGTGGAAAAACTGGCCTGTACCCTTCAATTATTGTAATATCATAAAAGACCAGACAAAGAGGGGCAGGGAGTGCAGAGGACCAAATTATAATATACTGAAGAGACATGTATAATTTCAGGAGGAAGGGTCCTCAAAAAATGAAAACTACAAAGGCCATATGATCCAACAATCTCACTTTTAAGTATATACAACCAAAGGAAATGAAATCACTCTCTCAAGGAGACGGTTGTACTCCCATGTTCACTGTAGTGTTAGTTACAATAGCCACCCTATGAAGACAGCCTAAGGGTCTGTTGATGTATAAATGGGTGAAGAAAATACCATAGACGAATACATAAATATGACATGGGATACTATTCAGCGTTAAGAAGGGAGGAAAATCTGTCATTCCTGACAACATGGATGAAACTGGAAGACATTACGCCAAGTGAAATAATCCAAACACAGAAAGACAAATACTGCAAGATCTGGCTTACATGTGAAATCTAAAAATCTGAAAAGCTCTTAAAAACAGAGTTGAAGGGTGGTTACCAGGTGTTAAGGACTTGGAGAGAAGGAATATGTTGGTCAAAAGATATAAGCTTACAGTTATAAGATGAATAAGTTCTGGAAGACCAAAAATACAGCATGCTGACTATAGTTAATAGTAATCTGCTGAGAGTAGGTCCTAAGTATTCTTACCATATACACATAAACCAGTAGCTAGCTGAAGTGATAGATATGTAAATTAGCTTAACTATGCTAATCATTACATATGTATACTTATATCAAAATATCACACCACACCATATACTTTGAATATATATGATTTTTTAATTGTTGATTTTACCTTAATAATGCTGAAAAAAAATTGGGGCATAAAAATGTTGAAGCTATCTACATACTATGAAATTATGTACTGACATGGAAGAAATACAGCTATGATTTAGTCAAAAACAGGTAAACAATGTTTATACATACAATTTTTACAAAAATTACATACATGCATTTGTACACTAAAGAAATAAATTCTTGGAAATAGCAATGACTCAAATGAATCAGTCTATAAAATTAGATATCAATAGAGATGTAAATCACTTTCTTTTGGTTTTGATCACCCTTCATCATAATGAGCTCTGTGGAATGGGATTAAACTTTACAGGTTAGGTTCTTAAGGAAGCAGGTCCTGAGCTGGAGTCTGGCACTCAGGATGTGTGTCCTTACAATGGCAACCCTCCAACAGCCTTGGAACTCTGAGAGCTGTCGGGGGCTGTTTAGATAACAGCAGTCCCTTAATACCTCTGCCATCATCGGTCATTGGAGTTTGGTTGCTCTGGGAAAAAGTGTCCCTGGTGTGGGGCTCTCTACAGCAGAGGCATTTCCTGCTGACCACTGAAGTCTATCTTCAGGCAATACTCCCAGCAGCTCAGCAGCAAGTTCTTCCTTGAAAGAGGATCTGGATGGTACATCTCCATCTTCATGCATAAACAGTGAAGTTTCAGAAGTAACACTGCTTAAAAAAAATGGTTTAGTTGAATTGGGGATTCTAATTTCAACTGTTCAATAAGAAAATCAATTGGCTTATATAAGCTCTACCCTCTTCATTCAAAAACCTATTATTATACATGGGTTGTACATTGATTCTTATTTTCTAATAATCTATCTTAGTTGTTTTTGTTTTGTTTTGGTTTGGTTTTTGAGGGCCAGCTATGGACAGAATTGTATCTCCTTATAATTCATGTGTTGAAGCCCTAACCTTCAATGTAACTCTGTATTTGGAGGTAAGATTATCAGGAAGTAGTTAGATTAAATTAGGTCAACAAGGTAGAGCCCTCATCCAATAGGACTGGTGTTTCTGTAAGAGGAAGAAGTCTCTTTTCATGCATGCACACTTAGAGGAAAGGCCACAAGTGGAGAAAAGCAGCCATCTGCCAGCCCGGAAGAGAACCCTTACCTGAAAGTGAATCTTGCCTGAACTGTGAGAAAACAGATTTCTGTTATTTAAGTCATGCAGTCTGTGGTATGTTGTTATGGCAGTCTGAGCTAATGGGGCTATGACTGAAGGCGAGATCCAAAAGCTGCCTAATGATTAGACCATGTAATTGATAGTTGTTAGACTGACATTATGGCATACATGGCATAATTGGATTCTGCTAGAGTGACATCATACATGTCCAGCTTCCTCTCTCCTTTGCATGGCTGTTCAGTCTGTACTTTTACATTTAGTTATTGTTATTTAATTTTCACAATTTTTGTGTTTCAATAAATCACAGAAATATGTTATAGAAAAAAACTTTGCTTTAGAATTGGGCTTACTTTGTCACATTGCTTGTTTTTATGATCCTGGTGTCACTGTGAGCACAATAAAGTTCCCTAGAATTCTGTGAGCAGGATTGACTCATTTTTCTTTACCTTGCCTTGATCTACAGAAACCTCAGTTACTAAGAAAGGGTTCTAGTTACAGCAAATTTACCTCTTGGCCAGGATGTTTGATGTATTTTTTGGTTTTTTGTTTTTTCAGAAGGAAAAAAAAAAAAACTTGAAAAAAAATCTATCCAACCTCAGTTTTACTTTTTTGGCTACAGTTGAAAAAGGGCTATTCAATGAATAGACATAGGCAAGGCTCTGTTTCATGCTCTGTTCAGTGAATACAACTGTTCTTTGTGGGATCAAATCCATGGTTTGGGGTATATTATCACTGGGCCTTGAGGAGGAGAGCTAACTAGCCCAAGAGAATAAATTGGGAGATGTCATTAATTGAAGGGAATAAAGCAAATGCATGTCTAGACGTAAGTTAATGTATTACATCCCTAGGCAGAAATTGGAATATGTGCTTTTTCAGATGTAACATTTTAATTGGCCTACCTGATAGAAGGTTAAATAAAATGTACACTAAACCTCATTACTACTCAATTGTCAAATACCCTCCCCGCAACAGAACTAAAACTAGCAGAGTGAGTGGGTGCAACCTGGAATTATGAGAGAACTAAAAGTTGTCTTTAGCAACACTTTGCAACACAGAATTTTAAGTGATCCCATTAGACCAACTACACTCTTGCTATTTTATCCAGGAGTTTTAAGTGCAGAGTTGGGTATTTGAAAATTCCCTTTCCATATAATAATCTATTTAAAATGCCCTCCTGGAAATTATCTGTGATAGTACATTTCTAATAAAATGTCACTGTTGAATGAAACCTAACCACCTGGCAAGAAAATAAGATACTACATCTTAGCATAATGTTTGCAAATTTTTTCTGGTATGAAACGGTTCCAAAAATAAGAGATTGTCTTCCCCCTATTATACACCCTGTCCCCAATAAAACTATGTAAAGGAGCTTCCCATTTGTAACAGTGATAGGTGTATAAAAGATCAATGTCATAGACTATCTGATGCCTTTGAACTCTGAAAAATAAAAATAATATTCAAATAAAGACAAACTCAAAATTTGCTATGATTACATTTTTTAATTTTCTTCTATGCTGTAATTAATGAGCTGCCTACATTTCTTCTTTATTTCTGCAGATTGACTGGTGCCAACCATCTATGCCTCTATGCACTCAGTAATAAGAAGTAAAAGAACATGTGTCATTGTCCTCTTGAAAATCTTTCTGCCAACAATTATTTACTGAGCCTCTACTTTGTGCTGCTAGTGATAGTCCAGTTAAAAAGACAACTTCTACCCTTCAACAGCTCATCATCTAGTAGAACAGAGGACAGGTAAACTCATGATTGAAATTCAGTGTGATAAGAGCAAAATTGAACAAAATAGGAGATGCAAAAGAAACACTTTAGAGGAATAGCTAAGTGGGTCTTGAAGGATAGTCAAGTTACAAGTCCATAGAAGGGGTAGCATCTAAGTAGAAACCAGAAGTGGGAAAAAGAAGGGGATTAAAGAAAGATAAAGACAACCACATGTAAAATGATCAAAAGTAAGACCAGATTTATCAAATTTGTGGAAATTCAAGTCACTTAACAGCTTAGCTGTCAAGGTGAGGTGGGAGGCATTGTGGGAAATCAAGCAGGTAAGTTGACAAGACAGGAGGACTCCCAAGCTGCCTTACAGACTTTAAACTTTATTTTAAAGGCAATGTGGCACATTGAAGGATTTTAAGTAGTGAAGTCAACAGGATCATATTGACATGTTGGAAAAATCACTCAGGCTAAGATATGAAGAACAGATTGGATGGAGGTAAGGCTGGAGGCCAAATGGCTGGTTATAAAAAGGCTATTGCAGCAACCCAGTGGCAGTAGGATGAAGAAAAAGAGATAAATTTGAGAAATATTCAGGAGGTAGTTTTGACAGGACTTAGTGATTGACTAATGTGAGAAATGGAAGTGAAGAATCAAAGATGAGAGTTGCGTTTCTGGCCTGAGAAATTGCATATATCTGATAAGCAAATAAAGACGGGAGTGGAAGAGCATGGAATCATGAAAACTAGCCAGATTTAACATGAAATGCGCAGTTGTGCTGTTCCACTTTCACTGAGAGATAGGAGAGCAAGGAAGACCTCATCAAATGCAATGAGTTTGTAGGCAAGATGGCAGCACTCTGAAATGATTTCAATCCAATTATTTGTCTTTCCTTCATAAATTCAGAACCAAAATCATCTGCTGAAAGGCAGAAGGCAGGAAGTACAGAGGTTTGAAGAGAGTGGAGAAGGTTTGAAAAAGCTGATTTTTAAGAATAGGAGAAAAAAAAATGATGAGAAATCCACAGGAGGATTGTTAGACGGTATTGATCCATTTGAGTTTGGAGATCATAAAATTAATTGGTATTAATAACAGATGGCATTAATTTTCAGAGTTGCATGTTACTTTATTTTAGTAACATGCATCTTCCTGAGTAGAAAGGAGACAAAAAAAAAAAATCCAGATTTATCTAAAGTTGAAGATTTTCCTGATGGCCAAGACATAAGGAAACAAGACGAAGGATTTAAGGATAATAGCAACAACAAAATGTTTCACGCAAGAAGTGACAACAGGAGGGGGCTGACAGAGGAATAGTGAAAGGGTAAAGAGGTGAGAGGTCCTGGAGGCTTGAGAGACAAACCTATTGAGAATCACAGAGGGAGACACAGAGATAGGGAAAGGGAAGATGGGAAAAGTGGTCAGAGACTAGAATATTTTAAATTACCATTTCAGAATGGAAACAGTTTCAGGTGATGACAAGCAAGTGATGACGTGCTCTGGGGAGAGAGAAAGCAAAGGTGAAGATTCCTTGAGCTTGAGACAGTGAAGGCACAGAGAGGCTGCAATGGACGTCCTGTCCTGCATGCACTGAAGTGGCTCAGGAAGTGGGAAAGAACAGGGGTAAAGTAAAAGGCTGTGAAGCCAGTGCCAATTTCTCAAAAGAATGGGGGAAAGTAACCAGTAAGTCAGATGATGACACTGACAATTTGGAGTGGAAGATGGAGTGAGCTTCAATAAACAGAGATTTTGTACAAAAGTGAAAGAGTAATGATCTGGAATGAAAATTGGAGAGTGAAAACTACCCATGCAACACTAACCCGGGACATGTCAGAGTCAGGATGTAGAGAGAAGTGGCCTTTTCTTCTGTGAACACATCTTATTCCCCTTCCTAGCAGAAAGATCAGCCTCCATGGATTTATTAAAATTGAATAACCAGTCCAAGTTGGGCTTATCATAATTATATTTGTGGATAATAAATCTCTTTCTCTTTTCAGAATAGTAGTGTTTTCATGGTACAACTATTTGGGACCCTACTCTACAGCTTTTGCACATCAATCTTGTATGAACCACTAACAGAAAAAGTGCATGTGCCAGCAGAAGGTGAGGACCACACTGAGTTTTCCCATCCAGGGATGGTCACCCTGATGTGTAATCAATCAACGAGAAAGGTGTGCCTTTTGCAAAGATCCTCCAAGAGGTCACTTTCCTAGATGTGATCAATCTCCCCCATGCTGATCATGTTACAGCGATTACCACTCTATTCTAACAGCTTCTTCTCCAGGGAGAAACAAAACTATGTCTGCAAATGTGTAGTGTGGTGTGTCTTGTCAGGTTGAATTACCTTATAACATAACTCACTGTAAATCCACCTCATAAGTAAAAAGCAATTGCAGATTTTAAAACACCATCAAAAAGCATTCTGTTTGGGATGGAATTATGTTGTGCAATTACAAATGAACCATGCCAGTGACCCTCACCGTCAGCAAAAGAGTCAGCATTTCACTGTTTCAGCACCTAAGGGGGGAAAAAAAAGATTTTCCATGCTTTATGGCCTAGAAAGTTCTTGAAGGACTAAGAAGTTAGTGTTATGAACAAACACTTACATAATATATGTTACCCTAATGCTTCATACATGTTCTGTTCCATATGACTCAATATAAAATACCACCTCCTCTGGAAAGCCCTTCCAGACTACCTCCCAAATTGAGTAATGGTTGATTTTATGTGCTAACTTGAGGAGCCATGGGTGACCCAGATATTTTGTTAAGCTATTCTGGGTGTGTTCATGAGGGTGTTTCTGAATAAGATTGATTGATATTTGAATTGTAGACTAAGTTATGCATATTGTTCTCCCCATTGTGGGTGAACTTCATCCAGTGTGTTGAAAGATTAAACATAAAAATGCTGAAGAAGGGGGAATTTTCTCTCTGCCTGACTATCTTTAAGTTAGAATGTTTGAAACTGGAATGTTGGACTTGGACTCAGACTAAGACTTACACCATGAGCTCTCTGGATTCACAGGCCTTTTGACTTACACTGGAACAGTACCAGTGGCTATCCTGGGTCCCCAGTTTGCTAACTACAGATCTTAGGACTCCTAACTCTCTGAAGTTACATAAGCCAATTCCCTATAATAAATAAAATGGATAAACAAATAAATTCTGTTGGTTCTCGTTCTCTGGAGAACTTTGACTAGTATACAAATTAGGACCTCACACCACACAGGTCCCTTATCCTTTATCTCACGGCTTACCTCCGTTTCTAGACAGCAAACAATTTTAGTGAGTCTTACTCATTTTGGTATACTGAGACCCAGAATAGTTCCTAGCTCCTAAGGTGATCAGCAAGTAAGGTTAATTAAGTATTTAATAATTAAATATTTAATAGTTGTGATATAGTCCTTACAATTTTTATAAGGAAACTGAAGTTAATGGTCATCAGATAATTTATATAATGCCACATTACAAGTGGTAGAGTTGAGATTTGAACTTGGGAATACCTGACTCCAAAATCCCTTATAATTTTTCTATACTACATTTCCCTTCTGCTTCCCTTTTCTAATAGAATTCCTCAATAATTAAATTTAGTTTTAGAACTAGTCTCACACGTTAGAGAAACAGTATATGGAATTTTAAAACTTTGGCTCTGGAGAGAGACTGCATGAGTTCAAATCCTAGATCCCCAGCTTACTGAGCAATTCTAAGTAAATTACCTAGCCTCTCTGTGCCTCAATGCATTCCTGTATCCATAAAATAGGAATAAAAAATAACATGACTTAAGTATATCAGTAAACTATTTCCCTAATAACACAAACAGACCACTCTTAAATTTAGCAACTTACAGAATGCTCATTCTTACATATCTGCAAATAGGCTAAGGTACAGCAGACATACAGTATCAGGGGTGGAAGTGCTTCTCTGCTTCTGGTTGCAACAGCTGGAGCTCTTTGCTTCTTACTGTCAGCCAGCAGCAGCTGTGCCTGGAACATCCTTCCTCCTGCAGAGTGGGTTTCTCTTGGTTGATGGCAGAGGAAGAATGGAAATACTCAAGGCTTCTTCTGGCTGATGTTTAGGGTTGGCAAGCTGGCTTTTCCACCCACATGGAATTGAGCACAGTAGGAACATGACCAAGTCAAGGGGTAAACAAATATGATTCTCCCACAAGGATGTGAGGATGCAATAAGTTAATACACATACCACACAAAACAAAGCCTGGCACACATTAAGAGCTGAACATTCTATCTGTATATTAAACATAAGGCCGTCTCCTGGGATGGCTCTGGCTCTGTCACTAAATAGCTGTAAGATTGTGATAAGTCACAGGATCTTCCTATGTTCTTTTTTGTTTTGTAAACTACCACTCGAGTTTATAATAGTTCCCTCACTTTCTTCATTGTGTCACTCAAAGGACTGAATAACATATGGTAGGTGATCATGTTTCAAAAAGAATAAAGCATCCTAGGAATGCAAAGTGTAATACATGGCTAATTTTAGATAACCATTTGGTTAAGCTCAATAAATCCCTCCAGTTTTAAGTGATAGAAAGCCATAGTTCTTATTTTATAGATGAGGTAAATGCTTCAAGGAATGAAAGTACTTCTTTTCTAGCCATAAATCCAAACATTGGCTGAAAAGGGATAGAATTAATGTTTCCTGTCTTCTAGATGTTAGCTGGGTCA
Organism: Tamias sibiricus; assembly: GCA_025594165.1. Classification (NCBI taxonomy): domain Eukaryota; kingdom Metazoa; phylum Chordata; class Mammalia; order Rodentia; family Sciuridae; genus Tamias; species Tamias sibiricus. The sequence continues at coordinate 63,474,943 of CM046658.1, read as the reverse complement.
GAAACTGAACACTGAAGCCAACCATTAAGGTTTATCATCCTTCAGTATGAGGTAGTTCACATTCAAATTCTAGACCTTCAGGATAGTAAGGATATGTCAGGCAACCATGTGATCTCACATGCTCATTAGGCTAAAATAATGCACTAAGATCCATGGGGCCAAAGATGGAAAACCCCAGTGCCTTTCCACAGGACTTAGAGCTATAGAGCTAGAGACCATGAGAGTTACAAGAGCTACCATATAACTCTGAGAACAAGCCTAAATACCATAGCCATGAAACCAAGATCTCTCCTTCATGTGATTCCAGAAGTTCATGCACCATATTCTGTCTACTCCACATCTCCATTGATGAGACAGAAGAAAAGAGAAAAAAAAAGATAGGTATCATAAAATGCACATCCAGAGAAGATGGTGTGAATTGAAGACAGCAGGGGCAGAGGTTTCTAAGCAGGAAATGAAAGTATGTCCTCAGACAACATGTACACTAAACTCTCTAAATCCAGGACCAAGGTTTTAAAACTATAGATCACTCTCCTTCTCTCATACTATCATAAGACACAATTAGTTGATTGCTCAAGCATTTTCAAGGAAATGCGCTTTAGGTAAGTCTTGGAACATGGCAGAATCTCCAGCAGTCATGATGGAGATGACTGAGACAGGGCTGAAAGGGTTCCAGTAACAGCCTTGAAGGCAAACAAGTACCTAGCATGGTGTCACAACACAATACAACAAGTGCAAGGCAGTGGAAACTCAGGGAGAGAGTCCCCAACTCAGAGGCTTCACAGCAGACACAGTGTGTTTGCTGAGATTTAAAGATGAGTAGGAGTTTGCCAAACAGACAAGCAGATTGAAGGCATTTCTAGCAGAGACAACAGGTGCAAAAGCATAGCACATGAGAAAACAGAATCTGCTTGGAAAAGTATCATCATAGCGTATTCATGGGCAGCATTTATGTGCAATCTAGAAAGCAGCTGAATGTCCCTATAATGTCTCTCCCTTGAGCTGGGATCTGGAGCAGTTATCTCAGAGACTAAAAATAGAAAGCTAAGTCTACAATAAATAAATAAGAACACAATATGGTCTGCATTTCTCCAATTGCCAGAGAGGTGGCTTTTGCAAGAAAATGGATAGAGTTAGAGAATATAATGCTAAGTGAAGTTAGCCAATCCCAAAAAGCCAAATGCCAAATGTTTTCTCTGATATAAGGAGGCCAATTCACAGTGGGGTTGGGATGGGGAGCAAAGGAGGATTAGAGGAACACTAGAATGGCCAATGGGGAGGGAGGGGAAGGGAGGGGGGCAAAAGGGTGAATGAAAAAAAAAAAGATGGTAGAATGAGATGGATATCATTACCCTAAGTGCATGTATGAAGTCAGGAATGGTGTGAATATACTTTGCATGCAACAAGAGATTTGTAAAAAAAAGTGCTCTATATGTGTAATATGAAATGTAATGCATTCTGCTGTCATTTATAACATCTTAGAATAAAAAATAAATATTTTTTTTTAAAAAAGAACACAATATGATGTATGTTTAAAAGGAAATATACAAAATGTGGTGGCATGGAGAAGAGGGGCCTTAAATGGGCTTGGGGAACCAGGTGTGTAGTCTCATGCCTTTGCTGATCTACAGGTCCTTCTCTCATTCAGCATTGTTGCTGAATTTGGCTCACTGGATCCCTCTTTTTCACTTACAAAAATTTCTTTCCATGCTGCTACATCTAGCTTCTATTTGGCTTTCCCTCACCTTCTTCCTGTTAAATACCTCTAAACCTCATTTCCTGTGGATGAGTTTCAAGGTCTTTTATAGGGGAATCCTAGATGTCAGGAAGGAAATCACCTTAATACACCAACTACCATTTGTTCTTTCAAGCATTATTTAACCACACTCCCCCCTTGCAACAAGAATTGCTGTGGACGCTGGGGATGCTATGATGAGCATAACAAATGTCTTGACTTCTATGAAGCATGCGTTCCAACACCTCAGCACATCAGCTCTCTTTCTATGACCTAGCTAGAGCACAACTCAAAAATGGCATAGTAGATATTCTGTGTTAAAAACAGTGGAGGTTCTTAAGAGGTTATCAGAGAAATGTCTGCTTCCTGGAGAGCCATCAATTAGATGACTTCCTATACAACAGTTACTGCTGAGACATGATCACAAGGATCCATGTATTTGTGTTGTTTTTCTATATTCCTACTCTTAATCTGTTTTCTTCTAATGCCTGCTCATGGAAATAAGGTTTGGATTAAGATCTGCAGTTACCTCTACATCTTACCGTATGTTTTAGTCAGCTTTTTCACTGTGGTGACTAAAAGACCTGACAAGTACAATTTTAGGGGAGGAATTTTTGCTTAGGGTTCATGGTTTCAGAGGTCTCTATCCACAGACAGCCAGCTCTGTTCCTCTGGGCTCAAGGTGAGACAGCACACCTTGGTGGAAAAGTGGAGCAGAGGAAAGCAGCTCATAAGATGATCAGGGAGCAGAGACTCCATTCACCAGATACAAATTATATACCCAAAAGGCATGCCCCCAGGGATCCACTTCTTCCAGCCACAACCTACCTGCCTTTGGTTACCACTCAGTCAGTCCCCTCAGGGGATTAATTCACTGATTGGGTTAAGACTCTCAAAATTCAACCATTTCTCTTCTATACCTTCTTGGCATTGTCCCCTACATGAGCATTTGGAGGACACGTCACATCCAAACCATAACACTATAAAATAGCAATGTTTGAGTTTCTAATGCTTTTACCTTATCTTGAAGAGATGAGTCTGCACTTTACCTTTTGGTAGGTAATTCTTTATATCGGTCTAGTTACTGAACTTGCCTAGGTCATTAAAAGGGCTTTAACTGATAGCTAGGAAGATGATTGGAATCCATTCCACTTCCCAAGGATACAACTCTTTCCAGTTATACCCAAAGATTGGACCTATTGATGATTCTATTCAATTTCATCTTTATACATAAATGAGGTCACATCGTATGCATATTTAAGATGCACATAATTACCTTCAGTCTTCAGGAGAAAGAGAATGGGAGAGAAAGAGAGAGAGATAGTTAACAGTACAAGTTATTCACTCACCATTCCACTCAAGTAGCACAAGCCTAAATTAAGTGTGAAAACAAGAGTTATGGTGTTTCCTCAGTCTGAGTTCTCATGGGCTTCTAAAAAATGAGTGTGATTCCAATGTTTAAAAATAGCATTTTTTCATACAACATTGCTCCCAAATGCAAGCCAACCACCTCATCTGTTGCTCAACTGCAGATTAACAGTGCTCTGTTCCAAAGCTGAACATAAACCTAGAAGTTGGATCTATTGAGATAATGTACGTCAGTCTCTAGAATGACATCTTCCTAATATATTTCCAAAGGTAATTTTGCTTTATGTAACATTTGCCTTATAATCTGTCTGTAAGACTTAACCTCAGTGTAAAATATTATTTTATTCTGCTGCCAAACAGAAATTGATCCAAGATCTTTGAACCTTATCTCTCTGACCCAGTGTAACAGATGCTGTCAGTGTCTTCCTACATGCTCTCCACATTCACCACATCCGCACACATCTTCCAAACACCAGCTGCTCAGCATCTGTAACTCCACCTGGGGCTTTCTCTGGACCCCAAGGCTAGCTCTGCTCCTGCATGGGACAGGCCAAAAGTGCAGGGAAATTAACAAGCCCTAGAAGCAGTGTATTACAATGACAGGCAGAAGATGGCCAAAGAGAGACTTTTAGGTGCATATTTCACATATGTCCCCAGATTTCCCCAAATGTACTAAGTAGAGCTGTCCGGAGGGGTAACTTGCCTGAGGAAGCCATGTAGTGGCTTTCTTGCCTTCCCTTTCCATCACCTGGAGTGTTTTCTGAGATCCTTCCTGAGAAGCTAATAGCCCTTGAATACTTGCCTCAGGAGGAACTCAAATAGAACAACCAGAATCCTTATCTATGGTATCAGACTAAAAAATTAAAAATAAATCATGAAAGTGAACATTGGGTTAAGTGTGTCCCGTTTGAATCATACCATCTTATTTGTGCAGCTTGAGTGAACAACACCTTGGTTTATGTAATCTTTGTAACATTTCCCAACCCATCTATGCCTGCACAAATACAAATATGTGGTAGTGGCACAAAATTTGAACTTAATCAAATGAAAATCAATTCTACTTTGATGCCTGATGCTATTTACCCATAGAAAGAGAAAAGTCTGAAGGTTGCTTGGCTGTTTTCTGTGTCCAGGGAGATACTTGGATCTTTCAGCAGGAGCATTGCCATTTATTCTGTCCTTTGTATTAAAGAACACAAAAATTTACATTTCAAGTGTGTTGGTCCATGGATATTGAGTTTGAATGACTGATGGTAGAATTCATTTGTATGAAGTAATTCAAGTTATATACTTAGAGCTTTTTGGGGGGTTAGGAAACTTTAAACCTGTTACATACACTCGTACAAACCAAATAGACAAAATAGTACAGAATTTAATGAGAAAAATAATTACCATTATCCCTAAATAGGATAAATCCAGGATTCCATAAAATTTCACTCCCAAGAAAGTAGGTTTATTCAGAGCTGCCTTCCTGGATTAAAGTTTGAGCCTAAATGGTTCAGGCAAAAACTCAGAGGAAAGCATTACATATTTTGAGCAAACAGAAGTATAATACTGTTAAATGATGTTAGACTGTACATTTTTATTATAAATAAAAGAAAATTTAAGAAGTGTATTTCTTTTTTATTTTATCTTTTTAGTTGTGAATGGACCTTTATTTTATTTATTTTTATTTTGGTGGTGCTGAGAATCAAACCCAGTGCCTCACACATACCAGCCAAGCACTCTTACCACTGAGCCACAGTGGCTCATTTGGACATGTTTCTTCTAAAATTTTACTTTGAAGCAAAATATCCTGTGCAAATTTCAGATATCAAGATGGGAAAATCTTCACTTTTAAGGGTGATAATGATTTAAAGTGAAGTAGTATTAGCCGCCTCTCGTTGTGAATCTTCACTGAACACTTTCAGTTACAGGCTATAAAATCTGTACATTATATTTAAGAAGGGCTGTCTCCTCTTGTTCCTGATGGGTTATAAGTACTCCTCCCTACACTTTATCCATGCTGCAAAGCACTATATGTCTGTTGACATGGATTATTCTTGGCAGCCTCAGGACCCCAAATGACTGACTTTGGAATATATTGTATTTTTCCAACAATGACATTTGGGGCTCTCACTTGTTCCCTGGCTGACTCTGTGAACAATCCACACACAGGGCTGCCTTAGGCCTGAGACTGTGTCAGCCCGTTGACACTTCTAACATTATTTATATCTTACTTAGGTGACCAACAATTGTTAATTTCTTATTCAAAACTAAAATAAAATCATGTACTCTGTGTATTTTAGGAAAATAATAAAAAACATCCAGACTACATTGATTTTACATAGACTGCAATTTTTTCTCTTTTATGGCATAATTATTTCATGTTGAGATTAATAAAATGCAAAAATAATCAGCAATATTCATACTTGGTGGAGACATGAACTGTCTCATTCAAATGCAGAAAATAATTTCTAAATCACTGTAAATCATAACAGTGTATGCATAGGAAAGATACTAAGAGGCCTTTTTTCTTTTCTTTAACATTTCATCCATGCAGGATTGTATCTCATTTCTTTGAGAACAACCCTTGGTGCTTATTACCTTGCTGTCTTTGAGAGCTAGATCTTCTGAGACTTCTGTTATAATGAGCTGGGGGGGGGGAGGGGGGGTTGGGGAGAGAAATAAATAGAGGATTTTAATGGAAGGATATCTTATTAGAACCAATGGAGAACTAAAGCAGCCCTAGCATGATGGATTATTTTAGTTTTCATCATTTTCAAAACAACGTTTGAAGAATATGCCAAAATCTTCTTAAAAAGCTGTTCTTCCTGCTTAAAATCCCAACTAGAAGTCTTCAGATATTGTAAAAGCACATTTACATTTCATTACTACTGCTGCCCAGGCAGCTGTATAGAAATCTATCAGTTGTTGATGTTTTTGTAGCACTGACAGGTAGTTTGCAAGGAAAATCAAGTGAAAAAGCTAACCCTGAATTAAAAGATACACAGATAACTCTCATTTTTATGATGAATAAATATCAAACCAAACCTCCCACAAAATACACACACACACACACACACACACACACACACACACACACCCCCACACACATTTCTCAGTTAATACCAGCAAAAACACATTAAAATGCTCTTAGACAACTTTGGTACACTAGCAACAATAAACAGACTAGCCCTAGGGATTAGCACAACAACAGCATGACACCGTTATTTCTTTCTCTGAACAGCAAAGAGTAAACTGAATTCTAAATCTGCATCCTCCTAATGAAGTTGTGTCCATTACAGCCTATATCATTAAATCAATTTCATAATCAATATCCATTGGTAACAAAGTATTTGGTGCAGAGACCAAAGTCTGGACATTGTAACAAAAATTTAGATTTGATTTTTTAGGTTACTTACCCATAGGGAAAATACAAATAGTCCTTCCCCAATATTCTGCCAATCTTTAGGGGTTCTCCTCCAAAAGAAAATGCCTTGGGCTGGGGATATGGCTTGGTGGTAGGCATGTGTGAGGCAGTGGGTTCAATTCTCAGCACCTCATTAAAAAAATAAATAAAGTTTAAAAAAAAAAAGAAAAGAAAATGCTTTACCTACATGGCAGAAAGAATTATAAACAAATGGCCATTGATACATAAGACAGGTTAAAAAATCAAGAGTAATGACACAAGACTGATGAATATGTTAAAATAATTAATGTAAGGGGATAAATGAAGATCTTGATACTAGAAACTTATGCTTTTAGGTCTATGAATTAATTATTAAAAAAATCCTACATCTACGTAAGATGATCACATTCAGATATAAACTTGCTTTTATTTCTTAAAAATCATTACATAAATAGAGGGTAAGGGCTGCATGTTTAATCTCTGAGGAATGTTATCCTCACAACTATCTTCCCATACCTACACCCAACCCCGTTCTTTGCATAAAACAGCAAGGAAAGTTGAATGTATACCAAAGTTATTATTTAGAATGTTTGTGTATAAATCTAAATGAAAGGCTACACATGTATTAAAAGTGCATTTTCTCTTTCCACTGATGTAATTCTAGTTCACAGAAATCCAGAGGTGTGCACAATGACTTTTGCTACTGAGACTGACACCATGATATGAGAAACTAAGTAATTGTATTCCCTGGAATTTGTCCATATTCCTAGTGCTACACTTGTTATCTAGAGATGCATCTCTCTCCAAAGATTTGGATGAGTTGTATGATAAGGTTTTGTGTTCTGGTACACAGAACTGAAATACGATCTTCAATCTCACACATAGTGATTGCATATGGCAGATTAATGTCAAAGAGTCTTTGAACAAGCCAGGTTCATCATTGGAATTTTCCTCTAGTACTGAGTTATGACCAAATGTGTTTCCCTGCAGTGTCCCAAAGAGATGAAAAAAGATGCTTGGAAATATTATATAGTGCCCATAAAAGAAGTGTTCTTTCCCATCATTCAGAAAAAAGCAAGGAAAAGATTTGCTAAACCATCATTTCTAGATAGCAGTCTATTGCATGACCATTGAAACTCACCTGAATTATTTTGAGTAGATTGTATTTTGAATGTCATTTTCACATATTGATATGATCATATACCCATATTACCAACACCTCAAGTCAATCACTCACTTTAGATGTAGTCGTTACACATAGTGACTTGAGAGTTTTCTGGGTGAGAATAGAGCATAAATGAGGTCATGGTTATGGTTTTGATTTCTATATGAACTATCTAACATGGATCAAAACTACATTCCTTATAGTAACAAATTTCCTGCTATTGGTCTTAAGATGAAGCAATGTGGGTGGCTCCCTGTGGGCTGGATCAGCATCCCTTCATTTCACTTTGCCTCAAAACTGTTGCTATTTTTCTTTTGCTTTGCTTTCCCTAATCATCTGAATCCTAATCTCTGAGATGATTCTGATATGGGAATTTACCAGTATTTGATAAATATTGGACTAGATTAACCCTCAGTTTAGGAGAGAAAAAAAAACAAAACATCAAAATGTAGTGAATCAGTCAAGGGAGCTTCTGAACCCATTTGCTGCCTCATTAAATAATAATGATCTGTTCCCTAGTATGGTTAGCATAGCTCCTGGAAGAGTTTTCAAGTAAAATATAGCTTATTTTCTAGAAACAATAAAGACCCTAACTAAGCCAGATGTCCTGTATCTGCACCTTGAGTATATCTCTGTCATCAAAGTTGCTAAAATGTACTTTTATGTTCTATTACTGTTTCTGTTTCCTTAGTTATTCTATTTTTCCAGGTCCTTGAGAAGATAATTTTAATTCCTCTTGGAACCTACTGTAGACTTTTCATGCATCTCAATATGTAGTTTTTTTTTTTCTAAAATAAATTAAAATAAAAAGTCTCACGTGTTCACTCACCAGCTCCAACACCACTAGCAGGCCTCTTTGCCTCTTTGATCTTCCAGTTTCTCATGAAGGTGCTATAAAAAAATAATTCCAGTGTCTTTTTCCAGTTTTCATCCTCCACTACTATATGTTTGCCTACAATGAACCTACAAAGGCTAGACGAGTAGGACTCTCCTCTGAAGGAAATGGGATGTTTTGACTTCTTCCTAACTAATTTCTGTTTGACTCAAAGCCTGATCTACTTAGCTCAGGCACATCTGAGCAATATCCTAGGAAAATTGTGTTCTGTGTGCTGAGAATCTAAAATTCTTGTGTCACCTTTAGAATCCAGTAGAGGTATGAATTATACATACTATATTCCACCTAACATTGATCAACTATCCCTTTTGTTTCATTGGGGTACATATTACCAGAAGTAGTTTTAATGTGTTCCAAAGGAGCTGGAATATTAATATCAAAGACAAAAGATAATAACTCAAAAACCATTTTTCCAAAAACTTTATGGTTGAAATTATATCCTAATGAGATTTTTTAAAAACCCTTCTCTGTTCCTTTCTGATTTAAACAGATGCAACCTAAAATTACTCAAATATTTACATTTCTGTCAATGGCTTTAATCCATTTTGTCACTTAATTGTATAAAGCTATCTGCTACAAATGGTATACTGGTATTTTGAAATAAATTGATTTTTAAAAATGGACATGGATAAAAAAGCTACAGATGGGGTTTTTATATACAGTTGTTTGCTTGGTAGATGGAATATTGAATCCTTCACCCATTAAATGTATCCTCACCACAGATTTGCTGCACCTGCTATTTTACATCTCAGTATATTTCATACTGAATATTTATGGTCCTATCAAAATAATGTGTAGATGAGACTAAGTGGTCAGAAACAGCCCAATGCTGACATCTACTGGACATCTATATGGATACATCAGAATCCCCATAATCAATTTAAGTTGTAACTGTGTAAGGAATATAAAGCTAAACTTAGTTTAAATAACAAGTGTTTCTACTGGTCCTCTACAAATTCACAGTTCACGTCTGAACCAAGAATATCATTATGTTTCAAAATGGATAATGTTGGGAAGACAGACATTATCAGACTTCAGAGAAAAGAGGAAGGGAAAAGAAACTATGATATTCTGAATGGGAAATGAACTCAGAAATGTGCACATTAGCTGCTGATGACATCTTGCAGCCACTAATCCACCTCTTCAGGAAGTGATGCTTTCCCTTGTAAATGGGAAATGTAGCTCCTATGGCCTCCGCTTGGTCTTGGGAAATTGTGTGAGTTCTGTACTAGCTGGTCTCTTCCACACCAATGTGGTTTCTTTGGCAGATTTTTCTTGGCTTCAATGGGCCTGTTATGGATTTATAGCCTTATTTTGCCAAGGTATATTAAATTTATAGATAAGTCATTACAATATAAACAGACAGACTTGGGTTTAGATTCTGGAGCAGTTTATTTATGTGTCTAAGCAAACTAAGAAAGTTATAAAATTAATTAATTTTTTTTCTTAAGTAGGAAAGATGCTTAATATAAGAACTACCTTCTTTAAAATTTAGGTACACAATAAGTATTGTTAACTATAACCACAATGTTGTATGGTGGATCTGCATAATTTTTCCATCTTGCCTAACTGAAACATCATACCTGTTAAATAGTAAGTACTTCCTTATTTTCTCTCACCCCAGCCCTGGCAGCTCTCTGAAGGTGACTATTTTGGACACTTCACAGAAGTGGAATCAAGCTGCACTTGTCCTGTAGCTGGCTTATTCACTTAGCATAATTTCTTCCAGATTCACCCATGTTGTTCAGTATGGCAAAGATTTTCTTATTTTTTTAAGGAAAAGACAGTCTCTTCAGTGAATATGTGTCTGGAGAAACTGAATATTCACGTGCAAAAGAATGAAACTGGACCCTACACATACAGCATTCCTAAAAATTGATTTAAAAAAAGTTTAAAAGAACCTGAAACTGTAACACTCCTAAATGAAAACATAAGTGAAAAGCTTCATGATGTTGGACTTGACTTGATTTCTTGGCTATGACACCAAAAGCAAAGCAACAAAAGCAAAATTGCACAAGTGGGACTACTTCAAATTCAAAAACTTCTACACAGCAAAGAAAATGGTCAAAAGGGTGAAAAGGCAACTTACAGAACAGTAGAATATATTGGCCAGCCAAATATCTGCTAAGAAATTAATACCTAAACTATACATGGAATTCCTACAACTGGATACCAAAATAATAACAACCCAATTAAAGCCTGGGGAAAGGACTTGAATAGACATTTCTCCAAAGAAGATCTACAAATGGCTAACAGAAATATAAATAGATGCTCAATATCACTATTCGTTAGAGAACTGCAAATCAAAGCTACATTGAAATCTCACCTCAAGCCTGTTAAGATGACTATTACCAAAAATTAATTTGTAAATATGAGAGCTGATGAGCGTGTGGACAAAGGGGAATCCCTGTGCACTGGTGGTGGGAGTATCAACAGTCTAGCGACTATGGAAAACAATGTGGAAGTTTCTCAAAAAATTAAAACTAAAATTACATATAATCCAGCAATCCTACCTCTGCACATGTGTCCAAAAGAATTGAAATCAGGATATCAAAGACATATCTATTCCCACATTTATTGCAGGATTATTTACAATAGTCACGATATGGAAACAACCTAAATGTCCATCAATGTGATATATACACACAATGTAAGTTATTTAATTAAAATGCAAATAAAATGTATTTTATTGCAGTATTATCAAAAGAATTGGTGGCAACATATGTAAAATACATACCAATGTCTAAAAGCAGGTGTTATTGAACTGTACTTGTCATTCTCATCTTTGTTTTCAGCATACCCTATAGAATACACCAAATCAGATTCCACCACTATTTGAGATCCTCAAAAGCAAAAGTCATAATTTATTTATGCTTGTATGCTTTGAAGCTAATAGAGCACCAGATACAATTGGTATTCGATAAATGTTTGTTAATCTGAGCTATTTCTGAAGTGATATCAGGAATTCACATTGCATTCTACACAGATTGTATAATGCCAAAATATATGGCTATATTATTGGTTAAAAACATCACCAACAGGGAACAGTAATCAATGGGAAAATATAATGACTAGTTTGCCACTGTCGATTTTCAGAGCTAGTGGTAACTCATTGTCTTTACCCTACCAGAGGATAGCTTGTGTTTATGATATTCTGAGGTATCATTATCCTAGCCAATGTCCTGGCAGGAGGATTAGCGCAAGGAAAAACCATTCTTCCATAGTGGAGAAGAGAAACTGTCCCAGATGCAGAAATGCTCCTTAGTCCTTTCAGCACATTTACAAAGTTCTATGAGCTTTGCCCTTCATGGGTTCTTATTCAAGATTGCCACTAATCACAGACTCCATCCTGTTTGAGCCCTGATGAATCTTCTAGACAGTAAAACTTTAAAATTTTACACCTGACATAAATGGCAAAACTGGGCCTTACAAAATAAAGTTGTGAACCACAGATATAGGGCTATTCCTACAAATCACATAATTGAAACATGCATATTGAGACCCAATACTATGTGGAATTCAGAGGAGGAGATATCTTCAAGGAGAGGCACCCTATCCTATGTCACACATTACATGCTTTCTATTTAGCCTAATTGTAGGGACTAATAATTCAATATATTACAAGTACTATTCTATTACTGATCCTATCTTGTTCTTAAATCTTCCATGTTACTAGGCAGTGGTGGAAAATATATTTACCAAGTCAAGTAATTCAGACATTTACTGTAAAGGATCAGATCAACATAATCTCTTGTGGTACATCTATAGTTTTCTACTCCCCCTCCCTGACCCCAATTCTCCAAACCAATTTAGCCTCTGGATATAAATATCTTAAGTATCTTTATGGTGGAAGGAAGAAGGGTCCACAAATCCTTATTCTTTCTTCTTGAACATTATTGACCTCCATAAAAATATTTTCCCCCTATGATTGTTTACATCCCTCTAGGATTCAATAGCTAAATGCATGCTTGGTGAAACTTGAGATATTTTCTCAGCATGAATGAGAATCCTCTTGCCTACCTTGATGAATTGGTTCATTCTTGTTCCCATTCATACTACACAGTCTCCAATATCTCTGCTACATTCTCCATAAGGCCCCCTTGCCTAAAACACATTCTCCATATGGCGCTCTACTCTTAGCTACCTCTGTGTCATCTCTTCTGACTTTTCAAGGATAATCTGCATCTTTTCTATGCCAAGATGGAGCCAAGAAAGATGCCTAGTACTCAGTCTTCTCCCCACATAATTATTCACACTGTCACTCTCTTCAGCAACCACACACATACCAGGGCTGATGTGAGATCAATAGGGCACAACTTTTTTACTTCCTCCACAAATTCTATATTTTGTGTTAAAATATGCTGGCCTCACCTTTCAAGGATGAACCGTTGGGACACATGAAAAGAAATCAGTAACATCTATATTTTCCCTTCTTCCTCTACCTATTCCTCTCCTTCTCTGAAAACTCAAAGACCTTATTTTTCCCATTCTTGTCGAACAGAACATTTCTCTCTATCACATGTCTTTCTTGGTCTTCTTCCAAATGTATTAAAACTGAAAAGTCAACAGCTGAAAAAGTCATGTACTGAGTAGGGAAAAATGTGAAAGGAAAGGGTTTTCAAATGATGGGCAATATCTAAGGAAATCTTTTTCTCCTGGAAATTGAGTAGTTTTAACATTAGTCATCAAAACGTCTTAAGACTTTTGTCTACATAGTCCAGAAAAAATGGTGTAACTGAAAAATAAACAAGGAACAAGAATAAAGACTTAAATCCTTGAAAATATCACCCATCCTGTATCCCTAATGCAGGAAAAAAAGAAAAGGAAGAAAAAGAAAGAAAGAAAGAAAGAAAGAAAGAAAGAAAGAAAGAAAGAAGGAAGGAAGGAAGGAAGGAAGGAAGGAAGGAAGGAAGGAAGGAAGGAAGGAAGGAAGGAAGGAAAGGAAAAAATCCATTTAATTCTTCAGAAAAGAGATTTCTTTTTCTTTACTTTTTGTTTTTGTTTTGTTTTATTTTTTGTACCAAGGATTGAACTCAGAAGCATGCAATCACTGAACCACATCCCCACTCCTTTTGTGTATTTTATTTAGAGACAGGTCTTGCTGAGCATCTTGTTTTTGCTGAAGCTGGCTCTGAACTCAAGATCCTCCTGCCTCAGCCTCCATAGTCGCTGGGATTACAGGCATGCACCACCCATACCCCGTGAGATTGCTTAATAAGAGCCTATCTTTGTCAAGAACTTGATCACACCCACATTCACACTTTTGTTTTCCAATACACTAATTTGAAGTTGTTAAAGCCCCTAGATTTCAAATACCTGTACCTTCTCACATGGTCAATGAACCAAGACAATGATTAATTTTAAATCCCACCTCCAAGTAAGACTGAGAGTGTTAATATCTGACTTCTCCATCACAACTGGATGGAAAATGAAATGGGCTGATCTACAAGTGAAGAACAAATGATTGGCATTAGGTAGAAAAAGCAGCTCACATACTGTGCAAGCCTCCATAGTGGATGACCCAAAGGACAAAGGAGAGACACCGTTTGTAACTGTCACAATCTTTTCTAATTTGCTCCTCATTCTCATTGGGGCCTTGGGCAACATAGTTGATGCTGAGCCAAGATAATAGGGGGAACTTCTATGTGTCACAGTCAGAGGAGATACCAGGTCAGTATGACACAAACTCATTATTTAGCACCAGGGACTCTCAGTAGCAAATATTATCAAGTCATGAAAATACTGCCTTATGTGGATACTCACGTTACACTAAATGTTAGCACTCACTCCAACCCTTCCGGAGATTTGAAAAATCCTTTATTTTACTGGCTTTTAAACAGGCATCTACAGAGTAAGATATAACATAGCATAAACCAGGAAACTCTTTCCCAGAAAATCAACCACACTCAACTATTTTTCTGTCATTACAATTTTATTCTTTCAAGACTCTGAAAAGTTTGTTCAGAAGTTTAAATGGCATTTTTAAAGCAACATATGGTGGGATGGATAAGGAAAGTGTAATATATTCATACAACAAAACACTATAGAACAATGGAAATAATTTAAAACCACACAAAATAATATGGATGAAGCTCATAAAATAAGGAATAAAGAAGCAAGACACCTTACAGCATATGCTCTGTGATTCCATTTAGAGAAAGAACAACATCCAGTAAGGCTTTTGTGTTAGAAGCTAATGGTTATCTCTGGTGAGAAGAACAGTGCCTAGAAAGGGGCCCAGGGGGCTTCTGAATACCAATAATTAATGTTTTGTGTTTGAGGTGGGACTGATTAGATGGATGTATTCCACTGTGAAGATACATAAAGCTGACCTTTACGATATATGTATTTTTGTGTATAGTATGCCTCAATAAAATTTTAAACTAATTTTGCTACTCCTACAAAGGCATCTTTTGGCTAGTTGCACATATCCTTCTTTTTAATTCATCAATGTAAAAATGGGAATGAAACTGTATACACTCAAAGTTTCTTGTGATGATAAAATGAAATTGAATTATTCAAATTGCCTAACACCTAGTGAGTGTTTTTACAGAAACCTTCCTCCACCTCATCTGTTTTTGAAAGGTAAGTATGAGCTAAAATATAATCTCTATCTTTGAGAATCTTTTAACATACTGTTCATCTTAAGTCTTGTGCTGTAGAGGGGGATGTGAGTAAGGAAACAGGGTAGCAGAAAGAGGAAAAATGTATTGATTGTTTCAGTTGGGAAACTTAATAACAAATAGAGGAAAACAACTAAAATAATAATAAATCATATGATACATCCCCAAGTGCTCTTGCGTTAATTCAGCAGCTTAATGGTTTCTTTGAGGAGCTATCAGAGTCTTTATACCATTTAGTGTGGGTTTTGTCCTCAAGCCAGTTCTACTCATGGTTACAAAAAGCTGCCATGGTTCCTGGTGTTGCA
This sequence comes from Tamias sibiricus, assembly GCA_025594165.1. NCBI lineage: Eukaryota > Metazoa > Chordata > Mammalia > Rodentia > Sciuridae > Tamias > Tamias sibiricus. Next base: position 63,459,461 of record CM046658.1, on the reverse strand, counting down.
TATAAGCATGGTGATATCCAAGGTCTCTTCCAGCAAAGAAGTAGGGGGATATATGACACTGGGTAGCACACAGTAGTTTCAGTTTCAGGATTATATACGCTAAGGATGAAGAGGAGAGCTACAATTTAAGTGTATCCCTTTCAATAGTTGGAATGATTAGTGACATTTTTTTCTTCTGGGGTGTGCCTCTAGTTGTAGAATATAGCCTCTAGTTGTAGAATATAGCAAATAAGGTATAAATTCTCCTGAGTGAAATCTTATTTTTACCCTGTTACACCTCCTGTAACAGATTGCTGTAGGTGAGGTGGGAGCTAACATTCTCTTAAATGGAGAAAAATTGAAAGGATACTAATTCTTCACCCACTTTTCAGTTTTGTCTTTATAGCCATGGTCCATGAAAGTGGACATGCTGGAGACTCGATCACTTAACTCAACCTGATATGTAGAGTAAGAAACAGGAAGGAATCATCTTCAAATACCATCAAACAGAATGATGGAAATCCAGCCAAATGCAGCTCAATCAAATGTAGATACACTGGCTCAGAGCAAGGTTAAGAAAATATGTTTTTCCTATTAACAGTGGGCCTGTAAAATGACTTATAAAAATTACTCAAGTTAAAATCTAGGAGGAAGAAGCAACATGATTAGATACATGCCAAGTATATCTCAAACATCCATGCCAGTCAGTAATTTCAACTTCTTCCCTCTTTCATCTCAGCAATCAACAAGTATCTCCAACAGCCATATGTATGGTCATAGTCAAATCCATTACACTAGAGGATTTACGTTTGTTAGTAGTGGTTTTGTTGTTGCTCAGCAACAACACCCCCCCCCCCCAAAATTAGCTTGGGGAAAAGACCTACAACCCCCCCGGTCTGAATTTCTGGGCTTCCTCACCTCCACAACCACATTAACCATAAAGGCATGAACTTTGTTTACTTTCTTTTACCCATGCCACCTTAGAGGGAGAATAGGATGAGTGAGAAGAGAAAGTATAATCAAGAAAAGAAAAAATGAATACATAATTACATATGAATTTTTTATGTAGTTGAAAATACAAATCAAGATGATTTATCAATGCTCAAAAAAAAAAAATGTTAAATGGATAATCTAGGCCAATGCTATAAGTTTCTGTTCTTTCAGAGAAAGCAGAAAAGGAACACAAAAGATAGAGAGGATGGATAAAAGATGAAATAATATCCTACGTATCTGAGAAACTTAGGAGACCTGAATCTAAAGCTATGTTTCTTTGTTGACCACATTGACCTTCCAACCAGTATTTCTGTTTTAGCCAATTCATCTTCTGACTTAGTCAATATTCTGTACCAAACTTTAATGTGACTGCAACTAATATGGTTGGAAAATTTTTTCTTATGCATATTAAGTTATTGAACACAAGGAATATTGCAGATGGATCAGTTGCAGACTTTCCAGTCCAAATCCCTTTTGAGTAAAGCTACTCTACAATTAGATCATACTATTTAAACATACATATTTTTCACTAGAGAATGCCCTTGTAGCTATAGATGTTTGGTTTAGAGGTAGGCATATAACCAGAGGGTAGTCACTACATTATCTGGCCAATGACATGTATGGCCCAACTGGGGAAAAAAAAAAAGTGGACAAATTAGCTAAACCTTTTTTGTTTTTTTGTGGGGTTTTTTGTTGTTGTTGTTGTTGTTAGGAATCTAAATAGAGCAATAGAGAGAATTTTGTAGTTAAAACAGACGGAAGGAAAAGTCTGAGGTATAGATAGTAGCATTAATGTAAAAGCACTAGAGTAAAACTAGATGTACTCTTGATACCGTGGTTTCTTAAAAAAAATCACTGAAATAGACAATTGCCCTCCTGCTCCATTCTCCATAGGGCATGATCTTACTAGCAAGTGTGTCCATTTGTACAAAAAGCATTTATTGACAACAGCTGTGCACCAAACATAAAGGTAAGCTCTGACGATACAATGTTGACCATATTACATTTACAGTTTGTGGTATAGTGGTAAAAACACACTCCATATAGGGAAATGTTGAGGAAGTTATGTGTATACTTAACAGGAATACCTAACATAGCTTTTCTTAGAGGTAGGCTGATCATCTATCTTCATCTGTCAAAATTCTACTCATCCTTCAAGTCATCACTAGTAACTCCTGCTAGAAATAATCACACTCTTCTCTGAGCCCACTGGTGGTATTCCTGTCCTTGTGCTTATTTCATGTTATGCTAGTTTTTAGTATATTATTTCTGGGACTCATCCCTCACTAATCACTAAGTAATTTGAGAAAAGTAACAGTGTTTCATTCATCTTTAGTGTAATGGTTGCCGAAGAAGTGAGAGATCTGGGAAGATTTTCTAATTATAATAATATTTTATTTTTACAGAGTCTAACTATTTCTGGACGAGTCATTTCCAAATCCAAAGCATTAAAATTTTATGTAAATAGTTTGCTTTTGAGTCCTAATATATAAGACAGTGATGCTTGGTTTAAATACTGTTAATAAACAGGAAGCTAATGTTGTATTTTAATTTTTTTAAATTTTTTATTATTCTAATTTGTTATACACATTTGCAGAGTACATTTCATTTCATATTACATATAAAGAGCACAATTTTTCAAGTTGCTGGTTTAGTTTAAAGTGTTTTTACAACAATTGTGTCTTCATACATTTTATTTAGGGTAATCATGGATAACTCAGTCTGCCATTATTCCTATCCCCTTACCTCCTCCCCTCCCTCCCCACTCTTTGTTCTATTTAAAGCTCTTTCATTCCTCTCATCCCCTTTCTCTTGCCTTTATAAGTTAGTATCTTCTTATCAAAGAGATCATTCAACCTTTGGTTTTTTGTGATTGGCTAACTTCACTTAGCATTATAGGGAAAGTCCTAGAGGAAAAGTTGATCTACAAAAGAGATCCCTCTGAAAAAGAAAGGTGTTGACTGGGATTCTTTTAGTGAAACGTCACAAAAACCACTAAAACTAACTTGGAAATTTAGTGTAAAAACAGCTGGGAATTTTGTATAAGGATAGGTACAAGTGTACAAGGAACTCCCTTAGGGCAACTCTGAAGTTAAACTGGTATCAGAAACTCAAATGCATCAAGGTCAAGGTTTATCCCCTAGCTCCTTTTGGCATAGCAGTATCTGTCTTCTCTCATTTACCATTTCCTCCAGTCTCACCATAACTTAATTAAACTTTCAAAGTCCCCATTTCCAAATAAGGCCATATTCCTGGGTACCAGGGATTAGGAAGCGTTTGAGGGACACAATTCAGTTCACTACATGTATTCATGAAGAGCCATGCTCAATTATCTTAGTTCCAATACCTAATTCTATAGGGAAATATCTCTGATTATGAGGTTGATATTCACCCATGATCTAATCAAATCTACAGGGGATAAGATCATACTTTACTCACATTCCCATAACTCCTGCTGCAGCCATGTGGAAAGGAAATTCCTAGAGATGGAGAAACAGGTAGTAAATCCACAGATAAACACTAGAAAGAAGAAAAATAAGAATTTAAGCATAAATTTATGAATTAGCACAAGACCCATGGGAAGAGATTCTCTCAAACTTTTCACTCGATATGAAAATCTCACCAATTTAATCTGTTTAAACCTTTGGTATTTTTGGTAAAAATTTTAAAAGTGCTAAATTTTTGCCTAAGAAAAGTCTACCCCTTAGTTCAAATAGAGAAAGTTTTCTACCCTTATTTACATGAGTACCTATCATGTGCCTGGTATTCACTATATTTTTTATTCATTCAACAAATATTTGAATATGTCTTCCCATTTACCATTTTTGGCAGTGAGCACCGGTCAACAAAACATACTGATATACCTGGAAATTGGGTAGATTGCATTCTAGTAAAGAGAAACGGACCCTACCTGAAAGTAAAATATATAAAAGAAATACCAAGCAAAAATCATCACAGATTATTTAAATAAGGACAAATAAGATGGCATTTGAACAGAAACCTGAAGGAAGCGGGGAAGTAAAACAGTGAAGAAAAATATTATGGACAGAAGAAATCACATGACAATGATCCAGAAATAAGATAATGTTTGTTATGTTAGAGGATTTGCAAGACTGTGGCTGTAGTGGAGAAAGCAAGGAAGAAACAAGGACTTTCCAGGCACAGTGGTGCATGCCTATAATTCCAGCAGCTCAGGAGGCTGAGGCAGGAGGATCGTGAGTTCACAGCCAGCCTCAGCAACAGCAGCAAGGTGCTAAGCAACTCAGTGAGACCCTGTCTCTAAATAAAATATAAAATAGGGCTGGGGATGTGGGAGCTCATTGGTTGAGTATCCCCAAGTTCAATCCCCTTTAAAGCCCCATCCCCCCAAAAAAGAAAGAAATGAGGACTAAAGGTTGAAAAGGAAGCAGAGTTCCAGATCCAAAAGTTGCTTTGTAGAAAAGCTAGATGCTTTTAGAAATCCTTTTCAAGACTTGGGTTTTCTCTATTCTAAGAAGGAAAAAGCTCTTTCTAAGAAGAAGAAAAATCCATGTCAAGTAGAGCAGAGCAGTGATGTGATTTTGACTCATGTTTTTTAAGGGTCACTCTGGCTACTCTGTTGAGAACAAACAACAGAGGAAGAGAGGGTTGAACAGAAGCAAGAAAAAAGTTTTTGCGTGGGAAGCTACTAAAATAATCTAGCTAACAAATAACCAGAGCAGTAATGAGGGAATTGGAGAGATGTTAGAAAATTCTGGATATATTTTAAAAGCAGAGCTGATAAAATTTGTTTACGCAAAGATATAGCAGAAATAAAATTTGTTTAAAAAAAAAAAAGAGCAAGAATGAAACCAAGGTCTGTAGCCTGGACAATTAGAAGTTTAGAGTTGCCATTTTCTGAAGTAAATTAAAAACTGATTTTGGAAACTGATGATAGAGTTATGTTTTCAGCATATTATATTTGAGCTGCCTCTCAGATATTCAAATAAGAACATTGCATTGCCAGGTAGGCACCAGTGGTCTGTCTGGGTTAGGAAAAGAGGTCAGGTTAGATACATTAGTCTTGGAGTCATCAGCTATAGATTCTATTTAAAGCCACAAGACTCTAGATAAGATCATAAAGAGTGATTAAACATGAAGACAAGACCAAGAACTGAGCCCTAGGGCACTAACATTAGAACTACAAATTGGATATGATTATCCCCAGTTTATTGATGAAGAAACAGAGACTCAGACCTGGCAAATAACCTAACAAGAGCATACAGTTAGTCAACTGCAGAACCAAATGTCAAATAAGGATTACTAAGGCCTTCACACCACAATGTATTTGATGGTAAACTGATATAAAATTTCTCAATGAAAGTAGTAAACCTAACAATCACAAATAATTCTGTAGGTCACTGAATCCCAAAAGCCTTTTCACACACCAGGTGCTTGCTGAGGTGTTTGTAAAATTATAGTGTTCTAGACCCCACTCCATAAGCTTCTAGTTAGCAGTATAAATGGAGAGGTGTCCATGGAAGATTGTCTGTAGGTTACCTAGATGACTGTGATGCATAGCCAGGTTTAGCATGAAAAAAAAAAAAAAAAAAAAAAAGACAAAAAAGTATGAACCAAAGAGGAAAATGATACATATAGACCTCCCCAAAGCCTCATTCAGAGAGGCATCACTTTCAGGCTGAGCAAGTGGTCAGAGCTGAAGGAAAGGAAGGGCAGGCTCCAGGTATCACACCACTCCAGGAAGAGAAGGGATGTTGCTTTCTCAGGAAACACTTAACTTATAGCCCATTCACACAAAGGAAGATCATTCTGCTAATGCCACCAGATATCAAATGATAGACCTTTTTGGTTTCCACAGGTAACTCCTTTTGAGATCATTGTTCATAGTCCTCAACCTGGATATACTAGGAAGAATCAGAGTTCTTTTATAAAATATAGATTCCTAAGCTTCGCTCAAGACCCAGTGACTTAGAATTTTAGAGAGCTGGAAATCTGTCTCTTTACCAGCTTCCCAGAACATTGTTAGGCACCCACTCTAGCATCAGCTTGTGAACTGATGTATTAGAGCCATTATTGTAGAACATTAAAGTCCTTAGGTCTTTTTCACATGTCCCTGTGTTAAAATGGAATCTCCAACAGTGCATATACACCTTAAGTCTATTTAAACATAAATGCAGACTTACAACATTGCTCAAGAGAGTAGCTATTAGCTACACATGGCTACTGAGGACTTGAAATGTGGCTAAAAAAAATTGGTATGTGCTATAAGTGAAATACACACACTGAATTTCAAAGAGTGAATAAAAAGAATGTGAATCATCTCATCAATTAATAACTTTGTATCTATTATATGTTGAGAAACTCTTTTCAATCTGTTGTCTAAAGTTAAATAAAGTATATCACAAAAATTAATTTTGCCTATGTATTTTTACTATTTTCAATGTATTTCCTAAAAATGTTCAATTTACATATTTGGCTCTCCTTGTTTACCATTAGCAGTGACTACTGTGTATACTTATTGATTTTCTCATTGTTTGTCTCATTATATTCTCAACTCTCAGAGTCCTTTGCTGGTAACTCTGTAAGAACCTTGTTATAAAATATTCCAATTATTTTTTATATGTCATTCTCCACTGCCAGTTTCTGAGTGGTTCATGGATATTGGCCTTATTCACCTGTCTCCTCTAGACCTAGCACAGTGCATGGCACCTGACAGATGCTCATAAACAGCTAATTTCTTGGGCCGCCTTGCCCTGGGCCACACAGATTGCTAATTGCCAAGCCTAGTCTCTAACTCAGGCCACTTGACCTCCATTATAATGTGCTCTCCATGACATCTACTGCCTAAATTCTTTCTCTAAAGATTAGCACAGAAAGCCGATTGAAGTAAAACTCAAATCAGTCCAATTTACTACTCATTAGCAGTTTTTATGAAGACTGGTTGTGGAAGAGATTGAAACTCAAAGCTAATGTGACATTTTGAATTATCTCAAGTTGTCACTTTTCCATGCTGTGCTTCACTCTCATTAGGAAAAGTAATCAAGATCTGGGCCTATTATTACACTGTGTCCCTCCCTGTTATTAAAGCTTAGCACTTGGAGGTAGCTAGTGCTTTTGTTGATGCTACACTTTTCTTACTGGCACTAAGAGTTGTCTATTCATTTTTCCCTGATTAATGTTTTGGATAGTTTCCCTTTTTTTTTTTCACACTATGCCCTTAGCACACTATGCCCTTAGCCTACCAATTAGGTATACATATTGATTTTCTCTGAAAGCAATTGTTTCCATAACTTGATGGATACATTTAGGTACCTTTATAATAGACACATCTCATGACATCTTCAGTTTCCTCTGAGGCTGTCTCCTAACATCAGAGTTCCTCTGGGTTGTGAAGGACCATGAGCAAATACTTTTTATATATAACATGAATAATTTGATTTTAAAAATTTACTAGCGGGCTGGGGTTGTGGCTCAGTGGCAGAGCGCTCGCCTCGCACATGCATGGCCCGGGTTCAATCCTCAGCACCATGTAAACATACATGCATTGAATTGTGTACAACTAAAGTAAATAAATAATTTTTTTTTTTAAATTTACTAGCCTGTGTTATGTATCATCAGCCATCTGAATAAAGTTTCAAAATAGTGGAGAAGAAGTACTTATATGCCATTTTTCATAAAATCATACATGTGAAGATTCTTTATAGTGCCCAGCCACCATCTCTTCCTGTTCAAGTCAAGAAACTATCTCTCTTCATTGTTTATTGTCTATTCTATTGTCTATTGTCTATTAGCCAGCTCTATTCCTGGCTAATTTCATCTCCTAACTAGGAGAAAAATGTACCAATTCTGTTATTACAATACTGTGACTCTTTGGCTCTTTGGTACCTTTTACATTGAAACATGATAGATCTTCATGCTGTAGTTCTCTAATACCATTTATTTGATGTTGATTATATCATTAGTCATGTAATAGTGTAATCATTCATTGTGCCACCTATGAATATTGGCTTCCAATGACTATCTCAAAGGTTGTTGCTGTTTCATTGATGATGACCACAAATGCAGGTCTTACCCAGCGTATTGAGGATAATGTGAATGATAATTAATTTTCTGATAATTAAATTTACCATTTAGAATTGTATAACTTAACTGAAGAAAAACACTTCTTCGAACCATGTCTTCTCTTGAATTTATTAAGGTATTTCTCTGCATTCCTAAAGTGTGAACTCTTTTGAGGTTGACTATCCTTGTCTTCTTCACACCACTTGCCACAAGGAGAATATGTGAATGGCCCATGGACAAGATGAGAAGAGTGGTCACATTCATCAAAGGAATAGCCATCCTTCAGCAGGCACAATTTAACACCACATAGGAAGAATATGGCATTTCCACATCTATCAGAAGCAGAAGACATTGATTAGAAGAGCCCATTAGTGTTGTAGAACAATGGTCTCACAAGCCCACAAATAAGATAAATGAGATCACCTCAGGAGAAAGGGCTATCATCTGGCACAGAATCAGCAGAGAACTTAGAGATGGAGCCCTAGTTGTCAAGAATAGGGTGTGTGCAGTGATGCAGTGACAGAGTGTGCACAGGTTTAAAAATACCTGCAGCTATCAGCAGTGCCCTCCAGTGCTATGCACCAGAGGTGGCACCAAAATTGGAACACAGGTGGGCAAAACTTGATGCACAGGGTGATACACGTAGCACAAAGACAACGATGAGAGTTGGGCCCCAAATCTGCCTATACCAGAGTCTTGGACTTACCCTACATTATACGTGAGAATCACCTAAAATCTCATGTGATCCTACAAAAGAAATACTGTGTTAGCCAATAGGAGCAATCTTCTCACCATTCCACCTCTGGGCTCTGAGACCTAGTCCATGATCTTGAGATGATCTTTTCATTTTATTTATTTTTTTTTATTCTAATTTGTTATGTATGACAACAGAATGCATTACAATTCGTATTACACATATAGAGCACAATTTTTCATATCTCTGGTTGTACACAAAGTAGAGTCACACCATTTGTGTCTTCATACATGTACTTATGGTAATGAACATGGAAGGATTAGACGAACTGAGATGATCATATAGGCATAGGTCACAGAGCTCCTCAAGGAATCTGAATGACTACATGAGGTGGTCAGAAGAGAGAATTTAAGATCACCACAAAGGGAATAAAATGGGCCTACAATGGGACTAGGTCTGATCCAGGTACAAATCCATTCAGGGGGCACCTCACCCTAGCAGCACCATAAATCCAGGCCAGTCCCAGTCATGGGTGGAAGAATTAAAAGTTTCAAGCACTACATTTTGTAACTGAATTGTCCCCCCAAAGGCTCATGTGTTAAAGGCTTTTTCACCAGTTTATGGTACTATTGGGAGGTGACAGAACCTTTAGGAGGTGAAGCCTAGTGGAAATCCAGTCACTAGGGGCATGCTGTGGAAGAAGATAGTGAGAGCCACCCCTTCTTCTCTCTCTCTCTCTCTCTCTCTCTCTCTCTCTCTCTCTGATTTCTGGTCACCATGAAATGAACAGACCTCCTCTTCCAGGTGATCCCACCATGATATACTGTGCCATCATAATGCAAACTAAAAGGGCAACAGGGTCAAACAACCACAGACTGAAACCTCTGAAGCCTCTGGAGCAACTAAAATAAACCTTTCCTCCTTGAAAGTATTTTGGTATTTTGTCATAGCGATGGAAAACTGACTAACACAGGAGGCAACCCAAAGTATGAGAGTGTCCCTGAGGGACTTGGGTACAATGGCTACAATATTTTGAATTTAGTGATAAAATTCTTTGAAATGTCTTTAAGAATAGACTGGAGAGAAAAGGAAACCATACTCAAGGGAAACCATAACATGTTAGAGCATAAAGGAAAAGTACGTAGAAGTACGTAGGCTATTCCAGGTGACAGCAAATCTGAAGTCATGTCCCATTTGCCAATTTTGCAGGTATATTTTAGACCATATAGATTTTAATAATCAGAAGAACTTACAATTTCCCCACCCAACACAAGGATGTCCTAAAACTCTATATGGGTCACTCCATCCAGGGTTTACTCATATATTTGAGGCTCGGTCCCCTTGTTTTGCCAATATAATAAGTAATACTTGCACATTAAAAGCTCTTTGGGCCCTTATGAAAATTCCCATACTCTTATTCTAGTCACCTTCAGAATTCTGATGAGCAGTGTATCACAGCAGCAAAATCATGGCTTTAGAGTGTTTTAGAATAGGGTTCAAATCTTGATTTATTAACTATGAAACACTAACTACCTACTTGATCTTTTAGTTTCAACTTTCTTTTTTGTAGAATAAAGTTAATACTATCTGCACAGTAGGGTGATTATAAAGATTAAATAGGATAATGCATATAAAGTCTTTGGCAAATAATAAGCAACCAGTACATACTGAATAATTTACCCACTGTTCTATTCTGCAGTGGCCTTTGACCCCCAAATCCAAGCACGGAGTACTCCTGATTACCCAGTGCTACTTGCTCCAGGACAAGTCCACTCCGACACTTCCGACCATGTATTCCACTCTTCCAAAAGCATTTATGGCATTTTCTTCTCTTGGGGATTCTGCATTGTTCATGACAATGGCAGGCTTAAAGGATTAGTTCAGAGGTTGGTCAGGTTCAACCTAGTCTGGCTTTTCCATTGGTGGAAAAGCTGGTATATTAAAAAAGCACTACTCTTAATTGATCACATCCTGCTTTTACACGGCTTCCTTTAATATGTTCACATCACAGTCCTAAGTATGTAGTCCCCATTTTACCTTTATAAGATGATCTAAAAGGTATCAATTTTGGAGCATATGCTCAAAGGTAACAAATTTTCCTTATCTCCCCCCCCCCAAACCCAATCCACTCAGAATTTTGCAGGTTAACCAGGTAACTTTGCTAGTCAGAGTCACGTGGATTGTGTATTTACCCCAAAAGCAATAGCAACAAGTATTAATATTTAGCTTTGATGCTTTGCCCAGTAGACTCTCTGGAACCCTAACTCAATTACATTACAGTGAACTTGCTATAGCCAATATACAAATATCTCCTCTTTTGGAATTGGAGGTGAAAGATTTTAATAGAATATTAATTGGGATAATTCTGGCCTTTTAGTCTTCTTTAAATCAAACTTTGCTTTTCAAACCAGTGTTTCTCAGACTGCACTGCTTATTACAATATGCTTTACCACCTTCTCAAAATCCACTTGTGTACTCCCTGACAACTGAGACTCTTTTATAACACATTGGGAGTAATATATATATACATACATATATATATACATATATATGTATATATGTGTATGTATATATATATATATATATATATCATATATAAGAATATGTATATTCTTATATGATACATTGAGCTCAAGTTTATGTATTTTTTTCAAGTTCAAAGATGGATTTGATGTGTACCAAATGTTGAGAATCATTATTGGAAAAGTATGTTAGTTTCTCTGCACTGTGACCAACATACCCATCACAAACAATTTAGAGAAGGAAAAGTTTATTTGGGCTCGTGGTTTCAGAGATTTCAGCTCATGGGTAACTGCATCCATTGCTTTGGGACAACCAAAAGGTGAGGAAAAAATCATGGTGAATGGTCACAGTGGAGGAAAGCTATTCAACTCATGGTAGTAGCCAGGAAGCATAGAGATAGCAAGGGGCCAGGGAATAATAGAGTTCCCCCCCAAATACCCTCAGTGGCTTACTTCCCTCAACCATGCCCCACCTGCCCACAGTTTCTACCTTCACCAGTAGTTCATTCAAATTATTAATCCATCAAATGGCTTAGTCCACTGATGAGGTGAGAGCCCTCATGATCCAATTACTACCTGTGGACATTGTTGTAGTGAGGCCCAAGACTTCAACAGAAGAATTTTCGGGGACATTCCAGACCCAAACCATAACAGGGATGGATGATTATTCATAAATATAAACTACTCCTGGATTTATGTCCAGATCTAATTAAAAATCCCAGAAAAATAGTCTTTTTAGATATTTTGTTTGTTTGGGGGGTTTTGTTTTGTTTATTTTTCTACATCTCACCCATCTAAAACTCTGTTGTCAATGCAAATACACTATCATTTGGAGCACATAACTATAGGAGATACAGAAATTCAGAATAGAAACTTAATCAGCACCTCTAGCATATAAGAAAGAAGAATTATATAAACACGGATAATCCTGCACCAGAAGGTATAATAATAGGCTATCCCCCTATTCTATTTTACATACTCTAGGAAATAATTTGAAAGATCATGGTTGTTCCCCTTGACATCAGAATAAAATAATAGGGCATTACACATCAGTGAACTTTTTAACAAATTCCATTTATAAGTGCATCCAGCAATTTAGCTATATTTCTTTTGAAGTTATTTATATATTTAGCTTATTCCACCCTTTAAAAAGTGAGTATTTAGAGTTTACTGCTATGACAATCATTATATCTGTTCCCAAACATTTGGATCTCTTTTTCTATTCTAGCATGTGATAGGATGACACCTCCCACCTATTGAACCCAGGTGTGGCCTGATGACTTTCTTTGGCCAAAAGAATGCCAGCGAAGTCACTTTCTGGAAGAATAATTACCAGAAAGCTCACACTTTACTGTGTCCTCTTTCTGTCTTCCAGCAATGTTCCAGAGAGTGACAGGGTCAGAAGCTTGGGTTCCAGGGTAACAAGGATAACTACATGGAACACAGCCCTTGATGGATGACACTTATTTTTTTATGCCACTGACATGTGGACTGAACCACAGCAACCACTTTTTTATGTAAAATAGTACTTCCATCTATTTTTTCTTTCAACTTCTTAAAATTTTACATGTATTTCTTGTTTTACTCTTCCAGTGCTGCAGAAGTCAGTCTTCATTCATTCATCTGGTCCTTGGTTTTCTGAATTTTTATGACATTCTTTATTCTCCCAATTAATTTTCTAGTTATATTTCATAGTGTCACTTAGTTTCCTAATTTTTTTCTCTTTTATAATGCCGTTCCCCATCTCTTAATTTTAAGTGCCCATGTCGGCTGCTGGAACCAGTAGTTCTCTTTTAAGTTGCCCGAAATGTGTGGGCTAAAGCTAAAGGTTTTTTTTTTTTTTTTTTTTTTGGTCGGTCCAGGAAGATTGAACTCAGGGGCAGCGGTTACAGAAGAGAAACCAGATAGAAGAAGTAATTGCTGGTCAGAGTCACTGGGAAGACATCCCCAGCCCTTTTTTCTATTTTTTTAGAGACAGGGTCTCACTGAGTTGCTAAGTGCCTCGCCATTGCTGAGGCTGGCTTTAGAACTCGCGATCCTCCTGTCTCAGCCTCCCAAAGTGCTGGGCTGTATTACAGGCGCTGTGCCCCACCGCGCCCAGTAGTTCTCTCTTTTAGGCTAAGATTTTTTGAAGTAAGTTAGGTGCAAAAGAGAATAGAATGGTGCTTCTTTTTTTATTATATAACTGCTTTTCCATTCCATCCCTGTGAAAACAGTAGCCCATGTCCCTGAAGGTATACTCTAGACACTTAAGGAATTCCTGTGAGACTCATTCAATAAGAAATACATTCTATTTTTTAAATCTCTTTCCCAAATGTGTAATCCTAGCACCCACTCATTTCTCTAATTCATATTTTGTTTCATTTGACTCTCAGGAATCTATTACTCAGTGAAGTATTTTAGTTTCAACTTGCTTCTGTTCTTTCTTCCTGTCTTGACATTTGGCATTTATTGGACACTTCTCTTTTGATAAGGATTGGAGATATTGCTATTCTGTGTTGGACTGTATCACACCCCATGGTCACTCAAATGAACCACACTGTCTTCTTGGTACCTAACATTTTAAGGCCTTGTTGTCTTCTTGAACACATTAGCAAATAGAGATTGAAATTGTCCTGTTTAAATTGATAGAAGCCTCATTGACCCAGCAGCATAACTGTTGGTTTTACCCTGACATTTATACATTTAACAAACTATTTTCTGAAATAGTTTTATAGTTCTTATTTTGATAGCAAATTTAAAAATTAAATTCCACAAAGTTATCATTTTTTTTTTTCTGAAGTTAAGAAGCATTCTATTCACCGGAAAATTGCTTTGGTGTGTCTATGTATTTAACCAATTGAATCTAAATTGCTTTGATGTCCAAGTGTAAAGCTATGGAATGTGTACTGCTGATCATCTTCTGGGTCAGTTCATGGCAATTTTGATGAGCCACCTAGAAATATAGTATATGAATGAGTTTTAGAAGTGAGGATAGAAGTGATAAGTTTGGTAAAAAATAGCTCTAATAGCACTGACAGGAGATGGAAAAAAATCAAACCAAAGAAATGGTTTTTGTAATGGGGCTGATTTGCTCTAATAAAATATAAGGGTTGCATAATGCAGAAAGAGTGACAGCCTTGATAGCCAAAGACAGCTTCAATGGTGAGTGCTATAGTCTATAAAGAGTGAATAAACCAGAATGTTTATCTATCACTGCTCATGCCTATTCATTTGTTATTTCATGATCTCTTAGCAAAACTGCAATCTTACTTGAGTCCCATTATAATGAAGACCCAAACTAGGAAGAGGAGCACATAGTTCATGACTATCCCACTTCAAACTATCCCGACTCCTAATATAGTTAGTGTTGTCCCTTAATGCTCCTCTACTCCTCAAGGTGTCCAAGTCCCCTACCCTCTAGTTTACAGGTGTGTGTCAGTAACAACTGGAAGTAAGGTAATAGCTGGGCAGTCTCAAGGGGAAAATGGTATTTCAAACTGTATAATTAATGGAAATTAATTATGACCACCATCAGTAGCATGAAGTTAAGTTAGTACTTAACTTGCTTAACTTTCTCAAGGAATACCAGTAATGGTAGATCTTTTTTAAAAAAAAAAAAATATTTATCAACAGTCCCCATTATTGTTGGATATTAGATTCTCCTATTCACACATATCTTCTCCTTTCTTCAGTTTCTGGAATTTTTTAAAAAAATATAGTCTCTTACATTAAGAAACAAGTTCTACAATATATATTTATACCTTTCTGTCTTGTGTTTGGACAAATTACATTTTTGCCTTAGTTCAATAATTTCTGCTCTCAACTCTGGTTCTACAGTGGAGGCTACAAGTTTATCCATGCAAGACATAGGTATACAAGAGAAAGAATTTCATGGATACAATTAGCAAAGAACAGAAATACATCATTTATTATTTAAAATGCCATATTACCTACTGCTAATTCTCACTGGTAAAAAAAAAAATTAAAGTCAATATCACTAGCTTTTAAACTCCAGGGGTTCAGGGACTTGTCCATTTGGTTCACTTCTATATACTTAAGCATCTATATCAGTTCCTAGCACATAGCTACTCAATTAATTTTATGTTAATAAGTGAATAAAAGAATAAATGAACAAATAAGCCACCTGTCTAATGTGTTAGATAAGTTTAAATAAGTGGCTCATCCTTTCTGTGACTTGGTTTCATAATTCATATATAAACTCCTACATTAGAGACTGAAGCACTGAATTCCCCAAAATCTAGGATCTAAAGATAGTCTATTCAACAAATGGAGCTGGGAAAACTGGAAATCCATATGTAGCAAAATGAAATTAAACCTCTATCTCTCACCCTGAACAAGAATCAACTCAAAGTGGATCAAAGACTTAGGCACTAGATCAGAGCCACTGCACTTGATCTAGAAGAAAAAAGTAGGCCTAAATCTTCATCATGTCAGCTTAGGACCTGATTTCCTTAATAGAACTCCTAAAGTGTAAGAAGTAAAATCAAGAATTAATAAATGGGATGGATTCAAACTAAAAAGCTTCTTCTCAGAAAAGAAAAGAATCAATAACATGAAGAGAGAGCCTACAGAATGGGAGAAAATCTTTACCACATGCACCTCACATAGAGCACTAGTCTCCAGGATATATAAAGAACTCAAAAAACTTAACAATGGAAAAAAAAAAAATAACCCAATCAATAAATGGGCAAAGGAACTGAACAGACAATCCAAGAAAAAATACAATCAATCAACAAACATTAAAAAATGTTCATCATCTCTAGCAATTAGAGAAATTCAAATCAAAACTACTCTTAAGATTTCATCTTGCACCAGTCAGAATAGTAATTATCAAGAACAAAAGCAACAATAAATGTTGGCGAGGACGAGGGGAAAAAGGTACACTCATGCATCGCTGACGGTACAGCAAATTGGTGCAACCACCAAGGAAAGCAGAATGGAGATTCCTCAGAAAACTTGGAATGGAACCATCATTTGATCCACTCTTCAGTTTATACCCAAAGGACTTAAAATCAGCATACTAGAGTGATGCAGCCACATCAATCTTTATAGCAGCTCAATTCACAATAGCTAAAGTGTGGAAACCACCTAGATGCACTACAACAGATGAATGTAAAAGGAAAATGTGGTACATATACACAATTGGATATTACTCAGTTTAAAGAAGAATTAAATTATAGCATTTGCAGGTAAATGGATGGAGCTGGATAATATCATATTAAGTGAAATAAGCCAAATCAAAAAAAAAAAAAAAAAATCAAAGGCTGAATGTTTTTTGTGATAAGCGGATGCTGATCCATAATGGGGATGGAGGGGGCACATAGGGAAGTATGAAGGAAGTTTGGATTGTGGAGAGGGGAGTGAGGGGAGGGGAAGGCATGTGGGGATGGGAAGGATGGTGGAATGGGATAGACATTATTACCCTATATACATGTGTGATTTACACCACTGTTGTGACTCTGCACCATGTACACCCAGAGGAATGAGAAGTTGCTCCATTTGTGTACGATGTGTCAAAATGTATTCCACTGTCACGTGTAACTAATTAGAAAAAGAATTTATACTAAATTAAATAAAAATGCAAAACAAAAAAAAAGTCTAGAATCTTTGGTTCCACATATTTGGTATCCAGAATAGTGCCCAATAAACGTTTCTGGAGCTAAACAGAGAAGGAATGAAGATAGAGAGGATTAGAAGAAAAGAAAAAAGAGTGAAAAAAGGAAAGAGAGGAAAAAGGGAAAGGCAAAACAACAAGGAGAATGAAAAGAAAATAAGGAGAATTTTGAAATTTTTTAACAGTTAAAAAGAAAAAAGAAAATAAACTTGCATGTAGAAAGTATGTGTAGGGATGTTAGGTTCATTATTAACATGGGTAAAATTTACTTTTTATGGTAATGTTTATCCAAGTTAGTACTATATACTTTCATTGTAAAAAAAGAAAAGAAAAGAAAAGAAAAAAGAAACATAAATTTATGAAATTTCAGAATAATTCCAGAATAAATAAAATGTACATGTCTTTTACTTAAAGTGTAGTTCTGCCTAGAAGTAAGAAAGCTGGACTTAACCACACAATCTCTATGAGATCTATGAAATCTCATAGAAAAGTGCTTTGAAATACTCAGGAAAGATGTCATGGAAACTAATGTAAATATTCTGGCTAAAATGACTAGAAAATTGTTTCAACTTCATATTCCACCAGAACTTAAGCCCTTTCAGAAATTTTACTAGGCAAACCTGCCTGATGGAAAATCTTGGTTATGCTTTTAAAATGCAAAATTTACCTACCAATTTTGACTAAATTTTCTTGTAGATTGACACTACATGTGTGTAGTCAAAAGATTTTAGTCAAAACTAAGTCTTGAGCATATAACTAACTTGATTACAGTTACATTTTGGAGATAAATGAACATTCTGCATTGGTTAACAAAAAATTAGAAAGTTAAATTTTTTTTCTTATTAGGTAAAAGTAATATTCATTTGCTTGTCAATGATTAAAATTATATTTATATATACTCTTTAGTTAAATTTTTTTTTAATCCATGTAGAGTTCAAATACTTTAAACATGTGGATGATGATGAAACAAAGAATTTTAGGTTGATTTCCAAGGATGTCAATACTTCACAATACTTTGCATTTCCTATTTTGTGAAACATTCATGTATTGATTCAATATGTATTGTGCACTTTTTATGTATTTTTGTGTTTTGTGGTGTTTATGGGAACAGGAGATTTTAAGCTTATTAAATCCCAAGTTTTTAATTCTGTGAACATAGTAAATATTCAAATGTTATTTCAGTTACCATAGTGGTATATTTATTGCTCAATTTAAGTTCTTATAAGAGTTCCACATTTGGGACAGTGGGACAAAATGGGTGGAAAATATATTTAATTTAATAAGTTATATGAAGAAAAATAAAATCAGATAAGGATATAAAGAGAGGTGGTGGAAGAGCTATTTTAAGAAGTATAATAATTGAAGGTTTTGTTGAGGTCACATTTTGTAGAGATCTTGGGAGTTAGCCAAGTGGTTATTTGGAGAAAGTCATAGTTGTCAGAGATAATCGATGGTAAAGTGGTGCCATTGAATTTGGGGGACACTCAGGAGCTCTCCTGGTTGAAGCAGAATCAGCAAGGCAGAGATTGGTAGGAGAGTAAGTTAAAGGGGTAGTTAGAGCTTTCATCCTATGAGCAGTGGTTCTCAGCAAGGGGAGAGCCATTTGTCAGTCTGTGTAGAATTTCAGTTGTCACACTGGCAGGGAGTGCTATTGATATCTGGTGGGCAGAGGTGAGAGATGCTGCCACACATACTGCAATGCACACAACAGCCTGCTACAATAATTATCCATCCAAAATGTCAACATGCTGAGGCTGAGAAGCCTTGATAGAGGAAAATTATTTTCAAGCCAGCATTCATAATAAAATTACCTGGAGGGGTTTGGAAAATGCTAGGGCTTAATTCAGACATTCTTGTTGTTGACTTTTGACTTAGGCATCAGTAATTTTTCAAACACAGAGGTTTAGAACAACTGATGTTGGACATAGTAAGTACACACCATGCTAACCTTAATGAAGTACCTAATGATTCTCTTTCCTTCTAGGCTGAAAGTTCCTTGAGGCCTGGGATGTTTATCATCTTATTCCCAGAGTATCTCAGTTTAGCAAAGTAACATGCAGTCAGAACTAAAAAGAGAATGAAAACAGAAATGTGAAATGGAATCATCCTGTATGATGATTTCATGAGCCTCATCAGAAACCTTGCAAGTGGCTTCAATCAGAATCATCAATGAGGAAATTCTTTAGAACTTCTCACTTAGGCAAAAAATTTCAGCAAGCTGCTGTAATTAAAACTTATTACCCATTTTCTTCCAAGACTAAACAATGTCACAACCTTGTATCAGTTCCAACTATTTATAACTATTAAGCATAGTACTGGACATATCCAGTACTCCCTCGATCTAAGAATGTTTTTTCTTTATGGTTCCTTTAGTTGATATGAAAGATTTGAAATTTTGGCACTTATTTAATCTGTTGATACTAGATACAAAGTAATACCTCTGTGGCAGGATTTCAAGGAAGCTTTTAGTAACCATAACAGTGCACCAAAAGACAAAAGATGCTAAGAATTCATAACAGGAAGACAGAAAATAGATCTCCATGGAAAAGCAGCTGCTAATTATTCAGCCTTCCTTCTCTGTCTTCAAGTTTTTAGCATTTTTTTTGACTTTTCATACAGTGAACAATGTGATTATTTGAAAACAGCAATACCTACTACCCTGCTTAACACCTCCAATGACAAACCACAGAGTCACAATAAATTCCAATCTCCTTAACATGCTCTGCAAAGCCTTAGATGACAAGTGCCCTGCCTGATTCTCCCATCTCATCTCCTTCACTCTCCCCCCCTCACTCAAATTTTTTCAGTCACCCTGGCTATCACAGGTTTTGTAGTCTAGCAACTCATATTCATTATGCCTCAGGGCCTTTGTCTCCCCCACTTTCCCTGCACCCCCAGCAAAGCCATACAGGGCTCCTAACACCACAAATAGGAATAGTTATTCACTTAGTATCTTAAATAACATCTTCTCACAGAAAATTTCCTTGGTAATCTAAAGCAACTCCAACCACTATCTATCCTAACACTCCATTTTTCAACACGCTCTAACACTTGGCCTGATGATTCCCTTCTTATTTCCAAAGTTTTTGTCTGTTTCCTCCACTCTGTCGGAACATGAGCTGTGTGCTTTTCCATGGAGATCTGCCTTGTTCATTGTTGTCCCCTCAGCATCACAAACAATTCCTGTTACATAATAGATACTCAACTAAATTTGTTACACTAGTAAATCAAAATTGGTCTCTGAATTTGGAACTCTTGATTTGATCTCCAAAGCCTTTTCCCAAGCAATAATGAGAAAACCCTATGAAAACTAAATAATACAGCCAAAACACCAGGCCAGGAAAAAAAAAAAAAAAAAATCATCAGGCCAAAGATGATATCCACTGCCACCACATTGTACGTTATAAATTTGTAAAATTACCATGTCAATTTAAAATAAATAAAAAGACATACTAAATAAAAGACATACTAAATAAAATAAATAAAAGAGACATACTAATAAGGTAATAAATTTTCCATGAATTTAAACTACATGTGTCAAAGTAAAATTGATGGTTGATTTTTTTTTTTTTTTTTTTGAGGGTCCACCAATTAGCCTGAAGTTTTCATACGTGAAAAGGACTGAGATAGAACTGGATGATTCAGAGCTGCACATGCAGCTCCTCCTGGACTGAGCGCCAGCAGGAAGAAATCATCAGCTCCTTCAGAAAAAAAAAAAAAAAAAAAAAAAAGGTATTATGACTTTTGGTAACAGGAGGAGACCAAGACTCCTAGAAGCACAAAAAGAAATATAAATAAGAGAAGCAATGTAAAAAGCCATGCTGAGGACAGTGAACACTAGAGGGATAGGACACACACAACAGGGAAGTATTAGCTGAGATCAAATATCACTAAGCTTGAAATTATATTTGGAGGCAATCCCAAAGGTTCCAATTATTATTTACCTTTGAATGTACCCCCTATTATAGACATCTCTTCATCCTCAATATATCTTTAGGAAGAAAGAATAGTTCCCAAATTACTATTCAGGGCTTTAAACAAAAAGATTAAAATACTATAAATGTGCAAGATGGAGAAAGCACTATGCCAATTTTTGCATGAAATTTATTTGCAAAATGTAAATGTCAACTTTAAGATCTCAAAATGGAACATAAGATGATACTACTGTATTTAATTCATAATGGCATTCAAAACTGCTACAATGAGACACATTACCAAATTGCAAATGATTTCAGGTTCTGTACATACAGATGGATCTTGCCTTAGGTGTTTAAGTGCTATGAGTCAATAGGTTAAAACAAATATACTCTACATGACATTAATTCAAGTTAAAAGTTTTAAAACGGCAAGTGTTCTTCCACTAAATGGTAATGTTGTTCCCTAACAAACTGCCAAATCATGCCCTTGTCAGGAGAAATAAGCAGAATAACAAAAATGTGCCCCCAAGTGCCTGAGAGGCAGAGTGTTGCATATTAACTAAATCACGTCTCTCACTGCGCTCTTCTTCCCTCCTGCTAGGCAGCACGTCAGAGCAGCTCTGAGCCACACAGTTCCTGCACCCACACAGCTCAGCATAGGTACATTGCTACACAGGGAGGGCCTGCACACATACGTAGAAATGAGAGGTCATGTCACCTCTGCTCCTTTGAGGATACCAGAGATGTCTTTTAAACCCTGCAAGATACCACCTGAACTCCTAAGAATAAGAATGGGTGGGCCTAAACAAAAGAATTGTGCTGAGACTCTTTTCTCAATGTCCTATCAATAATTTAAGAGCACTGTCCTTTTAGAGTACATTTCTTCCATTTCTATCATAGAATTTTTCCATTTTTATTTAGTCTTCTTTAAGATTTAAGGTATAAGCAAGCACATCCTTTCCCTAAAGCACCAATATTTCCCCTCTAGAATGTTTGGAAGTTTTTCCCAGCCCAGTGGATTTCTAACCAAACAGATAAAAAATATCAGACCTGATACTTGATCATATCATAGGCATGTTTCCAATGAAAGCTTCAAGTTGTGGACAGTTTCTCTAAGGAAGAAAGAAGGGTGTTAATTAACATTCATACTCAAGAAGGAAGACCAGTCAGGAATACTCTGGTTTGCATTTGCAGTAGTGACAAAGGTTTTGTAATGACTCTTTCATTCCTAATAGTGTTACAAGAGGACGTTTGTGACTTGATTTTCTGGTGGCTGAGATCATCGTAAACCAGAAAGTCCCTGAACGCCAGGCACAAAAACACTCATGGAATCTGGAGTGATATGAAGGAAGGTAAGTGTGGTTAAAATTCATATAGAGGAATAGGACCCACACTTAAGTTTTGCTATTAACCAGTTATGTTCCTTTGCTTCAATGATCTGATATCTCTGAACCTACAAAACAACAATGAAAATGCCTAGCTTACAAAGGCATCATACTGTTATTTCTTTCACTCAACACTTAGTGTTCCTGTTCTAAGTGCTGGGAATAAAGAAAGGGGTGGAGAGGGAGGAGAAGAGAAGGGGAATCAGAGGGAGAGGAAGAGGAGATGGAGAAAAGAAAGAGAAGAAGAAGGAGAAAGAGACCATAGCACCATAAAGTCCTAACCGTAAGAATGAGAGCAAAGTTGGAAGAGAATATTGGGTGGCAAGATGATATATCACTAGGACAGATTATGCCCACTGGAAGAAGATGGACATATTCCCTCATGACACCATAAAATTAGCACTGCCACCATGACTACCCTACCAGAACTTGCTGAGAAAGGAGGACAGAGTTGAAGGTGAAAATTTGGATTGACCGAGATGAAATCTGAAGTGTACTATGTTTACTCATAATTTGCTTAGATTTTTTTTTCTGTAATTAAACAAAATTGACTTGACAGGGAGATTCAATGCTGTCAGAAGTCAAGATCCCCAGAAATAGACCCTGAGCCAAGGAGTCCTATGCAAGTGAATTACTAGGAGAGTAATCCTGAAAAAAACCAATAGTGGAGAAAAGAAAGCATGACATGGAGGAGAAAGAAGACAAGCGAGGTTTCAGACACAATTCCAGAGAAAGGTTTTAGCTTACAAGGTCAGAGTGGTCCTGTGCTTTGGAGGCTATCTCTCCATTCAGTCATTGACTAACAGTCACCCTGGATAATTGTCACTGCCAACCACCTACAGGTCTCTTGCATTCTGGCAAGGTAACCCCAGTAGTCTGAGGGTATTTTCTAAAGAAGATTTGCAGGTGTAGGCTGAAGGAAGCAAAGGCACAATCAAGTCAGGGGAAGAGTACACACACACAGAGTGGGTAAAGGAGGGCTTTAGGAGGAAAACTGAGTCCAAGAAAGCAGTCACAGAAATGCCAGGTTAAACTTCTCACCTCTGAGACTGCTCTGAGGTATTACAGTGGCCACAATTACAATACAGAGTTATTGTGATAAAGATATGAATGAAGGATTATCAGGGAAGCCCCAAGAGAAGTCCCAAGGAGGCAGTGACTAATTCAGTCTGCTATTTCATTCTATATGAACCCTCCTTGAAGGGCCATTGGACCTAGAGGACTGTCCAGAAAGCTGACTGAGTCTGGGGTCATGGCTTCCTCTGATGGGGTGACTACGTAGAATGTCCTGGGGACAAAAATCAAAAGTAAAAACCTATCTAAAAGTTGGAAAAGAGGAGCCGGGTACGGTGGCCCATGACTGTAATCCCAATGACTCAGAAGGCGGAGGCAGGAGGATCACGAGTTTAAAGCCAGCCTCAGCAATTGTGAGGTGCTAAGCAATTCAGTTAGATCCTGTCTCTAATAAAATACAAAAATGGTCTGGGGATGTGGCCCAGTGGTCGAGTGCCCCTGAGTTCAATCCCTGGTACCAAAAAATAAAATAAAATAAAGTAAGTTGAAAAAGATGGTCAATTTTTGGAAAGGAAAGTTGAGGAGTTAGCAATTACAATGAACGTGCAGAGAGGCAAGGAGCCAGAGGAAAATTAGGCCAGGAGTTCTGGTCATTCATCACAAAGTTCAGGACTGTCCCAGGGAGCATCATCAGAAGTGGTTAAACATACAAAGTAGGAGTATCCAGAGGTCATGTCAGGGTTAGGTGGGGGGGGGGGGTTTAGACACAGAAAAAGTATATGACTCTAAAAAGAATGTATTCATAGAGACTCTAGATGTCATTGTGACTTGAATTTAGGGAATCTGGTGAGGAGAGGAAAAGGAGGCTGGCTAGATCATTTTCAACTGACATGTCAAAGGTCCTTTAAGTCATTCAAAAATATTTCTATTAATTCAGTGGCTAATGGATCTTTTTTCCCTTTGTGGGAAGATCATATAGAGGATAAATTACAGTGCAGAGACAGACAGACAAGTTTGAAGGTTGTTGTTAAAGTCCAGGTGAGAGATAATATACAATGTAATTAGCATTCTCCCCCGAGAGGCATTGTAGATCAAGGATCTAGCCCAAAGAAAAATATATTGTGTGTTAAAAGTTTTTTATCTCTTTTCATTCTATTTGTGCATTAGTAACTGCTGACCGAGGAAACAAAACACTCATCTATCTATTTTTTAAAACTCTGAAAAAAGCTTGATCGTCAAAGTATCTTGCTCCTACAGAACATTGCTGAGATGAAATAGGAACTGAATTCTTTTCTAGGTAATAGAGACAGAAAGCTAGCTCAAAACTAAAATCCTGCCTCAGGCCTGGGATATTGGGGAAATAACAGTAATGAAATGATTGATGCATCTCAAACTGCGGAGAAGGCCAGCATGAACGAACTACACAATGGTCTAATAACTTTCAGCAAGTAAAAATCATTAGCGTATGATAAGATAATAGAAAATTTACCACTGCCTGCTACAAATGCTAAACTAAAAGCAATGATAGTGAGATTTCTAATAGGGACAAGATTAGGGAGCTAGTTGGGGCTAGAATTAATAGAACTTGTTGCCAGGTTGCATGTGTGACATGAAGGAAACTAAAGAGCCCACGATGAGGTTTACAGATTGAAGTTAAAGGAGAAGGAGCAATTTGGGGTGAGTGAGGCAAATGAAGAATTCAGTATTGTACATGCTCGTCATCCAAATTGAAGGTGCCTGGAAGGTGGTTGGGAATAAGTGTTTTACTCAGGGAAAAGGTGGCTCTGGAAATCGAGATGTAAGATCCATCACTATTTAGATGATACCTCACTTTAGAATGAGTTAGATAGAGTTTAAAGAAGAAAAATAAGCATCCAAGAACAGAATCCTGGAAAGCTCTGATAGTCAAGAACCATCTCATTTAAACAGGAAGATCTAGACAGGTTTGATGACACACAGCTATAATCTCAGGTACTCAGGAAGCTGAAGCAAGATGATTGCAAGTTTAAGTCTACTCTGAACAACTTAATGAGACCCTGTCTCAAAATTAAAAAATACATTTTAAAAAGAAGACTGGGGACATAGCTTAGTGGTAGAGCATGCTGGTTTCAATCTCTAATACTATAAATAAATAAATAATCAAAGACAAAGATCTAATAAGCACATTAAGAAAGGTGGGAAATGAATACAGTTGCTTGCCACTTAATGACAGGAATACATGCTGAGAAATGCATCATTAGGCAAGTTCATTATTGTGGGAACACCAAAACACACACACACACACACACACACACACACACACACACCTGGATGGTACAGGTCAATCACTGTGGCCTCTTTAAAAAGATGTGGTCATCATGGGGTATATGAGGCCACAGGAAGCACAGCATGGAAAACTCTTTTACAGCAAAAATTTATAAAGTAGAAGAAATATACTCTAAACAATAAATATGCAGTAAATTCATAACCAGTAGCATCATTGTTTGTTATCATTATAAGACATTATGTACTGTACATAGTGGTATGTGCTGTACTTTTCTATACTGGCAACACAGTAGGTTTATTTACACCAGCATCACCACATACATATTAGTCGTGCACTATACTAAGTCATTAAAATGGCTTTGATGTCACTGGGTGACAGGAATTTTTCAGCTCCATTATAATCTTATAGGACCACCTTTGTATATAGAGTCCATTGTTGAACAAAATATCATTAGGCTAAGCATGACTGTAGTATCTGTAAGCCAAAGACAAAGAGTGCCCAGAATGAAAATAAAGCTATGACCTCCTAGGTCTGTGGACAATCCCAATACTAACTCACTGTATGAAGGGCAAGCAACTTAATCTCTGTAACTCAGTTTATTTATCTGTAAAATGGAGGTAATAGCACCTACTTTATGGGATTGCTGTGAGAACTAAGTGATTTAAAATATAGAAAGCACTTAGAGATGGGCAGTGCAAAGAGGAAATGCTATAAATTAATACAAAGAAAAAATGCTGCAATGTTTTTATAGAGAAAACAAAGAGCTAACCCATGTATAAGAAAACACAAAACTAGATTAAGGGTGAATTTAGGGCAGTAAACTTAAGTGTGGAATTATCACCCACACAAATGTAAAAGACATAGGGAAATTATTATTAACAATATTAGGTGTCTGAAACATCACTGGAATTATTTTAGAAACACAGATGGTCAGACAGATGTATGCTGCATATGAATATGTGAATAGTAAGTGACACAAATTGTAGCTGTGATAGTCACCTTAAACTGTACATCTTTCTTTCTGATGACATTTGATGAAAAAAAAATGGATGTAACTTCACAGAATACTAATCTTTATTTATGAGCACATTATGTATAAGTATCAAATTGTACAATTTTATAGCCATAAATTATTGTTATTTTTTATGCTTAACCCTTATTGAGTGATTATTATGTGCCAGATGCTACTGAGTAAGTTATGTGTATTCATCCATCTAAACTTCATACCAGCTCAGTGAGCTGGTTATCACTGACATCTCTATTTCACAAATCAAGGAAACAGAGGTAGATACACAGAAATCAAGTAACTTGCCTTAGGTTGCAAATCTAGTAAGTAGCATAGCAAAGACTGAATCCAAAGGGCTGGCTCCAGAGCCCATGCAGTTAGCTTTTATGCTACACTGTCTCTCAATTAAGAAGAAAGAAATAGACAATGAGTAAGTTAGAAAGGAAGAGCCCATGCTGACTTTCAGAGAGCTGTCCCATTTTGTTAAAGAAGAAATTGTGTTCCTCCCAAATTCAAATGTCAAAGTACTAACTCCCAATACCCCAGAATGTGACTGTTATTAGAAATCAGACCTTTAAATGGATAATTAAGGTTAAAGGACAGCATACGGTGAGCCCTAATGCAACCTGACCATAACAAGTCCTTATAAGAAGAGGAAACCTGGGCACATGGGCAGACCAGGGATGTCCCTTTGTCTTTCTGTCAAACAGAAAAAAGTATGTGTGAAAGACCTAGCAAAAGGGTGGCTATCTGCAAGCCAAGGAGGGAGAACACAGACCTTAGGAAAAACCAAACCTTCCAACACCTTGAACTTAGACTTCCATCCAGCCTACAAAACTGTGAGAAATAAATCTCTGTTGTAGGAGCCTGAACTAAAAGAAGAATCGTGTGAGGTAATTATACTTAATAAATCTCCATTTGTTATGTATCTGTATATCTTTGATTTCTTTCCTCCCGTATAATATCAATTAACATAAAATGTATTGATTTTATATCATAGTCGTTAAACATTATGAATTCTACATTACAGTATTTAAGTAATAGGATATCAAAAAGAGTAACATCACTTTACTTTTGCTTCTAGAAAAGGTTGCTTTTAGTTATATACAGAAGAGTTATATTGTGTCAGCTAGAGTCATGACCTTGGTATTTTCTTCATTCAGAGATTAAGGGTAGTTTGAGGAGATGTGTATATGCACCAAATTGACAAGGGGTAGACTTTCAATGGTTTGTTTGATTTGTCTATTTGACCAGGCAATGGAATGCCAACATTAAGCATTATTTCTAAGTGTGTTTACAGAGTGTTCCTGGATGGAATTAGTATTTGCATTGGTATACTGTATAAAATGGACTACTCTTTGTGTTAGCCAGTTACTACAACAAAATAACTGAAATAGTTAACTTATAAAGAGAAAAGAGTTATTTTGGATCACAGTTTTAGGGGTTCCAGTTCATGGTTAATTACCCCTGTTGTTTTGGGGCCTGGGTCAAGGCAGCACATCACGGCAGGAATACACGGCAAAGCAAAACTTTACACATTATGTTCACAAAACAAAAAAGAATATGAGAAAGAGGCCAGAATCTCAGAATCCTCCTCCAGGATACATCCCCCCAAAATCTGAAGACCCCCATACCTTCCAAAGCTTCCATTATCTCCCAATAGCACCAGGCCAAGGACCAAATCCCGTCCACTGAGGGGCCCGAATATAACAAAAGGAAAAAGATGAAAGACTTTGCCCTTTATTTCCTATCAATGCTTAAGGTAGAACATCTTATCTTGTGTTCTCCTGCCCTTGAACTTGAATTTATATTGCCTGCTCTGATGGTTCTCAGGCCTTTGGACAGACAATTACATTGATGGCTTTCCTGGATCTCCAGCTTGCAGATGGCAGGTCATGGTACTACTCAGTCCCAACAATCATGTGAGCCAGCTCTTATAAATAAATACATAAATCTCCTATTAGAGATTTCTACTGTTCTGGAAAGAACCAATACAAATCCTTAGTTTATTCAGATGCTTTTTTTTTTTCACTTTTTCTTTCTTCACATGTGATACTACTCTTCTTTTTGTTGATTTATTTCCAACACCAATTCTTTCCTTCTCTATTCCTATGGACACTTTCCAAATCCCTTTATCCAGAGCTTCTCTCTCATTCACACATAAAAAGTCCAAGAATTTTATTGATCTTGACTAATTAAAAAAATTTTCATTTTTTTTTTTCATATAGTGCTGAGTACTGAAACTGAGGTAAAGCTGTGGATGGTGTTGTGCTTGTAGTCCCAGCTACTTGGGAGGTGAGGAAATAGAGTGCTTGATCCTAGGAGTTTGAGACCACCCTGAGCAATATAGTGAGACTCCCACCTCAAAACAAAGAAACAACCAAATGTTGTTACCCAGGCACAGTGGCACACACCTGTACTCCCAGTGGCTCAGGAGGCTGAGCCAGGAGGATTTCAAGTTCAAGATCAGACACAGCAACTTAGCAAGTCCCTGTCCAAGATAAAAAAAAAAAATTAAAAATTTTTAAATGAAATAAAAAAGGACTGGGGATATAGCTCAGTAGTAAAATGCCCCTGGGTTCAATCCCCAATACCAAAAACAAACAAATAAATACACACACACACATGCACACACACACAAATATTGAAACAAATAAACATACACACACACACACACACACACACACAAATATTGATGAAAAATTGTGCTCCCAACTAAATAATATGAAGGGCCAAACTTTTGAGATTCTAGGAATTCCATACTAAGACATGATTATGTTCCAAGTAACTTATGGGTAAAGAGGCCACCATGTGCTTGTTTTAGCTGGACAGCAGTTACCCAGAGTTTTCAGGATCTCTTTTAAGGTTAATAACCTCATGTATGGCTCCCTGAAAGCTCTTTCTAACCATCTCACAAAGCCTCAGAAACTACTTTAAAATTACACTTTTCAAAAAATTTCTGTGGTGAATAGGAATGATCAAACCCTGAGTTGACCTTAGCAAAGATCTATTCAGTCAGGTATAGCCTACAAATAAACAAATCATGATGGCAGCTTCGTAATAAGTACTATTTTAAGTTATTAAGAAAAAAGAGTGAGAGCAAAAAAAGTGGAATCCATTGAATGACAAACCATTTTAATTCATGAGATTTTGGGGGACATGTTGCTAGGATGGAGATGAATAGAAGTTATAATTCCAGGATGTTCTGACTAAATCGATGAGTTTACATGAACAGTATAGTACTTACAATATAACATGTCTTATTAGATCCCCAGGTGCTATTTTTTAAAAAAAAAGCTCAATTTTGAAATCCATTTGAATTTTTTTTAAGTTTTTAAGTAGGAAGGTGACATGATTTTTATTTTATTTTATTTTATTTATTTATTTTTATGTGGTGCTGAAGATGGAACCTAATGCCTCACACATGTAAGGCAAGCGCTCTACCACTGAGTCACAAACCCAGCCTCCATTTTTCTAGTACTGTGAAGCTACACATTCTATGACTTAGTATAGAGTAAGAATTCTCCTATCTCCATCTTATGTCACTAAAAGAAATTTTATTTTACAGCATATTTTTCATAATCTGCAAAGTTGACCAGGTATATGGTTGAAAGATAACAGCAAGAAGACAAGGGTTTGAAGTATTTATAAACTTTTGTTGGGCAAGCATGCACTTTGCTGATGTGAGAAAATGTTTCTGAAACAATTAGTAACATCCTAGGAAAAACCAATGAAGTTTCTCACTTATTCACAAGCCATATATTTCTAAATAAGAATTTCCTAAACAAATAATTGAGTCATGATAAGCCATTTTCAAATCTCAGTCCTGATAGTTTAGCTCTATGGCCACAGAGGATCTGTCACAGTAGGACATATTTTAGCTCCCATATAAAGATCTCTGTGAAAAGGACAAAAGTGAAAATGAATGATGGGAGGGAAGAGATACTAAGGAAGGAAAGAAATGACAAAGTGTACCATTTTCTAACAACAAAATGGGATGGGTACAGGAGACAAAAACAACTGCCTGTGTTGCTGAAATCCTCATTATTCTGAAGGGTATGATTGCAAGAGTCACCATATGATTTCTATTCAAACTGGGGAAACAATTGACATTGAAAAAAGTGTTAAAATAAGTTGCAAATATAACTTGTTTACAACTGGTAAAACAGTATCCCAGGCAAACTTATGCCCATCTGAGTTAGAGTTGAAATAAGCAAACTTTGGTATAACATTTGGAAGAAAATATAAATGTAATGTATTACACGTGGACTTCAGTTTTAGCTTTGATGTACAGAGTTTGAAAATCATCATCTCATCTTAAAAAAGCTAAAAAATAAATTTAACAACTTTTTTTGATTCATCAGAGAATCAAATCTCAGGGAAAACTACAACTTCATAAAATCTAGAGAGAGATTAGTAGAGGTAATCACAGTAAAATCACCTTAGTTGGAGTAGAAACCCCTGGAGCCATAAAATTGTAGAAATTGTTAAAGGATAACTTTGATGAAGTACAAAAGCTAAGCGTGGTTTAGTGGAAGAGTGAAAAATTCCTGGAGGTCTCAGTCCTGCAGTACTCCAACAGTCTGGGTTTCAACTATAGAAACTCATGTTTCTAGAGAAGTAACAACAGGAGGTTTATCCCATACATTCTGCTTTCTATACAATACCTGCCTGAACTACCAGAGGGACTCCACCTTGTGAACCCTATAGAGAAAGCAGGTCACATAGTATGCATTGTGTCAAAACCTACTAATGACGGTTAGCCAGAGAAGAAACTATATTATGTGGTCCAATTGGAATTAAATTCAGCACTACACAAGTAACAAAGTGATATCCCCGGGTACAATGTCAAGAGAAGTCTGCTCACTAAGAAGGTCCACACATAAAAGCGGAAGGGATATCTATCCCAGTAAGTGCACAGTTCTCAACATAGAAACACCTACATGTGCGCACACACACACACACACAAAAAGAAAAAAAGAAAAAAAAAAAAACAAGATAACATGGAATTTCCTAAAGGTTATAACTCTAACAACTGAATCCTAATACATCAAAGTGGATTAAATGCTGGACAAAGAATCAAAAGAATGATTTGGGATGGGGGAGGGACTGGGGATTTAATCCAGAGGTGCTTTACCACTGAGCCACATCTCCAGGTCTTTTCTATTTTTGAGACAGGGTCTTGCTAAGTTGCTTAAGGCCTCACTAAATTTCAAGGTTGACTTCAAACTTGTGATTCTCCTGTCTCAGACTCCTAAACCACTGGGAATATAGGTGTATATGCCACCATGCCCAGAAAGAATTATTATTTTTTAAAGCTCAATGAATTCCAAGAGGATAGACAGTTGAATAAATTAAGGTAGCAATGAAGAATATGAATGAACAATTCAATGAAGAGATTGATATTTATAAAAATAACCAAACAGAAATCTTGAAAATGAACAGCTTAATAAGTCCTATTAAAAACTAATCAATATGGGCTGGGGTTGTGGCTCAACAGTAGAGCGTTCGCCTAGCACGTGCGCGGCTCAGGTTCGATCCTCAGCACCACATAAACATAAATGCATTGCATTGTGTACAACTAAAGCAAATAAATAAATATTAAAAAAAGAAAACTAATCAATAGACTCGACCAAGTGGAAGAAACAATATCAGAACATGAAGACAAGGTAGAGGAACTATCACAGACAACAGTAAATTTAAAATAATAAGAAAGAATAAACAGAACACATAAGGACGAGATTTATTCACAATTTAAATATATGAGAAGGAAGATCTGTAGGTCCGAGGCATAGAAAACCTAATCAGTGAAATAATAGAAATTTTCCCAAATCTTGGGAAAGGTGTGAACAGCTAGATATAGGAGGCATTTTGAACTCCACATTGATATGACTGAAAAGAATCTCTCCATTATACATTGTACTTAAAATCCCAAAGTACAGAACAGAGAAAGAATCTTAAAAACTGAAAGAGAAAAGCACCAAGTCACACACAAAGACAAATTCATCAGAATAACAACAGGTTTCTCAACAGAAACTCTAAAGGCCATGAGGGCATGGAATGAAATATTTCAAATTCTGAAACAAAATAACTGCCAACACAAATTACTATGCCCATGTATTTTATTATTTATAATCAAAGCAGAAATGATGACCTTCCACAATAAGCATACGCTAAGGGAATTCATGATAACTAAACCAGCATTACAGAAGATACATAAAGGAATCCTGTATCCAGAAAAGGAAGAATGATAAACACAATCATTAGACCAGGAAAAAGAATAAACCTCATTAGAATAGTAGATAAGCAAATGAAAAGCAGGAAAGAATCAAACAATAACAGAAAATAGTCAAACTTGTAATAAGAGAGAAACAAATATAGACTCTTTAAAATATCCATAAGAAAAAAAAAACAACAACAAACAGTAACCAGTACATACTTTTCAATAATAATCCTGAAAGTAAATGGCCTTAATTCTCCAATTAAAAGATGTACACCGACAGATTGGGTTAAAAAACAAGACCTAGCAATATGCTTCCTAAAAGAATCTCATCTCATTGGCAAAGACAAATACCAACTGAAAATGAAAAGATGGAAAATGATATTCCAACCAAACAGAATATGAGAAAAAAACAGGGGTAGCTGCACTCATTCTGACAAAACTGACTTTAAGACAAAATCACTTAAGAGAAACAAAGGAGATTATTACATATTGACAAAGGAAACAATTCATTAAGAATATGTCATGATTATAAATATATATGCACCAAATATCAAAGCATCCAAACACTATTGGGCATTAAGTGAGAGGTGAGCCCCAATATCATAATAATGGCTGACTTCAATTCCCCATTCTTACCAATAGATAGATCATCCAGACCAAAAAAGAAAAAGAAAGAAAAGAAAAAAAGTAAAAAGGAAACATCAGAGTTAAATTATACTATAAATTAATTGGACTTAACATGCATATGCAGAATATTCCATTCAAAAACTGCAGAATTGCCAGGCGCGGTGGCGCACTGTAATCCCAGCACTTTGGGAGGCTGAGGCAGGAGGATCGTGAGTTCAAAGCCAGCCTCAGCAATGGTGAGGCACTTAGCAACTCAGAGAGACCCTGTCTCCAAATTAAATACAAAAAAAGGGCTGGGGATGTGACCCAGTGGTCGAGTGCCCCTGAGTTCAATCCCCGGTACCATTCACACACACACACACACAAAAAAAAAAAAAAAAAAAAAAAAAAACTGCAGAACACACATTCTTTTCATCAATACACAAAACTTTTTCCAAAATGTATCATAATTAGACTATAAGGCAATTCTTAGCAAAAATTTTAATACTGAAATAATTTCTTGCATTTTATCAGATTGTAATGGAATAAAACTAGAAACAACACAGTTCTGAATGAACACAGGACCATTAAAGAAATCAGAAGGAAATTTTTTAAATTCCTGGAACCAAATGTTAATGGAAGCACAGCATACCAGAAACTGGGGGATACAGTGAAGCAGAACCAAGAGGGAAGTTTATAGCAGAGAGATCTCAAATAAATGACCTAATGATGAATGTCAAGATCTTAAAAAAACAAGAGCAGACTAAATCCAAAGACAGTAGAAGGAAAGAAATAATAAAGACCAAGCATAAATAAATTAAATGGAAATTAAAAGAACAATATTAGGGATTGATGAAAAAAATCCTTGAAAAAATAAACAAAATTAAATAATAAAAAGAGAAAGAGAGAAAACTCAAATAAATAAAATTAGAAATAAAAAAAGTGGGTTTAAAACAGATACCACTGAAATTCATGGGCTCATTTAAAATATTTTTTTAAAAAAAACTAAATGCCAATAAACTGCCAAAAATATATAGAAGTAGAAAAATATCTGGACATGTATGATGTACCAAATTGAGCCAAAAGGATATTAAAAAAATTAAACAAAGCAATAATGAGCAATGAGATTGAAGCAATAATAAAAAGTCTCCCAACAAAGAAGAGTGCAGAACCAGATAGATTCACTGCTGAATTTAACCAGACTTTTAAAAAAGAACTAATATCAATGCTCTTCAAACTTTTGCATAAAATAGAAAAGGAAAGGAGTTCTGTCGAACTTATTCAATGAAGCCATTTTATCCTTCTACCAAAATGTGATAAGTACACAACAAAAAAGAAAACTATTATGTAAACTAAAGACCAATATCCTCGATGAACAGAAATGCAAACTTTCTCAATAAAGCACTTACAAATTGAATTCAACAGCACATAAAAAGATGGGTTTCATTTTAGAGATGGTTCAAATATGAAAATCAATAAGCATAATACAGCACATAAATATAATAAAGAATAAAAATCATATAATTATCTCAATATATGAAGAAAAAGCCTTTTGATTAAATCCAACATGTGTTCATGTTAAAATCTCTAAATAAATTCGGTATGGAAGGAACATACTTCAACATAATAATGGCTGCATATGAAAAACCCATAACCACTATCATACTGAATGGGAAAAAAACTTGAAAGCATTTTCTCTAAATCAGGAACAAGACAAGCATGTCAATTCTCACCACTTTTATCTGATATAGCATTTAAAATTTTAACCAGAACAATTATGCAAAAGAAAGGATTACAAAGAGATATAAATGGGAAAGGGGGAAGTCAAATTATCCCTGATGCAGATTATGTGATTCCATATGTAGAAAAACTCTAAAAATTCCACCAAAAGTCTTTTAGAATGAATAAACAAATTCAGCAAAGTAGCAAAACACAAAATCAACATGCACATGGTAATTACTGGGGAATACAATCTATCAAACACATTATATCCATGTATAAAAATATACCACAATGAATCACACTTACATATAATTATAATGCACCTATAAAATAATAACAGAGGGGAGATCAGTTAAGTAAAGCAAGTGGATCAGGGGGAGATAGAAAGAGGAATATTGTAGGTACTGGGGCATGAGATTTATGAAATTGTGCTACATGCATCTACAAATATGTTATAATTAATCCCACTATGAAGTATCATTATAATGCACCAAAAAGAAGAAAATTATCAGTGAAAAAAAATCAACATACAAAAATCAATAACTTTTCTATACACCAAATTGAACTTGCTCAGAAAGAATCCAAAACAGTAATCACATTCATAAGATCCTCAAAAATAAAAAATAAACATAACTAGGAGTAAACCTAATCAAGGAGGTGAAAGACCTCTATAATGAAAATTATCGAATACTAAAGATAGAAATTGAAGAAGACACTAGAAGATTTAAAGATGTCCCATGTTCATGGATTGGGAAAATTAATATTGTTAAAATGACTATACTACCAAAAACAATCTACAGATTAAACGTAATCCCCATCAAAGTACTAATGATGTCCTTTACAAAACTAGAAGGAACAATACTAAGATTTAAGATCACAAACAGCCAAAGCAATCCTGAGCTAAAAGAGAAGCACTGGAAGTATCTTAATACCTGATTTCAAAATGTCATACAGAATAGAAAGAAATAATAAAGATCAGAGCATAAATAAACTAAATGGAAATTAAAAGAACAATATTAGGGATTGATGAAAACAATTCCTTGAAAAATTAAACAAAATTAAATACACTAATCAAAAGAGACAAAAAACCCAAATAAATTAAATTAGAGATTAAAAAAAAAAGTGGGCATTAAAACAGATACCACTGAAATTTGGGGGATCATTAGAAAATTTTTTTGAAACTAAATGCAAATAAAATAAACTGGAAAATATAGAAGTGGACAAATTTCTGAACATGTATAATGTACCAAATTGAATCAAAAGGATATTAAAAAAAACTTAAAACAAAGCAATCATAAGCAATGTTGACAAAAACAGCATTGTATTTGTATTAAAACAGGCATGTGGACCAATGAAATAGAATAGAGCACCCAGAAACAAAACCACATATCTATACCTAATTGATTCTCAACAAAGGTGCCAAAAGCACATTAGGGAAAAGACAACCTCCTCAACAAACGATACTGGAGAAACTGGATATCCTCATGGAAAAGATCAAAACTAGACTCTTATTTCCCACTCTATATAATCAACTCCAAATACATTAAAGACCTTAATTTAAGAGCTGAAAGTTTGAAATTACCAGAAGAAAACATAGGAAAAACATTTCAAGATATTTGTACAGGCAACAATTTCCTGACTCCAATAGCTCAGAAAATAAAAGCAAGAATGGAGAAATGGGGTTATATCAAATTAAAAAAGCTCTGCACAGCAAAGGAAACCATCAACAGAGTGAGACAAAAATATACAGAATGGGAGGAAATCTTTGCCTGCTATTTATATGACAGATTAATATAAAAAATATTTTTAAAAACTCAAAAAACTTAACAAAAAAAGAACAAGTGATCCAGTTAAAAAATGGACCAATTATCTGAACAATTTTTAAAAGGACAAATGGCAAAAAAATATATTAAAATTGTTCAATATATTTTGCTATCAGTTAATGCCAATTGAAACTACATTGAGATTCCATGTCATCCTAGTCATAATGACTGTTATCAAAAAAATAAAATAACAACTGCAAGTGAGACTGTGGAGGAAACGGAACCATTTTATGGTGTTGGTGGAAATGTAAATTATTATAGTGACAATTGAAAACAGTAAAATAGGGATAGCATATGATCCACCTACACTATTCCTGGATATTTATCCAAAGGAAATAAAGTCAACATCCAAAAGAGATACATGCATGCCCATGTTTATTATGGTAATGTTTGTAATATCCAAGATATGGAATCAGTCTAGGTGCCCATCCACAGGTAAATGAATAAAGAAAATATGGCATATATGCAACAATGGCATAAAGAAGAATTTGATTGTGTCATTTGCAAGAAAATATATAAACTATAGGACATCATGTTGAGCAAAATAGGCAGCACAGAAATAAAAGTATTTCATGTTTTCTGTCTTATATGGAAACTTTAAAAAGAGGGAGAGAGAAAACAAAAGACCAAATAGAAAAGGTACCTAGTAGAGAATGGCAAGGGGACTGGAGGTATTGGGGAAGAGAACAAGAGAAGGTAGAAGGGAGGATGGACACGATGAAAGCACAATACATATATTATGATGTTTTCAATGAATAAACTTTTTCATTTTGATCAAACTTCTTAATTTTTTTCTTTTATAGTATGTATTTTTTAGTATTACCCTTATAGAAGAAATATGTTACATAAAAAAGAGCTGATGATGACTAAGAGTGAAAAGGCAAAACTGATTAGTCTAATGGGATAACTCAAATGCAGGAATTTAAACCACTTGCATTGTTGAAATGGTTTAAATTGGGGAAGAATACTATAAAGATAAGGAAGTTTTTACAACCTTTCTCATGATATATGGTTAAACAGGTATTTGGTTTAAGATGGAGGGGAAAGGAAAAAAATAAATTGCATAGTAGAAGTTACTGTCTTACCACTAACCTTGGAGTTGAAACTAGTTATGCTTATCTTTATTCAAACCTTCCTTCAAAATGAAGACCAAAATCTAAGTAAAGTAAAGAGAAGAAAAACCTTATTCTATTGGAAAGAAAAAGGTAGGAAAATAATATAGGAATCTGGAAAATTACAGCTAAAATATTAATAAATATTTCAGATGGGAAGGAAAGATATATATTAAAATGAAAATACAAATATAATTCTGGTACACAAATACTTGAGTTGTGAAACAAAACACCTAACTCCTTTTAGATGGAACAGCTTTTTGAGAATGGATTTTTCTAATTGTGCTATCCTTTAATAATCTATATCTGTATCTCCAAGTCCTCCTGAACATGTGTAGACAAGGTAACTATGCCCTTCATACTTTTAAATTCATGTTGCAAAACTCAAAGGAAAATAATTTTACAACTTTAGAACATTAGTAGGCTTTACAGCTAAAATAAAATCGAAAATTAGAAGCTGATCTGTTTTGCTACTATTCCTAGTGTTTTTGGAAATATCGTATTTAATCACAAGCATACACTTTATTGCCAAGGTTTAAAGTTAGACAGGATTTATTTTTTTTTTAAATATTTCTTGACATGGAAGGGTCCAGATCCAGTATTAATTTGGGGGAGATGAGCATCTGTTTGTGTTTTTCCAAAACACGAATTTTCTCCAATATGGATACCATCTAGATTAATAAAACAGGTACCAAATCAAAACGATAATAATGAAGTTGTTGAACAATCAAGATTAATAAAAAAGAAACAAAATCAAGAGGACCAAGATGAAGACATGGAATGATTCCCTTAAAAGAGTCCTTCAAAATATTTCACAACTTAAGTGTCATTCCTCCCGGCTGGGACGAGGAGATCTCTCTTTAGTGTGCACACAATTATATTTTTTCTCTTTTTTTACATATGTCTTTATGTCTGTTCATTTGTCTAAATTTCATGTAATTGTGATGTCACAAATATATGTTTGTAAGTTTGTGTGTCTGTCCAGTGTGACGTCACAGATAACTAAGCACTTATAAAAAATATATATATATATAGATAGATAGATAGATAGATAGATCCAAATAACTTTAATTCACTTAAGTTTAACAGTATTCAATTTAGGTAAATAATTTAATAAGTAAAGGTACCTTCAATTTTGACTTATAGGTGTCTCAAAGATTTCTTTTTAGCGAAAAATATGACCAGTGCTGTGTAACCTAATGTTTTGGTGTTTTGACATACAGATGTCTATTTGTAATTAACATTATTTGTTTTATAACTGATTATTTTGAGTTATTTCAACAGATAATCTCATACAAGGTTACAGAGACTCAAGGGTTCCAGCTAACAAATTATTTTTCCAAAGTGCTTTTACCTTTTCTTTACTCTATCTTTAATGCAGTAAATACCCTCAGTCTTTCTTTGTTTTGTTCTAAATATGATATTTTGCCAGCTTATGCCTGCGAGAGCTCAAGCAGCAATGTGTGTGAACACAAATCAACTTTAATTTTCTAATTTAATAGTTCTGTTTTTTAGCTTGACAACTCGCCTCTTGACTCAGTGTCGAAATAACACTACCTTCCCTTCAATAATAAATGCTTGAGTTTCTAGGTAGTGGGCCCTGAAGATTTGCCGGCGGTATTGTCTAGACATAAAAACACGACTCCTGCTACAGCTACAGAGATCGTGGTCGCTCAAACATCCCTACTGCTCAGACATCAGACAACTTCACCAACAGTGTGGCCTCTGCTCTACATGCATGGGGCCTCCTAGATCAACGTGTTGTGATGGGTGGACATTTTGGTCTTTCATTTGTTTGTGACTTTCCGAGACAATGCCTTGCTGATATCTGTCTACAAGACTCAGTGTGTTGCTTGATGGAACTCAAGACAGCTGATTTGTTTAAAAAAATTTTTTGATATACTATGCAATTTGGCTCGCCAACAAAAGGCTTGTCGCCTTAAAGCCACAACATCCCCTCTTTTAAAACGAAAAGGGGGAAATTCAGAAGCCCTGATTAAAGAGTTGGCTGAGACCGTGTTTGTTTACATGGAAATGCCCCGGGCATTGCTGCCTTCCCGGATCTCGCTCGGGGGACTTGAACCGAAATCTCGCTGGCAGGACTTGGCCTGGGATCTCTCGGGACTTGGCCGAGATCTAGAGGGACTTACGGCGGAGGAAAAAAGCCGGCCGGCGCCATTCTCTTTTGGGCGCGTGAGACTGTCCGATAGAGAGAGAGAGAGAGAGAGGAGAGAGAGAGAGGGTTTAACGCTATTTGTGTGTTAATGTTGTAGCTTCTTGAAAGAGTGCCATGGTTTCTTGTGAGAGTGTGTGTGTGTGTTGTTAGAGGTTGCAGAAGCCAGAGAGAGAAAAATAAAATAACTTTTTTGTTTCTATCCTGTCTCCGAGTCTTCTCCCGCAGCTCGCTGTTCTAAATGGCAGATTGTTACCGGCGCCAACAATTTCTTTATTTGTTTTAGTTGTACACAATGCCCTTATTTTTATGTAGTGCTGAAGATCAAACCTGGACTGCGCATGTGTGAGGCGAAGTTAGGATTTAAAACAAGCTCTCCCTCAAAATCATAACTTCAATAAAAAATTTGAGGGTTCCCCCCAGCCAAGAACCACTCAGGGATAATTTATTCATCTATAGGAGAAAAATAAATCAATAGGTTTAATATATATCCTAATGTTATTTCTATAGAATGAGTAGACAATAAAAGAAAATGCACACAGACTCAATATTGGATATTTTCAATATAATTTTGTTGCACATAGGGAATGCATTTTAAAGCTTCTTTTGCAACATATTGATAGTTTGAGTATTTTTTTTAAGATAGAAAAGCTTCCCTAAATTAGACTTTCTTTTAATTCTTCAGGATACTAAAGAAACAAGGGAACAGCTTGCCTTCGATAAAGATCTTTCTTTTAAATGTGACAGAGAGAGATCCAATTTTCCCAGCTAAATAGATTAGACTAGTCCTAAATAATTTAGCCTCCATTTGCATTTTGGGCAAGTTCATTATATATGAACTTCCAGCATCTCTTCTTTTTGAACTTTTTTAAATCAGTTAAGGCACACTTTTTAGTAGGAGATATACAAAATTGACATAGACTAGTAAATCATTTTTATCTTATAATTTTATTCATGTCTTTGTGCTAACAACAATTTGTTGAGACCAAGAATGTACGTTCCTCCCTGGAGCTTAAGCTCCTTAGTAGCATATTAGTTACTCATCAGATAACAGCTCCTTTCTAGACTGCAACCTTCTTGGTGTTAGCAATTTCATGAATTTTGTCTCAGTCACTACTATAACCCCAGTTCCTACAGCAGAAACTAGAACAATAGTAGACATGTTAAATAAAAATAATAATCCTGTCTTCCCATTATATGTCAGCAGAGTATGAAACATTTTAATATGCTATTTAATATAATATATCCACAAAAATGTAAAGACATAGATAGGTATTACTCCTTTTCACAGAAGAGGTGATAGCTTTCCCAAAATATCACCAAAGTGGTGGTACCTTATCAAGAGTGGTTGTACCAATTTGCAGTCCCACAAGCAATGTTTGAGTAAACTTGTCCCCCACATCCTTGCCAACATTTGTTGTTACTTGTATTCTTGATAATTGCCATTCTGACTGGAGTGAGATGGAATCTCAGTGTAGTTTTAATTTGCATTTCTCTAATTGCTATTTTTTTTATTATTTATATTTCTTCTGTGAAGCGTCTGTTCAGTTCCTTTGCCCATTTATTGATTGGGTTATTTGTTTTGGTTTTGGTTTTTTGGTGTTAAGTTTTCTGAGTTCTTTGTATATCCTGGAGAGTAATGCTCTTTCTAAGGTACAGGTGATAAAGATTTTCTTCCATTCTGTAGGCTGTCTGTTCATGTTCAGCAGTATGGAGTTTCCTTAGAAAACTTGGAATGGAACTACCATTTGAGCCAGTTATCCCACTCCTCAGCTAATACCCAAAGTACTTAAATCAGCATACTACAGTGATTCAGCCACATCAATGTTTATAGCAATTCAATGCACAATAGCCAAGCTATGGAACCAACATAGGTTCCCTTCAACACTGAATGGATAAAGAATATGTGGTATATGTACACAATGGAATATTACTCAGCCATAAAGAGGAATGAAATTAATGGATGAAACTGGAGAATATCATGCTAAGTGAAATAAGCCAGTCCCCAAAAACCAAAGGTGAATGCTGTCTCTCATATGTAGATCCCAACCCATAACAAGGGAGGGTATGGAAGGGAAGTATAGAAGTTCATTGGCTTAGACAAAGGGGAATAAAGGAAAGGGAGGGGAGATGGAAATAGGAAAGACAGTAGAATGAATCAGACATAACTTTCTTATGCTAATAAATGAATACATGACCAGTGTAACTCCACAACATGTTTAACTGTAAGAATGGGATCAAAATTGCAATGGGTTGCACTCCATGTATGTATAATATGTCAAATTACACCCTACTGTCATATATATCTAAAAACAACAAATTTAAAAAAAAAAATAACCAAACCCCAGCCTTAGGAGCTACGAAGCATGATCCTGACATTTGGGTTATATAAACCAAATGTATATTCAACTAGACCTCAAAGACACATTCTTTTGATCTTTTTCTCCATACCCACCATGTAACAGTTGTTTTTCCTACATATTTTTGGTTCCATATTCTTTGATGCCTCTTCATATGCTAATAACCATCCAATATCATTTTATATAAAGAACAAAATGACAACTCACTCTTATCTTCAGCACAGTTGACGTAATTGTTTTTATTATTGATATTGAAGTGATTTCCTTGAGAGTCACCATTTAGTATTGCTATATAAATGGTTATGTTTTTGTCAAGTTGGAAAATCCTATAAGGTAGAATGCAAAAAGTGACCACAAATTCTTTGCAGCAAGTCTCACCAGGAAATGGTGTCTATTCCCCATTCCTTGAATCTGGGTTGGCCTTGCAAATAATGTCCTTCCTAGAATGTGACACTGTGAATTATGAGCCTAGGCTTCAAGAGATCTTGCCTACACTCCTCATTCTGTGAATTTAGACAAACCCATGCTGCTTCTTGAGATATGCAAGGTAATGTGGGGAATAGGAAAAAACACTAGCCACCCCCACAGAGACCGCAGAATTAATGTGCAACTCTGACAAATAATGTATAAGATGAGCCACCTAAAAAAAAAAGCCAGGCCAAAGTATCAACCTGTTTAGTCAGCTTTTTCGCAGCTACTACTTAAAGACCCAACCAGCACAACTGTAGAGGAGGAAAGGTTTTGTTAGGGGTTCCCAGTTTCAGAGGT
Source organism: Tamias sibiricus (assembly GCA_025594165.1). NCBI lineage: Eukaryota > Metazoa > Chordata > Mammalia > Rodentia > Sciuridae > Tamias > Tamias sibiricus. The sequence goes on along the minus strand of CM046658.1, from coordinate 63,416,240 downwards.
CTCAATCCATAGACAGCAGACTCCACTCCTCGGGGCTCAAGGTGAGGCTGAACATCATGGCACAAGAGTGTGGCAGAGGGAAGTGGCTCACATGATGATCAGAAAGCGGAGAGACTCCACTCTTTAAATACAAAATACGTACCCCATAGCCACGCCCCCAATGAACCACTTCCTCTAGCCACACCCCACCTGCCTCCAGTTACTACTCAGTCAATCCCATCAGGGATTAATTAATTGATTAAGTTCACGTTATGACCCAATCATTTCTTCTCCAAACCTTCTTGCATTGTCTCACACATGAGCTTTTGGGGGACACATCTAAACCATAACACAATCATAGAACAATGATTTTTCTTTTAAGCCAATAAGTATTGGGAAGCTTTGTCTTGTAACAGTAAACAGCTTTCTAAAGTTTTTTTCATATTCATCCATTAGAGATATGATCAGTATTTGTAAAATAATGCTACATATTTTTGTCCTAAGGGAGTTCTGAAAAATTCTTTCATCTGCCGACTTAACTGAGGTAAAATTGACAAGTAAAAATTGCATATATTTAAGGTATACAATGTAATGTTTCCATATGCAATAGTCCTCTCTTACCCATAGCTTTGCTTCCGTAGTTTGTTATCCATGGTCAACCATGATCCAAAAATATTAAATAGAAAACTCTCAAAATAAACAATTCATACATTTTAAATAGCCCAAAACTCTGAATAGTATGGTAAAATCTTATACCATCTTACTCTGTCCCACCTGAAATGGGCATTATCACTTTGTCCAGCATATCCACACAGTATAAAATACCTACCCATTACTCACTTAGTAGTAATCTTAGGTATCAGACTGATTGTCATACTACTGCAGTACTCATGTTTAAGTAACCTTATTTACTTAATAAGGGCTTCAAATTGCCTGTGTAGTAAGGTGGGTAATTTGAATTTGTCAAATAAACTGTAAAGTGTTTCCTTTAAGGACAAAGGTTAAAGTTTAGTATTAGCAAGATATCTTAAGAAAAAGAGACTATATTCACACAAATTTTAGTATAGTATATTGTTATTATTGTTCTATTTCCAGTTACTGTTATTAATCTCTTACTATACCTAATTCACAAATTAAAGCTTATTATACATATGTATTTATAGGGAAAATGTAATATTTATCTGCTTCAATATTATCCATCATTTTGGATTTACACTGGGGAAACATATACCCCTTCTATAATTAGTTTATTGAAAGTTTATAACATTAAAGGATGTTAAATTTCGTCAAAATTGTATTTATAGAGATGAACATATGGTTTTTATCAGTAATTCTGTTAATGCAGTTTGTCACATTTATTGATTTGTATATGTTGGAGCATCCTTGCATTTCAGGGATAAATCCCACTTAATTGTGGTATATGATCATTTAGAACTTTTGAATTCAGCTTGCTAGTATTTTGCTGACAATTTTTGCATCTATGTTCTTCGGGGTATTGGCCTGTAATTTCCTCTCTTGTAGGTGTTTGTCTGACTTTGGTATCAAGATAATCCTGGCCTTTTAAGAGGCCAACTTGTTGGAATTTGAGAAAAATTCCGTTCTTTCTTTACTTATTAGGTAGAATTCACCAGTGTGGCCATCAGGTCCTGGGCTTTACTTTGATGGGAAACTTTTTACTACTGATTCTTCCTCCTTATTTCTTATTGGCCTATTCAAAATTTTCATTTCCTTTTGATTCAATCTCGACAGATTTGATGTTTCTAAAAATTTATCCACTTTAAGTTATCTAATTTGTACATATATAATGGTTCATAGATATCTCTCATGTTTTCTCCCCTGTGGAATCAGTTGTAATGTCTCCTCTTTCAGTTATAGTTTTGTTTATTAAAGTCATCACAATTTTTGCTTAGTATACCTAAAAGTTTGTTGAACTCATTTATCTTTAAAAAAAAAAAAAACTTTCAATTTCATTGATCTTTTCTATTATTTTTCTAGTCATTATTTTATTTCTTTTTAAATTCTTATTATTTCTTTCCTACTGCTAACTTTGACTTAGTTTGTTCTTCTTTTTCAGTTCTTTTGAGAAGTAAAGCTAGGTTGCTTATTTGAGGCTTTTTTCCTTAATGATGCCATGTATCACACACACACACACACACAAAAACTTATTTCTTTGTTGTATTCCATAGGTTTTAGTATAAAGGTGTTTGCATTTTTATTTGCCTCAAGATAATTTTTATTTCCCTTTTGATTCTTCATTGACTCCTTCATCATTTAGGAGTGTTGTTTAATTTCCACATAATAGTGTATTTTGCAATTTTACTTCTGTTATTGATTTCTAGTTTTATACCATTGTTTTGGAAAACATGCTGATATAATTGAATATTTTTAAAACTGTTAATATTTTTTAAACTGGCCTAATATGTGTCCTCTCTTGAAAAATGTTTTGTGGACACTTGAGAAGAAAGTGTATTCTGCTGTTTGGTTGAATGGTGTGTGATGTCTATTAGGTCCATTTTCTCTATACTGTTGTTTAAGTTCACAATTTCCTTATTGATTCTCTGCCTGGATGAGCTCATCATAGTTGAACATGGGGTACAGAAATCTCCTAGTAGTAGTAGTAGTAGTAGTAGTAGTAGTAGTAGTAATAGTTGCAGTAGTAGCATCCCCCCCCAGTTCTGTTAATATTTGCTTTAGCTATTTACACGTTCTAATGTTGGATACATATATTCTGTAATTGTTATATCTTCCTAATGGACTGACTCTCATATCACTATATAATGACCTTCTTTGTCTCTTGTTACAGATTTTGATTTTGACTGATAATTTTTTTGGTTGTGGGGGGGATACTCCTGCTCTCTTTTGGTTAACATTTGCATAGAACAACTTTTTCCATCTTTTCACTTTCAGCTTATGCGTGACCTTAAAGCTAAAGTTAGACTTTTGTAAACAGCTGATAGTTGCACTTTTTTGTTTGTTTGTTTTTTAAATCACTTCAGCCACTCCATATATTTGAATTGAAGAATTTAATCCATTTACCTTTAAGATAATTGTTTATAGGTAAGGAAATACTTTTTATATTTATTATTTATTTTGGTTTTTTTTTTTGTTTGTTTGTTTTACTTTGTTCGTTTCTTGCTCTCTTGCTGTCTTTACAATTTAATGATACTCTGTAGTAGAATGATTTGATTCCTTTCCCTTTATCATTTGTGTATTAACTACAGGTCATTTCTTTGTGGTAACCATAAGGTTTACATAAAACATTTTAATAATTGTAACAGCCCATTTTAATTGCTAATAGCTTAACTTTGACAGTGTACAAAACTCTGCTCTTTAAGTTGTGCTTCCCCCAGATTTTATGATAGTGATGTCACAACTTATATCTTGTACATATAATACATCCATTAAATAATCATTGTAGCTATACTAGTTTTGTCTCTTAATTTCTATATTAGAGCTGGAAGTAATGTACATACCACCCCTACAATATTAGAGTATTTTCAATTTAACTGTACTCTTACTTTTAAAGTTTTATACTTTCGTATATTTGCATGTTGTTAGTGTCCTTTCATTTTGCTTCTAGAACTCCCCCTAGCATTTCTTACAAAGCATGTCTAATGATAACCAACTCCTTCAGGTTTTATTGACCTGAGAAAGTCTTTATCTCTGAAGGACAGCCTTTCCAGTATATTTGTTGTGAGTTTTTTCTTTTAACATTTTGAATATATCATCCCACTCTCCCCTGGCTTACAAGACTTCTGCTGAAAATCTGGTAACATCTTCCAGAGGTTCCCCTGTATATGATGCACATTTTTCTTGTTTTTTTCAAAATTCTTTTTGCTTTTATTTTTGAGAATTTGATTATAGCACGTCTTGGTAAAGTTCTCTTTAGGGTTCTTTGAGCTCTATGGATCTAATTGTTTATTTCTCTCTTATAATTTGGGTAGTTTTCTATAATTATTTCTTTAAATATGGTTTCTTCTCTTCTCCCTTCTCTCTTTTTTTACTTTTCCTGGAACTTACATAATGTGTAAATTTATTCACTTGATGGTTTCCCATAAGTCCTGTAGACTTTCTTCCTATTTTCATTCTTTTTTCTTTTTTCCCCTCAATTGGCAATTTCAAATAACTTATCTTCAACCTTATGGATTATTTCATCTGCTTGATCAGGTGTGTTCTTAAGACTTTCTATGTAATTTTTTTAGTCTATTCATTATGTTCCTCAGCTCCAAAATATTTGGTTCTTTTTGAACTTCTATCATTTTCATATGCTGTTTTCCTGATTTCACTTAATTACTATGTTTTCTTGTACCCTTCTGAGCTTTTAACATTATTTTGAACTCTTCATCAGAAAATTCATAGACATACTTCTCCAGGGTTGATTACCAGCATTTTATTTTGTTCCTTTGATGGTGTCATTCATGATCTCTGATCTGAGCATTAGTGTATGTACTTTTGAAGTAGGCATTTCTTCTAGTCCTTAAAGATTGGCTTACACAGAGTTGTGACTTCACCAGTCAGCTCATACAAATATTCTGCATGGGCTGGCTGTTGGGTTCTGTAGGCTTGTCTGATATGTGAATCAGTTCATGGCTGAGTGTGATACCTAGACCCACACAGGCTAGCCTGGCACTCTGGGGTTTATTTTGGTATGCTTGGATCCAGAACCTTCTGGAGTGATTCAGCCCTAGGTTCATTGAGGCCTGCTGCCACAAAGGACTTCCCAGAGCCTACAGCTCTGAATCCCAGTCTGGCCCAAGTGTGGGTTTGGTATCTGGTCTACAAGGATGGGGAAGACATTTGAGTGGAGAATATAATGTATTTTGTTTCAGTTTAGTGGAATATATTTATGTATTTCACACTATCAGTTCTCATATAGTTAAGTTACCACTTACTGTTACACAGTAATAACTTCCAGGTATACTCCTATTGCTTATTTTGCCAATGTGATTAATGTTGTGATTTATTGGTATGTAGCCAAAGTTGTATTAATATGGGCTATGAATATGTCTTAAGGTGCCTGAAGTAAGAGGGACTGTCCTGGCAATAAAGAACATCTAAAGCCTGGGTCTATAAGGGTTGACAGGCCTTTGGACTGAGCCTAAAGACCAAGCGCACATAGGTAAAACTTAATTATCATGGCTGCAGGGATCATGCTGATGTTGTGGTGGGACTGAAGTCTATGTTTAAATGAACCAATCTGCAGCCTGGGAATGTCGGGGCCATCTTGGAACTTGGCTAGTTTTGATGCTAGAGTAAGCAAAGAAGTTGGGTGCACACTTCTTACTTCTTTCCCCATAGAGAGGTTATCTCTCTGCACTTAACTCCAGGTTTGGGAAGGGGTGAAATGGGCAATGTGCAACTGCCTTTCCTACCCTCTTCAATGTGTCTTCTTTTTATTCTGAACTCCATCCATGTTCTATCATCTTACCTTTTGTTTGTTTGTTTGTAAAAGTATTTTTGTGGTGGTTGTTCAAATTGATGTTTCTTCAAGGGAAGAACACTGGAAACTCCCATTTGCCATCTTGTTGATGTAACTCCATCGTTGGCCAATCACAAGTTTAAGTAAAATTTCCATGTACTTTTAACAGGTTACAGCTGTGCATCTCCAAAGCTTTGTTACTTCTGTGATGTTGTCATCCTCAAGTTGTTAGCAAGATGGTTTGTAGTCACTTCAGTGTCACACATCCTTTGACAAATTATCTTACACAATTTCTACCACTAAAAAGAAATAAATTATAAACTTACATACTGCATTGTATGTTTTTAAGTATATTCCTGCCAGGTGAGAACATTGAAAGGAACCAAATCATCTAATTTCAATTTCACACATCTGGTTATTAGGAAAAAATTTTTCCAGATGAGTTTCTAGCTTTATACATTTCAAACGTTGTTTTTGTGCCACTATACACATATTTTAAATGCTAGGAACCTGAAGACGTATTCATATTCCATATTAATACTACTTTGGCTACATACTAGTAAATCACAACATTAATCACATTGGCAAAGTAGGCAATAGGAGTATACCTAGAAGCTATTAGTGTGCAATAATGAGTAAGTGGTAACTTAACTATATGAGAACTGATGGTGTGAAATACATAAATATATTCCACTATAGTCAAACAAAATACATTATATTCTCCACTCAAATTCCTTCAATAAGCTTCCCAAAATGTGTGTAATGACCAAATAGAGGAGATATATAATGGAAGAGAAGTCAAAGTGGAAAAAATTCAGCAACTTATTACATTTCATAATCTAGCCCAAATTTTACAATATATATGGCCATGTGAACATATTTCTAGGGTCTGTTTCAAACCCTTATAATGATGTCCATCATGTAAGAGATCCTGAAATTTAAGTTTCATTAGCTTCAAGGACGATCCACCTCCACACTGCCTCCTACTCCTGGCATCATTTCCTCTTTCATTCTTGGAAATAGCAGTGAATTCTTCCCCCTATTTTTGAGCCATTTGGAATCTTACTTTTCTAACCTGAGTAGTGTTTCAATTTCTGATCACATCCATATTGTTTTTCCATTTTCTTTGCTTCCGCGCCTCAGGACCTGGATTTCATGGCTGGCATTGCAAGCCACCAGAAAAGATAATTGCTTGAATGTGATAATGGTGACTGACAATTTCATCTCCAAACTATTTATCAGTTCACACTCCATATATGGGGAATCAAGAAAACATGACACCTCTTGTCAGTAAAACAAAAGAATCTTGTGACAGCATTTCAATTGGATTTCTCACCTGGCACTCACCACATTAGCACTCAGTTAAAATGACTCCATTCATTATTTAAAAAAAAAAAAAGAAGAAGAGGAAAAAAAGAAAGAAATTCTGAGGCACTAGGCAGGGTAAATGAAATCATATGCATATGTAAAAAAGTTAATACTGCACCTGATCCCAGGTTTTCACCCCCCTTCAAAATAACCTGTCTTGATTTATTTTTTATAACTTATTTTTATTTGTTTCCAACAATAAGTCAATCACAGGTCATTCTTTTATACAAGTAAATCATTCTCTTCAGCACAGAATAACTCATCATGCAGAACAGTAAGCAAAACATGTCAATCTCAAAGTTCAACCAAAAGTGTCTCTCAGTTATTTCTAACTCAAGGTGTCCATCCAAAGCTCCAAGCAAACCCTCAAATAGTCTGATGGCCTCTTTCATAGAATGTAAAGCTCAGATTTCTAATGGTTTGAGTAACTTTCCAAAAGTAGTCTGAAAAGAAGACCATCTCCCCTTCACCCTAAGTTTTTGTTCCCAAGGACATTTCTTGCTTCAGGAAGCAGTGGAATGTGATCATCAAGGTCATGAGCCATACTAGAGAGTCAAATGCAAGTGTGTTTGCATCATGGTGATTCCATGACTGGTGTGGGTATTTAGGCAAATTGCTCTAATCCTCTGAGCCTCAGTTTTCTAGCTTATAAATTGCAGATAATAATGTCATGTTCTTTAAAGTGCAGTTGAGTGGATAAAATGAGCTGATATACATAATTTAACACATTGACAAGAAAATATATCACTTTCCATTATTTTTTGCCATTAGTATTTTCCTGCTATAAGTGTCATTTTGTTCTGCAAAACAGCATTGAAGAGTGGCCTAATCAATACAGTAAACAAGTCAAGCTATCCTAGAATTGTTCCTATTTTCCTGTTTCAACTACCTGGGTTGACACTCCAAGCAAGAAGTTTCTCCCTTTCTTTGGATACTACTTCAGTTGGCGGGGAGGAAGCATTTTATGAAATTACCTCTGTCTCTGCAATTCTTCTCATATATCTTATTCCAAATGTATCTTCACATGTATATTTTTTCCAAAAGAACAAGTGAAAAGGCAAAAAATAAATTTAACTCACCAAGCTGTACTGAAAATACTGGATAAATTTTTAAGAGAGGAAAATATTGAGAAATCTTTCCAAACCATGGATATAAAGACAGTTTTCATTAAAAAAAAAAAAAAAAGTATATTGCTAAAGTCCCAATAAGTCTAAATAGTATCCTCCTTACTTGAGGCAACTTCATCATCACCAGAATTCACTGAATGACTATGTTGGATTCTGGAAATACAAAGAGGTAAAAGTAAGGTCCAAGCCCCACAGCAGTGCAGTTGAGGACATAGGACCAAACATGAAAAGACACTATAGAATCTGGAAAGTAGTGTCTGAGCTGATGAGAAGAAAAAGCAATTTCAGGGCTATCAGTAAATTTCATACATAGTACGTATGACAAAGGCTTTTTCTTAACTAAAATCTGCAATCATGAAACCTCTGACTTGTAAACTATCCATAGTGACCAGTCCCAGAATAGTAGCTCTTTTTGGTCTCTCAGACGAGTTGCAGGTTTCAGTCAGCTGTGTTGTCCACCCAAAGCCTACTTCATTCCATTGCTGATCTGGATGGTCATGCTCTGGTTTCTATATTGGATCACAGTGGAATGTTCAAAGAGGTAAAGGCCACACACTTTTGTGACCCCTTCCCCTTATATCTTAACTGTAATAAGAAAGAAAAAGGCTGAATAACTCTGGCTTTTGTCTTCCACAAGGCAGCTGAATAGACTCTCCATCTACAGCTGACCTTATTTCTCACACTTTGGCACTGCTGAGTACAATTTCACCGCAAGGGAATATTTAGATCCAAATGTGGATCAGATATTGGAGTAGAAATTGTCAGAACAAGCCTTTTGGCCTCCTTCGTTTCCAAGCCATTAAAACCAATTCAGTACATCTAGTTCAGGGAGCACTCTGTGGAGTCCTGGGTAGTTCCCTTTTGTTCTGCAAGGAGTTTGGTAATGATACTCCAATTGATGTTAAGTACAATGTCACTGCCCTTTGTTGGTCAGTCTACCCTGAACATATGCTTTGGGAATTTCTGAGGGAAGGATAGCCAAGGCAGGGCAAGGTTTGGGTACTCCTGAGTCCTCTGGACAGTCTCCACACAGGTATGACATTGACATCAATTCTTAACAGCTTCCGTTCCTTTATTTTGAATAACCCTGCTCAGGAGGCATAAAAATAAATAAGTAGAAATATTATGTATTGTCATAAGTGTATGCTCCCTTTGCTTTTTCAAACAAGAGCAACTTGTTAAAGACCAGAATTGAACTTCTAATTTTTCTGACAGGAGGAACCCAGAAACCTGAGTGACAGTTTTTTTTTCTTTTTCCTATGATCATATAGTAGCCAGTCAAACAGGATTTTCTTCATTTTCAATTTGAGCAACAAAAATACCAGTTCATCTAAAAGATTATATTTGCTTTAATAAGCAACAAGTTAAAGAAGGAAAAAATGGTCCAGTCTTTCATGTATGTATCCACAAATGTTCAGGATCATGGGAGGAAAAGTGAGAAGAAGGACACATGTTGTACTCCTGATCTTGACAGGCCATGGGGATTCATTTCTGAACCTAATTTTATCTGTCTTCACAGCAATCTTTAGAATGAGAGGAATCCAGCTCCTCTTATGCTCAGTTTTTGGGTTTACCTGAAAATCTGGAACAATAGGAAAGTCTCACTTAACAATTTATTAAATTTATATACTCACTCCCAGTCCTGTAAATGTCAACAAAAACAGCAATATATAAGCTCTGGAAATGCCAAAATAATCAATGAAGTATCATAATCATCAAAGTTTTCTTCTGAGTTGGAAAATTATCAAACCTCTTTGCCACAAGCAATTATGATTTTATTCTCAAAGTCTCCCTATTAAAAATATGTATGTATAATATATTTAGAAATGTGTATCACACTCAGAGGATGTGCCAGATAGATATGCCTTCACAGAAAAATAATATTCACAAGTCAGTTACTGGCTTTCCCTTTAAAATCTCTGTGTTGGCTATTTGTCATTTGGCTCAAAACAACATTCCCAGCCTTCTGGAATCTCCTTTGCATCACAAGATGGCTAGAAGCCTGCAAACTACACCTCACAGACTTGTCAGCTGCTTTTCAATGAGGTTCTGCCAATGGGAGGCACTGTTGAAGGATTAGAAGGCAAATGGGAGGGAGGTATCTTTGTATGTTTTCTTCTGCTTCTGGTGGAGCACAGAAGCATCAGTGAAAGGGGCAATAAAAGCACAGGCAGTGTGATTCCATAGCAATAGCAGTCACGGTACTCCACTGGCCTCTGCAGCAGAAACTGCAGCCCAGATAGCAAGAGATTGCAGACTTCTGGGTTCCTGCAGCTCAGTAGGGGTATAGGCTCCTAGCTGCCTGCAAATGGGGGGTAACAGTTGCAACAGTAAAAATCAGTAGAACCAAACTGCTTCCCAGTACAGCAATCCTGGTCTCTGGATAATTGCATTCCTTCTATTGTTCCTCTAACCAGAAAGACTGTAAGTAGGGGTAACCTGACCTTCCCCTCCCCACATTTCAGTCATCTAACAATGATGTCATAAACAATTTAAAAATGTTTTTTCTAGAGCTCAGGAAGGCAGGGGAACAAGCACTGTCCTGCAAGAGTTCCAGCTAGGCCCACCCACCTCGGAGATGCCATCCTGGCTCCGGAAGGCAGGGGAACAAGCCACAGCCTGCAAGAGTTCCAGCTAGGCCCTCCAGCATGCTTTCCCAGCTCGGCCCGCCCACCTTGGAGACACCATTCCTGCTGCGGATGAGGGGGAACAAGCCCCAGCCATCAAGCATTCCAGCTCTGCCTGCCTACAAGCGTTCTAGCTCAGCCCACCTGCTTCCGTTCCCTGCTCTGCCCACCCACTGAGGAGCCACAGGTATTCTCCACCTCTGCCTACAGGTCAGGGAACAGGCCCCAGGCCCAGGAACAGGGAATATTACATGGGGATACCTATCTTTTGTTTCTTCTACTAACACCCTAATTCCCATAAGTCCCCCCTCTACCATTAGATACTGTGAACCACCCCACAAAAATACTGACTAAATGGAAGAAGATAATTGATCTCATCATTTATGGTTAAAGTGTCAAAATTGTAAATATAAAAATAGAAACTAAGTGATATATGGCAATACATTGGGTAATTTGAATACTGTAATATTGATCTTTACATTAAAACTGAGGCATTGGGTAACCTGTAGGGAAGATATAAGCAATAGGACAGAAACAGTAATAACTCAGACTTACACTGCAAGAGGAGAAAACACATAGATATCATGAAAAAACAAGGGAAGAAAATGCCCCAAACAAACCAAGATACTACAGCAATAGAATCCGTAGAAAGCACAATAGGTAAAATGTTAGAAAAGGAGTTCTGAATATACATAATTAAAATGATTCGGGATTTAAATAATGACCTAAGTGAGCAGATGCAGGCAAAAATTGATCTCTCCAACAAAGAGATAAGAGATCAAATACAGGCAACCATCGATCAAACCAACAAAGAGATAAGAGAACAAATACAGGTAGCAAAGATTACTTCAAGAAAGAGATAGAGAGTCTGAGAAAAAAACAAACAGAAATACTTGAAATGAAAGAAACAATAGGCCATTTTAAAAACTCAATACATAGTATCAATAATAGATTTGATCACTTGGAAGATAGGACCTCAGACAATGAGCTCAAAATATATAATATTGAAAATAAAGTTGACTACACAGCAAAGATGGTAAGAAACCATGAACAAAATATCCAAGAATTATGGGATACCATCAAAAGACCGAATATAAGATTTGTTGGAATTGAGGAAAGTGCAGAGAATCAGTCTAAAGGAATACAAAATCTCTTTAATGAAATAATATCAGAAAATTTCCCAAACAAGAAGAACAAATTTGAAAACCAAATACAAGAAGCTATAGGATGCCAAATGTACAAAATTACAACAGGTGTACACTAAACCACATTATAATGAAAATGCCTAGCATACAAAATAAGGATAGAATTTTAAAAGCCAAAAGAGAGAAAAATCAGATAACCTATAGAGGAAAACCAATTCACATCACAGCAGATTTTTTAACCCAGACCCTCAAAGCAAGGAGAGCCTGGCACAACATATACCAGGCTCTAAAAGATAAGGGATGCCAATCAAGAATCTTATATCCATCAAAATTAAGCTTTAGATTTGATGATGAAATATAAACCTTCCATGATAAACAAAAGCTAAAAGAATTTACAACAAGAAAGCCGGCACTACAGAACATCCTTGGTAAAATATTCCACGAGGAGGAATTGAAAAACAACAATGAAAACCTTCAAAGGGAAGAACAACAATAAAGGAAAACTAACCATAGGAGAAATCAAGTCAAGCTAAATACCAAAAATAAAATAGAATTAAATAAAATTTAAAATGACTGGTAATAAAAATCATATCTCAATAATAACCCTGAACATTAACGGCCTAAACTCACCAATTAACAGACATAGGCTGATAGATTGGATTAAAAAAAGAGACCCAAAAATATGCTGCTTTCAAGAGACACATCTCATAGGAAAAGATTCCCACAGACTGAAGGTGAAAGGATGGGATAAAATATACCACTCACATGGACTACGTAAGCAAGCAGGGGTTTCCATCCTCATATCAAACAAAGTAGACTTAAAGCCAAAGGTAATCAAAAGAGATAAGGAAGGGCATTTCATACAACTTAAGGGAATCATATATCAACAAGAAATAACTTTCATAAATATATATGCCCCAAACAACAGAGCATCCACATTCATCAAACAAACCCTTCTCAAGTTCAAGAACCAAATAAACCACAACACGATAATTCTACGTGACTTTAACACACTGCTTTTACCACTGGATAGATCTTCCAAACAAAAGCTAAACAAAGAAACTGTAGAACTCAATAATACAATCAATAGCTTAGATTTAACTGATTAATATATAGAGTATATTATCCATCAACGAGTCAGTACACTTTCTTCTCAGCAGCACATGGATCATTCTCTAAAATAGATCATATATTATGCCATAAATCAACTCTAAGCAAATATATAAAAGTAGAGATACTACCCTGCATACTATCAGATCATAATGGAATGAAACTAGAAATCAATGATAAAATAAGAAACAAAACCTATTCCAACACCTGGAGACTAAATAACATGCTATTGAATGAATAATGAGTTGCAGAAGACATCAAAAAGGAGATTTAAAAATTCTTAGAGGTAAATGAGAACACTGATACAACATATTGAAATCTCTGGGACACTATGAAGGCAGTACTAAGAGGAAAATTCATTGCATTTAGTTCATTCCTTCAAAGAAGAAAAGGTCAACAAATAAATGAATTAAATTATACCTCAAAGCCCTAGAAAAAGAACAAATTAACCCAAAAGCAGTAGAAGACAGGAAATAATTAAAATCAGAGCCGAAATCAATGAGATTGAAGCAAAAAACACAATTGAAAAAGTCGACAGAACCAAAAGTTGGTTCTTTGAAAAAATAAATAAAATTGATAAACCATTAGCTATGCTGACTAAGAAAAGGAGAGAAAAAACTCAAATTACCAATATATGTGATGAAAAAGGAAACATCACAACAGACACTACAGAAATACAGAAGATAATTAGAAATTATTTTGAAAATCTATACTCCAACAAAATAGAAAATAATGAAGACATTGACAAATTTCTAGAAATATATGATATGCCTAAACTAAATCATACACAACTTAAACAGATCAATTTCAAGCAAAGAAATAGAGGATGCCATCAAAAACCTACCAACCAAGAAAAACCCAGGTCCAGATGGATACGCAACCGAGTTCTACAAGACCTTTAAAGAAGAACTAACACCAATACTTCTCAAACTATTCCATGAAATAGAAAAAGAGGGAACACTTCCAGACTCATTCTATGAGGCCAATATCACCCTGATTCCAAAACCAGGCAGAGACACATCAAAGAAAGAAAACTTCAGACCAATATCACTAATGAACATAGATGCAAAAATCCTCAATAAAATTCTGGCATATCAAATACAAAAACACATCAAAAAAATAGTACATCATGAGTGGGTTTCATTCCAGGGATGCAAGTTTGTTTCAACATAAAGAAATCAATAAATGTTATTCACCACATCAATAGACACAAAGATAAAATTTCATATGATCATCTCAATAGATGCAGAGAAAGCATTTGACAAGATATAGCACCCCTTCATGTTAAAAAATGCTAGAAAAAAAAAATAGAGATAACAGGAACACACCTCAACATCATAAAGGCCATCTATGCTAAGCCCCAGGCCAACATCATCCTAAATGGAGAAAAGCTGAAAGCATTCCCTCTAAAAACTGGAACAAGACAGGGATGTCCTCTTTTGCCACTATTATTTAACATAGTTCTTGAAGCCCTAGCCATTGCAATTAGACAGACGAAAGAAATAAAAGGGATACAGATAGGAAAAGAAGAACTTAAACTATCACTATTTGCAGACTATATGATTCTATACATAGAAGATCCAAAAAACTCCACCAGAAATCTTCTAGATCTAATAAACAAATTCAGCAAAGTGACTGGATACAAAATCAATACCCATAAATCTAAGGCATTTCTGTACATAAGCAACAAATGCTCAGAAAGAGAAACTAGGAAATCCACCCCATTTACTATAATGTAAAAAAAAAAAAAAAAAAAATTAAATACTTGGTAATCAACCTAACAAAAGAAGTGAAAGACCTGTACAATGAAAACTACAGCACACTAAAGAAATAAATTAAAGAAGATCTTAGAAGATGGAATGATTTACCTTGTTCGTGGATAGGTAGAACTAATATTGTCAAAATGACTATTCTACCAAAAGCACTATACAATTTCAATGCAATCCCAATCAAAATCCCAATGTCATTTCTCATATAAATAGAAAAAGAAATCATGAAATTCATCTGGAAAAATAAGAGGCCCAGAATAACCAAAGCAATTCTTAGCAAGAAGAACAAGGCTGGTGGCATTTTGTGTTACAAAGCAATAGTAACTAAAACAGCATGGTATTGGCACCAAAATAGACCAGTAGACCAATGGTACAGAATAGAAGACACAGAGACTAACCCACACATCTACAGTTATCTTATATTAGACAAAGTTGCCAAAAAACATATATTGGAGAAAAGACAGCCTCTTCAACAAATGGTGTTGGGAAAACTGGAAATGTTTATGTAATAAAATGAAATTAAACCTCTATCTCTCTCCATGGACAAAACTCCAAGGACCTAGGAATTAAACCAGAGGCCTTGCACCTAATAGAGGAAAAAGTAGGCCCAAATCTCCAATATGTTGGATTAGGCCCCAACTTCCTCAATAAGACCCCTATAGCGCAAGAACTAAAACCAAACATTAATAAAGGGGATGGATTCAAACTAAAAAACTTCTTCTCAGCAAAAGAAACAATCAGTGAGGTGAACAGAGAACTGACAGAATGGGAGCAAATTTTTACCACATGCACATCAGACAGAACATTAACTTCAAAGATATATAAAGCTCTCAAAAAACCTTTACACCAAAAAAACAAACAACCCAGTTAATAAATGGGCTAAGGAACTGAACAGACACTTCTCAGAAGAAAACATACAATCAATCAACAAATATATGAAAAAATGTTCAACATCTCTAGCAAGTAGAGAAATGCAAATAAAAACTACTCTAAGATTTCATCTTACTCCAGTCAGAATGGCAGCTATCAAAAACACAAACAATAATAAATGCTGGTGAGGATGTGGGGAAAAAGGCACACTCTTACATGGCTGGTGGGGCTGCAAATTGGTGCAGCCAATTTGGAAAGCAGTATGGAGATTCCTAGGAAAACTTGGAATGGAACCACCATTTGACCCAGTTATCCCACTCCTTGGTCTATACCCAAAGGACTTAAAAATAGCATACTACAGGGACACAGCCACATCAATGTTTATAGCAGCACAATTCACAATAGCTAGATTGTGGAAACAACACTGATGCCCATCAATAGATGAATGGATAGGGAAACTTTGGTATATATACACAATAGAACGTTACTCAGCACTGAAAGAGAATAAAATCATGGCATTTGCGGGTAAATGGATGGAGTTGGAGAAAATAATGCTAAGTGAAGTCAGCCAATCCCCAAAAACCAAAGGTCGATTAATTCCTTTGCTATGATGATACTGAATTATAATGGCAAGGGAGGGGGGATGAGAGGAATGAAGGAATGTTAAATAGAAAAAAGGGGGAAGGGGAGGGAAAGGGGCAAGGGAATAGTAACAATGGCAGAAGGAGTTTAACATCAATATACTAAGTATATGTATAAAAACTCAAATGGTGCTAAAATACTTTGTGTAAAACCAATGACTTGGAAAACTGTGCTCTTTATATGTAATATGAAAGGAATTGCATTCTAAAAGCATGTATATAAATTAAATAAATAAATAAATTTGAAAAAATGTAGTTTTTCTCTTTAGAGAAATTAAATTATTAGATCTTGTAATGATACCAACTTTAATTCCTGTATTAAATTCTATTGAACAATTTTGATTATGTTTTTTCCATTGAAATATTCATACTGCAGATTGTCAGTATCTTTTTTAAGATGTTTGTATTTAAGTTAATAAATCATATTGTCTCCAAAAGAAAAAAATAAAAATGTTTTTTCTAGGTTTCCTAAATGAACATTTATTAATGCACCTTATTTATCTTTCTGAAGACTAATGAATTGAGAGAAGAATCAGATGTATATATTTCTTATATTATTTTTTCACATAGATATATACATACTTGCTGAATGTTGTAAAATCTTATGATTTAAAAATACCTTACAGAAGCAGAATTAAGAAATCTTTGAAGTGAACATTGAGAAGTTATAGAATGCAGTAAAACATGATTGAATTAAACATGTACATTCAATTTTGAAATACCACTACAATAAGAATAAAGAAGTAAAGACCATATAAAACACAAAAGAAAAGAAAATGGAAAAAGAAATGAGACAATAGGGACAGTAGACAAGGGGTATCAACACAATTTTGTATGATGGGAAGGACATGAACAAGTTTAAACTTATTAGCAAAGCTCAGAAAGCAGAAGTTAAAGATTCAAGAAGCAAATTTAAAAGGCCCAGGAATATGTAGAACAAGATAGTGCTGAAGGCAAGAATATGGAATAGAGTAGGGCTGAATTGGAAAGACAGACTGAAAGATTTCCCCCTCAGGCTCCCACCCTAGACTTTGGATCATGCTACTGTCCTACCCCACTTATCATTTCATTATTGAAAAATATGGACCAGCATCTCTGGACTCAAGAATGATGGCATAATTGACTTCAGAATATGTTCTTTATATGGCAATAAAATGAAGTTTTTATATTGAATACTGACATCCCCATACCACCACCCAACTAACTTTTCTTGCCCAGAAAGGAGTCAGCAAAGTTTTGCCCTCCAATAAGTTTGGAGGATTCTTTAATAGGGAAGCTTAGCCTAAGAGAAAAGATCTATAGACCCAATACTTTGGAGCCCCAAAATAAGTGGATTATAGCTACATCCACAGACCTACAAGCTCTGTCAGTTCACTCAGAACTTCCAGTTCAAACTTGTCTACCTCAACTTAAGTAGGTACAATTGGCCAAGGATGACAGATATTGGAAAGAAGTCTCTAACTTTAAAATCATAAACCAATATAAAAGAACAAGAAAGAAAAAAATCAGAGAAAACAAGGCAATGTAAAAACAAAATTTTTAAATATAGTATAAATTTCCCCAGCAAAATAAGATAAAATAGTGTATCTATGACATAAATCAGGGTGCTTTGAAAAAGAAAGTGAAAAAAAACCTTACACAGGAGATATATGAGAAATGAAAAATATGATTGCAGGAATTCAGTAGAGGGATTGGCAATAATCTTGAGTGAGTTTTTCTGTAAATATAAAAGAAAAATCATAGAAAATAGTAGAAAAAGGATTTTATAAATTGGTTAATTGTTATTTGTTAATTATCTTGCTGTACCAGGGATTGAACCCAAGGTCTCTCATGCTAGACAGGTACTATACCACTGAATTTACAGTCTTTTAAAAAAAAAATTTTTTTTGAGATAGAGTCTTACTAAGTTGTCCAAGCTGGCCATAAACTTGAACTCTCCTGCCACAGCTTCCAGAGTAGCTAAGATTACAGGTGTTAGCTTCCATGGCCAGCAGGTTGTTAGTAGTTATACCCAGAGGTCCAACATCCAACTAGAGGTTTCCAGGGATGGAGAGAGAGAGAGAGGGAAGGAAGTTAGGAGGGAGGGAGAAGGGAGGAAAAGAGAAGGAGGGAAGGAGGAGAAGGAAGGAAGGAAGGGAGGGAGGGGAAGGAAAAGATAATTGAGAACTTAACAACAACAACAAAATGTTTCCAGAAATAGAGAAGATAACTTTTCATATTGAAAGTTTGTAATTGGAGTCTAACATAGTGAATGAGAAGATCTACATCAAAGTTCATAGAAAAATTTCAAACTATTAAGGGTAAAAATAAAAGTTATAAAAATATTCTGGAGATGTAAAGCCAGCCATATGCAAAAAAAGTCAGATATCTGAATAACATCAGAATTCACAGTTGCAACAACAAATCAACAAAAAATTAGAGTATTACTTTCTGAATTCTAAGAAAATTATTTTCTAATCTAAAACTCTATCCTCAGATACACTTTTAAAAGTGGAATAGAAGGATTAGAGGAACGCTAGAATGGCCAATGGGGAGGGAGGGGAAGGGAGGGGGCAAAATGGTGAAGAAAAAAAATATGGTAGAATGAGATGGATATCATTACCCTAAGTGCATGTATGAAGACATGAATGGTGTGAATATACTTTGTATACAACCAGAGATATGTAAAAATGTGCTCTATAAGTATAATATGAAATGTAATGCATTCTGCTGTCATTTATAACAACTTAGAATAAAAAAATTTTTTAAAGTGGAATAAAAACATTTTCAGTATATAAAATCTCCGAAAATTTATCTTGTATGCAACCTTTGTCAGAAGATGTTAGAAGATGTGTTCTATTAAAACAAAGAAATAGGTCAAGAAAGAGGAAGACATAAAATTCAAGGAAGAAGGAATTTCAGATGGGCAGAGGGGTGAAGGGAGAAAATTCCCCAGGATGGGGATTTATTTTTTCTTTTTAATATTTTTTTAGTTGTAGGTGGACACAGTACCTTTATTTTATATATATATAATATATATATATATTATAATATATAAATATATATTTTATACATATTATATATATATGCACAACATAAACTACAAATACTAATGTATCAGGAAAGCATTGTAGAACTAGCTAGGGGGAGAACAGGAGGAGGATATATGTGTATGGATTGAAATGGGTGGAAGAAAGTACTGTAAAAGAGATAATTCTAAACTTTTTTAGAAAGGAGCTAACAGATAATGTCTAAATATTTTTAAAAGCCCACAAAACTAGCAACAAAGTAAGCAGCTAAAGGGATTCAAAGGAAATGTTACAGAGAATGAGAAGAGGACAGGGGTTTGCTTCTATTTATTTATTTACTTACTGTTGGAAGACTATTTGACTTTTAAAATTAAGCACAAGTATTACTTTGAGAATTAACATTATAGATTTAAAAGGTAAATAAAGTAAAGATAAAGAGTTTGGATAATTTCATATACATGCAGGATACTAATCAGCAATAAATCAGAACTTATAGGAGTCAAGCTATATTATTTCTTTAATGAAATTAAACATTAACTGTTTCAAATATACCCTGTAGTCTTTATGCACCACTAATGTACTTCACCATTTTCACAAAATACTAAGATAAATTTTAACCAAAATCAATTAAAACTTTTAAATTTTTTAATTGGGTGGACATCAAAGTATTTTGTTTGCTAAGTTATTCTTGTTAGGTAATGTCTTTATTATTTCTATATAATGAATGACCCTAAAATTATAGTGTCTTAAATCATTGGCAATCATTTTGTTATCATCTCTCTTAGTTCTAGGGTTCTTGTTCAGAATCCCTCATGCTGTCAGATGACTGTGGTGGTTGAAGCTAGGGTAATCACAAAGGCTTCCTTATGTGCATGACTAGCAATTGAAGCTGGCAGTTGTATGGTCCCTTGAATAAGGTTGTCAATCAGAATACCTAGTCACAGCTTTTCCTTATAGTCTATCTTCTCTATAGCATAGCAATTGGGTTCTAATAGTGAGCATTACAAGTGGACCCAGAGGAGCTTTATCACCTTTTTATGACCTATCCTTATCCTCATAGGTCATATAGCATCACTTCTCCACAGTGGCAGGTGCCCACAAAATCCAAAAGAGGGAAAATATATTTATACATCTCAATAGCAGGGATTGTAACGTCACACTGTAAGAAGAGCATGTAGCTCAGGAGATCTTCTTACAGCTCTTTTGTAATATATAATCTGCCATAGGTCTCTTTGTTCCAATATAGGAAAATATATATTTGCATAATATTGAATAACCATTAACTATCGTCAAAAGGAGATGTGCTCAGACTAGCAGATTTTAACCTGGCATGCACATGAGAGCATGGATAATCTTTAAACACCAAATTTCTAGAACTAAAACTTAAAATGTATGCTTCCCAAATAGTTGACAGCCAGAGAATATTCATGCTGGTTGTTCTTGTCTTTGTCACACTTTAAAAGAGAGGTATGCCTGTCATCCATTATACATACCCTCCTCCAATGGTACATTGACCCTAAGTGTAAAAATCTCCAGAATTATAAACAATAGGACAATTCAAAATATTGGAGTCAGCACTGAGAAAATAAATGACTTTAATAAGTGAATAATTAAATCTGGAATTAGTTTCAATTCTTTGTCCTTAATAAAATTAGAAGAAGACTTAATTGAGATGACAGCTGGTAGATCATAAAAAATAATTTTTGATGATGGATAACTATGTGATATTTGGCATATAACTTGGAAGGAGTTCAAACATTTGAGTGACATTGCTGAAACAAAACTCCATTCCTATCTACTTATTTATGGGACTACATTTTCTCAGATCTTACATCAAAAATAGAATAAATTAATGTTGTGCTTTATCTCATTCTAGCAATAAGTAATATGCATCCACAGAGATGCATACTTATTAAATTAAGAATAGCCTAACCATTAGAACAATGGATATATTTTGAATAAATTTTATGTTTATCTTAGTGTAAACTTATTTATGTGGTTTAGATTAATTGTGTATTAGTATGTTTAATGAAAATTTAATTGAGAAGAAATTTTTTAACACTAAGAAATCTCATGGTCACAAGTTTTTATTACCTTTCAATGTGTATACATAACATTTATAACAGGAAAAGGGTGATCATGGAAAGATTTTCAAACAGGGAGGGTATATTAAGATAGGATACAATTCTATTACAGAAGTGGTAGAGAACTAGGAATTCAGGGAGGAAAAAAATGCTGAAGTATGGAGATTTCTTGGAAAACTGGAAATGGAACCATCCTATGACCCAGCCATCCCACTCTTGGGTCTATTCCCAAAGGACTTAAAAACAGCATATTACAGTGACACAGCTATCTCAATGTTTGTAGCTGCGCAATTCACAATAGCTAGGTTGTGGAACCAACCTAGATGTCCCTCAGTAAATGAGTGGATTAAGAAAATGTGGTATATACGCACAATGGAATTTTACTCAGCAATAAAAGAAAACAAATTAATGGCATTTGCAGGTAAATGGATGAAGTTGGAAGACATAATGCTATGTGAAGTTAGTCAGTCTCAAAAATCCAAGTACCTAATGTTCTCTCTCTTATATAAGGAGGCTATTTCAAAGTATTGTTGGATGGGGGTACATAGGAGGATTAGAGGAACACTAGAATGGTCAAGGGAAGGGAGGGTAAGGGAGGGAGCAAGAGGGGAGGGAGGGGGAGAAAAAAAAAAGGTGGTTGAATGAGACGGATATCATTTTCCTTAATGCATGATTGAAGACCTGAATTGTACGAATATACTTTGTATACAAACAGTTGTATGTAAAAAGATACTAAATATATGCACTATGAGTTGTACATATTAAAAATTATAAAAATAAAATTATATAAAAAATGCTGAATTGTATGATTGATTATATTGTATTGCCTAAGACTTATTAGAGTTGAGATTTGTGGTTTTATCTAGCTTTTTTTTTTTTTAATGTACAGATGAATTTGTCTTAAGTATTTTAATCTGGATTCTAGTAAGAAAATGGTTACCTTTAAAATGGTGATTAAGTTTTTATGTTAAATTTACAATGTCCTGTGAACTATATATTTTACAATGACATAACTTACAGTGAAAACTTTTAGAGGTCAATTTAAAAATATTTGATAAGGGGTAAAGTTTTCAAAATTTACTTAAGACCATTGATTTATAATCTGAAAATAATTGTCCAACAAACATTAAATTTGAGCCTAATTTAACAGTATTTTACTTAAAACTTATTTTTCTTGTTAGCTAAAAGAAGTTTCCAAGTATTTTCATATTCAGTTCAACTATACAGTTCTTTTTGTTGTATGTATGTAACTGTGAGCCAACCGAGTAGCACAATTAAAAAATAAAAACTTATTTATTTAAACATGGAAGAAAAATGGTATGATTGATTATATTGTATTGCCTAAGACTTATTAGAGTTGAGATTTATGGTTTTATCTAGTTTTTTTTTTAATTTTTTAACACACAGGAAGAAACATGACTATAATTAGAAATCTCTAGATTGTTACATTTTTTAAAAGCATGGGACATAGAGAAATACAGAAATAAATGTTTATTTATTTATATTTAAAATTATTGGTTAGATTTAATATAAAACCTGAATATAAGATCTAGAAATCCAGATATGTGTTCCTCGTTTTCTTCAATGTCTCAATGCCCTCCAGTAGCAAACTGATACACCCAGCCTCAAATAATCTTTTTTAAAATTATTTTTTATTCTAAGATGTTATAAATGACAGAAGAATGCATTACATTTCATATTATACATATAGAGCACTTTTTTACAGATCTCTGGTTGTATGCAAAGTATATTCACACTATTCGTGACTTCATACATGCACTTAGGGTAATGATATCCATCTCATTCTACCATCTTTTTTTTTCCTTCACCCTTTTGCCCCCTCCCTTCCCCTCCCTCCCCATTGGCCATTCTAGTATTCCTTTAATCCTCCTATGCTCCCCATCCCAACCCAACTGTGAATTAGCCTCCTTATATCAGAGAAAACATTTGGCATTTGGCTTTTTGGGATTGGCTAACTTCACTTAGCATTATATTCTCTAACTCCATCCATTTTCCTGCAAATGCCATGATTTTATTCTGTCTTATTGCTGAGTAATATTCCATTGTGTGTATATACCACATTTTCTTTATCCATTCATCTACTGAAGGGGATCTAGGTTGGTTCCACAGTTTAGCTATTGTGAATTGTGCTGCTATAAACATTGATGTGGCTGTGTCCCTGTGGTATGCTGTTTTCATGTCTTTTGGGTAAAGACCAAGGAGTAGGATAGCTGGGTCATAAGGTAGTTCCTTTCCAAGTTTTCCAAGGTATCTCCATACTGCTTTCCATATTGGCTGCACCATTTTGCAGTCCCACCAACAATGTATGAGTGTGCCTTTTTCTCCACATCCTCTCCAACATTTTATTGTTGTTTGTGTTCTTAATAGCTGCCATTCTGACTGGTGTGAGATGAAATCTTAGAGTAGTTTTGATTTGCATTTATCTAATTGCCAGAGAGGGTGAGCATTTTTTCATGTATTTATTGATTGATTGTATATCTTCTTCTGAGAAGTGTTTGTTCAGTTATTTATCTCAATGCTCATTATGGTGCCTGACATAGTATAGATGTTCAATAGCTATTTACTGAACAAATGAAAAAAAAAATGGAATTCATTCATTTAGTGAGTCAGACAGTAAGCATTTCCACTTTCAGAAATTTTCCATTAATATGCAAGTTTATATTGGGGAATACCTTCTGAACAGTAGTTCCCAAAAGTCAGCCCATAGTCTGATTGTATCAGTGTAACCTGGAGAGTGTTAAAAATTTAGCTTTCTGTACATATACCACATATTACTAAATTATATACTTGAGAAGGGCAAGGTTTGAAAACCTTCATTTCTAACAGGCTCCCAGTTGATCAACACACATAGAAAATTGACAAGAAGCTGAAGAATCAGTTGTGAAAACAAGAAACACCAGGGCAGATTCATCCAGAACATCTGAGGCAGTCTCAGGGAAAAAATAATTTGGTGAGGGGCACCACTGCTAAAAATAGAACAATGCTAATTATTTGTCACTGTGTTCAAATTTAAATTTGAGGGACAGAGTGACTGCAGGTCTACAATGGGTCATGTCAGCACCTCCTGTTTAGAATGAGGCAGGGATATGACTAGTAGTCACACTAGTCTGCTTCTGATCCAGAAGATGTTTTTCCATAAACATAATCAAAATGCTCCTACAAATCAAGCATGTTTTCTGAAAGCCAAAAATAAAAATTACAAAAAAAAATTACAAATATAAAGCTATGCATAGTAGAAATAAGTGCCTCCTAAAGCAGCATGTACCCTGTCAACAGAGAACCACTCACTAGATTCACTCCATCTGAGCACTACAGAAAGGATTTCTGCACCAAGAGCAAATGCATGACCTTGAGATTTTTCTCCCATTTTGAGAGACTGTGACTCTGTATTACTAAATGAACTCCAAACGTATCCTACTCAGTTTTTAAAAATTAGTTAATGTGTACAATCCTTTAGAAAAACTAAATAGTTGACTACATTTGTAACTTTTTTACTGTTATGCATTTCAAATTGTGTCTAAAGACACTATACTAAGTAATGTTTATTATAGGAAAGAAGAATCAATAATCATCTGACCAGCCTTCAGCGCTTTCAGTAGACCTGAATCTTTCCAACCATCATGCGCCCACTGTTCCATAAAGGAAAACCTCAATCATCATATCCCCCAGCAATGTCAAAGGAAGAAACTGTCAAGTAACCAGCTGTTCACTCCCAAATGGCTTTTGCTCTTTTAGAATCTTATTGTTTTGTTTTTTGTTTTTGCTAAAATTAATTTTGCCAAATTTTTGGCTCAGCAAATATAGTGTCTTGTCTTTCCTTTGACAGATTTGAAGTTCATAGTTGCCAATCCCTTTGGCTCCCAGAATATCCATAATTTTGGGTAAGAATTGCCTACTCTTAATCATCCTGGAGCCTAATCAATAACCCCCTTTCTCCTACTTGGTTCATGTGGGCTGGATCATTCTCCAACCACCATTGAAGCAAGGAAATTTAATTATGTTCATAAATCTGTGACATGGTTGAATATGGAGATGCTCACTATATAGCCAGGAAGTAAACATGGACAAAACATTCAAATAATTAAATGACTGCATAGCCACATCATTTTTCAGGAACTTAAATGTATATGTGTTCAGCTCTTCTGAATCATGTCATTATTCTTTCAATGATAGAATGGATATGGTACACTGCTCTGTGAAGAATACCTCATTACCTGTCACAGTTCTGTGAATGTCATAGCAGTGACTAAAAATATCTTTTCACCAAAAAAGCCTAAAAGAACACCAAGAGAGAGTTCTGTTAAACATTACATTGATCTTAGTTAGTGGGTGTTATAGGTGAGTGAGGTGCATGCTGCCAATAAATCAACAAACACTATACTTGATCTGATTTGCATTTTAGTCTTTCATCTATGTACTGAGTGATGTTTAATGTTAATTGTATGCAAGAGTTTCCTTTTTTTCTCATTTGTTTTCATTATTGTCTTTAAAATATTTACTAACAACCAACCTCTTCAAAAATTCATACACACTCATGATATATGGAACAAATACAGGAAAATAATTTTATTTTTCTCAAGAAAAATATTATATATGCTTTGACTCAACTTTAACCAAATTTTTGACAACATAATCAGGTAGTTGAAGCTTTTATCAGTGCCATAAAGAAGTCAAATATAAAATAGTCCTGTAAGAGAAGTTCACTAGATATTTACCTGAACCTTCTTTGCACAGGAGGTGATATTGATATTAATTAATTCAGGTATTATTAAAGCAAATAAAAAGATAAAAAATAAATCTTATGTCATAAGATTAGCTCCTGAAAATTGGCTTGTTACAAGTAATAAATTAACCTGCTAATTTTGAGAATTGCTGTTGTCGAATGCTATGTACTCAATATACTGATAATCCTCACCTGGCAAGAATATAGTTTCTGATTAACAGTTGAGGGATAATAAGAAAATCTACAGCCAGATACAAAAGGTAATCAGGGCAGAGACACTGCCAAATGGCATTGAGTCTAGCATTAGAAAATCTGATTTGATCTCCCACAAATCAGCAGCTGTGACACTATGCATGTCCTTGAGCCTACATTTCTTGATCTGTAAAATGAAAGCGATAACACCTCACTCATGAGATGGTGGAAGAGTAATGGGCAATAATAGATGTAAAAATGCTTTGTAAATTTTAAAGTGGCCTTGAAATAAAAGATACTATTAATTCTGTTTTTGGTTAGTGCCACACTATGAGCTATGAAGGCATGCTAATAATCCTACAAAGTACAAAGTAAGAAGAAACATTTGTCAAAGCTGTCTCATTAGAAGAAGCAATATAAACTAGCTTAATGAATAGTCATATGCTTCTGGATTCAATGATAGATAAAATATTGCCAAAGATATCAAAAGATAGCCTCTATTAAAAAGACGTTGAAATACACATAAAGCCTATGAGAGCAGTAGCAACTCACACACAGAATGCCTGAATTGTTACCCAAGAAAGCTGTCTCAAATATTAATCATTCAGGGTTACAATTTCCCTGTATTCAACACCAATACGGGTGAAGATGAAGTTTGAAGGTAAAGGAGCACTGGTCTACATGTCTTCCATATCCCTGTGAATGGTTAAATATCAAATAACTTACTGCAAAAATGAAAAAAGACATTGCTTATGTCAATGTTTAGGGGAAAAAAATGTCTGGAGATAAGGAAAGAAGTAGTCATAGAGGTGAGCACACAGAATAGAAGCACTTTAAAAACTGTGTGGACTCAGGTTCCCCAGAAGTCCCAGGCCTGTCATTCTCCTAGCTACTATGACTCCTTAAACCAAAATTGTCAGTTTTGAATAATAGAAAAGCTTCTGCTGCTTTCTCTGGATGCTGAGTTCACTGAGAGGGAGGAAATTTACCCACCGTAGTCCTGGTTCTTTTTTCCCTGACATATTTGACTTCTTCCAAGAATGATCATCCATAGCAATGATAAAAAGTGACAGTTGGAAAAAAGACTGTTACAAATTTGAACTAGGGGGCTGGTAAAATAGTTTAATAAGGTAAATAGTATAATTTTGTATTAAAAATATTTCCCTGGATTTCCTTCCAAGTCTCTTTATGTTAGTGAAGACTTTACTACTCTTGATGGTTACTTAAGTTCAAGCATGTTTTATTGCCCTTACATTTATCCCCACAACTTATTAATTGCCAGATCTTACTATTTGTGGGTATGCACTTAGGGAATAATATCTTACCCCATTCTTTGTAGTTCCTCTGTTAATACTCTAGTTTGTTTACAGGTTATTTTTACATAATCATTACAATAACATCCCAGTTGACCAACCTCAAATCTTTCTCCCTTTCTCATTCATGTAACACCTCCCATGTTCATAACATTTTCCAACTCACACTTTAATAGCTCACCACTGCATACAAAATTAAGTCCAAATTTCCTAGTCTTAATATTAAAGCCTGAAAGTACCAAGTGCTAGAGAGGTTTTAGAGTAACAAGAACTCTCACAAACTGCTGGTGGAAGTATATGGATAAGATCATTTTGGAATGGTGATTCAAAGTACCTACTAAAGATGAACATGTGCGTGTCCTGTAGCCCCCAAACCACACACACACACACACACACACACACACACACACACACGCAGACATACAAAATGTCTTGGATAGATTGTGGTATGCTCATGTACTGATCTGTGGTGTTAAAAGCAAAGCAATTTCCTTCAGAGAGAAAGAAAAGTTTAGAGTTTGAGAGAGTCACAAGTGGGTATTCTGACATGTTGGAAATGTTCTACTTTGAGATCAGGGTAGTAGTTCCGTGAGTGTGTTAATTCATAAGTGTGTTAACTTTGCAATAATACATTGAGTTATATACACTTCTGCTTTATGTACTTTTCTGGAACTTAAGTTCTTAGCCCTCAAGGCTCACCACAATCATTTCCTTACCGATTCTCTAACTTTTCTCACAAGCTGCCTTCCTAAGTATTACATTCTAACTATGCTGGTCTATTCATATCCCAGTCCAGGTTATACCACCTTTTAACGGTCAGCTCTGTTTGGAGCTGCCACATAGGAGTGATCACAGACCCTTAGCTTTGAGTGATGGAGGTGTGGGAGTGGCTTCTGCTCAGAGTGCAAGAGAAGGTGGACATCACCTCCACTGGGCAGGGGAATGAAGCTCTGAGAATGGGCGTTACCCAATGAGAGTGGACTACACCCCCTGAAACCCAATCCCTTGCCTCATTTGGATGAAACTTTCTCGAGTGTCTTCCCCTCAATAAATAGGGCTTCAGTCATTCTATCTATCTATCTATCTCTCCTCTGCCTCTCTTGTTTCCCTTGTGGGAGCTGGGGCTGCGGAGCCATCGCTAAACCTCAAGAAAAAAGTATTTTCTCTGTCTCTGTGTGATAATTCAGTGCCAACCCACTTCACCTGGAGGGACCCTGACTGATTTAGTCTCCTGTCAAGGCACAGATCAACCCTTTAAACTTTTTAATCCTGTTCTGTTACTCATGTTGTTCTTCATGAGAAATCTTCTACATTTGTTCATACCGAAATTCTATCCATTTTTTCAAAGCTCAAATATAGTGTACTCTGTCATGAAACCTTCTCTAATTGTAGCAGATGGTCTCCATCCTCTGATTTGCAATGATAACTTGAACCTCTCTCATCCACTTGATTTTACTACATTATTATTATATTTGTCTTATCGTCTAACAGCTATATAAGTAGATGGAGATCCAGGAACTATCTTACATATCTTGAATTTCCTTGCATTATTTTGCATACTGGTAGCATATTGTGCTAAATCAAGAATTAGATAAGTTTGGGAATAAATTAAGAAGCAAATAAGCCAGTGAGTCACTGTCTTTTTAAAAATTTTTTATTTATAGTAGTATGTATTACAGTTCATACTATACATATAGAGCATCTTTTTACACAAAACAGTTTGTATACAAAGTATATTCGCAGCATTCAAGTCTCCAATCATGCATTTAGAATAATGATATCTGTCTTATTCAACCACTTTTTCCCCCTTCCCCCCTTGTTCCCTCCTTTCCCCTCCCTTCCCTTTGACCATTATAGTGTTCCTCTAATCCTCCTATGTACCCCGACCCAACAATACTGTGAACCGGCTTCCTTATATAAGAGGAAACATTCGGTATTTGGATTTTTGAGACTGACTGATTTCACTTAGCATTATATTCTCCAACTTCATCCATTTACCTGCAAATGTCATTATTTTATTCTCTTTTATTGCTGAGTAAAATTCCATTGTGTATATATACCACATTTTCTTTATACATTCATCTTCCGAGGGACATCTAAGTTGGTTCCACAACCTAGCTATTGTGAATTGTGCTGCTATAAATATTGAAGTAGCTATGTCACTGTAATATGCTGTTTTTAAGTCCTTCGGGAATAGACCCAGGAGTGGGATGGCTGGGTCATAGGGTGGTTCCATTCCCATTTTCCCAAGAAATCTCCATGAAGGAGCCTATAATCAAGGAGATAGCTAAAGATTGCGGTTAGCTGAGAGCCATAAAAGATGTTCTAGTTTCCACCTGATAGTAATACATTATCCAAAGAATCTTTGTATGCCCGTGAACACTGCGTGACGCACCTGTAAGCTCAAGCTGTAAGCACATGTCCTTGTTAAAGCTATATGTATATAACTGGGTGAGTTAGTTAGTGTGTGTGGGAAGAAGAAGAAGGTGGTGGTTGGAGTTAGAGCGTTTGGAGTGATTGCTGGAGCCGGAGAGAGAAGAAGAATAAAAGACCTTTTTTCATTTTCATCCTGCCTCCGAATTTTCCTGCGGCATTCGTTGCTCCAAGCGGTTTCCGCTTCAGGCAGCAACATTTCCATACTCTCTGCTTTCCATAACGGTTGTGAAAAATGAAAAAAATGGTCCATTTTCTAACTTCCAACCACCACCTTCTTCTTCCCCACCCACACTAAGCAGTCCCACCAGCAATGTCATGCAGCCATTCTGACTGGAGTGAAATGAAATCTTAGAATCAGTAGTTTTGATTTACATTTCTCTAATTGCCAGCGATGTTGAGCATGTATTTTTTCATGTATTTGTTGATTAATCGTACATCTTCTTCTGAGAAGTAAAAGGCATTTTGCCTTTTCAATTATACTTAGCCCAACACCAAAATTTATCGATTGGATTATTTATTTCTGCTTTAAATTTATTTATCTATCTATCTATTGGAATTTATGTCAATGGTGCATTCCCATACTGCTTTCCATAACGAAAGCCATGGTTATTTTTAAAATTGTTTTTCTCAGTGGCCCCTAGAAAAAATGTCCTTTGCCTTTTTTATTATGAGTAGGATTTTTATTCTTAACACCTGTTGTACCATTTTGCAGTCCCACCAGCAATGTTTGAGTGTGCCTTTTTCCCCACATCCTCTCCAACATTTATTGTTGTTTGTGTTCTTGATAGCTGCCATTCTGACTGGAGTGAAATGAAATCTTAGAGTAGTTTTGATTTACATTTCTCTAATTGCCAGCGATGTTGAGCATTTTTTCATGTATTTGTTGATTAATCGTACATCTTCTTCTGAGAAGTGCCTTTTCAATTTCTTAGCCCATTTATCGATTGGATTATTTGCTTTTTTGGTGTCAAGTTTTTTGAGTTCTTTATATATTCTAGAACTTAGTGCTCTATCCAATGTGCATGTATTAAATATTTGTTCCCCATTAGTTGGCTCTCTATTCACCTCACTGATTGTTTCTTTTGCTGAGAGAAGCTTTTTAGCTTAAATCTATTCCATTCATTTAATTTTTGGTATTAATTCTTGTGCTACCAGATTCTTGTTAAGGAACTTGGAGACTAATCTGACATGTTGGAAATTATAGCTTACTTTTTCTTCTATTAGGTGTATTGTCTCTGGTCTAATTCCTAAGTCCTTGATCCACTTTGAATTGAATTTTGTGCATGGTGAGAGATACAAGTTTAATTTCATTTTATTGCATATGGATTTCCAGTTTTCCCAGCACCACTTGTTGAAGAGGCTATCATTTCTCCACTGTACATTTTTGGCACCTTTGTCTAATATAAGATAGCTGAAATTATATGTATTAGTCTCTGTGTCCTCAATTCTGTACCATTGGACTACTAGTCTGTTTTGGTGCCAATAACATGCTGTTTTTGTTACTATTACTCAATAGTATAATTTAAAGTCTGGTATGGTGATGCCACCTGCTTCACTTTTTGTTGCTGCCTGAAGCGATGGCCGCCTGCAGCAACAAAGCCGCAGGAATAAGTTCAGAGGCAGACTGGAAACAAACAGGCTCTTTATTCTGACAGCTTCTCTCTCCGGCTCCAACAACAACTCCAACACACCATCCACACTCCTCTAACCACACCACAAAAGGGCTCCGACCCCGTCTGCAATGTCCAGGGCCAAGTCTCGCGAGATCATGGAAGGTGGCAATGCTCGAACATCTCCACAGCTCACAGCTAACCGCAATCTTAACTATCTCCTTAATTAGGGCTCCTACATTTCCCCCCCTCTTTTGTTTTAAAAGAGGGGATGCTCTAGGACGTCCATGTGCAACCAACATTCTTACCTGTCATCGGATAATCAAGGCTGTGCCCTTGACTCCTGTCTTAGGTTGATATGTCGGCTACATGAGACTGTCCCGTGCGACTGTGCCTGTCTTAGGTTGTCTCCCTCTGGGGATCGTACCCGTCATTGGTCACCAGCCATCCAATGGAGCCCTTCAGGATCAACTGTGTATGATGACTAACAGCCGTCCAATTGTGAGGAGATGCTGCGGCTTTAAGGCGACAAGCCTTCTGCTGACGAGCCAAGTTGCATAGCATATCAAATTCTCTAAACAAATCAGCTGCCCTGAGTTCTATCAAGTAACACACTGAGTTCTCTAGACAAATACCCGCAAGGCATTGTCCCGTAAAGTCCCAAACAATGAAAGATCAAAATGTCCACTTGTTATAACACATTGATCT
This sequence comes from Tamias sibiricus, assembly GCA_025594165.1. Classification (NCBI taxonomy): domain Eukaryota; kingdom Metazoa; phylum Chordata; class Mammalia; order Rodentia; family Sciuridae; genus Tamias; species Tamias sibiricus. Next base: position 63,384,090 of record CM046658.1, on the reverse strand, counting down.
AGGAGGCCCTATGTATGCAGAGCAGAGGCCACACTGCTGGTGAGGTTGTTTGATGCTTGAGCAGCAGGGATGATTGCAGCGACCGCGATCCCTGCAGCTGTAGCAGCAGCCGTCTTTTTTATGTCTAGACAATGCCACCAGCAAATCTTCAGGGCCTGCTACCTAGAAACTCAAGCATCAATTATTAAAGGAAAGGCAGTGCTAATCCAGCACTGAGTCAAGAGGCGAGTTGTCAAACTAAAAAATAAAATTATTAGATTAGAAAATTAAAGTTGATTTCTGCTCACACACATTGCTGCTTGAGCTCCCACAAACATAAGCTGGCAAAATATCATATTCAGAACAAAACAAAGACAGACTGAGGGTATTTACTGCATTAAAGATAGATTAAAGAAAAGCTAAAGGCACTTTGGAAAAATAATTTGTTAGCTGGAACCCTCAAGTCTCTGTAACCTTCCATGAAATTATCTGTTGAAATAACTCCAATTAATCAGCCATAAAACAAATAAAGTTAATTACAAATAAACATTCCTATGTCAAAACACCAAAATATCAGGTTATACAGCATTAGTCATATTCTTTGCTAAAGAGAAATCCCTGGGACACCTATAAATCAAAATTGAAGGTAACTTTACTTATTAAATTATTTACCCAAATTGAATACTCTTAAACTTAAGTGAATTAAAGTTATTTGGATCCATATATATTTTTTCATAAGCACTTTGTTATTTGTGACGTCACACTGGACAGACGTACAAACCTACAAACATATATTTGTGACATCATATTTACATGAAATTCAGACAAATGCACAGACATAAAGACATATATAAAAAGAGATAAAAGAAAAAATACAATTGTGTGCATACTAAAGAGATATCTCCTCATCCCGGCCGGGAGGAATGACACTTAAGTTGTGAAATAATTTGAAGGACTCTTTTAAGGGAATCATTCCATACCTTCATCTTGGTCCTCTTGATTTTGTACCTTTTTGATTAATCTTGATTCCTCAACAACTTCATCTTGATCCTTACGATTTGGTACCTGCTTTATTAATCTAGATGGTATCTGTATTGGAAAGGATTCGTGCTTTGGAAAAACACAAACAGATCCTCTCCCCCAAATTAATACTGGATCTGGACCCTTCCATGTACCTGAAAGAACATCCTTCCAGTAAACCAAAGGTTTATGTTGTTGGTGTGGGTTCCAATGTCTGTCTCCAGCAGAATAACCATTAGAGTCTAAAGTTAAAAAATTTAAGGTAAACAGGGCAACTGCCAATCTGTCCCTAGGACTTTTCCAATTTCCTTCTTTTTGTTTTAATAACATAATTTTCAGTGTGCGGTTTGCTCTTTCAATAATGCCCTGACCCTGAGGATTGTATGGGATGCCTATTTTATGGGATATATTGAATTTTGCGCAAAACTGTTTGAAAGATGAGGACGTATATGCAGGGCCATTATCTGTTTTAAGCATTTTGGGGATGCCCAATGCAGCAAAAGCTTGCAAACAATGAGATGTAACATCTTTAACTTTTTCTCCAGAATGTAAAGAAGCAAAAATCATGCCTGAGCATGTATCTATGGTCACATGAATAAATCGCAATTTTCCAAAACTTGGCTCATGAGTAACATCCATCTGCCACAAATGATTGGGCATTAATCTTCTAGGGTTAACACCATAATGAGGATTGGGCAAAAGTGTCATACAAGATTTACAATCTTTTACAATTGTTCTGGCTTGCTCCTTTGTGATTTTAAACCTACGCTGCAAGGTGGTGCTATTGACGTGAAACTGGGAGTGAAATAAAGTAGCTTGCTGGAGCGCTGAAAGTATAAAGATTGTTTGGGTAAGGGCATCAGCCTTTTGATTACCTTCATGGAGGGGACCAAGCTAGTTGGTATGTGCTCTAATATGCCCTACGAATAGAGGTTCTTTTCTTGCCCACAAAAGTTTTTGTATTTGATAAAACAATTTAAAGGCTAGAGTATGAGGTGCTATTGGTCCTACTAGCTCTAATTTTGGGACGGCATGTACGACATAGTGGCTATCTGAAAAAATGTTCATGGGCTGCTCTCTAAAATTTTCCAGAGCTCTTACCACAGTTTCCAGTTCCACTAGTTGAGCTGACTTGTGTGCAGTTATGTAAGTTATATTTTCTTTTTTAGTGACTACTGCAGCAGTACCATTTGAGGACCCATCTGTAAATACATTTAATGCCTTAGGAATAGGTTGATTTTTTATTACCTGTGGAAATATAATAGGATGATTAATACAAAAAGATAATATAGGAGACTTAGGAAGATGATTATCAAAATTTGCGGAAGTAGAGCATCTAGCTATAGCCTAATCATTATCATTGAAGCATAAATATTCAATCTGTGATGATGAATAAGGAGTAATATAGTAGCAGGGTGAATGACAAATATTTTAGTAGAAGTCTTAAGTCCTTGAAGAATAAGTTTAGCCACCATGGAAGTATAAGACTCAATTATACTTTTAGGAGAGACAGGCAAATGTATCCATAATAAAGGCCCTTGTTGCCAAAATACTTCTGTGAGTGTATATTGTGAAGAAATAATAATCAATATCAGCAGTTGAGTTAATCAAATCTATCACAATGAGCTCCTTTGATGGCTTTTTCTACTAACTTTAAAGCTTTCCTAGCATCAGGAGTCAATGTTCGCAGTAAAGATGGATCAGGGTCCCCGTGAAGGATGTCAAATAAAGGTTTTAGTTGGCCAGTAGTGAGATTTAGTGTAGGGCGAAGCCAATTAATATCTCCTAGCAATTTTTGAAAGTCATTGAGATTGGCCAAATGCTCCGTATTAATTAATATTTTTTGAGGCCTAATAAAAGTGTCCATAATTTGGAATCCTTGATATAATATTGGAGATCTAATTTGAACCTTTTCCTTAGCAATGTTTAGTCCATATCATTTCAAGTTTTCTGATATATCACTAAATATGGTGAATAAGACTTCTTGATTAGGATGAGCAAGCAAAACATCATCCATATAATGGAGGCACATAAGCTCTGGGTATTTATTTTTGATAGGATGAATAACTATCTACATAGATTTGACACATAGTGGGGCTACTAGCCATTCCCTGCGGCAAAACTTTCCATTGATATCTCTGATCAGGGCCATTATTGTTAATAGAAGGAACTGAAAAAGCGATCCTGGGGGTATCCAGAGAGTGTAGAGGAATAGAAAAGAAACAATCCTTTATATCAAGAGTAATAAGATGGAAATTTTTTGGAATAGCTACAGGATTAGGAAGTTCAGGTTGAGTAGGGCCCATGGTTTGCATGGTTTTATTAATTTCTTTAAGATCATGTAACATTCGCCATTTTCCTGATTTTTTCTTGATCACAAATATGGGGGAATTCCAGGGAGAGGTGGAAGGTTCTATATGTCCTGCTTCTAGTTGTTCTTGAACTAGTAGGTGGGCTGCTTGTAATTTCTCTTTAGATAGGGGCCACTGAGGGACCCACACTGGCTTATCAGAAAGCCATGGTATTTTCAAAATTATTTTCTCAGTGGCCCCGAAAAAAAATTGTTGCCGCCTGAAGCGATGGCCGCATGGAGCAACGAAGCCGCGGGAAGAAGTTCAGAGGCAAACTGGAAACAAACAGCTTTTTATTCTGATAACTTTTCTCTCTGGCTCTAACAACGACTAACACGCACCACACACACCACCAAAATGGCGCTGACCCGATCAGCAATCTTGGCCAAGTCACTCGAGATCCTGGGCCAAGTCCCGCGAGATCCCAGGCCAAGTCCCGTGAGACTATGGAAGGCAGCAATGCCCAAAACTCCATGGCCCATAGTCAACCACAATTTAAGCCATCTCCCCAAACAGGGCTCTTGCAAAAAATATCTTTTTCCTTTATGATAATGATTTCTTTTAGGGTTAAGATTACCCTGTACCTTTTGATAATGATTTCTTATAGGGTTAAGATTACCCTGTAAATTTTCACATTTAACATCTGCAGTCTTGGTTGCAAGGTGTTCTCCTATTTGTTGCAAAATATCTCTTCCTCATAAAGTAACCGGTAGGTTAGGTAAAACATAAGGCTGAAATGTTCCTTTATGCCCTTCATCATCCTCCCATTTTAAAATTAGTGCACTTTTCTCTGGGAGGTTATTATATTCCAAGCCTCTTAAACTGATGGAGGCTTTTTGCAGAGGCCAGTGCTTGGGCCATTGCCATAGATTAATGATGGAAGAGTTAGCTCCAGTATCTATCAGTCCCTCCATCTCTATTCCTTGGATTTTTATTTTACACATAGGCCTCCTTGAACAATCCCGAACCCAGCAAGCCATGGATCCTGAGTCAGTGGAACAAAATCCTCTATTGTTCTATTTGTGAGGCATACGCATTTTAAATGAATTATTTAAATTTGGAAGGAGAAGCAGCTGAGCAATTCTATATCCTTGATTAACAGAACTTATACTTTGGGGTGAGCTAAGCATTATTTTTATTTCCCCTTTGTAGTCTGAGTTTATTACACCTGGGGTCACTTGCAAACCTAATGAGCTTTTAGGACTTCGCCCTAGAATAAGTCCTACAGTCCCTAAGGGAAGAGGTCCCCTGACTCCTGTGGGAATCAGTTGAACCCCCATTTCAGGTGTCAACACTATTCACGTGGTGGAACAGAGGTCTAATCCTGCATTTCCTCCTGTTTCTCTGGTGAGGGAGTGGGTAGTAGGGATTGTGTCAGGGAAGCATCTGAGTGGATGCTTGAGGATACTCCTCCTCCAATGCCTCATACATTTGTGGGCCCTGGGGCATTGGGCCCCGTGCCCCATTTTTTGAAATCCTGGACAAATGATTTCCATAGATGTCAAATTTTGAAGGGCATTTATTGGCCCAATGATTTCCCTTTTTACACCTGGGGCAGCAGCCTGGGGCACGGTATGAGCTTGGTCTTATTTCTCTTTGGGGATTTTGCCCAGAATAGGCTGATTGATTTTGATAATTTTGCCTGGAATATCCTGATTGACTATAATGTCTAGGTTGAGCCCTTGTGAAATTTTGAGGGGAAGCACCTCTCATTGCAGCTGCAATCATATTTCCTGTGACAAAGGCATCATTTATATCATTACATAGATGTATATATATGAAAGATCCTTTTTATTTCTCCATGGCCTGATGGCTTCCTGGCAATATTTATTAGCATTTTCGTATTCTAATTGAACAACTAATGGCATAGCTTGATCAACGTCTCCAAACAATCTACATGCAGTTCTCAAAAGTCGATCAGCAAAGTCAGCATATGGCTCATTAGGTTCTTGAATCACTTTTGACAAGCTACATTGTAGATCCCCAGGTCCTTGTAAAGTTTTCCATGCCTTTAAGGTAGCTGCATATATCTGAGCATATACACCTGGGACATAATATTTTTGTTCCTGTGAGGCTGGGAACTGCCCCTCTCCTGTGAGCATTTCTATATTATGGTCTCCAACCACTGCAGCTGCGTTTCTTTTAGCTGTTTCTATATAAAGTTCTTGAAATTGCGATTGCCAAACCAAGTATTGCCCCTCACTTAATGCTGCTTTACATAGACTTTTCCAGTCTGAGGGGGTTAAGTTAACGATGTTAACGGACTCCAGCATACTCAATGTGAAAGGAGCTTGGGGCCCATACGTCATTACTTCCTCTTTGAGATTTTTTATTGTTTTGAAATCTACTGACTGGTGGACCCTCTGTCCATTTTCATTTTCAAATACTGGCAGTTCCCAATGTATCTGTGAGTTACCCTCAAGAGCACATAAGCACTCAGAAAGACTCCTTATTTCTGTTTCTAGGGTTTGCAAACGCCTAGTAATACCCTTCATATTTTCTGTAATGGATTCCACCCATGGGGGAGTAGGGGACACAAGGGGTTCCTCTACTTGACGGTCCTTTTTCTTTTTTAATTTCTTTTTGTTCTTTTTACTGGAGACTGTGCTCCCAGAATCACCTTTTGATTCCTCTTCACTACTATCACTTTTACTGGTATCCTGAATTTCAGCTTCTAAGGAGAGTACATATTTTTCGGCTAATTTCAATAAGTTTCTGATGGCTTTTGCAGCTCTTACTTTTGAATTTACACCACTACTCTTCTCACTGGTATTAACTGACTCAGAGGCTATGCTTTCTTGATCACTTTCCTAACTATCCACTGAGTACGTGATATCGAAAAACTCATCCATGGCTTTTATTATCTGACCTTTTGTTACTTTCGCTCCCATTTTCAGTTCTTATCTGCCAGCCGAATTCCCCGTACGGGCCACCACTTGTTGCTGCCTCAAGCGATGGCTTCCTGCAGCAACAAAGCCGCGAATAAGTTCAGAGGCATACTGGAAACGAACAGGCTCTTTATTCTGCCAGCTTCTCTCTCTGGCTCCAACAACAACTCCAACACGCCATCCACACTCCTCCAACCACACCACAAAAGGGCTCTGACCCCGTCTGCAATCTCCCGGGCCAAGTCTCGCGAGATCATGGAAGGTGGCAATGCTCGAACATCTCCACGGCTCACAGCTAACCACAATCTTAGACATCTCCTTAATTATGGCTCCTACAACTTTTCTTGCTCAGGATTGCTTTAGCTATTCTGGGTCTCTTATTTTTCCAGATAAATTTCATGACTGCTTTTTCTATTTCTTTGAGAAATGTCATTGGGATTTTGATTGGAATTGCATTAAATCTGTATAATGTTTTTGGTAGTATGGACATTTTGACAATATTAATTCTACCTACCCAAGAACAAGGTAGGTCTTTCCATCTTCTGAGGTCTTCTATGATTTCTTTCTTTAGTGTTCTATAGTTTTCGTTATAGAGGTCCTTCACCTCTTTCGTTAAGTTGATTCCCAGGTATTTTATTATTTTTTTGATGCTATTGTAAATGGAGTAGTTTTCATCATTTCCCTTTCAGAGGTTTTGTCACTGATGTACAAAAATGCCTTTGACTTATGGGTATTGATTTTGTATCCTGCTACTTTGCCAAATTCATTTACTAGTTGTAAAAGTTTTCTGGTAGAGTTTTTTGGGTCTTCTATGCATATTATCATGTCATCAGCAAATAGTGCTAATTTGAGCTCTTCTTTTCCTATCTGGATCCCTTTAATTTTTTTTGTCTGTCTAATTGCTCTGGCCAGAGTTTCAAGTACTATGTTAAATAGCAGTGGTGAGAGGGGGGCATCCCTGTCTTGTTCCAGTTTTTAGAGGGAATGCTTTCAATTTTTCTCCATTTAAGATAATGTTAGCTTGAGGTTTTGCATAGATAGCTTTTATAATGTTGAGATATGTTCCTGTTATTCCTAATTTTTCTAGAGCTTTGAGCATATAGGAGTGTTTTTTTTTTTTTTTTTTTGTTTTGTTTTGTTTTGTTTTGTTGTGGTACCAGGGATTGAACTCAGGGGCACTTGTCCACTGGGTCACATCCCCAGCACTTTTTCGTATTTTATTTAGAGACAGGGTCTCACTGAGTTGCTAAGTGCCTCGCCATTGCTGAGGCTGGCTTTGAACTCGCAATCCTCCTGCCTCAGCCTCCCAAAGTGCTGGGATTACAGGCGTGCGCCACCACGCCCGGCTTAGGGGTGTTGTATTTTGTCAAATGCTTTTTCTGCATCTATTGAGATGATCATATGGTTTTTATCTTTAAGTCTATTGATGTGATGTATTATGTTTATTGATTTCTGAATGTTGAACCACCCTTGCATCCCTGGAATGAACCCCACTTGATCGTGGTACACTATCTTTTTGATATGTTTTTAATCCGATTTGCCAGAATTTTGTTGAGGATTTTTGCATCTATGTTCATTAAAGATATTGGCCTGAAGTTTTCTTTTTTGGCTGTGTCCTTGCCTGGCTTTGGAATTAATGTGATATTGGCCTCATAGAAAGTATCTGGAAGAGCTCCCTCTTTTTCTATTTCTTGAAATAATTTGAAGAGCATCGGTATTAGATCTTCTTTGAAGGTCTTGTAGAACTGGGCTGTAAACCCATCAGGACCTGGACTTTTACTTGTTGGTAGTTTTTTGATAGCATCTTCTATTTCTTCACTTGAAATTGATTTATTTAAATTGTGTATAACCTCCTGTTCCAGTTTGGGCAATTCATACGACTCTAGAAATCTGTCTATGCTTTCAGTATTTTCTATTTTATTAGAGTACAATTTTTTGAAGTAATTTCTAATTATCTCCTGTATATCTGAGGTATTTGTTGTGATATTTCCTTTTTTATCATGGATGCTAGTAATTTGAGTTTTTTCTCTTCTCCTTTTCATTAGCATTGCTAGGGGTCTGTCAATTTTATTTATTTTTTCAAAGAACCAACTTTTGGTTTTGTCAATTCTTTGAATTGTTTCTTTAGTCTCAATTTCATTAATTTCAGCTGTGATTTGAATTATTTCCTGTCTTCTACTGCTCTTAGTGTTGATCTGTTCCTCTTTTGCTAGTGCTTTGAGGTGTGATGTTAAGTCATTTATTTGTTGTTGTTTTTTTTCTTTTAATGAAGGAATTCAGTGAAATGAATTTTCCTCTTACTACTGCCTTCATAGTGTCCCAGAGATTTCTATACGATATATCTCTGTTCTCATTTATCTCCAGGAATTTTTTAATCTCCTCATTGATGTCTTCTTCAACCCCTTGTTCATTCAGTAGCATGTTGTTTAGCTTCCAGATGTTGGAGTAGCCTTTTTTTATTTCTTGTATTATCATTGATTTCCAATTTCATCCCATTATGGTCTGATAGAATGCAAGGTAGTATTTCTGTTTTTTTATATTTGCTGAGAGTTGCCTTATGACATAATATATGGTCAACTTTGGAGAAGAAGCCACGTGCTGCTGAGAAGAAAGTGTATTCACTTACTGAGGGATGAAATATTCTATATATGTCCGTTAGGTCTAAGTTATTAATTGTTTTAACAAGGCCTAAAGTTTCTTTATTTAGCTTTTGTCTGGATGATCTATCCATTGGTGAGAGAGGTGTGTTGAAGTCCCCTAGAATAATTGTGTTGTGGTCTATTTTACTCTTGAACTTGAGAAGAGTTTGATGAATGTAGGTGCTCCATTATTTGGGGCATATAGATTTATAATTGTTATATCTTGTTGATGAATGGTTCCCTTAAGTAGTAAGAAATATCCATTTTTATCCTTTTTGATTAGCTTTGGCTTGAAGTCTACCTTATTTGATATGAGAATGGAAACCCCTGCCTGCTACCGCAGCCCATGTGCGTGATAAGACTTTTCCCAGCCTTACACCTTCAATCGCTTGATGTCTTTTTCTATGAGGTGTGTTTTTTGTAGACAGCAAATTGTTGGGTTGTTTCTTTTAATCCAATCTGACAATCTGTGTCTTTTGAATGGTGAGTTTAGGCCATTAACATTCAGGGTTATTATTGAGATGTGATTCTTATTTCCATCCATTTTTAAATGTATTATGGTATTTAGCTTGATTTGGATTCTCCTCTGGTTGGTAATTCCTTTCGTTTACTATCTCCCTTTGTTGATTTTCATTGTTATTTTCTCTTCTTCTTCGTGGAAAATTTTGCCCAAGATGTTCAGAAGTGCTGGCTTTCGAGTTGTGAACTCTTTTAACTTTTGTTTGTTGTGCAAGGTTTTTATTTAATCTTCGAATCTAAAGCTTAATTTTGCTGGATATAGGATTCTTGGTTGACATCCCTTTTCTTTCAGAGCTTGAAATATGCTATTCCAGGATCTTCTAGCTTTTAAGGTATGGGTTGAAAAATCTGAGCATAGTCTGATCGGTTTCCCGCTATATGTAATCTGCTTCCTTTCTCTTGTGGCTTTTAATATTCTCTCCTTGCCTAGTATATTAGGCAATTTCATTATAATGTGCCTTGGTGTGTATCTGTTTTGGTTTTGTACGTTTGGTGTTCGGTAAGCCTCTTGAACTTGGTTTTGCCATTCATTCCTCATGTTTGGAAAATTTTCTGCTATTATTTCATTGAATAAATTACTCATTCCTTTGGTTTGAAGCTCTGTACCTTCTTCAACACCAATCACTCTTAAGTTTGGTCTTTTTATGCTGTCCCATAATTCCTGAATGCTCTGTTCTTCTTTTCTTGCTACTTTTGCTGTGTCCTCTAGATTTTTCTCCAGGACATATATTTTTTCTTCATTATCTGAGGTCCTTTCTTCAGGTGATCTAATCTGTTGGTGATGCTTTCAATTGAGCATTTAGTTTGGTTTATTTCTTCTTTCATTTCCAGAATTTCTGTTTGGTTTTTCTTTAGAATCTCTATCTCCCTATTGAAGTCATCTTTTGCTTCTTGTATTTGCTTTTGGAGTTCTTTGTCAAAATGCTCTTTTACCACCTGTATTTGCTCTCTCATCTCATTTTTTAGTTCATTCTTAAGATCCATACACATTTGTAAAACGTAATTTCTAAATTCCATCTCTGGCATTTGACCAACTGTGCTTGCCATGGAATCTACTGAAGGGTATGTTGGTTGGTTTCAGCCACTTTCTTCCCTTGCTTCTTCATAATGCTTGTGTGTCTATTCTTCTAGCACTGTGGGACCTTGCCTATTTCGATTTCACCTTATAGCCTTATGTTTCTCCTGTGGTACAATGCTGTCAGGTCCTTTTATAAATACCTTACACTTTAAGCTCTAACACTTTCTTTACAGCAAATCCCAGTTTGATCACAATGTACAGATTTAGTTAACTCAGGTTTTGTTTCCAATTTACTCTGTATGCTTGCATTTGGGTTTACAGTTTCAGTATTGGACACAGAGATGATATGTTTAGGAAGAAGGAAGTGAGATTATTGAGATGTTCTTTCTTATGAAGTATGAAAATAGAATTCTGTGGAAATGATTTAATATCAGCAGATGGGAGAGGAAAGAGAATGGAGTGAGCAATTTAGAGGGAAGACCGATTTATATATAAACCAAAGTTGAAGGAGCCCTAATTAGGAAGGGCTGTTGCAGCTAGCTGGAAGCCATAAGTTCCACCTGATATGTATGTGACGCACCTGTAGGCACCCGCAAAGCTGAAGGTATATAACCGGGTGAAAGCAGTCCGAGTTAGGAGAACGGAGAATTCAGTCAGCCGGGCAGTCACTCGGTCGGTCAGAAGAATCAGAGCGGCCAGAACGTAGGCAGAGCGGTTACAGAAGAGAAACCAGATAGAAGACAGAAGAGAAACCAGATAGAAGAAGTAATAACTGGTCAGAGTTAGGCCGAGGCTCCTGAGGAAGACAGAAGACAGAAGAAAGAAGAAGGAAGAAAGAAGAGAGAAGAAAGAAGCTCTAATCTTACTCTAAGCTAAGCTCTATCTTTCTTTCTCTCTACTCTAACTCTAAGCTAAGAAGACAAGAAGAAAAGCTCGCTTTAATCTTTCTCTCTAAAAATCTTTCTTTCCCTCTCTAAGCTCTAAGAAAGTAGAAGTAAAAGTAGTAAAAGCTTAACTCTGCCTCCGAGAGTTTTTCCTCCCGGTTTTCGGTACCAGGCAGCTTACACAAAGTTATTTAGCCTTTGAGAGAAGAAAAAAGATGGAAAAGAAAAAACAAGAAGGAACAATGAGAGATAACAAAGAAGTAAGAATTAGTGTAAGAGAGAGGTGAGAGAAACTGAGTCAATAAAAATAGAGAGTAAACTATATATAACACCGCTTTGCTGTATATTTCAATTGCCCCAGGCCTAGAAGTCTCAATTTCTGCATATACCTTGTTTTCGCCTCTGATGAGTACACAATGACAGGGTGTAAATAGATGAGGGCAGAAGAGACTAAAGTGAGAAGGGAAGAAAAGAAAGAGGAATACAGACACACAAACAATCACGCTATCAAACAGAACAAAAACAAAAACAAAGAAACAAACAAACAACAACAACAACAAAAAACCCGGGGTCGAACCCAGGAGCAAGCAAGTCTCAAATAAACAGGACCCTGGGAAGCCCTTCCAGTTTAGGCTAGTTGTCCGGAATCACGCCCAGACAGTCACAGAGCATGAATTAGTGGCGTCTAGTCTGCAGCTTTGGCCAGCGGCAAATTGGAACAGAGGAAGAATGGCTGGGGGGCGGGAGGGGTGTCAGTACGTGAATAGCACGAGGAAAGGGTTCATCCAAAAGGCACGCATTCCCCACTCCCGCCCCCAGTTATAGCTCTTGTGGTTGCTGCGCTGGCCTCAGGCAGGCCCTTCCCTGCTGGCTGCCTGCACGCGTCTCACCCAGGTGTGTGCTGTTCTCCGGGCCCTTGACCGATCCTTGGATGTCTGCAGTCAGCCGCAGCCCTCCTCCAAAATGGGGGTGCCTTTCCCGGTCCCAACAGCAGTACCCCAGACCTGTGTGTCACTCCGAGGTGCGCAGGTCCAGTTCGGCAATTTACACGAAAGAAGTCTGTGAGGCTGCTGCTCGAGTCTGGCTTTCTTTTTATTTTGCGCTGTTCGAGGCCGTGATCTGTACTTCCTGTACTGTAATGCTACCACGGCAGCTGCGCCGCTAATACTGGTTTGGTTTGTGGGCCGCTGGCACTGGACTCCGTGTGTGACGGTCTGGAGTTTATTGTATTTCACCATCTAGATGTGCGTGGATTTCTCGGCTCCCTCCCAGTTGTGGGAGTATTGCTAGGAACGTGTTCAATCTTCCAGCTAAGCCTCTTTTAGTGACAGTCTCCCAAGAGTGCTTCTCTGCTGTCCCCCATCTTTTTCCCCTCTCCCAAGTCACTGTCTTATAACATATCTATAATCATTATGCATTTCCAAGGGGACCCTTGGATTAAGTTCTATCCCAGTCCAAGCATACAGATAAATTCTCCATTGTCTTCTTGGTTCTGACCAACCAACCAGTAGATGAGTAAAGTTATATAATGTTTTGTATCTTCTGAGCCCCCAGTTGACAGATGAATTGGTAGATACACTACCAGCCCAAGACAAAATTTTGAAATGGGAAATTTTTTCTTCTTCCCCTTTCCTCATGTCATTCCCTATTCCAACCTCCATCCAATCTTCTTCCTTTCTCCCCTTCATTTTCAGAGGTTAGTAGTGACATCTATTAGTTGCTGTATTTGTCAGAATTCTCCAGAAAAAAAAAATAGGATGTGTGATACATACATACATGTGTGCATACATATAAAGAGATTTATTATGAAGAATTGGCTCACACAATTATAGAGGCTGAGAAGTTCCAAGATCTGTAGTTAGCATGTCGAAATCTGGGAGATCCAGTCACAGTCCAAAGGTCTAAGAACCAGGACTCATTATTCAAGAAGAACTGAAGCTTCAAATATCACCCCCAAAAACAATAAAGACTGATGTTTTAGGTCAATCAGTCAAGTAGTAAGAGTTCCCTCTTACTATCAGAAGAGTCCCATTTATTTGTTTTTTATTTATTCTGTTTAGACCATCAACTCATTGGATCAGGGCTACTCACATTAGGAGGGACAATGTTCTGTGTTTATTTGACCAATTCAAATGTTAATCTCATCTGGAAACATTCTCACAGACATGCCATGATTAAGGTGTGGCCAAATATTCAGACACTACATGGCCCAGTCAAGTTAATGCATAAAATTAACCATCACAACACCCAGGGATTGAAAGGAAGACCCTAAAATGATATGGATATGCTATTCATTAGACCACAATGCTTGGTAAAGAAATGTGCAAACTGCACAAAATTAGTGGGATTATGGTAAGAATAGGTAACACACACTGGGCACTTACCAGGCACTTATGCACTATTCAACTAATATTTACAAATACGACCCATCTGAAGCACTACAGCAATCTGTTGAGATGTATGCTCTTAGGAAAGAGAAGCTTTCAGCTGGACTTGGTACGTAAAAATGTGATGAATAGATCTGCCCTGTCCATTATGCTCCTAACAGAAGTCAGCCTGGGAATAGAAGCAACCCAGAGGAGGCTCTGGATATCATTTGAGCTCTGATTCAAATTGCACATGAAGCCAGGCTCACCTCTGGATTTTTCAGTTACATGAGCCAGTAAATTCCCTATTTTGATTTAAGCCAGTTGAAGGTGAATTTGTGTCACTTGTAACAATAAAATTCATAACTGATGTAAAAAATTGATATCAGAAGAAGGACGTTATAAGTAGCAGACCCTAGAATGTGGAAGTAACTGAGCTCAGGTACACAATATGTGAGATGCTGAGAGTCTTCAGCGGACAGTCATAGGATCAGAGATGTGCATGGAACCCAAGCTAAACTACCAATGTGTGGGGCTTCTGTGAAAAAGTTTTGACTCTTCAAACAGATTCAGTGATATAAAAATACAACATAAGAAGCCACCAAAAGGGAGCCTGGCTATGGCAGAGACACCCAAATAAAGCCCGCCAAGACACTGATCCTGGTAGTGTATTTTGGATCCTGAGAAGGTATTATCTGTCTAGATCTAACCAGGAATTGGAATCCACAAAGACAAATAGGGAAAGTTTAATATAAGGAATTAATTTTAAGCTATTATAAGAGGTTCAGTATAATATATAAAGAAAATTTTAGATAGCACTCTGAAGCTGAAGGAAAATACCTAAAGAACATATTTGGAAAGGGGCCCCTCCCCAGGGATGCAGTTCTGATCTTCTTGAAGAAGGTATAGTTCAGCCCCTGGCCAAAACTGCTGTGCAGTTGTTGGGCAAACAAAAAGCAACCCTGTAGAGTACAAGTGAGGATTGGGCAATCAGCAATGGGGGTGGGTATACAGAGCGGGTGGAAAATTTGAGGGTCACAGGCCAAAGCATGCAGGACACACAGAGGCAATGGAGCTGGCTTGGATGGAAGCTTTTTTTTTTTTTTTTAATATTTTTTTTTAATATTTATTTATTTGCTTTAGTTGTACACAATGCGTTTATTTGTACGTGGTGCTGAGGAACGAACCGGGCCGCGCACGTGCTAGGCGAGCGCCCTACCGCTGAGCCACATCCCCAGCCCTGGATGGAAGCTTCTAGGGCCTAGATAGATTTAAAAGAGACCTACAATGGGAAATGAGTACTGATGCATATAGGAAGCCTATAGAGTGCTACTTTCCACATCAAAAGCACAGCAGAAAGGTTATTTACAGACTGATACTGCAAGGCAGAGGCAGAGCTCCACCAGATGTCCTTATACCCACACTGCAGGCCCTTGGAACAGCAGTCAAACCTATCAGAGCCCTTTGTCCTGCAGTGACCCTCCAGCGCCCTCTACTGAGAATGCTTAACGTAGGTCTCACTTTAAAGGAGAAGCACTAAAAGGAATTGTCTGTTAGTGAAGTGTGAACTTGAAGAAAAGAGGCAATAAATTGATAACTGGCACATAAGCTTTGAGTATCAGTCAGAAAAGCCAACAAATTATCATTTGCCTTTAGACATTGTTGTTTGGCTGTTCAAAATATTACAACTGGAAGACTGCAGGGCCTAGTCCTTTTATCACAAATAGCTAAGCAGAGTTTTCACTAAGAATTGCAAGCTTTTTTGACAATCTTTATGACATCATTTTATTTTCTTAATTGTTTTTAGTTGTAGATGGACCCAATAGCTTTATTTCTTATTTTTATGTGGTGTTGAGGATTGAAACCAGTACCTCACACATGCTAGGCAAGTGCTCTACCACTGAGCCACAACCACAACCCATGTGCCATCATTTCCCATCAAAATCTTTCTGTCCCAGCTTCACTTTTTTTGTTAAAATTTTACCTATTGTCTATGATATATATGTTAATAACCTGTCAATAACATTATTTTAATAAAAGCACTCAAGAAAACAAGGGTGTTAAAATAGTAGATACTGGAATTTTTAGGTATCTCGAAGAGATGATAAAATATGATGAAATATATCTTTTAGGGTAAACTGGCACATTGATTTTCGGTCAAAAATAAAGAATTTTAAGTAAATAACCATAATAATCACATGTTCTTTATTTAAAATGAAGTGAGATATCCAAGGCCAAAGATAACTGCTGTGTGTGTGTTTGTGTATGTGTGTCCCCGTCTGTCTTCCCCGTCTGTCTGTCTCCGTGTGTTTTAAAAAATAGAACTTCCAGTGAGTAAAATGAGGTGAATAAAGGACCTACAGAATGGGAGCAAATCTTTACCACAAGCACATCAGATAGAACACTAACCCCAAGGATTTATAAAGCTCTTAAAAGTCTTAACACCAAAAAAAAAAAAAAAAAACCCAGTCAACAAATGGGCCAAGGAACTAAACAGACACTTCTCAGAGCTGATATACAAAAAAATCAACAAATATATGAAAAATGTTCAACATCTCTAGCAATTAGATTAATACAAATCAAAACAACTCTAAGATTTCATCTTACTCTAGTCAGAATGGCAGCTATCAAAAAAAAAAAAAAAAACAATAAATGCTAGTGAGGGTGTGGGGAAAAAGGCACACTCATACATTGCTGGTGAGACTGCAAATTGGTGCAGCCAATCTGGGAAGCAGTATGGAGATTCCTAGGAAAACTTGGAATGGAACCACCATTTGACCCAGCTATCCCACTCCTTGGCCTATTCCCAAAGGACTTTAAAAAAGCTTACTACAGGGACACAGCCACATCAATGTTTATAGCAGCACAATTCACAGAAGCTAGATTGTGGAACCAACCCCAATGCCCATCAGAAGATGGATGGATAGGGAAACTTTGGTATATATACACAATGGAACACTACTCAGCACTAAAAGAGAATAAAATCATGGCATTTGCAGATAAATGGATGGAGTTGGAGAAAATAATTCTAAGTGAAGTTAGCCAATCCCAAAAAACCAAAGGTCAAATGATCTCTTTGATATGAAGATATTAACTTATAAAGGCAAGAGAGAGGGAATGAGAGGAATAAAAGAGATTTAAATAGAACAAAGAGGGGGGAGGGTGGGGAGGAGAAAAGGGGATAGGAATAATGGCAGACTGAGTTATCCATGATTACCCTAAATACATGTATGAAGACACAATTGTTGTAAAAATACTTTATATTAAACCAGCAACTTGGAAAAAAATTAAGGAACTAAAATCTTTACTTGGTTCTCTTTTTTATTAGTTTTAGTTGTACATAATTATTATAAAAGCATGGAATATAATTTTATCCATTCAGTCCCCAATACTTCCCCTTTCTCTCCTCACCTCCCTCCTCCTGTTTCCATTTCTCTTATTTGCTGATCTTTCGTCTACTTACTGATAGTTTTTAAATTAGTGAATTATAAATATACATAAAGCCTTGCATATACAAAGCCCTGGATTCAATCCCCAGCACCACAAAAAAAAAAAAAAAAAGAACCAGAATAAATATACATAAAGGTGAAATTCAGAGTGGTATATTCATATACGTACATCAGATAGTTTGGTCACATTCATTCCACTATTCCTCCCTTTTCCTGTCCCTCCTCCCTCCCCTTAAATCTCCTTCCTATACTCCACTGATTTCCCTTCTACTCTTGATGGTAAAATAATTACTTTAATGAGTGGACATATATAAAAGTTCTTAATTAAATAATACTCTTTGAAAAGTTTGATTTTAAGATTTAGACTATTATATCATTTTTTTTTTTTTTTACTTTAACAGTTTCTCCTAAGTGCCTCAGTAGTCTTGTCTTCCTAGGGTTTCATAACCACAGAGTTGATTATTAAAAAGTTTAGGTTCACCTCAAATACTTTCTGTGCTATTTGGAAAAGTATCTAGGGGAAAATTCACATACGAAGAGTAAACCCAATTTAACAGAAAACGTGAAAAATTGTTGATGAAGTGCTTTGTGTGTGCGAGTGTTCTACCCAAAGGAAGCATCTGACTGGCTCTGAGAGTGGGAGGCAGAGTGAAAAGATGCAGTATCTCCTCCTCTGCCTGCTTGTGTTGGATAAATGGTTCATTTTATTGTCAGGTTGGCTGAGACTGAATGTCAACATTATATGGGAAGGTCCCAGAGGTATGCAGCAGAGGGGATTCTATTCCAGCTTTCTTTACTTGATGCTATTAAATGAGCTCACAGCCTGTAAGATAAAAGTTAGATAAATTGAAGGCCAATAAGCACCTAGTTTTATAGCTGTAGTTTAAGTTCAAACTTCTCATGAGTTTATGTGTGTTTCTATGGAAATACTGCATCTGAAACAACACTCTCACAGATGAAATTTACCAGAGAAAACAAGCTCTGTGAATTGCTGTACTGATTTGTAGAGTACCTTTTTTTCCTTTCAATAACAATAGCATAATAGAATGTTAGAATGTTCTAAGCTCTAACAATGGATGGCATATTTGATTTAAAATATCAGAAATACATTCTACATTCACTTGATTTTTTCCCTTTGTTATCAATAAGGAGCATTCAACAAGAAGCATTCATTCATTCATTCCATAAAAGTTTATTAATTACCTTCTGTATGCCAGGAAACCATGGTTTCTGCTTTGAAAAGCAGTCCAGCACATGAGAAAGTTTTGTTGTTCTAAAACTCTGAATATTGGGTGTTAATGGGCACCACATTAAAGCAGGACATGAAAATAATATTTAAAAAATGATAAAATTTCCAAAGTATACATGTATTTGCCACATACACGTGTGCGCGCACACACACATGGAGAGAGAAAAAAATCTTAATATTTAACTTATTTACCATCTGGTACAGCACAGGTTCCAATAAACCAAATGTAAATAGAATTAGATTGATTTTGGAAGAAATCTATGGAGTATAGAATCTCAGCCATTTGTGTCCGTTTAAAATTTTAGTCATTGTATAAATGTATTTTAGCAAGTTGCCACTGATCTAAAGACAAGTTCCTTGAAATGGAACCTGTCACCACTCCCCACCATAACTAAAATGAGAGCTTTCTAGGTATCACAATATGGGCAATTAGAAATTGTTCCTTAATACATATTTATTGCACGTATATTAGGTGTCAGAAACTGTTTGGTATGCAATCAAGACTTTAAGTTAAGTTGCAAGCTGCTAAGGAGTAATTATGAAATAAGGAAGAACAGGAAGGGAATACAATGAGAGAATATTGATTATGATAGAAGAAAGCCTAAAGAAAATGTTTCTAGGATAGAGAGTATTTGCATGTTTGGGACTGAAACAAAGTTGTGGGAAGGATTATCTGAAAAAGTAAGCAATAAAGGGTATTATAATTTCAGCAAGAACTTGCAAGATATGAAGGTCAAAGGCAAAGGTGAAGAAAGGAGAAAGCATGATTCAGTGGAAGGAGGGAAGAAAAATAAGGGTGGAAGAGAACTGTAAATCAATTCATAGGTGTAGAAGAGGCAAAATAAGTCCTAAAACAATAAAAGGAATTGAGAAGTAACAGAAGAGGATAATACAGGATGAGAAACAATAAATGAACTTCAAGGAGAGATTGTAAAGGGAGCTCTTTCACAGCTGTAACAACTATTGCCTCTGCAAAGTAGGCAAAGTAATCTGCTAAGGTAAGGAGTGCAACATTTAATTCAAAGTTTTAAAAGTGACTATATACATAATATCTATGTCTGCATACCATGATCATCAAAAGGAATGTTCAAGGATCTGAAAATATTTGCTAGAGAATATTGAGAATCCAACAGAGTTTGGAAATCATAAATATATAAATAGTCAATCAACATGGTTCTGTGACTTGCTCCAGTATCATTCAGTGCTTAGTTCCAATATCAGAACAAATTAATTGATTAAGAGATTCTAGAATTGAAAATGAGGAAAATGAAATGGGAAGAAGGTCATGAGGATGTTGGGAATGAAGGGGACCAGTGAGAGATATTTAACTGAATGACTATGAATTATCACTTAGGTTGAACATGAAAATGAAACCAAAGGAGTCTTTTAAAAAAAATATTTATTTATTTTAGTTGTACACAATGCCTTTATTTAAGTTTACGTGGTGCTGAGGATCGAACCCAGGCCGTGCACGTGCTAGGCGAGCGCTCTACCGCTGAGCCACAGCCCCAGCCCCGAAACCAAAGGAGTCTTATTGACCAAGAACATATGAAATTAGAGGTTGTTGAAGTGGTTCAGTGGTAAAGCGCTTGCTTAAAATGCACAAGACTCTGAGTTCAATCCCCAGCACCACACACACTCACACACATACTCATAAAGGAACATGTAAAGCTGACAATGTACAAGAAGAATCAATGAGAGTAAGAAGCAGTTACTTCCCTGCATAAAATCTCTCTGAAGGCATTCTGCAGCCTGGTAGATAAAGTTACACTGACTTCTTATAACATAAAAGATTTTCTAATATCCTGCCTCTCAAGCTCATTACTCATTCCTTCTCCTAAAGGCCCCCAGGCATTCCATATGGACTGACTACACTGCTTCCTGCTTTCATGTTACTCCTCTTCTTCCAAACCTTCATTCACCTAATGAACTTCTCCGCCTTCAAGATTTATTTCAACAAATCTGACCTAGGTTTCCTATGTACATATATGAATATACCATAGTGAATCTCACCTTTTATGTATAACCACAAGGTACTAATTTTTTAAAAAGCTATAAGTAAATAACAGAAAGATCAGTAGAGGAAAGGAAACAGTGACTGGGGGGAAGAAAAGGGGAAGTACTGTGAACTGATTAGAGCAAATTATATTCCATGCTTTTATAATTATGTCAAAATGAATCCTAATATTATATATAACTAAAAAGAACTAATAAAAACTTTTAAAAGATTTATTTCAAGCATCTCGTCTCTATTAAAGACTCCCATGGTTGTTTGCAATATAAATAAATAAGGCTGCTAACAGTTCTTCCCATCCTATATACTCATGCCATTATTCTTACCCAACACTCATGATTCTGGACTGATCAACAGAATAACATAGAACTGATTCTGTTCTGGTTCCAGTCTAACTCAACTGTAATTCTTCAAAAAAGCGTAGGCTCTCCTGCCTGGAGTACGATACAGCCCAGAAAGAGCAAGATCAGAGAGAGGAGTTTATACACAGCACCTATACCCCTGACATGTGAGACCTTCTTGGCCCTTCCTGCCCATCTTAGTTACTAATTGGAGGTTGAACCCAGTCAACCCACAGAATTGTGAGAAATAATAAATCATTTCTATTTTAAGCCACTACATTTGGGGGCTTAGCTGTGTTGTAACAGATAAATGATATATCTCCCATTTTTAACTCAAGTGCAACTGTTCAAACTTTCCACTATGATGCACTACAATGCCTATAATATACTTTTGTCATTTTTTACATTAGGATTGCAAAATTATTTTTATATGTCTTCTCCTTTCTTATTCTTGAGATTAGGAACAATGTTTCAGTGCTAAGATGTGGGTGTGTTTTTGTGCAAGCACTCTCTGGTCTCTCTTACAATGGCACTGCCCCTGTCTTGAGCACCCCACTCTCATGACCTTATCTAAACCTAATTACCTCCCAAAGACTCTACCTCCAAATACCATCACATTGGGTTTAGGGCTCAACATATGAGTTTGGAGGCACAGTAACCTTGGCAGATTACTTAACTTTGCAGAGCTTCATTTTTCTCATTTGTTATAACCTTTCAGTTGTGAAGATTGTTAAATAAATGCCTATCCTATCCTCAGAATTAATTCGTGTGAACTAGACCTCTTAAAACCATCCATAACTTCTCTCTTTCCCTTAGTTCCTGCTTTTTCCAAGCAAATGACCACACATTTCTATCATGTCTGTTTCTAAATATGTATCTTAATATTTGCCTTTGGTTGATTGTCACTTCCATGGTGCTCAGACAGGACCTGAACACGCTTCAACCTGCCAAATCCTGGCCTACCCTAAAGCATCTGTTATGGTTTGGATGTGAGGAGTCCCCCCAAAACTCATGTGTGAGACAACAAGAGAGTTTAGAGATAAAATGATTGGGTTATAAAAGGCTCAACCTAATCAGTGCATTAATCCCCTGATAGGAATTAACTGTGTGGTAACTGTAGGCAGGTAGGATGTGGCTTAAGGATCTGGGTCCCTCCATGTGTGCCTATGGGGTGTATATTCTGTCCTTGTTGAGCAGAATTCTCTCTCTCTCCCTCTCTGCTTCTTGGTGCAATGTCCTAAGCTACTTTCCTCTATTACACTCTTTTGTTATCATGTTCTGCCTCACCTCAAACCCCAAGGAATGGAGTCATTCATCTACGGACTGAGACCTCTGAAACCATGAGACCCAAATTAAACTTTTCTTCCTTTAATTGTTCTTGTCAGGTCTTTTGGTCACAGCAGCGAAAAAGATGTTTAAATACAATCTTTCACACCATTGCCAGAGACAAAATTTTAAAAAATATAGATCAGACCACACAATTTTATTCACTTCTAAAGTGCTTCAGTAGTTTCCTATTCCTACAAGTCATGCCAAACCCTTTTAGCATCTGATACTTGCAGCCTTGCCTTGAATTATATTTCTAGTTACCATGCTACATAACTGCCTACCACTCCAATATTTTACACTGTCATTCTCTGAATATACTCTTTTGCTTTCCTGTATATTTCCTATATCCTCAGTTTCCACTTCTCTTCTGAGAATTCCTGCTCAAACTCCAAGGCCCAGCTGAAATGTGATTTCCTCTTTGTTGTAATCACAGAACCCCCAAGTGACATAAATTGTTCCCTCATCTGTTTTCCCACAGGACTGTATACAAACCTGTCACAGCCTTTATCACACTGCAGTTATTAATTTACTTCTCTATCTTCCCAGCAAGATTCTGAGCTATTCCTCAGAGGCAGGAATAGTGAAATATTTATTGTGCATTAACAGTCTCTAACATAGTTCCTGAAACATACCAGTACATGTGAGTTGCTTCATAAATGCCTGTTGAGAAAATGAGTGAGGAAACTATCTTGAATGGTGCCTGCTATAGTTAAATAGTACTAGCAAATTAAATCCAAATACAGATATTATACAAAAAGAAAATCCCTAAAAGTAGACATTATCCATGAAATAGATTATCTGTAAGTATCTTTTCCAACTCAACAGTTTTATGATCTTTTTGAAAACTGGACTATAGTTTTTCTCCAGGCACATATCAGATTATATAGAATCTTGTCTGTGATAGACTTAAACTTGTAGAATAGGATCTAGTGGGTTGTTAGGAGACATTTCCAATATATTCTATCATATTAACCTTAATAAATTGTACTGTGTGAATTTTATGCTTTTCAAATAAACAAATTTGAATTATATGCAATAGCTGATCCTTCAAAAATGATAACATGGTGAAAGTGTTTGGTTCTAAAACCTTGTCAGTTTGAGTGACATGTGAGTACCCAGCACTAAGCATCTGTTAGGGAAATCTTATTACTCTGTGTCTGTCGCTAGAAAATTGGAACAAACATTGCAAGATCCACACACTTAAAATGTTATGAAGTGTTTTTAAAACTGCCTTCCACAGAAGGCCCTTTATTTTATTAGAAAATTATAAGCAAACAAGTCTTGTTTAATGGCTTTCAAAGTATAAGCACATTTCACGTCAAAATTGTATCACTTTCAACTGCTTACTTGTATGAGAAATCTGTCAGGCCCTGGTGCCCAAGAAAAATAGGGTACCATGCACAAGATTTCTTGCTGAAGGATATAATGTATGCTCAATTAATCAAATACAGCATGTGTAATGGTCTGATTCCATCTTAGGAAGAGCTGTCAGCTTTCTGTCCTGGGATCAGAATTTTCCTAATGCCTGGACTTTTTGGTAAATCCTGTGTAACAAGTAATGCAATCTTTGAGCTTATATCTCAGTGAAGGTTGGTTTCTTAGCTTTTTTTTTTTTCCTTTAACATTCAAAATTTCTTGAAAATGTTATCTTTTCATGCTGATATCCTGTGTCTCTATTCCCTTTCCATGCCTCTCTTAGTCTGTTAAATTCCTTAACAAGCAGTTGAAGAAAATATGCATGAAGTACTAAAATTACAATTTTTCAGAAAAGTCTATTAATGGTTGTCATGTTAAGAAACATTCTCAAGTTTATCAGCTCTTCAAAAACCAAAAAATATCTATATCTACTTAAAAGTAAATTGGGTGATAATCAAATTTGGTAGAAAAATCCCAGGACATTTCAATGTTCCTTTGAAAGTATGTTATTTGCCAAGTTTATAACAATTTTAATTCTCTAAGCTAGCAGAGCTCACACACAGAGGTGATAGATACTAATTTTTCCACAAAAAACACAAAAATATATAACACTTATGATATTAATTTTCTTATATGTTTGAAGAAAAGGTGTCTACTAGACATGAATTCCCACATGAGAAGACAATATTGTGTTACTAAACTGCCATCTACTGGATTTGTTCACCCAGTATACATTACCATCTTTTAAAGTCTTGCCTTTTTCAATGAATACATAATTTTTTCCAGCTGTTTTTTGACATTATTTTTCCCTTGTTCTAGCAATGTGTACTCCTACAGATCAGGAAAAAAAAAATGTTTCAACTAATTATAGTCTTACTAAAGCCTTCACATCATTTAAGATTTAGATTGATTATTCACAGTGCCATGAAGACATGTCAGTTTGAGACAAGAGGAGGTTTAGAGAGGATTACACTTTGCAGAGTGCCACCTGTCTCCAAAGGGCATGTTCATTAAAAAGCTCCAGGTGCAAGTTGTGGAAGCAAAACAGCATAATGAAGTCCTTTACCTCCTTGTGCACCTTTTGATTAATAACATCCTCCTTCAGTTCTAGCAGATTGTACAGCAATGTTTGCTACAAAAAACTTGGAATACCAGCCTACTTTTCCATCTTTCTCTGAAAAGAGTAAATTGTCATTTATCTGTGACTGAAATCAAAAGAATTAACAAAAATTAGATATTTATGGCACAATCTGCTTTTGGAAAGAAAATAATACCTAGTAAGCCAACTGAATGACATTTATTCAATAAACAATGCTTAATATGTTTCACGATCAAATTCTACCTTATCTTCTCTTAAATTCACACATAGAAATCTGGCTGATACTTATACTAACAACCTAAAGGCACTCTAAAATTCAGAGTTGTCTCCTCAATCATAAAGATAGGAAAGAAAACTGGCCATTATCAAACACCTACTATTTACTAGACATTTTCATGGGCAACATCACATTTTATCTCTATTATAGCCTGAACAGGTAGATATCATAATTCTCATTTTCACTATTAAATGTGATTGAGGCTCAGAGCAATATTATGAGCTAACATTTATTGACTGCTTACTCTTTTCCTGCCATTGTCTTTATTACTTTAGAGGGATTGCTGCAATTAATCTTCAGAACTACATTAGGGAGTAGATACTATCATTATCCTCATTTTATTAGAGGTGATTCTGAGAAGTTAAATAACCTGCCCAAGATCACCCAAATAATATGTAGTGTGGCCTGGATTTGAACCCAGGAAAACTGGTTCTGACACGTGTACTTGTTAACCTCAATATTATACTGTTTACGAATGTGCATGGGTGTGTATATTTTAATGTTAAATGTGTTGCATTATTGTTTTGTTTTTGAAAACTGGTAATTGTGTGCATACTTTCAGGCATTTTACATACATTTTATCACTTAAAATTCACAAAATATATGTAATAGTCCCATTTTACTTTGATGAAAGTAAGATTTAGGGAATAATTATTATGGCAGTCAACACTTACATGGCACTTACTATGTGCTACATACTCTTCATGCAAAAGTTGTAAATATAGTATATATTTAATACTGACAACAATATGATGTGTTATAATTCCTATGACACAGATGAGGAAACTTAGAGGTAGCTTCTTGATAAAGGTTGCAAGGCTAGCAGGAAGCAGAGCAGCAATTCTAATTCCAAAGGCCCATTATTTTAACCACTATTCTAAACTGTGGAACAATTTAAAGCAGTCATTCCTTGTTTATTGCAGCAAACATTTGAACCATGCCTTAACTATAATAGCATTCATCATAATCAAACCTTTTGTTGCATACCAACTAAAATAACTATCCACATTTTGTAGAGAGTGGGAGGGAGTCAAGTCTGTACAATTTCATATTAGTCAGGTTTGTGCAGTTTCAGGGATAGTAAAAACAAAATTCTTTTACTTGTTCTACAAACATTAAGCACTAACTATATTCCAGGTGCTGTAGTTATGGAAATAAGATTCATTACATATCTGTGAGGAACTGAATATATATAAATAGGTAATTAAAATATAAAGAGATAATTGCTACTGTAGAGTTTTGCTACTTAAGTCAAAGCCTAATTTACAAAACACTATACATCACCTGGTCACATATCCCCCAAAGAGGTCACATACAGGGTAAAACTAGCAAAAGAATAAGAAGGCAGAATATTCCTTCATAAATACATAGAATGAGATGCCTAATATATTGCTATAATAATTGCAAACTTATTTAGAATTCCAATGTTTATGTGTGAGCCAGAGTTAAAAGTTCAAAATGGTTTTATGATATGTACATTCCTTGTTTCAAAAAAAGCTTTATAACTGCATGTTCCTTGTATCTCAAGATATTAAAGCTCTGAAAATTCCTCCTTTCTTGTGGATTTATCTGGTCCTGAGTTCCCAGCCCACCCACTGGGACCCATGCAAAACTCCAGCTATAATAATAATCAGAATTCTTGGTTGCAAGTGACAGAAATCCAGTGCAATCTAACTTAAACAAAAAGATAATGTGCTGATTTGGCTCGTGTGATTAGGAAGTCCAGGGGATAGACACATTTTAAATAGGGTTAAATTCAAGATTCAGTGGCTACATTCAAAGCTCACTCTCTCAAAAAAATAATAAATTAAAAAATGAATAAATAAAAAGTTCACTTTCTCCCTACCCTTTACTCCTCTTTTAAATTATCTCCATCTATCACCTCACAATTATTGTTTTTGCCTTTTTGTTTGGGTAAGCTCCCTCTATAAAGTGGGTCTAACGTTCACATACACCAGCTTAGTAACTCCAATGAAGAGAGAACTTTTTTCTGCCATTGTTCCTAAATAAATTATAGGGAATCCAGTATTTTCTTTTCTGATAGTCTTTGGCCAATCACCATGACCAAGTAGGCTAATACACAGGATTGGTTTGTCAAACTAGATCTAGAAAAGAACAAAACAAAACAACAACAACAAAACAAAGATAGCATCAAGCTCTACTAATCATTTCCAGAATACAGGCAATAAAGAGACAACGGGGAAAGGTCTGGGACATTCTGTGTGGCTTGCCAGTTCCTTCCTATCCACTGACCCAGGAAAATAGATGAGGTTTCTGTAGAGGTTTCACAGATTGTTGTCACAGAGGGAGAATCTGTGATTTATGAAATATATCCATTTTATACCTCAAAGAAGTATAAAATGACATAACACTATATGACATTCTCCAGAGAAACCATTACCCATAAATCTATAATTTCCAGGTGTTTTGTTTGTTTTTGTTGGTTTGTTTTACTGGAAGTAATATTTACCTAGGGAGATCCTGCTAAAGGTTTTCCTGAAGAAAAGTCTCGTGCTTCCATCTAAAATCATTTTATTTACCTGTATATCCACATGACAAGGACATTAGACTAAGTTACCTGTTTTCTTTTCCCTAAAGATGTCCCTCTAGAAAAGGATATAAATGTCCACAGACTAGTTGCTCTACTTTTTCCTCATCAAGAGGCTGGACACTCTGATTGGATAGCCAAGAGGAAGAACCCCAAACTGTGTTTGTGTTAAGGAGAAACCTTGACTGGAGGTGGGTAGTACTTATGAATATGAAAGAGAAAGCACATTGACCAGGTAGGAATAAACTGTGACTGTTTTTTCCCGGTATACTCTCCTGTCCAAATAAGCGACTTGAAGAGTTCTAATGAAGCTATAGTTTTCATGTTTCTAATTTCTCTCCAAATTGTATCTGTGAAAAACTCTCCAGCTCTGTTCTGTGGCTCATAGATTACAGCAAAAGAACCAATAATGGTAGTAAAGAATGGGAACAAGTAAGACAAATCTTGGAGCCTGTGGGAAAGCAAGCCCAAACAAACATTAACAAGGCTGCACAAGGAACCCTTACAAAGAGAAAGAATATCGGAAGTAGGTGTTTTTCATCCTAGTCTCATGTCCTCGAATCTACTTGCCTGCAGAAATCTGAAATTTCAACATAGTAACTGAATTTCTTTGACAGGCAGTGAGTACAAACAACTGTCCTACTGACCTCAAATCCATCAAGCACGTTTTCTTTTGCCTAAACAGAATTTATTTTTAGGTTGAATTTGAATGTCTTTGAATAGCTCATTGCAATCTTTCTTGTTTTCTACTGTCTAACCCAGGCCTGCACCATTCATTTACTTTACTGCCTGGCCCCTGTAAATATTTGAGTTTTAATCCATGGTGTTAAGACTTGATTTCTGCTGAATTTACAATCCCTTTATAAGAATGGAAATGTTAAACTTTTTAGTTCCCTACATCAGTGTGAACAATTTTCTCAACTATTTTTTCATTGGGGGAAAAAGCAGTTTTTGAAGAGTAAGACTATGGGAATTATACGAGGGGGACAATGGTGAGACAGATGTCTAGGGTTCAACATTTAAGGAAGCTCTCACTCTTGGGTGCTGCCTCCAGATTGGATACCTGAGGAGTATCGCCTTAAATTTCAAACATGAAATGATTTGTTCTCATCACTAATGTCCCAACCTTTAAAGGATAAAATTTAACCAGATTTGGTTTATTACTTGTGACAAAACAACTCAATGCATTTTCCTTTCCCAACCATGTTTTGAGGCAGTTGTCCTCCTGGGAGCACCTATAATACTCTCTGAGCACGTCTATACCACACTTTCAACATTGTTTTCTAACTGTTCACATATCCATATTTACCAGAACTCTGTACACTCCTAAAGAGTTTACAACTCTCTCTTTAATTGAAATTTCTAGTCCTATACCTGTTAAATGAGTGAATTAATGAATGAGAATGCTGTTAGCATGAACCATCATATTCTTCCTGTAGCATAGAACACTTGTGAAGTCCTGTGTCAGCTAATGTTTTATTTTCCATATATGGATGGCAAACTTTGATAAGTTTTTATTCTAATGATGATTTGGTTTTCCCATACATTTGCAAATAAACTTTGTACCAGTTTATTTTTATTTATTTTTTTAAATGTGTGTTCAAAAAAGCACGGCAGTAGCTTTGCAACTGATACCTTACATATGGTTGCCTTTCAGTTTCCAGCAGGGCCAGCCTCCTTGACCTAATTAGACTGCTTTACTCCCACATGGCTAGTAAATACTATAATTAATTTATAAAGGACTCTGAAGCACCAGCTGGCAAAAATTTCCTATCAATGATTTCTACAAAATGAAAGAGCATTTAGTTGAAGGAGAGTTGTAAAGTGTGTGTGTTCATATTTTTTATACACTGAATTTCCAAGAATGTTAATAATAAAATGTACGAAATAAACACTCTTTAATGATTTATCATTTCTTTCAGCACATTTATTTTAAATTGTAGGAATAAATCCATGTGACAAAATTTGCTCAAAGATGTATATTTGGGGTGTGTGAGACTTGAATGTCTATTAATATTCACACACATTACAAGCATGCTAATAAACGAGTATGCTGCTCTTAAAAGAAAGTCCAAAGAAAAAAGGTGGACAACCCATTTAAGAAGGATTTCTCAATTTTCTGAGAAATCAACAACCACTGGGAATCTCAATTGAAAAGAGAAACTTGGAAATTTAAGCAACAATATTATATATTTAAGGCTGTCCCTATGGTATTCAAACTCCTGGAGGAATATTTGAAAAAGGGATGTGGCAAGGAAGGACTATCTATAGCAACACTTTGATAATAAAAGTAATTATAAAAGTTGTAGGCCATGTGAAGTGTAGTGATTTATTGATAAAGACTGACAGTAAGACAAGGTACTAACGTAGCTATTTATGGTATAATCAGTGCATATGAAAAACATTCAAAGTTTCCAGATGAACCATCTCTTTGAATTCTTTATTTTCAAAGATGTCATTCCTAGGTGATTTCATATCTCCCACTGCAAGGAAAAGGTAGCAACACATTAGTCACAATGTCATGGTTTTCTGTATCCCTTTTAAAAATAAAACAGTATAGATCTTTTTGTCTCTGCAGTTCCCTAATCATTGTAACATCCATTATGCACTGTGAAAACTAGTTTCTAATGACCTTTAAATGTTGTTAATATGTTTTGTGGATAATGGCCACAAACAAACAAACAAAAAGCACAAGAAATTATAAACAATTATTTGCCCAATGTCATCTTTTGGAATTCTACTGACTCATAGACTTTATGGCATTTTTAAAAAAAAATCACCTCCCAATCATGTCTCCTTTTGAAACTTCTAGGCCTTAATCACAACATCTCTAGAATACGAACCTTTTAATATTGACTGGAGTCCTACCTTCCACTACTGGTTATCTGCAGCGGGCCCTGAGAAGATCAAGAATGGTCTCATTTGGGAAAGCAATATGCATCTCTTACTGTATACAGCTTAAGGCCAACACAAGACAGCAGAATGTTGCCATATCAATTATAAGCAAGAAAAGATATCCACTGAAAGGCACATTGGCTGTCCGTTGCAACAGCCAAGAAAAGTCCAGGTGCCAGTTCCAGAGCTTCTGGGGCACCTGATGGAACCCCACACTCAGTAAGAGACCAACATGTTGAGGGGTATGAAGAAACAAGAGAATGAGGCCAGTGAGGTCCTCTTTAGGCATAAGGCGTCCCACCAGAAGGTCCTGCTGATCTGGCCAGTTTGACAATATACTATTTCAGAGCTCCCTTTGTCCAGGGCCCCATAAGTCTAGGTATGAGCGCCTGTCCACTTCTGATGATGCAAGACACCCAAGGGGACTTAAAACATTAAGAGGAAAATTCTCCAAAGCATGGCTGGGATTAGGGGCAGGTTAAGAGACTTGCTAAAGTCTCAGAGGGATTATTGCTTCTGATTGTCTTGTGAACTAAGGAGCAAGAAAAGTTGTTCTGACAAAAGAAAAAAATGATATGTACATAGATCGTGTCCAGCAAGAGATGAAGAAAGTGTGCTACTATGTGGAAGGATGGCTTCTTTTAGCCTTTTTCTGAATCTGCATTGTACTCTTGCCCTGGCATTCCACCAAACACCTTCTGTCTTATATTCCTTGCCCCCACTACACACATTTTTCAGGTTTATTATTTTATTTTGATTTTTGTTACTTGCAAGCAGAAAGAACCCTAATAAAATATTCAAAGCCAATTTCTTGGCCATGTAAGTTCAGAAACTCAACTTTACCATTTCCACCAGAGCTAATTAACCTCTTGAGAATCAACATGTTAAGAGGACCCACAAAAAAGAGATATGTGCATCAGAATGCAAATTTATCAATCTATAAAGAGAACTTATTAGAATCTGTATGGATAATTTGCTCTGGGTATTTCACCATGGTAAGTTAAGTACACTCAGAAGAGAAGATAAATTATCAGTCAGACTGTTTGGTGAACATGTAATTAGAGAATGGGTAGTCTTGAGGGATTCTTGCTTTCAAGTTAGAATAGTTGAAATAATTCCTTCTCTACTCCAAAAATATTTAAAAGTCAATTGTAGTTCTTGAACCCAAATAACCTATTCTGATCATTTGATATAGTCTTATATTTTGTTCATGTTATACAAGACTTATTGTAGCGAATTTTTCTGTTGACAAATGACTCGCCCAGAAAAGTTTCACTAACTAGTTAACTTTTGATGCAATAAATGGCATATCATTTACTAGCTCTAGCATCTGTATTATTATTCTTATCCCTTTCCAGTTTTTCCCCATTCCTAAGGGTAATCAATATCCTAGAACAATTTTGTTGCTTTTAAATTTCACACAAATGAAATTGTATAGAATGTGCCATTTTGTGTCTGATGTTTTCAATTTAACACTGTATTGGTGAATGACACTCATGCTGTTCAATGTGGTTGCAATTTGATAAGCAATTGGGATGCTTCCAGCTGGGAGTATTACAAACAATGCAGCTATGGACATTATTTTTTATATATATTATTATATATTTTATAAAATTTTAAAAATATATATATTTTAAAAATATATATATTTTAAAAATATATATATTTTTATATATATTATTATATATATATATATATAATAATATATATATCTTCCATGAATATATGTGCATTTCTTAGATAATATGTTTAGTATTGAATTTCAGGGTCATAGTTCATGCATATGTTCAGACTTAACAGATTTAGACAAATATTTTCCAAAGTACAAATGCTCAACTTATGATGGGGCATGTAATCAACATAAGTTGAAAATTCTGTAGTACAAACACATCATTAAATTGAAAATACTGAAGTAAAAAATGCACTTAATGTACCTGTTTTAGTCAGATTTGCATGGCTATGACCAAAAGACCTGATAAAAGCAACTTAAAGGAGAAAAGGTTGATGTTTGGCTTCTTGTTTCAGAGGCCCCAGTCCACAGATGGCAAACTCCATTACTCTGAGTCTTACATGAGGCAGAACATCAGTGTAGAGGGCATGCTGGATGAAAGCAGCTCATGATATAGTAACCAGGAAGCATATAGAGCTCTGCTCACCAGCAATAAAATATAAATCCCAAAGGCACATCCCCAGTGACCTCCAGTCTCCAGCCACACCCTATCTACCTACAGTTACTACCTAGCTAATCCATAGCAGTGGGATAACCCACTAATTAGGTTAAACCTCTCGTTTTAATAATTTCACCTCTGGAAATTCTTACATTGTCTCACACATGAGCTTTCAGGGGACATCTCATATCTAAAACACACCACCACCCAACTTACTGAATGAACTACATAGCTTAGCAATATGGCACACTGTAGAGTACCAGTTGTCCTCCCTTGTGATCTCGTGATGGACTTGGCTTGGCTCCCTTCTTCTACTCAGAATCATGAGTATATATACGAATATTACTAGACTGGGAAAAAGATAAAAATTCAAACTGTGAAGTGTGGTTTCTATTGAATAATATCACTTTCACATCAACATAAAATAAAAAAAATTCTATGTCAAAACATTGTAAGTGAGGGACTGACACTTCCATTAGTAGTTAAGTATTTCAATTGCTCTACATGTTCTCCAACACTTCATATTTTTAAAATTTTTTCATCTTATTTATCTTTATGAATGTCTAGTCGCACCATGTTATGGTTTTAACTTGTACTGCTGTGCCAGGCAATGTGCAGTAAACTCACTATAGCCTATCTTTTCCACTGCTACAATGAAAAACTCAGGACAAAATATACAAAGTCAAACAAAAAACAAAAAACAAAAACAAAAAAAAAAAAAGGAAGAAGGAAAAAAAAACATACAAAGTCACTGAGGATTTTGAGAAGTAAAATGAAAGTGGTAAATTGGGGCAGAAAAGCAAAGCTTAGCAAAATGATTTTTGTTTTTTGTTTTTTGCTTTGTTTTCCTGTTTTCTCTCACAGCTTTGATCTGAGGCCTAATACTCAGTGAATCTGTAGGGGCAACAAAGGCAGCAGTAACTGACAAAATCCCCACTTTTCTGCGCAGATGAATGGGAGAAAACAACTTCTAGGAGCTAGATGTCTCTGGGTAATATTTAGCTTATTTTTTCTCTCCCCCTAACCCCACCCCACCCCACCCCACAATCTGGGCATTAACCTAAGGATGAGAGCATAGGCTTGGATAGGCATATTGAGACTAATGAATTGGGAAAAGAGGTCTATGTGGTCTGAAGGGTGTGGAAGAAAGCCTATACTTTTTCTTCTTTTCTCTCATCATTTTATCCCAGGTTAGAGTCCGACAAATATAGTTATAATAGAAAGTAAAATTCCAAGAAATACTTCAGATTTCTAGCAAGAAAACCAAAAAAAGGAGTCCTTATAAGACAAGAGTGTGAGAGCAATAAAAGAGCCAAAGAACGGGGTCCCCTAATGCTATGTATGAACACATGCAAAGTTCAGTCCTTTGCTCACACCTGAACTGAGCATGTGCAAGATAGACCAATATCCCAGCAAAAGATCTTTGAACAGAACTGTAATTTAAACTACTGCCAAAGTACCAAAAGAATCCCTGAGTGTAGTATGTGTAGGATAGGCTCAAAGCAGCATAGTAAAGCCCTTGAGGAGACAAATAACATGGAATCAGCACTCACAGAGATTGACACTGAATTTGTGATCTGAACCAAACTGAACTGCCTACTAAAACAAAACAAACAAAAAATAATTAGCATTCTCAAAGACTTTAAACAGAATCCAAAGACTATGCAATAAATATTCAAAATGTTCAGGATAAAGTCCACCATTAGACAAAGTAAAAGACTGGGAAAATGTGATCAATTCTTACAGGAAAGCAGCTGCCAACTGTAGAACGACCAAGATGTTTAAAAATCACCAAAGATGTTAAAGCGAATACTAAAAACTAAAAAGCAGTTAACAATTTCTCTTCTAGATGAAGGCCATATTCTAGAAACCTTCTTGTATTTAAGTTCTAGAATCCATGCATTAGAGTGCTCATACTAGTGTTGTTTGCAATGACAAAACCTGGAAAAAGGCATAAATTGTAGCAAAAAGTAATATTGCAAGAATACATAAGTGAAATAAAGGAACTACACAGCTAAATATACTACCTAGGATGAATTTATAAACATGTTGAGTGTAAACAAATTACATAATAAACAATCATTATATAGCTCAACAGTTTAAAAATTAAACATATATACATAAAATACATTTTTAAAAAGCGAGAGAGTAAACCTAGAATACAAGATAGTGTTCTCTATCTGGAAAGAGAGAATGCGATGGAACCAGAAAAGACGCTGGTAAACTTAAAAACATCTGAGAAAATCCTAGTTCTAAAATTATTGGTTGATTCCCCTGTGTGTACTGCTTATGCTAAACCTACTTAAGTATCCAAAAAGTAGGCTTCGAAATAATAATCCACATGCATAAGGAAAAAAAAAACCGTTTCTGTCCTTCGTTAAAATAAACTCCAGAAACCTTCAACAACCCACTTCTCCTCACGCCAAAACGAACACAAAGTAACACGCGTTTCCACGCCCCTGCACCATCACAATCACTTCCGTCTCCGCTTCCATAGCTCCGCCCACCTAAGCGGAAGTTCCTTTCTTCAGGGTCCTCCCGCCTGTAGGGGGCTCTCCGAAGCTTCTAGTGCCACGAAGGCCTCCTGCCTGGGCTGTCTCAACGGTGCCTGTAAATTTAGCCCTGGGAAAGCTCTTTGCGTTGTAACTTTTCAGCCAGGAAACAATTGCACAGGCATCTTAGTCTGCATAATATCGTTCAAACCCAATCCCGGCTGAGTTCCCTCATCATCAAATCCTAACGCAGTGGAGGGCGGAAGTCAGGCGCCGTTGGGACAGCCCCGAGATGTCAAAAGTCCCCGGCCCGCTTCCTCCTGTGAAGACGTAGCTGCGGGTGGCTGTGGTGGTGGCGTCCAAGATGTCGACCAAGAATTTCCGAGTCAGTGACGGGGACTGGATTTGCCCCGACAAAAAGTGAGTTCATGGAGGGTCTCTAATTGGGGCGGTATTTATCAGTGGATGCCTTTTTCAGGTTGATTTGGCATTTTCTGTTTTACAAGTTCCTCCCGCGCCTTATGCCGGGTTAAGGCGGTGAACCGCCGGCTCCCAGGCGGAAAGGAGGCTCCCAGTCCCTTCCCGAGGAAGGTCTTTCGGGGACCCTTTGTTTTGGGTTTGTCACCAGCGTTTCTTCGACATTATCTTTCCAAGGTGGTCTCTTGTGGAGTGCGAAATCACTTACCCTTTCACCTCCACACCCCACCCCCTCCTCAGGCAGGTTTCAGAGATAAGGAAATTTCCCTGGTCCTGGCCAGTTCGGTGTTGGATCTCCCCACGTGACTTTTTCTTGCTGAACTTTATTCTTGTTCGCCGAAAGCGTCGCTTTCTCACACTCTTCGTTTTGCTTCTTACAGTTCTTGTTTTTTGTATTTTTAATCACATATTTTCATTGTGTCATTTATACCATTTTCTCGACTCGATTTCTTTGGGGAATTCTCATCTTTTCACTTAAGTGATCTTTAATTTTATGCAAGAAGTTAATTTTTTGTTTTTTTAGAGCCAAAAGGCAATAGGCCTGTATTTTTGCCTGCATCAGCCCTGAAAGACTCCAGAGCACGTGTGTTAGTGACTCTGCTTTTTGACATTGTTATCAAAATGTGATCTATTATATTGATTTTAGCCGGATCTCACTGTAGGTACACAAATAGATGTTTCGGCTAGGAGACATCAAAAATATTTAATGCACATTTCATGTTCAAATAAAAATCTTTAATTTCTTCTTGTTCCTAAGTTAGCCCTGGATAGTTCACCATAGTAAAGAGCAAAATCTGTTGGACAAACCAGTGTTTAATTTTAATTTTGTTTTAGACCATCCAAAAAAAATTGGAGAATTGCTCCCTTGTAATGAACAGATGAAATAACTTGGTAGTGAATGTAGAAAATGAAATTCAGCATATACTCCTTAATTGGCACCTGTTAATAATGGTTCAGTTTTAAGACCTGAAGAGATTTAAGTGTAACTCTGATATCGAGTAGAACAAAAAAATTATGTTAGGAATGAAGTTGTTATGTGCTTTAAGACACTGTACATAACCTTCAAAACATTTAGAATGACAAATTTTGACCATTGTGGTGTGGGTCACCTGTGAAATAATGTACTTTTTGTCTGTGTCTTTAATGACAACACACTCAAATATATGAGGGTAGGACTCTTAATAAAATGCATACTCCTGTGTATTAAAATATATTTATAAAAAGAGAACATACTACAATATATGTGTAAATACAGGAAACGTAGTGTATTAAAACACCCCTCCCTTATCGTTTTTTTTTTCCCCATTGGACTTTGTATTTTCTTGTAAAACTTGTTGCAATTTTGTAAACATCTTATTGTTTCCTGTAGTAAGATTGTACTTTGATGTTTTTGTTTAAATCTCCCTTGTGTCTTGTCAGTAATTATTGAAGCAGGATAAAATCTCACTTAAACTTTGCAACTGGGTGTCATTGTAATGTTATATGCTAATACAAAAATGCCAGGGCAGAGATCCTAAGTGATTTAACCAAGGTCACATAACTGGGGGTTTGTTATCCTGTTTTTGTGACTCCCAAGTCACTTTTTCTCCTACTAAATTGTGATTTTTATTATAATTAACATTAACATGATAGATATAGTTTTGGAATCCAGAAATTCTGGATAATGCCGTGAGGAAACGTTAAACATTTCACAGATTTAAACAATTTCTGTAAATGCTTTTTATTTTCAGATGTGGAAATGTAAACTTTGCTAGAAGAACCAGCTGTAATCGATGTGGTCGGGGTAAGTATTTAAAAGAAGATTCTATCAACACTGTATGTACAGATTGTTTCTGTATTTTCCCCAGATTGATATTCCATTATTTTTCTACTTTCAGAGAAAACAACTGAAGCAAAAATGATGAAAGCTGGGGGTACCGAAATAGGAAAGACACTTGCAGAAAAGAGCCGAGGCCTATTTAGTGCTAATGACTGGCAGTGTAAAACGTATGTTTTTCAAATTATGGTCCACTCTTCCTGCCAACGTTGTATCCAGTCACTCCTTGTTAATATTACAGACTTATTAATCACATTGACAAGTCAGTGTATCCTTTTAAATTGGAAATCTGTTGGCTGTTAATCATTCCATCTTGTATTTAAGTATAGTAGAAGAAATTTTAGATTCTTTTTTGCTTTTTTTTTTTTTTTTTCTTAAAGGTAGTATTGATTATTGCTGTGATGGATTATATATACCAGTAAATAAATGTTTCTTATTGAGAAAAAATTCAAAATTTTTAGTTTTCTATCATTAATGGGAAATGCATCACAAAATTCATGGCTTACTAAGTAATTTTAGAATCAAAAGTTGTCTTCCATCAAAAATTGTTTTTAATTAAGAAGAATCTTTTTATTTTTGTTTTTTTTTAAATTTAGTTCTGTATTGATTTTCTTGGCTTCCATCTTTTTCTGCTGTACAGATGAATCCTAGGTATATGGAAGAAGAGTGAATCAGCAAAGGGTCTCAGGGAATTTTTTTTTTTTTTTTTTTTTTTTTTTTTTTTTTGATAACAGGGATTGAACTCAGGGGCACTTAACCACTGAGCCAAATCCCTAGACCCCCCTTTTTTTATTTTGAGACAGGGTCTCGCTACATTGCTTAGAACCTTGCTAAGTTGCTAAAGTTGACTTTGAACTTAAAATCCTGCTGCCTCAGCCTCCAAGCTGCTGGGATCACAGGCATGTGCCACAGAAATGCCTGGATCACATAAATTTCTGGTCCTTAATTTTTTAATTTGTATTAAATTTTCCTACAGCAGATTAAGTTACTGGATTTGGTAGGCTGTGGAGTTCAATTTTTAAACAGATTAGTAGGGGTAGGAAGGGAATATCAGTAAATTAACATCCAAGAGTATGCCCCTAATCATCTTTGAGATGAATTCAGAGACTAAAAAATTAGTGGAGACTTTAATTCAAATTGATACTCCGCCCATCCCCCCAGGGCTGCACATTCTCTGTAGTTACAATTTGTCATCTCTCAAAAACCAGTTTTTGTTCATGCTATGTAGATTTTTATTTACATTACTTTTTAATAAACATTGCTTTATGATGGTGATTTCATCTTAGTTTTTTTTTAACATTGTAGAATGTGTATATTTTCCTAACCTTGTAGCATGACTTTCTAATTTAATTTTTTCATTTCTGTAGTTGCAGTAATGTAAATTGGGCCAGAAGATCAGAGTGTAACATGTGTAATACTCCAAAGTATGCTAAATTAGAAGAAAGAACGGGTAAGATAGCAATCATGTTTTAACAAAATGATTTCTAAAGGAACTAAAAATTGAATTGACCAGTACATCACCTTTTTGAAAGATTACGGTAATAATTGAAAATTCTGTCTCTTTTGGCCTAGTGTTTTTTTAACTGGGATTTTTTCCCCCCCCTTACACGTACAACATTTTTTTGTTTCATAATTTCATAGTTTAAAAGAAATATAGTGGTAGGGAGTCATATCCCAACAAGAAGGGTCATTATTATACTTTTAGAAATGTTTTCCTACATTTTCCCTCACTGACTTAGATGTTTGTAAATTGGTAATGATAACAGTATTATCTTCTATTCATGTAATATAGTACATCAGAAAAGTTGAAGGTTTTCCTCTGAACATTAGGTAGTAATCCTCAAACTTGGCTATGTTAGAATCATCTGAGAAAATTTAAGAATACAGTTTCCATAGGGTAGAACTGTCAAAAATGCTCAAAATTCTTCAGGGGTAGGTCCCAAAAGGCCACAGGTTGTTTGGATGGTGTTTGGTAGTCCTGGCTAAAGTAATATTTTACTATTGGCTCTGTCTGTTGCAGTGTCATAGTGAAACTTTATCAGACAATATAGTTTTCCCATAATTAGCAGCTCCCCTAAACACATTATCTGTATACTTCCAATATATCAGCTACTTATATATCACATAGTCAAGAGCTTCTACATACAATCTCAGACTTTTGAGTTAATAAACTACTTGCCTGTTTTTCTCTCTAATTTTGGACCACACTTTCACAGTCTCAATTTCTGAAGATTAGGGTGATGAATCTTTTAGAACTAGCCCTTAACATACTGTAGCAAAAACTTTTCCCCTGCCCTTTTTTCAAGTTTATATTTTCACATGTGAGAACATTATAACCTAATATCCTAGATAATTCTTCATTTTCCACCATCAATTATAGCATCTTACTCTCAATGGATTTTGTGATGATTGAGTAGATTAAAC
The DNA here is from genome assembly GCA_025594165.1 of Tamias sibiricus. Lineage (NCBI taxonomy): Eukaryota > Metazoa > Chordata > Mammalia > Rodentia > Sciuridae > Tamias > Tamias sibiricus. The sequence goes on along the minus strand of CM046658.1, from coordinate 63,344,432 downwards.
TCATAAGGCTCTCCTTTTTTTTTCTTCTCTTGCCTATCCAAGTTAGTTTTTCTCCTTATCATCTCTGGTTCTTCTCTCTGTCTTCTGCCTTTCCCACTGCGTTTTGGGATTCTTCAAGGTCCACTCTCTAGACCTTCCTTCTTTTCTGTTTTGTAGTTATTTTTCAAATTCCCAAGTATAAGTAACAGTTGCACACCATGATATCCAAATTTATATCAACACCTCACAATTCTTTGATCAATGTATTCAGCTGCCAATACAGCATTGTCATATATATATTAGATTCATTATCCCCTAATTGAATGTGATTCTTCCTGTAGTATCTGCCCCTCTTCCAGTGATTTCTTTCTCATGATTAGTTCCACCCACCATAGTTGTTACATAAGCCAGAAACCTAAATGTACTCTTTACCCTGGATAGCTCCTTCATCTCAACTCTCTACCTTTAAAAAAAAAAAAAAAAAAAAAAAAAAAAAAAAAAGTTTTATGTCACTACTCTTAGCAGAAATACCATTATGTCTTGTCGTGGAAAAATAGCCACCTAGCTAGTCTCTATATATTCCCCTTTTGCCCAGTTCCTGCCAGAGCTTTTTTGTTTTTGTTTTTCTGAACTGAAATAACAGTTTTTTAAAATTGTAATCTCAATTTTTTTTTTTTTTTCCTACTTGAATCCATCTTGATCTTACTACATCATGGCTGCTGTAAAATTTCACTATTGCAAAAGTCAACGGTTTGTGTTTTATACCTTCTCATTTTCCTTCATTTTCATCTTTTCCATCATTCTTGTATCCTAAACCATTTCCATTTCTCTTCTCCTAATTATTTGTTTTTTCTTGAATATGCAAAAATAGCTCATTTTCTTGCCTTCAGTTCCTCTTATATGTTTGAAGCTATCCGAGGTCCAGGAAAGCATTGGAATAGGATGTGAATTAAAAAGAAACAAGCAAAAACATGATAAGCTACCTCTGAAAGTTACTGACTTAAGCATAATTCCATCATATTATTGTACAGAAATTTAATTATTCTCTTTTTTGGAAATTACCATTATGTGGATTTTTGTCTGCTTTTTTCTTTTCTTTTAATTGAGCTATTAAGGATAACTGTATAGAAAACAACCTTAACACACTGGAATTTATATTCTTTACAATTGTTAAAATTATTTCCTTAACTTCTCAGGCGCTAAATTAACTGCTCACAGAATAGAATCACAAAAAAAAATTGTTAGGATAATTTTTTCTGAAGTACATGTTATGTTCATCCTCTTTTCTCTCCTTATGTCCATTGTCACTCTAATCCAAATCCTCATTTTAAATCTGTTTGATTCTTCATTGACCCTTGCTCAGATTCTTAAATTGTGCTGAGACAAATTTGAAAGTATTTTCATTGTTTAGGTTTGTACTATAATACTATAAACTTACATTTCTTTTTTTTTCTGGTACAGGGAATTGAACTTAGGGGCACTTGACCACCTAGTCACATTACCAGGCCTATTTTGTATTTTATTTAGAGACAGGGATTCACTGAATTGCTTAGCACCTTGCTTTTGTGATCCTTCTGCCTCAGCCTCCTGAGTAGTGGGATTACAGGCATGTGCACCACCGCGCCTGGCTTAAGTTTACATTCTTTGTGTGTGTGTGTGTGTGTGTGTGTGTGTGTGTGTGTGGGTACCAGGGATTGAACTCGGGCACTCGACCACTGGGTCACATCCCCAGCCCTTTTATGTATTTTATTAGAGACAGGGTCTCACTGAGTTGCTAAGTGCCTCGACATTGCTGAGGCTGGCGTTGAACTCGCGATCCTCCTGCCTCAGCCTCCCAAAGTGCTGGGATTACAGGCGTGCGACTTTGCACCCGGCTAGTTTACATTCTTGATTGCTTGTTTTATCTAAACTCTGGTGTTATAAAGTCTTATAAAGAAACAATAACACCAACAAAAATGGCTCCCATTGTATTTTAAAGTCTTCTAAAGAAACTAAAATTTTTTAGATTTTGATAACAGTATTTATATTTGTTTAATGAAAAAATATTCATAGGCCACTGTGGAGTATGCTGGGATCACTTGGGTGAGCAAAATAGACATTTAGGCCAAATATTAAAAGTCCTCTATGAGAAAGTTGTGTTTAAGAAGTAAAAATGAGTTATTCAAATAAGGGTGTGAGGAAAATTTACTCAAGAATAGGTTTTTTGAAGACCCTGAGCTTGAAAGAATTGAGCATATTGCATTAGCTCCTTGTTAGCTTCAAAAAAACATTTTAGAAATAGCAAGGCCATGTAAGTCATAGTAAGGAATTTATATTTTATTCCTAATAGGAAGTATCTAAAGGATATTTATAAGGGAGTGACAGGATTATCTAATTTCAGACACTGTTGTTACTGACTATGGAGAGAGAATTGCACTGGGGAAGTGTTAAGGACAGAAGCAAGGGCTAGGGATATAGCTCAGTTGGTAGAGTGCTTCCCTCGCATTCACAATGCCCTGGGTTCAATCTCCAGCACCATTTAAAAAAGAAAGAAAAAAAAAAAAAAACAGAAGCAAGAGTTTTTGACAATATTGCCTCTAGAGTACTAAATCAATAGAATTAAAGAAAGAAACTCACCATTTTTCCAGCTCACCTGTTACTGGGCATAAATGACATGACATTTTTCCAGCTCACCTCTTACTTGGTATAAATGACATGCCCAAGTGTTTTTATGATATGGAGCTACTTTGTTTCCCGTGTACAGGTAAAGAGTTCATAAGTCAGGTTTTTCATATAATTCAAACAACATATGCTAATAATTATGTCTTTGTCAGCAGACTATAGTTTCTTTTTCTGAGGCTTGTATGAGAAAATGGGAAAATAGTGTGGTATTTGCTGTGGTATTCATTGTAAAATAATTTTATTTATATACATTAACAAAATTACCTACATGAGTTACATTAACCTTGCTGTAATTTAATCTTCAGCTCTCTTCATATTTGTTGTATTACTTTTCACTTGTATATTACTAGACGTGAACATAAAACTCCACTCAAAGCCCAACTTCTTGATTTTAAATAGAATGTTTTTAATATTTTTACATGCTTCCACATATGAATTATACTGTCCAGTTGAACAAAGACTTATCTGCCCTGATGACAATTACATTGTAACATCAAATTTGTTCAGTTGCTCTATTTTTCTTCTACAAATTATTGCCTATCTAGATCTTGTGGGGTTTTTGTTGTTGTTGTTGTTGTTGTTGTTGTTGTTGTTGTTGTTTTGGTACCGGGGATTGAACTCAGCGGCACTAGACCACTGGACCACATCCCCAGCCCTTTTTTGTATTTTATTAGAGACCGGGTCTCACTGAGTTGCTAAGTGCCTCGCCATTGCTGAGGTTGGCTTTGAACTCGCTATCCTCCTGCCTCAGCCTCCCAAAGTGCTGGGATTACAGGCGTGCGCCACCGCGCCCGGCATGTTGGTTTTTTTTTTTTTTTTAAAGTTTCATCTTCATCTTTCACTCTACTAAGTTTTTACTGATACAAAGTTTAATTAAAAAAAAGAGAGAGAGAGAGAGAGAGAGAGAGAGATGCTTTATTGATGGGATTTTCTTTCAGAAAGTGGAATTTGGAAATAAGTCTTTTTTTTAAATGGCCACAACTGATAAATTGAAGAGCTCATGAAGTCCTTAGATCTGAGAATCAGTGGTATTGTATACTGGTACTGTTCTGAAGTACCAAACAAGTTAGATTGTGTTATTCTTCATCACCTCTTTGTCATGAAGGAAGACTTACTCAAAATCTCATCTCACTTCTTCTAAAACTAGCTCACTTAATTAGTTCAATTTCTTTTAAGCTTATGTCATAAACGTGCCAAATTGTAAGCATTAGTTTGTAATATCAAAATAGTGGTTTGCTAATCTTAACTAATAGTTCTAATTTGAAGCTTTACTAGCTATTTCAGAAACTTGAATAACTTTTAACTGTGCACTAAAAATAATTATGTTAACAATTAAACCAAAGCCATAGGTGACCTTTATCATTTCATTACATTTGCCTGTATAATTAGGAATTTTCCAAGCTCTAGTTAGTGGCTCACTACATTTTAACTCAGCAGAATTTCATTGTATCAAAAGATTTTAAGCTCTGTGGACCTGGTAGACAGTGGTATTAATTCCATTATTCTTATTGAAATGGAAATATAGCAATTTGACTTTAAAACTAAGTTGTCTAACTTTGAAACTGTTCTTTGTGGTGATTCTTTTTTTTCTTTCTTTTTCAAATTTATTTTTTCTTCTAAGTTGTTAGAAATGACAGCAGAATGTATTACATTTCATGTTATACTCGTAGAGCACATTTTTTACATATTTCTGGTTGTATACAAAGTATATTCACACCATTTGTAACTTCATACATGCACTTAGGGTAATGATATCCATCTCATTCTACCATTTTTTTTTTTCTTCACCCTTTTGCCCCCTCACATCCTCTCCCTCCCCATTGGCCATTCTAGTGTTCCTCTAATCCTCCTATGCTCCCCATCCCAACCCCACTGTGAATCAGCCTCTTTATATCAGAAAAAACATTTGGCATTTGGCTTTTTGGGATTGGCTAGCTTCACTTAACATTATATTCTCCAATTTCATCCATTTACCTGCAAATGTCATGATTTTATTCTCTCTTATTGCTGAGTAATACTCCATTGTGTATATATACCACATTTTCCTTATCCATTCATCTACTGAAGGGCATGTAGGTTGGTTCCACAGTTTAGCTATTGTGAATTGTGCTGCTATAAACATTGATGTGGCTGTGTCCCTGTAGTATGCTGTTTTTAAATCCTTTGGGTATAGACCGAGGAGTGGGATAGCTGGGTCATAAGGTGGTTCCATTCCAAGTTTTCCTGCGGTGATTCTTAACTTGATTTTTAAAAAAAAAAAAAAAAATTAATTTTATTAGATAAATAGGAAGCTGCCATTGATTAGAGTTTCTTTTTCCTGTTTGGAAGTGATATGGACATGTTTTTGTTCCTTGAACTGTCAACAGTTTATGTGCTCTCTTTCTTAGGATATGGTGGTGGTTTTAATGAAAGAGAAAATGTTGAATATATAGAAAGAGAAGAATCTGATGGAGAATATGATGAGGTAAGCTAGATATGGGAATGTAGATTAAATACAAATTAGGAAAATGTTATCTTCAGTGCAGAAGAAAGTTTTTTAAATACAAGTTCAGTCTTACAGCAATTTCACATTTAGTAAGAAATTATAACAGACTTAAGTATATAATTTTTTTAAAAAAATTAATGTACTTTCAGCGCAATGAAGTATAACTGTTTTTCTCTAGTTTGGACGTAAAAAGAAAAAATACAGAGGGAAGGCAGTTGGTCCTGCCTCTATATTAAAGGAAGTTGAAGATAAAGAATCAGAGGGAGAAGAAGAGGATGAGGATGAAGATCTTTCTAAATACAAATTAGATGAGGTAAATAATTTCCATGTCCTATTTCCCATTTGTCTTATTTGAACTATTACATAAACATATGTGTGTGACAATCTTGGGTCTTTGACAAAGATGTAGTCTCATAAAAGTTTTAGTTTCTATTCTGCCATGCAGAGTTTTTGTTTTTTAAGATAAAATAGTGACCAAGGAAGAACCACCCTTCTCTTTTTAAATTCTAGAGAAGGACAGATGTGAATGACCAAGATATTAATAGTGTTACAAAGACACATGATACAATTAATAAATAATTAAGAGGACTACTTTGGTTTCAGGGAGTAATTTCTCAGAAGGCAAAATTTGAGCTGAGACTTGAATGGTATGAGGGAGCCAGCAAAAAGAGGTGGGATGAGAACACATTCAGACAGAACAACAAATAGTTTCTGTTGAGTAGAAAACAAATCAGACATTAAAAATTCATACATAGACCACTGTGGTTAGAATAGTGGAGAGAATAATGAGGACAGCACCCGCTTCAATCTGGTATTCTGTGGGACCAGAGAATAGTTTGGCTGTTTGATGCAGATTCAGAGTACTTTGAAGGCTGAACATAAGAGGTCCTAGTATGTAAGTGTTCAAGAAACGAATGAGTTGTATTTGTCTGACCTGTTCTTCGGGATGACAAGTATTAGTATATTGATATTGAAGTAGCAGAATAGACTTCAAGAATTGGACTAGCTGAGAATTACTGTAATATACTAGAGAAAAAAGAATCTAAGTTCTAACCTAAGACTAAGGGTATTAGACGCTGGGACTTTTTTTATGAAGTAGAATTGAATATTCTTCATAATTAGCATAGTAATGCATTGTGACAGAAAAAAAGGAAATGAGTACAACTTCTAGGTTTATACCTATCTAACCTATCTGGTTAGCTGAATGAGAAATAGAATAGGTATATTTCAGAATTTGAGAGTGAATTTACTTTGAGATTCTTGTGATTATATCCATGTGCAGATGTCCAGGACACGAACCTATTCCTTTTTCCTAGTAGGTAATGTTAATATCTAAGTGTCTAAATGTAAATGAATTTTTCTTAGGATGAGGATGAAGATGATGCTGATCTCTCAAAATATAATCTTGATGCCAGTGAAGAAGAAGATAGTAATAAAAAGAAATCTAGTAGACGAAGTCGCTCAAAATCTCGATCTTCACATTCACGATCTTCATCACGCTCATCCTCCCCCTCAAGTTCAAGGTCTAGGTCCAGGTAAACGGGTACAGGTCAAGGGTAACACCAGTCAAAATGTCAGTATCTAACTTCTTTATTTATAAATTTCAATTTTTCTTTTTAATTAAATAAGCTTTTTATTGAAAAGATATCATTCAAGTCACCTTTTAAAACACTTTTTACCTGGTGCCATATAGATACTGTCTGCTATTTTAAGAAATGCAAAATCTTTAATGTGAAACCTTTAATGTTTTAGCATTCTGACTTTTACAAAAATAGACTTAAAAATTCAACTAAATTATGGTATATAAGTGATATTTAAATATCTAAATAGCTTACATTTAGAAATGTAGTAGGTTCAGTGAAGGGTTATTCGAGATATTAAAGGTTATTATAGAGATTTTTCTGGGCATTGAAATCATTGTTAAACAGTTTTTGGTAATCTTTTGGTATCAGTATTCTGAATAAAGAACAAGCTTAGCCGTATTAGTTCAGTGATTTAGTGTTTATCACTTTGGGTTGTCCAGGAATAAAGTAGAGGATTCAGTTGGTTGTACTTAAGTATTCTTTTGTGTGGTAATATAAAATGCATATTCTGTAATTATAGTTGACAATAAAAATAAAATTTTGGCTGAGAAAAAGCAGTGCTTTAAAGAAACAGCATTCTCTTAAAAAATCCTATTCACAGTTAAATAATACCATGGACAACGAATTTTAATTATTTAGGAATGGAGTATTAGTTAGCAAGTTTTAATAGTTACCTATTTATTAGTTAAATACTATAAAGCTTGGTAGCACAAAACAAGTGATTATAAAGTAACTTTGAAATAAAATATAGTAGTCTCTTTATATCATTTACAATTTTTAGAATTCAAATGTACCATATTATCTTTTGTGTCATATTTTTCAGTAATGTAAATAACAGTGGCAGGATTGTTATTATTTTTCCCCTAATTCTCTAAACGGAGTAAGTAGAAAAACAGGAATCAAAATATGTATATGCCAACCTTTAAAGTTTCATGCTAGCTAGGCTCCAAGGAAATAGGACTTCTATAAGTAATAGTGGTAGGAACCTTCTAGAGAAATTAGATATAAATTGTAACATTCTATTTTCCTGGATATATTAGTCCTGGGTGGCTTCCAATAAATTATTTGTGAGCATAATGGTATTTGTCATTTTTTCTAATAACCTGGTGGTGCTCTATGTTTACACCCTAGTGGTTTTAGTGTAATTTTATCAGGCTTGAAAAGTGATAATTTTTTTATTAAAACCAAAAATTTTGGAAATCTTAATTTTATATATTTATGTTTTTATATGAAAATGAATTCTAATGTATGTCTTTCTTTCAGTTTTCATATCACAAAGCTCAATTAAGTGGTCCTGGAAAAAAAAATGCTTCCATGTTGTTCCAGGTCCCGTTCAAGAAGTTCTTCCAGTTCGCAGTCAAGATCTCGTTCCAGTTCCAGAGAACGTTCGAGATCTCGTGGGTCGAAATCAAGGTGAATGAGGTAGCATCTCTCTGTATAGCAGAGAGAAAAATATTTAAAGGCTGCAGAAGGTGTTGCTGCTTTTCTCTCTTATTTTGCTTCTACTTGTCAATTTTATTTTAGCATTAGAAAACTAATGCTCTTGCCTTGGCTTAATTTTCTTACCATGAAATGTTTCCATTGCCAGCAGTGTGCCAAGACATTCCCATGATTGAATTAAGGTGCCTATTTGACATTATTGCAACGTTTGTTATTTCTGTCCTAAGATTTAATAAAGTAGGAAGATGAAGTCAAGTCTTATCACCACACCACTAGTATTTGATTTCCTTTGCAGCAGTAGTTCAAATAAAATTAGATACGCAAAAGAAAAGTTTATTATTAAAAGGAAGAAAAATAATCCTGGCTCAAAACAGGATTTGTTTTGCAAGGCAAATGTTTACAGAAAAGGCTTTGCCATTTATGTCAAAGTTTCTACAGAGTACTGTGTATACATATTTTCATTATTTTAAATAGTATTATAAGCAGTATTGGTAGAACAAACACCTGTCTTAAAACTACCTCAGGTAGTATGATTAGTTAGTTTAGGTAGGATGAAGTCTTAAGTAAGCATTGCTGTGAAATTTTGAGTTGCATTTGATCAAACCTGTAGAAAGAGCAGTCTTTAAGGAGGTCTCTTTATAGGTTATTCTGTACTGGATAAAAGACCCTGCCTTTGTTTTTAAGTTAATTTATTGATTGTCTACTAAAGGCATTTAAGGTAAATAAGAAATCTGCCCAAATCCCACTTTTGTGGAAATTCACACTTAAGTTTAATAATGGCTCTTTTGATAAAAATAATTAACTGGTGTTAATTGAGTCAAATCTTGTAGTTCAAATGCAGAGAAAAGAATAACATGTACACTTGTATTGAGCCAAAACAGAACAGAGAATAAATGCATTTTCTTATTATGTATTAGTATTCTAGTCATTTTAGTACTTAAATGAATATCCACAAATTTTTATATTCCCTTTGGGAAACACTTATAAGATTTATAGAACAGCCTTCATATTCTTTTCAAACATTATTCATTGCTCATAACTTTCCAAAGAATTCTCCTTTTGGGCTTTCTGGTTTTATTTAAGCCCAAAGGTGAATTTTTTGGGAAGTTTGAGCTAAATTCCTTCAAAATATGCAAATGAAGAAAAAGTTTTACACTTAAATATTGCACATTTACTTCTGCCTGAAACATGTGAATGTCAACACTTCATATTTCATGAACATTGGTACTTTCATAAATATATTATAAATGTAAATCAAGTTTTAAAATTACTCATTATTATTTGAATATTTACCAGTTTACTATAGTTACTGTTCGTTCTTGTTTCTGTACCATATTCCTCATTTTTATATAGCAGCTTAACTTATGAGTTGCTTAATTTCATAAAGAATTGTTTTGTTTGTTTTCCCTGGGAATTTGTACTTAGCATGTATACTCTCTCCCCAAATGGAAGAGTATAATTTCTAAACGTGTCACACAATCAGTTATCTGCTAAATTTACCATTTATATGCTTTAAATTGAAAATCTTAGTAGAAAAAAGTTAAATTCTTTGTTAATTCTGTAACACTGGTTTTAATTTACAAATAATGAGTACTTGGGCTTTTAAAGATAGATGAAATTAAAATAACTATATTTAAATAGAGTATTTTCATGATTCATCCAGAAGTCTTCTGTTGAGTAAGCAGTAAGTATTCTTTCATATAAAATTTTCATAGTTATAAATCCTGTTTATTTTTGGAAACTGAACAGTCTTCTTCGTTTCTTCTTTTAATGAAATGTTTGATTTGTTTCTCAACCAATGAAGATCCAGCTCCAGGTCCCACAGGGGCTCTTCTTCCCCAAGAAAAAGATCTTATTCAAGTTCATCATCTTCTCCTGAGAGGAACAGAAAGAGAAGTCCTTCTAGATCTTCTTCACCTGGTGATCGAAAAAAAAAAGACGAACAAGATCACGGTCACCTGAAAGGTTTGGGTTTCTGTAGAAATAAGAATGGATGTTCTTAAGTATATTTAGTAGATAAGCTAGACTTCCTAGTCAAGGGTTAGATTTCTGTCTCCTTTGTTCCACCTTTAAATCATACTTTCCGTCTTTAAATTTTAAAAACCATTACTTTGTTTAGTCTTGTACTTTGATCAAGTTGTTAAGAAAAGTTATAGATAAACCATTCTTAGATCATTTTGTTTAAACTTTTATTTCCCTGTATATTATAGCCAACTCTCGGTTATTTTTGTTTTTTAAAGATTGCAGTTCAGAGTTGTATGTTGAAGTAATTTATGGGTTATTTTTTGTAACTTATGGTATTTTAAACTAAATTCTAGAACTGGTAGGAATTCTAGGATGGCTAATAAAATTAACTTTCATAGCATTAGGAATCTGTCTCATTTAAATATGTAAATGCATTTTCATAGCAAATTGTTTCGTGCCCTTCATCTATAAGGAAGTTGTTCCTTATAGCTAATACATTTTTCATCTTGCTGTCCAAAGCCATATTTTTTTTAGAAGGACCTTTACTGGGTTACTTGTCTTTTTAGATAATTTTTAAAATTTGGAGAGTACAATTATCTGTCAGCCTTTTCTGCAACAGGCCAAATTACTCAGTTTTGTTTGCTCTCTTGGTTCTTAGTGTCTAATTATATAATCATTTAATAGCTTCATTTGTAATCTTTGCTAATTTTCCATATCCTCTTAGCTTGTGAAAATAAGGATTATGTAAAATCTAATTATATTTGGGTTTGGTAGTAGGATTATCTCATTCCTACTTATACAGAATGCTTAGTTTTGCTTCTTCACATTTTGGAGTTTAGATACTAGATTACACACAATTAGTTTTAGTTTGTGCATTTGTTTCTTTGTAAGAAAATTACTCTGTACTTGAGTGAAATTCCTTCTGTTGCTTTCTTACCACTTCTGCAAATTTTATCTTAGCCACATATAATCCCCCTAGTTTGTTGTCATCTAAACTTAATGAACATGTTCTCTATTCCATAAGCCAGGTGATTGGTGAAAACACTAAACAACCCTGAGCCCAGGGCCAACCCCTACGGAACACCACTACTTTACCCAGGTTGATATTGACTTATTCATATTAGCTGCATGAATATAACACTATAACTAATTGTACAATCATCTTGTGTGACCTCAGTTTCCAAAATTTAATTATTCATGAATATATTTTTTCATACACAATTGGAAGCCTTGCTGTATTGGTTTTACATATAGACTTATTACACTTTCTATAGTGTATCACAGAGATTGGTATAGTCACACTTCATTAGCAAGTTTATAAGTCTGTGTACAGTATCTGTTTATATGCATTTTTGCAAGGCTTCTCTTCATTACCTTAAATAATTGAGAGGTGGCTATATATTGAAATACGAAGATATTTCTAAATTACGGAGTTTTGAATTATGGTTATACCATTTCTAGGCTCACATCCAAAGTCTGTAAACACCAGATAATCTTATGTATGTAAGTTTATATATTAGTTTTTAATTATTCTTTTTTCTAGCATCAAGGTGTTTAATTTTCTTTTTTCTTTTTATTTCATTTTATTTTTTTAACTATCTTAATGTTGAAATACAGATCTAGCTTACTAGATTACCTGCTTTGTCCATTATGTCTTACAGGCGCCACAGGTCATCTTCTGGATCGTCCCATTCTGGTTCCCGTTCAAGTTCAAAAAAGAAATAATGTATTAAAAATTACATCTTTAAAAAAAAAAAAAAATCCAGTACAGTGCATGAAGCATATTTTTTAAGAAGTTGATGTCTTACTTGGTCAGAAGTGCTAAATCTGCTAGTAGAGGTGCATGCCTTTATTGCTTTTCAGAACAATACAACTGTGCTTATTTGTGAAATTAAAAGTAAATTGCATTTTAAGCCATAATGTCCCAAAATAGATGGTTTGTTATTCATTATTTACAGCCATTTTCTTCATTTAAACCATCTCAGCATAACAAAGTACCTTTGTTTCCTAATTTAAATACTTTGTTTTTTCCTTTCTAAATATATCTGTTGGCTAAGACAGGATTATGTAGGCTTGCCTGTACTTTGGGCATAGAGGCAAGAGTGGTAAACTCATTGGAAACAACTTTTTAAATGTTATTATTAACCTATGTCAGGGTGATTCTTACCAGGACAAGTTTAAGTTGTAAATAGCCAACTGGAAACTTCTTTATTTTAAATTTGCTATGCTGAGGGTGCCTTAGAATCATTGTCTCTCTTTTATGCAGCTTCACACCAGTTTTGCACACCACATTTATGCAAAAGAATCTTGTGAATTGAAGAAGGAGAAAGGTGTTCATTTTCCTTTCTGAACCATAATCTGGGGCAAGAAAGTCCAGTTCATCTCTACTGATATGGTTGCCTGACTTTTTTTTTTTTTTTCCCCAAAATGTTTGTCTCAAAAGTTTAAGAGGCTTTGTGTGATATCCTTAAAGATCTAGTATCAAATATGATAGGGTAGAAAAGGCTAAATCATAGTTAATGAGCAAATTGAAGAAAGCTTTTGAACTATATTTCCCTTTTGGTGAAAGGCCAACAGAGACATTGTGAATTCAGATATTTGCCTTGATGTTTAAGCACATTACATAAAATTTTCTTCTGAATAACAAATGAATGCTTATTTCTGCATGATATAAGCAAAATACCATTATTTTTTTTTCCTATTCACTTGAAATAACTTATGGCTTAAAATGCTTTTAGCGTTTTATTTCTCAGAATTAAAATCTGGTCACTTGAACTCTATTTGGTTTTCTGGTTTAAAAATAAAAAGGTTTTTCTTAACAGTGTCTTCAGTGACAATGCAAGGTAAGTATATTAGAGGAAATCAAAAGTTGTGCTTGGGGGCTCTTTGTTATGGGGTACTGCTTTTGTTTTTGTTTGTTTTTTTGTTTTGTTTTGTTAACATTGCTGCAATTTAAATAAAAATTTAAACATTTTAAGGTATTTAGTAGACAGACCAAACAAAATTACATTTGTTTTTATTTAAAAGTGAATGTTTTTCTCTTCAACCGATCTAAAGATGAAAACAAAATACCTTATGTAGAAATATTTTCATAATATTTTTACTACAAGCTTTCCCATGTTTTTTATGTCTTAATTTTCCTTGCTACGTTTACTGTAGATTGCACAAGAATTTTACTCTCTTGTAATTGTGCCTCAGACTTTTTGGAAGTCTACCTTCTAAATTGCCCAGATGATGATCTAGATTCTACATGTTACATTGGTTTATTCTTGTGCTCTCTTGTATTTAAATCTTTGGCTGTACTAAGCAAATCCAAGGTTATAAATTTAGCTAATAGGAGTTTACAGACAATTCAGATGATTATGATTTCTTGGTTTAACTGAGCTGTACTAGTTCATTTCATAAGGAAATGATGCTGTAGACAAATGTAAATAAAGTCTGTGAGTCAAGCATCAAGTGTGGTGTTTGTTAGAAATTACAGGTTTTTAAGCTATGATCTAATGTTGGTTTTTTTAAAAAAAAGTTTCTTTCAATTTTTCAGTTTTTAAACTCTCATGTTTTTATGTGAGTGCTTGGTTTAAAAAGTCACATTGTTACAGCCTTATGTACTTGTGACTTTCAGAGAGCTCTCAAATTAGTTGACTACTTCCTACCAGAACATTACACACCTTATTACCTGTGGTAAAACAAAATGTCATAGTGTGCTTCTGGAATTTTCTTAAAATTATCACTTTACAGCATTCAACAGCTGTTTATTTTAGGTGCTGGGTTCATTTTAGGATTCTTACATCTAAACAGTATTGAATGGTGATTTACATGATAATAAATGTCCGCATTCACAATAAGCTCTAAATATACAAGACCATCTCTAGGCACAGTTAAAAAGATTAATTAAGTTAATGTTTACTATCTTCCCTACTTGCTATGGCATTCAATGCCAATACTGAAGACGATGGTAAGAATGTAGGGAATTTTTCCACTGCTCCCTCCCCAACCTAAGTGTTAAGTTTTTGTTTTAATAGAAATACCTAGCCGGGCGCGGTGGCGCACGCCTGTAATCCCAGCACTTGGGAGGCTGAGGCAGGAGGATCGCGAGTTCAAAGCCAGCCTCAGCAATGGCGAGGCACTTAGCAACTCAGTGAGACCCTGTCTCTAATAAAAAATACAAAAAAAAGGTCTGGGGATGTGGCCCAATGGTCGAGTGCCCCTGAGTTCAATCCCCGGTACCACAAAAAAAAAAGAAAAAAAAAAAAAAAGAAATACCTTCGGTTTCTGTGGGTCAAAGAAATGATTGTGAGGGTGTTTTGTTTTGTTTTTAATGAAATAATTTGTCATCCATTTGTGGGATTCAGCTGCTTAAAGCAGTGCTTGGGGATGTGATTTGAAAGCCTGCAATTAGAGAAATTGAGTTAAATCAGCTAAATTTCCATTTTAGTAATACAAAAAACAAAAAAAAAAAAAAAAAAAAAAAAGGAAAAGATGAATTAGAAGGTGAGAAGAAAAAATGAGAGCAGAGTACTTTTCACTTCAAGCCAAGATTCATCCTTTCACCTGAAGCACACCAGTATTTTTTAGTATGTTGGCCAAAGGGCTGTGGTTGGCAGTGATATCTGAGAAAGGGAAACAACACTAGTTTCCAGCAAGAGAGTTTATTATAAGGTTACCTTAGTGGACCCTCTTATATTCTCCTATTAGAGGGTGGCGAGGACACAGGAAGCTCCAGGACACTAATGTTTATAGGGAGAGTACCAGAGAGGGGTTTCACAGGTATCTGGGTATATTTAAAGCCTTAATTCTTAAGTAATAATCAGGGGAAACTACCTCAAGTGCAAGAAACTGGTAAGAGCTCTAACCATAGAAAACATGAAAGAGAAAAAGGACATACAGGGGGCCAATTGTAAGAATGGTGTAAGACTCAGTGCAAGCTGGAAGTCGGTGTGACATCTTGAACTGAAAAATCACCTTATTCTCTGGTCAAAATATATTTAGAAAATAAAGATGAAATCCAACCAAACCAGCTGTTTAAGAATCTAGAATTTACAAGTCAATAAGAGAAAAGATGTCCTTTAACATAAGGATAAATGGAAATCTGTCCACAAAAAGCATAGAAAGTGCTAACTGGGTTTATCTACTTTTATTACATAATTCTCTTTAAAAGGAAATTGTTTATATATTATTGGACTTACATATATATACAAGGGAAGATACACAGCAGTACATAGTTCAAGAGAAGAATTGGAAGTGCAGTATTGTAATGTGGTTGTACATTATAGTGTTACACATCTTGAAAGACTGGAAAGTTGAAAGGGCTATTAAGGATGGGTAAATTGAATAGTAATAAAAGAAGCTAGAAAAAGAAAATAGGACAAAGAACAAACAGGGTAGTGGGATTAAACCCAAACTATCAATGATTGTGCTAAAGGTAATTGATCAAATATCACAACTAAAAGTGATTATCACTCTGAAAATGGGAAAATATGCTCTTAAACCCATTGGAAATAAATAGGTTGGAGATAAAACAGGGTAGCAGAAACAGATTTTAGAAAAGTAGATTTGAGAGCAAAGAAAAGGATGATGGTTTTTTCATGGTGATTAGTCAATTATTTGATCAAGAAAGTAATTTGTCCATTTATTTCAAAATATGTGCCACAAATGTAAAAAGCCCATAACAGATTTGTGTGCCTGTCATAATTAATGTAGTTAAGTACAAAATATGCATATAGGAAACTATCAATTAACTTGACTTAGTTATGTAGAACTCTAATGCTTTCAACTACACAGCATCCTGACAATAGGTCATACTGAGGTCACATTTGTATGAAGTTAAAGAACAGACACAGCTATTGTGACAGATGTAATAGTTGGGTGAATAGAGTTCCCCTATATTCTCATCCAGTGTTTTCTATTGTTAGTATATTACCATGGTATATTTGTAAAGCTAAGAAACCCAGTATTTGCACACTAATAACTGAACTCTTATTTGAATTTCACCAATTTTTTCACTTAAATATTTTCAGTTCATGACCCATTTAAGAGTACCACACTGAACAGAGTGACTCCCATTCTAGGTTTGTCGATTTGTGATTAGACCAGAATTATGGGCTTTTCAAAAGACTGCTCCTAAAGTGAAGTCCTTTTTCTCTATGGGGTGCATGCGTAACATCTATGACATCACTTTTCTGATCCATTTTGCGTATATAATTCCTTACGGATTATCTAATTTTTTCAGCTTTTTTCCAAGACATTTTTATAATACTTTTCACAAAAATCAACTGAACTTAAATGTATGATATGTGTATACATATCTACATCAAGAAATGTATATAAAATACTTTCTAAGACATTCACTGATCTGTTTGTTTTAGTCCATTGTATGTAGCTGTAACAATAATTTAGGCTGGGTAATATATAAAGAACAAATTGATTTCTTACAGTTCAGGAGATTGGGGGGCGGGGGGTGGTTCAAGATCTGGATCCCAGCATCTGATGTCTGGTGAAGGATTTACTGCCTCTTCATGGGTTGGAAGGCAGAAGGGTTAAGGGTGGGGGTTAATTGCCTCTGCCAGGCCATGTTATAAGGGGAACTGATTCCACTTGGAGGGAAAGGCCCTAATGGCCTAATCACCTCTTAATAGCTTCAACTCTCATACCATCACATTAGCCATTTTATTTCTTCTCTTTCTGGCCTGTGATTTGACCCGTGGTCACAATCATTGAGCTACAATCCCCAGCTCTTCTTATTTTTATTTTTTTGATTTTGAAACAAGGTCTGGCTTCAACCTTGGAATCCTGCCTCGGCTTCCTGATTAACTAGGATTACAGGCATACATCATCATACCCTGCACATTAGCCATTACATTTCAACACCTGAATTTTGAAGGGATATATTGAAACCCTAGCAGTGTCCATGCCAATGTCACACTGCCTTGGAGTTAACAAAATGTGGTTAGTTTTTTCTTTAATGTTAAATTCTGGTAAACAGTGAAAATCATGCAAAGGGAATTAATTTTAAAGCAAGTAAAACCCTCATCCTGAATTTAAATGAGACTGCTGTCCTCCTTTTATGAGTTTGATGGAAAAAAATCAGCTTTCCTGGCAAAAAGGGCCAGAGAGAATGTTGAGACTTGAAAAGCCGCTACAAGTTTAAGTAGAGGATCCTGGCATTGAGAACCATCAAAGAAATAAGGCGGAACCTCCCACGTCTATGTCTAGCAGTTAAAACTATGAATGAAGGAGCCCTATGAATCCAAAAGAAAAGACTACATACTTGTCTTCATATAACATGACAAGATTATATAATTTTGCCTTTAAAGACTGCGTGCATGCACAACGCAATAGAATTCTTCCTCAGCAGTACCTTCTCCACTGTGAGTGCCTTGGGCTAGAAAAGCCGAAAATTGTCAAGCTTAAAATGTAGGGTATAACCTTAATCCAGCAGAGCAATCTGAAAATAGAATCAAGGAAACCACAGGATGATGCTCATCACTGACTAATAAAGAATTATTAGAGAAATAGAGAGTATCCATCCACAGGGAACCAGGCTAAAAGCAGTTGTGGAAAACAACTGACCAGAGATACCAATAGCTAGCTGCAAAATATTGGCAGTTTGAGTCCAAACTGTCAAGTAGAGCAGTAATCCTCAAAACTAAACAATGGAATCTAGCATCACACTACAATGTAACTAAGGTGCTCAGATTCCAACAAGAAATTACTAGAAATGTAAACAAGAAAAGGCAGTTACAGTACAAGATTGATGAGTGCAAGCAGATGTTTAATTGAGCAAAGATTCCAACTTCTCACTTTTATTTTGTTGAGATAATTGTGTTGGTTGATAATTGAAAATTAGATCTACCTTGCATTTCTGAGATAAATTCCACTTAATCATGAAAACTGCACGATTGTTTTCTAGTGTTTCATGTGAGGGGTTTCATATGAGATCTTACCTCCATGGCAGATCATTCTGAGGAGACAAAAGTCACTTGAGATCAATGTTCTTTTTTAAGATTTAGAAATCGAGAGAATCATACTAAACTAGAAATTCAATAGATAATATATACATATATGTATATAGACCTTTTTTTTTTTTTAATGTGTTGGTATCCCTAATGACAGATTAGAGTCTGACATAGATTAGGAGGTACTCAATGAGTGTTCATTGAATGAATGAAAAAACATATACTTAGCAGTTGACTTTATGGAGACAATTTCCATCATAATGAGGCAATGAAGGACCTGATTACATGGAACAAATTATTAATTTTGTGGGTTTTGTTGTTTGTTTTGGGTATTGGAGATCAAACCCAGGGTATACATATGCTAGGCAAGTGCTAACACTAAGCTCCATTCCCAGTCCCATTATTCTTGATTTGTATCTATATTTAAGATTTCTTGATGGAAGTTCAGCAGAAATGAACATCAAATTGATCAACACTAAATATTGATACATAAAAAACTAAGATAAAGGGATACAATTTGTGTATTAAAATATTTCTAGGGCAGAATTTAAAATAAAAGGTGAGTTTTGTTTCAAAACATTTGAATACATGGTCTTTATTTGATCCTCCATAAGTTTATTGGTTCATCAAAGGTGCAAATTTGTAATCTTAAAGGAAATCAAAGCAACTAGTTACAAAATAAATCTCTAGGAAAAAAAAGCGAAGGTTTCCTAAGAAAGCATACAGTAACAGAAATTGTCAAGATAGCATCCTGCTTGTTATTAACTTTCAGATCACTAGAGGGTGATGTTGTTTCAGACCAACGCAATGCAAATTATTTCTGTGATAACTTGAGCTAAAAATTATTTGTATGACTCCTCAGTTTACAGGGTGCATAGCAACAAATCAGGTAACTGAGACTGTGATGAAACAAAAATGTTGAATTAAAGAGGTGTTACACAGAAGGTCTGAAATGTTTAATGTATTGGTGTCAATGTGACTAAAAAAGCTAATGTTAATCTTTGCTAATACACCACCTGATGCTTGTTATTCTTAAGTCTAGCTTATCACTGCATAAAGTGCAATAATAGGAGAAAATTACTTTAATGAAGTCAAATAGTCACAAATAAATTTTTAATATAAGTGGACATTAGGCTTACTTTCTTTGCTATATGAATAATAACATTTGTTAATTATATCATTACACTAGAAATTTATTGCTGAAAAATTACTGTTCCTTCCTAGTTGTTTTCATTGTAAACATGACATTTTATTGAAACTCAAAAGTGCAGGAACTTTTAAAGTGACAGAAAAATACAAAATGAAATTAGTATTGTTATTAATGCAGGTGGTCCAAATGTACTTTAAATTACATTCTGGCTTTTTTTCCATTAAACATCATACAACACTATAATGATGATTTTTTCCCCCTAAGCACTCACACAGTCAAAACAGCAGAATCTATTTTAAACTCTATACCCATTTGCACCCAAACAGAACATCAGCTAAACTAAGGCAAATAAATAAATAAATAAATCTGTCTTTGAAACGGGGTTCTTAAAAAGTTTGAATCAGTCTGAATATGATTAGGTATGATTTTCTTTTAAATATAAGGAAAAGTGAAATTTGGAAATATTTTTTAAAATCTTCATTTTCTGCACCATGTGAAGAGGTGGAGAAGCCAGACCTCCAGAGATATGTGAAAAACTGGTCTCCACATTAATTTTCATCTGCTGAGAGCAGTTATGGCATCTCAGTAAAGACACTGCTTTAAATAAAGAGAATGGACCGGAAATGGCTGAGTAATTATTTAACTTCAGTTACCTCACCTAAAAAGAAGAGTAATAATATCAACAGTGCCTTGTAGGATCTCTGATAAAATGCTTTTGAAAACGTGAAAATACACAAAAATATTGGCCTACTAAAATGTTACTAGGCAATTATCCTATTTTCACAGGCGAAGTTTCTATGGATTAAGGCATTTATAAGCTAAATGCAGTTTCTAGTTCTAATCGAGAAAGAGCAAGGGGTGGAGAAGGATGGTTGAACGCTTTGTAAGGAAATGCTGCTTTCTCCCCCACCTCCTGCTTCCTCTGGTTGGCAGCAGTTGATTTCACTCTCTTAGATAAGTAAGTGGCCCTCATCTGCTTCAGCTGACATCCTTTTAGGGGAGAGAGTAGACGGGACCAGACAGTAGTTGGGATTTCTTGGTCTTTGAATCGGATTTTTTTGTTTGCCGGTATCTAGTCCCTTAAATCTCCAGACACTGTATTAACTTTGTTGTTTTCAGTGGCGTTCCAGGGGCAGGACAGCAGGGCCTTTTCACGACCATTCTAGGCTCCCCACGTAAGGAAAACATTGTCCAAGCAAAGCTATCTGAAGGATTGTGGTTGCGTAGATTGCTTAAGGATAAGTGATTTACGCTTGGAGGGTTTACAAAAGGGCTTCGGGAGAGGGTCCCAGTTTGAGCGTCTGTGCCTAGAGAAGGACAGGTGCTCAAGTTGGTCTATGGCGGCTCTCCTGAAAAGCGCAGTGAGACATTTTAACAGCTCTCCACCCTCAGACACTCCCCTGCGGGAGAACTGGAGGAGGCACTGCGGCCACCAAAACGGCAAGTAGCTGTCCCGTCCTGCCAGGAGCAGGGGCGTTTGGAGAGGAGTCTGCCTGGAACTCTTCCCGGCGCGGCGGCCGGGAAAGCCAGCCGACCACTGGGAGAAGCGCTTAGTTGCTTCTCAGCTCTCCTCCCACCTTACTTCAGCTCACACCCACAGCGCCCCGCCCCCTCGGACTTAATAGAGGGGCCGGGCACCCTGCCTCGCTGGGAGCCTGAGGCTTTCCCGAGCGTACCACGCGCTTTCCTGGCCTGAGAGCTCTGGCGGCGCTACTGCGGAGGCGGGAGTAGTGGAGCGAGGCGGCGGCTGCGCCCCGCACCATGGAGGGCAGCTCGGTCCCACTCTGGGTCGCCGCTGGCCTTGGCCACTGCCCGAGACCCCACTGCCAGCTCTCGCTGCTGTTTTCCGGGTGCCATCCCCTCCTCACCTCAAAGCCAACATGAAGGAGACCCGGGGCGACGGCGGGGGCGCCCCCTTCTGCACCCGCCTCAACAACTCCTACCCCGGCATGTGGGCGCAAGAGCGCTTCGCGGAGGCGCGGGGCAACCTCACCCAGTCCCAAGGGTCGGGCCAGGACTGCGGATCAGTGTCCGTGGCCTTCCCGATTACCATGCTGATTACCGGCTTCGTGGGCAACGCGCTAGCCATGCTGCTTGTGTCTCGCAGCTACCGGCGCCGGGAGAGCAAACGCAAGAAGTCCTTTCTGTTGTGCATCGGCTGGCTAGCGCTCACGGACCTGGTCGGGCAGCTATTAACCAGCCCGGTGGTCATTGTCGTGTACCTCTCCAAGCAGCGTTGGGAGCAGCACGACCCGTCGGGGCGGCTGTGTACCTTCTTCGGTCTGACTATGACTGTTTTTGGGCTCTCCTCGCTCTTCATCGCCAGCGCCATGGCCGTCGAGCGGGCACTGGCCATTCGGGCGCCACACTGGTATGCGAGCCACATGAAGACACGCGCCACCCGTGCCGTGCTGTTCTGTGTGTGGTTGGCAGTGCTAGCTTTCGCCCTCTTGCCCGTGTTGGGTGTGGGCCAGTACACCGTACAGTGGCCCGGGACCTGGTGCTTCATCAGCACCGGGCGAGGGGGCAACGGGACTAACTCTTCGAACAACTGGGGCAACGTTTTCTTCGCCTCCACCTTCGCCTTCCTAGGGCTCTTAGCTCTGGCGGTCACCTTCGCCTGTAACCTGGCCACAATTAAGGCCCTGGTGTCCCGCTGCCGGGCCAAAGCTGCGGCATCGCAATCCAGTGCCCAGTGGGGCCGGATCACAACTGAGACAGCCATCCAACTCATGGGGATCATGTGCGTGCTGTCAGTCTGCTGGTCGCCGCTTTTGGTAGGTAGTTCCAGGGTATGGGAAGGTCGGGTTGGGCTGGAAATGGAGACTTATAAAAGTGACAGCACCTGTAGGTTGTGTTTGTAACCCCAGAGCATTGAGGACACCTCTTCTCCTGAGCTATCCTGGTTGCTACTTCGGAGTTGAGCTCCTCACTTGTTGAGCGCCTTCCAAGCGCCAGGCATCGCCTTAGGCACTGGTTAGGCATACTTGCAGATCACTGCTTACATTCTAATCCCGCGAGGGTAGAGGATACTCAGGTATCATTTCAGTGCTTGTACACAGGTAGAAGTTTGTGCGTTAGGAGAACGATGATGAAAACCTTAGCCAGATATTGTGTGTCTTCTCTTATACTTCTTGTACTTACGGTGCTTTTCAGCCTGCAAAAGTACTCTACCTACCACCCCAAACAGGCACCGCCCTCTTGCCGCTTCTGAGCTGCTGCACACCCTCGCTGCACAGCCTATGCTGACTTTACTTCTAGGTTGATTCTGACTGGAAGCAGGAGAATAAAAGATGCATCTTTTTTTTTTTTTTTTTTAATCCCTGACATCTTAAAAAATTTTTTTTAGTTGTTGATGGACGTTTATTTTATTTCTTTATATGTGGTGGTGAGAATCGAACCCAGTGTCTCACACATGCTAGGCAAGCTCTCTACCACTGATTCACAACCCCAGCCCTTAAGGGATACATCTTGATGCAACAATTTGTCCTCTAAGAAGAGCTGAGCCAGTCATTCTTGGGACCCAGCAGCCCAGTAACTCCCCCTGGCCAGCATTTGCTTGTTCTTCTACCAAGCACTCAGGGCTGGGGCATGAGGAATCCTGGGAATAGGAGATAAAGTTTCTCCACTCACCAGCTCCCCACATCAGCAAACCTTCCAACTACCCAGGAGCAAGCAATGTGTTCCCATGCTCCCTACCTCCCACTCTTACATAGTATTGTTGAGTTTTTTCTTTTTTCCCCTGCAACACATTTAGCTAAAACTTCAATGGGTGAGTTCTGTTTACTAAAATGGCTGAAGAATGGATGCTTAGGATTCAAGCAATGTTGAAGAAAGAGCAATCTGATTATGATCACAGAGTTATAACTGATCACATATTGGACCTGTAAATTTATATACAATTTGGAAAACCTCTAAAGCACATAGATGTGGATTTCAGAATCTATCATAGTTTTTTTTTTTAAATTATGGTAAAATATGCATAACATAAAATTTACTATTCTAACTAGTTTTAAGTGCAGAGTTGGGTGACATTAAGGACATTGATGTTGTGCATCACATGTAGTTTTAAAATTCTTGTCTTTTAAAATGGAAAAGCAGTTCTCCCTCTACTCTTTCCTACATTTGACAAAGCAGACATTGGAGAATTCCTGTGTGTAACTGGTGTGGGACATTTGAACACAAGCCTTGGCTTCAAATAGTGACAGTGACAAGAAGAGTTATGTTGGGATTTAACTTCCCACGAGTCACTCTGTGGTACACTTCTGCATTCCAGCAGCTGAAATTCAGGCTGATGTCATCACCCTGACTTATCAAAACCAGCACCAATTTTAGACATTATTTGCTTCTATGGTTGAGGAATGGGGTATGTAGGTGACCAAACAAGAGGGGGAAAAAAGAACAAATAAACAACAACAACAACAACAAAAAAAAACTTTACTGAAGCTAACATAACTTTCAAGGCAAACAGAATGTCTAAATTTTTCACAGTTGTCATTTGAGTTCCACATCTCTTGAGTTTTCTGTATTGCACAATTTATAACCTAGAAAAAATGCAGTTAAATCACATGAATAAAATGCATGCCATACAGTTAATCAAATTTGTAAAATTTTGTTTGTTTTTAAGAGGAAGAGAAACTGGTGATTTTTATTTGGAAATTTTGGTTTGAACAGAATGAATATGGTGGACTTAGGAAGAATAAAATAATTTTGAGCTGGGCGTGGTGGCGCACGCCTGTAATCCCAGCACTTTGGGAGGCTGAGGCAGGAGGATCACAAGTTCAAAGCCAGCCTCAGCAATGACGAGGCACTTAGCAACTCAGTGAGACCCTGTCTCTAATAAATACAAAAAAAGGGCTGGGGATGTGACCCAGTGGTCGAGTGCCCCTGAGTTCAATCCCCGGTACCACAAAAAATAAATAAATAAATAAATAAAAATAAAAAAATAATTTTGAAAACTGTAACAGCATAATCAAACTCACCCTCTAGAGAAAGACTACATTTAAAACTACTTCAATTAATATTTCCATTCAGCTAATATTTATTGAGTTGAGGCATTTTATCAAATACTTTATTTTCATAAAAATTAAACTTGAACTCAATGTGATCATATCAAAGAAGAGAAATTCAGTTTCAAAATAGGTGCTTTTTAAAAGAAACGGTTCCATCTTCTGTTTTGTGTACCACTGAAATTAAATCTCCACCTATCTTCAGAAAGATCTATAATACAAAGTTGGAATTATTTCAAAGAAAGAAACTAGCACAACTGATTTCTAAATAGGTTTGAGAATTACTAGAATGAAAATACTAGAATCCAGTGAATAGAATTTTCAGTATGTAGGTATTAAAGTGAGAAATCATATTTTATATTTTTTTTCAACTATGGGTAAAATGTAAATTTCTAAGTAGCTTTTATTGGATTGGCCATAGAACATATAAACTAGTTATCCAGACTTCTTACTTAGCAAGACCTTGAACATATCTTACATTGGAAGACTACCATGTCTGTAATAATACTCAACTATTACTGCTGCAAAACTTAGTAGAGATACCATAAAAAGAAAATATTCTAACTGCTACAAACTCCTACTACATAAATACTTAAATGGAGGGTTTGAGTATGGTGCACACAAAGGTTTTTTTTTCTTATTCTTTTTCTTAGAAACTTTGCAAAATGCAATATGAGACGTGAAATTTAGTCAGGAACAATGAGGTGTAAGATGCAAAATATGAATATGGGATGTGCAATTCAGTAGGATACTTCACTGTAATAGATGATGTATAGCTCTTAGTCACTCTTTATGTAATGTGTCAAGTTGCCATTCTGTTGGAATCAGCCCCTGGACTCAGAAATGTGATCTATTTGATTTATTATTTTATTTTTCATGAGCCATGCCTACCAAATAGTCCAGTTATTTGACATAATAACCAAGATTCCCGGAGCAGGAAACAGGATGTTGTTCAAGGGAAGCCATGGGTACATTTTGTCTTTATATCCTGGAACCCCCAAACAGGTAGGATGTGGTTAATACTGTACCTGTCTTAAATATAAAGCTAGCTATTAGCCAATCCAATAAAAGCTAACAGAAAATACAAAGCTAACTATCAACTGTAAACAGGAAGATGGGAAGAAAAAACAATTCCTCATCTTCACCTTTGGAGCTTTTTCCTTTAATCTTGAACCAGCAAATTCCCCACTCATTGTCCACAAATTCAATCAGGATGCTTCAATTTGAGAAGATATATTACAATGTGGTTGTGATTTTTTTAAAATTAAGGAATGACTGATATATTTTAAGTGACATTTTCCTTTAATCTGCCACATGTGGTAGATAGATGTGCTAGATTATTTTACAAAAGGAATGCATTTTATGGCATATAAAATATTTCTCAATTTCTAATCATCTTTGCCTACAAATTTCTACTTAGGATGTTGCTTCAGGAAAAATGATTAAACATGTGAATCTCCTCTACAGGAAAAGTTTTCTATAGTTTGTTTTTATGAAAGTTAAGATTTTTCATGATTGTTTACATTTTTGAGTTTACAACAGTATACTGTGGAGGGGCTACTGAATATGCTTTTCTTTCTTTTTTGGGAGGGATTCTGGGGATTGAATCAGCAATGATAGGGCACCATGCATGATAGGCAAGCACTCTATCACTGAACTGCACCTCCGGCCCTGAGTAGACTTCCTAAAAACTGCTCAAAGAGTTATAATTTGTTCAGAGGAGCAGAATTTTCATATTTGTGATTGAAACAATTAAGAACAATGATGCAAGATAGGGTATAATTCATGCCTTTCACTTTAAGAAAAAAGTCTATCTAAACTGGCCAGAGTAGTCATTCTGGAAGAAGTAGATGGCATAACATGACTTCATGGCTGACCCAAGGGTGCTTAGGTACCCAGCCAATAAGAACGGAGTGTTCACACTGAAACAATAGGGTCACAGTTTGACAATGTTTATGTATCCAGATGTAGTTACTAAAAGACAGGATGAGGATTTCACTCTTTTGCCAGTAAGCAGTAGAACCTCTCTTTGGGGTTTTTGAATGAGGAAGAGTATATTGGCAGAACTGCAGTGTGTGGATAGATGTGGGCTGGAAAATGAGAATGTGAGATCAGTTATGACTTGCTTTTGAAGTCAACTGGGGGCCATGGAGTAGAGAGAGGGGGGGAAGAGCTACAGAAGGAAAGGTAAGAGATGCTATTAGAAATATTAGAAAAGGGGCTGGGACTACAGCTCAATGGCAGAGCACTCCCCTAGCATGTGTAAGACACTGGGTTTGATCCTTAGCACCATATAAAAATAAATAGAATAATTATTATAAAAATAAAGAACTGGATCTTATTAAAAATAAATATTAGAAAAGGTCAATCGATTTTAGGAGTGAATTTATTCAAGAGACAACTGCTGAGGCATCTATTAAGTCCTCTGAGCTGTGCTAAAAGTCTTCATATACATTACCTCATTTAATTGAATCCTGTAAGATTGTCACTATCATGTACATCATTCAGATGAAGAGCTTGAACATAGGATATCAGAAACAGATTTATAATTCTGGTCATCTGACTCTGAGTCTCGGGTTTTGTTGTTGTTTCGTTTGTTTAGCTCAGCGGCCATGGATTCAAGTCTTAAAAATAGCATAGAGCAAGTTTTGTATCCTTTTATCTGGAAAGCACAGAGGTAGTGCTATTAGACGTTTGAGGTCTTTTCCTATGTAAGATATTCTAAAGTTCTTTTATTTAGGAGAATTATGGTTCAATAAGCCCAAATGGGCAATTCAGAAGTGGGACTGTTTTGTTGATATTGTATAAGGAAGGAGGCCCCTAAATAACAGCAGCTTTTGGACACAATATACTTAGGGCGGTAGTGGATTATCTAAATGATATACCCAGAATCCAATATAACTTGACAATTAATGAGATAAATCAGGGCTAAAAAATGCAGATTTTTAATTTGGGTTTTTCAAAGAGAGCCAAGAATTAAACTTTCATCTTAAGCTTTCATCTTTGAAGAAATTCAGATAGTCTTGAATTGTAGCATAATTGTGACTCATTGGCCTTTCTTTTGAAAAAGCTGTAAAGGTCAATAACTCATTTATAAAAGTTTCCGTAGGTTCAGTTTTCTGGGAATAACACTCAGGAATATATACTACAAGCATTTGTAACAGACTACGTTTATCTCCCAACTCTGAGATCTGCAGAGATGTAACACCGACTTCTGCCTCCCCTATTTTCCGCAATGCCTCATCATGGAGATAAGTAGTAAGTTTGTACTTTGATTCCCACCAGCTATGCTTCTTGAGGATTATTAGATGTCTCCCAAGTCCTCCTTTTAACCAGAAAATTCCTACTTTTGTTTATTTTTTTTTTATGTGGTGCTGAGGATTGAACCCAGTGCCTCACTCATGCAAAGCAAGCACTCAACCACTGAGCTACAACCCCAGCCCAGAAAATTCCTACTTTTATACACTAAAGGTAGTGACCAAATAAATCTTTCTTGGGGGTTCTTCTTATATCTTGTCCCCTAAGTATGTGACAATATTTTATGTTAAACATAATAATTCATTTGTATAAAGACGTGACAGATGGACAATGTGTGACTTTGTTAATGAGAATGACACACATACGCTCTCCCTCCCCCCCTCACACACACACACACACACACACACACACACACACATACACATACACACACAGAAGTAACACTGCAGAGTGGAAATTCTCTGTGGCTTCATGTAGACCCCTATCAGACCCCTATCTTACTTGGGATACCTCTGTCTGTTTTTCCACTTGTCACTTTACCCCTCAACTGTGCAACAATAGCTGCCATGCAGCCACCCCTCTTGGATTGGCTCAGGTCTCCAGTTAGAGGACACTTTCTTAAACAAGTCCTCCTTGACCTCTTTAGGCTTAGTTGCATGTCCCAGCCTCTGGTATCATAGTATCTTGCTTTTCCCTGACACAGTCTGAGTCACATTTCATTGGACATGTTGGTCAATTGTTTTTTTGTTCTCTTAGATCTCCTGAGGGTAGGTACAGTGTCTGTCTTGTGTATTGCTCTTTTCCTAGGAACTATCATACATAGTTGCCTGCCATGAAAGGTATGTTCAATTCATGCTTATTGACTGAATACCTGAGCACTGGAATCAGAAGACAGATTCTAGTCCCACTTAAAACAGTGATTACGTATGTGATCTTACACAATCTTCTCCGAACTATTTTCTTTTTCCTGTAAAATAAGAATAAGACACCTATCAGCCCATTTCACAGGACTGTAATGAAAAACAAGATAAATATATGTGAAAATAACTGGGAGGTGTAGCATGCTATGAAAATGTCTAATTGCTAAGACCTTTTAGCAAGCCAGGAGTATTCTTTCTTATTAGGAATACCACTATGATGTTTTACTCGATAACTGCGTAGACATTTTGTGCTCAGAGTCTATCTTTCCTCAAAAATGCAAGAGAAAAGAGAAAAGTAGTGTTTCACAGCTTGATTAGTTATATTTCAGAGACCAAAAAATGTGGTAGAGAATGTAACTTTTCAAAAACAATAAGAAATGGTAAATCACATGTACATAAATTTTATAAGGTATAACTCCTCCTTCCCCCTCCCTGCCATCACCTCTCATCTGCATTCTCTCAGTCCAGGAACTCCTTCCCCTTTTCAGCTGCCAGTTAACTTCCTAAATCTAAAACATGCTGGTTCCCAACTCTCTTACCATAAAACCTGCAGGAACAGACACTGTCTTGTGCTCTGAGGACCTTCATCAGGTGTGGAAGTCTCTCCTGCTCCATGCTGTAAGAGGGGGAGACTCCGTCTTCTGCAGCAAGTTGTCCCCTCCCCCTGAACAGTCATTCCCCTGTGTTGAAGGAACTTGGCCTCACCTGCTCTCACATCCAGTTGCTGTAGCTTTTTCTAGTCATGTTCTCTTCCTGTGGCCCTTTAGGAGCACAGACCTGTCCTCAACTAACTGTGTAAGGTGAACTTGTGCACTAGCTGTTGTTGTAGGTGGATTCGTTCAACAGACTTCTTAAGGGTGGAGCCTGGGCCTCAGTTATCTTCATCTCTTCACAAGTAATCAGAAATGTTGGGTTGAGGGGAACCTCTGCTACCTACTCACAGCCCAGAATTGAATTTGCACAAGCCTTAAATCAGACCAAAGTGTGAGAATCAAAGACCCTCACACAGTTTGACCAAATCCTAACAACACATTAATATTATTTGCAGCCTACAAATATCACAAAGGCTATTTTCCTATTCAGCCACCAGCCCAGATATTCTCTGGGGCAGCATTCACATGAAGGATGTTTCAATGATTCACAAATTAATTCTGTTAGAAAAAAAAGAAAATTAGCTACCAATTTAGGTAAAAGTCATGTAATAAAAACACAAGATAAATCTTATGCCAAATAGTATTGTAATTGTTTTAAATTTTGGTAACTTAAAAATAAAAGGTCATATTGGAGCTGGAAGCCTTTATTTTAAGCAATTATTGATAAATAAATAAAGTGTAATTTTTCAGATATACCTTTCACCAAGTCTTTGAGATTTCCTGAAAGAAGATTTGATTTGCTTATCTTTGTGTCCCTCTTTCTGAATAATTAATAAATCTCATTTTCTATGGTTGAGATATGCTTCTGTTGGTGTGATTCATGAAAATTTGGAAAAAAGAAGTACGTTGTTAATGTTGAAAGTAATGAAAGAGGGATTGTGAAAGATAAGATGCATTTTGGAAAATTCGCAAGACAGTAAAGTGGAGCTTTAATTGCTATCTTGGTATATGATATTTCCCTAATAACTTCCTGCTGCCAGACTCCTTATTTGGGCCAGAGCGTCTTGCAGATCACACATATCTCACTTCCCCAAGTAGAAGATGCTTCCACGGCCAGCTCCCAAGCCAGAGCACAGATCAATGGCCCTGACTTGTGACTCTCCTCTCCATTTTCTGAGAGGTTATGGAGGAGTCAGGTGAGGATCACAGAGAGAATAAGACACTGGATGGCAAGGGACTGGGTCTGGTCTTGCCTACATCACGTGGTGGAAGCTACTTTATCTTGCTGGTGTTCCTTGTTCTCATCAGTAAGATGAAATGATTACTGACTCTAACCTTCCCTTTAGTTCTGACTTCCTATGGCTCTAAATAGATAAAATGGCTCCCATTGAAGATAATGTATTAGCTGCATGGGAGGAAAAACCTCTCTTTTATATAGTCATTCTATAAATATTTACTGAGTACTTGTCATGTTCCTACCACTCTGATCATCCTGGTGACACAGAAGTGAGGGGTCTTAGGGCTTCTTGTAGCTGTAAGGGTTAAGCAGTTACATAGCTATGGGGGGTGCTATTTATATTTTATTCTATGTGAATGACACTCCTTGGAGTTGAGCAGTGTGCCGCCTATGCACCTATCCATGTCCCCTTGATGGTAAACCAGACATGATATCTTCCTTCATTAAGCTTTTAGTTTACAAAGGCAGATAGATATAATCACTTAATAAACAAATATAACCAACCTCATGGGTCTTATTGTGGTTGCTCTTATTGCTAACTGGTGCCACTGCTGCAAATGAATCTATTGTGGGCTGAAGGACTGTGTTGGTCTTCAGCTGCCTTGATGACCTGATAAAACATGGGCCTGCCCAGGCTGAAGCCAGTGTGTGCTTGAACATCACCATTAGAGAGCTCCTTAGTTCTCACCCACAACGCTAGCCACAATGCTCGGTTGTAATTCTAGAGCACAGACCCTGTGCTAGAGAACCCAGAAGACTGCGGGGCTCAGGCCACATGCTAATCCACACCCAGCCCTCCGTCTTGGGCCCTCAGACTCTTGTTTGGATTCACATAAACCCTTAACAAGTTTGCCTTTCCCATTCAATGAATTTTTTTTAAGGTTGTCCATGTGTTTTTCCTCTAGTGAATGTAGCCAAAGTCACCCTGCTCCAAGTTTCTTGCCTTCGCACCTTGGGAGAACAGGTTAAGTTCCTTGTTATTTTCTTTTGTAGAAGACCCTGGGTCCCCCTAAGCATGATCTCCCGCTTCCCAAGTGACAGCAGGTTGTACCAAGGAGAGTCAGGTGGGTTTTCCTTTTGTTACACCACGTAAATTTCCACTATGTAAATCTAGTCATTCTACGTTTACCAAAGTAAGTGGTTCTTCCTTCTATAACATCTGCTCCAATGTGATTTGCTTTGCTAACTTAAACAGAGACGCGCGGACAGCTTCTGTCTCGCGTATAGATCCAAACAAGGAGCGTGTTAACAAGGCCAGAGGAAAGTGCACTGTGGGCATGGGGGCTTAGGGAGGCATCCCTGAGAAAATGTCATGTACTAATGAATCTTAAAAGGTGAGATTTCAAGGAAGGAAGCAGTTTGTGAAACCCTCAACATAGAAAGAATTGGGAGGAGGCATTGGAGGAACTGAAAAAAGCCAGACGGATGGATTTGAGTAAATCAAGGAAGAACACCTCCAATGTAAGGCTGGGGAGATAGTCAGGGCTAGATAATGTAGAACCTTTTCATTTGAGTTTGGAAGTCTGGATTTTTATATCAAGTACAATTGAAAGCAACCAAAAGTTTTGAGTAAGGTAGTGATTTCACCTGCTTTAAATGTTAAAAAGAGCCCTCAGTTTGCTTTATGAGTTAGAGGAGTAGGACACCAGAACCCTTGAGTCTGAACACAGAGGTAAAGAAATGTCAATAAGAGGAAAAACTTTTTCCTAAAAGTGTTGCTTTAACAGAGGAGAGGGAAGTAGCTTGGCATAGAACTGGTGGGGGAGGGCAGCAATGGGTCTATGCGGAGCACAGAGAAAAATTAAACCAAGTGGTTGTGGGAATGGTAAGCCAGTCTGTTGTGGTTGAAGTGTTTTTGGGAATGTCGAGAAATACCATGAGTCCAATGGGGATGGAAGGGTGAAGGAGGGAGGAGCTCATTGGTAGATTGCCTTGAAGATTAGGAAGAAGAATTTATCTTTCATCTTGGGCAAGTTGTATTGCTTTTCTGTACTTGAGTTACATATTTGTTAAATATGAGGGTTCACATTATAAAGTCTCTGAATTCATAAAGTCATTTAGTAATCAAATGTTTTAATCTCTTTCTAGAGTGTTTTTAGTAAAAGTCAAACTTGGTTTGAACACCTTTACTTATAGGAAATTTGTTGCTTTTCATGGAACCTGATGGAGTCAAGCAT
Organism: Tamias sibiricus; assembly: GCA_025594165.1. Taxonomy (NCBI): domain Eukaryota; kingdom Metazoa; phylum Chordata; class Mammalia; order Rodentia; family Sciuridae; genus Tamias; species Tamias sibiricus. The sequence goes on along the minus strand of CM046658.1, from coordinate 63,312,020 downwards.
TGTGCCAGATTATTTCTCACATATAATCTTCCTAATTTCCTACAACAATCCTACATAGTAGCCATTATTACCTCCAATCTATATATAATAAAAAATCAAAGCTGAAAGAGGCTGAGTGATTTGTTCAAGGTAATAAAGCTCTTTAGTGATCAAGCTGGGGTGTAAAGTCTGGCTCTTTCCTCAGGATAGTCCAAGCCATCTTTGATTTGTTCTTTGCACTAGAAGAAAATCATCTCCCTTATTGATTGAGCCAGAATCTGTCCTCCCTTTTTTTGCCACCCTTCAGTGCTAACACTATTCCTTGGCTTTATTGAACAATACTAATATATTTTTATTTATTTTCTTGTTTTTTTTTTATTACAAAGGGGCCACATTTTTTAAATCCACAATTCAATCTCTTCATGCATCCAGCCTTGTACAAATTACCAGTGGATTAGCAATTATACTAACAATGCAAATTTGTGGGTATTTACGTGAAACTACTGCTCTGGGTTTTAATGCATTTTGAGCCAGCTACTCTAGTAAATATAGCAAATACCAGGGAGCTCAGATACTATAATTCTTGAGAACCAGCTTTCAGAAGAAAGCCTATGTATCATCTCATAAAATTATTAATATGTCAAGCCTGAGAAAGTAACTGAATGACAAAAGGAACATTTCAAAAGAAAATTTGGTGATAAAAATGTTAGATATTAGGTTTAAAAATGTTAACAACTGGACTTCAGGACGTGGAAGTATATACATATTAGGAGTCTTAAGAAAAGATGCCTATGTTCCACTTCATTATTACTACTGCATTCCAAAGAAGACTCTGGTTTGCTAAAATGCCTTCCATGCTAGTATAAATCATTGTTTCCTAGTTCTAAAACAACAAGATGGCAATTCACATAAGTTGGCTCTAAAATCAGAATCTTCCCACTCATAAGATAAAACTAACATGATCTACATTAAATTACAAAGTAATATCTTCCAAAATGTTGACCATATAAAGAAGCCAGGCCAGGGTGCACCTTTGCTGACTGCCTGGAAGTGCCAAGCACGCCTGTCACCCAGCAGGAAGGAAGGTGAGAGTGGAGTGAGGCGCTGCCAGGAGCTTGCAGGAGATGACAAGAGCCTGCAAACTTCCTCAGAGTTTTGCTTCCTCGGGTGTAGAATTGAGGAGGTGGGTTAGCTGGCTTTTAAGAAACTTTCTGTCTGATATTGAGTTATCCATGGAGTGTTTTTTATCCTCCTTTCATTTACCTCCAGTTATCCCACTCCTTGGTCTGTACCCCCAAGGATACAGCATACTACAATGATGCAGCCATATCCATGTTTATAGCAGCTCAACTCACAGTAGCTAAGATATGGAAACAACTGCAGTGTTCTTCAATGAACAAATGGATAAAGAAAATGTGTTTTATATATATATATATATATACACAATGGACTGTTACTCAGCCATAAAGAAGAATGGAATTATGGCATTTGCTAGTAAACAGATGGAACTGGAGAACAACATGCTAAGTGAAATAAGCCAGTGCCCCAAAACCAAAGGCCAAATGTTCTCTCTGATTTGTGGATGCTAACCCAAAACAAGGGAAGTTGGGGAAGGGAATAGAAATAGACTGGACTAGATAAAGGGAAATGAAGGGAAGGAAGTGGGGAGGGGAACAGAAAAGACAGTTGAATTAATTGGTCATAGCTTTCCTAGCCTTGTATTTGTATACACGGCCAGGGTAACTCCACCTCAGCTACAACAATAAGAGTGGGAACCTAATAGAATAAGTTGTACTTTATGTATGTATGTTCTGCCAAAATACATTCTTCTGTCATGTATAACTGAGAATTTTAAAAAAGGAAGGAAAAAAAGAGAAAAACTTTTAACCAAAAGAATCCATATTAGTTTGAGATCCTGTCTTTGAGAAGACTTTTAGGGTGGTGAGACAAATGGGTTTAAAAAAAAAAAAAAAAAAAAGTAGGTGAAGAATTTCTCCCCTTTAGATACCATCCTCAGAATTATTCTGCACTGCAGTTCAAGGAAATCTTTGCCTGGGTCTTTCAGCTTATGACTGGCACTGGTAAGCAAATAAGGCATTCAACAGTGAGCTTTTGGATAAAAATGTGAAAAGACCATGACAACTTGGGGTAAAAAAACCAATACACTACCATGTTATTCCCAGCCGTCAGGAATCTCTGCCTCTGAATTTCAAGAGCTGTGGATCTAGTTGTGAAAAATGTGAGGGAGATCCACATACGAGGCCTTCAACCGAGCTCTCATGAGGGCACACCTGTTCATCTGTTTTCTGAAGGTGACTTTAGTGACACTAGTTCTAACAGAAAGGATGCAAGAGAGTTAATAGCAGGGTAGGATTCTCCCTTTACAAAATAGAAAAGTGATTCAAAGAAAGTGATGGCTTCTCATGTTCTGTCCTTTACAAAGAATATTAAAATCAATTCTTCTAGAATCTAACACACTGGCTTTTTTCAAAATGCATCACTTTATTTTCCTACCAAGGCTTACACCTTAAGCACATGACAGGCATATGATTTCTTCATTAAACCCTCTGGCTCCACCACTTTTCTGGAGCTCAGTCAGAAGAGTTCTGGAGTCTCAGCATTGAAGCTTTCTCCACAAACACAAGTTCCTTGTGTCCTGGTGGAGACAGCAACTTTCTTACCTTGTGCTCTGGCTTATCTTTAGGAAGTTGTTTTATCCTGTTATATGCTGAAGGTGGCAGGGTGGGGGCAATCCAGAGGGACTGTGGCTTCCTCTAACTCACAGCCTGGACTAATAGAGCCACCATCTTTTCTGCCCCCATACCCTGGTGCTGGGATGAAGCTCAGCTTCAACATCAGTGGGTCCATCAAAACTAAATTTAATTGGAGATATCGTTTTCCTTTTCAAGTTGTATGATACTATCATTTTGTATTTACTATTGAGGAATTCTACTAAGTTTACGAGCCAGAAAATAACTTGAAATTACCTTGACAATGGCAGAGGCAGAAAGCGTGTTCTATTGGTTCATTGACCAGACATTTATTAACTGTTGGTCATCTGTGAAGGACTGTGCTACCACAGTCTCACAGAGCAATTGTGTATCCCTTGTCCTCAAGGAAAGTGTTTTCTATATGGTGACTCCCTGGAGAAACATGAGGTTGTCACTCTAAAGAGCAATGATATTTTCCATGGTCACTTTTCAATAAAGGAACAAAGCTGAGAACCATTTGGAATTCATCTGTCTGTTCAGGCATTCAATTATTGTTTATTGAATAGATAGTATGTTCCACGCACATTTCTAGGCACTGGAAATACAGTAGTGAATTAGACTATTTACATGTTCTTGGGTAATTTGCATTCTAGTACAATAAACAAATAAACATGAACTCAGATTGTGATAAATGCTGTTAAGAAAACAGAGCAGTGTGATAGAATAGTGGGAGGATGGAGAACATTGTAGATTGAGTTGTCAGGGGAACTCTAAGAGGTCACATTGAAGCTGAGAACCGAATGAAAGATGTAGGTATGAGCCATCTAGAAGCATCTAGGTCAAGGGAACAAAGCAGAGGGAATACATTATATCTTGGTGTGTTCAAGACATAGAGAGAAGGTCAGTGTGATGGAAGTGAAAGGGAAGTGTGTGTGTAGGGGTGCTATATGTTGATGTCAGAGAGAATGTTGGGACCCAGTGGTTTAAGGCCATCCTGAGGAGTTCTGGTATTATTTAGTGAGAACCACTGGTTGGTTCAAACCAATGGAGTGACATTATTAGATGTATATGTTTTAAAGAACCTTCTGGTAGCTGTGTAGATACTGACTTGCAGCAAGTCAGGTGTGTGGGCTCAGGGAGACCAGTTAGAAGGCTGTTGAAAGTGAGAGACCATGGCGGCTGGGATTGGCATGGAAGAGTGGTGGACTTCTTCACAATTTTGCAGATAGAGTTTACCAGACATTTTGTAGTTTCTCTAAACCACATCCCATGACTCTGAAATAGAAAGACAGCCCTCTTCCTCCATGAGCCTCTGGTGATAAGGTGACCAGCAGCCCACAAATGGCTTTGCATTTGGCTCCCAGGAAGGAAGTGACAACCCAGAGCAGCGTCAGGATGTAAGGTTCATCACGTAGCTGCTGTTTCTCTCTGAGACGTGGATCAGGACAGTCACACTGAGACACGGAAGCCAATTTTGCTTGTAAAGTAATAAAATGTCATAAGAAGCATGATCTTCTGAAAAAGAGGCAGACGAGGCTAACTTACAGGCCTAGTCTCAGAAGAAACTGTTTATTCTGGTTGTTATTAAACCAGCTCTTATTGTGGTTGACCATTTCTTTTGAACTGGTAGCAATTCCCCAATTAATATTCCTTGCATTTTAAAATTAGGATTATTTGACTGTAAACACAGAAACCTAATGCAAACTAGCTTAAAGCAAAAAAGAAAAAAAAAATATGGGAGAGGAGCAGTTGCTTGGTTCATGTAAATTACAGGGGTGTCAAGAGTGGGGGTGGCTTGTGGAAGACTGAAGCCAGGACTTCCTGTGCCTCTAAGCTTGGCTCTTTGCCATGTGTCAGAATCCCCAATTCAGGCCGTGGCTTCTAGAGAACTAGTATAAGAAAACTTTTCATCTTCTTGACTAAGTCCCGTGTTCTTTTTTCCAAAACTTCAAATTGATAGGTTTATATTTATAGTTTGCATGTGGGGTTTTAATTTTGCTGTATAGCAATATAATATTTCAGCGTATATATCAAATTGAATCACTGTTTAAACACTGGAGATATTTCTTTCTTTTCTATTCTTGTTTTGTTAACAGAAGAAACAGCTATAGATGACAGAAAGTCTCAGTATCCTGCTTCATCTTCAAAGAGTACTTTGAGTTTTGCTAAGCTACAATTAGAGATTCAGGCTCAGAGAATTTTCCAGAAATGAGTTAAGAGTGCAATGAGAGGTTTGCAGTGGAACAGAGGTGGCTGTACAAGGCTGTAAAAGCTCACAAATACTCCATGAGCACCATAGTGAAGTGACTAGAGAAGAAAAAGCAAGTTCTTTCTGGATTTTTCCATGAAGGGTGAGCTGTAGTCTGGGTTTGATGTTAATCTGGCAACCGACTTTCTCTTTATAAATCAGTGGCTGTGCTAACAGCCAACATGCTGGGTGGTAGATTTTTTAATTTGTTTAATGGTAGTGATTTCCTCCAAGAATAGAATAAGGATTTGCCTGGATCCAAAGGAAAATTAATATTAGCTTTTATTCTCTAAAAGACATTAGGAAACAATTTGAAATTCTTTCCTCTAGCATACATTTTAAAGTTATAGTCAGTATCAGAAAGTATGGAAATATCTTCCTACTTCAGAGCTCTAGTCTCCTCCGTAGACTTGGTTCTGGATAGCAAACAGCAGAGTCTGTTATGGTTTAAATGTGGTGTCCCCCAAAAGCTCACATGTGAGAATGCAAGAGGGTTCAGACGGGAAGTGATTAGGTTGTGAGAGCCTTAAACTAATCAGTGCATTAATCCCTGATGGGATTAACTGAGTGGTAATTTAAGGCAGGGGGTGTGGCTGGAGGAGGTGGGCATTGAGGGTGTGGCTTTAAGGTATATATTTGTATCTGGTGAGCGGAGACCTCTCTCTATGCTTCCTGATCATCAAGTGAGCTGCTTCCCTCTGCCACACTCTTCTGGCTGGGAGGTCCTGCCTCACCTCAAGCCTTGAGGAATGGAGACATCCTACTAAGACCTCTGAAACCGTGAGCCCTCAAATAAACCTTTTCTCCTCTACAGTTGTTCCAGTGGGGTCTTTCAGTTGCAGCAGCAAAAGAGCTGACTAAACCACTGACTCCAAGCACAAAGGGCATGTGTTGGGAGGATATTAGGGACTCACGGAGTCAACAGAAAGTTGGTAGCTGGGTTTGAAGACAGACAGAAGCCTGGATGTTCTGGATGCTGAGCTCCAAGTCACACAGCTGAGCTCCTGCTTCAGAAGTGCTTGCTGAATGCTGCTGCGATGGGTCCAGTGTCTGAAAGCTCCTTTCTTCTTTGTGTTAGTCTCTTAAGATTAAAACCTTGGTGCAAAGCTGGCTCTCCAGTCAGGGCTCTTTGCCCACTGGCTATATCAGCAGAAGGACCAGTCACCTCCAGCATCTGGGTTTAGAAATGGGAGGTAATAGTAGTGGGAAGTATGAACTGTGATTTCTTTCCTACCCATAATACAGAGAAAAAGGACTCTTCTAAGTTGTAATATCAATAATAAAAGGCAGGGGTTCATTTTTACCCTCTAATTCATTCTCAAAAGCATTATAATAGTAATATGGTTTTGTAACTCTGTGTGTGTGTGTGCACACGCATGTGCGCATGCCCACATGCGTTTCCTGCTATATATCTATTGGGGAGATGGAGTGATAGAATAACAGTGAGACTGTTAGTGAAGAAACTGAACAGAGCCACATAGAATAAAAAGATTGTATTTACTAAGTGCCTACTATGTGCAGGTACTTAAGAACTGTTCTTTAATATATTATCTAATTTAATGTACAAAAATTATAAGATTAGTATTTTTTCATTCCTTTTTTTTTTTCAGTTGCACACATAAAGATTTAGATTTTACAACTTTCCTTGATCAGACTTCTGGTAATTGGTAGACCCTAGGCTTCTGTACACTTTAGTCCTCCATTGCCATTGCTTCTTTCTTCTTTATTAACTTACTGAAGCATTTTTAATTACTTCATTGTGAACATTTTACAGGAAATAACATGTTGGTTGAGAATAGAAAAAAACAATTCAAACAAAAAAATGTACAAGCCAGCTAATCACAGTGATTATCACGATTTCCTATAGAATATCCATTGATTCATTAATTGGTTTTGGGAGCTTGAGTTGCTAATGAACATATTCTGAAAATCCCTACAGAAAGCTACAAGAAATTCACTTGTCCAATAGTAATTTGTTAAAGGATCCCATTGTACCATGATACCTTCAGTATTGGAGGTGTTTTTTGGAAGGGAATAGCATCCATTTCATCCAATTCTATGTGTCTTTCAAGCTTGGAACACTCACATAGCAATGAAGATTTACTAGGCAAACATTTTTTAGCTGGTAAAAGTCACAAATATTATTCTTTTCACTAAACTATTTATAAAACAAAACTGTTTATTGAGTTCTCTTTGCTTAGTGGGAAAGTGTTTGACTACAGTCAAAATTAGAAAATTTGTTTTGACAGTCCTTAAACTTCCAGCATGATACGGTGCAATTGGGGTTCTTGCAGACCTGCTTTTATCTTTTTCTTGTAGCTATGGAGAAGACAGAGCCTGAGAGGGACCACGTGCCCCTCACATGGACCCCAGGCATGTTATCATCTAGCACCCGCTCACCCCACATTAAAATGGTTTGGATTCCTTAGTTTAATCCTCAGAATCTTGGATTTGGCTACACTCACCAGTCTAGTATCATTTTCCATTCCTTACCTTCAGCCATAAAATTCAATTTTTAGTTCCTAGAATGGTTCATACAATTTCACATTTTGAAGTATAAACTCATCACCTTTTAAAATTCTCCAGAGTGTCCACTGTTATGGGAGGAGACAGTGAGGCAGTGCCTTATGTTTTGTTTTGTTTTT